>CM060934.1:607056789-609556789 GCA_030765085.1 Allium cepa | reverse complement strand
CATGTTTAATTTATAATTATTTACAAATCCATTTTCTAAAGACAAGTTTAAAAGAAAGAAAGTAAACATTTAGTTAAATTTTATTTTAAAAGTTTAATCATAAATTTCTATAGCTAACATTAATATTATATTAAGAATCTAAATTTGTTTTCAAAAATCAATTTAAAGAAAAACAAACTAAATCTTTATAACAATGTACTATATTTCAAATTATTATTCATTGAATAAAAATAGATTTTTCCCTTAAGTTTTTTATAAATAAAATTAAATTTTATTTTACTTTTGAAAAACATTTTTATTAAATCAAATCAAAACTTCCAAATCACTATAAAAACTTATGTTTATTATAAATTTTGAAAACATATTTTCTATTTAAGTTTAATCCATTATTTCCTATTTACAATAAACGTTCAAATATAAATATTCATTATAAATAGATCATTTTAAATATTAACTTCATAAATTATTTGAATTTTAAAAACAGAATTCCAAATCACAATATATAAACACATATATTATAAATTGAAATATTTTTATTGAATTTAAATTGAACCAATTTCCTTATTACAATTTATACATATATACATTACAAATGAAATGTTACAAATAGAATATTTTTATTAACTTTAAAAGATCAATTTATTATAAATTACACACATATAATTATTATAATTTGAAAAGAATAAACATTTAAATTAAATTATCATTGAACTTTTGAAAAGATAACATTTGTTACTTTAGATAAATTATTAGTTTTGAATATATAATATTTGGTTAATTTAGATTTTAGATCAATATAACATATTTTAAAATAAATTATAAATGGAAATTATTAAATAAGTATTGCCCAAAATTTCGGGATATCACATAAAGCTATGAATTTCACAGTATTATGTTTTGGAAAGCTATAATTCAAATGTTTGGTTTCCAGATATTAAATTTTTTAAAGCAGTATGATTTTGGAAGAGAAATATATTTGAAATAAATGATATCATTGATTTGGGTTTTATAAGAATAATATCAATATGAATTTGTTTTGGAAATGGAAATGATATCGTAATTATAGGTTTGAAATGGTAAATTTTATTCTGGTTTTTAAAGTACAAACTATTTTTGAAGACCGCGGTGTTATAATAACGGTTGGTTGTTAAAGAGACCGGGATCTGAAATTATCATACTCTCTGCCAACTCCGAAAACCACTTTAACAACCGTGTACGCGGTGGAAATTCCAGAATGAAGTAGGTTGGTGGTGGCGTTTCCTGTAAGGTAAATACGTGGACCCAACTCTCGTGAGTTGGCATAAGATGGCTAAAACAGGAGTGATTGACGGGTTAATAAGGTAGCACCATTGATCGGACACTTCCCTTCGATACTATACTCTGACTTTGGATTGATTCGGTGGCCACCTATACTTTTGATTTCTTTGATTTGGGGGAGTTTGTTCGAGGTGGGCGGTAGCTGCGCGCTACGCGTTACCACCGACCCGGAAGCATAATTGGTATATCTACCCTGGCATTGCCTAGTTGTGCCGTGTCACCTACCCTATCGCGCCATGTACGAGTTTGGATTTCTCCCGTAGCCCGTGTGGTATCCTCTGGTGGCTTCCCGATCAGGAGGGACTATGATATTGGATGGACTACTGGGACTATTATTGTGTTAAGGGGGAGATTGGGTAACTCCTTAACGCTATTTAAAAGTAAGTTTATTTTACAATTAGACACTATTATAATAGCGAAATATAATACATAGTAAATAGTTTAACGGATCCTTAAGAGATGTGAATCCCGAGCATCTTTTAAGTTACTGCACTCATATTTATCCCTGTTGATTTAACTTACATAAGATCTTTTAGTTCTGACTCGAATGTTTTGTCTTTTCAATTCGCTCGGGTTAGTCCGAGCGTTTCAGGATTTGAAGATTTTATTCTAGAGGATGAAGACGAAGATTTGTAGTATTACTATCTACTATATTATTCCACTACACTATTTAATTCCGCTGCATTGGTATTAATTGGTATGTGAACTCTGATATTTATTGTATGAAGAAGAATCAAATGTTTTGTGAACAGTTTTATGAACTGTATATTTATTATTATATTTTATCCTTCCGCTGTGAGATTCTGTTTAGTTTTTTTTTCTCTTTCCTATTTTTCTTATTTACCCTATATCAATCCGCCCTTCCGTATGGTTTGAATTGGCATGTGTGTCGATTTAAAGCATGCGAAAAGGCGGGATGTTACAACCGCGAGGTTGGTTAGATAATGTTTCTATATTACGAAATAGAGAATTCTGCCAAAAAACCGCCAACAAAGGAAATGAAGAATTTAACGTTCAGAAATCAACAGCCGCTCATAGTCTGGCGACGATGAGAAGGGTCGATGAGCTACTTACGGTCTAACTCGATCATTTGGTTCTAACTTGCAGGATTATTCCATTAACCGAAGTTTGGTCATGCTATCTGAAGATTCACAACATCAAGGAAAAATACACAAAGTTGAGTCACCCATGTATGAGTTTTCGAAGATAGAAACGAACACATGATTAGGATCTCAAAGTAAGGCTCAAAAGAATTTACTTTAGCAAAATGCTAGAAATGCATCTTTCCAATACAAACGACATCGTTACAAAACTCAAATCTTGGGATCAAGCAACAAAGTCCCTAATTCCCGAAGAAAGAAGTTATCATGTCAATCAAATTGGGGCGGTCAAATTTATTGCTTAGGAAATCTATTCTTCCAAAACATGTTGGCTTGGTAGTCAAAGTAATCAGCCCTACGGAATTAGGCATTTACACGAACACTTTGTTGAAACAAGCTCAATTGAGCATAAGTAGGGATTAGCTACGGAACTGGCTAGACCAAGCTATTTCATAGTTTCGAACAAAGCCATGAAATAGCATATGCCGAAATGATGGTAGAAGTATTACTTATAGGCACAGAATTAAAGTCCCTGGAGACAGAGGCTGGTAAGTGTTGAATTCCGTAAAACGCAAGAGAAGGATAATCGCAATCGAACAACTCATGTGCTAGTTTCCAAAGGCTAAAATTTTGCCTGATTGAACTTCAACTATAATTATACAAGAGCAACCTTGCATCTTAACTAGCAATCAATCTTCCCAATATGATAGGAATAATAGCAAAGCCTAAGTTCTGAAGGACCCAGCTTCTAGAGGAGTAGAAGTACCTCTACCAGACTAAAGATTGGATGACTGAAAAATCATTTTCAATGACAAAACTTAGCAGTCAACCCTATCAAGTATGTTTTAAAATAATATCCTCGTATAACCAACCCCGGGAAGCATAGGGAAGTCAACGTATATTGACCAATCGGGTCCTAAGCATTGATTGGGGCAGATGCAATGTGTTATCTACATGAGAAGAGTCCACTATCCTGAATACTGCAAAAAAACAATCTAGTGTAGCTAGCTTTCTTGCATTTGAAAAATAATCCATATCATCCTTTAAAATTATCTCTTCCATACTTACCTGTATCGATCAATGATCGATAACGGAGCCGCTGTCCGAAGTGACGTGGGAAGCTTTTCTTTTCAAGATCACTGGAATACAGAAAGAGAAAGAGCGATACGATTGAATCATCCACTATATCCGATTTTGGAATAAATTGTAGCATTGGAACTCAAAAACATTGATGGGAACTTGAAAAAGTTCTTGAGAAGAAAAAGCTAAAGACAAAGAGCAAGACTTTGCTCCAGAACGGCGTATAATCGTTCGAGACAAACTTAGCATCACCGCTGGTTGAATTAAAACTATATAGGGCAACTCCAAACCTACATCATGCACCCACTTATCGACCTAAATCCTTGCGTGAACTGCGAAGCAAAGATTGCATCGTCAATACCAAGAATTGAAATTCGGATCAAAATAAAAAAGGAACGGCTATCAGAAGTCAGTCATTTGAAAACAACATCTTAATGTGGATTCCAATGATTCACACTGTAAATTCAACGGACGGCTAAAAAGCCAAAGCCAAATTTACATGGTAGCCTTGACACTTACCCATTACTTCAAAGTACACCAAGAAGCTATGGAGGGAAATTTGATTCATTACGACAAGTAGTGGCGATCGAGACCAAAACAAGGTGATCAACAGCGTAACCTACTACGTGCCCTCGAGATTCTAATGCGATTATTTGGAGCCCAGTAAACAGATACTATAATCGATAACTTCCAGAGCATGCCTTGTTTTCAACAAAGATGTACTTTGGGAGGCAAATGTTATCCGGGTTTTTGACCTAGCAAGACCCACTAGAAAGAAGAACAATCTCATAATATCGGGATGGCTTAGAACCTAACCAGAAAGGCTGAGGCAAGGAGTGAACGATAGTCAAGCTATATTATTGAGACAAAATCTAAGATCGATTAAACTAAGGGACCAGCATTCTCATAACCCAGTCAGTAGTTGAGTGCAAATAGCTAGTAAACTACCATAAAAAACAACGTACGATGAGACTATGCAAGCAACGACCATACAAGACCATGGAGACATCCCAAACCCCAAACTCCAAAAAGAATCTAAGTGTCTGGATCACCATCGACCCATACCCTATGGATCGCTGGCGACCCATGTAAAGTGGAAGGTCGCTCTGATAAATTAAAGAGGAGAACGAAGGAAGAAATAAGTTAAGAATATGCTAAGTGTATGGGTCACTAGAGACCCATGCTTCTCTACAAATCATCGATAAGCTAACAATAAGCTGACCAAGCAAGGCAATAGCTAAGGAGCTAAGTCCTTAGCTCGTGAGGTGAGCCAACACTATGGGTCGTTAGCAACCCATCGACCATGGGTCACTTTCGACCCACTTTTAAACTCAAATCACGAGCTAAATCCTCCTAGGTCATTATACATCCATCAGTGAGAAGTTAATGAAGTGGGCTGGCCGAGAAGTCCTTCGATCCATATAAATACCATCCTACCTGCAACATAAACGGGGATCTTTTTCGGACTGGTTGCTGAAGCATTGCTGGAATTATTCTTTACTCTCTACCTCCATCATAACAATTTCCAAAGGGATTCGCTATAATTCTCTAGTGGATTCCAGTTCTAGGGATTCAATCTAGCTAAAGATAATCAAAGCCTTGTAATCAAACATCTCTTGTAACAACAATCAGTCTATAATAAAACTATAAAGTAAACGTAGGCTTCATTAACAATCGAACACTATAAAAATTCTCTGTCCACTTTATTTTACTATTCTTTTCTATATCTGTTATCTGTGATATTGCTCTGTCAGAAGAGGGCTGGTGCTTTCAAATTCAAACTAAGGTGTTGGTCCATTTTTTGGGTCAACACAATCCACTTTCCTTGTCAAATATTAAGGTAAATAATAATTTCCATCTTTATGTAAAATATATGTTTCGGATTTAATTTTAAATTCGTATATATGACGTTGATGATAATATGCTTGTGGTTTATTTAAATTTAAACAAGATTGTTTAAATAATGGTTCGTACGATTTTAGATCAAAACCGTGTGATACTGACGTTTAAAGGCCATGGAAAAAATATAAGTTATGCAAAACACGATTTTAGAGTTTGATTTTAAGTTATGCAAAAATTATAAGCCCATAAAAACTGTGTAAGGGAGAAGATATTGGAAGGGGCTATTGGTTCATAGTTAGTCCATGAAAACTATGTATAATTAAAGATGTCAAATAGACAGGTTTATAGTTAGCCCATGAAAACTATATCCGGATAAGAAAATGAAATATTGACAGATAGTCAATATGTTCCTAGTTAGCCCATGAAAAACTAGGGTAAAAGAAAGATATTGACTGTTAGTCAATAGGTTTCTAGTTAGCCCATTAAAATTGGATAAAAGAAATGATACTGTAGTTACCAACAGGTTTGTAGTAATCCCATGAAAAATATATAATTGGACAGGGAGTCCTTAAAAGTTTAACCGGTTATTAGTTAGCCCATGAAAACTATTAGGTTAATAGTAGTCCTAGAAACTATAATTATCACAGACAGTCAAAACGAATTAGGGATGGGTAATTTAGAATTGATTCAATTGTTTTACATATCATCACATAAGAAGTTTTTGAATTGAATTAACCATCATGGATGCAGAAGCATAGAAAAATGTTTTACAAAGGTTTTAAGATACTAATGAGGGGAAACCTAATTTGCTAAGTGGCGCAGTCTCACCAGATATCTAAATGATTTGAGATAACATAGTATTATTCATACCAGGCTTGTCTGACTCGAATTTTATGTTTTTTCCTTAAACTCTCAGATACTCAACTAATTTTGAGTATTTTGATATTTGAGGTTTTTTGATACCTCTTAAGATGAAAAAGCTTCCAAAGTCGTGCAGAAGGCATGTAGTTATTTAAGTTCTTTCTCATGTGATTCTGTTGTGTTATTTTGTTAAGGCAAAGTGGTTTATTGCCTATTATACACTCTGATCACAAAGAGGGACTCTTCATATGTTTCTCTTGGAGTATATTGTAATAATTATATTTTTTAGAACATGGTTAACATTGTGGGATTATGTAATGAATGTTGAAATGAGTTTGGAACGGAATGAGAAAGTTGTTTTTGGAATTTTGAACTTTTTCCATATCCATGTGTTTCTGGTATATCAATTTGTCTAACATTACCATATTTGTTCGCCGAGGATTAATAACTATGGATACTGCAGCATCCGTAGCCGTTTGGTTTGGGCCTCCAAGTGGAGGATGTTATAGGTTGGCATCAAAGCATAGGTTTATGAAAACTTAAGCAATTCAAACCTAGAAGATTTTCAAAACATAATCCAATGAATCAAAAATATTGATTGGGGTAGGGATAACGCGATTGTAACATCTTGTATTTGATATATATATATATATATATATATATATATATATATATATATATATATATATATAAGTACGTAATTCCCTTTTCTTTTGGACCATTCTTATGTATCTTATTAAGGCTTGTATACAGATTTACGAGAAAGAAGATATGGAAGCAGGAAACAAAAGAGGAAATATAGGTGGAGGAAGGACCACAACTGATGGAAATGCTCGACCTAACACCCGAAGGAATCAAGTTCGATAGGCTAACGATATCAAAATGTGGAAGCCAATGTGAGTGACGGGAATCCGCTAGTAGATGCGGGGTTGATATATCAGTTCCTTGCTAAGTTGATGCAAGTAGGAATACTAGAGTGGCTAGAAGTATTAGAGAAGCAAATCCTATGATTCCCGTTGGGAATAATTATGCCAAGCTAAACCGAGACTACACCGGTTTGGGTGGAAAGCCGTTTATGGGAACAAAAGATGCTATAGAAGTGGAGATTGGTTGTTACGTTGCAAAAAAGGATTTTATCTGATTTGGGTTTAGAAGATGCGCAGAAGAGAAGGTTGGCCTCTAGAAAGTTGCAAGGGTTAGCACTTCACTGGTGGAATGGTGTGATTGCCGGAGTTCCAGAGGAAGAATTGACTTTGGCTGATTTTCGAAGGAGATTCGAACCGAGGTTTATTTCTGAAGTTGCTAAGTGAACATTGATGAGAAAATCTATGGATCTAGTTCAGGGAGACATGTCAGTTATCGAGTATGCAAATAGATTTGATGAGTTATCTCGATACGGATACGCTATTATAGACACTGACATCAGAAGGAATGAAAGGTTCATTCGAGGGCTAAGGCTCGAGCTTGCTAGTGCAACCCTGACTCATATTCACGATCCATGTAATGTGGTAGTGGAGATGGCCATTCGCCATGAAAAATGCTTGCTATTTGTGCTAGAGAGAATCCTATTGAATCCCAAAGTTCGCAAGGAAAGAAGAGAAAGTTCTTCAAAAATAAAGGAGCCCAAAAGGGAGATTCAGCCAAGAAGTCAAAAGCTAATTTAGTCTACTACAAATGTGACAACAAAGGTCATTTTGCAAATGAGTATCGATCAGGCAAGGGGCAGAAGAAGGCTGGGGATAAGAAGCATATTAAGTGTTACGAGTGCGATCAAGTTGGGCATTACAAGAACTAGTGTCTGTTGAATATGCTAGTATATGATTTTTGTTTGATGATAATAAACATATATATATTCATTTATATTGTACTATTTTATTTTTCACATAATTTAATAAATATTTGATGAATAAAATAAATAACACAGAATTTAAATTCAAACAGATATTTTATTCAAACAAATATTTATTACAATTTTGAATAGTACAAATTATGCTCTCATTATGTATACTTAATTTCAATTACAATACACTTCATTTTGCATAACTATCCTTACTACATATCGCTCATTCAATCGTATTTATCTTCAACTCTATTCCAGATTGAATCCAGCATCTGATTAATCTGCAAAATAAACACTAATGTAGTAAAATTGAAAAGAAAATATTTTGCAGTGTAAGATAAAATGTTTATTTTGAAAATATTATTTGCCTCAGTTATTTGGGTTGTTTGTCATCATTTGATTTCGAATTCATCAAACACGAACAACTTGTGACATGCACAGTGTATCACTATACATGCCACAAAGCCATGCACACCAATATACATTTGATAAAATTACAGGAATAAGTGAGCACAAGGTCAAACCTAATTAAAAGCCGGGTTCAACTCAAGTGAAATACAAATAAAGTCACGATATTAGCACAAGGTCAAACCTGAGCTATAAGTTGGATTCAAAACAAGTGCAGACCAAACTCAAGTACCAACAGCCCACCATTGACCACACACAATTCAAAGAAACAATGCTATAGAGACCAGAGAACCAAGCACATAAGCACTTACAACACAACATCAATGTAACATGTTCATTGAACTGGTCAGAGCAACCACATACCAGAACTGGAAACAAGTCGAGGCAAACAACATGAATGATCAAATAGTGATGAACAAATAGACTCAAAATCATATGCAATGACCAGAGGCAGTAGACAGTGAAAATGACTGCTATGTATATGATCGAAATGGCCAATAGTTGTAAACAATGTAAATGTAATGGTAATGCGATATAAACTAAGTTATCTACTTATGCCAAATATGAGTATAAAAATAAATAGTGTTGAAAATAATAATAGCAGTAAAGTAAAATGACACTAGGAATTTTTATACTGGTTCGAACACCCATTCTACATCCAGTCCCAGACTCCTTTTGGAATTAAAACTAGCAACCCTCAATTTACCCGAAGGAATAGGTTTACACTGCATGAGTAACCGAACAGGACTTCTACCGCCTAAGCAACCGAATAGGACTTGACCGCCTGAGCAACAGAACAGGAGTTTGATCGCCTGAGCAACTGAACAGGACTTTCTTACAAACTGGATTTTACTTGACTTTGTGTGTTTTGAATAACACGAATTTGTCACTTGTAGTACACCCTTCCTATAATTTTATCCTCAAGTATGATATGTGTAGTTGTGTGTATACAAAAATTAGGAAGTTTCAAGTTGCTTTTAGAAATATAGAATTGTGATTGTAAGCAATGAATGTATGAATTCCAGAAAGTAGTTAATTTAGAAAATATGATTCAAGTATAAGCAAGTAAGTGAAGTAATTTGATCTTGAAATCCATGCAAATATATAGTAGTTAAGAAGTTGCAACTGCTAGTGAAGAGATCTCTATAAACAGCAATGGCTGCAACTCTTCACGTAGGAGAAGGCTATTCACGAAAGGAAGTGTCCATTCAGAAAATATTAGTTGGAAAAATTCAACCGGCTAAATTTATTAATTCATCCTTCTGAATTGAATTAAATCGAAGACAACAAGGAAATAGGCTAACTTTAGTTTGATTCAGTTCAGCCGGCTGAATATTGTGAAATACTAAATTTATTTTAGCGTTCAGCCGTCTGAATGAAGGCATTCAACCGTCTAAATTCAACCTATAATAAGATTATCATAGCTCATTTGGTTAGAGTACTTGCCTTCTAAACTAGTTACCCAGGTTCGAGCCCCGCTTCGTGCATTTTTTGAAAACTTGATTTTGATTAAAATATGCATGCAAGTTTATTTGAAGGTGAATGATGATTCTTGAGGAAAGATTTTAACAAAGCATTAAACTAGACTCATATACATATTTGATAACTCTTGATAAAATATATAACTATACGAACATACTTTGAGTCGTTGAGTCTAGATGTTGTCATAGTCATAGATTCGTGAATTGTTGTTTCATGTCAGTAATCAAAAACTATGATCCAACATTCTCCCTCTTTTGATGATGGCAACTCCATTTTATACGAACGAATCTTCGACAAGCTTTGTTGACTTATCTCTCCTCCTGAATATATTCCTGTAATTAGGCTATAGATTTCTCCTCCTGAATCTATGCTATATATTCCAGTAAGTAATTAATCTTTTATCCCCCTTAATCTGTATATGCATCGTTTATTCCTGCAAATAGTGTTAGAGCAATATCTTTCTCCCCCTTTGTCATCAACAAAAAGGAGAGTTTATATGATCACATAAGTGTGGCCATAGAACAGTATATAACAAAATAACAACTACTTATAACGTAAGGTATCAGAAAAAAATTAACATTTAAAGCATCCGATGCCCAAGGTTCTTATAATATACTAATTTTTAGGAAACCATACCCATTTGGGTGTGGCTGAACCTTTATAGATATAGTTTTCATTACAAATCACATTCTTATAATAATTGCTAATATAAAGTCGTTTATCATGATTAATCATATTTGTTGAAATCCATATCTTAATACTATTAATCATTAGCTTAGTACTTGAAAAATAATTTCTACCATTTCTAAACAAAGTATTATTATGATTAAAAGTGGTTTTAGAACTATCTTTATTACTAGTACCACCATTAAATTTTTTATACAAGAATGCATATCTAGTACTATTTTTACTTTTATCTTGTTTATAGCTTAAACCGTTTTTATCACTGTGAGCTTTAGAGTTTGCAACTAACGAAGATAAGATACCTTTACCTTTTGTTAAAATTTATGATTTGTGTATTTAATCTTTCAAAATTTGCTTTAGAACCACAAACTTCTTTTTGAAAAATATTATTATTAACTTTTAAAATCTCACATTCTTTAGATAATTCATGATTCTTTTTAATTAAAGCTTCATTCTCTTTTTCAAGAGACAATAATTAAGAACTAGAATTATTTAAAGAATTTTCCAAAAATGTATTTGTATTTTGCAAAACATTTATTTCCTCCAAAAGATCATTGTTTTTATCTTCTAACTGCTCATTTTCTTTTTGTAGGAAATCTTTTTGTAAAACAAATTCTTCTACGGTATTTTCAAAACATTTAGTTTGTTTTACCAAAAATTTATTTTCCTCTTTTGAGTTGGAAATTGCTTGCTCACTATTTTTTAACTTAGCTAAAGAAATTCTATCAACTTTATTCAAAGTTCTATAATCTTTTAGTAATTCATCATGTACTAACAGAATATCTTTATATAAAGAATCTAAGTATACCGATTGTGATCTGAGTTTAGCCATGAAGCATTTGTTTGTTTGCTCCTTTGATTTTTCTTTATTGCTCTCCCTCTTCTTATTGCCTCGACCAGATCTCTTTGTAGCCATTAATTCTAGGATGTTGTTACGACCTCTAGAATCCTAGGCTCTGATACCAAATCAAAGTGACTGCTATGCTATAGAATCAAAATGGCCAATAGTTGTAAACAATGTAAATGTAGTGGCAATGCGATATAAACTATGTTATCTACATATGCTGAAGATGAGTATAAAAATAACTAGTGCGGAAAATAATAATAGCAGTAAAGTAATATGACACTAGGAATTTTTATACTGGCTCGAACTCCCGTTCTACATCCAGTCCCAAACTCCTTCTGGAATTAAAATTAGTAATCCTAACTTTACCCGAAGGAATAATTTTACACCACCTGAGCAATCGAACAGGACTTCTACCGCCTGAGCAACCGAATAGGACTTGACTGCCTAAGCAACAGAACAGGACTTTGACCGCTTGAGAAACCAAAAGGACTTTCTTACAAACTGGATTTTAACTTGACTTTGTGTGTTCTGAATAACATGAATTTTTCACTTGTAGTACACCCTTCCTATAACTTATCCTCAAGTATGATGTGTGTAGTTGTTTGTATATGAAGATTAGGAAGTTTCAAATTGGTTTTAGAAATATAGAATTGTGATTGTAAGCAACGAATGTATGAATTCTAGAAAGTAGTTAATTCAGAAAATATGATTCAAGTATAAACAAGTAAGTAAAGTAATTTGATCTTGAAATTCATGCAAACATGTAGTAGTTAAGAAGTTGCAACTGCTGGTGAAGAGATCTCTATGAACAGCAATGGCTGCAACTCTTCACGTAGGAGAAGGCTGTTCATGAAAGGAAGTGTCTATTCAGAAAATATCGGTTGAAAAAATTCAGCCAGCTGAATTTATTAATTCAGCCTTCTGAATTGAATATAACCGAACATAGCAAGAAAATAGGCTAATTTTAGCCCGAACAGCCGGCTGAATAAAGTTCAGCCGGTTGAATATTGTGAAACAATAAAAAAAATTCAGCATTCAACCTGTAACAAAAATTATCATAGCTCATCTAGTTAAAGCACTTGCCTAATGAACTAGTGACTCAGGTCGAGCCCCGCTTCATGCATTTTTTGAAAATTTGATTTCGATTAAAATATGCATGCAAGTTTATTTGAATGTGAATGATGATTCTAGAGGAAAGATTTTAACAAAGCACTAAACTAGACTCCATATACATATTTGATGACTCTTGATAAATATATAACTATACGAACCATACTTTGAGTCGTTGAGTCCGGATGTTGTCGTAGTCGTAGATTCATGAATTGTTATTTCATGTCAGCAATCAAAACCTACAATCCAACAGACGGTGCAAAGTGGTGAATGCAAATACAGCATACCAAGTGAAACTACACATGACTCAAACCTGACTAAAATGGCACCAAGACAATAGCTCAACTTGCAAAAGAAAGTGATGCATATGTAACCAGAACCAAGGGAGGAGAACCAGACCAATAGAAACCAAGTACGGGTGCACATCAAACACGACATCAGATGAAAAAACAATGTATCAAGACTTCTAGCATGCATACTACTCAATAGTAAGTACACTAAGATATATATATATATATATATAGCTCAAGTCCAAAATCACGTTCGAGTGAAGACTACAATGAAATCAGGCCAGAGGATCAAGTGAAATATACAAGTATGCAATGATAGGATGAACAATGCATTCAAGCATCAGGTTAAAAATGTTATAGGCATGAACACACAAGAGATACATATACACAGCAGTTCAAATGTCGTAGGAAAGTCAAGTTTAAATACTAGAAAAAAATCAAACTTCTCTCTGACATTATCAAATATACACGTGAAATCAAGTTTGCAATTTCAAACCAAGTCAAAGACAACTGCAGTTCAAATCAAAATTGTCGAGTCCAAATTATCAAAAACTCCAAAATGGTCGAGCATCGAAAATGCTACAATACATTTAACAGTTTTAACAAAGTCAAGGCATGGTGAAAACAGCAAACTACAGACTTAAAATCATGGAACAATAGAGAAAAGAATTGGAATTAAATTCCAAAGCAAATCAAAACCGTGGTGGCCAAGGAAGTTGAAAAAGTTAGAAACCAAAGCCGTGATAATCAAGCAAAGGATATATGAGTTGAACAAGTCGGTACAAATCACAAGCATTCAAGTAATAATCAGTAGCCCAGAAAAATTGTCGAACGAATTCAATTCAAACGAAATTATAGGAGTCCAATCCCTATTTATCCAAATCATCTGCGGCTTGTAAATCATTCGAGTTCAAGCAACAATGGAGAAGAATAAAACATTCAACATGAATCAAAGTCGAGAATATTTAATAATCAAAAAAAAGGAAGAATCGCATACCATTTTAACAATCGAACTCGACTTAGTTGAAGCTGCCGTGAACATATAATAGATCGAAGAAGGAATCGAAGCATCACTCTCTGTTAAGTGGCGACTTCAACAATTTCCAAAACCATAATTTTCGAAAGAAGGAAACAGGACGAAGCAACCATTTTTAACTTAAAGGATTAAAGGCCAAAGAAATAAAAATAAAGAGTCGGGCTGAAGGATTAAATGAAAAGGGAAAAGGAGATTCATATTTAATTTTTAATTGGGCCGGTCAAAATTCTTTGGGGTTTGGTTTATTTAAATCAGGGTCATTGTTTTTTAAATTGTTTTTAAATTTGTTTTTCTCTTTTAAACTTGTGTGAATTCTAGTCGTGTGACTAGGGGACGAACTAGGTGGTGTAGTTCGAGAATTCGCAACTCAGTGGCTGAACTGTAGAAGGGTTTTGAGTATCGAGTTAGGTTAGTCGATAGCAGGTGTCGCGAATTTATGTTTGTAAGCGTCTGACTACTTAATTTCTAGTAGAAACCTTGAGGGCAGCATGTAGGCAGAATTTTGTCGAAGTTGGGTAAATCTGTGTGTTCTATTTTCTGCTTTTTATTCTACTATTATCTGTGCTTCTATTGTTCTGCTGTGATCAGTGCTTTGATAATTTTATATATTTCCATATTAAATTTTTATAACTATCAGTATCACCCTATTCACCCTTCTCCTCTAGGGTAAAATCGATCCTACAGTGTCCAGAGCCAGTTAGGGCACAAAAAGGGAAGGTTTTTGCTATTAGACTAACGTCTTCTTCCAAATCAACTGTAGTAGATAAGGAAAAGACTATGATGGAAGGTACATTTTTGATTCAAAGTATTCCAGTTAGGATAATATTTGATACCGGTGCATCACACCCGTTAATATCCCAAAATTTAGTTAATAAGTTAGGCTTAGAACCCACTTGCCATGTTTCTTCCTTAAGGGTTGCGAATCTAATAGGAGGGTATGTAACTCTAGGAATGAGGTGAGACCGGTTAGAACTTGATTTGTTAGGCCATATGTTTGCGTGCAGTTTGTATGTTTATGATTTCTTAGACTTCGGGATCATTTTGGGTATGGATTGGTTGGGTAGATATGAGGCTGGGATATTATGCTAGGATAGGAAAATATCAGTAAGGCACCCAGATAGTCATAACGGGATCATTTTCTTAGTAGAGAATTCCGACCGAAGTGTATGTGCTTGTTAATTACCTTGGAAGCAGTGAAGGAGCTAAGTCAGGTTCGAGTTACAAGAGAGTTTGCAGATATATTTGAGCCGATTGCAGGACTACCATTGTAATAAGCTATTAAATTTCAAATAGAGCTTGTACCAGGAGCTGAACCTGTCAGTAGACCACCTAGCAGAATGACTCCGACTGAGATGAAAGAATTGAAGGTGCAGCTAGTGGATCTAGAAGGAAGGAACTTTATTAGACCAAGCAGTTCTCCTTGGGAAGCGTCCGCGATTTTAGTAAAGAAATCAGATGGGTAATTGCGAATGTGCATCGACTATCGAAAGCTGAACAAAAGGACAATCAAGAATAGATATGACTTACCGCGAATTGATGATCTGTTCAATCAGTTGAGTGAAGCCAGATTGTTTTCCTAAGTAGATTTGGCGACCGGTTTCATCAGTTGAGAGTGGCAGAGAATAGTATTCCTTTGACAACATTTCGAACTAGGTATGGTTCATATGAATAGTTAGTGATGTCATTCGGGTTGATGAATGCACCTGCTTTCTTTGTAGGCTTGGTGAACCGAGTTTTTCGAGAATACTTGGATAGGTTCGTGTTAGTATTCATAGATGACATTTTGGTGTACTTGAAAGATGAGAGAGTGCATGAGAATCGTCTAAGAGTAGTGCTTGAAACGCTAAGGCAGCATCAACTAAAGGCGAAATTTTCTAAATGTCATTTTTGAAAGAAGGAGGTCAAATTTCTTGGTCATGTAGTTTCAAAGGAAGGTTTGGCAGTAGATTCATTTAAAATTGAAGCTGTCAAAAATTAGAGGAGACTAGAGACGGTAACCGAGATCAAAAGTTTTCTCAGACTTGCTGGCTATTACCGGAGACTTATTAAAGATTTTTTGCGGATAGCAGCACCTTTGACTAAGTTGACCAAGAAGGATGTGAAGTTCATTTGGTCTGAAAAATGTGAGGAAGGTTTCCTTAAGTTAAAACATTTATTAACCAACGCGCCAGTGTTAATTGTTCCAGATGGAAACCAGGGGTCGGTGATGCACACTGATGCATTGGAATAGGATTAGGAGCTGTATTGATGCAAAATGGTAAAGTCGTTGCCTATGCTTCTCGACAGCTTAGACCGCACAAAATAAGGTATCTTACTCATGATTTAGAGTTGGACGAAGTGATCTTTGCATTGAAGATTTGGAGACGTTATCTATTAGGGAAAAGATCTGAGCTATACATCGATCATAAGTACTTAAGTTATTTTTTCTCTCAAAAAGAGTTGAATATGCGACAGTAGAGGTGGCTGGAGTTTTTGGCTACTTATGATTTTGGTATAGATTATACTCCTGGAAGAGGAAATAAGGTAGCAGATTCCCTTAGTAGGAAACATCAAAATGTGGTGTTAGCTATGTTGGCAAAATGGAAGGATTTAGAAATTTTAGCTACGTGTAGTATAAAGTTGAGATCGACTAATGATTTTAGTCAGAGTACTGCTAAGTTGGCCTGTTTAGAGGTTTGACTAGTACTGATTGAGAGCATAGCTTCTAAATAGAAAGTGGATCCATATATAGCCGAAAAAATTAAAAGACTTGAGGAGGGATCCGAGATTGATGATCTTAAAGATTTTGTCATTGACCAGAAAGGGTGGTTGAGGAAGAAGGGACGATTATGTGTTTTGAATGTATAGAACTTGAGAAGAAAAGTTCTAGATGAGTGTCATTCATCTAAGTTTATGATTCATCCTGGGGGAACCAAGATGTATCAAGATATGAAGAGAAGTTTCTATTGGGAAGGCATGAAGAGAGATGTTGGCTTGTGGGCTAGACAATGTGCTAACTATCAACAAGTGAAAGCTGAACATCAGAAGTCAAGTGGGTTTCTTCAGTCTTTAGAGATTCCAGTTTGGAAGTGGGATTCTATATCCATGTATTTTGTAGACGGGTTGCCAAGGTCGAACAAATAAAATGAAATCATATGGGTCATAGCGGACAGATTGACCAAGAGCGCCCATTTCATTCAAGACAAGTCAACCAGAATGACATATGTTTTGGCGAAATTATTCATGAAGAACATAGTTAGATTTCATGGAATTCTTAGTGGCATATTAAGCGATAGAGATGCATTATTCACTAGTGAGTTTTGGAGAAGTCTACAAAGAGTATTAGGTACCAAGGTCAAGATGAGTACAACATATCACCCACAAACGGATGGGCGGACCGAGAGAGACAGTAATGTACTCGAAGATTTGTTGAGAGCTTGTGTGCTAGACTTTCGTGGATCTTGGAAAGATCATCTACATTTGATTGAGTTTTCCTATAATTATAGTTTTCAGACTAGTATAGGAATGTCGCCTTTTGAAGCTTTGTATAGAAAGCCATGAAAATTACCCACATGTTGGCTAGAGTTTGAAGACAGATTAGTCTTAGGTCCATATATGATTAGAGATGCATCAGAGAAGATTGAGTTAATCCAAGATCGTTATGAAGGAAGCTCAGTCCAGACAGAAGAGTTACGCAGATAAAAGGCATAAAGACTTAGAGTTCTCACTTGGAAACAAAGTTTTTATTAATATGTCACCGATGAAGGGAGTGATACGATTCGAAAAGTCAAGGTAGTTGGCATCGAAATATGTTGGTCCCTTCTAGATTATAGAAAGGATTGAAAAGCTCGCGTACAGAGTAGAATTACCGAGCAATACGGTAAGTGTCCATAATGTATTTCATGTGTCATATCTTCACAAGTATGTGCATGATCTAGAGACTAGTACTATTCCTCCAACAGGATTTGATGAGTTGGTAGTAGAGCCTAATTTGACAATTATTAGACAACTAGTTCGGGTTGTAGCGAGAGATGAGAAAAGATTAAGGTCCAAGACAGTCAAGTTGGTGAAAGTTCAATGGAGCGACAACGAGAAGGACTGTACTTGGGAGATAGAAGACAGGATTCAAGTTACCTATCCTGATCTGTTTTGAATGGTATGTCTATATTATATATATATATATATATATATATATATATATATGATCGCTGGCTAGGTAAACTAGTATTGTTGTAAGGAGTGGTTACAAATGATTGCTATAATTAGTATTTAGTCCTTACTGAATTTCGAGGACGAAATTCTTTAAGGAGGGAAGCCTGTAACATCCCTAATTTTAAATAACATTATTCAGGATATTTAATTAGATAAATTTAATAGAATAATGAAAATGTTAAGTGATAAGGGGGAGATCTGAATAAATTTAAGTGGCCATTCTTAAGTAATAAATTAAATAGGCATGAGAATGGATTATAAGTAAATTAATCTACATAAGAGTATAATGGTAATAAGATTTACCTAACCGCTTATCCTTGTATATATATTCTCTTTTCACCATTTCATTTCCTATTGACTTCATTTGTAATGCAAATCAAAAATGTAAGTAAAAGAAGAATAGAGCTGGCCATTAAAAGGAAAAGAAGAAGAGAAATTCAAAGAAAAATAATTTAAAAGGGGAATCAAACTCATCTCAATCCGATTTCTTTATCAAAGATTAAGGTGAATAATAATTTCCATCTTTATCTATTAAATATATGTTTCGGATTTAAGATTAAATTCGTATATATGATGTTTGATGATGATATGCTTGAATATTTAAATTTAAACAAGATTTTTTAAATAATGGTTCATACTGTTTTAGATCAAAACTGTGTGATGTTGATGTTTAAAGGCCATGTAAAAATTATATGTTATGCAAAATATGATTTTAGAGTTTGGTTTTAAGTTTAATAATTTTTCAAGCTTAGGAAAGATTATTATGAACTTTTGAATGAAAATATAGCACGTTGGATTTAATAATTTATTTCAGAAAATATATTGAGAATTAGGGTTTGAAATTTTGATATGTTAGATAACATGATCAAAATAAATTTCTATGATTTTTGGGGATTTCTCTTAATTGATTTGTTATACAAAATAAATTATTTTGAGAAGATGATCAAAATGATTTACATATAAATTAAGAGGAAGGTTTTATTTGCAAAAGTTTATGTTTGATAGTTATCAAAAATAAAAAGGCGATTAGTTTTGAAAAGCATGGAAAAATTAAGGCAACCTATAAGAAATGAACATGTAGGCATATTAGTTTATGTAAGTTACTTAATTTAGTATCTAACCCAGAAAAATAGGTTTTGCCTCTAACCAAAGTGCCTTTCGCTCCTTTCCTTTCGCCTTCGATCATATCGAAACCCTATTAAGTTAAACTCAGTACACATGGTATCATCTAGATGATACGTAGTGGATGGAGAAAGGCAAAAGGAATGGTGTTCAAAGCATAACTTCTGATAGGGTCGTTACTTCAGTTTGTTTTAAAAAAGATAAGCATCTGCCTTTGGTTTACTAAGCTTTCAACTTAGTTGATACGTATGTTTTTAAAAGTAGTTTTATAGTGGCTTTCGACGGGGCTGTCATGTTTGTTTTATAATAAAAAAGGGTTTCGAAGGTGTTCCTTTAATTATAAATCAATGCTTTCGAAAGAACAGGTTCCGACCTAGTCAAAGCCCTACTGCCAATTCTTGTGCCTTTCGAGTGTATTGAAGTCATCAATACCGTCGAAAGGTATTATTTGTTTTAAAGCTATATTAAGCCACTTTCTAAATTCTTTCGAAAGGGTTATGAGTTTCGAAGGCAATGGTTTCTAATAGGGTTTCGAAGTCATCCTTCAATATTTTAAATGCATGCTTTCGACTATGTCGAAAGAGATAATTTCGACGCAATCATAATTTCCCCAATATTTTATATAATAAAGAATGGTTTTAAAAGAGATAATTTTCTTTATATTTTCTTTGACCCAAATGATATTTTAAAAGGTAAACCTAATAATATTGAAAGAGGGACTTTCAATGTTATAGGAAGAGAAACTTCCAATGGTTTTGAAGCTATACTTCTAATAATTAATAAATAACACTTTATTTTAGTTGAAAGGTTTCGAAAGAAAGATTTTAAAGTGTTTTTAAAGGCAGAAGCCTAATGTTTTGAAAAGAGATATATGCTTTCGAAGGAGGCTATTCAATGAGGTCAAAAGCAAGGTTTTGAAGGTTTCGAAAGGATGGTTTTCAAAACAATTACCCTAATCTTATTTAAAAACAAAAACATGGTATATTAATAAACAAAGTATTTGAAGTAGAACTTATGAAGAAGTCTAAATAGGTTAAAGAAATTAACCAAGTTATATTGTTTGCTTCTTCATATATATGTATGTGTGTGTGTGTATTCATTATAATGAACCCAAAATGGTATTGTAGGGAAGCGCAAATAACTAGTTAGGTTGACCCAGTAGTGAATATAAATTAAGATATTGGCAATGGCCGATAGGTTCATAGTAAGCCCATAAAAACTATGTAAGGGAAAAGATATTGGTAGGGGCCAACAGGTTCATAGTTAGCCCATGAAAACTATGTATAACTAAAGTGTCAGATAGACAGGTTTATAGTTAGCCCATGAAAACTATATCTGGATAAGAAATGAAATATTGACAGATAGTCAATGGGTTCCTAGTTAGCCCATGAAAAACTAGGGTAAAAGAAAGATATTGACTGTTAGTCAATAGGTTCCTAGTCAGCCCATTAAAACTAGGGTAAAAGAAATGATATTGGAGATACCGATAGATTTATAATAATCCCATGAAAATTATATGATTGAACAGGGAGATCTTAAAAGTTTAACCGGTCATTAGTTAGCTTATGAAAACTATTAGGTTAATAGTAATTCTAGAAACTATAATTATGCCAGATAGTCAAAATGAATTAGGGTGGATAATCCAGAATTGATTCAATTGTTTTGCATATCATCACATAATAATGTTTTGAATTGAATTAACCATCGTGGATGTAGAAGCACAGAAAAATGGTTTATAAAGGTTTTAAGATACTAGTGAGGGAAAACTCGTTCCGCTAAGTGGTGTGGTCTCACTAGATATCTAAATGATTTGAGATGGCATATTATTATTCATACCAGGCTTTATGTCTAACTCGAAGTTTTATGTTTTCTGCTTAAAATCTCGAGTACTTAATTGATTTTGAATAGTTTGAGATTTGAGGTTTTCGGGTACCTCTTAAGACGGAAAAGCTTTTGAAGTCGTGTATAAGTAATGTGGTTATTTAAGTTCTTTCTCATGTGATTTCGCCGTGTTATTTTATTACGGAAAAGTGGTTTATTGCCTATTATATACTCTGATCACCAAAGGGGTATCTTTATATATCGCTTTTGGAGTATATTGTAATAATTATATTTTTCAAAACATGGTTAATATCGTGGATTATGTAATAAATGTTGAAATGAGTTTGGAATGGAATGTTAAACTTCTTTTGAAATTTTAAACTTTTTCCATATTCATGTGTCTCTGTATATCAATTTATCTAACATTACCGTATTTGATCGCCGAGGATTAATAACTATAGATGACTACAGCATCCATAGCCATTAGTTTTGGGCCTCTAAGTGGGGGATGTTACAATATGTGTGAAAAAAGAGTTTATCAATAATAGGGAAACGAGATCAAAAAGTTGATACAAAATAGTAATATCACAAATTCATTCACTAAGGCACCTTCTTACTTCTTGGTTTAATTTAGGTAGACTGATTGAAGGTATAGACATGAGGCACCATAATTGGTCGCAAGTACAGTGGGAGATTGATAGAGCTAAGGATGTGCCCAGGCGGTAATTATGTAATTTATTATGCAACTTAACTCTTACAAAAGAACTTTGATCGAAATGAAGTATGCTTTTGGTTTTATTTTCTTTTATATATATGTTGTTGTATAGAGATATAAGTAATCCTAATTAACAAATTAAAAATATATAAGTAGAATATCCTTAAGAGAAGTATTTTATTGAGTTCAATTTCGAATATGATTTTAACCATGAGTATTAAATTGATATTTAAATAGTTACTCCTTAAATGTTCCAAGTGAAAATGTATCGAGAAAATGATACCGATACATTCATTGAGACTAGTGCATGTAACGCTCTTTATACGATGGATGATGTACTACTAATGATCGTAGAGGAACATCGAAGTCAAAGGGTAAACTTCAAAAAAAAATCCTTTAGAATACATGAGGCCTATGAAGTCTAAAGGGAATTTTAGATCCAATTTAAAATATTTTTAAGTAAAATCTTAAAGATTTGCATGAATTTGATGTTTACATAAATTAGAGTATACAAAATATGCACTTATATATGTATTTGTATGAGACTGCTACTTGTTACATTTAATTTGGAGAAGGAAACCTTTCGTTCCTTCTCTTAACTTATTCAATTAATGAGGGGATATATGGTTTTAGTAGAAAACATTTCGTTTCTTTCCCTTTAATTTAATGATTGATGGATTAATTAAATGGCGTATATTACCAAATTAACACTTAGTATATATTATGAGTATATCCAAATACACTCTAGTGTATATTGGGTAAGTGCAATATATAATATCATGCACATAGTTAATGCGTATGTTTTTTGTGTTGGGATTTATACCAGAACATACACATTCTCCCTTTGTATACACATCAGTTGTCCAAAACATTGTTTAAAATTATACGAGTGTGCGCACGCGCACAACACACGCACACACACACACACACACACACACACACACATATATATATATATTTGTGTGTGAGCGTTTAAATATACTTAATATAAAAATATGTGTGTATGTATTTTTAGCAAATCCTTCAATTGGTCAAAATCGATTCAACCAAGTCGATTAGTTTGAATTCAATATTTATTTCCAAAACATATAATGATTTAATTTAGTAAAACAATTTGAGATACTTTGGTATTTTCCAATGCATCCCTTTTCTTATGAAACAAATACCATGTCATTGTTTTATTTCATAACGAATACTCGTAATATCCTCATTGAATTAAAACCATGTCTATTCTTTAGTCATCACCGAAGAACATATATTATTTCATAAATAATATGCGGTACATTTTACGAAAATAATTTTTATAACCCGATGTAACTAATAAGTGTTATGTGGCATGCTCCCACTATTTCCATCATTACTATAACAGCGTAGTGAATACATAAGTCCATCATCCACTCAATATAGACTACTTATTTCACATAATGTAACTAGTTTATAGTAAGGAGTTCTTTGATCAATTAGCTTGAACGCAAAGAAATCTCATAGAAAATAATTTTCTCTATGAAAATACATGTCGGAATAGAAATCATATTTATTGTTCAATATTAAGTATCAATCACTAATTTGTAATTTTCGTTTTTGGTGTTTCTTTATGAAGCAGAATTGAGCATTCATTCTCTTCATCCCAACTGTACCTTAAATCACGTCTACTCTTGTATATTCGTTTTCCTTTTTAAATAGTCAAAGCATTCAGAAGAAAAACCTTACTATAATATCATAATAAACTTGTTACAAAAGTACATTCCATCATCCTTAACATTTAAAAACATCAATTATGTTACACTTTACGTAAACAGATCAAAACTGACATTTAAATGATCGAGTTCTCATTGTAGGATCGATTTCACCCTAGAGGGGGGTGAATAGGGTGATGCTACCAATTATAAAAATTTAATGTAGAAGTATATAGAATAATCACAACAGAATAATAGCTACAAAGATAATGGCAGAATATAAAAAGCAGAAATAGAACAACACATAATTCACCCAGCTTCGGCAAAACCTGCCTACGTGCTGCCTCCAAGGTTTCCACTAGAAATTAAGTAGTCAGATGCTTACACATGTAAACTCGTGACACCCACTATCGACTAACCTAACTCTACGCTCAAAACCCTGCCACGACTCGGCCATTGAGTTACGAATTCTTGAATTACACCACCGTAGTTCGTCCACTAGTCACACGACTAGACTTTACAATTGTCTAAAAGAAAAAATACAAATTTAAAAACCATTTAAAAATCAAAAACCTAATTTTAAAAATAAATTCAAATTGATAATTCATGGTAGCCAGCCCAAATAAGAAATCCACCTTTTCTTTTCATTCCTTCGGCCATCTTTCCTTCGCGTTAAAAATGGTTGCTTTCTCTTTTATACTTGTTCGCCCAAATTTATAAGCTAGGGCTTTGAAAATAAGGCGTCACTTGATATTGCAGTGATGAAGTACTCTTCGATTTGATCCCTCTGCTGATTGTTGCTTGCGGTTGCTTCTCAATCGAGTTCGATTTTAATGGTATGTGATTTATGCCTTTTGCTTTTCTGGTTAGCTTGCTTGAACTCGATGGATTTTAAGCCAATGATGACTTTTCGTTTAAATACGTTTCAATTCCCTAAATATTTGATCATTTGATAATTTGTTTTGCCGTTCTATTTTGCTTTAATGCTTGAGATTTGTACTGACTTGTTCAAATTCGTATATTTTGTGATCACTTGATTATCACGGCTCGATTCTAACTTGTTTGATTCCTTGGCTACCACGGCTTGATTTTCTAACATTTAAACTTGATTTTGGTTCCTTTCTTTGTGCTTGTTGACTATGATAATTATCTTGGTCACCATGCTACATGCCTTGATTTTCTGACTTGCTTGCATCTGTAGTTGTATCGTGACATTGGTTTGGGTCGCATTGTCCACTGTTCTATATGTGTACATCAATGTCATCTCCATGTTTCACTTATTTGGTACAATTTTGTCTTGTCTACCTCACTTATTTGGTGATTCTCTGGTTGTATTCTGGTTGTTGCATATGTATATAAGTGCACCTACTCATTCAAGCTGCTATATTGGTTATTACTACGCACACATGTACCTATGTATGCTGCGTATTGCAACCGAAACTTTGAACTGTTATATATATGTATGTATGTATGTATGTATGTATGTACGTACTTGACCATGGTTTTATATGAATGTAGTCTGCACTTTCTAGCATAGCTTTGCATTTTTGTGAGCTAAGCATTTCGACTTGTATTCAGTTGCATGCTTGAAGTTATGTGTGATATTGGTTGTTTGGAACATGTGACTTATCTGCAGTGTTGTTTCATTGAGTCTGTACTTGATAGTTGATGTGCATTGTCTATTATGTACATTCGAGCTGGTGTGGCCTTCACTTGATATCTTCACATTATGTATAGTTGTTTGGCTTAATGTGTACATCACTGCTAACATATGCATTGTGTTGAGTTGTTGTAGTGTTTCCGGTCATCATTTCTGAGTTTAGTTGATCCTTCTTGTTACTTTAAGTCTACGTCCATTGGTCATTGTTAGACTTCATGTAATTTGGTGGCTTCACTGTTGCATGTCACCATGTGTACACATGCATATGCATGTGTGTATGTATACATTGTTGAGACTTTTCCATGATCTAGTTGCCTTAACCATTTTATTGAACTTGTACATTTGGATTGCACATGTGCTGAATCCATCTAATAGCTCGGGTTTGATCTTGTGCTCGTGTCGTGACTTTATTTTATTGCACTTGAGTTGAACCTGGCTTTTGATTCGGTTTGACCTCATGCTCACCTGTCCCTGTAGATTTATCAAGTGTATATCGGTGTGCATGGTCTTATGGCATGTACAGTGATACACTGTGCATGTCACAAGTTGTTTGTGTATGATGAATTCAAAATAAATATAATGACGAGCAACCCAAATAACCGAGGCAAATAATATTTTCAAAATACATTTTATTTTGCACTGCAAAAATATTTTCTTTTCAATTTTACTGTTTCAGTGTTTATTTTGAAGATCGCTCAGATGCTGGATTAAATCTAGAATAGAGTTGAAGATAAAATCGAGTGACTGTGTGATATGGAGTGAGGTGTAACTGTAAATTATAAATTATGATTTAATCGAATTTGTATTGTAATTGAAATTTTGTGTGTGTGTGTGTATAGTGAAAGTTTAGATTTGTACTATTCAAAATTGTAATAAAATATTTATTTGAATAAAATATCCATTTGAATTTAAATTCCGTGTTGTTTATTTTATTCGGCAAATATTTATTTAATTATGTGAAAAATAAAATAGTACATTAACAAATACATTTAATTGAATATATATATATATGTTTATTATCATCAAACAAAAATCAGATACTAGCATATTCAACAATATCCCCCTTCAGATGATAAAAAACATATTGTTCCCCCTATTTGAATGCTCCCTCTCTACAACAAAACTCCCCCTTCATATATGTATGAAAATAAATAAAAATATGTAAATGAGCCTAGATGCAAATAGAAAGTATAAAATAAAACATTTGACCTTTATTTTCCAAAATCTTAACTTTTCTCTCCCCCTTTTGTTATCAGCAAAAGCGTAATAGTGTTAGAAAAATAAGAGATAAAGTGATAGACATTAATACAATATTAATATCCAATCGAGAATAAATATTAAATTACAATAAAAGATCAAACAAAAATCGTAAATACTCTGTTATGTGCATATTCCACTTTCGAATGATAGGAATGATGTCATCACATAAAACCATATAGCTGTGTCTAGTTGTGGTATATTTATATCAGGTTTTTGAATATCTACTAATCATGCATAACCTTCAGGACTTTTAAATGAGATTAGTAGTATTCTTAATTTAAAAAAATGAATTCAAGTATCTTCTAACCACGCATAACCGTGAGGACTTTTAAATGGGATTAGGATCAACTTATCTTTTAATTAATCAATTTTGATATGCGTTCCACACATGCATAACCGTGAGGAGTTTTAAATAAGCACGAAAGCACATAATCAAAAATTCCAAGTAATTCACCCATGCATAACCGTGAGGACTTTTAAATGAGAGTGAATATATCGAATGTTTTTATTGCTAAAAATATAATGAAATGAAAAAACGAATGATTTCCCATTTAAAATACCACATATTAACATACTATATTGGATTTTGATGAGTGATGGTCGATAGAAATATGATAGAAACAGAAATGGTCATGGAATTTTTTACCAACAAAAAGTTTTTATAACTCTTGTTTAAATTTCTACAGAAATTTATTAATTATACTGTCTTAAGTTATAATGTATGATTAAATCAGCACTCATCACTTTTTCAATCATTACTTATCTTTTCGATAATCGGTAAAAAGTTAGATTAGTTAATGTAGTCATTTAAGATCAATTTCAAAAATAATTATAAAATCAAATTTTCTAAAATGACTAATCTAAAATAAGGTTAACAAAAACTATTTTTTGGAAGGGGTTTATAAAAGAAAAATGTCTGGTAATTGAAAATCAATTGAAATGAAAGATATGCAGGTATTTTCTTTGAAACAATGCAACTACTAAATGTCTCAACATAAAACTCGTTCCATTAATACTTTTTCTATCAGTTAGATATTCATAGTGATATATAGTGGTAAAAAAACATATATTCCTCAATACTTGAATTTGTTTTGAAATTTTTAGCACATCCATTTATATCAAGCACAAGTAATCTAAATTGAGCAAAAAAACTCATATTCAAAATTTTTTGTCGAAGCCATTTTTCATGACATTCCAAAGTGAATCAAAAGTCGGAGAAGTTGTAGCATTATCGATTAGCTTTTCAAAAACTTTAAGACTTTCACAAATCAAAGTTGAGATGATCAAGATATGTCAGAAATACTTCAACAACATTGATCAAAACCTAACTAACAATATATGAACAAAATTGAGTTGAGAGGTCATACCTCACTTTCCTTCTATTTTGTGATATCCAAAATGCGATGATCTCCATCTAACCTTTATAGGCTAAGGAATGTTTAAATTTAGTTTATCAATTACTAGAACAACTCGAAATCTATCTCCATCAAGGTTGTTCCTTAGCCCAATTGTGTATCTAAATTTTGGGGAAGGCAAGTGGTCTAACTAAGGATGTAGGACCACTTTTATTATCCATTGAAATCTTTGGTGCCCAAATTAGTCTATATAACAAACCGTTAGCATTTACAATTGTACCCTTGGGAATCCAAATCTATTTAAATTTCAAACCATTTATATTCGTACCTTTTGGGATCTATATTTGTTTAGCGGTTTTGTGTTTGTATATATTTGGACAATTATTCTTGCTATGTCCAATATTTTCACACTTTAGATATTTGGGTATCACGTATTTCCCCTTGACACTGTTATTAGTTGTTTGCTCATATTTTGACACTTTTCAAATCCAGGTCCTTTCCTTTTATTCACAAAGAGTTGATTTTCTAGGAGCATATTAAATGATCTTTCTCTAAGGAAAAATTTCTGAGTAACCAACTCAAGTTTATTAACTTTGGGTTTTAAAAGTTTATTTTCATTTATTAGCTTCGAACAACAGCTAATGCTATTATCTCTCTTTTCAAAGCTATTTGTTTTTAATTGCATATTTTCATTTTGAAGCACTCTAATTTTATTCCCAATTTCAAGCATCTCGGTTTCAAAAAGTTGGAGTTTTTTTTTTTTTTTCAAAATCCTTGGATTCTTCAATCTCCTTTTCAAACTCGTGATTTAATCTAATAATTTCAGAATTGCTCATAATCACATTTTCTTTTTCAAGTGTTTTGAAATTTCCGTTGATCTCATTTAATTTCTTTTCAAAAATCGTACTTTTATAACTTTTCGACTTCTTAAAACTACCCAACTCTTTTTGCAAAATGTTATTTTTACAAATCAACTCGGTTTTGTTTTTCTCCAGAATTAAAATTTCGTTTTCTAACTTTTGAAAATTTTCATGTAAAAGGGAAAATTCTTTTTCATGGACCAAACAGTTTTTGCAATTAGAACTTTTATTTTTGAGCTCGTTTTTCAAATCATTAATTTTCTGATGAAGTTTAGTTTGTTCCCTTTTCTCTTATTATTTTTCGTCTCAAGAGCTTTATTATTTTCATTAATTTTCAGCACAAGAGAACTAAATCATTGAATAAAAAATCACTTATCTCATCGGCTATTAAATCTTCATCACTGCTGCCTTTTACTAATCCGGTTAAGCACGTTTCTTTAACTGAGTTGATTTTCGAGGATTTCTCATCGTTGTTGACTTTTGCACCGTATATTGCATCAAAAGTATTTAAGATTTCCTGTGCATTTTCACAACGAGAGATAAAGTTAAAATTATCTTGATTAATATGAGAATATAATATATGCGTAGTAAGAGCATTAATCGAAGCATTTTTCTCATCTATTATATCGCACCCATTTTCAATAATATCCCAACGTTTAACATTAACAGATTTTAAATAAAATTCCATTTTTAATTTCCAATTCAAAAAATCCGTTCCATCAAAAACAGAAGGAAAAATATTGGACCGACCCTCAGCAAAAGCATTACTAAAAGAAGCCATTTTAGAAAAAATTATAAAAATTGGTTTTTGAAAAATCGAATTTTTAAAACAAAAAATGTCTTTTGTTCCTATCTCCGATACCACTTGTAGGATCGATTTCACCCTAGAGGAGGGGTGAATAGGGTGATACTATCAATTATAAAAATTTAATGCCGAAGTATATAGAATAATCGCAGCAGAATAATAGCAACACAGATAATGGCAGAATATAAAAAGCAGAAATAGAACAACGCAGAATTTACCCAGATTCGGCAAAACCCTACCTATGTGTTGCCCCCAAGATTTCTACTAGAAATTAACACGTAAACTCACGACACCCGCTATCGACTAACCTAACTCTACGCTCAAAACTCTTCCATAACTCAGCCACTGAGTTGCAAATTCTCGAACTACATCACCGTAGTTCATCCCCTGGTCACACAACTAGACATTACAACTATTTAAAAGAAAAAATAAAAATTTAATGAACAATTTAAAAATCAAAACCCCAATTTTAAAAATAAAGCCAAATTGATAACTTATGGTAGTCAACCCAAATAAGAAATACCCCTTTTCTTTTATTCCTTCGGCCTTCTTTCCTTCACGTTAAAAATGGTAGCTTTCTCTTTTATACTCGTTCGTCCAAATCTATAAGCTAGGGCTTTGAAAATGAGGCACCGCTTAATATTGTAGTGATGAAATACTCTTCGATTTGATCCCTCTACTGATTGTTGCTTGTGGCTGCTTCTCGATCGAGTTCAATTTTAATGGTATGTGATTTATACTTTTTTATTTTCTGGTTAGCTAGCTTGAACTCGATGGATTTTAGGCCAATGATGACTTTGGGTTGAAATAGGGTTCAATTCCTTAAATATTCGATCGTCTGATAATTTTTTTGCCATTCGATTTTGCTTGAGTGCTTGAGATTTGTACTTTCTTGTTCAAATTCATGTATTTTGTGATTACTTGATCGTCACGGCTCGATTCTGAATTGTTTAATCCCTTGGCTACCACGGCTTGATTTTATGGCATTTAAACTTGACTTTGATTCCTTTCTTTATGCTTGTTAACTGCGATAATTATCTTGGTCACCACGGCCACATGCCTTGATTTTCTGACTTTCTTGCATCTGTAGTTGTATCGTGACATTAGTCTGGGTTGCATTGTCCACTGTTCTATATGTGTACATCAATGTCATCTCCATGTTTTACTTATCTGGTACACTGTTGTCTTGTCTACCTTGCTAGTTTGGTGATTCTCTAGTTGTATTCTAGTTGTTGCAGATGTATATAAGTGCACCTGCTCATTCGAGCTGCTGCAGTGGTTATCACTACATATACATCATACACACGCACATGTATCTATGTATGCTATGTATTGCAGTCAACACTTTGAACTGTTATATATATATGTGTGTGTGTACCTGACCATGGTTTCATATGAATGTGGTCTGCACTTTCTGGCATAGCTTTGCATTTTTGTGAGCTGAGCATTTCGACTTGTATTCAGTTGCATGCTTGAAGTTATGCGTGATATTGGTTGTTTGGAACATGTGACTTATTTGCAGTGTTGTTTCATTAAGTCTGTACTTGATAGTTGATGTGCATTGTTGCTTATGTACATTCGAGCTGGTGTGGCCTTCACTTGATATCTTCACATTATGTATAGTTGTTTGGTTCAATGTATACATCACTGCTAACATATGCACTGTGTTGAGTTGCTGTAGAGTTTCTGGTCATCATTTCTAAGTCTAGTTGATCCTTCTTGTCATCATTTCTAAGTTTAGTTGATCCTTCTTGTTACTTCAAGTCTACATCCATTGGTAATTGTTAGACTTCATGTAATCTGGTGGCTTCACTGTTGCATGTCACCATGTGTACACATGCATATGCATGTGTGTGTGTGTGCATTGTTAAGACTTTTCCATGATCTAGTTGTCTTAACCATTTTATTGAACTTGTACATTTGGATTGCACATGTGTTGAATCCAGCTTACAGCTCGGGTTTGACCTTGTGCTCATGTCCTGACTTTATTTGTATTGCACTTGATTTGAACCTAGATTTTGATTGGGTTTAACCTTGTGCTCACCTGTCCCTACAGATTTATCAAGTGTATATCGGTGTGCACGGCCTTGTGGCATGTACAGTGATACACTATGCATGTCATATGTTGTTCGTGTATGATAAATTCAAAAATAAATATGATCACGAGCAATCCATAACAGAGGCAGATAATATTTTCAAAATACATTTTATTTTACACTACAAAAATATTTTCTTTTCAATTTTACTGCTTCAATGTTTATTTTGCAGATCGCTAAGATGCTGGATTAAATCTGGAATAGAGTTGAAGACAAAATCAAGTGACCGAGTGATATGCAGTGAGGTATAACTGTAAATTATAAATTATGATGTAATAGAATTTGTATTGTAATTGAAATTGTGTATATACATATAGTGAGAGCTCGGATTTATACTATTCAAAATTGTAATAAAATATTTGTTCGAATTTAAATTCGTGTTATTTATTTTATTTAGTAAATATTTATTTAATTATGTGAAAAATAAAATAGTACATTAACAGATACATTTAATTGAATATATATATACGTTTATTATCATCAAACAAAAATCATATACTAGCATATTTAACACTCAGATCCTTGTTGTAGTTTACTCCAGTGTTACATTTAACACAATACGATAGTCATTGTAATCATTCAAATTGATCACTCAGTCTTACCATTCGCTTATTTCGAATGGACTAATTTCATCGAAGCATCATACATTACGAACTATGACTGTTCACCTTATAACACTTATATGTGACAGCATATGGATCAAATATCCAAAGTCTTATATTTCTTTAAAGTACAAAAATCATAGTATGCAATACATGGTCTCAATGAAACAAGCACGTAAACAACCAAATCACAAACGTATTTAGTAGTTGTAAAATTAGGCACTTTCATGAGCAATAAAAAAATTGACATGCAAGAAGTATTTAATAGTATATTTCTACTTGTCAATCTTCAATTCGGTCATTGTATACTTTAATTGATAAACATTTTATCAACCATATTAAATGCATAAATTTATCAATGTAGATTATTCTAACCTTATATAGCATACGTTCTTACAATATTAGAAAGGCTAAATGTTACCATTTCATTTTTCTAATAAGGCTCCCACTAGATTTTTATGTTTATCAAAACCTAAAGAAAAACATAGAAATCATTTGATTTCTCTAGGATAACTTGCCTTGGGATTTTGACCTTGAGGAATATCAACAAATTATAGGTCCACAAGCGATGAGTAACACTTTACCAGTTGTATTAAATAAAACTTCTAACCCATGGTCTTTTTCTTAGTCTCATATCGACCTTGAGGAATATCACTAAATCGAAAGAGACTATTGACTCATACCCACCATTTCACGACGGCCTAAGTATTATGAATGTACCTTGGGGAATATCAACAAATACGTGCATGTATATTACCTCATCTAGTTAATATATTAATAGTGCTATACATAACATCTCTAGCTTGAGGGATGTCAACAACTTGAGAGTATGTAAGCAATTTATTAATGTATAAATGGTGGAGGACAACTTTATATTAAAGAGTTATAGTCTTTAATATATATTATTGAGTGACATCGACTTATGAAATAATATATTTCTTATGAAATACCCTTGTGATTCAAATGTCAAACATATCAGAAGTCATAACATACGTATAGTTATGTATGTATTCATTCCTTAAGTCTGTTTGGGTTTCTTAGTATTCCACCTTTGGTTCATACATTAATAATATATAAGTTTAATTATTATATAACTTTTATATTTCATTAACTCATATAATAATTTCATGCACAACATTATATTAATTAAACTTACCTAATTAATTTTAATTAATTAACTCTTTAATTAATTTTATATTATTTCATTATAACATTTATATCAAATATATATATACACACGCACATTATAACCTTTTATAATATAACACATACATCTTATATACGTGTGTGTTTTTATTTAATTAATTAACCTTTAATTTATTTATTCAATTAATTAACCTTTAATTTATTTATTTAATTAAACACTTTTAATTAAAATATATTAATTTCGAAAATTTATCTTATATACATACATGTATACTTATGTTATCTTAAACACTTTAAAATAACATAACACATATCAATATATATAATACATGCATATATGTATTAATTAATTAATATTATTAATAAATTTTAATTTTCGAAATTAATATTTAAATATTTCCAAACATTTTGAATCATTATCTTAATTTATGTCATATTATAACCTTTTATAATAAACATGTTTTTATGTTAAATTTAACTTTTAAATTTAAATTCTTGTCTTAATTTTCAAAACTATTTTAAGAATTAACTTAACACCTAACTCAAATTGGGTCTTTTCTATTAGGGGCAACCTTTGAGCTCACTTCTCCTTCTAAGCTAAACTGGTGACCAGGTAGGACACGATACTTGATTACTCAATTGTAATCCTAGACATTACCTTAATAGACATTGTACTAAGTTGGCAAGCTTAATTAGTTAGTTCTAGCATGACTAATTTAGACCATAATGACTATTAGGCACTGATACCACTGAAGGAACTGGGCCAACCTGCAACGAAGTTAAATGCTAAGTTTCAAAAAAAATCTTTAGGATCTATTGGGCCTATGAAGTCTAAGGGAGATTTTAAATCCAATCTAAAATATTTCGAAATAAAATCCTTTTTTTAAGATTTATATGAATTTAAAGTTCACATAAATTAGAATATATCAAATATACTCTTATATATGTATTTGTGTGAGACTGTTACTTGTTATATTTAACCTGAAGAAGGAAACCTTTGGTTTCCTTCTCTTAACTTATCCAATTAAATAGAGGATACATGGTTTTAATTGGAGAAAGAAAACTTTTCATTTCTTTCTCTTTAGTTAAATGGTTGATGGGTTAATTAAATGACATAGATAATCAAATTTATACTTAGCATATATTGTGAGTATATCCAAATATACTCAGATGTATAATGGGTAAGTGTAATATATCATGATATATAGTAATGTGTACGTATTTCAATGTTGAGAATTTACACCATATCAGACACATTATACCTTTGTATGATCATTGGTTGTTTAAAATAATGTTTAAAATTGTATGAATGCATACGCATGTATGTGTGTGTATATATGTTTAAATATACTTAATATAACTATACGCGTGTGTATGTATTTTAGTGAATTCTTTAATTAGTCTAAATTGATTCAACCAAGTCGACTAGTTTGAATTCAAGAATTATTTCCAAAACGTGTAATGATTTGATTTAGTAGAACAAAGTGAAAACATGTCTTATACTATAGGTCCAAATATAACATATGTTTATATGTCAATAATTTGAAGTAAGCTATAATGTAGATATTTTACAAGCAATAATAAAGTAAAATTTATTAAACAGAATTAGAATGCTGATACATGTGGATTTCTACATTAAAAACAGAGCTCAATTAATGTCAAGATGTGTGTGTACATATAAAAGTTTTTCAAAACATTCATTGTAAAATAGTTTTCAAATTAATTTTAATACAAATACATATATACATGTACGTATACAAATACATATACATATACATACATACATACACACATACATGTGTGTGTGTTTCGAAACAGAAAACTAATTGTGAAATAATGAAACCACCATTGACATTCAACTATATATATATAGTAATTAATTAGTTATTATATTTAGATCTAAAATAACACCAATATCAACATAAAGAAAACAATAAGAATTTATAATCAAAACTATTATTATTATTTTTATATCCAATTCAAATCAACAAATTCAAAAAAATTAGATCTATACATATAAATTAAAATGGACAAAAATGCGTATACAAATATGCCAAAACAACTAAACAAATAGATCTATAACATCATGATGAATATACATATAAAATAAAATAAATCATACCTAATAGATATAGCCCTTAATGCATCTTGATTGATGGATGCTCCTAGATCCAAATCTGAATTAGTCTTATAGCTTTGCAAGAGAAGGAAAAGCACTTTTTATTTGGCTGATTTAATTGGATGCCATTAAAATAATTTTTTCTCCTTTTATTTTACCTTGAATTTTGGCCATGAATGTTAGAAGAGGAATATGGAGGCTAGGGTTTTGAAAGAGAATGATTAAGAGGAACAAGTGAATGAAAGATAATGTGTTTATAGAGGTAACCTTCCTTAACCTCTCTCTTCATTTTCTAGATCCAACCATTGGATTTCAAGCCTCCTTTCCTTTATATGGATTGTAATGGGAGACATTTTATGGCCCTTTAGTTTGTTCAATAATGCTTAACAAATAGTTACATTTAAATTAAATTTAAATGTCCATCGATATATCATATCGCTTTATATATATACAATTTTTATATACGCACTCAAGTAAATGCTAATGACATTATAAATCATGTGGTATTTTAGAGAATCTATCAATGCGGTTGTACGACTCGCAAGTGTAAATTCAATCAGCGACCAATATTAGACTATTCGAATATTAACGTTCACTCATCACCTTATCTAGTGGAGTTATATATGACCAAATTTGTCGCTTAAACATCTTTTTGGTAAAATCCAACTTTACTTATTTAACCATAACTCGGTAGTGACAATTATTTACACCAATTCTCTTCGTCAAAACCATATCACTTTGGACTTATGGGATTTGGTAATGGTCAAGGTTCAGATACCGTCCATATTCAACTCTATAGTCCAAACACAAAGTTCTTTATTTAATAATAACAATTATTATTAACCATACTACTCTGGTCAGAGATTTTGACTTTGAGTTAACTTAAGTTGACCGTGATATTAACCCCATATAATTGAGGAGACGAATCCTCTCTCGAATAGTGTCTCGCTTCCAATACTCCACTCAACCCAACTATAGTTGTTCGATGGACGTCGTGCCATGATTTAACTATAATCAAAGCGGAGCTTTGATATTGAAAATCAACAGTATTCTCAAGTCAGGAGAATTGTGTAAATTGGTCGCTTCGATATTTTATATTTGACCTTAGTTATATCAACCAACAAATTTTTTATCGAGTGAGTCATTCCATGATTATCCAATAACTATCAGTACGTAACCCCTTGGTGCTTCCTAACAGTCATGAGCAATATGTTGTCCAACATTTGTAGAGCGTTACGTACTCTAGTCTCAACGGATGCATCAATATCTAGTCTCGATGCATCTTGATTAAGAATATTTAAAACGATATGTTTATTTTATTGTAATAAATCACTCCTGATTACAACACGTTGTAACTACTATCACAAAACATATCATTTATGAATATTTTATTAAATATACTTTTAATTAGATTAATTAATATAACACATTATATCAATTATATAATAGAAAGAAAACACCTTTTATTTTGAACAAGATTCGTTACCGAGTTAGATTTATGTAACAAATTACATAATTGTCCATATGGCTACCCCTAACTCTATCAGATTGTTAAGGCACTACAACAAAACAACCATTTTACAATGGGCAATGCTCGTTGTAATAGGGATTTCGCAACGGGCATGCCCCCATTATATTAGGCCTCGTTGTAATAGGTCGACCATATTTTACAACAGGCAATGCCCGTGGTAATATGGATTTCGCAACGGGCAATGCCCGTTGTAATACATGATATTGCAATGGTTTCTGACCGTTGCAAAATAAATGCAAATTCAAAAAAATAAAATTACAGCAGCATCCATGCAGTACATCCATACCAATAATGAATAATTTAACAAGTTATAAATATTATCATAAAACAACCAAAATCACATACGAAAAGACTAAAAGCTAGAGTCATAAAATTCCAATACATTCCAAAAAGTTAGATTAGTTTACATCGACATAATTTTAATATACACGTGACAACTAGTTTCATAACAACCAAATACATAAAACATTAACACATAAGCATAAAGCTTGTGCCAACGAACTCATCTTTCTTTGATTGTCGCTTTCTCTTTTCACGCTCTCTTTCTCTTTTCCTTTTGTTTTTCTTCTTGATTTTATCCATATAATCCATATGTTCGTCAATTCAAAATCAGATCAATACTTTGTACCATGCATTCATGTCTTTTACAATCTGACACTGCAAGATATATTGCAAGAAAAACTAAAAACTTGTGATCTTAGTAATGATTTTTATGAAAACTGAGAAAAGCTTATTTGATCTATATACAGTATCAACATTATTTTTATGAAAATTTAACATTTAAGGCATGCATTATATTTGGTTACAGTCAAGTTTTACACCTTTATATGTCCAAATAATTGGTCTGAATTCAGTTCAGATGTTAAATTCACCATAAAATTCTATATTTATTTACGGTTTAAGATTTTTATTTGTGTGAATCTAGTTTTTGAGTATTGGCATCAATGTATATAATTATGCCTGTAGATTCCATATTAATTTTCAGTAATGGTTTACAAAATCTTTGGTTCCATGCTTTCAAGAAAAAATCTTCTTGAACTGATAGGTCTTAGTTGTTTTATTTTATTATCAAATGCTTGTTTTTCTCATTTCATTTTGTGCAAAAAGAGTTTAACACGATTGCTTAAATACTTGGATATAAATGTCTGCATTTGCATTTCATTTCACATACTCATGCATGCTTCATGATCTAATGGTATTCACTGCTCACAAGTGACCGTGATCTGTGTGTGCAGCATGGATCAAAATATTCTACTTTTCTGCTTGTTGGATATTTAGCAAAAATGAAGTGGATAAAGAATTCATCTAAAGTTACATACATATCATACAACACTAATTACATCAATTATAACATAACAGCTTAAAAAACAAAATAAACTTGTTTAATATTTTAGTTCAACAAATTAAACAGTATAGTCAGTTTATGAATAACATAATCAACATGGCATCCATTGTCATAGATAATCGAGCATGAAAAGATTAATACCTTTTACAGAACTATTAACCAGAGAGTTGCAGAATAGAGAAATGCTAGTCCCACAATCCTTCAGAATCCCTTCTCTAAAACAAACAATACACGATTAAAAATCAACTTTTTAACATATGAACAAATAATTTTAAAAAAAAATTACTAAACAAATCAACATGAACAAAAGGTAGTAATTCATATACGCATTCTACGCATAATCTCTATGTACTAACATTTATATGGAACAATGATATCGTCGGGTATCGAATAATGACTATGCACAGTGGTAAGACATGACAAGCACTGAAAAGAGTGCTAGAGAGAAGAAGTGGACATAGTGGAAATCAACTTTGAAACAAAAAGAAAGGGATTCTGTAATAGGCGTATGTTCAGAACTGAAGTAAAAGGGTATATCGTACACTGTTGGGAGCATGGGAAAAATACATAACAAAAAATAGTAGAAAACCATCCAAAGTTGTTTATGATGCATAACTTACAATATTAAAGTAAGTACTCTGGCAAAATTTTATGTGTTTTACAAATTCTACCAGTTAGCTCTGCATATCAGTACATGTAGTAGTGGTTGAATTTTTGATATTATATACTATGCAGAGTATATTCTCATTACATAGCATAGAAATGATTTAGAATATGCTTAAGCATTATCACAAACACTATTTTTGAGTATATCTTAACTAATTAATCATATTTCCATATTAATGTGAGCTGATGATGCATACTGTCTAATGATAATTTACAGATGCTCCAAATGAAGATAATACTTACAGTATAAGTAATATAAAATTAGGATCCCAAATGAAATTACAAATTGACGATGGCATGCAATGATGAATGAGAGATTTTTATAATATAAAAATGGATACGCAAGGTAACTCAATTCTTTTTATGCTATATATAAAATAATTCAACTAAACACAAAAAAAATATTATGTGTAATAAATACTGAAAACTTGCTCTATTAAGTGCAGAGAATACATAAATTAATTTCTTTAATTTTTAAAAACATGATAAATGATATTTAGTAAGCAATCCAATGAATAATAGTACAAATTGATGTTATGTATTCATGTTCATTGAAAACTATGAGGGAACTTTCAATATAAAATGCATATACAATATAAAAAATTTCAAATAAATTACGTATGCCAGTATGTCATTCCATACAAACAAATATATTAAGACATAAAATTTATTTTTATACAGTAAACCAAGGTAGAATGGAATTAACTGGAAAAATCATTTAAAGAAACATTGCAATTCAAAGCCTTAAGGAGCTGTATAATATTTCATGTCAGTGAGTTTGACAAAAGGAAAAATATTGTGTATTTCAAGCTATGTCGATGTGTTGCAATGTGCAAGCAAATTACCCATTCTATGTAAGTTTCTAGTTAGAAATTGTAGTCATAAGCGAGAGAGTTTAATAATAGTAAAGCTAATCCAATGAGTAATTGTAGGATAGACTAAAACTACAATCAAATTAATTTGACATGTTCTATGACCCATTAACATCTACAATGGAAAATTTTATGCCTAAAACTAAAATTGTGGAACGTTGTCATCACACTACGGGTAACATCAATAAACTAATGGTAGAAAATATTAAAAAAAAAACTAGAAGAATAATTAAATCAATTGAAAACAGTTCAACATTAACCAGAGTGGACGGCAACCATCACTTCATTAACTAGTGTTCATTTCATGTTTTGACAAAATACTAATGGAATCTGATTTGGATTCCACTTTATACAAACAATATCACCGTCACTTTATACATACATCATGAAACCAGAGTGGACAGCAACCATCAAATGAACAAGACCACATGAACAAATCTTTCAACTCGAATCAAGTCGAGCATAGGCAAATTGAAAAGTAAAAGCACATACCAGTACTCGACTAAATTGAAGAAGCCGCGAGCGATCTAATTGATCGAAGAAAAGAAATCGAAGCATCAGCAACAAATTGAAGCGGCGACTCAATTCCCAAAAAACCATAGTTTTCGCAAAGAGGACGAACGCCATTTTTCACGAGCAAAATAAGGCTGAACGGATAAAAGAAAAGGGGACCGTGTTGTATTATTTCATAATAGTTGGGTCGGCTAAAATTTTATTATTAGGCTATAATAGTTGACATCTAATACAACGGACCTGAATGGATTACAACGGGCAACCAATGTCCGTTATAAAAAGGGCGTTGTATATGACATCTTTTACAACGGGCCTGAATGAAGTGTTGTAATAGCCTTCTATTACAACGGGCAACCATTTCCCGTTGTAAAAAGGGCATTGTATATGACATCTTTTACAACGGGCCTAAATGGACCGTTGTAATAGCATTCTATTACAACGGGCAACCAATGTCCGTTGTAAAAAGGGCGTTGTAATATGGTATTTTTGTTGTAGTGAGGGCACCATGGGTTACGTAAATTTGGTTGATTGGAACAATCACAGAACGACTCAGGAGAGTCTTCGATGGGTTATACCCATTTATTAACGGTAAGCCATAATGGTTAATTAAACATTGACATATGTTCATAACGTTGCCCTAGGTTAGTTCACTATATTTAGTATTGCTATAATGTTTCTATTATTGAATACAAATATATTAAAAGATTAAAATAAATAATTAAATTAAATTAAATCAATATTAAATATTATAATTAAATAATAACAAATAAATAAATTAAATTAATATACATATTAATTAAATCAAAAGCTATACCCTCGGACGCTTCTATTAATTAATACTAAAGACGATTTAGCCTAAAACATTTATTCACGTAAACACAAAATACAATCTTATGCATTTTTTGAAATTCCCCATTTATACCCCACTACCAATGCACTTGATCCAATAACGAACAATTTCACAACCACAATCGACGAAATACTTTTTCCAAGGAATTTTGTATATACTCAACGTGTTCAAATACATTTTACTTATATCATAATATAACTCTATATATAATAGAAAACAAAACAAAAGAACACTTTATCTCTAACAAAATTCGATATAAGAGTTGATTTACATAATTAAATTGCATAATTGCCCATAGGGCACACCCTTAAATCCAGCAGTTCTACAATGACAAATATGTTTTGAGGGTCTCATAAACGTAATTATTTTCTCATTTTTTACCGGCATAACATTAATGTTTGTTATTCGACTCAATATTATTGAAAGCTTCTTTTCTCGACCTATGAATAAACGACTCTATATCAATAAAATTGAATTTTGAACTACGTGAAAATGAGTTTGAAGAGGAAAAAAGAATGGTGCGAAGAAGAAGGATGATGTAAAGTAGGACGACCATATGTGGTACTGTATTTAACACAACAAGACAGAGGTAATTTTCGATTATGGCTCCTTATATTTTTAAAAATTATCCCAAACACACTAGAGGATTGAATAGTATGGCTTTGAATTGATCAAATATGAACCATGCTATAATCTGTATCAAAAATAATGATATCAAGTTAAAAATTACAAATTTTCATTCAAGGTTAATTTTAAAAAATTATTGCAGTTTGACTAGTTTTTGCATGCATACGATGATTTTCACCACGTTGCTATTGAACAGTCAGTTCTTTATAAAATCAAAGTAGGTACACAATTGTTGATCATATTTATATTATGCGCTTGCATCTATAAAATATGCATAGTGTGCAACTTGTAGTCGCACCAATATAAAATAAAATGACACGGTTTATGTTTGCACCAAAATTGGGCAACACCCTTCGGAAGTTTTTGAAGAGATAATAAATGAAGAAATTAAATTGAAAATGAAGATTATCTAACAAAAACTCCAAGACACAGAAAAGTAAATTGCACAGAAGACAACGATTTAGAGTGGTTTGGCGATTTGCCTACGTCCACTACGAAGTTATATCACTTTATTGATTGATACTTGAAGATTACAAGTGTTCTAAAGCGAAGTACAACAGATAATAAGCTTAAATTCGAAATCAGCAGCAATCATAATGGTATGGAGTGATTCTGGCAGCGTCCGGGCGTGCTTTTATCTCCAAGAATTCTCCGTCCTCTTTTCTGAATGACCAGGGGCTCTATTTATAGGCGTAGGAGGCTGATATTTCGCCTTAAATCCGGGAAGACCGCTTCTGGCACGTGAGGGGGGCCCACACGCCCGTCCTTAGGAAATTGGGCCCACATTGGGATCGATTCGAAGTAGGGATCGAATCGATCAAGAAAGCATCCAATCGAGTTGAAATTTGGTGTGGGCATTCTTCAACATGTATATAAGCTCCTGTGAAAATTTCATAGCATTTGGACTTGTAGATCTCGAGTTATGATCGATTCAAGATTGCACTTCCGATCAACAAGCTTTGTTCGAATCGATTCCTTAGGATCGAATCGACAGGGTCGAATCGATAGGGTCGAATCGACAGGGTCGAATCGACAGGGTCGAATCCATAGGGTCGAATCCATAGGGTCGAATCGATATGGTCGAATCCATAGGGTCGAATCCATAGGGTGGAACCGATAGGGTCGACTCGATAGGGTCGAATCCATAGGGTCGACTCGACAGGGTCGAATCCATAGGGTCGACTCGATAGGGTCGAATCCATAGGGTCGACTCGATAGGGTCGAATCCATAGGGTCGAATCCATAGGGTCGACTCGATAGGGTCGAATCCATAGGGTCGAATCCATCATAACTCGAGCATACGAACTCGGCTTGACTTGAAATTTGAAACGTTGGCTCTCGTGGCTTTGCTAGTCATGTCCCATCAATTGCAGCTCAATCTGGACTCGGACAAAATTCAGTGATATTCACAGTGAAGCTAAGTATGATCAATCTCTGAGACGAACTGTCCTTTGTTTTCGATCGATATTTTGGTATCACGGCTTTGCCAAAAAGCGGGATACCCTTGATTAAAAAAGAAGAAGCGACACTTCGTCATTATCGTAATAAAAACCAATACATATTTACAAATGTTATTAAAACCAAAACCAATTTAAGGTTTATAAATTGACCAAAGCTAAAATTTTGTTAAATAAGAATTTTTTTAGTTTGTTAACCTCTTTCTGTATACATCCGAACATTAACTAATTTTCAACACATTTTCTTCCACCGTAGCATCAAACAACTACAAATATGGGTTATTTTTCATGGAAAATGCATGAAAAAGAAAACAAAGGTGATGAACTCACTCATTTTCCAAATTTCGATTTAAAATAAATCATAATTGTCATGGAAAAGCTCCGACATTAATGCCCTGCTTGAGAGTTTTGTAGTATCAGTTGTGAAAGGATTTGAAAGTACCAGTTTTGACTGTAAATGATTGCAGCGGTTTTGATTGGTTTACATGAAATGTTGTTATAACCGAGTAATACATGATTGAGAGATCAACATACCGGTTGTAAGAGTTTTCCACCAAAGCAATATTACATGTACACCCTTATATTTATTGTCTATTTTTGCAAATATTAATTTTCCAATATAATTAATATGATATAACTGAAAAAAAAGTTAGAAATCTTTTAAATCATTCCAATTTGATATATTGATAACTTTGGTTAAAATCACACTACACCAGTTTTTTCCGTTTTATAACCAATAAACGATATGAAAAAACTTACGAGCAGATTATCACTACACTTAAATACAGTGTCATTCAAAATCAGAAACCACTACAAAAAAGCACGTGGAGGCTACAGGAACTCACATCTCAAGTCAGTGTGGGTCATGTATGGATGATTCGGGCATGGAGATTAAGCACTTTCAATGTAGTTTCATCGACTAGGACATGTTTTGAACGAAAAATAAGAGTGACCTTTCGAACAAAAATGAGAATAGAGAAGTAGGGTAAAATGGTAAAAAGTGCGGGAAGCTTTTAATTCTTCTACTCGCCGCTGCTCTAAACGCCCAATTATCAGCCCGAAATTTCAAGCTTCAACCCGCCGTCGTTCCGCTTCCCACCGCTGCTCCGCCCTCCTGTGCTAATCCGCGGCCCCGTTATCACGCTCTTCCCCTTCGCTGCGCCTTCCTCGCCTCCGCCCTCTCCGCGGCTGCTCCTACGGCCTCTACTTTCTTCTCCCCTGCTCCGCCTCTGGTACATAAAAAATATTTAGATATTTACTTGTATTGCTGCTGTTACATTATTTACTTGCTATCGTAGGCGCAAATTTTTACTGCCACTTTTTATTTCAATTCTAACTTAACGTATTTGATCTTCCAGTATATTATCTGCTTTTCAACCTATACCAGTAGCATTCAATGACACTTCAAATATTGCAGCATCCCACTGGCCCTCGATTTTCACCGCATGTTCTGGTTTAAATAATATGTGTAGTGGAAAGAGAGAAATAGCTGTTATTTAAATCGAATATGTGAAGTGGGAAGAGAGAAGCAACTATTATTTATATCGGAACTTGCGGTGAAAATCAGGACCAGTGGGAAGCGGGTGCCATTAAACGCTCATACACACATCCATACATATAAACACCTCAATTTGACTGTATCTCAATTCCCCGGTTATTTCCATCACATATTCCGAATTATTAAATAATATTGATATCTCTCTCCCCCTCACCCTGCAATGCTGAAATTAAAAGTTTTATTTTGAAAGGAACCATCAATTTCCATAAAATCAATAGACGCAACATTCCTTCTCTTCTACAGTAAATATTCCCTCTTTGTAGTTTTCAATGTTTAGCAGTGTAACCTCTCCTCTTAAGTTAAAGGATCTTTTGTTTCAAGTTCATGAAAACTTTAAAATCAATGTCTATTTAATTTATGATTGTTAAAATTGATAAAGTAATCTTATAAAAGATTAGTTTAAACATCAACAAAATGTAATCTCTCCCTTTAATTGTAATAAACACCACCCTCACTTTTAACATATGAAATCATAAATATCTTTTCATAAAAAAATTGAAACTTATTTTTTATATTTTAAAATAATAAAATATGTTCTTTTTAACAATCAATATGTTGTATGCTTCGACAATGTTTCATGTTTTGGACACAAATTGCAAATACTCCCGCTTCGAATTGCAAATATTTGCAACTCTCGCTTCGAATTGCAAGTAAAATAAAGAAAATCGTAAATAGTTGCAAGTTTTACTTCGGAGTGCAAGATATTTATGGTGATAATTTTTTTCCAAATCATATGACATATGAATCTTGGTGGATGAACTATATAATTCGCTATTATTATGGTGAAAACAAAATTCCGATTGGATGTTTTAAATTTGCAACAAAAAAAAAGAAAAAAAAAAAAGAAATTCGATTTTACATGTAAAATGCAAATATTTGATCTTGCATATAAAATGCAAATATTTGCATGTACAATATAAACATCTACAAAATATTCTTTGCATTCTAGCTATTTATGCAAATATCTGCAAAACGTAAATTTTCACTGAAGCATTTACCAAATGGATTTTGTTGAAAAGAGTGTAAAATTTGTGATTTAATGATGAAAATGAAATTTCAATTGGATGCTAAATCGAGAGATTTAATTTCTTTAATGTTTAAATTCATATTAGGGTAAGATTGCCTACGAGGTGATCATTGTCCACATATTCGATTTTAGATAACTGATTTAATTATTTGATTTAGAGGGACTTTTGGTGGAATCAGGAATGAATAGTGTTGTTATACATGACTATGATTCAAGGGTGTAACTAACAAAAATATTTCATATAGCATGGAATAATAGTTAGTTTTGTTCGGTTTGGTCAACAAGTTAAAACTCAACAATGTTAATGTTCTGCAAGTAATTTTGTCTTAATTAATTCATGAAATTTCAATATTCTAAAATTTATTTGTTTGTTATAATTTAAACCTCCTCAAATTGAGAAATTTCATTTTCCAAAAAATGTCATTTTCAAAAACTGTAAAGTCTTTTGAATTTTAAAACTCTGTACATAATGAAAAACGTAAAGTTGCTGTGAATGTGTTGAATTTCTGAAAATTTGAACTTCTAAATATTATAAAGCTTCACTTGAATATATTTTTTACGAGTACTTTGGTCAATAATCAATATAACAAATTTTAATCATTCACACATTCTCTTATCTATAATTCAATTTTCTTAATTTTTCCCGGATCTAATCATTTCTCGAATTTTCCTTTTAATGATCATCTTTTTAATACAATTAATCTTACAGAATTCAGAATGTTGGCTAGATTTCGTCTAATGAGAGTGGTATCTAGATCTCTCGGAAGTTTCCATTCAGGTGTCTCATTTTTATTCCTATTCTTACCGTGGTCATTTTTTAATACCATTGTCAATATATTTATTTATTTATGTTTAATCAGCTGCTGCCAGCTTTAAAAAGTCGGATGCTGTATCAATTTTGATAATTGATTTAACCAAACACGTGCTTAATATTGCGTGTTGATTACAACTTCAAACGAATAGCTAATTTATTTTGCCATGAGCTTATCAGATTCGATGTCAAGAAGTAAGCTGTTACCTTCTTATACATGTTTGATACATTCGAGATTGGAGATAAAAGCAAATGCAGGGACAATACAAAAGAATCTTAGAAGGTAAACTCAGAGCGCTTCGTATGAATTTTCGAACCTATAGATGATGAAACATATGTTTGAATAACAAAAGATTTCACGGTTGATTAAATATCTTAGGACATTTGAATGCTATGTATTAGGGGCTATCCTAACATACTTTTTAACATTTTAAACGACGTTTAAAGTTATGTTAATTGTGTCTATTTCATCACAGCTTTAAATCATATTGATATTAGATGGCATGTAAAAATGACTGTGGAAAGTTCGTCATTAGAAATATCATCTACCAACTCTGAAATCCCTAATAGGTAGTAAGGCAAAGTTAACTCCTACAACTTTAAATGATTTATTAAAGCTGTTGTGTTTTCTACCTCTTCAAATTCAGTTCTTTTGGCATTTTGAGACTCAGTATGCAAGCTAGATCATTCCTTTTTCATTGTGACAGTAATCTTTCTCCACCGATTTCTACTCACCGTTATATTATAAAATGGTGGTACCATCTTTAAACTCTAACATAAAAATAACAGTTACTCTTCAGATGCTCAAGCTTGTCAATGAAAGAGAATGGTGTGTTGGAACTTACAGAAACGTTGGATTTGATAAAATCCACACTCAGTGATATTGAAGGTAATGTTTCAACTCACTTTAAGAGCTACTTGATGATAATTTGTTCCAATATGATTTTATTAGTGCGATTTCTGTTGCATCAGTACTTAAGCTACCATTCGTTTATATATAAATGAATATGATTATTATATTCGTGTGTATCTTAAACTATACTGAAACTACAAGAATATACGTTAAAAGCTAAGGTTTGTCCAGACTAAGTTTTGAAATTTTGTCTGACATGATGGAAATCTTGTCGGGTTCCGACGGAGACCGGTCTGGAATTCCGTTAAAAATCAGTTTTGGCCAAGAATAAAGATAAATCATTGTGTGAAATTAAATATTTCTTTTTACTGCAAATCTAAGATTGGGCTCAAGCAAATCATAGAAACCCAAAAAATAGACGAAAACATATTGGAGCAAGAATTCGAGGAAACAATTGAATTCGAGTTGGATTCTGTGGCATAAAGTAGGTAATCTTTTTATCGTTTTCAGTCTTTGAAGTTGATATCGAACTGGTAATTCTGCTGGCATCGAGCAGGCCCAGTTCAACAGCCTATTGATTATAATTTGGTATGTTGGGTTTAGGGCGTTATATTTGTTAAATAACAATTATACAACCTAATGTTAGCGATTGTTAAATATTACACCTGTGGTTATGCTTATTAAATATTTTTGGTTGTTAAAACGTAGAAACACGTACCAACAGGTAAAGAGATTTAGAAACGTAATTGTAATGGAATTCTCGAAATTACTGAAACTGAACTAAAATTTCAAAATTTCAAAAACGGAACTGGACATTGATGTTTTTTAAACCAAGGTCTAGGCTCTAGATGCCACAGAATTATGTATCTCCCTCAGATAGATATTACTAGTGCAGTTGCATTCAAACATGATATATTAAGGACAAGTTATTTTAAATTGATATATCAGTACACTTGTAAAAATTCACTTATTATAGTAGTATCTCTAAGATGTTTGTTGACATTGGAATTTGCAGGACCTAGTCATCATTGGTTAAATTGCGTGGATGCAAGTGTTCCATCAGTTAGTCAAGATGGAATCTTTCTTGTTTTGGTTAATGCATATGTAAGAAATTCTACTGTAATCGACTCCCGTGAGAATGTTGTCTTAATTGAAAAGGTCAAACTGATCCAGAAAAGGCAAGTACTCCTCTTTTTATTTATTTATTTTTTAATTATAATATTTATATTTCATTACTTCAGGAATAACAATTGAGATTTGTTGTAGTTGATGTTCATAGTGCTTCTCTTGACAGATTTCCCAACCTTAATGTATTGGGAGTACAATATGGTAATTTAGCAAAATCTGTCTCCACACATGCTAAAGTTATCCAAACAATACTGGAGGAGTTCATCACTTTTCCTATTTTGATATCCAATAAAAGCATAACAGTAAGTTGGTAGCTTCTTTCAGCAAGCTTGTATTGCTTGTCTATTGAACATCAAATTCTTTCTAATTTTGACGTGATTTCTCGTACCTGCCTTTAAAATGTAACAGAAAAAGGCATAACAGTAAGTCGGTAAAAGCGAAAACCTATGTAATTATATATGCTTTTCACCCTATGAGCTTAATGCTCTTAGTATTTATGTCACTAAATTTTGTTCTTACTTTAACCTTTTACCTGAATCACAAACTAAAGCATAAACAATTTTTTCTCAAGATCACTTCATCATGCAATTCACTTTCTTTTTCAAGTATGACTGTGTAATTCAACAGAATCATGACTGAATTCTTAAGAAATAATCATCTACAAAACGAAAGTTTTTTTCTCTGTTTTTTTTCTCCAATGTGACTTGTCAATGTTCAAAGAATTTTTTAGTGATGTCATACATTCAGTATCATTTGAATCCAATTCATTTTTGTGTAAACTATAAAGTTTTGAGCTATTTAAATATAATTAATTTCTGTGTAAACTATAAATTTTGAGGTATGCTTATTCTCTTTTTTGTACTCAGATGACATATGGTGCACACTGCTTGTTGTTTGATGGTTCCACACATCTTCTTCTCCATCATGAGATTGACACAGAACTTGAGGACATTGTTGAAGGTTACCTATATCTCATTAAACGTTGCCGTTTGTCCATAATTATTTTTCCCTATTACATTGTTAGCTCACTTTTGTGCTTTGATTTCTATGGAATTTTAGGTCAATATTGTTTCTTGTAGGAACTTTGTTTGATAAAACTTGAATAAATAGACTCATGTACATAAATGAACAAATAACAGTAATTAAATAATAAAATGTATACTACTTATTTGGTTTGTTGCGACCAGAAAGCTCATCCCATGATAGTGTTTTTCCCCCTTCAGTGTAGGTTTTTGTCAAATATATCAAATTCATGAAGAAATGACTCTTGAGTTCCCATCCGATAGAAATTTGGATTGTTTCTACGGATCAAACAACGCTTCTCGGCTAATAATTTCAGGAAGAAGAAATTGTTAATTATAAAGATAAAGGAGGCTCTATGTTGTAAGAGAATAATGTAAGCCATGATTTTTAAGAAAAGCAAAAGAAGCTTATTGTCTAACAAAATTTTAAAATATCACATGGGTATCAGTAGAAGACAAAGGAAAATGCAAGTGAGAAGTTATGGGGTCCTGTTTTCAAGTGTTGACATTTACAATGCGAAAGATGTGTTGTAGAGATATTATGGACAAGTAGTTCTATAAATCAATATTTATTTCAAGTAATCCCAACAAATTCAATTTGCTTATAAAAAAATATTATTTGATTTGAAAACATGAGTAACTACAGAATAATAGAATAATTTTATTAAGTGTTGATAATACTATAAATTCACGGGTATCAGATTTGAACTTTCATCTATCAATTATACACATATTTGAAGCAATTTAACGGACCTATCTTCAATCAACATCTTAAACTAAATATAATATATGATTGCGTATGATGTTTTGATTCATCAAAGTCCGTACATTTAGTGCTCTTTAATCGGTCGAGTACCATGCATTTCTCTGGAAGGGTTATTAAGAATTAACCATCTTCTACAATTGCAAACAATGTCTTTTCTGTGGAGAAGTCTGTAAAGATACTGGTAAGAAAGTATCCTGCCTCAAGATGATTGAATTTGTTAACAGACTAAGATTCAGCTTACCCATTGCCTATGGTTTTCCCCATTGAACCATCTTTATGTGTCTCCACATTGATATGTTAGTTCCAACTAAGCTGAACACATCCATCTCCAAATCAATGAACCCTTTGGTTTTTGTTTTCTTTATTTCTTTGTTTTATACTGAATTTGCAGATACCCATATTATCTAAGAAACACATTGCACATTTATTACCATTTATAATATCAATACAAGTAAACCACAGCAAGAGTTCACAATAGCAATGGCTTGAAAGCAAACCTGTCATCATTATTGTGAAAATAAAACTACTGGATATTATCAGAACAGCAACATGCTAATGATATCTCTGTTCTTCGAAGGAGAACACATACCCTTGAAAATGGATCCTAAAAATCATGATAGGTGCTAGCAGACATTTTTCATAACGCGAAGCTAGTAACAGCGACAAAGTTAATTAACAGTGAGTTGGTAACTAATATTTGTACTTACCATGTATCATAGTTAATTACCGTCAGTTATTGTGCTAATTATTTCAGAATACTTTCAATTAGTGAACAAGTAATGTCAATGAATTAAATTTTGTTGTGCTTGACTTTGTACAAGAGCTTCAACCATGTATAAATACACAATATGACTTATGTATAAATTCAAGTAAATAATATTCATTGATTAGTCCAATATTCCTTAAAAATGACAATTTCAATATGTATACACATTCATTAACAAAATGGTAAAATTATTTTTTCATTCAAACATAAAACTAAAATAAAAAATATAAAAAATAAAATAAAAAACCATTTTTTAATTGATTTACCAGACATGCATTGCATAACAAAATTTACTTCTAACAATATTTAAAACATGAATACTATATTTTTACCAAAGTTTTAAAATACTGAAGTGTTCACGAGGTTTGCTTTTACTCGCAAGGCGAGGTGTAAGCCTCAAAACATTGAGGCATAAGTTCTCGGGTGAACATTGAGCCATAATATATTATTGCTTTGTTATTGTTATTTTTTGATTAATAAGTAAAAGTTAATAATTAATTATATAAGATTGTAGATAAATAACAATATAAACATTTAACTTCAAAGAGTTCAATCTTAATCATTCCTTATTATTCACTTATAAAAGTATAGGTAACTAAAACTATAAAAGGTGAAACCTGGGCGTCCCTTGTTTTGCGAAAAAGCTATTTTCAAATTCGAATCTGAACGTCCAAATCATCATGCAGGTGACATAACCGTTGCTCCAAGGCTCCACTCCATAAGTAATTAAAACTATAAATAAATAAAATTTAAGCACTTGATTACACACACGATTCAATTCTTATTAGTATGTTTGAGTTTTCAGCTCTGCAATTGTTTTTATTTTATTTTTTCTTCCTCCCTTAGTTTGTCTTTGTCTAGATTTTTCGAAAATGATCTTTGGCGATTCTAGCGAAATTGATTTCTATTATAAGTAGTAAGAATCATTTAAGTTATTATATATTTTTTCTTCTACGAATTCAAATCGAAGCAAAATTTATTCAAAGGTTCGGCGATGACAATTTAGAATTTTCTTTAAATAGCAATTGAGAAAATCCGTTATCCGTTACGTAGCTCTGGATCGTTGTTTCAAAAACAATCTTACTTAATAATGTCGATATTCAGATTGAAAAGTAAAAAAAAAAAATTATCATTTTCTTACATTTTGTTTTTTTTGCTTGCCATTAAATAATTAAAGTTTAATAACTTTCTGTTAGTCTCAATATTTACAACTGAGAGTGAAAAATGCGGAAATTAAGAGCACATCGCTCTTCCTAAAACATTAGTTTTACATCTTCCCCCTATGTAAAATATTGTATACCATCTTTTTTTATAATTCTTTGTCTTTTACATCTCTTGTTTCCAAGTTTAAGAGTGGTTCTCAATTCGTGTATTGCATTTGGTTACGAGTTATGAAAAATGATAACATGTGCATATGTTAAAATTAGTAAATATCATCCAAATATCCTCTTGAATTACATTTTTTTTTTTGGAAAATAGCAATGTATTTTATAAAAGAAAATTGAAAATGATCTAAAACTTAGTTTTTATAATTATAAAAATGTATGCCAAAATATTCCTAAAAGAATTCTTGAGTCGCATGTTCAGCGGTTTGAGGCGTGCGAGGCGTACGTTTTGTATGGCTCAAGTTGACGAGGCCAAAATCTCAGATGTAAAAAGCCTTTTTAAGAAAGCCATAATGCCTTTTATCTCTCCCTGCCTTGAGGCGAGTATCAATGCAGGTTTGTTAAAGCAGGGATTGAAGCGTATATATCATCTTGTAATGGGAATTTCATGAAATTCATCAGCCTTTGCAAATCATAATTTTTTAATTAGATAAATAGTATTTACACCTTGATTTTTTTAATTGAATACTTAGATGTTAGTACACAGTAGTACTGTAAGTTTTAGGTAGTATGTAACACACTACATATCAATATATGTCCAGTGGTTTTAATCACGCTATGCAAGTTTTGAATCTGTAACCTCTCGAACCAGTATCAGAGCGCCTAGCCACTTAGACATTGGTGCTGGACTTATACCTAGATCTTTATAATGCCATTCTTGTAAACCAATTCCGATAAAACATCTATCAAATTTTCTATCCTCATATTTGCATCAATAAAAATAACCATGTACTTTCTGCAGTAATTGAAAAACTTGATGCATCTCGGGTACCTCGAAAGGGCAATTCCTTTTTATTTGAAACTTCAAATGTTGATTATATGGTACAGCAGGAAATCATTAAGGAACCAAATGTACCTGCTGCCTTCAGGAACAAGATTCTATATTATCCAGGTATCGTGTTCCTTTACTGCTAGTTCAATCTGAATTCAGTGACACTGATCACATGCTGCAAGTAAGAAATCATTATGCTGCTACTTGTATAACATTTACTGTGTAACAGGGTGTGTGTCTGTTGATGAGGAAGGGAACCGTATCTTTATTTCTGATAGCAACCATCATCGTATTATCATTGCTGATGAGAATGGAAGGATCGTGGATTATGTAAGTTTATAATCACTTTATTTTTTATACTACCGTTTCCTTATTAATCTGACCTATCTAATGCTTTTCTGGTGAATAAGTATATAAACTGTACCAGCTTCTACTGATTGCATTATAATATTCAAAATGAAGTGCCTTGTGCTAGTCCTTTTCATCATGTGTGGTTACCTGAGTTCAAAAACCCCACCATCAGCGTGTTGTGAAATTGTTTGATTTTCTCAGAAACCAATTTATTCCTAATACTGAGTCGTGGAATATAAGTACTAGTTAGGCAGTTGAGATTTCTCATTTTGCCTGGCTAGTTTTATCATAAATTAGATAAAACGTGATCATAAATTACCAAATTCAATGGCTGCACATGTAATATTTTGAGTTTTTCAATGAGTGTTATTGCGGTCGAGGTGAAATGCTTGAGAAACAGTTCAGCACATTTCCCTGTAATGATTATTTATTGTGAGAGCGGCATTTATTGTATTCAAAATTTCGGATACACATCTGTTGTCTAACTACCATCTCACTATATTCGGTGCATAAAATAAAATAATTACTGCCTGGTTTTATTACTGATGCCACTAGTGACAGATTTAGATGAACAGTGGTGATGATGTTAATTTATTTGGACATTTTTCCCTTTCTTTCAGATTGGGTCTTCTCCTGGTTTCGAGGATGGTGAATTTGAATCTGCTAAATTATTACGACCTGCTGCTTCTTTTTATGATGATGTTGAAGACTGTCTATATTTTGTCGATTCCGAGGTATGTTTTATTTGGTTCAATAGGCTCCTCATGAAATGATTTCTGATTTTACTTTAGAAAAGTATTGGGAATACATGTCAATGCCTATAATCCAATAAGTTTTCCTAACATTTGAGGAACTATCATGAGTTGGTTTTTCCATGACCAATTTTCACGTGCTAAACCATCTCCAATACAAATTTGTAGCCTTAAAATGTTATGCCACATAGGATAAATTCAAGTTACAGAATTACTTAAACTTTCCAAACTTTACGAAAACTGGGTCGTTGTTCATAAATGAATTTTTGTTTACTATTTCTACACAAATGATGTCTTTGACTATGAAATTGAATGTTTATTCTTGAACATTCAACTTCACAGTTGCATCATTTTTTTGTAAAAGCATTAGACTTTATAAACATTGCATATATCTACACAACATTAATTTTAAGTCTCACATTTGCACCGGAGTCTGGAGAGCTCAAATGTGCCTTCTGATTATAACTGAATCAGGTACTTCAAAACTTTACTAGTGTTTAGAACAACTGCTAAGTATGTACCATCAATACAAAGAAATTTTCCTATTTTTTGACTGCGCTTTGTGTTCGTCACAGATACATCCTATGAATAAAATACGTAAAAAAGTTAAACAGCGATAATGGTTACTGACGGTATGTGGTTCAGGAGAATTAGTTGGCCAGCTCTCCCTGTAACTTGTGAACTAAGGCATTGAATTATTTCTACATGCTCTTCAATGTAAGTTTATGTCCGCCAAATTTTCCATGCCAATGCAAGCCGTGTTCATTTCAGCACACATTTCATCGTATGCTACATATGCATACCTAGTTTACTTTTGTAAATAGCCGTTGTCATTTAAATATCAAGCATGAATACTTTTTAGCTGAGCTGAGATTATATCTTAGTCGTTTAAATCGACCGGTAATTAGAATACCATCCAAGCACAATGAAAAGTCATTTCAATTGGGATGGCATGTGAAGAGTCACAAAGGACTACAATTACTTTACAGGGTGCAAAAAATGCGAAAGCTCCCTTGAGCTTTGTTTGGTGTATAGTGTCTATTTTAAATGCTACACATGTATTCAAACAAAAATTCGATAATTATAATCTTTTTTTTATGCATCAAACCAATGAAACAAAACTACTAAAAAATAATGTTTGTTTTAATAAGAGATATCTAACAAAGATTCTAATCTTTCGCAGAAATATCATCAAATATGACAGAATGCATAAAATTGAGTACAAAACTCACTTTAGAGCAAAAAACACAAATAAACAAAGGATTTTTCTAGTTGATGAAATAGGCGAATTTGACATTGAAAGTTCAAGTGATAATGATGATATAAATCTATCTACAGCGTTGTCTCAGATAATGAAGGTAGCACTTCACAAAACAACATAATTTACACATTAATGAATAATGAAAATGAATGTGATCGTCAATGGATTCAAAATAAGGGAAACGATCATATTCCATGTGTTATCTGTTACCGTTATCTAGAAATAATTAAAAGATTTCAATATGGTAAATGTTTTATTAAAATATGTTTTTTTTTGCACAAAACGGCATTTTAATTTAGAGCTTATCTATAAGCAAAACAAATCAAACGATAAAAGTATTTTTCAAGAAATATTGGATAAACACGATGCACAAATTAAATTATTACAAATACAAGTAACTATGTTACAAAACGATATTACACATTTAAGAGCTAAAGAAAAAGATTTTAGCCAAATAGAACCAGGAAATTCATCAGAAGAAACACTAATAGAACAAACAGAGAATTCAAAAAATAGTTTAACAGAAACTAATGAATTCCCAGTCAATATAAATAAATATAACACATCATTGTTAACTCTCAATTGTCGAATATGATTCGATAACAATAAGTTTATCGACACAGTTGCAATTATTGATATAGGAAGCACCAAAAGTTTAGTAGCACATTATTTAATCCCATCCCAATACAAAATGCCATTAAACTATACAATTACTTATAAAACAGCAAATCAAAGTTTTATGACGTTGACACACAAACTACCTAATGAATCTATGATTCAGTTCAAAGATTTTGCTGGTAATTACAGCTCAAAATATGAGTTAGGTCAATGCACAATTACACCAGCAGAAATTAAAAGTAATGAATTTCTGCTTGGACTAAACTTCATTTTAAATTATCGAGGTAGTATTTCCATCTCTAGAAACAGTATTTCATTCAGTAAACACAACTATACTTTACCTACAAACTACTATACTTTTCAATCAGAGTGCGCTCGAAAGCGTGGTGGACAAGGTGAATTAGATTTTTTAACAGACAAACAGAATGATAAACAAAATTTTCTTTGAAATGAAAAAGAACATAAAAGTGCTCTAACAATTTTAGCAAATGAAACATTTAGAGAACTTGAAAAAGGAAGAGAAGTGAAATTTATCCCTTATCAAATTATCTCTAAACTTGAGAAAATGAGATTAATTGGTGAAGATGTCACCAAAAATAGAGTTGATCATACTTGTAAAATTAAAATAAAGTTCTTATTCAAAAACTTGTCCAATTTGAGACTGTATTAAAATTACCGCTAGCATAAGCTGCAATTTTTTCTGTTGACTTATCGCTGTACTTTGATGGTTTGCATTTTAATACCGCTCTCCATCCTTCCTTACATCCATTACATTCTATGATGATATAATCTGTAGTTAATGGTAACTCTAAAGGTTGTATTTTCTTGACTTCTTTAATTTGTTGAACTAATTTAATATCTTCTGAATTGAATCTTCTTTCTCCATTCTTTGAAATCTTTCCGTATAATGGTCCAACTAATTTGGCTAAGTTTGGAGTAAATTTTCGCGCATAATTAACTAATCCTAAAATCGTCTGTATTTTCTTTTTGCTGTCTAGTTTGTCTGGAAATTCTATTATTTTTCACGAAATATGAGGTTGTAATTCTATTTTTCTGTTGCCTATTTCTAGTCCTAGAAAGGAAATTTTTTGTTTAAATAATTCCATTTTCGTTTTGAAATTACTAAACCATTATGCTCTATTTCTTGAAAAATTATTTTTAAATGGTTTTCATTTTCTTTAATATTATTACCGGCAACCAGAATATCGTCAATGTATACCAAGCAAAATTCGTTTTTTTGAAAAATATTGTCCATAAATCGTTGAAAAAATGCTGGTGCTATTTTTAATCCAAAATTCAAAACATTCCATTAGAAGTGTCATTCTGAACACATAAATGCTGTCCAGGGTTTGAAGCTTTCTTCAAGTTTTAGTTGATTATATCCTGATTTGAGATCAAATTTGCTAAATATTCGTTTTCCCTGAATCACGTTAACCAATGTGTCTTTATAGGGAATATTATACCCATCGTCTTTTGTATTATCATATAAGCATTTATAATTGTAAACTATTCGTGGCTTACCTCGTTTTTGTTCTGAATAATTTCGGACTAAAAATGCTGTTGATATGTGTTTACTTTCTGATCGTCTAATTAAATTTTGTTGTAACATCTCGTTTATTTGTATTTTAAATTCTTTAACGTCAGATGGAGAATAATCTATATTTGCTGTTTTTATAGTAATATCTTGGTTTATTATTTTTATTTTACAAACACAAGAAACTCTATTTTTTGTAACATCGTCTTCTAAAAATCCTAGTTTTTCTAATCGTGAAATTATTTGGTAAGGTATATATTTCGTTTACTTACCTTTTTCTAATTCTCTTACTGTTTCGAAGGCTAGCGTTGCTAGAGCGTTTTTGTGTTCTTTGTCTGGCGGAATTTTTTGTTCTGTTGGTTTGAAGAAATCTAATTCTGCAAGTCCACCACGCTTTCAAGCGAGCTCTGATTGATAGTTATGGTAATTAGCTGGTAAAGTATAGTTGTGATTGCTGAAAGTAATACTGTTTTTAGAAATTGCAATACTACCTCTATAGTTAAGGATAAAGTTTAGTTATAGAAAAAACTCTGTGCTTTTGACCTCTTTAGGTATTATTGTTGTTTGTCCCTAGTCATATTTTGAACTGTAATTACCTAAGAAATCTTTAAATTGGATTTTTGAATTATCTGATAATTTATGAGTCATAGTCATAAAACTTTGATTTGCTGTTTTAGAAATAATTTTATATTGTAATGGTATGTGAAATTTTGATGGAACTAATGAGTGCGCAATTAAACTTTTGGTACTTGCTGTATTTATTATAGCTACTGCTTCTATAAATTCCTTTTCATCAGGCCATATTTTACAATTTATTGTTAATAAAGATGTGTTGTACTTATTAATGTTGGCTGAAAATTCTATATTGTCTTGTATGTCATTATTTAAATTTTTTATTTGCTCCGTTTCTTTTTCTCTACCCAGTTCATGTAAGTTATAATCTTTGTGTTTTAGCTGTAAAATTTCTCGTTTTAAATTATTTATTTCCATCTGTAAAAGTTGTGTGCACGCTTCGTGTTTGTCTACTATTTCTTGTAACATAGTTTTGTCATTAGCTATTTGTTGTTTAGTTAATAATTCTAGACCAAAATGTATTTTAGCACATATGAAACATATTTCAATAAAACAAAGATCACACTGGAATCGTTTATTTATTTCTGGGTATCTGGAACATAAAATACAAGAAATGTGGTCATTGCCTCTTTCTTGTATCCACTGGTGATTACAAGTTTCATTGTCGTTACTCATTAGAGCATAGGTAATATTATTTTGAGAACTACTTTCTCCTTCGTCTGAGACTATACTATAAATGGATTCATTATCATCAAATTCATCAACACTTTCTATTTCGTATTCTCCTAATTCATCTACTAAATTGGATCGTTGCTTATTATTCTGTCTGTTGGGCATTTATTAGCAAAATGATGTGGGTCTCCACATATAAAACAATGGCATGTTTTATTTGGTTTATTACATTTTACATATTTATCTTTTCTTCTTTTATCAAACTGTTTTGATTTTTGTAAATACTTCCTAGGTTTATAGTATCCATATGCTTGAGGCGTAAAAATAGCTGTTTTACAAAATGCCTAAGCTTGTCGTTTTATTTGTTTTTGCAAAGTTGCTTCTCTACAACATTTTTCTAATTCGTGAAATACAAACATCATTCGTGGTCCTATTCCTAATTTTTGAATTTTTCCATATTGGGTATTCCAATCGTTTTGTAATTGTCTTTCTAAGTCTCCTGGAAGTTTAGAAAAATATTTATTGCACAAATCTTCTTCCATTGCTCTTTCCATTTGTAATAGTGTTACTGCAAAATCCTGACTAAATTCTTTAATATATTTAAAATCTCTTATACTCAACTATTCTAAGTTTCTTATTGCTGTTTCTTGCACAAGTGTTCCACCTTTGCCTGGATAATTACCAATTAATAGTAATATGATAAAAGTGGTAAAATTATATGGGTTATTACCTAATGCCTTTTGTTCTGTGATAACAGCTGAGTTATCTATCTTTCTACTTTGATATATCTTAGAGCTAATGGTTCTAATGTTGTTTCTAATACTGCCCACATATCCATTTCGGGTTTTTTATTTGTTTCCCAATATCGTACGACATTTTGTTTCCAAACTAATATTTCTTCTGGTCAAAGTTGAGGTGATTGATTTTCTAAGAGTAACATATCTCTGCTATATAATTTTCCGTGTGGTTTTCGCATACATTTTCCTACATAAGGACTTCCGTTATATTCTGATTCAAACTTTACCCATGGTTCTCGTTCTAAGGGTCCTTCTCCAAACTGTTCACTTGGTTCGTTGTCAAATCTACTACGTGCTTTCACTGAGAATTGAACTCAAGAGTTCAACCAATTAGAAGTTGATTCAGAAAGTTTGAAAGTTCAGATTTGAGAAATTATGACGAGACAATCGAGCAGAAGGCCAAGGCCAGAGCGAAGTGAACACCAAGGAAGTCAAGAGGCTTCCTCAGGAGAAAATCAAGCATCGATCTTCATCACTAGAGACGAGATGGAGACAATGATGAAGAAACAAGAGGAGATGATCCAGAGTTTATTTCAACAAATAGGACAACTTGGAGCGCAGAATAGAGAAGCGGATGGAGTCCAGAACGGAGCAGGACCATCCGGCATAGCACCTGGATTAGGGGGCACACCTATGGAGAACGTTGACCCAATCTCGGAGAGAGAGAGGAACATCTGTGCAACCCGGGAGTAGCAGAGGAGTGAACGCTCAGTCAAGGGGGCAGATCCCAGAATTCCCTCGTGGACTCGGGGGGCAGGTCGAAAGTAATGAACGAAGATTGCATCTTGGAGACAATGGCAGGTTAGCGGAGATGGTTAGAAGAGCTATGAGAGGCTGTTTGGTAAACAAAGATTTGGAGGATGTTAATAGGAGTCCTTTTACTCCAGCAATCAGACGAGTTAGGAACCCACCGGATTTCAAGTTATCATCGTTGGACATGTATGACGGAAGAACGGACCCCACGGTTCATCTAACGAAGTATATGAAGCATATGGAAGTGCTGGGGGCATCAAAAGAGGTTATGACCCGGTGCTTTCCATTGTACTTAGTGGATATTACAGCATTGTGGTTTAGACAATTGGAGAATGGATCCATCGAACATGGAATGATTTAATTGAGAGATTATGAGGCAATTCAGGGTTCACATTACAAGACCCAAGAATGTGATGACTTTGGCAACTTTAAAGCAGAAAGCCGGAGAGACTTTGAGGAGTTATCTAACGTGATTCAATGCAGCAGCAGCTTCGGTGGATCGAGCAGACCCATCTATGGTGGTAATGGCAGCCGTGTCCGGAGTAGCTGACGACACAGAGTTCAAAAATTCTTCGAAAGTAATGAACGAAGATTGCATCTTGGAGACAATGGCAGGTTAGCGGAGATGGTTAGAAGAGCTATGAGAGGCTGTTTGGTAAACAAAGATTTGGAGGATGTTAATAGGAGTCCTTTTACTCCAGCAATCAGACGAGTTAGGAACCCACCGGATTTCAAGTTATCATCGTTGGACATGTATGACGGAAGAACGGACCCCACGGTTCATCTAACGAAGTATATGAAGCATATGGAAGTGCTGGGGGCATCAGAGGAGGTTATGACCCGGTGCTTTCCATTGTACTTAGTGGATATTACAGCATTGTGGTTTAGACAATTGGAGAATGGATCCATCGGAACATGTAATGATTTAATTGAGAGATTATGAGGCAATTCAGGGTTCACATTACAAGACCCAAGAATGTGATGACTTTGGCAACTTTAAAGCAGAAAGCCGAAGAGACTTTGAGGAGTTATCTAACGCGATTCAATGCAGCAGCAGCTTCGGTGGATCGAGCAGACCCATCTATGGTGGTAATGGCAGCCGTGTCCGGAGTAGCTGACGACACAGAGTTCAAAAATTCATTGACCAAAGATCAGCTTGTGGATCTAGCGGAATTCTACGACGAGGCAGAAAAGTTTTTGCGATTAGAGAATGCGAATGCAGAAAGAGAAGAAGGAGAGGGAATAGAAGTTTATGTGCTTAAAGACAAAAAGCCTTTCGAAAAGGACTCAGGCAAGGATATAGGAAAACGAAAGGCTGAGGATTATAACGACAGGTCAAAGCGGCAACGGAGGGAGCCGCGATTCACCACTTACACCGAGCTGAATGAGAGTCTGGAACGAATTTATCAGGATACCAAGGAGCAGGTTCCGTATCGTAGACCAATGCGAAGGGATCCAACTTCCGATGAAAGGAGATCAGATAAGTTTTGTGTATTTCATGAATTAAACGGTCATAACACTAATGATTGTAGGCATCTGAAGGACGAGGTAGAAGGACATATCATGAACGATATGCTCCTTCAATATGTGAGGAGGCGAACTCCAGTGGTGGAACCAGAGCGACCACCGTCTACATCAGCTAGAGGCGGCCCTGAATCAAGGCACCGTTTGATTATCAATTGATTGAAATAACGATGAACAAGTCGTAAGCTTCTCACTAACACAATTAACTCATTTACACATGTACGAGATCGCGAACGATCCCCAGGCATGTTCTGAATGATCATTGACCGTTTAGTAGTGGGAACTTACACTTTGACATCCTTGCTTTGCTTTTGTTTCATTTTGATTTGGACATTTCTATTTTAAAACTCATATGTTGAATAGATATTTGATTCTGATAATTCTGAAATGGTTAAGCTACTTACACATGTACGGGGTCGCGAACGGTCCTTAGGCATGCTCTGAGATGGCGATAAACCGCCCTGACAAATGATCCAGGGACCCACTCGCACGTGAACCTGGTATCAACAATACCAAGCCCTCTCGGGCACACTTTCTCGCCTCGAACGGCACCCGACCGCGAACGGTCATAGTTCGCCACGAACGGCATCCGACCTCGAACGGTCACAATTCGCCTCGAACGGCACACGATCGCGAACGATCACAACTCGCTCCGAACGGCACAACTCACCTCACCTCAAATGACTCGATCGCGAACGGTCGTCATTTGAGGTCCGCCACTTGATCGCGCACGGTCGCACTTCACCTCAAATGGCTCGATGCCGAACGATCGTCATTTGAAGTTAGGCGCTTGACCATAAACGGTCGCACTTCATCTCAAATATCTCGATCCCGAACGGTCGTTATTTAAGGTCGCATAAAACTATAAATTCCTTTGCAGGACATCAACAGGAAATGAACATCCGGCTCATGGCATTACAAAACACGCCTTCCTACTGCAAGACATATTTTGGGGGGCAAATGTTATCCCGCTTTTTAGCAAAGCCGTGATACCAAAAGATCGGTCAAAAACAAAAGACAGTTCGTCTCAGAGATTGGTTGTACTTCACTTCGCTATGGATATCGATGAATTTTGTCCGAGCCCGGATCATGCTACAATTGATAGGACATGACAAGCAAAGCCATGAAAGCCAGCATTTCAAATTTCAGGTTAATCGGAGATCGTATGAATGAGATATGATCGATGCAAGTTAACCAAAGAATGTCGTTCGAACCCATCAAAAAGTGGAGGAGATGCTCATTTCGAACCCATAGGATTCGTATCCATCTTGTTCGAATCCATCGGTTTGCATACGCTTCGAGTCGATCGAGTTCGAACCGATCAGGCATGATATTGATCACTTCGAATCGATCGGTTCGAATGCATCAGATGGGCATCCCCTCAGCACGTTCGTATCCATCCAGCTAAGCTACTTCGTATCCATCAAGCTGTAGTGCTTCGAATCCATGGAGTCATTCCTCTTCGTATCCATCGGCTTGGAGTACTTCGAATCCATGAGGTTCGTACCCATCCTCATGTCTCAGCTCGACTCCATATAGTTCGCACCCATCAACGCCTCGCTCCATTCGAATCCACCAGGTTCGAATCCATCAGGAGTTAGTCACTTCGAACCAATCCTGTTCGTATCGATCGAGTTCGAACCCATTGTGATGCCTTAGTTCGAACCGGTCACATTCGAATCCACGAACAATCACTTGTTCGTATCCACCAAGTCAACTAGCTTGGATGACGTGTCACCCCACGATACGAAGTCGGCAAGATCCAAGGAGACGAAGCGTTCAACCCGGAGAGAAGACCGGATCGACTGAAGGACGCACGCCACCTCATCACAAGACCACATGAGCCGATGGAGTCGAAGGGAGTGGATTCGAAGCAATGGATTCGAACGCAACAGCCATCATGAAAAACCACAACTTGAATCGATCATATCTCCTAAACCACTGATCCAAATGCAACGAAATTTTCACAGTAGCTTCCATAAAAGGTAAAGATTGTTCCTGCCAAGTTTCAGCTCGATTGGATCATTTTTTGATGGATTTGAAATCACTTCGAATCGATCTCAGATCGAGTCGAAACTTGACGGGGTCGGTCGCGTGGGCCCACTCACGTGCCAGAAAAAGTCTCCCGAAGTTTGAGTCAGATCTGGGCCTCCAACGCCTATAAATAGCACCCTGAAGCCTTCAGAAATGGGGAGCTTCGGCCATTGAACATTCAGACTCTGCCGAATCAAATTCCATACTTCATTATCGCTGTTGTAATCAGATTTGAGAGCTATCATCAGTTGTAATCTGTTGTAATCGATTGAAATCATCAAGTGAATCAATAAAGACATAAGCTTCAGAGTGAACGTAGGCAAGATCGCCGAACCTCTATAAATCCTGTGTTTGTGATTGTTATTTGTGAATTATTGTGATTGTTATTGTTTAGATCTGAGTTCTATATTGATTGTTGCTGATTTGTGTTCATAAACGGGTGCTTTCACGATATTGAGTGTTTGTGGTCAATTTTGACGCAAACACTACGCTTGTTAGCTGAAATCATAGCTTGATCCATAAAATATGTATCAATGAAAAAATCACTTAAAGGAATATGTTGGTTTAATATTTCATCTATTAAAGTCATATTAAAATATTTTGATAATGTTGTGAATGCCTGTTCATAATTCATTTCTAATTCTTGCATACAAGCTATTGTCATGTTATCCGTTTCTTCACGAATATTTTCTACCGTTATCTATAATTTCTGCTAATGTTTTTCTGGATTCTGTTTTAAAAATTTCTTCAGTAACTTCTTCTATTCCATTATAATTATCTTCTCCATCCATTAAATAGCCTAAAATGTCGTTTCATTGTTTAATAGCTTCGTATCAAAATCATAATTATCATAGATTGGGTCTTCATCCCAACTATTCATATTATTAAAGTGTTCTTCTACAATTTCATTTGAATTACTGTTATCTAGTTCTGATTCTGTGTCTGTTTCTTCATTGTTTTCTTTGAACTTATAGTTGCCAAAACGTAAACTTGGTTCACCAAATTGGTTATTATAAATTACGTGTGTTTCTGGGATTAAAATATTTTTATTGCTTATTACAAAATCATTAAGTTGTCATTCTAATCCTGCTAAATTTTCTGAGTTTATACGTCTTGGTTCTATCATCTTAATTCCTTTTGATACTATATTCTGGACTATACCTTCAAGATTAATTTTAAATTTCATTCATGATCGATTACTAGCTTTTTCTATAATTCATATGCTTATTATTAAGTTATTTCCTTCATAATTTTTAAAACCGTTTGCTTTAAACCCTAACTTTAAATTTTTTAAGTCTTTAATGCTTTTAAGTATATCTGGAACACAGTACACTAAAGCAGTTTTTTCGTTTAAATCTATTTCCATTCCTGATAATAAAGTTTTTTTATATCTGAAGTCCATGATTTATCTATAAGACTAATGTTAGTAATTTTGTTCCTAGTTTTTTTCTTGTTAAAGCCTTGATTCCTAGTACAATCAGTCCTAAATAAAAGAAACGTTTTCCTGTATTTTTAAGCTTTTGTATTGTTTCTGTAGATAAACATCTATTGTTACACTGTTATTAATGACTTTAATTTCTTCTTCTCTAATACTTCTTACCAATGTTGTATTGATATTTGTAATTCCTGTTTGGTATAAAACTCTTGGGTTTAATATATCTAACTGGTTGTTATACAAATCTAAATTCTTATCTAGATCTACTTCTTCATCTAACTGAATTACCTGTTTTTCTTTTTTAGATTTAATTTTTGAAAGAACACTAGAGATTTCATCCTTTGGTTTAGCTTCTGTTATTGTTCTACTTGGTCCACTAAATGATGTTCTTGGATTTATCATTTTCTTGGGAGCCAAAATTTATATAATTCTGATTCTTTGTTTACTCTTTCAACTGGTTTTCCTAAACTTAAATTGACTAATTGTCCTGATAACTTGTCTAGTTCTTTATCAAACTTCTGTTTAGCTCCTAATTCCTCAAAATTTTCTAATATTTGCAAATTTAGGCTTATTAAAATATTAAACAAGTTTGGATATCTGCTTCGCCTTTACCACTGTAACTAGTAAACCCTGTTTCCGAGGCCGGCTTGGTTGAAAATTTATTTGCGTCGTCTATTACCCTTTGAAGATATTGATTCATAAACTTATCCACTAACTATATGTTTAACTTCTTCTAGCAAACGTTCTACTTGCTTAATTTTTTGACCAAAATCGAGACTTCCTAATTTTAGTTCTTCTACAATCTTTTTGGATTCTACTTCTATAACCTTAGGTTTATTATTTTCTAAAAGAAACTTGAGTCGTTTATGGTTGATTTTTCTGATAAGTTATTCTTAAGTTGAAATAACGTTTGCAATTTTTTTTCGTTTTGATTTTTAATAAAATCAAAATTTTCAACAATCTGTTTTAAAGTTTTGTTTTTCTCGCTAATTGATCCGGCAATAATTTCTAAGGTTTTTACCGTTGAAATATCGTATTTTTCTTGACTTACTCCTAGATTTATAAGTAGATCTGTAATAAAATTAAGTTGTTTGTTATCGTCGTGTAATAAGTGTTTAAAACGTTTATCAAAATGACAAGTAAATTTATAATTGTCTAAACTGATAATACTTCGTTCTTTGAAATTATATTCATGATTTAAATATTTCAAACTTTTAAAATTAGTCGACTCGATTTTTGAGAGATTTAAACTTATTTTTGAGAAACCATTTGTCTAGTGCAACTTGTTCTTTCTGTAAGAAAGATTAATAAAATATTAATATTATATTACGCTATTTCTTTTAGTATGAAAAACATAATTATTTCCCCGGTTACTTTAAAGCTTTACCATGTTTAGTTGAAAGCGGGAATTACGCACCCTTTGCTATCCTAAAACTAACTCAGAGGGTTTGGCATGTTTAGTAACACTAGAAACAACCATGTTCTGATACCAAGAGGAACAGTGATATAAGAAACAAATTATAAGAAAGTTTCAACAAAAATTTCTATCACACCTATTAAATATAAAGACATTTATAAATAATTCTAATATGTCTGCAATAATGGGTAAAGCAGGAAGAATTGAATAGAGAAATACCTTTCTGTTATCAATAGAGGAACAGTGATATAAGAAACAAATTATAAGAAAGTTTCAACTAAAATTTCTATCACATCTATTAAATATAAAGACATATTTATAAATAATTCTAATATTTCTGCAATAATGGGTAAAGCAGGAAGAATTGAATAAAGAAATACCTTTCTGAATAATAGTAGTAGTAGTAGTAATAGTAATATAGTAATAGTTATTATATTAGTAATAGTAATATCTCATGCTTTTTGAATCCCAAAAAGGGATTGACATTTGTGCGTTGCGGAATCACTTTCGTACTACTGTGTCGTCCGGCAATCTTCCAAGACTTCTTTTCCTTATTTAGTTTTTGCATGAATATTGTAATTTTAACTTGTGAATAATACTATTCTTTAAGTCAATTATTTCTTTTATTGCTATTATATTTGCTAACAATGAATTTTGCGAATACTATGATTTGCAGAATAATGCTATCAGGAGAGCTGATATAGAAAGCCGAAAAGTAGAAACGGTGTTTCCAATTAACTTTTCGAAAACTAAAGGTATATGGAGCATGATTTTGGATAAACTTGTTTTGAAAGAAAAACATGATGGCAAACTGGAGAACAAAATGGAGAAGTATCATCACGACTCATTTACATTTCCATGGCATATGTTGAAGCTTGAGAAGGATGGCCTAATTGTTTTTAACCGAGGGTGAATAACATCAATCATGCTTTTATGATATACGTTACAGTATAGTTGATTTTTGTTCAATCAAAATACTCAAAAAAGTTAACCGTCAATCTCTACGCTCAAACATTTGAACCAGTGGAAACCACTATTATAAAACACATACACACACACACACTCTTATAAATCAACTAAAACATGATTGTAGTTTCCAGTTCTGCCATGTAAATTTAATTCTTCCTCTAACAATAAATGAATCGATAATTTTAGTTTAATGCACTACTTTTTTCATCCTTGTTATGTGGTTTCTACTCCCCTGATTTTTTTTACTGGGAATAGTGACAGGTGAAAATGATCATATAGGTAGTAAATATGTTGAAGGATTTGGTAGAATTTGTTATATGTTTCGTTAAAATCTTTTAACTTTATTCTTTGATTTTACTGTATCTGTGCAGTTTTGGTATTTGTTGGTTTTTGGACATGAAGACTTGGGAGATAAAAGAAGTCACGAAAGGTTTGTGTTTGCTGCTTGATATCTGTCAGGTTACACATTTTGCTAAAAGGATATTTATGTGTGAAGGATTACAAAATGTTCTGGAGACGCATGGTGACAAAATAAAGGAGAAAGTCAACTTGTTGGAGACAAAGTATAATACCTTGATGCCACATTCCTCAGTAGATGAATTTCCATATGGTTTAGTGTCATCAGTTGCAAATTTCAATGGTGATACAATAATTTGTGACACAGGTATACATTAACAATCATAGTTTGCTGTAATCCAACTCACATCCACACGTATATGTGGTTGCCAAACATTATTTTCATTTTGCATCAGTTGTAAAAACATTAGGGTATTATTGATTTTCTTTCGTTTTCTGTCTCTTTTGTGAAGCTGGTCACAGAGTGCTCAAGTATATTAGAGAATCGAGAACTGTTTTGGGCATTGAATTTTCTAACATGAAGGTCTTAGGATTGCCATATTGGTTTGTCTGCCCCCTCGAAATTGTTTACAATAGGTAATTTGACTCCGTTGTTTACATGGTTGAATTCGTTATCTGCTTTGTGCAACACCCTAAGTAGTTTAGTCACACTGGCAAATATGGAACAGTGGATGATAGTATATAGAAATCTATGTGTCATAACAGCAAAATTTGAGAAACAAATATCTGCATATTAGTTGGTCCTGGTGCGTAGAAACACATGGAATGGTAGATGGTGTATGGATGGATGTGAAGTAAACATTGATTAAAGAACCATTCTCTGGCACTATTTTGTCATGAAAATTACATTTAGAGATTCATAATAAAAAACACAACGTCTTATGTGCTATACATACGGTCTAAAAAGTATGGTTTCCGTGCAATGTGGTTTCTAACCTTTGAATGCTTCCATTGCCATTAAACAATTTGTCTATGCATGTTAATAATTAACATTACCTTTGAAGCCACTCTTATTTGCATTCTTCTAATTCGACCTACATTTTCTTCTGATATTTTATTGTAGATATTTACAGCCGCCATTGAAGGAACACTTCCGCAAATTCACTGTATTGCCTGGTAACGTGCTTCTCTCATATAATAGCAAAAACTAGTTTTACTTGATATCAAGGGAAAAATTGTGAAATTTTGCCAAAGGGAAAAGTCTTCTTTTGGTGCGGCATGGCTGCGTGTGCCTACTCGTTTTGTTTTTACTGTTGGTACCATTACTTTTGCTGTGATTCTTAGACTAAGCATTTCTTGTTAATATTATGACTTGTGTGCATAAATTTCATCTTTATTTCAAACTATAGATAAATTTTGAACAGGTAGGTGTGATATAAGCGTACAAGTGGAATTAGCAGATGGTATAGAACTTGTTATGCCATTGGAAGAGGAGTGTATTTGGCGCCAGGCAAGAGGGTCGATTGCTGAGCTTTCAGAATTTGATGAAGTGGCAACATCAACAGAAAAGGTAATAAACCACCATTTCTCCTCCTTATTCTACCATTTGCTCTATTTTCGTATGTATAATGAAGCTTTTTTCTTGGACTGGTCAAGGTGGGAGTTGCACAGCAGTGGTACGATGAACTGGATAATCTTGCGTTTTCAGTATCTGATGATGAAAGAAACTCTCAAGTGGAAGATAAAACTTCAGATCGAAGAATTCAGGACAAGCGGAGAGCGTATTTTGATTGTGCAGTAAACATCAGTCCTGGGACTGGAGAGGTACAGTACACTTATGATTCCATTGAGAAAGATGTTCCTTCAATTTTACATGATGCCAAGTTTTGTTTACACTGCGTATCAGTACTTTAACTTGTATTAGCCTGTCTGCTGTGCCATCCCAGTTTTGATTCAGCTTGTGCCAACCGTTTCAAAATGCTGCAGTGGCATGATTTTACGGAGACAAACATTTTTCTTGAAATAACATCTTGCCTTGTGTGGTCTTGAATATCCAATTTTGAGTTTGCAGAAGTGGCACAATATGAAACATGTCCAGTTTATTGTTCTCTGTAGTGGCTCATATTCTGCTACCTTCTTTTCGTAACATTTTGTTAGCTTTATCCTTATCTTATTGAAACTTTCATATACCTATATTTATCCGTCATTGACATGCTAGTTAAGCCACCCTTGAACAGTTGGGAGTAGGAGATAATATTGCACATGCAGCCATGCCCAAACCATCTAATTTAGCTGTGCCCATTCTCAAGACAGCTAAATTTGTTAACCTTTCATAATGCATTATAACATATCCATCTCTTGTTGTGTTGAGTCCCACGAGAGATGTTAAACAAGGAGGGGGTGGATATGTCAAAAGACTATTTTTTTCCCATGAATTTATATTGAATTTCCAATAAAAGCTGCATAATGTGTAAACTCCAGATAGTTGTTTCTGCGGTGCTCTATTTGAAGTCAAGTAAAATCCAAGATTCTGAAAACCAGACCCAAATACAAAAGAACAGGAAACAAAATACTGAAGACGAAGCTTCCGATAGTCTTCTAGAAACAAGTGGTGACTTCAGGGATGACATATTCATGAAACCATTGCACATGAGAATAAGATTTGACTGTCTGGACCATCCAACAGCTACTACAAATAAAGAGACTATATTGACTGATGCAATGTTAGAGATCAATGTAACTTTTGATTAAGAGGAAGATTTATTTTACTTCACAAAAAGACAAATATTGCACACCTATTCATCGGGATTAGTATTTTAGTCCATAGTCAGTGCAGATCAAACACATGCACATGCAATTTTTTTTCTCTTTCATCATTCTCGAACTGTAATATTTCATAATATTTTTTGTTCATCTTATTGCGATGCCAATAATTTGCCCCTAGCCGGATGCTATATTCTTGTGTAACATTTACTATGTAACGGGTATGGTACAAAATTGAGAAATGAATACTTATTTTATATGAACGCAGCAAGAAATTTACTACTATAATTCAGATCACTTGAAAGACAAATGTTTTTGGGTTATAATTGGCGGGATGTGCTAGTATCTAAACTAAGCAAACTAATATTTTCTGGTGTAATGTCAAACACGAAATGGGGTTGAGTTTAAACAAACTATAGTGGTTCAAAAAATAAACCTGGATTAAATTCCAAGGTAAAGTCAACCTGATGTAAGTCGCTGCACTAAACTAAGATATGAACTGGTTTAACCAATATATTAGTATAATTCGATAATTGGATTGTTGTTATTTAATTTACATGGCTGATATTAAATTAGAGTTCTTTTATTTTATTGTATTTGTGGCAGACGAAACTGGACAAATAGAACAAATATTGAATTTTAATTTCGTCACATCAATCTCTAGTCTTTTCCCTCTTTCAAAAAAAAAAAAAAAAAAAAAAAAAAAAAAAAAAAGCAAACGAACATGCAAGAAACATGATAAATGATGGGCATAATAAAATTACAAGTCATGGGGGCATGTGATGTGGTTAGCAATGACGTGGTTGGTTTATGCCAGTCTGGAATGGATTTCATATTTGGATTGTTATTACTTATTATCCTTTTCTATTTCGCATTATACATCAATCAATAGAAGTATTAATATGACAAATGATATTTTCACCATCCAATCAAATTTAAGATACAAAATCCGACCTTCTTAAAGATAATGATAATACATGTCCCTTAATTAAAATTGGTTTAATATGAGAAAATAGATGATGACGACGACGTGGAAAGATTAGATTATGATACAAGGAAAAAAAACAAGTTGGAAAACATAAAAAAGAAAATAATAAGTAAAATACAATAACCTAGAAAGGAAAAAAAGAAGAATAAAGGTAGTGATTTACGTTGTCATCTTTTAGTTGGGATCTATGAGGTCTTGTCGCACAGCCAACCAATCTAAAAAAATTTCACATCTTGAATGCGATCGATTTTTTTTTTTTTTTCCTCATGAAAACAAGAATCTTAGAAAAGCAAAATAATTTGATATCATTAATTTCAATTGTTTATACAAGTTTGATCAATGTGAACTGAAAATAATAATATGAAGTTTAGAAACATGAGTATTTGTTGAGTTTAAAACTCAAATTTGTGACTTAATTTATATGATAAAATTTTCAACTGAAAATAAAAATTAATGTTTACTGTGAGTTATTCACTTCATTGGTATATAAGGGTACATTAGAAAGTTTACGATGAGATTAAAAATAACAATCCTAGTTCTTCTCTCTTCTCTTTTCTAAAAAGGAAAATGGCATTAGTTCTTCTCTCTTTCCTTTTCCTCTTATTTCTAATCATTGCCCTAATTTTCTTAGTTTTGAAAGAAAATATTCTCTGCAATACCCTAATATCTATTTTCTCCCTACCATTGGTTTGTTGAATCAGCTCGTGCCAAATGTAAATTCTAGGGTAGATGGAGACAAGTACATTACCAATCGCACATATGCCGAGATAGCCAAATCTAATAAAGATTGTATTTCTTCAACTCCTAAAACAAACTTCAAAACTTCAAAAAAATCAGTTTTTGAAAAACTAGAAACTCTGAACCTCTACTTTAGGTGTGACAGGGCTAATCATATGGCGAAAGATTGTAGAAATGGGGTCTTACGCTTCTCTTGTAATAAATCTAGGCATAAATCTACAAATTGTCCAAAAAAACAGTGAATTTAAGCAGAAAAGGAAAGGAAATCGCGGTAAAGGACAAAAGGGAGAGGATTTCAAAGAGGGGAGCTGAGATGAGTAGGGGAAAGAAGTAGCATTTTGTTGGGGAATTTTGCGGTTCGAGGCGAACTTGATGGCGATTGTGATAAAGATAATGCTGTACTTCCGACTTTAAGTATCTATGAAATAGATTCTTTCAGACAATAGTTCAACCCACCAGGTACAAACGGGTTATCGAACTGTCGACTTTCAGGATTCAATGAAGCCCTATAACAGCATAATCGGATTCAAAGTTTGTACGAATTTGATCTGACCCAGAGCACTTTAGAACGGTTTCTGATGATGCAATTTGTAGAGAAAGAAATGAAGAGAAGAAGAAGAAACAAATCTGCAACGATCCAGCATTTGCAACACCTTCAGATGTCATCAAATATAGAGTAATTGGAACTGCAGCGATTAGCAACACTTTGTTGGCGTCGCAGATCTGTGCAAGAAGAAGAAGAAAAGCACAGAGAAAAACTGTTTGAAACATATTCTGGGCGTTGCTATTTATACTAGAGGGGAGGTGTCCATTTGCCAAACGTCACAAGCGTTTGCAACGGTTGCGTCTATTCATTTTGTAACAGTTCACAACTGTTACAAACGGTCGCGTCCATTCATTTTGTAACGGTTCACAACTATTACAAACGGTCGCGTCCATTCATTTTGTAACGTTTCAGAAAACGTTACAAATTTCCCGCCATCAGTTCAAATTTAGAATTTTCGGTTCCATGTCCTTAACGGGCTGAAATCTGGTCCGTTACTGTTCACATATTATGCAAAAATAACCCAAAACCCGTATCCAAACCCGAAACTCGTACCCGAACCCGATCCGGCCCGGTTCGTTTCGGTCGGACGGACGGTAGCTGCGCGCGTGTGGTGTTGCATGACTTCTCTCCTCACAACAAAGTAAATATGTGGGAGCCCCAAGGCTCCAACATCCACATGAGAAAACTATATTTATATAAATATAGTCTTCATTCTTCTAGCATGTGAGACTTTCTTCTTTTCTTCTTTCTCTTCCAAACAAAGACCCAAAGCCCCCAAAAGCAAGTTTGAAAATTTTACAACAATCTCCCCCAATTTCCAAAATAGATAAATAGGACGGCTGCATCACTAGAGTGACTTCCTACATACCCAAGAGGGATCCAAGCCTATGTAGTTCTAAGATCAAGTTTTGCATCATCGTGAAAATCAACACATAAATAAAAGGTATCTTTTGGATTTGAAGCTTTACTTAGTGTAAACCATTCAAAACCTTATCGAGATTCTATGGTGCACGAATCTTGAACCAAGTATCCCCAATGATAAAAGCGGAACAATCACACATGTTGATTTACTTAGGTAAAGTGTTTTGTATTGCTCAGCACGTTAATGACCATGTGCTTAAATCCTGGTTCATGAGTAAACTTAGAAAGCAGTCTTACTTTCCTAGGAAACGACCTGATTTCCATACTCATATAGATAAGTCTCTTAAGGTGTTTCTGCGATACACCTTTTAAGGTTTCTAGACTTATTAAGGATGTGTATCCATCCTTTGTTCTTGTAGAATTCAACACTAAATATTATGGGTTTATCAATTTAGTGTTCCATAATCATTCTCTTAACTTGTTGGTACCCATTGAACTTTGTCTATCCATTTCAAGACATAAGTTGGGTTTCTGTTAAGGATGATCAACTTTCATTCACAGACCTTAGTCCCATTTCTTGTGACTTTATAAAAACCATTGCCTTTGGAAGACTCTTTGTAAGTGGGTCAGCCAAGTTTTTCTTTGTTTTTATATAGTCAACAGTTATACTCTTTTGAGTAACTGCATCACCATTTGATGTCTTAGACTCACATGTCTACACTTTCCATTATATGTCTTGTTAGACACATTGTATATCGTTGCTTGATTATCGCAGTTAATAAAGACTGCTGGAGGTGACTTCTTCCATAAAGGGATTTCCATTAATAAATTCCTAAGCCATTCAGTTTCTTTACAAGCATCTGCTAATGCAATCAATTCTGACAATATTGTTGAGTCAGAAACACACTGCTTCTTGGAAGCCCAAGACACAGCAGCGCCTCCTAATGTAAAGATCCATCCAGTCGTAGACTTGGATTTGGATCCTACATTGTTTCAAGTTGCATTACTATATCCTTCTATCACAGCAGGATATCCTTTATAAGATAAACCGTATTCATTGGTTCCTTTCAAATAAGCTAAAACTCTGAAAATAGCTTTCCAATGTTCGAAACCTGAATTACTCGTAAATCGATACAATACACTTATAGCATGTGCGATGTCTGGTCTAGTGCAATGCATAGCATACATAAGACTACCAATAACACTGGAATACTCTAGTTGAGAGATAGTACGTCTAGTGTTCTTTTCTAATTTAATACTAGGATCTAAAGGAGTTGGTGCTGGTTTGTCATTGTAATGACCATACTTTTGTAGGAATTTCTCTATGTAACGAGATTGAGTTAGTAATAACTACCCCTCTTTCCTAATAATTTTAATTTCCAAAATTACATCAATCTCTCCTAGATCTTTCATATCGAATTTAGGAGACAGAAACTTTTTAGTTTCATTCACACAGGATATATTGGAACTAAATATTAGCATGTCATCAACGTATAAACATATTATAACAACACCGTTGTTATCTGATTTACTATAAATACATTTATCAACATCAGTAACAATGAATCCATATGACAATGCAACTTTATCAAATTTTTCGTGCCATTGCATGGGAGTTTGCTTCAGGCCATAAAGAGATTTCACTAATTTGCAAACTTTCTTTTCTTGGCCTGGAGTTTTGAAACCTTCAGGTTGTTCCATATATGTCTCTTCTTCTAAATCTCCATTTAGAAAAGCAGTCTTTACATCCATTTGATGTATGACTAATTTATGAATTGATGCAAGTGCAATTAAACAGCGTATAGAAGATATGCGAGCAACTGGAGCATATGTATCAAAATAATCTACTCCATGTCTTTGCTTATATCCCTTAGCAACTAATCTGGATTTAAACCTATCAATGGATCCATTTGTATTCAACTTTTTCTTGAATATCCATTTGCATCCCATAGGTTTAGCACCAGGAGGTAAATCAGTTACAACCCAAGTTTGGTTTAACAGTATGGAATTCATTTCATCATTAATAGCTTCTTTCCAGAAATTGGAATCTCTGGAACTCATAGCCTCAGAATAAGTTTTGGGATCGTCATCGACGTTCATTACATATTTAGTCACATTAAGGACTTCGTCCTTACTGCCTTCTACAAGATATGTAATGAAGTCAGGACCATGGTCCTTCTCTATTCTTTCTCTTTTACTTCTTCGTTGTTCAGTACTACTATCTGGTACTGACACTTCTTTGCTGTTTTGAGCAGGAGCATAATCATTGTCATTGATATCATTAGTCATACTAGGTTCTGGACTAGATGATCTCAATGGGAACCCAACAGTTTAATTTTCAAAAAATTCTACATCTACAGATTCTATAACTTCTAGGGTGTCAAGAACAAGAAATCTATAAGTTATACTATTAAGTGAATATCCTATGAAAACACATTTAAATGCTGTATTTCCTAACTTTGGTCGCTTACGATCTGGTTTTCTAACATATGCTAAGCAACCCCAAACTTTAAGTCTAGTTAGGTTAGGTTTCCTATTAACCATAATTCATAAGGGGAAATATTATTCTTTTTAAGTGGTACTCTATTTAAAATATAACATGCAGATAATATAGCATCACCCCATAGGTTATAAGATAAGTTAGAATTTATAAGCACGACATTAACCATTTCTACTAAAATTCTATTTTTCCTTTCAGCAACACCATTTTGTTGTGGTGTATATGTGGCAGTACATTGGTGAACTATACCTTGTTGTTTACAAAACAAGGTGAATTCATTTGAGAAATATTCACCACCATGATATGAATGTAATATTTTAATTTTAACTCTTAATTGTGTTTCGACCTCTGCTTTATAAATTTTGAATTTATCAAAAGCCTCAACTTTAGTTTTCATTAGACATACATATGCATATCTAGTATAATCATCAATGAACGTTATATAGTATTGGTTACCACCATAGGTGATATGACTTTTTAAGCCACTCACATCACTATATACCAAATCAAGCAAACCAGTTTTCCTTTAAGTTGATTCACCAACAACAAAAGATTCAGGGAGATCAAATCCACCATCTTTAAGTTGATTCACCAACAATAAGATTTCGCTTACTTGTCCAATTATGGACTTATTGGTGACCATTTTGAAGTCCATAAAATTAGAAATAAAAAACTTTTTATTACTTGCCAGGGATATGCGGTACTTATTGTCCAGGGCAGTCCAGAGTGCCTTCGCTGTTTCCAAGGTCCTATGAGCATTGTAGACTGGGGTAGATAGCGCATTCAGAATATCGCCTCTGCATAGGAAATCGTCCTCTTTACGCTTTGCACGTTTAGCCTTTAGAGCATCATCATCTTTATCAGTTTCCTCCGGGATTTCTTCCAAGTTATCTTCCAAAATGTAGAACAACTTGACGGTGATCAGGAAAATTTTCATCGTCTCTTGCCAGCGAGTGAAATTATCGCCATCAAAACGCTCCAATCGAGTTAGATGCTGATTCATAACTTGTAAAGCGCTCAAAATTTCCATGGTTGAAGAACATTGTCTGAAATTTGTTGGGGAATTTTGCGGTTCGAGACGAATTTGATGGCGATTGTGATGAAGATAATGCTGTACTTCTGACTTCAAGGATCTATGGAATAGATTCTTTCAGACGATAGTTCAACCCACCAGGTACAAACGGATTATCGAACTGTCGACTTTCAGGATTCAATGAAGGCCTATAACACGTAATCGAATACAAAGTTTGTACGACTTTGATCCGACCAAGAACACTTTAGAACGGTTTCTGATGATGCAATTTGTAGAGAAAAAGATGAAGAGAAGAAAAAGAAACAAATCTGCAACGATCCACCGTTTGCAACACCTTCAGATGTCGTAAAATATAGAGTAATTGGAAGTGCAGCGATTGACAACACTTCGTTAGCGTCGCAGATCTGTGCAAGAAGAAGAAGAGCGCAGAAAAAACTGTTTGAAACATGTTCTGGGCTTTGCTACTTATGGTGGTGGAGGGGTGTCTATTCGCCAAGCATCACAACCGTTTGCAACGGTCGCGTCTATTCATTTAGTAACGATTAACAACTGTTATAAACGGTCCCGTCCATTCATTTTGTAACGGTTCACAACCGTTACAAACGGTCGCGTCCATTCATTTTGTAATGTTTCAGAAAACGTTACAAATTTTCCGCCATCAGTTCAAATTTAAAATTTTCATTTCTGGGTCCTTAACGGGCTGAAATCTGGTCCGTTATTGTTCACATATTATCCGAAAATATTTTCGGATCCGAACCCGAAACCCATACCCGTACCCGAACCGGCCCGGTTCGATCGGACGGACGGCGGCGACACACGTGTGGTGTTGCATGACTTCTTTCCTCACAACAAAGCAAACATGTGGGAGCCCCAACATTCACATGAGAAAACTATATTTATATAAATATAGTCTTCATTCTTCTAGCATGTGGGACTTTCTTCTTTTCTTTTTTCCTTCTTTCTCTTCCAAACAAAGACCCAAAGCCCCCAAAGCAAGTTTGAAAATTTTACAACACATTTATAGATCACAACAATGTAGTTGATGGTAAAATTCTCTGAATGACACTTGACAACTCCGATTCTTTTGCTAAGGCGTACAAGAAGAGCAGAAGATGGGTGATTTTCACTATTATAACAGGAGAGTTCATTATATATGACATTGTGGACTTCATACTTTACGTTTTGGAGCATATGACTGGAATATCAAATATAATCAAGAGTTTATGGTATTTTTTCCAAGTTTTATTCTTGCAATGGATGCGGTCATGAGAAATGTTATAAAACATTTCAATAAGGTAATAAGGTTGAGATATGGAGTTTGGAAGAAGGAAAAGTTAACAAAATTGTAACAACTTGGACGTGGTCAAAGTTTTACAATCTTTCTATAATATGTTGGAAATCTGAATTATTGGAAGAAATTATAAGCGGCATTGGATTTTTACTCAATAAGGATATGGCCGAAGGAAGGAGTTCGACTGCTCCTATCTTGATGTGGAAGCAGAAAGGGATGAAAGGGTTTCAGTTCCTAATAAAATTGAGATTATTATTAATAATGCAAAATATTTGGTTCATGTGGAACGGACTTCTATGGAAAGTGATTTAGATATAGATACATGGAATTCAATGAGTCGTGTGACTCATGCTAGTAAATTTTGGAAGAGGAAGTATCCCACATTAATTTCTAAGGTGGATTTGATAGATCTTGAGGTAAAAGATAATAGAGTAATTGTTACTCATGTGTCAGATAGCACAAGTGGGGAAGTTGCTTTTGAAAATACCAATAATAACAGTGTAACACATGTTGCAAATCCATTTAATATTATGGATCAAGTTATTGTTTAGGATGCAGAAACTGAATTTGATGATACCATTGTTGTTGTATTTAGAACAAACAACTGCGATGAAGTTGGAAATTTCATGAATGCTATCGAGCCTATAAATGCTAATGGGAATGAGACGGAGGATAGGCAGATTACTAAGGAGGTTGAAGAGGATAGTGTGCAAATTTTGGAGGTTGGGAAGGAACTTGTAACTGTGGTCGAAATCAGTGATAACTCCAGTATACAAAAAAGGGACAAAAGAGGATTTGATTCAGTTGAGGAGTGTTAGACTTCTTGGAAAGAAAGAAGACACTTTAAAGAAAGCCGATAAAAGGATAGGAGTGATGTAACATCCCTAATTTTTGATAACATTATTCAAAAAATTTAATTAGATAAACTAAATAGAATAATGTAAGAATTAGTGTGATAAGGAGATTGAGATTTGGATAAACCATAAGAAGCCCATGCTTAGAGTTAATTAAATGGGCTAAAATGGTTATAAGCTAAATAATTTACATAAGTCCTTTTTAGTGAATAGCCGCACCTATTATTCACGTACTTTTTCATTTCTCACGTTCATTCTTCATTTTTGTAAACGCAAATCAAAAACCTAAAATAGAAGCCGATCATTACAAAGAAGAAAGGGTAAAAATTTATTCAAAGCTAAGGATTAAAGCTATGAGGAATTAATCTTCAACAAATCTCAAAGTCCTTATCATATTTAAGGTGGATAATAATTCATTTCATCTCTATCTTGTTCTTATAATCATATTTTTTTGGATTTAAGATTTAATTCGTTTTAATGATATTTTGGATGATGATATGCTTGAATTATTATATGTTTGATTTAAACCAATTCATTTACATATGACTTTGCATGGTTTTATGGAGAAACCAATTGTCATTGATTTTAAAATGCTATGGAAAAATTATTTTTAGATAAGACATGATTTTAGAGACGATTTTAAATTTTTGTAATTTTCCAAGCTATGGAAAATTTATTATGAATTTCTAAAGGAAAATATGACATACTTGGGTTTAAATGTTATTTCGATTATTTAAGGAAGAAGTTGGGTCTGAAATTTTAACGTGTTTGATAACACGACGAAAGTGAATTTCTTTGATTTTTGAGGATTTTTCCTAATTGATTTGCTATATAAAACAAATTATTTTAAGGACTTATTTGCAATATTGGTTTTGCTTAATGGAAAGGCTTAAACGTTACTTTTTCCTTGATTTAGATTTGATAAATGCGACAATTATTTTGTAAAGTACTTAAAATTTTTTAAGGCAGTCAATCAAAGGATGACAAATAGGCAGGTAGTTATAAAGCAATTATTAAAAATAGCATAATTTTAGCCTTTATTCAGAATAGTTGGTTCCTCCTCCTATAATAGCATCTTTCGAATCCAATGCTTCCGCTTTAACCGAGTCGAAACTAATCCAGTTAAAACCCACCTAGTCAAAATCAATACACAAGATATCACTTAGATGGTACGTGGTAGAATGGAGGAAAGGCAGAAGCCACGGTGTCGAAAGAAATGCTTTCGATGGGGTTGAAACTTTGGTTTTGTTTTTAAATGTTAAGTGATTGCTTTGTTTTAATTAATGCTTTCGACATAGTCGAAGAATATGTTTTCGAAAGGGGTTTTTCTAAATAGCTTTCAAAGGAGGTTGCCATTTTATGTTTCAAAGGTACAAGCTTTCAAAGGAGTTACTTTATTTTAAAAGAATGCTTTCAAAAGTAGTGGTTCCGACCCAGTCGAAACCCAGCCACTTTTCTTTTAACTTTCGAGTATATTGAAGTCCTCAATACTTTCGAAGGCGTTTTTGTTTTAAACTTATGTTAAGCCACTTTCTAAATGCTTTTGAAAGGGGGTCATGAGTTTCGAAGGCAATGAGGTCGAAAGGGGGTTTCGACTCTACCCTTCAAGTTTTACTAAATGGTTTTAAGCTTTCGAATAGATGGTTCTGACACCATCAAACTTTCTCAAAAACCATTTTATTAAAGGTTTCGAAAGAGATACTTTCGTGTGTAACCACTTTGACCCAAAATATGTTTTTGAAGAGTAAAACCCAATGCTTTCGAAAGGGGTACTTTCATTGGTTTCAAAGCTATATTTCTAAAGATTTTTAAAAACTATTTTGACACATTCGAAAGGTATGATTTGGTTTCGAAAGGATTGATTTGTAGAGCTTCAAAAGGTATATACTTAGAGTTTTGAAAAGAGGTTTTCTATGCTCGAAAGTGATGTTTTAAGGTTTCAAAACAAACAACCCCGTCTCATTTTAAAGGAAAAACCATGTGGCATAGATAAAGAGCTTTGAAATGGATTTTTTTAAGAAGTTTGCCTTGAATAACAGTTTGAAAGGATTAATCAAGGTTTATATAAAATGATTTTAGTGATATTAAACCACACGTGTTGGTATTATTTTGTTGTTACGACTGCTTCTTCATATATTTGTTCACACTGTAACCAACCCATAATGGTGATTTGGCGAAGGGCAGAATAACCAACTAGGTTGATCCAGTAGTAAAGATAACTAAAGAAATGTTAAAATATTAATTAAAGATATTGATGGGGGCCAATAGGTTCACAATAATTCCATGAAAACTGTGTGAAGGAAAAGATATTGGCAGGGGCCAATAGGTTTATAGTCAGTCCAGAAAAACTATGATTTGATATTGGCAAGGGCCAATAAGTTTATAGTTAGCCCATGAAAACTATCTGGATTAAGATATTGACAGATAGTCAATAGGTTCCTAGTTAGTTCATGAAAACTAGGATAAGAGAAAAGATATTGAAGTTACCAATAGGTTCTTAGTGATCCCATGAAAACTATAAATCGAACAGGTAGTCCATAAACATTTAATCGGTTATTAGTGATCCCATGAAAAATAATAGGTTAATAGTAATCCTAGAAACTATAACCGAGACAGATAGTCATAATAATGGGGTTGGGTGATCCATAATTAACTTACTTGTTTGCATATCATCATATTATTGTGAATTTTTTAACCATTGTTGATGTATGAGCACATTATATGGTTTTATAAAGTTTTTAAATACTAGTGCGGGGAAAATCCATTCCTCTAAGTAACATGGTCTCACTAGATATCTAAATGGTTTGAGAAGGTAGATTATTATTCATAACAGGCTTTATGTCAGACTCGAAGTTTTTTGTTTTCCTCTTAAAATCTAGGATAATTAATTGATTTTTTGAGTAGTTTGAGGTTTAGGGTTTTCAGGTGTTCTTTTAGACGAATAAAGCTTCTGACGACGTGCATGAGACATGCTAACTACTTAGAGTTATTTTATTTCCACTGTGTTTGGTTGTAAAGACAAACTTTTTTTATTGCCTTATTATATACTCTGACCATCCAAACGGGCATCTTCATATGTCGCTCTTGGCGTATTTTGTAATAAGTATATTTTATCTGAACGTGGTCTACGCACTGGAATTATGTAATGAACTTGAAATATGTTGAAATGGAATGTGGAATTTATTTGCTGTTTTAATTTTTTTCCATATTCTTGTGTTTCTGTTTATCAATGTATCTAACACTGCCGTATTTGGTCACTGAGGATTAATAACTATGGATGACTATAACATCAGTAGCCGTTAGTTTTGGGCCTCCAATTAGGGGGATGTTACAAGTAAATTCTTTGGAGTACACAACTTCATCGATAAGTCTTCTCATCCATTTTATGGGAATATTCATGTTCCTACTGCTCTTGGTTCTCTTACTTCTAACCGGTTATACGATACTGCTAAAGTTGGTATAATTTTTAGTAACGGTGAACATGATATTGAAAACATTAAATCATTAGAGGTATTGAGGACTCTTAATAACTCGTAAAGTTAATTTCATGGAATGTAAGGGGATTAGGCACTCCCCCTAAATGTGCAAGGGTTAAAAATTTAATTTGTTCTTTGTATGTTAATATTATATTATTTCAAGAAACTAAGATTGCTAGTACTAGTTATTTATTGTTCAACACCATAGGATAAAATGTTTAGGATGAGTGGAGGGATGTTAATGTTAATGGGAGTGGTGTTGAACTTTTTATTGGCTGGAGAAGTGATAAATGGAAGTTTTTTAATGAAAGAAAATTTACTAATGTGCTGCATATTATTTTAGAAAATATTAGAGATGGGAGTAGGTATTTTGTGAAAAATGTCTATGGACCTTGTGATATAGGGGAAATAGAGAATTTTTGGGAATGTTGTTCTAGTTATATAAAGGAGATTGATGGTCCTTGGACCTGGGAGGAGATTTTAATATTATAGGATTTGTTGGTGAAAGGAATGGTAGATAAGGAAATCAAAATGATAGAGATAGGTTCAATGAGTTTGTAGTGGAATGCAGGTTCATTGATTTGCCTTTGAATAATAGACAATACACATGGAGTAATAGTGGGGAGGACATATTTTTTATTAATAATGCTTGGGATGATAAATTTCCACTCACTACACAATATGGTTACATTATAATAATATTAGACCACTATGTTATAATTCTTGATAATGAAGATGATGAAAAAATTAGGAGATTTAGATTTGAAAAGACGTGGTGTTTGAAAAGTAATTTTGACAATGTTATAAAGGATAAATGGTCTAGTTTGAATGGGGGAAGAAATGTATTCAAGAGTATCGTGTACAAACTTAGATAACTTAGAAAAAGTTCAAAAAGTTGGAAGAAAATTAGTTTTAGAAGCTTATAGGAAAGGAAAATGATTTTAAGAAAGGAAATTCTAGAGCTTAATAATAAAGAAGAAGCTGGAAATCTAAGTTATCGAGATTGAGATTCTGAAGAAGGAGGAGGAATTACTGAAGTTCTTTGACCAAGAGGAAATCATGTGGAGACAAAGAGCAAGGGTGATCTAGCTCAATGAAGGGGCTATAAATACTGCCTATTTTCATAGAATAGCTAATGGAAGGAGAAGTATTTCATTAATCATTCATTAATTGATGAACCCGAGGAATATGATAAAAAATATTCTAGGGAAATTTGCTGAATTCTACATGAGTCTTTTTGGAACTGCTAAGTGAAGATATCCTACTATTGACTGAGGATTAATTTTTGATGATGTACGAAGTGTTGATCTCTATTGTTTGGAGTAGGAATTTTCTAAGGATGAAATTCATAAAGCTATTATGGATTTACCTATAGATAAATCCTGAAGACCTAATGATTTCCCTTCTTTTTTCTTTTAAATTTTTTGGTCAATGTTTAAGAATGATATCATCGCGTTTTTTACCGATCTACATGAAGGAAAATTAGATATTAAATGTCTTAATCATTCTTTGGCAGTATTGTTAGCTAAGCATGAAGAAGCTAATGATGTATTGATGTTAAAGATTTTATACCTATAAGCTTTCTTAACTGTATTTTAAAAATCGTTGCTGAAGTATTAGCTGATAAACTAAGGAAAATGATGGATTCTATGATTCTCAATAGTTAGTCCGCATTCATAAAAATAGAAATATTATGGAAAATGTGGTTGTGGTTCAAGAGGTGATAAATCATTGTTTGAAAGAAAATTTACCTTCTGTCATTTTAAAGCTGGACTTTTCAAAAGCTTTTGATTCTTTAAATTGACATTTCTTATTGGAAGTTCTAAATGCTAGAGGTTTTAGTAGCAAATGGTTGAGCTGGATAAATGGAATATTAAATAGTGGAGTATAAACTATCTTGTTAAATGTTCAAGAAGGTGGGGAAAATTGTTTCAAAAATGAGAGGGGTTTAAGGCAAGATGGCCCTCTCTTACCTTTACTGTTTAATATTGCAATGGATGTGTTTACTGGGTTGATTAGAGTAACTGCTAGGGAAGGGATTGTAGGAAGAATATGAAAATCAGTAATAAGTAGGGATGTGTCTTCTTTGCAATACGTTGATGATACAATTTCTTTAGCTCTCCTTCACCTCACTTTATTATTGTACTTAAATCAATTTTATGTGGTTTGGAGAATATGTTTGGCTTGATGGTTAATTTTATAAGAGTTCAATCATTGTTGTAGGTGGGTCTGGATATAACATTGATGAGGTTGCCATATAAAGTTGGTAGTTTTCCATTATCATACTTGGGAGTGGTAATTAGAAATACAACTTTGAAATGTGATGATTGGTTACATTTGATAGATAAAATTGGGATTAGATTGGCAATATGGAAAAGTCATGCATTTTCTAGAGCTGAGAGGCTTTTCTTGATTAAATCAATGTTAACGGCTTCGTCTTTGTATTAGATTTCTTTTTTATAGATTTCCAAAATGGGCGATTAGTAAAATTTATGAAATAAGGAGGAATTTTCTATGTAAGGGTGGTAGAATAGGAAGTTCAATGAAGAATCTGGCTACTTAGGATTTAGTTTGTAAATCAAAGGAACAAGGTGGTTTGAGGGTAGTGTCATTGGAAAATTTGAATTGTTCACTCTTATGTAGATGGTTAGGGATAATTTTGAATATAATGATTCTTTATAGAAAAACTAGATGGAAAATAAATACAACAGTGGGCATTTTGTTAATGGTACTTTAGCTCCTGATCATTGTTCCAATTTTTGGAAATCTTTTATTAGTATACAACAATTTTTTAGTATATGAGTAAAATAGGAAATTGGCAATGAGAAGAATGTTTTATTTTGGCATAATGTATGGATTATTAATATTTCTTTGAAAAGTTATTTTCCTGAACTATTCAACATATCTTCAAATCAAAGTGCTAAAATATGTGAATTATATCAACTAAATAACAAGATTTAAGTGTAATTTAATATCCAACAGAATTCTTGAGGGAGAATATTTCATCCAATACTGTAAGTTGAATAATTTGTTGGAGAATGTTTCGAGTCAGCTGGTTTAAGAGAGGCAAAATTGTCCTTGGGGAAAGGGGTAAAATTTAGTACAAAATACCATTTATCAATTATTGAATTTTGATGGTATAAATGTGAAATAACATAAAATCTTATGGAGAATTTGTGTACCACCAAAAGTTAAACCTCGTATCTGGCTTGCTATTAACAAAATGTTCAATACTAAAGTGCTGCTCGTACACAAGGGGTTGGAAATAGATACTCACTGCTTGTTCTATATGTGTAGAGATGAAGATGTAGATCTTATATATTTTCATTTCCCATTTACTTATTTGTTATGGACATTAAGTATATAAAGTTTGCAGATTTTTCCTATACCTCACTTTCTTGATCAATTTTGGTGCGGGGAGGAAGAAAGAAAATTGATTCTTAATAAAATTGACTGGTGTTTAGTTGATTTGGCCAATATGAGTGTTACTTGGGTGATTTTGTGTGAAAGAAATTATAGATGTGTTAGATTTGGTGATACAATATTTCCATGGAAAAGAATATTTGGAAGATATGATTGGTTTCAGTGATACTATTTTCAGTTGCAAAAGATTTGAAAGATATTTGAGATAATTACTCAAATATATTGCCTCTTTTATAGTATTAAAGAAAGAAATAAATTACCTACATGAGAAGAAAATTTACTTTGGAAGATTGAAGTAATCAATTAATTCCTTATTACCCGATTAAAGAAGAAATCTTATTGGACGCATGTAAATTGAAAGAAACTAGAAAATCAATTGAATAAACGTTTCCCGTATGAATAGAAGAATTGATGGGACATTGATTTCTAAACATAAATCAATTAATTCAATCCTAAGTAATAATATCTATATAAAGGCAGAGACTAACATGAGTAGAATCATCATCTCAAGCTGTATTTCTTATCCTTCTTCTTAGCCTCCATTATCAATCTTGTAAAATTCTCCTTTCTTAGAAATAATAAAATCTCCTTTCCCCGTAGTGGGTGTAGACTATCTCGCGATAGTGAAACCACTATAAATCAGTGTGAACTCTCTATTTACTTTCTTTTATGATTTTCTATTATATTATCTTGTTTTTGTTTATTTTATTGCACTATAATACGACCTTATTATTTTCACATTTATTTAGGTTGATTAACAGTCGTTTGCGTGAAATCTACCCCAATTAGATGTTTCAATCAAAAAATTATACCTTTTGATGTTTTTCTTAGAAATGTTATATCTAACATATCATTTTGGTTAGATAGTGCTTATCTTTGTGGGCAAGAATGGAGAGAAATGCTTCTAGAATTGTAGAGAAGAGTTAAAGAAAGCTTGGACACTATTGGCAAAAGGCTTATCAAAAGGAGAAGGGGCAATGAAGATGTTTAGTTGCTATGCCAATATATTAGTGTTGATAGTATGTAGTAAATGGGTTTGGTCTACTGTTTTTGGCATAAATGCTATAGCAGATGATGTATATGTAACTGTATTTTGGCTTAAGTGTTGGGTTTTGATGTGGCATTGTTTGTATGCCAATGCTGCATTTTTTGGGTGTATGTTCGTATGTTAGTGTTGATATTTGTTGGTAGCCTAATTCAATTTAGACACATGATGTTGCTTAGTATCCCCTCTCTAAATTTTAAAAGCTCTATGACAAAATTGCCCTTTTTCATCCATCCATCTTTTTAGCTCATATCATATTTCTTTCTTTTCTTCCTCTTATCAAATAAAGCTTAATAATTGAATTTTAGATAAATTCTCAATTTTTTTATTTGAATTGATGGATGGTGATGATGATAATGATACGAACCTAATGGAATCAGAAGATGTAAAACTTTAATTTTATGTTGCTTAATTTTGTTAAAATTTGAAAATGTCTATTTTGTAGAAGAGATGAAACTTTAATTTTATATTGTTGCGTGATTTTATGGAGTGATTTTTTTATGGTGAAATTCTCTTATGGACTCATTTTTAATAAAGAAGGGTATAAAGGGAAATATTTAATGATAATATGGGTAAACTCAGCGAAAACATGAGCATATTAGTTTTTCAGTTTTCTAGGGGCCAAGTCAGCAACTTTTGAGGTTTAAATAGAATTAGCCTGGTTAATATATCATTGTTGAAGTCTGCAGAAGTTAGTTTGCATATCTGTTGATGCAAGGGTCAGTTGTGCTTTGTAATTTATTTGATGATAAAGTATATATAGGTCGAGAATTTTGTTCCCATCCTTTGTGTCAAAAAATAACGAACCTATTCTAATTATCAATAAAGATATATTATTCGTTGATTTCTATTTTGTATAACATACATACATAAGGGGAGTTAATTACCCCACCAGCTTACGATCTGGTCAGTCCCGATGCCAGTCTATGTAGGTATGGATTATGATAATATGCACAAGATGGTAAAAATTAATTACAAAGTTGTTGAAACGACCCGCAAATCCGTATCCCTTGAGTCAACACTATTCTACCCAAATCAACTCAAGTTGTACAGAAATACGAACCATTTGGGTAAAAGAATAAGAGGTAGAAGAAGAGAATAGAAAACAACAACATAATCTAACCATCGCAGCGGAGTAAAATATAATAGATAATAAATAATCTTTACTCAAAATCAAATATATCTGTTTACATATATTACATCATCAGAATACATCAGTCACAGCTCACATCAACAACATACAATGAATACACAACAACTCAAATAGCGATATATATATATATATATATATATATATATATATATATATATAACAAGTACGACTATACGTATCGTCATCCAGCTCGTCTCCTGAGCTCCATAGCATCATATCATGTATCCTATAATACTCGGTCTGACCCGAGCATTACAATTAAATAATACCCGTGTCAGTCTGGATTTCCACCGTGAGAAAATCACACCCAATTGATTATTAAAGTTTCAAAAATCCTTTGGAAACACAAGCATCTCGTAAGACCACGCCACAAATAAACATGTCGGGTTTTTACCTTACGATAGCTAAAACAATTTTTATAGAAATCCTTTGATATTATAATAGGGTCTATTTACAAATACGTATAAAATAGCCGAAATTGTTACATTATTAAATTCCAGCTATTAGCCATAGAGTGGGTAATACAAACAAAACTCGTACAAGGCTCGTAGGGAGAATGGATTTCCAACCAATGACTAGGCACTGGGGTACCACCTTTCACAGTACGGGGCCTAGATCACCGTACCGAGGAGTACGCCCGCTACCCTGCAACACAAGGCCGGAACTATCCCTTATTGGATAATCCCGAGTGAGATCACCCTGCGGTTGGGATCAGCAACCGCACCACTAAGCCGAAATAAAAAGGGACATCTAGACTGGAATGACCTCACCCTGCTTGGGTGCTACCCACCTAGCCTTGCTGCATAACCCCTGATTTTCAGTCATTTCCATTTGATGAGGCTTGAGGCTAAGCGTTACCTTTTATAATATATCCCTTAGAATGCCCATCGTCCTCCTGACGAAGTTCCGCAAGCATTCATCCATACAAGTCCGTCCCGGGTTCAAACGGAATCGAAGGCACTATTCCTACTACATCCATTTTGAAAATATCCTCAGGATTAGTAGCGACTAGCCCTTACACTTCACTGCTCCATCTTCGAATCTAAAATCGTTTTCACGAAACGTACAAACCGGATCGAAGTGGTTTTCGAGAAATAAACCTCGATCCCGGTCTCTTCGAAACGATCAACGCAGTTGGCCAATATTGATAGTCGGTGATTTAACTATCAATTAATATTCACAAACATCCATCCAACAATAAATAATTTTTCAATTATTTATTACCCTCAAAATATCTTTACAAGATATATTTCTATTTCCAATCCTTTGAAAACGATTTCAAAACCATCTTTCTTTTCAGAATAAACTTTCCCAATATTTTCTATTTCCTCTGAAATCACCAAGCACAAAACTAGATTGTTAAAATAATTTAAAAACACTTTACTTTAAAAACATACTTTTAAACATTTAAGTTAAATTACTTCAATATTTGAAAAAAAAATACATACTATATGAATATTGAAAATAAAGTTACTTAATAGAATATGAAACTAGATCTTCACTTCTGAAAACAAAATACTAGGTCACTTTTTAAGTAATTACTACCATAATAGATTTGAGAAAATACTTACTTTTGAATTTAAATATTAGAAATAATAAATTTCTAAAACTTGCTTTTTTACAACAACTTTAAAACCTTTAAATTTATTTAAGAATTTACTTTAAACATGTACTTGGTTATCCAGAGAAAAATCTCAGCTTCAATCACTTAAATCAATTTCCCAAATTTATTTCCAATTTATTCCCTTTTAATTCAGAATCTATTAATTTCAGATCTCGTTTCTTGATTATGATTTTAAAAACACTTCAACTAAAAATTCCAATTTTTAGATTTCCCAATTACTTCTTTATTCTTTTAAATAAATTTAAACTTTAAATTTTCAAAAAATTCTTTATTTCTTTAATTGATATAACTTAAGTTTACAATTCATCAATTTCATTTTATTCAAAATTCCATTTCTCTTCATACTCGAAGTTGTTTAGTATTATATTCATATTACTTCTATTTCTTTTTAATTCATTCTTAATTTATTCAAACTTTCCATAATTATTCCGCTTACAAATTTACTTCCTTTTAATTTCTTTTCAACAATCCAATTCATATAATTTAGTAACTCGTTATACCCAAATATCCAATCAAACCATAACATTCAATATTCCAATATAACTCATCATAGGATATCAAATAATTACAACAGAGTATATTGAAAAATTTAAATAAATGTGAGGGGTCCAGTTGGATCCCTCCAACCTGTTTTTCCTGCACCCACAAATGTTTGCACAATATAGTACACCAATTCCAAAATATCATACTATATCACATTAACCAATTCAAGCATTCAACAATTGTTTAAATTTAATCATTTAAATTTAACTGAGTGAGATTAACTCACCTTAAATGTTGCAATCCCAATCCAAATCTCGACTTGTTCCTTCATAGTTTTAAACCTTGTATAAACATCCACATGGTTTATTAATATTCGTACCAACCGAAAAATTAAATTTCCATTTATTAATTAATTTTAAACTAATTTCCCCCTCTCTTTTATATATGTATATATATATATAATTTTATTAACAACTAAAATACTTAAATAAGTTTATTGATCAAATTAACCACTATAACACCTTATTTTAAATAACTAATTATTTTGTTGTAAACTAAATTCCCTAAACAAATAAATTTTTAAGTTACAAAATAATTAAATAAATAGATTTTTAAAATACCTTATTTTCAAACAATCTAGTAGGTTTATATGTAAATATATTTAAAATATGAAGTTTAAAACTTACTACAAGACCCAGTTATTAATTTGAAATCTGATTTTTTTTTCGAACTTAAATTAAAATAGTAGAGTTGTATAACAGTAATCTGGTTTTAAAACTAAATTAAAACGGTATCTGTTTTATAGAGTTAAATAAATAAATAAAACATGATTAATATACCTGACCTAAACGAACAACCCTACTCGCGAACGCCTTCCTGTAGCCTCACACGAGCCAACTCCAACAAAATCGAGCAGAAACGGCATCGTGATCCATAACCTCGCGAATATCCACCAGAGACTCACCATCATCGAGGCCATCACCGGCCGCTCCTCCAAAACCCACCACTGTTGCCTTCGAATCGCACCTCCACTTGCCTTCGTAACCACCATGACGAACTCGCGAGCAACAGTTCATGGATCGCCACATAGTCACTGTTCAATCTTTCCCTCGATGCTACAAACCGCCACCGACACTCGGCTTTGATTTCGAGCCCTCCCCCGCGAGCTTTAATTTCACTTCGCCCCCCTTTTCGTTCGATCGCTTGATTGATTTTTTTTGAACGAACGAATTCGTATGAACGGAAAAGGGGAGTAGGGTTGTCGATTCGAATAGAGAAAAAGGAAGCCTCGGCTTCGAATAGAAGGAAAAACGAAAAAGGATGCTCGCGATTTAGGCTTTGAATTTGAAAGATGAACGCGGCCATTGATTTGTTCTCGATTTTGAACTGAGAGAATAATGGTCTCGTGTTCGAAAAGAAACAGGATAAGGGATGGTGTGTTCGAGAAGGCAAAGGAAGCGTGTTGAAGACGCCTTGCTACAGTGTTCACTTAAATTTAAAATTCAAATACGAATCGATTATTACCAATTAAATTTTCAGCGCGTGTATATATCGTACACTCATACACTAACTCCGATCAATACGAAATTTGAAATCCGATAATAATTCAATATCACGAATCCAATGGAACTGGTTTTGTCGAGTTCCGAGATTGTGCCTCGGAAGGCTATTTTTTTTTATATTTTTTTTTTCCAATTTAAACGATATTGAATTTAAAAACTGAAAAATTCAGTGTTAGATTCAATTTTAACACTTCTATTATCTTCAATGTTATCAATATAAATTTTATAGGCCTTCAAATTATAGTTTAACAGGCTTAGAACTCCAGATTTAGCATTTTACTCAACTACAAATTATTTAATCCAATAATTTAATTATCAACTAAATTGTGATATTCGTAATTCAAGTTAAAATTGCTCTATTGAATATTTAAAATCAATGAAATATTCCGATTTTAAATGCTCGAAAATTCTGGGTCGTCACATTACTTCCCCCTTAAAAGAATTTCGTCCCTGAAATTACTAATTAGAAAGAATGGTCCATTACCCGTTTATTATTTCCCTAAACCAAACAGTTTCTAACAATTCAACATCGCCCTAACTATCTTCTTATAAAAGTCTCATTATTATTCTCATTAACCTTCCAAACTTTCCCAAAATCTTCTATAGTTTTCAAATAACTTACTTGTTCAACTACTCAAATTATAATTCAAAACTAAAATTTTGAATTATCAAAATTTTCTCAAATTTTTTTTCTAACTCCCTAAATTTCCGAAATTTTTTGCCAGCGTCTCCTTTGCGCGGCTAGCTCGGTACAACTACAAAATGGCTCTACGGCCTCCCAAATCCAAAAAGAAAATAAAAATCCAAGTGGCTCAATCCAAATTCCAATCAAATTTCATACCAAATTTTAAATACATACCTTTTTGTCCGGCAATTCATATTTATCTTTCTGAAATCAAATCAATTCTCTTTTTCCTTTACATTACCTGCATATCCTGCTTAGCACTAATTATCCAATCACAATATTTTTAAAACATCATATCAACCTTCTTACAAAATGTTAATTATCTTCTCATTCAAATAACAACTTGGAATATCTTCGTAATATCAATCTCCAATCAAGAATTCACCATTCCCTACTTAAGTTTAGTATAAGCATTCTATATATTTTTCTTAAATTTATTTTCATCTCACACTTTAGTTTATATCTATTTCTATTCAAATTGATTCTTTCATTTTCATATGGATTCAATTTATCTTAAACTCTAAATTTTTAAACTTTATTTTCCATTAATAAATAATTCACATCATTACTTTAAGTTGGTTTCCTTTACTAATTTAGTTTAGTTTCCAATTTGAATTCGTTAGTCGTTAACACAATTTTTTTCAAAATTTTCAAAAATTTTCTAACTCTCAAAATTTCTGAATTTTTTTGGCAGAGTCCCCTTTGTACGGAGGAGCTTTTGCAATTTGACAAAAGTGATAAATATATATACATCGACCCACACGGTCGGAAAAACCAAAAACAGTTCATATTTCCTATTTTATTGCGTAAGCGTACCTTATTTAGCATTTTAAGCAAGCGGCTTATTATTTTTAGCAAATAGCACAACCAATATCCAGCCACACGGCTCCCAGGTACCTGTACTTACTCAATTTAAACATGTAAGTACGATATAAATGAAGTTTAACTACATTACACTTATTTAAAATAGTTAAAACGTATGAATTCTAAAAGAAATTCATAGCAAACATTTTTCCATAAGCAATTTATATAGTTTCCATACTAATTCAACTGTTTCCAATTAATTTACAAACCATTTCATTCAATTTGAATGGTCTCCAATCCATTCGTATACAACTTCATCAATTTGAATGGTTTAAAACACAATAGCTTACATTTAATTCATTTGAAGCAAACTGAACTCATATTTAATTCAATTGCTTTCAAAATCACTTTATTTTACTTCTATCAATACATAGAATGTTTAATTATTTTCATTTACATCAAATGATAATTTATTCTATGCAATTCGATGAGATTTATGTGAATAAATAAGTATTTATGTTTATAACCAATTTAAATTGATTTAACTCAATTTATACTTAATTCTATTCCACTTTTAAATTTATTCACAAATCATATATTCTCAGTTTCATTGCAATTAAATTTTAATCCATTCACTTTCATTTCATTTTATTAACCAAATTAGTTTCATTCAAAAACCATTAACAACTTAGGTTCCACCTCCATTACCAATTAAATTTCCTTTTTATTTTAATCCATTCACAATCATTTATTTAGCTCAACACATTCTATTAAATTTCATTTACAGTCCATTTATTTACATTTCATTCCATGTTAGTTTATTCCAAACTATTTTATTTAGCTCGAAGACAATCCGAGCTATTCCATTCAATAATCATTTCTCAACTTAGTTAAACCACATTCATTTAAATCCCTTTTATTAACTTAAAAACATTCTATTTCCTTATTGTCCCTAATTTTTTCCTAATTCCATAACAATTTAAATGATTTATAATTATTTATTTAAGAATTTTCTTTCCATTAAATATTATCGGCAACTCACCGAATTTTACTTCAATTAAAACCCATTTCCACTTGGTTTAAATCCAACCCAATATCATTAAACTTGGTTCAAGTTGAATTCAATTCAACTCTCCTTCATTCATTTAGCTTAAGTCAATTTACTTCAATTTATTCAAATTTTACACTTAAGCTCATTCTCATCTTTACAAACAAAGTTCTCTTTTCAATTTAACTTGATTCTATTTTAATCCAATCCCATTTCAAACTACACATTTATTCGATCAATTATTATTTTAATCCATTTACATTTTTATTCGATACATTTCAATTATACTTAATTTGTTAACACTTCAAGTTAAATTTTAAATTTATAACTCAAGTTCTGGATCCATTATCCATTATCCATTTCCAAATTACCACCCAATTTTATTGACTCTCAATTTAAATCGAATTAATTTATAACTTGAGTTTTAATTCCAAACTTCAATATAAACTCACAATTAAATTTCATTAACTAATTTATTATCTAATTAGTTCTCTCCTATTTATAGTTCAATACTTGATTTTTAATTTCAAATACCACTTCATTTAATTGTCTTAAGTTCAATTTATTATATACTTCAAGTTTGGATTCCCGTTCCATTATCCAAAACATCAAACAATATTTATTTTGGATTTTTCTATTTAATTTTAAAAGATTTATAAGTCACAACTTATTATTTACACAATTCCATTCATTATAGGCTTGAATATATTATTCTTTTATTTTTAACTCAAGCCTTATGCTTATTTGTAACCCAAGCATATTTTTATTCCTATGGATTTTTAATTTCTCTTATAAGTTATTCTGATTTATCTATTTCAACCCAATTCTTATCCAACTTACATCCCAGTTATCCAGGTAAAAATTTAATTTCATTCAATAATTCAGCTGAATTTTTATTCCAATTCAATTTTATTTTAACTCGGATTTATTTAACTCAATTCGATTCCAACCTGATTCGAATACAACTGGATATTATTTCAGCTTATTCAATTAATTTCAATCCAGTCAAATTTTATTCTCCAATCCAAGTAAATTTCATTTTTTTAACTTTTCATTTTAATTTTAAATTCCAACATTCAAAGCTTATATTTTCTTCCTGGTTTAGAAATTATCTTAATTTATAAGCTTACAACCCATCCTATAAGGATTTTTAAACTCCCGGCTTTGGTTTCAAATCATTTTGAAATCTCCAACATCTCAAATCATACTTCTCAAACATTTAAACCAATCCTGGTTTTATTCCCAGCAAAATGTCTTAGAAATTTTCAAAACAACTAGCTTTCCTGAACAAATCAAATTTTTGGCAGCAATCCGTCACTTAGAAATTCGAAAATGAATACTGATGATGCGGCCGTCACCATCAGAATTATTTTCCAATAATCCAAGTGATTTCAATGCTATTTCACCTTTAAAATTCATTTAAACAATTTCCTTTCAGAAATACCTCCAAAACAATAATACTATCATTTATCTTCAAATACTTCCAAATCTCCGGGATTTTAAATTCCCAAATCCTGCTTAAATCAATTTGAACTATAATTCATTTGTACAATTTATGCTCATACAAATTCTTATTTGATTATATTTCAATTTATAAATTTCATTTATAATTCATATTTATGAATTTTATATTGTATAATGTGTTTATTTCCTTAACTTTGGTTATAAGTTCCAATTTCTTATTCAATTTCTTCACAATAGTGTTAATAATTTAATATTATCATCCCTTAACAATCAAGCATCCAAATACTATAATACTTTACAAAAATGATATCTTTCATATACAAAAATAATTTGGGTAAAATTATTTCATTTACCCTGTTTAAAACAATATTGTGTCGAATTGTTCAATTCAAGTGTTTAGAGATCCCTATCAATAACGTTAATTACTCGTATTGACTAGAATCCATAAACCACTCAATAAACCAATCAACACAATATAAAATCTTTTTATATTCACTAACAATACGCGCTCATATTTATTAATACGCTCAAACTCATCCTAGAGTACTATTGACTCTATTTGAGTAATTTCCCACCAGAGCCAAGGTTACCACCAACCTAAGCTCTGATACCAAGTGAAACGACCCGCAAATCCGTACCCCTTGAGTCAATACTATTCTACCTAAATCAACTCAAGTTGTACAGAAATACGAACCATTTGGGTTAAAGAAGAAGAGGTAGAAGAAGAGAATAGAAAACAACAACAGAATCTAACCATCGCAGCGGAGTAAAATATAATAGATAATAAATAATCTTTACTCAAAATCAAATATATCTGTTTACATATATTACATCATCAGAGTACATCTGTCACAGCTCACATCAACAACATACAATGAATACACAACAACTCAAACAGCGGAATATATATATATATATATATATATATATATATATATAACAAGTACGACTATACGTATCGTCATCCAGCTCGTCTCCTGAGCTCCACAACATCATATCCTGTATCCTATAATACTCGGTCTGACCCGAGCATTACAGTTAAATAATACCCGAGTCAGTCTGGATTTCCAGCGTGAGAAAATCACACCCAATTGATTATTAAAGTTTCAAAAATCCTTTGGAAACACAAGCATCTTGTAAGACCACGACACAAATAAACATGTCGGGTTTTTACCTTACGATAGCTAAAACAATTTTTATAGAAATCCTCTGATATTATAATTGGGTCTATTTACAAATACGTATAAAATAGCCGAAATTGTTACATTATTAAATTCTAGCTACTAGCCACAGAGTGGGTAATACAAACAAAACTCGTACAAGGCTCGTAGGGAGAATGGATTTCCAACCAATGACTAGGCACTGGAGTACCACCTGTCACAGTACGGGGCCTAGATCACCGTACCGAGGAGTACGCCCGCTCCCCTGCAACACAAGGCCGGGACTATCCCTTACTGGATAATCCCGAGTGAGATCACCCCGCGGTTGGGATCAGCAACCGCACCACTAAGCCGGAATAAAAAGGGACATCTAGACTGGAATGACCTCACCCTGCTTGGGTGCTACCCACCTAGCCTTGCTGCATAACCCCTGATTTTCAGTCATTCCCATTTGATGAGGTTGAGGCTAAGCATTACCTTTTAGAATATACCCTTAGAATGCCCATCGTCCTCCTGACGATGTTCCGCAAGCATTCATCCATACAAGTCCGTCCCGGGTTCGAACGGAACCGAAGGCACTATTCCTACTACATCCATTTTGAAAATATCCTCAGGATTAGTAGCGACTAGCCCTTACACTTCACTGCTCCATCTTCGAATCCAAAATCGTTTTCACGAAACGTACAAACCGGATCGAAGTGGTTTTCGAGAAATAAATCTCGATCCCGGTCTCTTCGAAACGATCAACGCAGTTGGCCAATATTGATAGTCGTCAATTAATATTCACAAACATCCATTCAAGAATAAATAATTTTTCAATTATTTATTACCTTCAAAATATCTTTACAAGATATATTTCTATTTCCAATCCTTTGAAAACGGTTTCAAAACCATCTTTCTTTTCAGAATAAACTTTCCCAATATTTTCTATTTCCTCTGAAATCACCAAACACAAAACTAGATTGTTAAAATAATTTAAAAACACTTTACTTTAAAAACATACTTTTAAACATTTAAGTTAAATTACTTCAATATTTGAAAAAAAAAAACATACTATATGAGTATTGAAAATAAAGTTACTTAATAGAATATGAAACTAGATCTTCACTTCTGAAAACAAAATACTAGGTCACTTTTTAAGTAATTACTACTATAATAGATTTGAGAAAATACTTACTTTTGAATTTAAATATCAGAAATAATAGATTTCTAAAACTTGCTTTTTTACAACAACTTTAAAACCTTTAAATTTATTTAAGAATTTACTTTAAACATGTACTTGGTTATCCAGAGAAAAATCCCAGCTTCAATCACTTAAATCAATTTCCCAAATTTATTTCCAATTTATTCCCTTTTAATTCAGAATCTATTAATTTCAGATCTCGTTTCTTGATTATGATTTTAAAAACACTTTAACTAAAAATTCCAATTTTTAGATTTCCCAATTACTTCTTTGTTCTTTTAAATAAATTTAAACTTTAAATTTTCAAAAAATTCTTTATTTCTTTAATTGATATAACTTAAGTTTACAATTCATCAATTTCATTTTATTCAAAATTCCATTTCTCTTCATACACGAAGTTATTTAGTATTATATTCATATTACTTCTATTTCTTTTCAATTCATTCTTAATTTATTCAAACTTTCCATAATTATTCCGCTTACAAATTTACTTCCTTTTAATTTCTTTTCAACAATCCAATTCATATAATTTGATAACTCGTTATACCCAAATATCCAATCAAACCATAACATTCAATATTCCAATATAACTCATCATAGGATATCAAATAATTACAACAAAGTATATTGAAAAATTTAAATAAATGAGGGGTCTAGTTGGATTCCTCCAACCTGTTTTTCCTGCACTCACAAATGTTAGCACAATATAGTATACCAATTCCAAAATATCATACTATATCACATCAACCAATTCAAGCATTCAACAATTGTTTAAATTTAATCATTTAAATTTAAATTTAACTGAGTGAGATTAACTCACCTTAAATTTTGCAATCCCAATCCAAATCTCGACTTGTTCCTTCATAGTTTTAAACCTTGTATAAACATCCACATGGTTTATTAATATTCGTACCAACCGAAAAATTAAATTTCCATTTATTAATTGATTTTAAACTAATTTCCCCCTCTCTTTTTTTCTCTCTCTTTTTTTATTATATATATATATAATTTTGTTAACAACTAAAATACTTAAATAAGTTTATTGATCAAATTAACCACTATAACACCTTATTTTAAATAACTAATTATTTTGTTGTAAACTAAATTCCCTAAACAAATAAATTTTTAAGTTACAAAATAATTAAATAAATAGATTTTTAAAATACCTTATCTTCAAACAATCTAGTAGGTTTATATGTAAATATATTTAAAATATGAAGTTTAAAACTTACTGTAAGATCCAGTTATTAATTTGAAATCTGATTTTTTTTCGAACTTAAATTAAAATAGTAGAGTTGTATAACAGTAATCTGGTTTTAAAACTAAATTAAAACGGTATCTGTTTTATAGAGTTAAATAAATAAATAAAACAGGATTAATATACCTGACCTACACGAACAACCCTACTCGCGAACGCCTTCCTGTATCCCCACACGAGCCAACTCCAACAAGATCGAGCAGAAACGGCATCGTGATCCATAACCTCGCGAATATCCACCAGAGACCCACCATCATCGAGGCCAGCACCGGCCGCTCCTCCAAAACCCACCATTGCTGCCTTCGAATCGCACCTCCACTTTCCTCCGTAACCACCATGACGAACTCGCGAGCAACAGTTCGTGGATCGCCGCACAGTCACTGTTCAATCTTTCCCTCGATGCTACAAACCGCCACTGACACTCGGCTTTGATTTCGAGCCCTCCCCCTCGAGCTTTAATTTCACTTCGCCCCCCTTTTCGTTTGATCGCTTGATTGATTTTTTTTTTTTGAACAAACGAATTCGTATGAAGGGAAAAGGGGAGTAGGGTTGTCGATTCGAATAGAGAAAAAGGAAGCCTCGGCTTCGAATAGAAGGAAAAACGAAAAAGGATGCTCGCGATTTAGGCTTTGAATTTGAAAGATGAACGCGGCCATTGATTTGTTCTCGATTTTGAACTGAGAGAATATGGTCTCGTGTTCGAAAAGAAACAGAATACGGGATGGTGTTTTCGAGAAGGCAAAGGAAGCGTGTTGAAGACGCCTTGCTACAATGTTCACTTAAATTTAAAATTCAAATACGAATCGATTATTACCAATTAAATTTTCAGCGCGTTTATATATCGTACACTCACACACTAACTCCAATCAATATGAAATTTGAAATCCGATAATAATTCAATATCACGGATCCAATGGAACTGGTTTTGTCGAGTTCCGAGACTGTGCCTCGGAAGGCTATTTTATTTTTTTATATTTTTTTTCCTATTTAAACGATATTAAATTTCAAAACTGAACAATTCAGTGTTAGATTCAATTTTAACACTTCTATTATCTTCAATGCTATCAATATAAATTTTGTAGGCCTTCAAATTATATTTTAACAGGCTTAGAACTCCAGATTTAGCATTTTACTCAACTACAAATTATTTAATCCAATAATTTAATTATCAACTAAATTGTGATATTCGTAATTCAAGTTAAAATTGCTCTATTGAATATTTAAAATCAATTAAACATTCCGATTTTAAATGCTCGAAAATTCCGGGTCGTCACAGTTGTACTTACTTCAATTAGAATACGTTTGTCGACATCCTTAAATCATTCTTAATAGGGGTATTATTTGGTATTCGTGCTCAAATAAGGTCCTAGTAGGGGTAGGCCTTGAGATTTATACCTCAAAAGCATGTTGCTAGCATCACCTACTAACTTCCTATTGGCAAACATTTAAACTATGTTCGCAAGCACTTTATAAATCCATTTTTGGCAATTATATTGTAAATCCACATGTAATCATTAGAGTCTTAGCCAGATTTCCACAGTCCGCAAATGGATTCTCTTGTTCATCCCTAGTTCTATTTTATTACCGCCAATGGTAAATACATGATGATCTCTCACTTTGATTAGAACTTTATGTAGTTTCATCTAGGTTGCTATGCAAGGGAAGAAAGTATCTAGTTTTACTTGTTTACATTTCTAATATAGGGTATGTGTATAAACCAAAATTCTAGAATCTCTCGCATTACTATGATTTAAGAATGATTAACATAAACCACAAAATTAAAATTTTGATAAACAAGTCATACCTTTTAATGATCGAGAACCAGATGCTTACTCTTATATAAGCACCGGTTCTTCAAAGAATAATATGAAAGTCTGCCCAGCTAATCTAGCTACCAGTAGTGTACTTTGAGGATGATGTGAGATATCACCTATAATAAGTAACTGCTATGATGCGAGTTTAATGTCAATTTTATGAGGTAAATCTGTCTAGTTATTCTAGCAACCAGTAACTACAATGGTCGGGCTAATATGAGACGTCACCGTAGGTACAGGTCATAAGACAAAGTATCTTCTTTGGGGTTTTAGAATGTATTAAGTGGTTGTTTAAAGGCCCTCCTTTCTCCCTAGATGGAGTATTAAATAGTCGCGATTGGGTTCAGGCATGGTTAAGGATATCTCCGAAAGGTCCGCTTCAATAGAAAGTATTAAGTGTCAGAAGAGATTTCCATGCAATGTTAGCTAGATAAATGTCTATGTGGAGTTCGCCTTTGGAATATGTATTAAATGATGAGGGCTTGCCTCGGTTGAGGTCTTAAATGGTCAGAGTCTGCATATTTTACATTAAAAGGTATTAAGTGACTTAGGCTATCTCTCACATTGTTAGATATTTATGACATTGGTTATGGGTTATGGGATTGGGATTCTGCTCTGAAAATTGAAGATATTAAGTTGTTGTTTGAGGGCTCGCCTCGTTTTCTTATGTGAAGTATTAAATGGTTTTAGAATACATAGACATATTCCTATTTTGATATATACTGTCCAAGTGCTGAAATAATAAGGCTCGAGGTTTTTATTCACTAGACACTTGTTGTTCTGACCCCCTCCTCATTACAACACATGCTAAGAAAAGAGTGATGACAATGATGATGCTTGAAGATGGCATGAGCAAAGCTTGTGGTAGTTATTGTTATTTATTTAATATGTTTTTTGTTATACCCATGAAAGAATACTTTGAACAAATGACGTAACAGTTATTGTGGATACTATGTTTTGTTCGGTATAATGGCAGCTGAATTTATGTTGAAATAAATAGGTACAATTTGTTATTATATTTTGTTCCTATTGCCGTGAGTCTGAAAGAATAGTTCTAGCTCTGTACTATAATTGCATTTACCAACCAAAGTTAGTATTGGAATGGGTCTAAGTTTCGATGGTTCTTTCTGGATCGGAATTTAGGCCTAATTCGGGGCAGACTGTTACTGTAGGCAGTGTCGATGTATTAGTGAATATGAATTTTACTGTCTAACAAGGGTGATGGTATACAAAACATAAGGGAATAACAAGGAAAAAAGTTGTTTTAGCTTTGTAATTTTTATTTTCATACCTTATTGATAGTGAATAAAAACTTGTTCTTAGCATAATTCTTTTTTAACATCTAAAAATATACCTCCTTATGCCAATTGCACTTGGTTGGAAAATATTTGAGGGCAAAATAGAAGGTTCCAATGTATAGCCGAGTAAGTATCCAAAAGAAGGGTGTAAATGTAAAACTTTCCATCTAAATTTCTTTTCTGACATAAGAGTACAGATTTAATAAAACTAGATTTTCAAAATTTTAGATGTTAGAAATTGTGTGCTAGATTTTTGTTGGTAGGAATTGGATGCCAATTGGTTAGATCATAGTCCTACTCGTAGGAGTGTGGAAATTGTTGTGTGAAAACAATGATTTTTGATTTTTGAAAACTTATATATATATATAGATCTGTCAGTATATATAGGTTGTTTGTGTCACATTTTCAAAATGTTTTAAAATAATGCATTCATATAGGAAGCGTCGATTTAAAATTATTCAGCATGCATATCATATATGGTTTGTTACACCGTGCATTTGTACAAGATTGGTTGAAAATTTGGTTGTACACTAATTGATTAGATAGTTTAGAATGGTTCCGCGCTATGTTACATGATTCAACCATTGAGGAATTTTGAAAATGAAATTCTTTTAAGGGGCAAAGTATGTAACACCCTATAAAATTAACAGTAATTATTAAGGCTCAAAAATGGAATTTGGACAAACATCATCATTTGACCACGAAACTTACACTATTGTGTTCATGGCAATTTTCTAATCCACTTTCATATTTAGAGTTTTGCGATCGAAGTTCAAATGAAAAAGTTATCAATGTTTGAAGTTTTTGGAATAATTAAAAAGGAATAAATTATATAATTGTGTGGACCCCACAGGTCGACACCATGGGCATGACCTATCGACCCTTAGTGGTTAAGCATGCTCACAACCGGTCGAACGGCGGTTAGGGTTGAATGTTGGTCGAACGACTTGAATTTTATTATTTTAAATCTAACGGATATGATTGATTCGAGCGCCTATAATAAATATAGACATAACCCCTCAATTTTATTCTCATATATTTTTATCAAAGCGGCAAAACTGTGCTATTTTCCCTTCTTCTCTATTTGTGTTAATTATAAGATATTATATTGTATGTATATAAATCGAAGAAGGGCAAAAAATAAAAGAGAAGAAGAGAAGGAGCAAAATGGTTCCGTAGAAAAAGGTAAATTTCATAATTATAAATTTATATTCACCTTATCCCCAAATCTCTTCTCAACTTTTTTCTGATACTATGTATATAGCTTGTTATACATATTCTTTTGGATTGAAAAGGAAAAGGAGTCAAGTTAAAGGGATGAATTTAGATATGAAAATCTAGGAAAGTGAGTTAGAAATTATATGATTTATATATAACATTGAAATTTATATCATTGAATTTTGTTTAACATTTAGGCTATGCAAGATCTGTGGATTTGTAGGCTTAGAAAGAACGTATTCAATCTCGCTTGCATATTTTGTAAGTTATGCAATAGAATAGAATGGTATATACACCCAAATCTAGAAATAAGAGATCGGTCACTAAAATTTGTTAAAGTAGAAGTTCATTCCATATTTAGAATAATTAGGTTGTAAATTGTTAGTATAGATATAGATTGCCCTAACTTGACATGGAATGTGAATTTCCGTGTTTAAATTTATTGAAAGCATTTTGGATACAATTTAGTTGTATCTATTTTCGTGTAATTTCCACAAATTATACAATTCCTTAACTATGTATAAAAAGTGTGTCGTTTGAAATAATAAGGAATAAACCAAAAGGGTAAGAGATGTGTAAAGTAAAGAGAGTCTCCTTCGTAGTTTGCACTATCTATTTCAATAATAAAAAAGATAAGCCTTGTAATTTCAAACGGAGCAAAAGTCTCATTTTTAGATAATTTGTGGAAAGTTGTAACGGTAACCCTTTTTGGAAAGGATAACTCTAATATATTAAAATGCTGAAATAAATGTTCCCTATAGAATACATAAACTATGTATGTTTTGAAATTCCTAAGCTTAAGAATTAATGAGTTAGAGATAGGAATACACATACACGTGTGTGTACATATAACCAGACCTACTAATTAAATATATATAGCATATTATACATTAATGTTTGTATTGGTTACAATTAGAACGACTAGTTATTAGTACCATAGTAAATCATAGTGCAAGGAGGTTGAAGTGGAAAAGAGATAGCAACTCCAAAATTTAGAATGATGATTGCATATTAGTAGGGCAATAAATGTGAAGTTAATAGGAAGTGACAAGAATAAATTCAGGGACATTAATGTATCTAATGGAACAGATTAATGAGTTTAACATGGCATTATGAAGAAATGGATAGGCATAAGAGGTTGAATTAGAAGAATAGATAAATGTCATTAGCGATTGTCCAATTAGAATAATAATAATCCTTTATTATGGATAATTGACAGTTATGAGACATAAGAGAGAAATATTGAACATACGTAATAAGCGTATAAGATAGAAACTAATGCTATAAAGTAGTATAATTTTCATAGTAGAAAATTATATGGCCTTGTAATACGTTTAAGGCGAGCATGAAAAAGTGGGTCTAGCCCAATATTTAGGCCTAGGATGATTGTTTGGTTTAGTAAAGGTTGGGATGCGATGTCAGTAGAGTTACATAATGAAAGTATGCCCTTAACTTAGAGGCTAACAATAGTTGTGTTACTACTGATGTGGGACATCTCTGACCATATGACGTATGGAGAAGGATATACTTGCCTATAGATAGGGGAAAATATACCGAGAGTTCACCTCGGCTTTGAACTATTAAATGACTAGGTACCTTTAGCGATGTCAAGGGGTTTACTTCGGGGTGGAAGGTATTAAATAGCCGTTGGGTTTGCCTCCTCCCTATTTAATAAGTTTTAAATAACCTACGATGGTACCCAATAAGGGAAATGAGGTCTGTTTCAATTCTTACAAGAGGTATTAAGTAACTAAAATGAGCATAGCATTTTTTTGACTTAAATTAGGTTGGCCTAAACGGGATTTCAGTTGTGGAAGGTTGGTGGGCTCTGTCAGTATTGTTGTTGTGCCAGTATTTAGAAGTAGGGCTGGCATATAGGCTATGATCACCATCGTTCCCGAGCGGTCATTATCAAAGACTTGGGTTATGACCTAACGGATTTCACTTTTTACTAATGTAGGATCCGTATGGGATATGCAAATACCTCGTTATTTGATTAATTGTTTGTTTATCGGAGTTGGGCTAGTTAACCCATCGATAAGTATTTAAGATGCGTTAGTAATACGACAATTAAATTATAAAGCCGTATCCACGGATCATCAGTCTCCGTAGTAAGAACTGATTGATTAACGATTATGTTATGAAGGTCCCGCTTTAGAGTTAAGATATTAAATGGCCGATAGGTCTGCCTCCTCCCTATTTAAAAAACATTAAGTGGCTGAGGTTTGCTTTTGGGTAGTACAACACACACAGACCCCTTGGAGAATGTTAGACATATTGGACGCGTAGATGGAACTTCACAGAATAGCCGTGAATAATGGACATAACACTTAAATAGCAATTAGTTGAAATAAATTAGTGTTATGAATAAAGTATGTAATTTTACATTTTACCAGAGTGTTATTCTGATCACCTCCTCATTACAACCCACAAGATTTATTTAGATGGACAGGCTATTGATGCGAGACGGAAACTACAAATGGTGAAGTCTGCACATTTATGATCGGCGTTTGCAAAACAATCAAATACAAAATGAATAATATTGATTCCAAGGTAGTAGCACTGATCAACATATACGTTTATTATGTTTTTCTATTCTACTATGATTTTATGTAGATTGCTCTTTGATATACTTATGTTTATTATAGGTTACCTATACAAGCGATTTATATCCCAATGGACTTGGGTATCGATTTAGTCGAAATTCAGGTCGTTTAAGATGCAGGTTGTTACAAAACATCACGTGATGGCTTTATAGAACTTCTCTCGGTGGCTTTGCTTTAACACTTTGGAACGTCATGTGATGGCTTTATTATTTTTGATAGCTCTTGTGCTTTCCTTATGAAAGCTTCCCACCTTGTTAACCTGCAATGGCTAGCATATTTAGGATATAACATATGCACACACACACACAAATATAAACATATCCATAATACTTGAAATTTGAATTTAAATTTAAAATAGATGTTTGTCTAGGTCTAGAACTATTTTTAAATTTATACCATCATAGGATATTTTATATATAAATTCAAACTATTTTGAATTGTTTAAAATATTTTAAATAAATAAAATTATTAAAATAATTTTACACACACACACACATATATATAACGGCAAATGCATCAATTGCGGTGTACGTTCCACCACTTACATACATGCACATTAACCATGTACGTTTTCTATATGTTGTATGTGCACTATACACGTATATGTGTATTAGATACATATATATAGCTTATATAAATTAAATTATTACTTATAAATTAGCAAATTAAATGAAACAAATATTTTATAAATTACTTTAGATTGGATATGAAATAATTTAGAATTCATGGTCCAATATAAATCTAAAAATAAAAAATAAAAAAAACCTATACCTTACAATCCTAAACCAATCAATTGGTTTCAATAGTTTGGGTTCGAATAGTTACCAAATAGCTGCTTGAAATCCCGACGCCTATTGGGGTACTGCCTAAACAACAGAGGCACTAAATAGCCTCCTACGATTATATAGACACAATAGAAAATGTTATGGTTACGGATTATCTATCAAGACCAGATGCGTATTCAGTAAGCCATCCAGACTAGGCCTGTAAACGGATGCAGTCGGATACGGATAGTGCTGTATCCGTATCCGTATCCGAAAATGAAAATCCGTATCCGAATCCGTATCCGATATCCGTGAATATCCGTTGAATATTATCCGTATCCGTATCCGTTAATATTTTCGGATATCCGAAAATATCCGTATCCGGCTTAGCGAATACGAATATTTTCGGATATCCGAAAATATCCGTATCCGTATCCGAAAATATCCGAAAATTAATCAATATAATGCATATTTCATTTTTTTGACTGAAAAAAAGGTGAAAAAAACTTGTAATACATAAATTACATCAAATTAACAATAGGTAATTCAATCACACAAAATCCGTACAATAAATTAGTGTATTTGTTTTAAATTTATGAATATAAAATAATATATTAATATATAAATATTTAATTTCAAACCGGACGGATATTTATCGGATACGGATACAGCCATATCCGTATCCGTATCCGAAATATATTTCGGATATCGGATATCCGCATCCGCTTTTCGGATATCGGATATTTTTCATGTTTTCGAATACGGATGCGGACGGATTTCGGATATTTCGGGTATTCGTTGACAGGCCTAATCCAGACCGGATGTGTATTAACAGGGTTTTTAGTTTGTATATACGTGAACTTAAAAGATCCAACCCTACAACATTCAACATGCATCAACCGTCGGAGACACTAAAAGGAAAAACTGGGCTCAATTTCACATAAATAATTTATACAGATATCAAAATTAAATGTTGCCTAACAACACTCCTTTCACGGGCAAAATCTTCTTGTCATCTAACTGATGACTTGTTCTACCTATATACAAATATTTCGCTTCCTTGAACATCTGTAGCAACGCACCAAAAATAATCCTAAAATTCCAATCCTTGTTTCCAAATCAATGGAAAACCCGAACCCTAACCGCTCACTCTCCCACAACGGATCAGACAACTCCTCTCCACGCGAAATCAACAGCGATCCATCCGCCGCCCTCTTCTCCGGCGACATCCGACCCCCGCCATCACGCTTAAAGCTCATAATCAGCTATAACGGCCGGATTCAGCCTCGTCAGCAGGAGAATTCCCTTGTCTACGTCGGCGGAGAATCTAAGCTTCTTGCCGTCGACCGCTCCTTCCGTTACCCATCCTTATTCTCCAAGCTCAGATCTCTGTTCGGCTCCGACGACTTTGTCGCCAAGTACCAGCTCCCGGGCGAAGACCTCGATTCCCTCATCTCCGTCACCAACGAAGAGGATATGGAGAACATGCTGGCCGAGTACGACCGAATCTGCCGCTTCAGCAAAAGCCCCAAGCAGTCGGTTCGGCTCAGGATGTTCCTCTTCAATGTAGCCTCAGGAGGAGTGAAGAAGGCCACTTCGTTTGGAAAGTCGGAACCGGACGTTAATAAGGTTAGTTTGGATTACCTGCTTGGGTTGGATGCGGATCCACTACCACCTGCAAAATCCGAACCCGAAATGACGGTGACGCCGGCACATCCGCCTCCACAGAGAACTACGTTTGGAGCTCCGCAGGGATATGTTACAGTTTATGGTGCGGATGGGAATTTGTATCATGTGTTTCCAGCTGGTTCTGGACCGCAGGGGGTTTACAGTAATATGCAGAGTGCGGTGGTGCCGCAGGTGTACGGTAATTATTATGTGCCAAAGATGGAGCAAGTTAGCGGTGCGGCGCATGGTACCAGGCCTGTTTATTTTGCGGGGGCAGCTGGCAATCACCAGACAGTTTCCAGCAACGTGGCGTTTTGTGCGGAAGGCAGTGGTAATCATATTTTAAAACCTTCTCGGGTTTCTTCTTGATCGTTTTCGTTTTCTTTTGTTGAGTGGCGTTTATTTTGGTTGAGTCAGTTAAATAATATTTGTTTTTTTTTTTTGGGGTTTGTTCTGCTTTTTATCATTTTGGGGTTTGGCTTAAATCTATGCATCGGTGGAAATCTGAGAACGTGTAAATATATGTTGCCAATGTTAGTTAATGCTAAAGACGAATCTGTACTAGGATGTTTTTACATGTGATTGTTTTAATTTTATATTGTGCCAGTTAGCGTTATGTCTTATTTTGAAGCTTAATCACGGTTCATTTCCTTCAGATCAAATCTTCTATGTTACTATCGTTATATTTTCATTATTTTGGCCATGTTTTTTCCTACACTTGAAATCTGGATTAAATCGCGAAAACAAAAAATTAGAATTTAACTAATTTTTTAATTTGCTGATTTTACAGCAAATGGTTGCATTACGTTAGGTTGAAATTTTCCGTTGAACGTTCATTTGAAATATATGTAAAGGTGAAACCAAATTAAAAAACGTTGATTTTCAATCAATTTTAATCATTTACGCGAGTTTCATGTATTTTTTTTAACACTCACTTAAGTTAGATCTTAACTGAGTTCATTTATGTAACATCATAAGGAAATACATCCCGATTCCACAACACATACTTTAGATGAAATAAAGAAAATATACCGTTGGAATTTAAACTCCTGTCAAACAGTTTCTCCATCGAAGCTCTCTATAGAAGTCTTGTGCACCAGACTACCCTTTAAGGGTGTATAACATGTATTTTCAATGTCTAGGATTTAAATAATCAATTTAAAATTTAAAAGGTTAAGAAAACCAAAGGTTCAACAAGTTAATTTTTGGAGAAGATGGAATTAGGGTTTGAGATCATTCCACTGCTTTTAGAATGTTGATTCGGAGCTTTGTAATAAAGTGTGGATGTAACAACATTAATTTTTATTGCGCATTGTTTAAATATTTAATTATCGGATAATTAAATGGAAAATTAGGAACAGAAGAATAGGCATAATGACAAAATAGAATTTTTTAGGCCGAAGGACAAGAAGTTTATTTTTTTGGCTGAAGGACAATCCTAGTTATAACAAGCATTTTGTATAGTGTAAAACTAAATAATGCTAGTTATAACTAGAATTTTATGTGGTGTAAAAATTGAATATAATGCTAAATATAACCATCATTTGTTCTTCAGCCTAAAAATAAATCTTCATTTACTTCGGCCTAATTGTTATTTCAATATTTTTCATTTTCTGTAATTCTCTCAATTAGGAATGTGGGATTGCTATATTAATTAATTAAGGCCGACCTTAATAAATATAACAAAGAAAATGGGTTAAAGAAATAGAATTTAATAAACACAAATATAAAAATGTAGAAGAGGAAGAGCAAATAATATAATATACTCTTCCATCTACAATGTTCATTTCATTCTCAACTTAAAACACGACTAAATAAGGTCTGGCATTAGTAATCAAAGACAAGAGGGAAAAAGAAGCTAAAGAAGAAGGAAACAAAACAATTTCCATCATTCCAACAAGAATTAAGGTGAATAATATGTATCCATCTCCTTGTTTTTTGATGTGTTTGGTTTGGATTGATGTAGATATGAATTTCGATTTATTGTTTACATGCATGCAAAATAAATAATCTTGTATATGGTTGAATGATGATTATTTAGCAAATATATGAGATTTTCCAAAAGAGTTTTGATGTGAAAACTAAGTTTTTAATCTCCAATCGTTTTAAAATTTTGATATGATGGTTGAAATATTATTTTTGAAACGGTGTATAAATTTCATAATTTTTGGAATCAATATGAATTTATTATGAATTTTCCAAGTGAGGAACTGATTAATTTCATAATTTAATTATTTAAAATATGAAAAACAATTATTTTCGTTTGAGATTTTAATATGATGTTAAAAAGATAATTATTGATTTTGGAGAATTATTGTGGATTTTTCCCAAGTGAATCTAATATAAATTATTTTATGCAAAATGAACTTGTTTGCAAATTATATTAATAATATAATTTTGAGGAAAAATTATATTTTGAAAACATAAAAATAAAATTTTCCACTTAGGAAATCTAAAAGAATTACGAAAAGATGTTTATTGGTCAATGAGATTTCGATGAATGTTTACTTTTAAAGGAAAAGAAACAGTTTTGTAAAGAATTATAGAATTGCTACTTAACCCATGAGGGTTATTACCCACGATAGCTCCGTTTTTAATAGCCTTTAAAAGATTCTGTTTTAACTCATGATAGCACTACATTGATCATCTTGTAATAGCTATTACCCAGGATAGCTCTGATTTTATTAGCCTTCAAAAGCTTCATTTTGGATTACCCACGATATTTATCCTTCACGACTATGTTTTATTAACTTTTAAAAGTTATTGTTTTAATACACGATGGACTTTTATTGACACACAAAGGCCTTAATTTCATTTACTCACGATAGCTACCTACTGTGTTAAGATACGAAAGTTTTGTTGTATGAAAAAGGCACGAAGGCTATGTCTTTATTAAGTCACGATGGCTATGTTATATAAATCACTACACCAAAATAGTGATTTTGCAACATTTTATATTTGTTAATTTCTAACACTTATAAGTGTTACAGCTTAGTGATACCTGGAAAAGTGTTAGGATACCTGGAAAAGTGTTGGGAAATATAAATAATATTTTTATAAACTTTCCAACACATCAGTTATAATTTACAACATAAAAAAATGTTAGAACAGTTGGTAAAGTTGTAAATAACTCACTAAAAATTGGATCCTTTTGTAATCTTGTATATGTAGCATTTTTCTAACGCTTTCCCTTCCATCTCCACTATCGGCCGCGTAATTTTTAATTTGATCAGAGTTCCCGCGTTCCATCACCATCTTCTACCGCTTTCCCATTCGTGCATCCTCCAAGCTATAAGATTTTCTTCTCGCAACTCATTTGTTGACAGGTGCTTCATCTCTACATCCTACTTATGATTTCCCATTCCATCCCATTTGTGGACGGGCATGTCATCTCCAGGTACATCGACCAGAGGCTCTCTTAGGTTCGATTTTGATTTTGAATTTTTATATTGGTTCAGAACTAATTTCTTATTGTTGTTCGATTTCATACCTTGGATCAGGTTTTGTCTTTTAGTTATGATTATTTACCGATTCCACTTTTTAATTTTGCACCAATACATTTTCATTCTTAGTTCTAGAAAGGGACAGAGAACAAATGTTGTTTAAGACCATAGTGCTTTGAATCTGAATGTGAAATGAGGAGGGACAAGGAATATGATACATGGTTAAGTTTAGTGATAAATCAAACCTGCTCACCTTTGGACCAGGCCCTAAATAATGGTGAGAAGCAGGCATGTGAGAATACCGTGTAGAATTTGATATTTGGTGGGGACAACACTATAAAAGAATCATGTTTCAAATGTTAACACAGGTTTAGAAAAGTGTAAAAATGCAAGTGTGGAAGGAGTGGGACTGGGTTCGGATGGTGTTCGGATGGTGAGATTCATAATATAGAGACTTGTGCGTGACAAAGAGCAGAAATGATGAGGTTTCTGATATGTCATGTATAGATGAAAATTTTAGGACAAAATTTTTGTGGACAGATACAGGCAGAGGATGTGTCCATAATGGATATAAAATTGGTGGCTATACGTGAGAATGTAGGATTGGAAATAGGTTCAAGTGAAGTGCAACGGATTAAGGACTTTGAAGTGTAGTGATTCAGAATTAGAGCATGTTGATCGGGAGTTGGTGCAAGCCTCTTGTTCATGTTCGCTAAGAATATAAAATTAGTCAACTGAAATCATAAAGAATACCTTTTCTGACGAAATTAGGAAAACCTTCATGATAAAGGAAAAGAATCTAAATATGAGGTTTATTTATTCAATGCATACATTACAGAGTCACAACTTGATAGTCTGGTATATGATATTAACATGGTGAATTTCAGAATAATCAGCACCATAAACTGAGAGTTCCTCTACATTTGTCTTATTTAATACATTATCAGTATTGAGTTTATTATTATTAACCTCATCATCTCGTATTGATCACTTATGCTGTAATATAAGTTCAACACCAGTGTTTATCCTGTTAGTATTTGACAGTTTAAAACTCGAGTTCACTTTGTCCATTGTCAAATTTGTGTTGTTATCATGAAGTCGTACAGAATTATCTCTCTCAATTACGTCTTGTGAATTCTGTTTCTTATCCTGTTAATCCTTATGCACGGTAACTTTGTCACAATCGTTGTGATGTAATCCTGCATTATCCTTATCAGAAATAAGGACCATAAGATGATTGTCTTGTCTCAATCCCGAAATATCCTATCTTTCTCCACCCTTTCCTCATCATTATACTCGATCCCTTCCACTTCCATACAGTCCCTGCCATTACTAACATTCTTTTCCTTTATATTCTTGTCACCTGAATCCTTTAATTCTCTACTGTTTCTTTCATACCAAATATGCCGAATGCATGTCGTTATTGCTATGCTGAGAATGGCTGATACGATTTCGTTACTTGAAATTGCTGTTATGGCTTGCGTGAATACTTCATCGATGTCGAAATTTGCTGGTTGAAACTATATTTTAGAATTGATTGTTGTCCAAATTTAAGCCGACTAATTACAATTGAAAAAAAAGGCGTTCACTATTTTCCTCCTGTTGTTCACATAATTTGCACTTTATATCCACGTTGTTGTTCCACCATGCTAGTCGAGCTTTGGTGTTAAGTTTTCAGGGTCTGCATCTATTTGTGTGAATATCTGATTATATTCATCCTGAAGTCCTTTAGCTGCATCTGCTTTCTTTATGTTCATGTTCCATACTTTTAAATTCCCCTTTATTTGCTTAAGTTTTGCAATGAAATTATATGTGAAATTGCCCCAAGTAGTGGCTTTGAATCCTTTTGTTGCACATTGCTAATATCCTTTAATTGTACACCATGTATTAATATATCTGAATTGGACATTTTTATCTTGTTTTACTTTGTTTTCTGAAATTGATTAAAATAGTAGCATGATCACTGAGATTTGTAGGAAGGAAAACGATGCTTAAATCTGGACATAGCTGTGGAAATCATGATTCACTAATGCTTTATCGATATTTGTTGTCATGCCTCTTTTCCTTCATGTATACTTGCAGCCCTGCACAAAACATTAAGAAAGTCCACATTGTAAATTATAGTTATTAAAACCAGTAAGATAAGAAAATAGAATAGGCAATCCTCCCTTCTTATCTTTTGGATTCAAAGCATTATTAAAATCACCATAACCAATCCAAGGCATATGAATAGAAAATGTCTTGAGAATAAGTTCACTCCACGGCTTCTTCCTCTTTGAATAAGAATTACTTGTATATACAAAAGTAGTAGTGCACTAAAATCCAGCATAATTAGTAACAATAGTAGTTATTTGCTGATAGCTTTTGTCTGAGATGACTGCATTCAAAACTGCAGTATCAACGATGACAAGAGTTCTGTCTTTTGCCCCTATAACATTGTTATAAAAGCAAGTCCGGTTTGAAGGGAATTTATGCATGAACTTTTGAATGTCTAAGTTATTTAATTTTGTCTCAAATAAGGCTATGAGAGATAGCCTATGAGACTGAAGAAGTTTAAATACAAATAGCATTTTGGTTTTTATATTTAAACCTCTTACATTCCATAAGATGGCATTCATTTAATTTTTATGGTGCCTCTCTTGATCTTTTAGGAGGAGCTATTGGAGTTTGTGGTTTCTCATGCTTCTTTTTATGTTTCATATTTGTCTCTAGCATATGGGCACATTCTTTATAATAATTTTTGGTTTTCCTATTTCTTCAATGTGTTGCGCCACTTCTTCTATGAATTGTTGTTGTTCATACAGCATCTCATTTGCTAGTGTAAATTCTTCTAACTTTGAATTTATCTTTGTATTCTAGTTTGTTGTGTTTTCCTCTTTATAAATTGCATTGCTAGTGAAAACTTCTGTGATATCTGCATTCTAAACTTCAGAATTGTGTGAAGCCAATAAATAGGCAGAAAAAAAAGTTTTGTGTGCATGTAAATAATTGTTTTTCTTTATTTACTAGCGAAATACGTGTATTTACTTCAATAATCTAAATATGAATGATATTTAAGATCATTTATGTATAACCCGATATGTTATTAGATTATCTAACATAATATTATATATTATTTTTCTTTGCAAATCTATATGGCACTAACGTAATATTATATATTATTTTAGTTATGACAGAACAAACGTCAAGAGGGTGGATTAAAAATCCACGTAGAAAGGAGGATGAATATAAGCAAGGTGTTCAGAACTTCATCAACTTTGTAAAGCAACACTCACCACAAGATATCCAGTTATGTGTGTGTCCTTGTAAGAAGCGTAAAAACTCCAAAAAAATCTCAATAGAAACAGTTGAGAAACACTTGATAGTTTTTGGTATGCTTTCGACATATGATGTGTGGTTCTTTCATGGAGAGAGAAACAATGCTACAGTACAAATGACTCGTGCATCAGATTCTGCCCAAGAGTTTCCTATTCAAGACCAAATGCAAGTAGAAGAGCCTATTGAGGGCGCTCTTGGAAATCTCGTTAATGATGCATTTAGAGTGCATGATATGCCACAGGCTAGCGGTGAAGTGAACTTTGAAGAGATACATGTTCAGAAAATGTACCATGAATACAGAAGCAAAGCAATGAGAAATATATTCTTCAGAAGCAAAGAAAGTGAGAAATATATCCTTCTTGTGAAGATGGACTTACAACTTTAGGTGTAATTGTTGAGCTTCAGAACTTGAAAAAAGAATTTAACTGGTCAGGAAATAACATGACGGAATTGTTGAAATTATTTAAAAAATGTCTTCCAAAAGAAAATACATTACCCGACAAGTATCCCACCACGAAAAAAATGTTAAAAGATTTGGGAATGAAGGTAAAAAGCATTCATGCATGCGAAAACGATTTCATGTTATTTTGGAAAGAGAACGCTAACATAGTAGAATGTCCTCATTGTCATACACCAAGATTTAAAGATAAGGCAAATGCGTTAGGCATAAAAAAAAATTACAACCCAACCTAGGAAAGTTCTAAGACATTTCCCTATAATTCCAAGACCGACTAGATTATACACTATACCGTGGATAGCTCGTAAAGTGCAGTGACATAAGCATGCTGATCCTTCTTCGAATTTCATGTGCCATCCCGTTGACTCGGCCGAATGGAGATCAATCAAATGTAAGTGGCCAGAATTTGCAAATGAAGGACGTAATATATGGCTTGGTATCGCTAGTGATGGATTTAATCCGAATGGGTTCTCTCCAATAGTTACAGTTGTTGGCCCGTATATATGATTCCTTATAACCTACCCCCTTCGTTATGCATGAAATCACAATTTCAAATGCTTAGTTTATTAATTCCTGGACCGAAAGGTCCAAGTCAAGACATTGATGTATACTTAGAACCTCTTGTTGATGAGTTGAAGAAACTTTGGACGGAAGGAGTGGCTTCTTTTGATATGGACATTGGAGAAATGTTTACAACGAAGGCAATACTATTATGGGGAACCATGACTTACCGACATTTGGAAATTTATCTGGTTGCGTGACACATGGTTATAAAGCATGTCCTGTTTGTGCTATGGAGACCGAGTCAGAGTACATTGGTAACAAGGTTGTTTATCCAAAGTATAGAAGATTTTTGAAGGATGACCATCCATATAGATTAATAAAACATGGATGGTATAAGGATACCGAAGATAAAAAAACCGCCAACAAGGTTAAGTGGAGCTCCAGATGCGGAGCCCTAATTTGTTGTCATATACCGATTAGCTATGAGGAATGGAGAAATGTAGATGATTATTACAAGAATATTTTGTGGCAAGAGCTATTGGTATGTCACGAATTCATCTTATTTAGTCATTTATGTTTTGCACAAGATTTATCCTTAGTACTAAAATTTCTTTGTTAAACATAATGAATTTGACATGGATATAGATCCCGATCTAGCTCGGCCAATTTAAGAAAAAACTTTTCCACGATATTATCGTACGGTAAAGTCTACTTTGCGGAATAAATTGCTCACGGTCGGAGGAACCACCATACCCAAGAATATTGCTATTGCTAAATGTCCCGTGAACATTGACAGAGTATGGTGGGAAAAGTTTATAGATAATGAATATTCAAATAAAAAAAGAGCAATGTAGAAAAAACGCCGAAGCCAAAGCTAAAAATACTGTCACTCATACACTAGGAAGAAAATCATACCGTAGAGTTTACGACCAAATGGTAAGAAATAGTATAAAAAATATTTCTTGTAAATATTAATAATGAATGGTTAATTAGTTTAAAAATATTTGTTCTTGTAGGTCAAGGAAAACCCGAAAGAGAAAGTTACGCGGACAATGGTTTGGAAGGCGGGACATATAAATAAGAAATCTGGACAAGTTCTTCCATCTGCGGCAAAATCCTATGTAAGTATTTTTACTTAGTACGAATTACTGATCAATTGTAAAAATTTGATTGCCTTATTTAGCATTATTTTGACAGTACAATTTGATTGCCATAAACATGAACTGCAATATTGAAGTTTTTCTTGTTAAATATGAACTGCTAGCCTAGGTTGTTAAATTCACCAGACGCATGAATAATTAAACTACTTGATCATTATAAGGTTCTTATGTGCTATTGCTAAAATCACCATGCATAAACTCACATGCAAATGCACATAGATATATCTAGTAGGAAAATAATGTGGATGAGTAGGTGAAAGAACATCTAAACAGTGTCTGAAATTGCTGCCATGGAATCAACATTCGAGTAAATACTAAATAGTAAATATTTTGATTATATCATATCTACTCTACTTACACTCAAGAATGTAAAGACCCATATCTGCAAAAAAAAAACACGCATATATTACATCAAATTTAGCCAAGTCAAGCACATGAACCAAATAAAGAGGTAAGAATTTGTTCTCACAAGACTCGATCACATTATTAAAAAGGAAAAGCTACTATTGTCAATTTCAGTGTTCAGTTTTGTGAAGTGAAACTAAATATTAAATACCTTAGGCTGTTAAAAGAACATGACATGAGTTATCCGTTTGAAGACAAGCTAGTATAAACATCAGGTATAGGCACTGGCTTATACATCAGGCTCTGAATGTGAAAACAAGCTAGTATAAACATGGCTAAACTGCTTGCCATACAGCATTACTAATGATTTGGCTTGCGGTTGCAAGTTTTAGTGATCAGAGGCAAGTGTGCAAGTAACTGCTGATGTAGAGACATTTGAAGTGGTGAAGTGAGTTTGTAACTGGTGGATTATATGATATGTGATGTATGAAGAGGATGTGCAGTAAAGTGGTTGAGTTAGTGATGTATGGGATGTTTGATGGAAGTGCACTGTTAAGGAGCAGTTGCAAAGGAAGTGCACTGTTGTGTTATGGGGAGGTTGTAGTTATTGAAGGCAGGAAGAAGTATGGTCTGTTTTTGTGGTTGTGTGTTGAAGGCAGGGAGCAGGAGGAATAAAATGTAACGAGGAGAAGGACGATGGAGGCAGTTTTGGGTAGGGGAGGTGCTGTTTGATGTAGTGGTATTTTTGGAAGTGTGGTAGGTAATTTTTTTGATGGAGAAGGGAGGCAAGTTGTAGAACAAAGGCAAGTTGTGAGAAGTGGTTGCAATGTGATGGAGTTGAAGTTTGTATCAGGTGATGTGGGTAGAAGGCGATGATGTGCGAATGTTGGTTGGATATGATGGTTGAGTTGTAGTAGCCTGATTTGGTGAGGGCAGAGGAAGTTGTGATGGTGCTGTAAGAAGTTGTAAGTTCAGGTACTGGTTTGGGAGGGGAGGAGACGGACTTTAAAAGTGGTGAAGGTTGGTGCCGAAGTTATGATGAAGTGTGATGTTGTGTAGGCAATAAAATTGCTGCAGTGGGAGGAGCAGTTGAGTTACAGGAAGAAGGAGGTTGCTAAAGACAGTTGGAGGCTGTTGTTTGTGATGGCAGTTTGATGACTGTTGTCGATTGTGGTTTGTAAGCAGAGAGGGCGGGAAGCTATGAAGGCAGTGGCAGTTGGATGTTGAGGAGTTCGGATATGGTGGAGGCTTGTATGGAGTTGCAGCGTGGGTTTTCTATTGTGTGGCAAGGTGGGTGGGTTGCTATAGTTTTGTGCAAATGTACAGTTTTGCAGAAGTGGTTGTATGCAAGTGTGAGGAAGTGTGTAACAGTTTTGTAGATGAAGGCTTGTAATAGTAAATAGGTAGTTCAGGTAAAGGTTGTTATTTATGTTGATGAGGAAATTGGGTGCTTGTATTTACTGATGCATGGTTGTAGTGGGGGATGGATGTTGCGTCTTGTTGATGTGTTAATGGTTTTGTTGTGTGTTGGAGTTTGTCTGCAGTTGCGTAGGATAAGTTGGTTCGACAGAAATGTAGTGATGGCAATGGAACAGTTAGGAGGAGTTCTTGCTTGTGGTTAATGAACAATTAGAACGAGGAACAACTTGGAGTTAGATGAAGGAGCAGATGGGGCTAGTGGTTAATATTGTAATACTTGGCTGATGGAAGTGTGTTATGATGTGTAGAAAGTGGTCTGAACTTGATGATGTAGCAGTTAGTTTGGTATTCTAAAATGGTGGATGGTGTGAAGCTGTGAGTTACAGAGGGATGTATGTAGGAGGTAGTGGTAGGCTGATGGTGACAGGTAGAGGATGTGCAATGCAGTTAAGGCAGGGTTATGTGCACAGAGATGCACATTTTGATGGTATGTGAAGTGTGTATAGGTTAGCGTAGGATGATTGAAGTGGTGCAGATGATTTGGAAGTGTAGATGAAGTTGTTGATGGCAGCAGTGTAGGAGATGGTTGTGTGGTACGATAGGTTCTGAAATGGCTGCAGTGCAGGGTTATGTGCATAGGGATGGATGTAGTACGATAGATTCTGAAATGTAATATATTTAATATATCTGAACTTAAGAAGAAGAAGACACACTGTAAATACATGTTAGGTTGTTGGAGACTGATATGTACATGTTGTCAAGTAAAAATAGATATGAAATTGAGATGATGTAAGTGCGCACCTCATTTTGCAACTTGTAAAACTTTGATTATGAGGCTTTGGCTTGCTCCATTCATAACTGTACTGGATGCAATATTATCCGTTCATCTTCTTTTCAAAAGCATAGCAACCAAGTATTAAGTCTATGGAAATGAATCAGGGTCCATTGCAAGTGCATGTTTGTTTTTCAAACATCTTGCTAGCTAGTGCATTAGGCTGGGAGTCAGCTTGCATGTAAAACAAACAAACAAATAAAGACATAAAAATACCTGAACAAAAAATAATAGTAGGAGTAAACAATATGTATGTACTACAAAAATACATTCTTTAAATTTTCTACTAAAATTTTGCAATCAGAGATTATCAATTGGAATCTGGTCTGTGTTGTTGCTGATATATTATGAAATGTCCTTTTGTTTCATTTTGGCCATATATGCCTAATTGCAGCAGTTATTGTAATATCACTTGCAACTTTCAGTATACCTTATTGTAGTTGCCTTGTTGTATTTTTCTCTATCAATCCCAATATGCTTATCTCATTAGTCTAGTTAAGCTGCAATTGTAAACAGTTGTTTTGGTGATTCAAAACATCTTGAGAATTGCTGCAACTGAGCAAGATATGTGTGATTGTTTCTATATGCTCGTTACAGAGTGAGCAAGTTGTATTGCTTTTGTTATTCCATCGACCTATTCTGACTTTCATTGGAAGTCTATTTTGAATACCAAAGCCTATTGTCATTTCCATTTTAGGGGAACAACGGTTGTTCCAAACTGAGCAGTGCCACTTTTGTTCCTTTTATTTCCATGGTTAAAATTTTATGGTAAATAGGCACACCTCTTTGTTTTTATCTCTGCTAATCCATTTTTAATTTGTTCAGTTTTACCTTATTGCTTCTCAACCGCTAATCTTCTATACGTATTGAATTTAGGCACTTGTGGAGGAAGAGGAAGAAAAACAGAAGTTGGAATGTAGCGGTAACGAGGAAGCAAACACATACGACCTTGACAATGATCCCGTCTCTAAAGTTTTTGGGTCCGATAGAAAGAAAAACTATTGTCGTGCAATTAGCTCCACTTCCTCTGCAAAACAAGTAAAGTTGATGCAAGCTTCAAAAGCAATTGCCGATAAGAATAAAAAGGAAGATTTTCGTCAATGATCATCGGAATTACAAAACCAAGTGGCAAATAAAGTTGCAAATTAAGTGGCGAATCAAGTGTCGAGCCAAGTCAATGAGGCTCTTAAATCATTTGCTTCATCTTTCTTAACTATGGTACCGGGGTTACAACATAATCTTAATGGAGGTAATGTAACGCCTATGACTGAAACCGCTTCTAACTTGAATAAATCTCCTTCGAATATTGGAGTTGCTAGAATTCCGTCAAATGATGTTGGATCATCTACAAGAGGTAAACAATTTGTAATGCTACTATCACAAGATACGAAGAAGGATATAGCAAATGCTTATATTGGAACACAAACTATGTGTCATTTCAGAGAGATAGTTCCAAATATTGAGAAAGTTGTTTGGATAACAGAAGTTTTAGAACCGGAAGCACCAATTTACGATGGTCCTCAAAATGGACACCACAAGCTTTGTGAATTTTCAGATGGGGGCTTTGTGATATGGCCCATGTTTCGTCTTCGCAATATCTAAAATTCTGTTTATTAGTAGCTCGTATTATATTGCATATTTAAAATTAGATATGAAATTGCTTTTTTGTAATTTGGATATGATATTGTGGTATCTTGAAATTTGAAAGTTTGTAACTCATATTATAGTATTGTCTAAATATGATATTTTTGCATTTGAGATATGGAAGCATTTTATACATCATATTGAATTGATATGATGAATTATATATGATATGGACATCATCATTTATGAGATATTATATTCATTTGTTTTAAGAATTTAATATTAATTGTGTATAAAATAGTGTAAAAACATAATTTCAATTAGTAATGCATACAAGTGTTACCAATATTTTGGATAACAACACTTATCTACGTCACAAACCTAAATGATAAGCAAGGCATTTTATGTGTAACAACACATATATGTGCTACTAAATAATCATTTTCCAACACTTATAAGCGTTACTGTATATTTTTGTACCAACACTTATAAGCGTTACCATATATTTCTGTACCAACACTTATAAGTGTTACCGCATATTTCTGTACCAACACTTATAAGTGTTACCGTATATTTCTATACCAACACTTATAAGCGTTGCCGTATATTTATGTACCAATACTTATAAGTGTTGCCGTATATTTAGGTACCAACACTTATAAGTGTTAGTAATACGCATGTTCGTAACACTTATAAGTGTCACAAATTTGACCACTTCATTCCTCACAGTCCATTAGTAACACTTAAAAAGTGTTACTGAAAATATTTGTAACACTTATAAATGTTAAGATTTGCCTGTTTTGGTGTAGTGAGTGCACGAAGACTATGTTTTATTAAAAGGTACAACATTCATGTTTTATTTAAGGCTCGATGGTTATGTTTTGTTAAAGGCGCGATAGCTATAATTTTATAAAGGTAGGATGACTAGTTTGATAATAGGCGGTAGCCTATATTTTAACCTACGAAAGCTTAAAATTTATCAAGGCATGACGACACTTGTTTTGAAAGGAAGTATAGAAAAATGTTGTAACATGGGAAGGATTTTGATTCTATGTTGTGCTAATCTATACTTAAACATAAAGATGATTTTGTCAAGTATTTGTAAAGATTTTCAAAGGATAGAAAGAATATTTTAGCCCATTTTAAAGAGTTATCTATCAAGAGAGCTATTACTTTAAATAAGTAATTTTGTGTATAAAATTGGCTATCACATTGAACACATATTTGGATGATTACTTATGTGTTATATGTTCATCTTTACAATTCGATTAATTATCATTGCACATGATAAATTGTTGACATACTTACCTATGTGTTAAATGCTATCACCTAACATTTTAACCTTGGGGATCTGGGAATTGATGATCATTTATGGTTATTCCAGTAGTGGGTATGGTTAAACTTAAACTCCTGAGTGATTAGGATGCTCCGGACCGATCAAAAGACACGACTCAAACTATTTTAAACCAGATTTAGGTAGAGACTTGGTTAGGGTCGTGCCCTATCCTCCAACAGTTAAGCCCTTGGTAGACCACTTTCGTGATTCTAATTCATAGGGATTTGTCTATGAAGGCCAAAATTTGGAATTACGCATCCGAATGAACTTGTAGCAGCTTGCTTACCTACATTTTCTCCTATCGTTCTGTGGAGACATCAACATTCTCTCATACCATTTTAGCAGACTATTATTATGTTCTCGTACCATTCTTAGGATACCGTTGATGTAACACGCCAGACTTTTGGTAACATTATTTGGTATATTTAATTAGATAAAATAGATGAAATAACGTATTAATTAGGAGATTGAGATTTGATTTTATTAAAGGAGTAGCCATGCCATTTAATAGCAAATTAAAGAGGATTTTAATATTGACATAAGAGAGGGATAAAGTAGGGAAGAGACCATTCCTATATCCTTTCCCTTAGGCTGTGTATTCTTATACACATTTATTTTCATTTGAAAATTCTATAACTAGAGTTCGACCACCATTAACAAGGTAGAGAAAAAGAAAAGCTAGGAAGAAACTAATTCAAGTCAAATCTATTCACATCTTAATTTTTATAATCACAAAGGCTAAGGTGAATAATAGTTAACTTTATTTTGATTGTATTTTCGGTTTTTAGATGATTGCCGAATATTTTGCAATGATTTGCCATGATTTTGATTACTGGAATGATTATATATACATGTTGATGATTTATGTATATTCATATTTATTTTATGATATGTTTTAAGGTAAAACCCTATAAAATGACATCCAAATACCTTGCGAAATTTTACGAAGATCATAAATATTATTTTGGAGATGGATTTCAATTTTCAGTTTTTTCTAAATTTTCGTGGAATTAATATGAATTTTCTAGTAAAAAAGGTATTTTGGGTAATAAATTAATTATAGTAAATAATTATTATTTGGTCTGAAACTTTTATATGTTAGAAAAAAAATATAATGTGATTTTTTGGAATTTTTCTAGATTTCTCCTAAGTGTTTTAAGGGTTATATAAAATTATTTAAGGTATGAAACTTAAATATTTATATCATTTAAAGAGGTGAAGGGGCTTTTTGCAAAATAACTTAATTTATTAAATCTAGAAAGTTGGGAACCCTTTTGATAAAGTGTAGTATTTTTTATTGGAGAAGAAAGAGGCAATCGATCCTAATTAGACACGTGAAGCAGGTTAGATGAAAAGAACTATTTGCTACAAGTTTTCCACTGTTTCGTCTCCTTTGGCATCAGGTTCCGCCTCCATCACCTCTGACACAATCGAAACCGATGAATATGGTATCAGGCAACTGGTACGTATGAATTAGATGTGGGCGAAAGGTATAGGGTCAAAACCAATGCTTTCAATGGGGTTGAGGCAGTACTTTGTTTTTAAATTGAAAATGCGCCTGCTTGCTTTTGGCTAAATGGATTTTGACAAATAGCTTTCGACCAGGTCAAATGATTTAAAGGAAATGATTTCAATTGGGTTGCGCCTCTGTTTTTAAGTAATTTCATTCGATTAAGTCGAAAACTTTTTGCTGCTGCTCTTTTACCTTTCGATCCAGATGGTTTCGAAAGGGTTGTTTTGTTTTCTAAAAACTTGGCCACCTCTCCAATGCTTTAGAAGAGATGATTTTGACACCATCACTTCATTACTTAGGAAATGGTCTCGAAGCAGTAGCTTTTGACTTAAATGTTTTAATACATTTTTTCTATAAGCAAAGCAAAACCCAAATAGTTTCGAAAGAGATAGTTTTAAAAGGTTTCCAAATAGATGATTTCGACTACAACGGGTTTCTGGTCCTTTTGCTCTACTTGAAGGAAAATCCAAATGGTTTTGAAGGAAAGAAATTTTGAATGGTTTCAAAAGGTTTCCATATGTTTTAAATCGAACCTAAAGTGCTTTCGAAAGGATTGAGTTTTGACTGTTTCGAAAGATTGTAATGAATGGTTTCGAAATGGGTGGTTCCCTAGTGTTTCGAAAGGGTTGTATGAAAGGGTATTTTCCTATGTTTTCGAAAGACAATATTTAAAAGGTTTTAAAGGGTGATGTCTGATATTTTGAAGCTTTCAAAGAAAAGAAAGGAAAGTTTTTCCAATGTTTTCGAAAGGGTCTTTCAATGGTTTCGAAAGGTAAGATTTGTCCTTTCGCCCTAGATTAAGTAAAAGGTTTTACTTAGTTTCGAAGGGGTTACCTTTAAGGGTTTCGAATGTGTTGTTTAAAAGTTTAAACAAATGTTTTGAATATATTAAATAGGCAGGATAGCCTAAGTATTTTCAAGTTTAAAGGGAATTTAACTTATTTTGAAAGGATTGCTAATCCTTTTTCAAATTTGTCAACATTATTTTGAGTAATATATATAACATGGCAAAATGGCTTAGAGTAAAGCTAAAGATATATTTTACTTGCACACACACACACATATATATATGATTTGAAGGACTAAATCATTTTGAAAAGGCTTCAAGGAAAATTTAAAGGGTAGTTAACCCTAAGAAAAGATTTCAGATAGCTAGTCCATTTAAATTCGGATAGTAAGTCCCGTTTGCAAGCAGCAGCCTAGATTTCAGATAGTTAGTCCAGTTTGCGGCCAGTCAGCCCAGTTTTATGAACAAATAGTTCATTTGTAGCATAACAGACTTTGCTATTATGTGTGGGCATATAGTTCTTATATAAGTTGTTTTTATGGACATATAGTCCATTATTTAGCATAATGAATACTACTATTTTGATATAATCATTTTGATTAACCAACTTGGTTGTAGGAAAGGATTGCAAAATATATGTTTTGAAAAGGATATTAGTGAGGGAAACCTGTTCCTCTAAGCAGTGTGATCTCGCATAATATCAGTAAACTAAGATGTGACATAGTTATTCACACCAGGCTTTATGACTCAAAGTTTTTGTTTCCCCTTCAACTCTTAGGTACTCAAAATTGATTTGAGTAGGCTGAGGGTTGAGGTTTTAGTCCTTTGGGGAATAAACCTTTCGGAGATGAGCAGGTAGCCGACGGATAGCTATTTAGGAGTTTCATTTTGTTTTGATTCCGCTGTGTATATTAAGTCGGTTATGACGATATTACTTTGGTCAACCAAGGGGGCATCGTCATTTGTTGTTCTTGGCATATTTTGTAAATGGCATATTTAATCATTGCCTAGGAAACGTTTAGGGATTATGTAACATGGATATGTATTATTGTTTTGAAATATAATCAGCAAAATGTTGTTTTTTGAAATCTGTGATTTTTTCTTCATATTCATGTGCTTTTGATTTTATGGATACAATTATCATTATCGTATTTTGTCACACTACAACAAAAATACCATATTACAATGCCTATTTTACAAGGGCACTAGTTGCCTGTTGTAATAGAAGGCTATTACAACGGTCCATTTAGGACCGTTGTAATAGATGCCCTATACAATGCCCTTTTCACAACGGACAATGACTGCCCGTTGTAATAGAATGCTATTACAACGGTCCATTCATGCCTGTTGTAATAGGTGTCAATTGTACAATGGGCTAAAAATGTCCGTTGTAATATGTGCCAATTTTACAACGGTCATAAAATGCCCACTGTAATAGGCTAAAAATGCCCGTTTCTAATGCCCGCCACTATTTATTTTTAATATTTAGTATTTAATATTAAATATTTTATAATTAATAATTACTATTAAATAATTTCTATTAAATCACTAAGAATTAATATTAAATAATTGCTATTAAATAATTAAGAATTAATTATCAATACTTAATAATTAATAATCAATAAATAGTATTAGTTTTTAATACTTATTATTAAAAATTTAATAATAGATAACTAATATTTAATATTTAATAATTAATAATCGGTAATATATACATAATCATTAACTTTAAATAATTAATATTAAATTAAAAGTAAATAGTAACAATTAATAATTAACAATTAATTTTAAACTATTAATAATTAATTTTAAATATTTAATAATTAATTTTAAATAATTAATGTTTAATGATTCAAAAGTAATATTTAATATTTAAAAAGTAATTTAAGAAATTTTTATAATAGTTAATATAAATTTCCAAATATTTACTAATTAATAATTACTATTAAATAATTTTTGTTAAATAAATAATAACTAATATTAAATAATCAATATTAAAAGATTAAGAATTAATTATTAATATTAATTATTGATACTAAATAAATAACAATTAATAAATAGTCATTAGTTTTTAATAATTAGTATTAAAAATTTAATAATTAATAATACTATTAACTATTTAATAAATAATAATTGTTAATATATAAATAATTAAATAACTTTAATATGTTTTTGGGTGTTTGTAGCCAATTTGGTTGCAAATAGTAATTAATAATTAAATAATAAATAATAATTGCTATTAAATAATAGTAATTAATAATTAAATAATAAATTAATAATTAATACTGATCAATTATTAATAATTATTTTGAAATATGAAATAATTAGTAACTAATAATTAATAAATAGTAATTAAATTTTAAATAATTAATATTAATACCACTTGTTAAGAGCTAATAATTTGAAATTAATAATAAATAATTAAGAAGCAATAATTAATAATTAAGTAGCAATAACTAATAATTGAGGAGTAATAATTAATAATTTATATTTAACAGTTAAGAAGTAATATTTTATATTTTAATAAAAATTTCAATCAATTTTTATAATATTTTAATATAATTTTTCAAAAAATTTAGAAAAAATCATAAACTTAACAAACAATTACTATATATATTATTTACAGGGAATTAGGCTGAAGGAAAAACCTGAGAACACTTTTAGTCTGAACGACAGAAGTTTTAAAATTTAGCCTGAAAGACAAAAAATGATATATTCATATAGCATTGCACATTCATAATGCTATATTCATATAGCATTACACAGCTATTTGTTTGTGTATGCAGAAACTTATAAAATTGTGTTGTATATAGCATTATAGATTAGTAATGCTATATGAATATAACATTATGGATGTGTAATGCTATATGAATATATCATTTTTTGTCCTTCAGGCTAAATTTTAAAACTTCTGTCCTTCAGACTAAAAGTGTTCTCAGGTTTTTCCTCCAGCCTAATTCTCTCTATTATTTAACTTATCATATTAAATAAATTTCAAAATAATAGTTGGTTGATGGAATTAGTCATCCACTTCCCTGCATATCAAAAATTTTCCCTCTATATATATCTTTCAAAACAATAGTTATTTATTTATCATGATAATCAATATTTAAAACAACTGGATACAATCCCAAAATTTTCCCTCCATAACGAAAATTTTGGCTCCAACGCAAAAAAAGTCCTTCCAAACACCCTAATTTTAAAACAATGCCCTCCAGATAACTTTGTTAGCCCAATCCCTAAATCAAAAATCAAAGCCAATAACCATAATTCCCCTATATCCTTAAATCATTTTATCGGCAGAGAAAGTAAAAAAAGAGCGCAATGCGTCGCTGCTCGACATCCAAGGGGAGTTGAAGTCGCGGTGTGGTGACTGGAAGAGGCCTCATCCTTGAACGACGAATGAGGGGTTGCTGGCGATCTAATGAAGCGCACACGATTGCGCATGAGGCTGGCAGCGTTTTGGGAACTATTGATATGATTTGAAGTTCACTTTCAGGTCGCGGTGATGGATTTGGGATGTTCGATTCGGTTGTGGCCGAGGTTGGAGGTGTTCGCACGGGTAGTGGCTGTTGGCGGCGTGGCGATTGCTGGATTGGGTTTGGTGAGGGGTCGCAAAGGCGATTCATGCGATGTTGCGATTTTTGTAGGGAAGTTTTGGAAGATGGTGGCATTGGAGCACAGTGAGGAATTAGGTGATGTTGGTTGAAGTAGTAGTGCTCGGGGATGTTGGTTTAAGCAGTAAGAAGTGGTGGCTGATGTAGTCAGAGAAGGAGATGGTGATTGGCAACTAAAGAATCAAGTATTGTGGAAACTGACTTCCTGGTTGTGGAAATATGGGGGAGAATTGAGTTGTCGTATTGATGAGGCAGTGGTATGACTTGTATGATGAGGTAAATTTGTGGCTGTTTATTGTAGGCTATGGTGTAATGTTGCTAGTTTGTGGTGCACTGGTACACTATTTGATTGATGGAGGATGGTTTTGTTGAGGAAGTGTTGTTATGGTGGTATGGTTGCAGTTGACGGTGATATGGGGGTATTTGGTTTGACGTGATAACATGGTGGTACTTGACGGTACAGGCGATTACAATGGGATGAACTGAAGTGTTGGAGGAAAGTGCAGCAGTAGCTTCTGTTGGTTATGAGCAGTAGAGCGTTTGTAGAGTGTTAAGTGATGTGGATATTCGATGTTGCCGTTGATATGTTGAAGTGTTTTGATGTCGAGCAGATATGTGGTTGCAGAGGATGGCTACAGCTTGAAGTTGCGGCAGTTAGGAAGTGGATGGCAGGTTTGTTAGAGAAGTACAATTGTAAAGATATGAGGATGGTATTTGAGATAGGTGAGTGGTTGAGGAAAGAGTGTTATGTTGTTGGCAGATTGTGTGACTAGTCTGCAGTTATATGGGATGTAGCAGTTGGTATTGGCCAATGAAGATGGTGGAAAGAAGTGAAGAGCTGTTTGTTTCAGCTGGTCGGCAGTGTTGGTAGTGGCTGTCAGAAATGTAGGGGAGTGGTTAGTTGCTTATTTAAGGTAAACCTCAATTTGAGTATATACTACATAATAGTGCTATATTATGATATATAATCACTGAGGATTTTATTTTTTGGTACAGGCTCCCTTGGAAGATAATTCACTCAAACTTTCAGGTTGGAAGGAAAAATACGAACTTTAGTTAAAACATAAGAGGTAGACTTTTATTTATTTTATCTGATTTGATGCATTTTTAGTAAGTTTAACTATATAGTTGGATTTTAGTCTTGTTTTTTGTCATAGATCCATCAAATAAGCAACAATACTTAACTAGAAATTTGAAGTTTTATTGTCACCACTCAAGTATATATGCTTCTAGCTTTAGACAATACATCATTTGTACATTGCTGTATGGATTGAATTATAACCGATTCATAAACTTGTTATTATGAAGAAAAATATTTCACAAACTGAATAATAATTTGAATCTGAACTCCAACTGTGTAATCAAGCGAACAAACTACACCTTTCCTGTGAAATATTCTCATCTATCGTGCAAAATAGAACTTATCGGATTTTTCTTTAAATAACCTATAAATAAACTTTAAGAATGGTCATTTTATAAATTATGAAAATTAAACCTCTCTACACAATTAGAGGCTTCTCCCTTGGATATTATAGTATCTACTCATCTGCTTATCATACTCTTGTTTTTGTTATATGGGATGCAATAACAGTTTTCCACTTTGTTAGTTCTCGTAGCCAGAGATGCTAAACTATTTGGCTTGCCAAATTTAATTTACATAAATAGTTTTCATTATACTAGAAGTTCGAACCGCGATTTGGCACCTCTAGTTTGATTATCATACTATCCTTGTATACACTGTTCATAATGTTTATGCCTGCATATGCTCTCTAAATAAAATATGTTCACTTTTATGCAACAGGGTTCATCTAGGTCTTTTAAAGATGCTTCATTCAAGAGGCTGGCCAAATCAAGTGCAATTATAGTTATTGATTTCGATAGCTCTGCCTATAGCAATAAAGATTGTAGTTAGTAGTTATGTTAGTTTAGGTTTATATTCGATGTTTTGTAACTATGTAAAACCTTATGAATGATGTTAATAGATAAATCATTTTGTTATTTTGAAATATGAATAAATATGGTTGTCATTAGTATATAGTTTTGTTTCACTTAATTTACACATGTATTGCATTAGTTTTTTTTCTCATTTGAATTTTTTTAACAACGGACAAATACATTTGCAAAAGATCCTTTTGCAACAGACAAAAACAGTTGTAAAAGGATTTATTACAACGGGCAAATACAGTTGCAAAAGACCTTTTTGCAATGGGCCAAAACCGTTGCAAAAGAACCCTATTGCAATGGGCAAGAACCGTTGTAAAATTCATCTATTCTATTAGAATATCGCATAATACAACGGGCCCAGGCCCATTGTGAAACTCCTATTACAACGGGCATTGCCCATTGTAAAAGGGGTATTTTGCTGTAGTGCCACCAGAAGTTAATACTATAGACGACTGCAACATCTATAGAGCTTAGCTTTTGGCCTCCAGATACAGGATGTTACAACTTAGTATCAGAGCATAGTTTATGAAAAAAAATTAAAAAATGGTTTTTAAAACATAATCCTAAGGAATTAGAGTAGGATTGAGGTATGGGATAACGCTATAGTAACGTACTTGTATTTGTTACATATAAGTATACACTTTATCTCTAGTCTCCTATCCTTGTTAGGTTATTTTTCTATATCTCATAAGTTTGAATACGGATATGGAAGGTAGAAGAGGAAGAGTTAACCCAGAAGAGAAAAGCACCAATAGGAATGCCAAGTCTAACGTGAGAAGAGGTCAAGATTAGACACAAGCAGATAATGTGGGTGATGAAGTTCCGCGGGTTGGAATGGTAGCTATGTATCAATTTTTTTGTGAATATGGTTCAGGCAGGGTTTCTACTGGAGTAGTGGGAGGAGTTCTGAAAGTTCTGATAGCTAACCATTATGCTAACTTGAGTAGATATTACACCAACCTTGCAGGGAAGCTGTTTATTGAAACAGAGGATGCCATGAAGTAGAGAATTGGTTGTTGCACTGCAAAAGGACTTTTGTAGATTTGGTGCTCAATGATGAGCAGAAGAGGAGGTTTGCACCTAGACCGCTATGGAGCAGCTCTGTTCCGGTGGAATAGTGTGACTGTGACGGTGTGTGAGGAAACTATGACCTGGGAAGATTTCAAATGAAGATTCCAGGAGAGGTTTATGTCAGCAATGGCACAGTCAGCTTTGATCAGGAAGCTTGCGGAGTTAGAGTAGGGGGAGATGTCAGTTCTGGAGCATGATAAAAAGTTTGAGGAGTTGGCCTGATATGGGTATGCTTCAGTAGATACAGTCATGAAGAGGAACGAGAAGTTTATTAGGGGGTTGAAGCCTGAGTTAGCTAGCACCACATTACTTCATATTAGAGATTCTTTTGATTTTTTTATGGAGATCGAATTAAGGCGTGAGAAGTTACTTGATTCTCTAGGGAAGAATAAGGCTAAAGAAGTCCAGGTTGGGCAGAATCAAAAGAGGAAGTTCTTTTTTAAGAAAGGTGCTCAGAAGGGAAGAGCAGCGAAGAAGGGGAAGTCTGAGATTGTCTGTTTCAAGTGCAACAAGAAGGGAAATTTTGCTAATGAGTGTCATGCTGTAAAGGCTAAGGAAGCTAGAAAGAAGAGTGTCAGGTGCTACAACTATGACCAGATTAGCCATTATAAGAGCCAGTGCAAGGAGCCTACAAAGGTTGGAAAGAGCATAGTTTATGCATTGGAACCCGCTGCTTCTAAGCCAACAACTTAGGAGAAAGGAAAAACATTCTTTGGAGGTACGTTTCAGATTCATGTATGACTGTCAGCATTCTATTTGATACTGGTGCATTGCATTCTATTATATCTAGATGTTTGATAGATAAGCTTAACCTAGAACCCGTATATTTAGTTACTTCCTTACAGTATGCGAATCCAATAGGAGGGTATTCAACTTAGGGATGAGACGTGATCGGTTAAAGTTTTACCTATTAGGTCATACTTTTTGTTTGCAATTTGCATGTGTTTGATTTTGTGGGGTTCGGCATTGTTCTTAGGATGGATTGGTTAAGTAAGTATGATGCTGGGATATTTTGCTAAGATAGGAAAATATCTCTTAGACACCCTGCTTGTAGTGATCAGATTTTTTTTATATCGTAGAAGGTTCTAGCGATGAGATGTATGCCTTGTTGGGTGCTATGAAATTGGATGATGAGTTAAGTCGAGTTTTCGTGGTTAGAGAATTCACAGATGTTTTTGAGCCTGTGGTTGGATTACCGCCAAAACGAGCCATTGAATTTCGGATAGATTTATTTTCGGGAGCAGTACCAGTGAGTAGACCACCAAGCAGGATGACTCCTAAAGAGATGAGGGAGTCGAAGGTGCAGTTGGTGGAATTAGAAGGTAAGAATTTTATTAGGCCGAGTAGTTTGCCTTAGGAAGCAGCTGCAGTGTTTGCTAAGCCGAGTGGATTGTTAAGGCTATGTATCGATTATTTTATGTTGAATGAGAGTACGATAAAGAATCGATATCAATTGCCAAGGATTGATGATTTGTTCGACAAATTGAGTGGAGCAAAGGTATTCTTGCAGTTGGATTTGACGACAGGTTTCCATCAGCTCATGGTAACAAAGGATAATATACTTTTGACGTCGTTTAGGACCAGATATGGGTCGTACAAATAGATAGTTATGCCGTTCGAACTGACTAATGAACCATCTTTCTTTGTTGATTTGATGAACCGGGCTTTCCGAGAGAACTTGGATAGTTTCTTATTGGTCTTTATAGATGATATCTTGATTTACTCTAAGGATGAAAGAAAGAATGAAGTTCATCTTAGAGTGGTGCTTGAGACGCTGAGGCAACATCAACTGAAAACGAAGTTTTTGAAGTGTCACTTCTGGAAGAAAGAAGTGAAATTTCTTGGTCATGTATTCTCAGAGAAAGGATTATCAGCGGATCCAACTAAAATTGAAGCAGTGAATAGTTGAAAAAGACCCGAGACAGTAATGGAGAAAAAGAGTTTACTTGGGTTGGCTGTTTATTATCAGAGGTTCATTGAGGATTTCTCATGGATAGCATCGCCAATGACCAAGCTGACAAGAAAGGATGTAAAGTTTGTGTGGATCGATAAGTGTGAGGAAGCATTCCAGCGTTTGAAACACTAATTGACCCATTCACTTGTGTTGGTTGTTCCAGAAGGGAATTTGGATTTAGTGGTTTAAACTGATGCATGTGGAACAGGTTTAGGAGCTGTGCTGATGTAGAGAGGTAAAGTGGTTGCTTACGCTTCTAGACATCTTAGACTGTATGAGATCAGATATCCAACGCATGATTTAAAAATGACTGCAGTGATTTTGCTTTGAAGGTGTGGAGACACTACATTTTAGGAGAGAGATTTGAGTTATATACTGATCATAAGTCGTTGAAGTATTTGTTTTTTCAAAAGGAGTTGAACATGAGACATCAGAGGTGGTTAGAGTTTATTGCAGCTTATGATTTTGGGATTGAGTACACACCAAGGAAAGGCAACAAGGTTGCAGACGCACTTAGCAGAAAATATTAGAATGCAGTATTGGCGATGATTGCTGAGTGGAAAGATTTGAAAGCATTAGCAGATTACAGAGTGCAGTGGAGATACGTTGTATTACCTTGTTTGGAAGTTCGACCATTGATAATCGAGAGGATTGCTTCTAAATAGGGAGAGGATCTGGTGTTAGCTGAACGGATTAGGAAGCTAAGAGATAGAACCAAGAGCGATGACTTGAAAGGTTTCAGTCTTGACCAGAATGAGTGGTTGAGAAAGAAAGGAAGATTACGTGTTCCGAATGTAGGAAACATAAGGAAAGAAGTCTTAGAGGATTGCCACTGTTAAAAGTTCTCTATTCACCTAAGAGGTACTATAATGTATCAAGATATGAAGAGGAGTTTGTTTTGGGAAGGAATGAAGTGGGATATTGGTTTGTGTGTGAAACAGTGCTTGATTTTCCAACAGATAAAGGCCGAACACTAGAAACCAAGTGGGTTGCTTCAGCCATTATATATTCCAGTATGGAAGTGAGATTCTATCTCCATGGATTTTATTGACGGGCTGCCAAGGTCGAACAAAGAAAATGATAGTATATGGGTCATAGTGGATAGATTAACCAAGAGTGCCCATTTCATTCCATTTAGGTCAACCAGAACAGCACCTGTCTTGGCAAAGGTGTTTATGAAGAATGTAGTCATACTGCATGGAATTTCTAGTAGCATAGATAGTGATAGAGATCCTTTGTTCACTAACAAATTCTGGAAGAGTTTACAGGACTTTTGGGAACCAAGCTTAAGATGAGTACCGCTTACCATCCCCAGACAGATGGGCAAATGGAAAGAGTTAAGAAGATCTTGGAAGATTTGCTAAGAGCTTGTGTGTTAGATCTTGGGGGATCATGGGAAGACCATCTGCATTTATTCAAGTTTTCGTATAACAACGGTTATCAGACTACTATTGGGATGACATCATTTGAGGCTTTGTATGGAAGGCCATGCAAATCTCTCATATGTTGGCTAGAAACCGGAGATAGGTTGGTTCTTGGTCCAGATTTAATCAGAGAAGCTGCAAAAAAGATTGAGGTCATTCGGGCTAGAATGAAAGGGACTCAGTCTAAGCAAAAAATTTATGCGGAGAGACGGAAAGATCTAGAGTTCTCAGTTGAAGATCAGATTTTCATCAAAGTTTCACCGACGAAGGGTGTGAATAGATTTGAAAAATCAAGGAAGTTAGCACCGAGATTTGTTGGACCTTTTCCTATTGTTAAGAGGATCGAAAAACTCACATATAGAGTTGAGTTACCGAGTAGTTTAGCAGGATTCAACGATGTTTTTCATGTTTCTCATCTCAAAAAGTGTATGGGAGACCCGAAGACACTATTGCACCGACTATGCTAAATAATTTAGTGGTAGAATCGGATTTGACCATAGTAAGAAAGCCTATTCGTATTGTTGCGAGAGATGAAAAGAGGCTTAGAACCAAGACCGTCAGATTAGTCAAAGTCTAGTGGAGCAACGATGATACAAACTATACTTAGAAGATTGAGATCATGATTAGAGATGCTTATCCTGACTTTTTTGATGGTAAGTTTTACCTTATCGTTTGATTTGTTGTGTACCTTATCGTAATTTCGAGTATGAATTCTTTAAGGAGGCGAGTCTGTAAAACCCTGGATTTTTGGTGACATTATTTAGGATATTTAGTTAGCTAACTTAATAAAATAATGTGTTGATTAGGGGATTGAGATTTTATTTAATTAAAGGGGTAGTTGTACCATTTAATAACAAATTATAGAGGAGTTAATATGAAATAGGAGAGGGCTAAAATAGGAAAGTTGCCATTCCTATATCCTTTCCCTTAGGCCATGTATTCCTATATAGATTCATTTTCATTTGAAAATTCCATAGCTAAAGGCTGATCACCATTAACAAGGAAGAGAAGAAGAAAAGCTAGGAAGAAGCTAATTCAAATCAAATCTATTCACATCTCAATCTCTATAATCATAAAGTCTAAGGTGAATAATGTTTACGTCTCATTTTTTATTATATTTTCAGTTTTTAGACGATTAAAGAATATTTTGCAATGATTTTCCATGATTTTGAATGATGGAATGATTATATATACATGTGAATGATTTATGCATATTCATATTGACTTTATGATATATTTGTGAAAACCATATAAAATGACATCCAAATGCCTTGCGAATTTTTATGAAGATCATAAATATTATTTGGAGATGGGTTTCAATTTTCAATTTTTTTTTTGAATTTTCTAGGAATTACCATGAATTTTCCAATAAAGAAAAATAGTATTTTTGGTTATAAATTAATTATGGGTAAAGAATTAATTATTTGGGTTTGAAATTTTTATATGTTAGAAAAAACGTATAATGTGATTTTTTGGAATTTTTCAAGATTTTTCCTAAGCATTTTAAGGGATATATAAAATTATTTAAGGTATGGAACTTAAATGTTTATATAATTTTAAGAGAGAAAGGTGTTTTTGCCAAATAACTTAATTTATTAAATCTGAAAAGTCAACGGCCCTTTTGACAAAGTGCAGTACTTTTTGTTGGTAAAGAAAGAGAAAACTAATCATAATTAGACACATGACACAGGTTAGGTGAAAAAACTATTTGCTACATGTTTTCCAATTGTTTATCTCCATCGGCACCAGGTTCCGCCCACATACTATCTCCTCCAACACAGTCGAAACTAATACATATGGTATCAAGCAACTGGCACGTAATGAATTGGACGTGGACGAAAGATATAGGATCGAAACTAATGCTTTTGAAGGGGTTGAGGTAGTACTCTGTTTTTAAATTGAAAATGCGCCCGCTTGCTTTTGACTAAATGGATTTCGACAAAGTAGCTTTCGACCAGGTCAAATGATATAAAGAAAATGGTTTCGATTGGGTTGTGCCTTTGTATTTAAGTAATTGCTTTCAACTAAGTCAAAACCTTTTTACTGTCGCCTTATTACCTTTTGACCCAAATGGTTTCGAAAGGGTTGTTTTGTTTTCTAACAACTTGGCCACCTCTCCAATTCTTTCGAAGGGATGGTTTCGACACCATCACTTCATTACTTAGGAAATGGTTTCGAAGCAGTAGCCTTCGACTTAATTGTTTTAAGAGATTTTTTCTATAAGTAAAGTAAAACCCAAATGGTTTCGTAAGAGATAGTTTTAAAAGGTTTCCAAACAGATGTTTCGTCTATAATGGGTTTCTGATCCTTTTGTTTTACTTGAAGGTTGAATCCAAATGGTTTCGACCGAGACCTTTTTCAGTAGTTTCGAAGGAATGAAATTTTGAATAGTTTTGAAAGGTTTCCACATGTTTTAAATTGAATCCAAAGTGATTTCGAAAGGATTGAATCTTGACTGTTTCGAAAGGTTTTAATGAATGGTTTCGAAAGGGTGGTTCCCCAAGGTTTCGAAAGGGTTATAGGAAAAAGTTTTTCCTTATGTTTTCAAAAGGCAATTTAAAAAGGTTTTAAAGGGGGACGTCTGATATTTTGAAGCTTTCGGAGAAAACAAAGGAAAGGTTTTTCTAATGTTTTCGAAAGGGTCTGTTCATGGATTCTAAGTGTAAGATTGGCCTTTCGTCCTAGATTAAGTAAAACATTTTACTTGGTTTCGAAGGGATTACCTTTAAGGGTTTCGAATGCGTTGTTTAAAGGTTTAAACAAAAGTTTTGGATTTATTAAATAGGCAGGATAGCCTAAGTATTTCAAGTTATTTTGAAAGGTTAGCTAATCCTTTTTAAAAGTCATCAACATTATTTTGAGTAAAGTATATATAACATGGAAAAATGGTTTAGAGTAAAGCTAAAGATATATTTTTATTGTATATATATATAACTTGAAGGACTAAATCATTTCGAAAAGGTATCGAAGAAAATTTAAAGGATAATTAACCCTAAGAAAAGATTTCGAACTGTTAATCCATTTTAATTTGGACAGTTAGTCCACTTTGGAGACAATCAGCCTAGATTATGGATAGTTAGTCCAGTTTGCGGGCAATCAGCTCAGTTTTATGAAATATTGTTCATTTGTAGCATAACGTACCTTGCTATTATGTTTGGACAGATAGTTCACATATTACTAGCTTTTACGGATAGATAGTCCGTTTGTTTAGCATAATGGATATTGCTATTTTGATTAATTAGTTTAATTAACCAGTTTGGTTGCAGGAAAGGATTGCAAAATATATGTTTCGAAAAGGATATTAGTGAGGGGAAACCCATTCTGCTGAGCAGTTTGGTCTCACTTGATATCAATAAACCGAGATGTAGTAGAATTATTCACATTAGGCTTTATGTCTGACTCGAAGTTTTTGTTTTCCCTTAAACTCTCGGGTACTCAAAATTAATTTGAGTAAGTTGAGGATTGAGGTTTTCAGGTTTTAGTCTTTTGGCGCATAAAGCTTTCGGAGACGAGCAAGTGGCTGACGGATAGTTATTTAGGACTTTCATTTTGTTTTGATTCCGCTGTGTATATTATGTCGGTAATGACTATATTGCTTTGATCAACGAAGGGGGCATCATCATATGTCGCTCTTAGCATATTTTGTAAATGATATATTTAATCATTACCTGTGAAAAGTTTAAGGATTATGTAACACAGATATGAATTATTGTTTTGAAATGTAACCAGCGAAATGTTTTTTTTTTGAAATATGTGATTTTGTTCATAATCATGTGATTCTAATATTATGGATACCATTATCGTTACTGTATTTTTTCACCAGAAATTAATATTATATATGACTGCAGCATCTATAGTGCATAGCGTTTGGCCTCCAGTTATGGGATGTTACAGTTGACCTTTTCTCCCATCGATCTTAGGAGACCGTTGCTATTTTCTTTTAACCAGACCAGAAGACCATTGAATCATTTGATATGTCTTAGCTTGAGTCAACCAGTAGGCTAGTTGGCTTGAGAAAACTAATATAGGTTCATAGTGACCTTGGGAAAACCTATGCCGTTGAGTGAACCAATTTATGGGATATGGTAATTTTGGGAACGTGCAACCCTTTGACCCTTGTGAATGACGGACCATTCACTTTAAACCACACATGCATGATATGTTATTAGTTCTATGATTATATTCTAATCATTTTTGGATGCAGGATGTGCTATGGATTACGTATTGTTTGCTAGGGTATTAGTGAGGGGAAACATGTTTCGCTCAGTGGCGTGGTCTCACTAAGTGCCTATATTTTGATTTGAGATAGACTAATATTATTCACACCAAATTTTTGTCTGACTCGAAGTTTTTTATTTCCTTCTAAACTCTCAGGTGCTTAATTTTGAATTGAGTAGGTTGAGAGCCGGGTATTCTAGTTTTCGACGACTGATCTTCCGGAGATGTGCAGGAAACAAGCTACTATTTAAAGTTTATTTATGCAGTGCAGAAGTTTAACTGCTTTTTTGTTGTTGTTGGGCTTATATAACGACGACTACTACAATCGACTAAGTACTTAAGACTGTGATCATCCATGATGACATCTTCATATGTCGCTCTTGGAATTATATATGCAATTATTATATTTTATCCAAACGATGTAATTGTGGGGTTATGTGATTAAATTTAAGTTTATAATGAATTTGCAATTGATAAACGAATTTTTTAAATGGAAATTTGAAAATTCTCGTGCTCTTAATGTTAATGACATATTAAGTGATCCTATTTTGTCACTGAGAAATAATGCTAAGGATGACTGTAGCATTACTAGTATCCATTTTCAAGCCTTAAAATGGAGAATGTTACAATAAATATGTTAAGCATAATGGATTTTGAGTTAAATGTTCTGAGTCGCTCTATTAATGATCCAAATAGCTTTACTTTTGCATGCATATGAATTAAGACTTGAGACTTTTTCCATTGCACCTGAAGATCTTTTCATTATTGAAAAACATATATCATTTATATGTTTGGAGTTAGAGATTTTGAGTAGTGAAGAAAATGAGTTTCATGAATTTGAGTGAAACATTTGGTTGTAGGGCAAAGGCCAAACCCGACCTTATTTGTACGTGCTACTCCTTCTCATTTTTCATTTCACATCATTACAATGTCAAGCTTTCTAAACTTCGAACCACCTCTTTACCAACTTAAACCTAACCAAATTTGATTACTAAATTCATGGAAAAATCACCTTAATTCCTCTTAGACCATTCTCTAAAAACTCAATCCATATGGAGCAATATTGTACTAGCCTGCCTTTTTCGACCATCGGGTTCAACGACGTAAACACCTCGAAGGCCAAAAAGGCAAGTCATTAGGCTATGACAACAAGAAATACAAAGTTCTAACTAATAACATTTATAATCTCACAGTCGAAGGAAACAAAATATAATATATCATTGACCATTATCATTTCATAACACCAAATGGTATCACATCATCATATACATATGACTTTACAATACCAATCAAGCACAATCCAAACATAAGTCTTAACCAAGTATAACACATATTTACAATATATACATAAGAGTCCACGCCTCCTATTCCATCACGCCTTCAAACTCCTTCAAACTAGCGATAAAAGTAAAAAAAGAAAACATGTGTGGATCAGATATAAGCATGAGTAAGTGAATCATATCTACTCCACGTATATTACAAAGATAATGGTATAATGTGACAAGTGTCTAAAACATTTTAAAACTACCTCACACACTATGAACCATATCGTACCCAAATTACCGTATACATTTGGTCCCATCATCTAAAATAAAGGTTCGTATCATCAAACTATCACGTGCTGGGCTCACGCCCTGGATCCATCACATAACCTTTGGGGCCGCTTAACGCTTATGCCTTATAAAAAATGGACTCATGACTTAGATCCCTCCTCCCATACGCTACAAGATCGATTATCGTCCCCCTCCTCTCATGATCCGCTTCATGCGCTATAAGAGAGAAAATCTCCTGGACCTACCTACTACATTACAGCGTCGCCTCCCTAGGCCATAGATTCTGTACACGTTCCCATCAATCTCTTACTAATTCTACAACCAAATAAATTTCAGTTCAACTCCATAAAATGACTAACAACCATGTAGTTCTCCTTGGATCCATAATGTCAATAAATGTCTCTGAAAATGATTCAAAATGCATTTAAAACAAGAGAAACGATGTTTGGGTCAATAAGATATTGCTCAATTTGGATTCAGGTTCATACTAGACTCAAATAGCGTTCACCTGTTGGTCGCCCTGTGTTTGACCGGTTGACCAATTATGACGCGAGGGGTTAGTGATACACATGCAGATACACGTCCCAAACGTACCATCCGAAGGCCAGCAAGGTTTCTTGGCCAGCAGGCAACAAATGAATAAAAGCAGAAGGACCACTTTCAGCAATTCCAGAAATGGCAGCATGCAGTAGCCGTTATAACCAATTTCAGTAATTTCTTTTTTTTTAAATGGTGTGTACACCTGAAATAAAGTTGTATGGACCACTTTTTTTTAGTGGTTACAAATGAATGGCTAGGAATCGTCAATAGCAGCTATAAAAGGAAAGAATGTAATGAGAAATGATATGAAAAATATATGAAACTTCTCCTCTGTCTTCTTCTTTTCTCTATTTTATTTTCTTTACTCTGTTAATGTCTGCTCCCACAAAACAGTAGTCCACCAATTTGGTGCTTTCACTTTCCTCACTCTTCTCCCACTTCCATACACCATGGTTCAAACAACACAAGACCGTAACCGCGCCATTGACGAAGCCATCTCCCTACTCTGCGACGACTCCAACAATCACACAACCTCCATGGATTCCATGCGCTTCGACATCTCAAATCTCCAAAACTCCATGACCACTCTTACACAAATGATTCAAGACCTCACTGTCAAAATCACTTCCCCACCTCCTCCATCACAAACAGCCCTACATCACTCACGTAGCAATGGCCGACCACCACCACTCCTTACAACTCCACTTCACCCAACCTTCCAACCCAACCCAATAGCCATCCGCACCCCAAAATGTGAATTATCTCGCTTTAATGGATCTAATCCCCTAGATTGGATATTTCAAGCGGAACGATATTTCGCTTATCACGCCACACCGGAAGAACAACGAATCGAACTCTCAAGCTTCTACATGGAGGGACAAGCTTTGACGTGGTTCCAATGGATGTATCGGAACAATCAACTTTCTTCATGGATGGCTCTTACAAAAGCGATAGAACAAAGGTTCGGCCCCTTTACTTTCATTAACCCTCAATCTTCTCTGTTTAAACTCCGACAAACCGGAACGGTAGAGGAATATCAAGCAACATTCGAAACGTTGAGCAACCGTATCACATCCCTTTCTCCCGAATCATTCCTCCACTGTTTCCTGTCCGGCCTAAAACCACCAATCAAAAATGAACTACACATACTTCAACCATCATCCCTCTCCCACGCAATCGATTTAGCGAAGCTTATTGAAACTAAATTCACTGATCTACGCTCCTCCTTCTACAGATCAAACCCACGTCCCCTAAATGCTCCAAACCCGCCTCTACTTCTAACAGCACCACCAACCCAGTCTAATAACTTACAAAACTCCTCCACTACTCAACAAAGTACCCAGACAACCTCCAAAAATTACCCAATCCGACATCTTACCTCCTCCGAAATGGCCCAATGGAAAGCTCAAGGGCTGTGTTTCCACTGCGACAGCCGCTACACCCCTGGTCACCGCTGCCCTTCACCGCGAGCCCTCCTACTACTTCCCGACCCAGCCGTAGATCCATCAGACTCTACCATAACCGATCAACTTACTGACGCGGACGCCGACATCTCCGAATCCCAAATTGAACCACAAGCTGCCGAAACCCAAATCGACCTCTCCAATAGCACCACCGACGTCAGCTTCCACTCCATGGTCGGCGTAGCCAGCCCCCGTGCCTTGCGCCTCTCCGTCGTCATCGTGGGCCACCATGTCCTAGCCCTAATTGACACCGGCTCGACCCATAATTATATTCACCCACGAGTTGCTGCCTTTCTCAAGTTGCCAATCGAAGAGAAAACTCAATTTTACGTTACTGTGGGGAATGGAGCTAATTTATTGAGTAAAGGGAAATGCGCAGGTGTTCAATTTACTATCCAGAAAGTTGTATTTGAAGCAGATCTGCATTTGCTTGAGTTCACAGGCGTGGATATTGTTTTGGTTATCCAATGGTTGGAAACGTTGGGCCCAATTACTACCACCCACAAATCACTCACCATGAGCTTTGTTTACAATCAAAAATTTATTACCCTATCCGGCCTCGTTAACCTCTCCAACCCCAAAGAAATTTCCGTATACCAACTTAAACGTCTAGATTCCACGAATTGTATCGCCTCTTATTTTCATTTACACATCAACCCATTGACCCTTACTTCCCCACAACCAACCACAAAAATCCCGTCTCCTATTCAAAAAACATTGGACCAACACACTTCCATTTTCCAAAAACCAACCGAACTACCTCCTCATCGCTCTCTAGATCACCACATCAACTTAAAACCCAATCGCTCACCGGTAAATGTCCGCCCATATCGATATCCTCATTTCCAAAAAAATGAAATTGAAAAACAAATCCGTGAAATGGTCCATACTAAGCTTATTCAACCCTCCACTAGTCCGTTTTCCTCACCCGTACTTCTCGTAAAAAAAAGGATGGCACTTGGCGTTTTTGTGTTGATTATAGGGCCTTAAATGCGATCACAATCAAAGATCGATTTCCCATTCCAACCATCGATGAACTTTTGGATGAACTTCATGGTGCTACATACTTCACCAAATTGGATTTGCGTAGTGGGTATTTTCAAGTCCGTGTTCACCCCCTCGATATTCCTAAAACTGCCTTCCGCACCCACGAGGGACATTATGAATTTGTTGTCATGCCCTTTGGCCTCACAAATGCCCCCATCCACTTTTCAAGCAACGATGAACACCATCTTTAACCCCTACCTCCGCAAATTCATTTTGGTATTTTTTGACGACATCCTTATATATAGCCCTACCCTCATCACTCACATCTCACACTTAGAAACCACCCTTCGCCTCCTAACCGACCATAAATTCTTTATCAATCTTTCGAAATGCGCATTCGCTCTCACCAAAATCGACTATTTGGGCCACATAATTTCAGGCCAAGGAGTCCAAGTCGATCCAAAAAAATCCAAGCTATGGTTGATTGGCCCATTCCCCAAACTACAACGGCACTTCGTGGATTTCTAGGCCTTACGGGGTATTATCGCAAGTTCATCCAAAACTACGCCAAGATCACCAACCCACTCACCAATTTACTCAAAAAGGATGCCTTCTTTTGGACCACCTCCGCAACCGATGCCTTCAACGCCCTCAAACACGCCGTTACCACCACTCCAATATTGGCCTTACCCGATTTCACCCAAACTTTCACCATCCACACCGATGCTTCCATTACCGCCATTGGTGCCGTTCTCTCTCAAAATAAACACCCAATCTCCTACTTTAGCAAAACTCTTCCTCCACTCCTTCAAAGTGCTTCCACCTATAGTCGCGAAATGTATGCCATCACGTCCTCCGTCAAACGTTGGCGACACTACCTCCTCGGCCGCCACTTTATCCTCATTACCGACCACCAAAGGTTACGCCAACTCCTAACCCAAACCATACAGACCCCGGAACAGCAACGATGGCTAACCAAACTTCTTGGATATGATTTTACAATACTTTATCAGCCAGGCCATTCAAATGTTGTTGCAGATGCACTTTCACGCCGACCCACTACAGATCAGCCCACAAACATACAGACCCAACACCCTACTTCTTCCCTTCCTCCGTCCTTCTCTACCCACAATTCCAGCAAATTTCCTCAAACACCGAACTCCACTTCGCCTGCCACGAATCCAGTCCCATCCGCACCAACTCCTCCCCCGTCGCCACCACAAATTCCGTCCCCAACACTGCAACCTCACGGCGTCCACCTACACACCCAACCACCACCGCGACCATCCATTCCCCACCCAGATCTGACAAAACCCCTTCCGGCCAGTGACCAATCACCGTCGACATCGCATCCACGACAATACCCCACCCTACCCGATTACGCCACCTCACTACCGTCTACTTCACCAACCGCACCTCATCTCCATACCCTCATAACAACCAGATTCCTCCTCACTGAAAAGATAAAGGAAGCACTCGCAGCTGACCCCCATGCTCAACAGTTAATACAGGAAGCTTCAGCAGGTTCACCTCACTTGCAAATTTGAAATAGGCTGCTTTTGTACAATGGCAAAATTTTTGTTCCAGAAGCTCAACATCTCCGACAGCAGATTATTGCTACTCTTCATGACTCCAAGCTCGACAATTCAGGTATAAAAGCTACTATCGCTCGCATTTCCTCTAATTTTTTTTTGGCCAAAATTGTCTACCTCTGTCAAATAATTTATCACCCAGTGTCCGACATGTCTACAATCCAAACCTGAAAATACACCACCCAAAGGGCTTTTACAACCACTGCCAATCCCCTCTCGCATTTGGTAAGATATTTCAATGGACTTTATCACACACTTGCCACCATCTTCCGATAAAACCTCCATATGGGTCATTGTCGAACGTTTGTCCAAATACAGCCATTTTATCGCCTTACCAACCTCCATTTCCGCAGCCCAACTAGCTCACTACTTCATCCAAGAGTAAGTCCGTCTACATGGTTTTCCCCGTTCAATTGTTTCCGATAGAGACCGACTATTTATCAGCCACTTTTGGAAAGAACTTTGTTGCATTCATGGCACTGAATTAAAAATAAGCAGTGCTTACCACCCGCAAACGGACGGCCAAACCGAAGTGATGAATATATGCTTGGAGACCTATTTGCGAGCAGTCGTTGGTGATATACCCAACCGATGGGTTCAGCTTTTACCGTGGGCCGAGTGGTGGTACAATACTAATCACCACTCTTCCCTTAACACTTCTCCATTCCAAGTGGTATATGGAAGACCCCCACCAGCTCTTATGGATTATTGTGAAGGTAGCAGCAACTTACACGATCTTGATGAATGGCTTACTGACCGTGATTCTCTACTTAAACAAATCAAAGCAAATTTGGTGAAAGGTCAAACAAGAATGACAAACCACGCCAATCGACACCGAACGGATAAAGTGTTCAACGTCGGCACTTGGGTCTTCGTTCACCTCCAACCCTATCGTCAAACATCCTTAGGTACCACACACCATAAACTATCCCGCAAATATTTTGGACCTTATGAGATTATCGAAAGAATTGGTGCTGTTGCTTACAAACTTCGCCTACCCCTCGACTCCAAAATCCATCCCGTATTTCACATTTCTCTCCTCAAATACTGCCCTAACCCACACTCCACCACGCCAACCCACCTACACCCACTTACTCAAGAAGGCCACCCAGTATATCAGCCAGCCAAAATCCTTGCTCATCGCCACCTGAACCCCACTACACATCAAGTTCTTATACAATGGCAAGCCTTGGACCCTACCGAAGCCACTTGGGAAGATTATGCACAAATAACTCGCAGTTTTCCTCAGCTCAACCTTGAGGACAAGGTTACTTTTGAAGGGGAGGGTATTGATACACATGCAGATACACGTCCCAAATGTACCATCCGAAGGCCAGCAAGGTTTCTTGGCCAACAGGCAACAAATGAACAAAAGCAGAAGGACCACCTTCAGCAATTCCAGAAATGGCAGCATGTAGTAGCCGTTATAACCAATTTCAGTAATTTCTTTCTTTTTTTTAAATGGTGTGTACACCTGAAATAAAGTTGTATGGACCACTTTTCTTTAGTGGTTACAAATGAATGGCTAGGAATCATCAGTAGCAACTATAATAGGAAAGAATGTAATGAGAAATGATATGAAAAATATATGAAACTTCTCCTCTGTCTTCTTCTTTTCTCTATTTTATTTTCTTTACTCTGTTAATGTCTGCTCCCACAAAATAGTAGTCCACCAGTTAGCCTGCTTCATTATTTCACATCATTTTGCCTCTGCTCTCTATCATTCCTTCCTATGTTTGCATCGTTTTACCCCAAATCCTTTTCAGATCAATTTATGTTTAACACACTTGCATTAGTTATTGGTTTTTTTTGGTTTTGGTTAAGTTCAATATATAATTTGAGTTACAGATTAATCCAGAGATACAGAAACATTGTTTTTTCATTTTTAAACAAAAAACATCACTATTTCTTTAATTTTCCTCTGAAACTATTTCATTAATCCTTATAAGTTATTATTAATCATATATTTGTAGATAATTAGACCCAGATCACCATCATAACATCTAACTAGATATTATATCAAAAAGTAGAGAAGAATCACTCATAAAGTTGTCTCCTTTCCTTTAGTCCTTCGATGTCTAGCCTGCTACATCTCCAATTCTTTGAATTCCACCTCCAAAGCTGTATGTGGTTTCTCCGTAATCTTTAGTTCACCACTAGTTTTGCTGATTCCATGGAGAAATGAGTGAGTTGTGATGATTTGAAGTTTAGAAAGAAAGAAGGAAGAAGAAGGAGAAGCGAATCGGTGAATTGTCTGAAAAAGCTAAAATGAACATATATGGTAGACTATTTATAGAGAAGAAGGGGAAAATTAACGGCCAGAAATTCAGATTCAAATATTTGATGCCAATCTAGCTACAGGAAATTATCGTCAACGACAAAATTTCACAGCTTTTTAGCCTCAAGGACAGACCTTCAATATTTTATCATGAAGGACAACTTTCTGTAGGTATCAGTTTTTAGTTATCGGTAGCAGTTTTTAGGTATCAATTTGTAGTTATCGGTAGCAGTTTTTAGGTATCAGTTTTAGTTCGGTAGCAGTTTTGTTGTCCTTATGAATAATTTTGGAAAATGTTTGTTCTTATGAATAATTTTTAAAAGAATGTTTGTCCTTGTCGTAAAAATATTGAGGTCGTGTTCTTGAGGCAAAAAATATACAAATCTTTGTCCTTTAAATTAATTTCCCCATCTAGCTAATCGGTAAATCGTCCAAGTCTCCATCATACGATACCTAAATCCATAAAATGAATATAACCTGCAAATCAGAAAAACATGTCGATAACAATGGCGTAGCTTTCATCGCCAAATTCCAAAGTAGAAAAATGACAATTTTATCCCTTTCTTAATTTAAATAAATTCATTAAGTTAGCATGAAATCGTCAATTATAATATATATATATTAAAATTCTAGGGTATTACATTCTCACCCCTTAAAAAGTTTCATCACAGAAATTCCTATAGAATGGAAAATGTAATATAACATTCGTATCATCAAATATATAAAAACCAAGCAAACAACCACAACAATACCATCCATTGTATTCAGTATGCTTAAAAGAATCGACTAGATAATATATATAGCATTTAGGTATGAATGATGTCATGTAACTTGCAGTTTTTGTACTTGTAATGGAATAATGTAGCTAATACATCCTATAAGAATGCAATAAGATGACATAATATGCATGAATGCGTGACATCCTAATATAAGCATATAGTCCTATATGAATGCAATAGTCATGTCTCAACTATCAAATAGGATAATCCACAATCTAATAGTAGTTTACCATAGCAACCAACCATAGCAACCAAATCATTTAAAGCATCCAATCCTAACATCAAATACTCCAATTCTTAGGAATCACATTAAATTATGAAATACTGCAATGGCTGCCCCTCTGGAGACATCGATCCAAAGCCCATAACGACGTTTGAACTAACATCGTGCCAAGAAGTATGGATAGTTAGGTTTTTATGGTCTATATGATACAGAGACAAATACAATTTTAAAACATTTTATGCTTTCGGTTCTCACAGCGAAATGAAATAAACTATAAGTATTGAAAATAATTCCAAATTAGAATTTTTCAAAATAGACGTGGTCCATATAAGTACTAATAAAATAGAGTCTCCAATGACAATACAATATAAATTTTCCTAATAAGTAAAATAAGATACATAAGAGAATGACTATAAATAAATATATTTTCAAAGAGTCATGTCACCTCCTCCATGCACCTTATACAACTCACTTCATCTACTGCCCTGTCCTCCTACAATAGATATCAAGAGGGTAAAAAGAAGGGTATCAAACAAGGTCTGGTGAATGAACTATATTACTAGTGGTACGATGTTGACAAGTAATTAAATTTTAGTTATAATCTACAAAACCTAGAGGTGTTCATTTGTGTGAGTGCACTATATATAAGGTATTACTTTACACACTATAGGTAACAATTGTCAATGCTTCTAAATCCAATAATGATCTAACAAGGTTTCCATCCAAAGGTTGGACATCAGGAAGCTAAGTAAACCTAGGGATATCCTTAGTGTACAGTCTCGGTAATGGACTCTATGACCATTCATCGAGCTAACATAATCAACAACAAATTGTTTAATTGTACATTGAATTAACATACTCAATACGAAATCATTTAATTGCACATTGAGTTAACATACTCGGTAGTAAATCATTTAAGTTGCACCACGTTGAGTGTGCACCCAATGCCCAATTACTCATTGAATACATAGTCCAATAATACTTTCCATCTATATTGAATACACGGCTCGATATTACTTTCCATCTATGCATTGGACAAACTCCTCGTTAGTGCTCATATACTACGCCCTTATCATTTAACATGTACACAAGGGTCAATTAACTGATTCGACCCCTTTATAGGTTAGTTATCGTACTATAACGAATGTCCCTATCGACTCTTTTCCGCTTTCACCAAGTGTATGACAGGAATTAGCTACAATAACAACATAAGCGTCAAAATGCAACGCCCCATGCCGCGTTAAGTGTCACAATTAATAATTTCATGAATTGTAAAGCTAGGTACGTCACCAAGTGTGATACGATTCCATCTTGTTGCACAACCTCATTTCGTTACATGGACTCCCAAAGTCAAGGAAGTGCGAACAAGGTTCCCTTATCCATCCTACCTGGCATGCAGCAAGTTAAGGTTTGACTCGTGCTTGCTTTAGCCATCTAGATGTTTAAGCTTTTGTTCAGACATCTGACTACCTGTGCAAAAATTGGCTAATGGCACTCATACGTCTGGCCTTATATTCATACATTTGACTTTGATTCTAGAAGTTAGAGTAAATGTTCAAACGTCTGAATCATGTCATATTCCAACCATATCCTTTTTGGTACGATTTTTCTAGGATTCAGATATCTAACCTAGAATTCAAATGTCTAAACAAGCTTTTATGGTCTATTTTCTTTTCCATTTTGTTCATCTCCATTATGGTCCTTCAAAAGTATTTTAATAGAATTTTAGTTTCATTCATCTTCAACTTCATGTAGTCTATCTATATGTAGATATTCACCCACTTATCTACCTATATCCCAGAATTAATAGAGTCAAATCTAAATAAATTTCAAAGGGTGTATACAAACTTTTTAATCCATCCAAAAAAATTCGAACAAATCATACAAAAATTAGATCTAGAGAATTGAGGGTAATTTTAATCTAATTTACCCTCCCCTCAAGTGATAATGATTGTATTATCAAATTATTACCCATGGTTTCCCGATTATCCCAATTCAATTTCAATTAAATATCGTTGATTCAAATTAAAGATCATATTTTTATCTCCATAAAGATATATAAATGAAGTTTAACTATTTGTCTACATCATTATCATGTTGTAGATTAATCCACATGCTTTGGAATTATGTTTTAAGGAAACCTTTTCTCTAACTCGACTAGATCGAATGTTTCCCCTTCTCTTTCCAACTTGCAATCATTTGGTTTTTCTTTCTCTCCAATTTGATTTCTATTCTTGTTGAAGTTCAGAATTTTAATTTATATTAAGAGGTTTGGATGAGGAGGAATAGAATTAGGAGTTCTTAGTGGAGGCTAGAGTTTAAAATGAAGAGAGTGAAGGCTAAGATTGTATTTATAGGCTAGGAATAGGTTTATTAGGACTTAATCCTAAAACAGTTATTATGGAAATGCCATTGGGTCTAATTTTAATCAATGTTGTCTCGTTGTATCAAATTCAACAAGTTATATATGTTTTCTGACTACGAATGGCATTCTAGATGCAATGAAATACGTCTCGAAGCCTCATCCCAACTTATGTGAAATTTACTGTTATACCCAAAATCCTAAGAGTAGATTGATAAACAATAAAATCATCACATTCAATTTCATGGCATAATATGCTATTTGGAGCCTTCCTGCGTAAATGAGAATAATCATGTATAAATTTAAGGTCATTAAGTAAAGAGTGAAGCCATCAAAAGTCATCATTAAAAGAAACATGCAACTTGCCACAAAATGAGTCATTGTGAAGAACCCATTAAAGCCATCATGGTAGGTTCCTCATAGCCATCGTGCTTAATTCTTGAAGCAATCATTGTACAAGGTAAAGAATTATCATTAGGAATTCTATGAGGCATTCGTGTGCTTTATTTAAGTAATAAACCAATGCAATCAAACTGTCGTGTGCTAACAAACCACCACGTACCAACATCTAAATGACAAAATAGGGTTACCATAGGAGATTTGGCAAAACCATTGTAAAGAGTTTATAGATAAATTTTTAGAAGCTTCCATATGATAACTTTGAACACGAAAGAATAAAGCCATTAAGATAATTCCGATGGTTATCGTGAATAAATGACACATATGGACCATCGTGAAGAAACAAAAGAAGTAGCTATCATGAGTAATTAATAAGGCTATCATGATAGGAAGAGTCAAAAGTGTTCGTGAGATGTTCTCATAAAGCTTTCTCGATGAAAAGCATTCGGAGCTATCCTGAAGCAATATGACAACGCCTTCATGAAGAATTTCTTGAAGTCGTCATGAAATAAAGTACTAGAGCCATCGGAAGGTAACTTGTTAGAATCATTAATGTGCCAAAACTAAAGGTCATCATGAGGAGTGAATAAGAGCTACCATGGGATGAAAAGCCAATACTACGATGATCGAAAAGCAACATGTAAGTGCTTTCGTGTGATATTGATAATAGCCCTCATGGAGTAATGTATGAAGGTCCTCGTGTAATAATCCTCGAACTAGTTATAAAGTCGTATGTGGGAGCTATCGAGAACAATTAAGCTATTATAAACAATTAAACCATCATAAACAAACTGAAACATGACCTCGTGTGACAAACACTAGATTCCTTGCTTAAAACTTGATCTCCACTATCCATCCATTCTAAGTAACACATGGCATAAATCCATAAGCTAGAATTGTCTATAAATAGAGGGTACCCCCTAATGGGATGATTTTCGGATTTCATCTTCTTCGTTTATCATTTTTTATCTCACATAAAGAAAAGCTTGAGTGAAGAACATTAATGATCGGTCATGCCACCTTAACTTTGTTGTGAATGACTCAATCAATCAATAAATTGCATTATGACTTCTCGTTAATGCTTGATTGCTTCTTATGAGTTCATAACTAACATATTTGACTAGGAGTGTAATCCTACTCAAGTATCTCAACTTGTTTTGACCCAAATTTTGTACTGACACTAAATAGGGCTTTCACTGAGAGCTTGAACTCAGGGCCATTCATGAATTGAGCAACAATAACACCTATGGGAAATTCAACCAAGAAAGTTGAAGTCCAAGCACAAGAAGAAGCAATACACCATGTTCGTCTTGAAAACAACATAACCCCTCATTTTGACATTGAAAATGTAGAATAGGGAAAAAATTACACCTAAAGAGATATCTAAGGAGAAGGATGAGCTTCAAATCATGAAGAGGAAATTAGAAGTTATGCATAAACTTATTGAAGCATTAGTTGCAAAAAAATCTTTGTCAAAGAGTGCAAATGAGACAGAAGGAGAAGAGGTTAAATCTTCACCCAAGAAAGCAATAAAGTAAAATTTATGGAGCAAGAATGTTGGAAGAGCACTTTAGGTCCACAAAATGGAAGAAGATTGCCTAACTCAAAAGTCAAGTAAAAAACACAAGACCATAATATGCAAGCTTCGCTACACAAAATCATTATAAGCCAAAGAGGGAAAATTATGAAGACGAGGAAGATTATTTCAGAGACTTGACTGACAAGATGAAAAATGATATAGCTGAATTAAAAAGAAAGAGAACAAAGGACCCTAAAGTCAACAATAATTTTATGGGAGCACCGTTCACCGAAAGAATCATGGCAGTACCATTGCCTTCTTATGTTAAAATCCTATTTATTAAGTATGGTGGTACCACTGATCCGGACGATCATTTGATGGAGTTTGAAAGACAAATGGATTTGTAAAGTGCCTCAAGCGTGGTGCGATGCAAACTATTTCTGACTACATTCTTTGAAGCAGCGGCAAAATGGTATCACTACTATAAAGAAAAGACAATCTACTCACGAGAATAATTCTTGTATGAGTTTTCATCCTAATTCTGTACTTCGAAGGAACCTACAATTAATGCAAGCATACTAGCTAACATCATCAAAAACCAAGGGAATAAAGTGATTTAACGCAAGCGATAGAGAGAAATTGATGGTGGTGAAATTCAAGTTAATCGAAAATATACCATTTTGGAAAGAGTTCTACATTCTTGGGTGCAAAGACCTACAAGATTTCCGCTTTCATGCTATTAAGTTTGTGCGAATGGATGAAACGTTTCATAATAGAAGAAATCAAAGGGAGAAAGGGAAATTTTCAGCCCCAAACAGAAAGGGTGGATGGGAAGAATTTGCCAATGTAAAGTCGTCGAACTAAATTAGCCAATTTCTTAATATATGCTGTTACGAAAGATGAGCTCGACTACCCAATTTCATATAAAGGAAAGATGAATCCAGAGCCAAATAAAGAGGAAGATTATTGTGCCTACCATAAAGTAAATGAGCACAAAACAGATGAATACAAGGTTTTAGCAGGGCTTATTTATAATATGATTAGGAATGAGGTTCTTAAAGAATTTTTAAAGGCCGATTAACAGCTCACTGTAATGAAAAGCCACCTATCAACAACACCAATCATGGAAAGTGAGCTTCCATAAGGTTTACTACAACTAATGAACCATATCAGCATGATCCATGAAGGACTGCATAGGCATGAGCAAAGGATCGAGAAGTAGGTATGTGGAAGAGACTAAAGAAGGGATCTACTCAATAAACGATAAGCCTCCATTAAAGTCTTTTATAAGCATGATCAAAAAGATAGATTTGATAATAACTCCTAAAGAGCTGAGAGGAATTCAACACCCCCACAATGATTCTCTTATGATAACTGCCCAGATAGGATTCTCACTTGTATCCAAAATTCTGGTAGACATGGGCAGCGTTACATGTCATTTTTAAGGTGCTTTTGAACAGATAGGAATCCTAATGGAAAAAATTAAACCTAGTCCGGAGGTGATCTTTGGATTCAATAATAAGGGTTCTACTTCAATGGGTCAAATTAAGTTGTTTTTCGAAATTGGCATCCCTTCACATTCAAGGACGTTTGAAATATTATTTACGGTCATAGACTAACTCTCTTACTACTTTCTTAGGAAGACTGGCGCTTGAGGGGACTGATGCTTTCATATCACCAAAATCTTACTAGTCAAATTTCTTTGTAGATCGATGTGGGTACTATTCGTGGTAAGCAATTTAGTTTCCGTGAAATGTATTTCACTGCACTTGAGCAATTTAATAACATGAAGGGATCTTGCTATGGGTTTTAGTCAAGTAAATGTAATTAAAACCAAAAGATTTTGCGTATAAGTCTGCGAGAACTGGTATTTAAGGAAAATAACCCAACTTTTCCTTCAGTGGCATGCCAAGTGATCAACATGGAAGATAGATTCAAAGTAAGAAATGGAAAGCATGTTGAATTAAACCAAATTAGCCATAATGAGAACGAAGTTTTAGAGGAAATAATCTCGAACATAGATTCAAGGGATGGGCGAGAAATTCACAATCAATAGAAAGCTTGGAAGAAATAAAATTATATTCTTAATACTTCACCAAAATCTTGAAAATTGGTAACGGAATGAATAGCGAAATATAAAAGATGATAATCTCATTTTTGCAATCAAGAATAGATATATTTTCACGGACGTACGCAGATATGGAAGAAATTGACCTATTTGTAATGTGCCACATGCTTAACATTAACCCAAAGTTTGTTCTAGTAAGGTAGAAGAAAATATTATTTGACAAAACCTGCACCATGGCACCAAGTCCAGTATATTAATTGGGAGGTGACCCCGATCAATTGGGGGAAGTGGATCGAGTTAACCTAACTGATATTCTATCAAGTGAGCTAACTTAACCCACTAAAAGAGAAGGTGAAAAAATGTTGGAGAACGGATTCATAAGAAAAGTGTTATACCCAAAATGGTTGGCAAATTTAGTGTTGATGAAGAAGTCTAATGGGAAGTGGAGGACATGTGTCGATTATATGGATCTTAACAAAGCATGCTCGAAAGACTATTATCCACTGCCTAGAATAGACTAATTGGGGGATGCAACTAGTAGTCATAAACTGCCGTCTTTTATGGAGCTTATTCAGGATATAATCAGATTTTGATGTTTAGCCCAATGAGGAACATAAAAGTTTTGTCACAAGCTGGGGAATGTACCACTACAATTAATGCCATTTAGGCCGAAGAACGCGGGGGAACCATATCAATGAATCGTGAATAGAAAGTTTAGAAACCGAATAGGGAGAAACATGGAAGTTTATGTTGACGACATGTTGGTGAAATCTAAAAAGGAAGAGGATCATATAGAGAATTTGAACAAAATGTTTAACGTATTAAGAAAGTATAAGATGAAACTGAATCCATAAAAGTACTCTTTCAGAATCCAATCCAGGAAGTTCTTAGGATATATTGTAAGTTCTAGAGGAATCGAAGTCAACCCTGATCGGATAAAATTTATTAGAGATATGGCACAACCTAAAATGTGTAAGGAAGAGATGAAACTAAATGGATGGGTTGCAGCTATTAATTTATTATATCTAAAGCGACAAACAGATGCATTCCCTTTTTTGATGTAATTAAGAAAAAGAAAACTTTTGAATGGAGAGAGGAATGTATAAAAGCATTCCATGAGTTGAAAAATCATCTAGAAACACCATCGATACTCTCGATCCTTACAGAAGGAGAAGTCTTATTTCTGTACATGGCTACATCAGAACATGCCATCAGCTCGGTTTTGGTAAGAGAGGAAAATGAAATATAATTGCCGATCCATTACACAAGTATAATATTAAAAGATGCCGAAACCAGGTACTCAGTTATAGAGAAGCTAGAATATTTTTTATTACTAGTAGCATAGAAGCTAAGGCTTTATTTTCAAGCTCATCCAATCGAAGTCTTGACCAATTACCCATTAAGGCAAGTTTTGAGTAATCCTAAAATATCAGGAAGATAGATAAATTAAGGAATGAAATTGAGCCAATATGTTATTGAATCCATACCCAGGACATCAATAAAGGAGAAAGCTTTGGTTGATTTTGTTATGGAATGATGTCAGGGAAGATCCAGAAAGAAAAGTGCTCGTGAAAACCCATACGTTGATAATTGGATGATGCCCTTGGTCAAATACATTGAAATGGGGATCTTACCAAAAGAAAAGAAAGAGGCACGAAAAATAAGGTATCAAGCCCTCTCATATACCATAATTGACAAAGTATTATATAGAAAGGGATATTCGATGCCTTACTTAAGGTGCATTACACCAGAAATGGGAATAAGATTGTTAACGGAAGCCTACAAAGGGTTTTACGGAGACCATACCATTAGGATAAGACTTGCCATGAAAGTAACGAGACAAGGATATTATTGGCCCCGAATGACAGAAGATTCTATGAATTATGTTAAAAGGTGTGACAAGTGCTATATTTTTTCTAAAATAATGTAGCTCCCTCCAAACAATCTAACCACCATTTCCAGTCCATGGCTCTTTGATGTATGGGGATTGATTTGATCAGTCCTATCCTAGTCTCAAAAGAAGGAGCGAAATTTGCTATGGTATTAATTGATTATGTTACGAAGTGGGTGGAAGTCGAACCCCTGCCTACCATAACTCCTGGAAAGGCTCTAAAGTTCATTATTAAGAATATTGCAACAAGATTTGGGCTCCTAACCAAGATTTTTTCCGATAATAAAATCCAATTCGAAAGCAAGGAGTTTACTTGTTTATATGAAATGATCGAAATTATAAAACTAATTCGTCGGTATCCCGCCCCCAAAGGCCGACGGGGCAGTAGAGTCATCAAATAAAACCATAAATAACATTTTAAAAAACATTTGGGAAAAGCCAAAGGAAATTGCATAGATGAACTTCCTCCATTTTATGTCGTATCGAACATCCACAAGGACGATACCAGATACACTCCATACTCCTTAACCTATGGATTTGAGGCAATGCTGCTCCTTGAAGTCGAAATTTCATCGTGTCGTTGAATTGCTTATACCTACGACACGAATCAAGAATCGAAAATGAAATCGCTTGACTTGCTTAACAAATTAAGAGACCAAGCTGCTATTCGAACTGCAGAATACCAACATAGAATGACAAAACATTATAATTCAAAACTAAAAGAAAGGATGTTTACAAAAGGAGACTTGGTTTTGAGGAAAATAGCAACGAACAAAAAAGGACCCCGCAGACGGCCCCCCTTTAATCTAACTAGGTCGATTTGATTGTAATGCCCACTAGGGACATATCGATGAAGTAAGCACGATGGAATTGTGATACAGAGGACTTGAAATGCTGAACACTTGAGGATATATTTAACAGCATTGAATGAACAAAGAAAATTTCCAAGATTGATTTATCGGATAAAATAGGGATCCCATCTAAATAATTGCCCTCGGAATTGGACTACATGATTTCAAACTTAATTTACAACCGGACGGGGTCAGTATGATTCATTGTCAAAGGCATCCTTTATTTCCGGATAGGGTCAAATGAAGCCTTTGGTCCAGTCATTGGGCCTGGCTAAAGGAACCATTCAAAGGGTGATGGTCAATAAAGCCTTTGATCCTACCATCAGGCCTGATAAAAGCACCCATCCAAAGGAGATGGATGAAAATCCTTTGGTCCCACCTTCGAGCCTGGACGAAACAACAATCCAAAGAATGATGGTCAATGATGCTTTTGATCCCACCGTCGGGCCTGGTTAAAGCACCCATCCAAGGGAGATGGACGAATAGCATTTGGTCTCGCCTTCGGACCTGACGAAAGAAACTATGTAAAGAGTGATGGTCAATAAAGCCTTTGATCCCACCATCGGACCTGATGAAAGCAACTACATATATGATTTTCACGTCAAACAATTTTAAAACAAAATTATGAAATCTTTTATAAGGGTATCTTTGAGCAAAACTTGTGAGAAATTCTTTGCCATAAAGAATATTTTTAATAAGAACGATCATTGCGAATAAAACATTTCTCAAGGACTGCAAAATCTATGCATTTTGGGAAACCATTTTAGGAAAGTCATGGTGTTAAAGGGAAAAGGTTATAACAAGACGAAGTAGCATAAGTAATCAATGATGAAGGATAAAGCACTAGGGAATGATTACTTGAGAGGAAAAAGAGACAATGCATGAACATAAGTTTACTTAACCTAAATCATAAAAAAACTTCTTACGCAATGGTGGAGGGGGCAAGTGGTATACCTAAAATTCCAAGAGTAGATTGATAAACAAGAAAGTCATCGTGTTCAATTTAAAAGCATAATATGCTATTTGGAGCCTTCTTGCGTAAATAAGAGCCATCATGTATAAATTCAAGGTCATCAAGTGAAGAGTGAAGCTATCGCGTGCTATCAAAAGTCATTATGAAAGGAAACATGCAACTTGCCACAAAATGAGCCATCATGAAGAATACCTTAAAGCCATCATGGGAGCTTTCCCATGGCTATCGTGCTTAATTCTTGACGCAATCATTGGATTAGGTAAAAGATCCATCATGAGGAATTCTATGAGGCCTTCATGTGCTATCTCTAAATGACAAACCAAGACATTCAAATCGTCGTGTGCTAATAAACCACAATATAATCGTAAAGAGTTTGTAGAGCAATTTGCAAAACGTATGATAACTTAAACATGAAGAATAGAGCCATCGTGATAATTTTAATGGTTATCATGAATAAATGGCACATAAGGACCATCGTGAAGCAACACAAGAAGCACCGATCATGAGGAATTGATAAGGCTATCATGATAAAGAGTCAAAATTCATTGTGAGGTGTTTTTATAAAGCCTTCATGACGAAAAGCGTTGAGAGCTATCGTGAAGTAATATGATAGAGCCATCATGAAAAATTTCTTGAACTTGTCATGAAATAAAGCACTACAGCCATCGTGAGGTAACTTGTTGGAATAATTGATGGGCCAAAACTAAAGGTCATCATGGGGAATGAATAAAGAGTTATCGTGTGGTGAAAAGCCAATTCTAATGATCGAAATACGACATGTAAGAGATTTCGATAATAGTCCTTATGAAGTAATGTGTGAAGGTCCTCATGTGATAATCCCCAAAGTCGTTATAGAGTCGCATGTGGGAGCTATCATGAACAATTAAGCGATCGTGAACAAACTAAAACATGACCTCATTTCATTGAATTCCTTACATGAAACTTTTCTCCACCATCCGTTCATTACAAGTAACCCATGGCACAGATCCTGAGGTTGGAATATTCTATAAATAAAGGGATACTCCCCAAAAGGGATGATTTTTGAATTCCATCTTCTTCTTCGTTTTCATTTTTTAATTTGCATTTAGAAAGCTTGAGTGGATAACATTAACGGCCGGTCATGCCATCTTAACTTTGTAATTTTGTAGTGAAGGACTCAACAATCAATAAATTGCATTATGCCTTTTCATGAATGTTTGGTTTCTTCTTATAAGTTCATAACTAACATATTTGACTAGAAGTATAATCATACTCAAGTATCTCAACTTGCTTTGATCCCAGTTTAGTACTAACATTTACTATTTCACCTTTTTTATGTAAAATTACATATTTATGGTCATTAATATTATAATTCATTATCAAAATTTACAGGGTGTTACATTCTCCCCCAAAAAACAATTTCGTCCCCGAAATTCTAAGAGATGGAAAAATACAACTCATAGACTCAATTATACTCTAGAAATCAAGCGTGTGCACAACACATACACTTAACCCATACCACACACACAAAGCAACCAACCAATCTATATATCAAACATATCTTTTTTCTAACATTACTAGAAGTAAGATATGATTCCCTATAGATACCACTAAAATCTAGATGTAAACATTAATATATAGCAATGGTAAAATAAGTGCAAATAGTAATGTGCATCCATCAATCAACATATAACATGTACATGGCAGGTGATAAATGCATAAATACTAATGCAACTCCTACATGAATGAAAAATCATGTCATATGGGCATGGATCCAAAACATCCTAAATATATTGATAATTTCTATATGTATGCAACTTGATGTATGATTAATCAAGTCATATAGAATATAAATCACACAATCACAACATACCACACCAACCACTTTCCTATCTATACTAAGCAACCAAAAATAGGGAAAGCATACCATAAAAGAATGAGGGATGTGAGGCTCTAATCCTCTCCTCCAGCTCCCAAGTACTCTCAACCAGATCATCTTCGCATTGGACTCTAACTAATTTAATTACTTTATTACGAAGTCGTTTTATCCTATGCTCAATAATGCGGATAAGTGCACGGCAAACAAGTTACTCCCTTTCTACTTCAACCTCTTCTATTTGACTCGACTCGAACATGGTGGTTAAATCGTGTAAACATTTTCGCAAGTGTAACACATGGAAACATTGTGAATCCACGCTAAATTTTCAAGAAGCTCCAATCCATAAGCTAACTTCCTTACTCTTTCCAAATTCAAAAAAGGCCCTACAAACTTCGGTGCCAACTTTGCCAAACTACCGAATCTCGTAATATGTCTAAATGACGAGACCTTCACAAAAACCATGTCGTCCACTGCGAACTCCAACTTCATGTGTCTACTGTCAGCATATGTTTATGATTTTCCAACGCAATCTTCATCCTCCTATGTATCAAATCTACTTTCACTAAAACCACTCTAATCATGTCTGGCCCAATAATAATCCTTTCTGTAAAGTCCTATCAACAAGATGGAGATGTAAATGGCCTATCATACAACTCCCTGAACAGTGACGTCCCAATACTTGCTTGATAACTGTTATTGAATGCAAACTCTACAAACGACAAATGATCCATGCAAGAACCTCCAAAGTCCAAAATACACATCCAAAATAAATCTTCCAACACCCTATTCACTAGTCCATCCTTTCTTCTATCTGTGGGTGATAGGTGGTACTCAAATTTAGTTTGGTGCCTAATGCATCTCGAAGAATCCTCCGAAACTCACTAGTGAAAAGTGCATCTCGGTTATTGATAATACTGAAAGGAACTCCATGCAAGAAAACTATCTCCCTCGTGTATAAGGTTTCGAAGGAGGTAACTATCCTCGTACTCGTAATAGGAATTAATTTAGCAAATTTGGTCAGTTGATCGACTATGACCCAACTACCATCATTCCTATTTCTATTCCCAGGCAACCCACCAACAAAATCCATAGAATGCTATCTTATTTTCAATACGGAATATCCAAAGGCTGTAACACTCCACCAACCTTCTTTTTATTTGTCTTTTCTTTCTAACAATTTACATTCTTAGAAACACACTTCGTTATATGCCTTTTCTTACTTGACCAGTAAAATACTCTCTTCATATCTTGATACATCTTGTCACCATTGCGATGAATATTCATCCTTCAACGATTGGACTCATCCAGTTGCAAGTTAACCAAATCCTTAATAAGAGTAACACACAACCATCCATTTCTATGTAGTCATCTCAAGAATCAGTGGAACAACGGTCTAAGTGATTCGAATACTCTCCTCTATTAAGCATCTTAAAAATACCCAATAATTCTATGTCTTGCTTCCGACTCAAACCAATATGGACCGTAAGTGAAGGCTAAACATCTGAAGCTGCCAGTATCCCTAGTGTAATGTGTTATGTATTTTGGAAATGAAACGTACAAATGAACTCCAAGTGCTTCCACTCCAAAACCATAGTGCCTAGGATCGTGTGGGTCCTATTCAAGGCATCGACAACAACATTGCCTTTGGCTGCAGTATATGAGATACTGAAATCATATGATGCAAAGACCTCCATCCACCTCTACTGCCCCAACTTTAATCTTTTTAGGACAACAAATACTATAGATATTTATGATCCGTGAATAGATCAAACCAATCCAAAAAAGGTAGTGCCTCCAAGTTTTGAGGGAAAAACAATAGCTGTCAACTTAAGATCATGGGTTGAATAATTTCTCTCGTGTACACTCAAATGTCGATTAGCCTAACAAACAACTCTGTCCTCCTACATTAAAACAATACCCAATCCTGTAACACAAGCATCGATTATACTACAAATGCCTTCGAACCATCAGGGAGTACTAATATAGGTGCACTAGCCAACTACTCCTTTAGCCCAATAAAAGCATGTTCGCACTTCAAGTTCCATGAGAAAACTCATTTCTTCTTGGTATGGTATGTCAACAGTGTAGAATTTTTTACGAAGTCCTTAATGAACTACCTATAATAACCAAGCGAACTCCTCACTTTGTAACATTATTAGGTACATGGAAATCCTATACTATAGTAACTTTACTAGGATAGACTGATAGTCCACGCTCGGAAACAACATGTCCTAGAAAGTAAACCTCCTTGCGCCGTAAGTGACACTTGGAAATTTTCACCTTTAGCTTATATCTATAAAGCGTGTTGAGCACTTTTCTTAAATGCAACTTGTGCTCTTTCTTACTTTCGAATAGACAAGTATATCATCAACAAATATTATCATGAACTTATTCAGCAACCCTCTAAAGATTCGGCATAGGAGGTCGACGAAATATGTTGGTGCATTGGTTAGTCCAAATGGCATGACTAACCATTGATAAAGTTCGTCTAATGTACGAAAAGCGATTTAAAAATTCTTTCCTTGGCCACACGCAACTGATGGAAACCAATAACCAAGTCAAGATGAGAGAATGTCTTTGCTCTAACTAACATATCAAAGAGATTGTCTATACACCACAATGGATAACTATTCTTCTTAGTCGGCGTATTCAGTTCACGGTAATTAATGCAAAGCCTTAAAGAACCATCAGCTTTGGTAGCAAAGGCAGCAGGTGCTCCTCATTTCAAAATACTTCTTCGAATAAAGCCCTTCTTTAACAATTCATTCACTTGTTTATTAAGCTCACGTCTTTCTCTAGGAGCCCTATGCCTAAGGGATAAGACAACAGGTCTAATATTCTCTTCTAGATAAATTTGAAATTCAATCTCTCTATGAGGAGGATGGCCAGAAACCTCACTAAGTTTATCAAGAAGTCACAACCTATCAGTATAGAGACTACTCATCCAATAACAGGTCTAGAGAATACAAGTAACTTAACATAACTGAACTTTTGGGATTGTCGGTAAACCTTGAAGCCGTGCCTACTATAATTACTCAAATAAACCACCTTCCTATCTCAATTCAATACCACTACATACATAGCCATCCAACCCATTTTCAGAATTAAGCCGAACCCTTAAAATCCCAATACAAAACATCGCAATTAAATTTGTCACCCAAAATATATAATTTCAAACTCTTGCAAATCATGGGTAATTGGATTGATCCCTATATAGGGTTTTGATACTATAGTATGATATGTAATTATACTAGTCTCTACATGCAATTCACTTACTAGTTTACATAAAATAAACGGATCAGATGCTTTAGTGTCAAATAAAGTGTGAAAAGATAAATTAGAAAGAGTTAACACACCTTTAATGATGGCTTTCATTCCCTTCTCCATAGCTTGGGAATCGCTTGAGCTAGGGGATAAAATAGAAATAGTTAACATAGCTTTAATAATGACTTTCATTCCTTTCCCCATAGCTTGGGCACCGCTTGAGCTAGGAAAAACATTAAATATGTTACCTAGAACCACTTGAGTAGAAGTTTTAGGCAAGGTCAGACACTTCTTCATATGTTTGAGCTGGTTGCAATTGTAGCATTTGATCCTTGATAGATTGATTTTTAAATATTTAGCCATATGTCTCTTGAAATTTCATTTCCTACACTTGATCTCTTGTTTCTTTATCTGGCCCTGAGCCCCATCCAACCCTTGCGTTGATTTTGGTAAGCTGGCTTACCTCTTTCTTTCTTAGGTTCCTCCTTAACAATTGAATTCAGTAGTGTCATTTCAACTAAACTTTCAAAAGTAGCTCCAGCGGGTAAACGGCTCAAAGCAATATCCCTTAAAGATGGATTTAATCCTTTAGCAAAAAAATCACCTTTTTCAATGGTGTATCGACGAGGTCTTGGCCATACTTTACTAGCTGATCAAACTCATTGAGTTATAAAATTAGCCTCAAAGTGCCTCCTAAAATAAGTCTAACCGGTTCACTCTTATTAGTCTTAGTAATGATAATGTCCCACTAGTCCAAGGCCGCTTCTTGCAAGTTCGACGAAGCCAACTGTCTCTTCATTGAATCCTCCACACCCATCCTAACAAATATCCGATCAAAATTCCTAAGACTTGCCCATGTCTCAACAAATGATTCGGTTCAAAATAATTTTTTCCACCTAAACTCTTAAAGTCCCGACATAGCTTAGGGAAGTCCAAAGAAGGCGAAGGAGCTGGGCTGCACTTTGTGGTTGTTCTACGGGTCTTCCATTGGGGTAAAGTTCGATCTGTCCCCTTGCTCGAAGATACCGATGGAAATATTTTGGAACGTTCATGCCCAGAACTTCAGCCACTTCACGAGATCCATTTCCAGTTTAATTCTCATCTTACTTACCTGTATTTAGTAATTATAAGTTACTTTCCTCAAATAATAGTAAGCATTAATGGAATCTAATGGATGTGTTTATGTTATACTTTTGAATATATTATACATATATATGGTAGCTTTTAAAATATATAAATACTTTCTCTTAATGCATGTCTATTCCTTAATAAATCCTAAACCCAGGCTCTGCTACTAAATTTAATGACATACCCTTCTTGGCACACTGATTGAAAGCCTAAAACAACGTTTGAACTAGCATCGTGCTAACAAATGTGTGTACAAATGATATAAAAACAAGTATAATTTTAAAACATTCCACATCTTGAATTCTAACAGCAGAAGGAAATAAAATATAAGTACTAAAAATAATCCCGAATCAGCATTGTCTCAATATTATCATGGTCCATTTTGGTACCATTAAAATAGAATCTCCAATGATAGTATAATACAAGTCTGGCGAACAACTAAAATAAAATACATTGGAGCATGACTATAAATAAGTATATCCTCAAAGTGCCATGTCACCTCCCCACACACCTCTTCAAACTCTCTTTTACCTGTTTCCTTATCCTTCTGTAATAGATAAAAAGAGAGAAATGGAGGAGATCATACAAGGTCTGGTGAGTGAATTATATCACTATGAATAATAATCTACACAACCTAGATGTGTTCATTTATGTCCGTGCACTACATATAAAGGACTGGTCACTTACACATTATAGGGTAATAATTCATATTGTGCCTAAATCCAATAATGACCTATGAAGTTTCCACCCGAAGGTTGGACATCCAGAAGCCAAGTAAACCTAGGAATATCCGTAGTGTACGATTATGGTAATAGACTATATGACTACTCATTGAGTTAACATTATCAATAGTAAATCATTTAGTTGTATATTGAGTTAACATACTCAATAGTAAATCATTTAATTGTACATTGAGTTAACATACTCAATAGTAAATCATTTAACTATACATTGAGTTAACATACTCAATAGTAGATAATTTAATTGTATATTGAGTTAACATACTCAATAGTAGATCATTTAAGCTGCATCGCACCAAGTGTGCATCCAATGCCCGACCCACTCATCGAATACACAGTCTTATAATACTTGCCATCTATACAGAATACACGATCCGACGATACTTATCATCTATGCATTGGACAAACTCCTCATTAATACTTGTATCCTATGCCTTTATCATTCAACCTATAGCTCAAGGGTCAATTAACTAATTCAATCCCTCTATAGGTTACTTGTCCTACTATGACGAACGTATTAGTCAACTCTTTTCCACTTTCACCAAGTATATGAATGGAATCAACTATAGTAATAACAAGAGCATAAAATTGTGATATAATCTCACATCGCATTGAGTATCACGTTTAACATCATAAAGTGTGAACCCATGTATGTCACCAAGTGTGATACAATCCCATCTTGTTGCACAACCTTATTCTGTTACATGGACTCCCTAAGTTAAGGAAGTGGGAACAAGTTTCCTGGATTTGTTCTACTTGGCTTGCACCAGGTCAAAGCTTGACCTGGGCTTGCTTCAGCTATTTAGACGTCTGTGCTTTAGTTCAGACTTGAGACGTCAGATTACTGTGCAAACATTTGCTATAGGAAATCAGATATCTGACCTTATATTCAGATGTTTGACTTTGATTCCAAACGTCTGAATCATGTCAGATTTTAACCATTTCCTCTCCATTTTGATTTTTTGGAAATTCGTCTAATCTAAAATTCAAACATCCGAACTCATGTTTTCTGTTTTTTTTTCTTTTCCATTTTTTTCATCTTCATCACAGGCTTAAATATGGATGTAGGGTTCATCTTTTAACATGTATTTTGATACAATTTTAGCTTTATTCATCTTTATTTATCCATTTGATTATACATAGGCATTCACCCATTTATTTATGTATATTACGGAATTAATAGAGTCAAATCTAGATAGATGCCGAAAGGTGTATACATTAACTTTTTATTCCACTTGAAACAATTCAAACTTGCAATACAAAATTTAGATCTATGGAATAGGGTTAACTTTATTCTAATTCAAGTCCCTTCATGTGACACGATTATCTTATTAAATTATTACATAAGGTTTTTCGATTGTTCCAGTTCAATTATATTTTAACTAAAAATCGTTGATTCAAATTAACGATCATACTTTAATCCCTAAAAAGGTATATAAATGAAGTTTAATGACTTATCTATATCATAGCCATGTTGTAGATAAATCCACTCACCTTGGAATGATGTTTGAGGAAACCTTTTCTCTAACTCAATTGGATTTGATGTTTCACCCTTCTCTTTCTGACTTGAAATTGTTGATTTGTTTCTTATTTTTCTCCAATTTGGTTTATATTCTTGTTCAAGTTTAGATTTTTAATTTAAATTAAGAAGTTTGAAGAGGAAGAAGAGAACTAGGATTTCTTTGTGGATGCTAGGGTTTTGAATCAAGAGAGTGAAGGTTATTGTTGTATTTATAAGTTAGGATTAGGGTTATTATGACTTAACCCCTAAATCAGTAATTATAGAAATGCCATTGTGTCAAGTTTTTATCATTTCTGATCCATTGTATCAAATTCAAGAAGTTGTATATATTTTCTAATTGTAAACGATATTCTGGACCCAATTAAATAGGTCTTGAAGACTAATTCCAACTTCTACGAAAATGTACTATTTTGCCTTTTTATGTAAAATTACATTTTTACACTTATTAATATTTTAATTTGTTGTTAAAATTTGGGGGTACTAAAAACATACTGAAAAAGAGTCGTGGTTGAGTAGCTTTCATCTTCTCTTTGGGCTCCTATGTACTCTCAATCGGGTCGTTCCCCCCATTGCACTCTACCCAGCTTCAACACTTTATTCCTAAGTCGTTTACCTCATGTTCGTTGATGCGGGTTGGACCATGGGAGGAACTTGGCTTAGGTTCTAGCTCAAACTCCTCGAACTGATTAGGCTTAACTATAGTGGTTGGATCATATACATAATTTCACAAATGTGATACATGGAATACATTATAGACTCCCGCCATTTCTTTAGGAGCTTCACTCTATATGCCAAACTCCCTATTCTCTTCAACACTGAAATGGACCAACAAATCAAGGTTCCCAATTCCCCGAATTCTAGAATCTCAATATGTGTTTAATGGTGAAATCTTCACAAAATCAAAATTCCAACTACAAACTCCAAACTCCAAATTTGTCCATCTCTTATTGGCGTATGGCTCTTACCGGTCCTGCGAAGCTTTCATCCTCTTCCTAATAAGCTTAACCTTCTCTATAGTGTCTCTAACCATTTCTAGCCCCAATATGATCTTACTCTTAGACTCCCACCAACATGAAGGTGACTTGCATGGCCTTTCGTGCAATGCTTCAAATGGTGTCATGCCCACACTAGTCTTATAGTTATTATTATATACAATTTCCACTAGAGGTAGGAGATCCTTCCAAGATCCTCCATAATCCAACATGCACGCCCTTAACAATTCTTACAATGTCTATTCACACTCTCATCTTTTGTCGATTCATGGTTGATATGTCGTACTTAGATTTAGTTCAGTTCATAATGTATCCTGTAGGCTTCTCTATAATTCAATCATAAAAAGTGGGTCCCGATCAATAGCTACACTTACCAGAACTCCATGCAGTAGAACCCCGATGTACAATGTCGCCGGTGTTGTTGTCGTCCTCTTACTCTTCATCAGAATAAATTGTGCAATTTTTGTGAGTCAATCCACTATAACCCATCTACTTTTTTTCTATACAACTCTTAGGTAGTGCATCCACAAAGTCCATAGACATTCACTTCCACTTCTATTGCGATACGTCAAACAGAAGTAACAGCCCATTCGGCATCTTCTAATTCGCCTTTACCCTTTGGCATGTCATACACTTCGCTACATACTCTTCCACATGCTTCTTCATCCCTGACCGGTAGAATATCCTCATGGTATCTTATAAATCTTATCTCCTCCTAGATGAATAGTCATCCTAGCATGATGACACTTACCCAAGACTTCCTCTGATAATTGTTAGGGGGACAAAGACGAGGCTACCCAAAAATTTGCAGGCCCATCGAGGCCCACAATAAGGAACGGTACCAATCCCTATTATTACATCTGAATGTGTTGCCATCCCTATAACGGATGCCACATGATGTTAGCTACTTGCTCCCTATATTTCGTGCAATTTTGATGTACCGTTTGTGAGATATTGCATTTTCCATGAAATAGTTTTGCTTGAATTTTGATTTCTGCCGATCCTTATAGAGGGATAGTACTGATCCCCCCAACTTGCTCCAAATGCCATGCGATCCCAATGGAGTGTTCCTTAAGTGCTAATTAGCTTATACTCCAAGTTTCATGTTGATAAATTATGTAGATTTTGAATTATTGACCGATCATTGTTGCAATATATAGTGAAAGCTAAATATGGATGATCCCTTTTATACCGATCTCTTTTAATAGGTGAAGTAATTTGACCATAATTTAAGCATACGAACTCCAAATGAATTGAAACTGGAAATGTGGCCTACCATATCACCCTATATCCATTTACCATGTTTAGGACAAAAATTGAGGACGTGTGTCGATCCCGTAGGGAAAGGGATAGACACTAATCCCCCGCCTAGGGGAGGCATTATTCCATACTTAGAATATTCTAGAGATTCTATCTCTTGGCCTCGGTTGATCGTCGCTTCATATCATTTCCCACGCTTGATCTTTGAGCATAGTAATCATCTCTATGGACTATCTTCCTCGATGATCGTCTAGTTTAACTTGTCTAGTTGGTCTAAATATAGCCGGACCAAAAGGCCGGATAACACTTGCCCCCCAAAGTACATCTTGTTGCGTACATGACGTGCATTGAATCGAAGCAAGTTAGAGTCGCCAGAAAGAAATCCATCTAGTTTTCTGGATAGCCGCTATCCTTCCGTTGAATTATCTTCCCAAAGTGCTGTGTCTCTCTTTGATCGTCATGATGCTTGGTCGACCAATAGAATAAATTCTGGGTTGTATTCCATCAGTTGATATTTATGCCCGGTTCTGTGGAGCTACTATGCTCTGGCCGTCTGATCCAGTCTTTTCTTTAAATTTCCCATGTGAGAATCCAATTATTTCGATTTCAAGAAATCGAATTTTTAGGATATACATATGCACATTCAGGCACACATTTTTGTTGTTGCCTCTCAGATGTGTTCATTTGTAATCTTTTGTCCATCGATCCTTCTCGCTCCAAATCTTTGTAGATACATGACGAAGGGATTGGAGACGTTGATGTTGAAGAGACCGCTGATGATGATTGAATATGGATTTGAAGCATGGGGGTCGGTCTTGAGGTTTAATGTGGCCTGCTGCATTTGATCACATAGGAGATGAGATGAGCGGCGGTTTCGATCAATTGCAGGCATGGTTGAGCTTGGGTATTGATGGCAATAGGAATGGTGTTTCTTCAAAAATGATGTTGAGTGTAGGACTTCTCTCAATATCAATTTGACTATGTCGTGGGCAATTCACTGAAGCAGAGGAACGGATAAACCATTCTTGTACATGATTCCTTCTCGGATGACTTATTGTGAAGCTTTGCCGAGGATCTAACGTTTTTCACTTCTATGGTCAGGAAGGATTCCTTATTGTAGATAGTCTTTCATAAGAGTAATCCATGACTCCTTGTCCAACTCCATCTCCTACGGTCGATATCGATCTGCTCGATGCTTGGAGCTTTTAGTACTTCAACCGGGACCAAGCCCGTTTGTTGCACATGTCCAGAATTGGCCAGCATGGCCAGTGAGTCGGCTTTCCTACTTTGGCCTCCAGGTGCGTGTGTGTGAAATGGTGTAATAATAGAAGTCTATCAATGGCTATTGGACCTGGCCGAGACAAGGAGCAAGTTCCTGCCCCCCTAGCCTGATAATCTCCCCTAACTTGACATACTATTAACCAGAAATCACAAAAGATATGTAAACTTTCTCCTTCTATTTCTCTAGTAGGTTTGAGCTTGGTGATCAAGGCTTTATATTTGGCTTGGTTATTTGTTGCAAGGAATTCGAGTTTCAGGGCATAACAGATTGATCATTCCTATGGAGTCATTAACACAACTCCGACGCCAGAACACCAATCATTGGATGCTCCATCCTCGTACATTTTCCATCTGTTGCTTGGTTCTCTACTGCTTTTCAAATAGTCGTCTAGGGAGGTGAATTTAGATATGAGGTCTGCTAATGTCACTCATAGGAGAGCTCTCTGAGGGAAATAAGTGATATCTAATTGGCCTAGTTTGATATTCCATATGAGCAACCTTCCAGACATCTAAGATTAATGTAAGACCTATCATAAAGATTGGTCGGTGTAGACGTTGATGGTGTGAAATTGGAAGCAATGGTGAAGCTTTCATGACGCAATCAACAAGAAGTAAGCGAGCTTTTCCAGCTTTGAGTTGTTTCTGTCAACACCCGTTAATCGCTTGCTAACAGAATATACTAGCATCTAGATCTGATTCTCTTCACGTAATAGTATGGCACTTATGGTGTGTACCGACACCACTAAATAGATGTATAAGTCTTCCGATACAGTAGCTTGGATAAGATGAAAGGTCTCTCTAAGTGATCTACCAGAGCTTAAACCGCATCTATGCAATCCAACGTCCATTCAAAGTTCCTCTTTCCTCTCCTGATCAAGTCGAAGAAAGGAGTACACTTCTCAGTGGCCTAGGAGATGAAGCGCCTTTGGGCAACACCTTCTCATTTAAGCTCTATACCTTCTTAATCGTCATCGGTACCCAAATGTTTCAAATTTCTTGAATCTTCTTAGAGTTGGATTCAATTCCGCGAGAGTTGAACATTAAACCCAGGAACTTCCCTGACGCAACATCGAAAGAGCATTTCAAGGGACTGAATTTCGTTCTATATCTTCGAATAAACTGAACATCTTTACTAATTCATCAATGTGGTCGTTTGATCGTTGTGACTTCACAAGCATATCATTCACATATACGTCCGTTGCCCGATATGATCTTTAAACATTCGGTTGGCTAGTCTCTGGTAAGAAGCTTCAACATTATTTAGTTCAAATGGCATCATAACATAATGATATAACCCGAGATCGGTAATTAAGTTTGTGTGCTTCCGGTCGGGGACGTGCATCGGGATCTAGTTGTATCCGGAATACACTTCCATAAATGAAGGCAGTTCATTTCCAGCCGTTGAGTCTACTAGCTGGTCGATCCTCGAAAGTGGAAAGCTATCTTTCGGGCATGCTTTGTTCAAGTAAGAGAAGTCGATGCATGTCTGCTACTTTCCATTAGCTTTTCTTACAAGAACTAAATTGGATACCCATTTCTGGTAGAGGATGTCATGGGTAAATATATTGTTTTTTATTTTATCCACCTCCTCTTTAAGTGCAGCAAATCCCTCTAGATCCATGCCATGCTGCTTTTGTCTCACGGGACGTGCCTCGGTTGATATTTAATGCATGGCTTCCGTTAGTTGGTGAGATCGCACACATGCCAGAATGGGTCCAAGCGAACACATCAAGATTCATTTGGAGAAAACCAGCTAATTTCTTCATCATCGTTGCACAGAGCTGTGAACCGATCTTCCACTCCCGTGATGGGTTGCCACGGTTGACTGCAATGTCAATTGTCAGGAGAGCGGGTGCAACCTTGGATTCCTTGAGTTCAAACGTAACTATTTCGTGTAACAATCAATGTTAAATCTAGCTGGGACATTAAATGGTGACGGTTACTCCGGTTAAATCCCAGAGTCTTGTCATGAGTTATTAATTCTGATAGTGATGGGTTTTATACCTTTGAGCGATTATCTACAAATGGCCGATGATCAGGTTTAGAAGCACGTTGAATCAAATGTTGAGAATGGTTCAGCCTCATGTTGCGTGCAACTACATAGCCGGCTCTTGCTTTGAGTTTGAATCGGCTTGTATATTCGAGTAACATGCTTTCCATTCAACATACCCATGATCCATTACTTATCATTCGATTGGAGTGATGATTAGTTGCCCATGAGCTTGGGCATTGGTTCGATGATTCTATCTCTAGGCATCCTTTCGGTCGTTGCCTCAAGTCATTGTAACACTAAGTTTGAATCATGTATTAAGCTATCGCAGCCAGTCTTCAGATGATCACATTTATGCTCCCAGTATCGGGCTGATAAATGTACTACATGGATGGTCGAGCCTCGTCCTAGCTATGTTTATAATCTCACCTAAGCTACAAAGACATAGAGTTGACCGATGAATGGTCAGTTCACATTCATCTTCTTTCTCGCTCGTGCCCCCAATTCCAGGGCATACATCGATAAGTAGGAAGGCAAGCCATGTCCACTTTATACTAAGGTTTCCTTCCTACTTATCCCATGATTTAACGGGAAAGAGAATAAAGCTAAATTGAACATAGCTTGCCTTCCTACTTATCGATGTATGCCCTAGACTTGGGGGAACGAGCGAGAAACCAGATGAATGTGAACCGACAATTCATCGATCAATTCTATGTCTTTTGAGCTTAAGTGGGAGTATAAACATAGCTAGGACGAAGCTCGAACGTCCATGCAGTACATTTATCAACACAAGACTAGGAGCAGAAGTGTGATCATCTAAAGATTGGCTGTGATAGCTTAATACTATGTCATACTTAGTGGTTACGACGGCTCGAGGCTATGAATGAAAGGATGCTTAGAGATAGAATCATTGAATCAATGCCTAAGCTCATGGGCAACTAATCATCACTCCAACCCAAACGACGAGTAATGGACCATGAGTACGTTGAATGGAAAGTGCATTACTCGAATATACAAGCAGATTCAAACTCAAAGCAAGAGTCAGCCATGCAGTTTCTCGCAACACGAAGCTGAACCATACTTGACATTTGATTCAACATGATTCTAAGCCTTATGTTCGGCCATTTGCAGATAATTGCTCAAAGCGTCTAAAACCCATCACTATTAGACCCAATAAGCCATGACAAGACTTTGGGATTCGATCGAAGTAACCGTCATCATTGAACGTCCCAACCAGATTTCATGTAGATTTCATGTTGATTGTTATACGAAATAGTTACGTTTGAACTCAAGAAATCCAAGGCTGCGCCCACTGAGCTGATAATCGACATTACAGTTAGTCATGGCGACCCATTACAGGTACTGAAGATCGAATCATAGCTTAGTGCAACAATTATGAAGGAATTAGCTGGTTTTCTCTGAATGAATTTTGATGTGTCCGCTTGGACCCATTCTGACATGAGTGCGGTCTCACCAACTGTCTCGAGCCATGCATTGAATATTGACTTGAGGTATGTCCCGGTGAGAAAAAAGCAACGCAGCATAGATGCAGAGGTATTTGCTGCACTTAAAGAGGAGGTGGATAAACTCAAAACAATAGGTTTACCGACGACGTCCTCTACTCGAAATGGGTATCCAATCCAGTTCTTGTGAGAAAATCTAATGGAAAGTAGTAGACATGCGTCGACTACTCTTACTTAAAAAAGCATGCTCGAAAGGAAGCTTTCCACTTTCGAGGATCGACCAGTTGGTAGACTCAACCGTTGGAAACAAACTGCATTCATTTATGGATGTGTACTCTGGATACAACCAGATCCTCATGCACATCCTCGACCAAGGGCACACCAACTGCATTACCGATCTAGGGTTATATCATTGTGTTATGATGCCATTTGAACTAAATAATGCCGAAGCTACTTACCAGAGACTAGTCAACTGGATGTTCAAAGATCAGATTAGGCAATCAATGGAAACATATGTGGATGATACACTTCTGAAGTCACGACGATCAAATGACCACATCAATGACTTACTGGAGATGTTCCTTTTTATCCGAAGATATGGAATGAAACTAAGTCTTGCGTTAGGGAAGTTCCTGGGTTTAATGATCAACTCTCGCAAAATTGAAGCCAAACATAAGAAGATTCAAGCAAGTCGAAACATCTAGTTATCGAAGACGATTAAGCAGGTACGTGCTTAAATGAGAAAGTTGCCACCATAAGGCACTTTATCTCTAGGGCCACCGACAAGTGTATTCCTTTCTTTAACTTGATTAGGAGAGGGTAGAGGAACTTTGAATGGATGTTGGATTGCATAGATGCGGTTCAAGCTCTGGTAGATCACTTATAGAGACCTCCCATCCTATCCAAGCCACTGAATTGTGAAGACTTATACATCTATTTAGTGGTGTCGGCACACACCTTAAGTGCCATACTTTTACGTAAAGAGAATCAGATCCAGAAGCCAGTATATTAGCAAGTGATTGACAGGTGCTGACAGAAACTACTCAAAGCTGGAAAAGCTTATGTAATACCTATTGATTGCACCATGAAAGGTTAGCCATTACTTCCAAACTCACCCCATCAATATCTATACTGACTAGCCATTATGATAAATCTTACAGCAGCCTTAGATGTCTGGAAGGTTGCTCAAATGGAGTATCGAACTAAGCCAACTTGATATCACTTATTTACCTCAAAGAGCTATCCAAGGACGGACATTACCAGACCTTATATCTGGATTCACCACATTAGATGACTATTCGAAGAGCAGTGGAGAACCGAGCAACATATGGAAAATTTACACGGATGGAGTGTCCAATGATCGATGTTCTGGCGCCGGAGTTGTGTTAATGACTCCAAAGGAACAATCAATCTGCTACACCCTGAAACTAGACTTCCCTGCAAAAAATAACAAAGCTAAATATAAAGCCTTGATCGCTAGGTTCAAACTTGCAAGAGAACTGGGAGGAGGAACTTTACATACTTTTTGTGATTCCTGGTTAATAGTATGTCAAGTTAAGGGAGATTATCCGGCTGGGGGCAGCAACTTTCTCCTTACCTCAGTCGGTTCCAAGAGCTACCGGTAGACTTGCAGTATTACACCATTACACACACACACACACACACACACACCTAGAGGCCAAATAGGAAAGCTGACTCATTGGCCATGTTGGCCAATTCTAGGCATGTGCAACAAATGGGCTTGGTCCCAGTTGAAGTACTAAAAGCTCCAAGCATTGTGCAGATCGAGATCGACCGTAGGAGATGGAGCCGAACATGGAGTCATGGATGACTCTTATTAATGACTATCTACTATTAAAGACTATCTACAATAGGGAATCCTTCCTGACCATAGGAGTGAAAAACGTCAAATCCTCCACAAAGCCTCATGCTATGTCATCCGTGAAGGAATCATGTACAGGAAGGGTTTATCCTTTCCTCTGCTTCGGTGAATTTCCCACGACAAAATCAAATGAATATTGAGAGAAGTCCTGCGCTAAACATCATTTTTAAAGAAACTCCATTCCTTTTGTCATCAATACCCAAGCTCAACCATGCCTGCAATTGATCGAATTCGCCGCTTATCTCATCATCTACGTGATCAAATGCAGCGGGCCACATTCAACCTTAAGACCGACCCATATGCTTTAAATCCATAATCAATCGACATCAGCTGTCTCTTCAACATAAAATTTTCTAATCCATTCATCATGTATCTACAAAGATTTGGAGCAAGAAGGATCGATGGACAAAAAATTGCTAACGATTGAATTGCATTCCACCAAATAGGAAACGACCCACGAGCGTATGAATGCATCCAGGAGCCACAAGAAAACATGTACCTAAATGTGCACATGTATATCCTAAAAATTTGATTTACTGAAATCGATAGAAATTGGATTCTTACATGGGAAAATAAAAGAAAAGACTAGATCAGATAGCTAGAGCTTACTGGCTCCATAGAACTGGGCACAGATAACAACTGATGGAATACAACCTAGAATTTATACTATTGAAAATCGACCAAGCATCATGATAATCCAAGAGAGATACAACACTTTGGGAAGACAATTCAATGGAAGGATGGCGGCTATTCAGGAAATTGGATGGATTTTTTTATTGTCTCTATCTGGCTTCAATTCAGAGCACATCATGTACACAACAAGACGAACTTTGGGGTTGTAAGTATTATCCGGCCTTTTGTCCCAGCTATATTCAGATCGACTTAACAAGTTAGACTAGACGATCATTAAGGAAGACAGCCTAGAGAGATGATTATTAGGCTCAGAGATCAAGCACATGCAATGATATGAAGCGACGATCAACCAAGACCAAGAGATAAACTCTCTAGAATATTCTAAGTATGGAATAATGCCTCCCCTAGGCGGGGGATAAGTGCCTATCCCTTTCCTTAGGGTATTGATACATATCCTCAATTTTGTCTCAAATTCAGTAAGATCAATATAGAGTGACAAGAAAGGCCCCATGAGGACACTTTCTAGTTTCAAGTCATTTGGATTTGGTAAGCACATGTTATGGGCAAATTACTTCATCTATTAAAAGGGATCGGTATAAAAGGGATCGTCCATATTCAACTTTCACTGCATATTGTAACAATGATCGGTCAATAAGTCAAAATCTACAAAAGATATCAACATGAAACTTGGAGTATAAGCTAATTAGGATGTATGGAACACCCCATAGGGATTGCATGGTATTTGGAGCAAGATGGAGGGATCAGTACCTATCCCTCTAGAGGGAATGTCAGAAATCAGAATTCAAGCAACACTGCTTCATGGAAAATGTTATATCCCACAAAACATACGTCGGAATTGCACGAAATTTGGGGAGCAAGCATCTAGCATCATGGGGCATCCCTCACAGGGATCAGAGCCTATTGGGATGCATTAATAGGGATCGATATCGATCCCTATTGTATTCCCTTATAGGCTTACAAGTTTTTGGGTAGCCTCGTCTTGGTCTCCCGAACCTTTTGCCAAAATTTCAATCCGATCCAAGCATATCGTTCTCTATAAATACAGTAGGCATGGCGTTAGAAAAAGGATCCTGCTTTCTCTATTGAGGCTCTACCATTTTTATTCTTTACTTTTATACTAATGGATCCCAGTTGATCTAAACATTCTTGTAATCATAATCAAGTGGAAGATCGATAAAAATATAAATTGGACGTATGCCAAGATTGCCAAACCACTATAAAAATCTGTGTGTTCATTTATGATTTTTGCTTCGTTTTAGTTTCATTCTTCATTTAATCTCCACTGGATTCTATTAGGGGTTGATGCCCATTTTTGGCGTCAACAATCAACAACCACATTTCTCTTCCCTGTAGTATAAGACATCCCAAAAACATATGACAATAAGAACTCCATTCATTATTGTTGTCTCAAATTTGAGTCCTTTTTAAAGAAAAAATACTTGAGGTACTTGCGATCCATAAACAACTCAAATCGCTCCATTAATGAATAGTACCTCCAATAATTCAACTCAAACACAATAGCAGATAGTTCTAGGTCATGTGTCGGGTGATTCCTCTCATGAGTCATAAGCTGTCAACTTGAAAATACCACTACCATCCTTTCTTACATAAGGACAACACCAAGGCCAGTACCATGTGCATTAATATGCATGGTGAAAGACTTGGTATCATCCAGTATAGTCAAAACTGGAGTGTTCTCAACAACTCCTTTAATCAAACAAATGTTGCTTTACACTCTAGGCTCCAATTATACGACAGGTTCTTCTTAGTCAAACGAGTTAGAGGCGCTGATACCTTTGCAAAGGCTTTGATAAAATTTCAATAAAATCTTACCAAGCCTAGAAAGCTACAGACCTCTGAAGTGTTCTTCAGTATCTTCTAATCTCTGAATGAGGCTAATTTCCCTACATCTACTGCTAATCCATCTACTAATAGTACATGCCCAAGGTAATGATCCTCCTTTCAGCACTGACATTTTGAAAACATAGCCTTCAACCATTTCCTTCTCAAGACATCCATTACATCTCTCAAATGAACCGCATGCTCCTCCTCACTTCTGGAATATATTAGAATATCATCCATGATGACCACCGCTAACTTATTCACCTGCTTCCAAAATACTACTTATCAAATCCACAAAATAAGCCAGAGAATTAGTCAACCCGAATAGCATGCTATCCACTCAAATAATTCATATAGAGTATGAAATGTACTCTTCGGGATACTATCTTCGGCTACCCTCAACTGGTGAAATCCAATGGCTAGATCAAGCTGAGAGAAAACCTTTGCCTTGACTAGTTGATAAAAGAGGTTGTCAAGGCTAGGCAAGGGATAGCAATTTTTCGTCATCGGTTTGTTTAATACTCAATAGTCGATGCATAACCTGAGGAAATCACCATCCTTAGTGGTGAAAACGATAAGCATTCCCCACCTCAAATACTTCTTTAAATAATTCCATTTTGCAGCAATTCCAAAACTTGTTCATCGAATTCTCTTCTCTCCTTCGAAGCCATATGCCTAAAAGGTATTACCACTGGTCTTGCATCTTTCTCAAGATTGATCCGAAATTAAATTTCTCTTCGGAGAAGGAGGCTAGAAACTTCTTCAAATATATTTGGGTAGTCCTTCACTATGGGAACAAACGATATCTCTTTGTGTGATAGGTCAAATGAATATTAATAAGTCTCTATAACAGAAATACTAGGCTCAGAACACAAAATCAAATCACGCCCCTCATCACATCTTAAACGAACTACCCTCCTATAACAATCCAAGACTACCCTATAGCATGACATCCAATCCATTCTTAAAATCAACTCGCACCCCAAAAAACTAAGTACATATGATTTACAAGGGAACACCACATTACATGTGACCAACAACAAAATATGACATATCATAGGTAGGCATGTCGATCCCCCGACAGGATTTGACATTAAAATTGATTCATGCACAATGTCTAGTTTAAGGGCTAAATTATCGACTAATGCACTTGCAATGAATAAATGGGATGCACCAGTGTCAAACAAAGTATGAATAGAAGAATGACCTTCCATAAGGATTTGCTTTCCTTTCTCTTGAATCCACGATGGTGTAATACTAACAGTCGGAATAGCATCCAGAGCATATTCCTTGACCGCCCACCCTTCCCTCTAGAGCATTGGACACTCCCTCTTTATGTGACCTAATCAGTTGCAATTAGAGCACTTTATCTTATGTTATGTTGGGTTTCCTTGCAGTCCTTCAAAAAATGTCCCACCTGATTGTCAGGGCCTGATTCTTCGTCTTTCGAGAATTCAACATCAATACTCACTTTATCGACTGCCGAGCAATCGAACGACGGAAAACCGAACACTTAGGGTTTTAAGAAAAAGAAAAAAAAAAAGAAAAAGACAGAAAAGATAGAAAATAGAGAGGAAAGAAAATAGAAAATAGAACGGAACAGAAAAACAACAGAATCTCACAATTCGCAGCGGAACAATATATAATAATAAATGAATAATCTTTAAACAAAGAACTATATCAGTTATTACATTACATTTCATTACATCATCATCAGAGTGTACAACAACAACAACATCAAACAGCGGAAAAAGAAATACTATATAGTAGTAATACGCCATGCCATCCATCTTGCCTCCAGCAACTCCAGAATATCCAGAATATCCTGATAAACCTTAACTCTTGACTGCCCGTGTGGAAATTTGTGGGCACCTAAAGTTTAGGAAGGAAAACAATAAACTCCGAGTCAGTCATGTGACTGGTGTGAGAACTCAAAACAGTTTATTTATCTTTGAAATCAAAATAGAGGAATATTTTTAAATCAATTCACAATGCTTTTAAAAATGAGACTACCATAAGACCTCCCGCCACACACACAATGCAAACGCAGACTTGGAGGAGATTTCTTCTTATGATAGTCAAAGATGCTTGATACGTATTAAAATCAAATCAATTTTGATATTATTATTATGCATAGTGTAGGAAAAATTTATTTCGAAAGTAGAATATAAATCTTAGCCAGCATAGGTACCATTATATTATGCCTACTATAGCTACTTCCTGAGGAAGCAGGTTCTACAACTAAAACCGTACAAGATCGTATTGTTTCTTTGGATTTCCAACGAATGATCAGGCCAAGGAACTTCCCATTGCCACATGAGAATGCCTCTGGATGGACATCCCCGAGAACCAAACCGGATCTCTACCAACACAAGGCCGGGTTACCCCTAACTGAGTAACAACTGACCGAATATGCCATCCCCCGGTCCTTTGGGACCTTTCACCGAGCGCTCGCAATCAATTCACACAATCATAAAGTGTTTTCAACATGAGTAAGTATCTGGGCTCCATACCATGATACCACCCTTTTCCAGAAGGAAATGCACACATCCTAAAGGGCTCTACCCCTCATAACCTTGCCGCATCTTTCCTGTTTTGACCATTCCGGGGTGTGAGGCTCGACGAAGTCACGTCCACAAAAAACATACTTTATACAAAAGCCATGCTTTGGGTCAACAAATGATCATAGAAATGATCAACAGGATAGACGATCAAATAAACGATCCTATCACAAATAATCAACACAATGATCATTTACAGCAACATTCAGCATGTCACATTACCAAATTGGGAATATATCGCTGATAACTTTCAACTACATAACCTCTGAGCTCGTACGTCTCAGAGAAGGGTGTTAAGCTAAAAGAATAAATTCTCCGCCACCAACAGAAATATATTTGAAAGAAATCTGCTTTATATCTCAATTTGTATTGTCAGACATACAATCCATACAAGTCTGTTTCGGGCTCGAACAAAACCGAAGGCACTTACAAAGAAGTCCTTGCAATCCGGATATTCACAATCCTGATCGGATTCACCATCACATATGGAGAACTCTATACCGTAGCTACTCGGTGCAGAGTCAATCGACAGGTCATCCTATCGCCCTCGCAAATACCGGGTCTCCAACACCGATCTTCAATGCAATTCACAACGACGTATCACATATTCGGAATGGGTTATACGACCCCATGGTCCTTTCCCGGTTAACCCGAATAGTGAGCGCTTATTCAAAAATAAGTGTGGCATTCAAATTCAAACAATTCACATCAAATACCCATTCAAAGGGAAATATTGATAGTCGGTTATTGAACTATCAATGGATATGCACACATCACCAGTTTCCAAATAATTTTCCAAATTATTTATCTTCCAAAATATCTTTACAAGATATATAATTTTCACACTTCAAAATAAATCAATATTTATTTTTTTAACAAATTCCCCTTCCTTTTATAAATTCCATAGTGAATTTATATTTCACAACATCCATGCATATTCGATTTCAATTATTCATTTCAATTTATCTTCAAAAAGATAAATTCTTAAGATATTCACTTTATATTGGAAAACATTTCCATACTTACTTATTCATAAGTAATTCACAAATTTTATTTATTTTCAACGCTTAGAAAATATTCAATATACTTAAATCGAGATTAAGTATATATTTCATCCTTTAAGGAAATCATTCTTCTAAACATATTTATTTGGGCCAAAACGAATGTTACGTAAAACATCGTTACGACAACCCAAAATCACTAGTATAGGGATTCGAAATTAAAATAGATATATAAATCCCAATACTATACAAAACATTTCCTTTCGGAAATCATTTACTATAACAACAGTGTTATAGTCCACCATTTCCTTCTATTTCTCGAAAACGTTTATTTCAACAATAAATGTTGAAATCTATGGTTTCGAATCTTAACATATTTTAAAACATCGTTAGATCGTTTTAATTCTATTTAAAACATCAATTCTAAACATTTTCTTTAACATATTATTCACTATTCAAAACGTGAATATACTTCATTAACCAATTTCATCCTTTCTATTCATTTTATTTCAAAGGGTTATTCACTGTCAAAAACGTGAATATAACTCCATTAATAGGTTTCAACAATTTACTTATCAAAATAAGTCGTTTGCGAATTTATAAAACAACGTTTATAAATTCCTTTTCTATTTATTTTATAACAACTCCTTTTATAAATTCCTTTATTAACCTATTCAATTTATAACTAAATGATATACTAAAAATTCATATTATAAGTCAAATACTTATAATTTATTTGTCTGCAAAAATCGTTCCTTTGAACTTCATAATTATAAATCTTATAACTTATAAGATTCAATTATTTATCCAATTCTATTCTTTCAATAACTTCATAAAATTTATAAATCTTACTATTTATAAATTTCATTTATAACTTCTCCATTTTTAATTTTATGAATTCCATTCATTTACAAAATTCGTTTTCACTTCATTCAAACACTTATAAAAACTCGTTTTATAATGTCAATATTTCAATTTATAAATATCCATTTATAAATTTCTTAATATAAATCAATTTATATTATTCTTTAAAACGTCTTTAAACTCCTTTAAAAACTTCATCATTTTGATTTATAAAATAATTAAATTTTATAAATCCTATATTTAAACCTTTCACAGTAAATTCAGAAATCCCGTTTTAACTATTTTATAAAATCATTAATCCATATTTCTCAAAAATCATAATTTTTATAACATTAAAAATTATACGTTTATTTATTTAAAATGGATAAATTCCGAAAAATATTTTATAAACGTATACTTTCAAAAATCACTTTAAAAATCATTTTAAAATCCCAAAATTTGGTTCAATGATGCTACACACCAAATAGTCAATCACGACAACAACGACATCATATATCGATATGATAGTCCATCAAATATCAAAATATCTGAAATCAAAAATAAATACTGTTGAGGAATCCAGTTGGATCCCTCCAACCTGTTTTCCTGCATCCACAAACATTAGCACAATACCAATTTCGCTCCAGTACGAAATTATCGCGGTATATGGGATTTAAATATTATCCGCTTAATAGACGGCGCAATAGGGTCTCATCCGCTAAAAAAATGCGGGAAATCAATAACTCCAATATATACATATGCCAATATATATATATTGCTATTATATATAATACCAATTTCACTGTTTATGAAATATTCGCGGTATATGTTTTTAATAAATAACATCCGCTTACTAACGGCGTATAATGTCTATTTTAACAATCAATAGATAACAATCATCATTCAAACATGCATTCAAATATTTTAAATCTAACTATTTAAAATAAAATCGAAACTGATTCGATTGAGTGAGAAGTTCTCACCTTGATTTCAATTTCGTTTTAGCGATTTATTTCGAATAAAATTAAACGCGCGTTTAATTTTACCCAAAATTCTCACTAACTCCAAACGACTCCAATCCAATTCCATAGCGTAGTGCTCGTCCATACGATTCCAACGCAACTGGTTTCGCGCGTTTTCGACCTTGTATGAAAAAGTTATGAATTTATGAAGTTTGTACACGATTTTATATAAATAATTACAACATTTTTTTATAACTTTTAACCTAAATCAAACATAGGCCGTTAGATCCATGACCATTCCATCACAGCCGCACCCTTCTTCTCCCCCATCTCCCGGTATTCACGTACAAACCCTACCCATTAGCCGCCGCCATTGCTTCAATTACCACGACAAAACCGAGCACTTCCACGTTGATCGGCACCCACCACCAGAAAGCACGTGCTCGACTCCCCCCTTGCCCAAAGTATGGCCAAGCTCGGCCTTGACCTGACGTCGACACACGCGCACGATTTACAGCCAAACGCGGCCCCCCTACTCCCTCTATGTTGCTCCAAATCACATCACCACCGTTGAACTCGTAGCTCTCGATGTGCTCTACCTCTTTGTAGTTGATGACTTCGTGAATTGATTCACGGATTTTGAGAAAATTGGGGAAGATTAACGATGCTTTCTGGCCATTGGTTGATGGGGTGTCGGCTGCGCATATTAGGGTTTTGTAAATTTTTTTTTTATTTCTAAAGGGTTAAGGGCTATTTATAGGAAAATCGATCGAAACACTATTCATTCAGGAATTCCGAACTCCGATTTACGCGCCGAAACTGACGTTCCTAGGGTTTATCCCGCATTCCGGACACAATGGAACAGGTTTCGGAAGCTAATTCGGACATCTGTGCGAGTTATGGCAACAAACGTTCAATTTAAATTAAACGGATTTAAACGATTTTCTAGGCGTTTTAATTTGTACCGGACAAACGGTAAATCCAATTGACACGAAATTTGAAACCATGCAATAATATCACATTACGGATCAGATGAAACTGGTTTCGTCGAAATCTGAGACTTTTTGAAAAATGGCTATTTTAACTCGCCAAATTAATATTAAAAATAATCCAATGCGTTTCGAGCTGCCACGATCAAACGATAGCTCCGATTGACACGAAAATTGAAATCCGGTAATAACTAACTATTACGGATCCAATGGAACTAGTTTCGTTCAATTCTGAGACTGTTCAAAAATTGACTATTTTCACTAGTCGATTTTAATATTAAAATATTCAATTTTCACAAATTAACTTCTAATTAGATTTTAAAAGTTCTAAAATATCGTTCTAACTCCCATATGATAAAATAAAATTTTACAAATCATTTTCAATCATATTTAACTCAAATTTTCAATTATTTCCATAATTTCACATATTAAATTATCGATTTAATTATTCAATAAAATCCAATAATTCAAAATAAAATTTATTCGACTTATAAATTCACTTATTAATATTTAAAATTAATTAAATATTCAAATTTTAATTAATATAAATTCTGGGTCGTTACAATCTTCCCCCCTTAAAAGAATTTCGTCCTCGAAATTAACAAGTAAGAAAAGTTATAGAATTTATTAACTTTCCATAATTTATAGTTAAATTTCTTACAATACTTTACTAAGTTTTCAAATCATACTTAGTTATCTTTTCAAAAACAACCACTACTGTTTAACTTTCAATTTCAAATCAAAATTAAAGTTTTCAAAATTTTCCAATTTTCTTAAAAATATTCTAACGCCTTAAATTTTCGGAAAAATTCGCCATAGTCTCCTTTGCGCGGCTCGATCCGAAAAAAAATGACAGTATATATATCACAAATATACATCTCATCAAGTAATGAGGCATCCCGAAGGGGAAAAAATGTAAAAGTACGGTATGTAATCCGAGATATATACCTTATATTTTATTAGCGAGCATATACGGCTAATATAGCGCGAAAGCGAGCTCCAAATGCGAAGCAAACGCGATCCGCACCTACTAAACACTCAACAAACAACATGAGAAACATGCATGTGGACAATAGTATCAATATACAACATATAGCAACATAATAACTATATATGCCAACATAGCAAATGCAATAAAAGCAATAAATGCAAACATCAACCAACTATCATTCATAACCAATAAATATTCATTCATATTCTCATTTATATTCAATGAAATGGTTTTCAATTTAATCACATTTGATTCATTAACAGTGGATGTTCTTACTAACATTCATTTTCAATTAGTTTATATTCACTAATTCATATTCAAGTTGGTTCACTTCCAAATCAAATTCAATTCTATTTAAGATTCACTTAACTTCCAATGGAATTCCAATTACTTTAGCTTTCAATTTCATTAATTCAATTTCATTAACACTTAATGAATTATATACAATCAATCAACTAACAACCATATAACAACCAAAGTATATTCTATTACAACCAAATTCCTTTGCTTATATTCATTCTATTTGGTTTAACACCTTCACTTTCAATTGGTTTAATTAAATTGATTTTCATTCAATCTTTCAACTCCAATAACATTAGATTTTAATGAATTAACACTTATATTCATTATTTCATACAACTTAATTCACATTCAATTGATTAACATTCAATCCATTAATTCAATTCAATTACTAAAGTTGAATTTCATTTATATAACTTCATTTCATATCTATCACTTAACTTTATTAATTTACTTTGATACCAATATCAACTTTATTCAACATCTATTAAGTTATATTTCCATTTCAAACATTATCTGTTTTTCCTAACTTAAATTCCTACTTATAAAGAAATTCAGATTTCAATTCTAAAGTAAATTTCCATTTGACTTTAAATTCATTTTTATTTCAACTCATATTCATAAATATATTCATATAGTTTCACTTCTTATATATATAAGTTTATTTCACAATTGTAAATCACTTTAATTATAATTCAATTCTTATAATTCTTTTGCTTATACAATTATTCCTTTATTTAGATTATTCAAACAATTAAACAATCAACTTATATACACTTTAATAATTCTGAAAAATTATTCCTTTACATATAAAAATATAATAAAGGTAAAATTATTTCATTTACCCAATTTAAAACGATATCGTGTCGGTTTATCTTGTTTAAGAGTTTAGAAACCCCTATCTACGATAGTTAGCTAGACTACATCGACTGGAATCTATAAACAATCAACAGATAAGTCAACACAATACAAAACAATTTATATTCACTAACAAATACGCTCTCATATCTATTATTACACTCAAACTCATTCTAGAGTACTACTGACTCTATCTCTAATGAGTAATACCCAACAGAACCATGGTGGTCGCTTAACCATATGCTCTGATACCAAATTGTCAGGACCCGATTCTTCGTCTTTCGAGAATTCAACATCGATACTCACTTTATCGACTGCCGAGCAATCGAACGACGAAAAACCGAACACTTAGGGTTTTAAGAAAAAGAAAAAAAAGACAGAAAAGATAGAAAATAGAGAGGAAAGAAAATAGAAAATAGAACGGAACAGAAAAACAACAGAACAACATCAGAATCTCACAATTCGCAGCGGAACAATATATAATAATAAATGAATAATCTTTAAACAAAGAACTATATCAGTTATTACATTACATTTCATTACATCATCATCAGAGTGTACAACAACAACAACATCAAACAGCGGAAAAAGAAATACTATATAGTAGTAATACGCCATGCCATCCATCTTGCCTCCAGCAACTCCAGAATATCCAGAATATCCTGATAAACCTTAACTCTTGACTGCCCGTGTGGAAATTTATGGGCACCCAGAGTTTAGGAAGGAAAACAATAAACTCCGAGTCAGTCATGTGACTGGTGTGAGAACTCAAAACAGTTTATTTATCTTTGAAAACAAAATAGAGGAATATTTTTAAATCAATTCACAATGCTTTTAAAAATGAGATTACCATAAGACCTCCCGCCACACACACAATGCAAACGCACACTTGGAGGAGATTTCTTCTTATGATAGTCAAAGATGCTTGATACGTATTAAAATCAAATCAATTTTGATATTATTATTATGCATAGTGTAGGAAAAATTTATTTCGAAAGTAGAATATAAATCTTAGCCAGCATAGGTACCATTATATTATGCCTACTATAGCTACTTCCTGAGGAAGCAGGTTCTACAACTAAAACCGTACAAGATCGTATTGTTTCTTTGGATTTCCAACGAATGATCAGGCCAAGGAACTTCCCATTGCCACATGAGAATGCCTCTGGATGGACATCCCTGAGAACCAAACCGGATCTCTACCAACACAAGGCCGGGTTACCCCTAACTGAGTAACAACTGACCGAATATGCCATCCCCCGGTCCTTTGGGACCTTTCACCGAGCGCTCGCAATCAATTCACACAATCATAAAGTGTTTTCAACATGAGTAAGTATCTGGGCTCCATACCATGATACCACCCTTTTCCAGAAGGAAATGCACACATCCTAAAGGGCGCTACCCCTCATAACCTTGCCGCATCTTTCCTGTTTTGACCATTCCGGGGTGTGAGGCTCGACGAAGTCACGTCCACAAAAAACATACTTTATACAAAAGCCATGCTTTGGGTCAACAAATGATCATAGAAATGATCAACAGGATAGACGATCAAATAAACGATCCTATCACAAATAATCAACACAATGATCATTTACAGCAACACTCAGAATGTCACATTACCAAATTAGGAATATATCGCTGATAACCTTCAACTACATAACCTCTGAGCTCGTACGTCTCAGAGAAGGGTGTTAAGCTAAAAGAATAAATTCTCCGCCACCAACAGAAATATATTTGAAAGAAATCTGCTTTATATCTCAATTTGTAATGTCAGACATACAATCCATACAAGTCTGTTCCGGGCTCGAACAAAACCGAAGGCACTTACAAAGAAGTCCTTGCAATCCGGATATTCACAATCCTGATCGGATTCACCATCACATATGGAGAACTCTATACCGTAGCTACTCGGTGCAGAGTCAATCGACAGGTCATCCTATCGTTCTCGCAAATACCGGGTCTTCAACACCGATCTTCAATGCAATTCACAACGACGTATCACATATTCGGAATGGGTTATACGACCCCATGGTCCTTTCCCGGTTAACCCGAATAGTGAGCGCTTATTCAAAAATAAGTGTGGCATTCAAATTCAAACAATTCACATCAAATACCCATTCAAAGGGAAATATTGATAGTCGGTTATTGAACTATCAATGGATATGCACACATCACCAGTTTCCAAATAATTTTCCAAATTATTTATCTTCCAAAATATCTTCACAAGATATATAATTTTCACACTTCAAAATAAATCAATATTTATTTTTTTAACAAATTCCCCTTCCTTTTATAAATTCCATAGTGAATTTATATTTCACAACATCCATGCATATTCGATTTCAATTATTCATTTCAATTTATCTTCAAAAAGATAAATTCTTAAGATATTCACTTTATATTGGAAAACATTTCCATACTTACTTATTCATAAGTAATTCACAAATTTTATTTATTTTCAACGCTTAGAAAATATTCAATATACTTAAATCGAGATTAAGTATATATTTCATTCTTTAAGGAAATCATTCTTCTAAACATATTTATTTGGGCCAAAACGAATGTTACGTAAAACATCGTTACGACAACCCAAAATCACTAGTATAGGGATTCGAAATTAAAATAGATATATAAATCCCAATACTATACAAAACATTTCCTTTCGGAAATCATTTACTATAACAACAGTGTTATAGTCCACCATTTCCTTCTATTTCTCGAAAACGTTTATTTCAACAATAAATGTTGAAATCTATGGTTTCGAATCTTAACATATTTTAAAACATCGTTAGATCGTTTTAATTCTATTTAAAACATCAATTCTAAACATTTTCTTTAACATATTATTCACTATTCAAAACGTGAATATACTTCATTAACCAATTTCATCCTTTCTATTCATTTTATTTCAAAGGGTTATTCACTGTCAAAAACGTGAATATAACTCCATTAATAGGTTTCAACAATTTACTTATCAAAATAAGTCGTTTGCGAATTTATAAAACAACGTTTATAAATTCCTTTTCTATTTATTTTATAACAACTCCTTTTATAAATTCCTTTATTAACCTATTCAATTTATAACTAAATGATATACTAAAAATTCATATTATAAGTCAAATACTTATAATTTATTTGTCTGCAAAAATCGTTCCTTTGAACTTCATAATTATAAATCTTATAACTTATAAGATTCAATTATTTATCCAATTCTATTCTTTCAATAACTTCATAAAATTTATAAATCTTACTATTTATAAATTTCATTTATAACTTCTCCATTTTTAATTTTATGAATTCCATTCATTTACAAAATTCGTTTTCACTTCATTCAAACACTTATAAAAACTCGTTTTATAATGTCAATATTTCAATTTATAAATATCCATTTATAAATTTCTTAATATAAATCAATTTATATTATTCTTTAAAACGTCTTTAAACTCCTTTAAAAACTTCATCATTTTGATTTATAAAATAATTAAATTTTATAAATCCTATATTTAAACCTTTCACAGTAAATTCAGAAATCCCGTTTTAACTATTTTATAAAATCATTAATCCATATTTCTCAAAAATCATAATTTTTATAACATTAAAAATTATACGTTTATTTATTTAAAATGGATAAATTCCGAAAAATATTTTATAAACGTATACTTTCAAAAATCACTTTAAAAATCATTTTAAAATCCCAAAATTTGGTTCAATGATGCTACACACCAAATAGTCAATCACGACAACAACGACATCATATATCGATATGATAGTCCATCAAATATCAAAATATCTGAAATCAAAAATAAATACTGTTGAGGAATCCAGTTGGATCCCTCCAACCTGTTTTCCTGCATCCACAAACATTAGCACAATACCAATTTCGCTCCAGTACGAAATTATCGCGGTATATGGGATTTAAATATTATCCGCTTAATAGACGGCGCAATAGGGTCTCATCCGCTAAAAAAATGCGGGAAATCAATAACTCCAATATATACATATGCCAATATATATATATTGCTATTATATATAATACCAATTTCACTGTTTATGAAATATTCGCGGTATATGTTTTTAATAAATAACATCCGCTTACTAACGGCGTATAATGTCTATTTTAACAATCAATAGATAACAATCATCATTCAAACATGCATTCAAATATTTTAAATCTAACTATTTAAAATAAAATCGAAACTGATTCGATTGAGTGAGAAGTTCTCACCTTGATTTCAATTTCGTTTTAGCGATTTATTTCGAATAAAATTAAACGCGCGTTTAATTTTACCCAAAATTCTCACTAACTCCAAACGACTCTAATCCAATTCCATAGCGTAGTGCTCGTCCATACGATTCCAACGCAACTAGTTTCGCGTGTTTTCGACCTCGTATGAAAAAGTTATGAATTTATGAAGTTTGTACACGATTTTATATAAATAATTACAACATTTTTTTATAACTTTTAACCTAAATCAAACATAGGCCGTTAGATCCATGACCATTCCATCACAGCCGCACCCTTCTTCTCCCCCATCTCCCAGTATTCACGTACAAACCCTACCCATTAGCCGCCGCCATTGCTTCAATTACCACGACAAAACCGAGCACTTCCACGTTGATCGGCATCCACCACCAGAAAGCACGTGCTCGACTCCCCCCTCGCCCAAAGTATGGCCAAGCTCGGCCTTGACCTGACGTCGACACACGCGCACGATTTACAGCCAAACGCGGCCCCCCTACTCCCTCTATGTTGCTCCAAATCACATCACCACCGTTGAACTCGTAGCTCTCGATGTGCTCTACCTCTTTGTAGTTGATGACTTCGTGAATTGATTCACGGATTTTGAGAAAATTGGGGAAGATTAACGATGCTTTCTGGCCATTGGTTGATGGGGTGTCGGCTGCGCATATTAGGGTTTTGTAAAAAAATTTTTTATTTCTAAAGGGTTAAGGGCTATTTATAGGAAAATCGATCGAAACACTATTCATTCAGGAATTCCGAACTCCGATTTACGCGCCGAAACTGACGTTCCTAGGGTTTATCCCTTGTTCCGGACACAATGGAACAGGTTTCGGAAGCTAATTCGGACATCTGTGCGCGTTATGGCAACAAACGTTCAATTTAAATTAAATGGATTTAAACGATTTTCTAGGCGTTTTAATTTGTACCGGACAAACGGTAAATCCAATTGACACGAAATTTGAAACCATGCAATAATATCACATTACGGATCAGATGAAACTGGTTTCGTCGAAATCTGAGACTTTTTGAAAAATGGCTATTTTAACTCGCCAAATTAATATTAAAAATAATCCAATGCGTTTCGAGCTGCCACGATCAAACGATAGCTCCGATTGACACGAAAATTGAAATCCGGTAATAACTAACTATTACGGATCCAATGGAACTGGTTTCGTTCAATTCTGAGACTGTTCAAAAATTGACTATTTCCCTAGTCGATTTTAATATTAAAATATTCAATTTTCACAAATTAACTTCTAATTCGATTTTAAAAGTTCTAAAATATCGTTCTAACTCCCATATGATAAAATAAAATTTTACAAATCATTTTCAATCATATTTAACTCAAATTTTCAATTATTTCCATAATTTCACATATTAAATTATCGATTTAATTATTCAATAAAATCCAATAATTCAAAATAAAATTTATTCGACTTATAAATTCACTTATTAATATTTAAAATTAATTAAATATTCAAATTTTAATTAATAAAAATTCTGGGTCGTTACATGATCGTAGTTGTAGCACCTACCCTTTGGCAGATTCACCCTACAGTTCTTTGCAATGTATCCCACCTTATGATGCCTTGTAATATCCTACCTCTATGCGCATACTACCAAAGATTATGACTAGGTAAAATTGCCCAATAATAAGGAGAACGAGGTAATATTGGGTTATTATAACTGAATATCCCTTTGGCTAACACTGGTACGTATTTAAAAACACAAACTACTCACATGTATGTAACCAGTATTGGCACAAAGTAATAAACATTTGTGTTTTTAAGATAGAACAATACATAATACAAAATAGAAAATGGAGAACACATAGTCATCAACACAGCGATAATATATACATAAGTTCATGCAGGTCTACAAAGGAGGCACTCATCCACTATCACTCAAATATACAAAACATATCCAGTATATACATCTCATCAACATAAATATACAAGATGATACATCAAAAATAATAGACACTAAACTATACTAGCCATCAACTATGCCCAACAACCAAAAGCTGTTCAGTTAGTTCTTGAACCTAAAATGTCTCATACTAACCCAACTGTTATGTTAATAACACATGAGTGGTACTATCTTTAGAATGTAGATGCCAATATATAAAACAACTAGCATGGCATAAGCAATTATAACTCATAGTGGGATATGCATATCTCAAATGTGGCAACATTTCTCAAAACCGTGCACATAGAAGATCACCCATCACTAAGTGTAGTCAATCAACACATCCAATGGCACATAATCAAGTGGGTGAAGCAATACATGACCAAACATATCAATAAATAAGAATCATCAATGGCATTCACTCAATCTTATCAAGATTATCTCTTATATAATCATAAAGTTGATATACTCGGGGTCCATCTTACTCAGCATGCAAAATAAACCACTAATAAATATCCAAGCCAAATATATATCAAATACGAACAAGGCGTACTCTCAACAACCGTGTTATCTCTCAATAACCATATAATAGGTATATACGGGATCATACAAATTCATGAACTCTCAATCTTACGAATATCCTCAATTACATATAATAATCATTTTAATGCTTAGCATCATAGCTAGTCATTGGATTCTCAGCCTTATGAACAATCGAGTGAGCTCCCACCTTCTTGATTATTCCATTCGACTCACAGTCATAAAGGTAATTGTAACGACCCAGAATTTTTAGAAATTAAAATTTGAATATTTAATTAATTTTAAATATTAATAAGTGAATTTATAAGTCGAATAAAATTTATTTTTAATTTTTGGATTTAATTGAATAATTAAATCGATAATTTAATACGTTAAATTATGGAAATAACTGAAAATAGGGTTAAATATGATTAAAAATGATTTGTAAAATTTTATTTTATCATATTGGAGTTAGAACGATATTTTAGAACTTTTAAAATCGAATTAAAAGTTAATGTGTGAAAATTGAATATTTTAATATTTAATAATCGACTGTAAAATAGCCAATTTTTGAACAGTCTCAGAATTGAACGAAACCAGTTTCATTGGATCCGTAATAGTTAGTTATTACTGGATTTCAATTTTCGTGTCAATCGGAGTTATCGTTTGATCGTGGCAGCTCGAAACGCATCGAATTATTTTTAATTTAAATTTGGCGAGTCAAAATAGCCATTTTTCAAAAAGTATCGGATTTCGACGAAACCAGTTTCATCGGATCCGTAATGTGATATTATTGTAAGGTTTCAAATTTCAAGTCAATTGGATTTACCGTTTGTCCGGTACAAATTAAAACGCCTAGAAATCGATTTAAATCGGTTTAATTTAAATTGAGCGTTTATAGCCATAACTCGCACAGATGTCCGAATTAGCTTCCGAAACTTATTCCATTGTGTCCGGAACGTGGGATAAACCCTAGGAACGTCAGTTTCGGCACGTAAATCGGAGTTCGGAATTCCCGGATGAATAGTGTCGAACGAAACTCTATAAATAGCCCCACCCTTCATTAAAAAAAAAATATAAAACTAAACCCTAAAATGTCACAGCCGCCGCCCCCTCAATCGATGGCCAGAATTCAACGAAACTTCTCCACTTAATATCTTGAAATCCGTCAACAGTTGTCGAAAGCTCTCAACTGCAAACCTGTAGAGCTAGTCGAGCTCTTCAAATCCATACGGGTATGATCGTCTATGGCGCGACGTAGGGGAAGGAATCGAGGCGCGTTCGTCTGCGTCATGGCACGTTTTCCGAGAGGCCTGGGTGACCGAGCCTCGTGTGGTTCATGGTGGGGGTCGATGCGAGCAAGAGCTTCCAAATGGTAGCCTCTGATCGAGTTTTAGGCATGCGACGACGGCGCGGCCCTAAACCCTAAGTGGCCGATGTTGGGTTCGGCCTCTACTGTTGCCTGTGGACGTGAAAACATGAGGGGGGAAGGAGAAAAGGTCGAACGGTCCAGATGTGGAGATGCATGATCCTACGGTCTTGATTAATTTAGGTTATAAAATTTTTAATTATGTTGTAATTTATAAATATTAATACGTGTAACTTCAAAAATTCATAATTTTTTCATACGAGGTCGAAAAAATGCAAACTCAGTTGCGTTGGAATCGTATGGACGAGCACTACGCGATGTATTTGGGTTGGAGTCGTTTGGGGTTAGTGAGAATTTTGGGTAAAATTAAACGTCCGTTTAATTTTATTCGAAATAAATCGCTAAAACGGAATTTAAAATCAAGGTGAGAACTTCTCACTCAATCGAATCAGTTTCGATTTTATTTTAAATAGTTAGATTTAAAATATTTGAATTCATGTTTGAATGATGATTGTTATCTATTGATTGTTAAAATAGACATTATACGCCGTTAGTAAGCGGATGTTATTTATTAAAAATATATACCGCGAATATTTCATAAACAGTGAAATTGGTATTATAAATAATATCAATATATATATATTGACATATGTATATATTGCAGTTGATTGATTCCCGTATTTTTTAGCGGATGAGACCCTATTACGCCGTTATTAAGCGGATAATATTTATTAAAAACATATACCGCGATAATTTCGTACTGGAACGAAATTGGTATTGTGCTAATGTTTTTGGATGCAGGAAAACATGTTGGAGGGATCCAACTGGATTCCTCAACAGTTTTTATTTGATTTCAGATATTTTGATATTTGATGGATTTTCATATTGATATATGATGTCGTTGTAGTCGTGATTGACTATTTGGTGTGTAGCATCATTGGACCAAATTTTGGGATTTTAAAATGATTTTCAAAGTGATTTTTGAGAATATAAAATATTTTTGAAATTTATCCATTTTATATAAATAAACGTTATAATTTTTAAAGTTATAAAAATTATGATTTTTAAGAAATATAGTAAAAAAAAACTGATTTTTGAGAATACGATGCTATTGAGTTTATAGAATAGTTTAATCGAGATATCTTAGAATTATTGTGAAAAGTTTAAATATAGGATTTATAAAATTTAATTATTTTATGAATCAAAATGGTGAAATAATAAAGGAGATTAAAGTCGTTTTAAAGAATAATATAAATTGATTTATATTAAGAGATTTATAAATGGATATTTATTAATTGAAATATTGACATTATAAAACGAGTTTTTATAAGTTTTTGAATGAAGTGAAAATAAATTTTGTAAATGAATGGAATTTATAAAATTATAAATGGTGAAGTTATAAATGAAATTTATAAATAGTAAGATTTATAAATTTTGTGAAGTTATTAAAGAATATATTTGGATGAATAATTGAATCTTAAAAGTTATAAGATTTATAACTATGAAGTTTAAAAGAACGATTTTGTAAAATAATCGTTTTATAAGCATTTAACTTATAATATGAACCTTTAGTTTATAATTGAAATATAAATCGAATAGGTTAATAAAGGAGATTTATAAAGGAAGTTGTTATAAAATAATTAGAAATGGAGTTTATAAACGTTGTGTTATAAATCGGCAAACGACTTATCTTGATAAGTAAATTGTTGAAACCTATTAATGGAGTTATATTCACATTTTTGAATAGTGAATAATCCTTTGAATTAAAATGAATAAAAGGATGAAATTGTTAATGAAGTATATTCACGTTTTTGAATAGTGAATAACACGTTAAAGAAATTGTTTTGGATTTGGATATTTTAAATAGAATTAAAACGATCTAACGATGTCTTAAATGTGTTGAGATTCGAAACCATAGATTTCAACATTGATTGTTGAAATAGACGTTTTCGAGAAATAAAAGGAAATAGTGGACTATAACACTGTTGTTATAGTAAATGATTTCCGAAAGGAAATGTTTTGTATAGTATTGGGATTTATATATCTATTTTAATTTCGAATCCCTATACTAGTGATTTTGGGTTGTTGTAACGATGTTTTACGCAACATTCGTTTTGACCCAAATAAATATGTTTATGAGAATGATTTCCTTAAAGAATGAAATATATACTTAATCTCGATTGAAGTATATTGAATATTTTCCAAGTGTTGAAAATAAATAAAATTTGTGAATTACTTATTAAATAAGTATGGAATTGTTTTCCAATATGAAGTGATATTTAGAATTTATCTTTTTGAAGATAAATTGAAAATGAATAATTGAAAACGTATATCAATAGATATTGTGAAATATAAATTCACTATTGAATTTATAAAGGAAAGGAGAATTTGTTTAAAAATAAATATTGATTTATTTTTGAAGTGTTGAAATAATATATCTTGTAAAGATATTTTGGAAAATAAATAATTTGGAAAATTATTTGGAATCTGGTGATGTGTGCATATCCAGTGATAGTTCAATAACCGACTATCAATATTTCCCTTTGAATGGGTAATGGATGTGATTTGTTTGAATTTGAATGCCACACTTATTTTTGAATAAGCGCTCACTATTCGGGTTAACCGGGAAAGGACCATGGGGTCGTATAACCCATTCCGAATATGTGATACGTCGTTATGAATTGCATTTGAAGATCGGTGTTGAAGACCCGGTATTTGCGAGAGCGATAGGATGACCTGTCGATTTACTCTGCACCGAGTAGCTACGGTATAGAGTTCTCCATATGTGATGGTGAATCCGATTAGGATTGTGAATATCCGGATTGCAAGGACTTCTTTGTAAGTGCCTTCGGTTTTGTTCGAGCCCGGAACAGACTTGTATGGATAGTATGTCTGACATTACAAGTTGAGATATAAAGCCGATTTCTTTCAAATATATTTCTGTTGGTGGCGAAGAATTTATTCTTTAAGCTTAACACCCTTCTCTGAGACGTACGAGCTCAGAGGTTATATAGTTGAAGTTATCAGCGATATATTCCTAATTTGGTAATGTGACATGCTGAGTGTTGCTGAAATGATCATTGTGTTGATTATTGTGATAGGATCGTTTATTTGATCGTCTATCTTGGTGATCATTGTGTTGATCATTTGTTGACCCAAAGCATGGCTTTTGTATAAAGTATGTTTTTGTGGACGTGACTTCGTCGAGCCTCACACCCCGGAAATGGTCAAAACAGGAAAGATGCAGCAAGGTTATGAGGGGTAGCACCCTTTAGGGTATGTACATTTCCTTCTGGATAGAGGTGGTATCATGGTATGGAGCCCAGATATTTAACCTATGTGGTTACTGCGAATTTATTACTTTGTGGTTGTTGGTTTTCGGGATCCCATGAGAAAGGTCGTTTACGATCGGGGAATGGCGTGCTCGTGTCAGTAGTTACCCAGTTAGGGGTAACCCGGCGTTGTGTTGGCAGAGTTCCGGTTTGGTTCTCGGGGATGTCTTTCCAGAGGCATTCTCATGTGGCAATGGGAAGTTCCTTGGCCTGACCATTTGTTGGAAATCCAATTCCCAATACGAAACTTGTACGGTATTAGTTGTAGAACCTATCATTCACTTATGGTGGTCACCACTGTTTGGATGGTAGCTATAGTAGGTATACGATAATGGTCGTATGTTGGCTAAGATTTATATTCTACTTTCGAAATGAATTTTTCTCTACACTATGCACTAATAATAATATCAAATGTTATTTTTAAATGCGTATCAAGCATCTTTGACTATCATAAGGAGAAATCTCCTCCGATTCTGCGTTTGCATGTGTGCGTGTGCGGGAGGCCTTATGGTAGTCTCATTTTTAAAAGCATTGCGAATTAACTTTAAAAATATTCCTCTATTTTGATTTTAAAGATAAATAAACTGTTTTGAGTTCTCACACCAGTCACATGACTGACTTGGAGTTTATTGTTTTCCTTCCTAAACTCTGGGTGCCCACCAATTTCCACACGGGCAGTCAAGAGTAAGGTTTATCAGGATATTCTGGATATTCTGGAGTTGCTGGAGGCAAGCTGGATGGCATGGCGTATTACTTGTATAGTATTTCTTTTTCCGCTGCACTGTTTGTTGTATGTTGTTGTACACTCTGATGATATGATGATATGATGTAATGTGATGTAATGTAATAATTGATATAGTTCTTTGTTTAAAGATTATTCATTTACTATTATATGTTGTTCCGCTGCGAATTGTGAGATTCTGTTGTTGTTCTGTTCTATTGTTTCCTTTCTGTTCCGTCCTATTTTCTTTCTGTTCTCTATTCTCTTTTTCCTCTATCTTATCTATTTTCTTCTTCTTTCTTCTTTTTCTCTCTTCTTCTTTTCTTAAATTTTTCTTAAAACCCCTAAGGGTTCGTATTTTCGTTCATCTTGAATTAAACAAAGGAGATTAGTGTCTATTCAAGGAGTACGGATTTACGGGTCTTTACAGTAATCATCTAGAATCTCAGTCCTATAAGTAATCATATAGCTCTTAGCCTCACTAAGACTATTTTAGCATTATCCTCATTGGATGATCAGATTGACTTTCACTCTTATAAACCCTTCCATTGGCTCTCAGCCACCAATAATATCAAAAGTACAATAAAGGTATGATTGCAGTATCATATGTCCACCATAACCAGATGGGAGACATAAAGCTCTCGTCTTGCTCCAAGAGCCTACTCACACGCTCTCAACGATACTTCTACAGTATTTAGTTACCTAGATGGTCATCGTGACATAATATCCATCGGCTGCAGTCCACACTATGTAATGGTTACAATCCTGCAAGTGCCCAAATGGTAATAGATTGTTGGCTTATGTGACATAGCGGTGGCTCTTGGCCATACATCAAAAAGTGTGTCATAAATTTTTGGTTCGACCCTACAATCAGGCCATTAGGATGGATACAAGCACAATCTGCTTTTACTCCACACATGATAATAGGAATATACTACTCAATCGGTAGATATGTGCATAGCTCTTAGCATGCCAACCCTTCGCTAGCTACCACTATGTAATAAACTTAAATAAAACCTCATATTTCCCTATATAAGTGACATTTACTCAAAAAATTAGTCAAACAAATATTAGATCAGGCGTCTCATACCACTCATTGTTACTTGCCTATTTACTCAATGTAACTAAATTACACTCACATCACATAATTATTTATATATAATATGTCCAAAGAATAACCAGAGTTATATTACCGAAAGTCTCAGACTAGAAGGTATTATATCTCCGTTTATTCAGTCTTCTTATCACATAGAATATTTATCAAACAAAGCATGCCATTCATTATAGAAAAGATTTTATGTATAAAAATATATTAAAACTTCTAAAAGCCTTTATAAATACCATTTTCCATATTTAATTATACTTAATAATTGGAATATTAAACCTTGTAATGCAATTTCTCTTCCCATATTCAAAAATCATAGAAACCTCTTTTTAAGGTTAGTAATTATTTTTAAAAGTCATCCCAAAATATTTGGCAACTAAATATGATTTTTATGTGAATTTTATAAACCTTAAATATTATTTTATTTATATTAAATCATACAGTTTATTTTAAGACCTTTTCTTTATGCTAAAAAATCATTGGAAACTATTTTAAAATTAATTAATCGCATTTGAAAATCATTCCATAACTTTCTAGAATTAGATAGGATTTTTAAATTATTATTTAAAGCTAAAAATAATTTCTAGTTATTTTTAAAGCACGATTAATTTTAATAATTAATAATTTTTTAACTTGAAAATTTTCGAAAAAAATAATTTCATATTTGAAATACTTCTAATTCGTACTTCAAGATGTTAAATTTTTATTGAAATCATGGATAATACTTTTTTAAGAAAACATCACCATCCACTGCTTAGATCATTGCCTACTTTGGGCTACCAACCCTCGACCGCTGTCGACTGGTGGTGATGGATGAGGCTGACAGTGCACAGGGCCATGCATAATTCCAACCTTCCCTTTTTTGTTTCTTCACTCAATCTTCTGTCATTTCTATTACTCACATCATACGATGATTCTAGCACCAAAAAATCAATTCACATGCATCAAATAATAATTTACGAAGAAGAGGAGTTGATCAATATTTTACAGCAAATGGTTTTAATTCACCTAAATGGAAATATTAAGCAAATCAAACACAAACAACAAAGGCAATCAGTTTCCAAACGGAGATTTTGTAAGTGAAAAATCACTCACCTTTGCCATGACAACATAAATCTTCATTGAGCTCTTCATTGCTCCTTCAGAAGCATTCTTTTCCATTTACTGTAAATTTCAACTAACTCCAAACTTGATCAAAATCTAACTTTTATAGCTAATAATGATGTGTATCCTTGTTGAGAAGCATATGTCTAAGTTTCAATTTTGGGATTTTATTTGAATTAGTAGGATTTTTGAAAATGGAGCTGGGGTGGTATTTTGGTATAGGATAATGAAAAATGTGATAATGAGATTCAGGAGATGGTTTTGTAACAAATAAATGAAGTCTCTAAAATTCTAAAAAAAATAAAGTGGAGAAAAAATCATACTTCCTTTTCTTTAATTTGGGCTAAATAGGCATCATTATAAATCATTTCATGATTTATTCTCTTTTCCTTTCCTTTATAAATTATTTTTTTACCTATTCAAAATAACTCCAAATCTAAAGTAAAAATCATATTTTCTTTCGATTAATGTTTATTCTTTATTGTGTATTTCTACAAAAATTTGTTTCCCACAATTTTCTCATTAAAAATAATTATCTCATAATTACATTATTATAAACAAATTCCCAATTCCACTTGTAAATGGAATAAAAAAATCTCTTATGAAAAATATTTCTAAACTCTTTCCATTTATCTTTATTTGAATTCATAAAAATTATTAAATCATTTAATTCACATTAGCAATCATTTCTTCTTATAAATACAAGTATCGCTTCAAAAAGCCTAAAAAAATATAATTGTTAATAATCCATTAATTCAAAAGTATTTAATACAGAAAAAATTCATTTAATACTTTCTTTAATAAATAATACCTTCCATTTTAACTAAATATCACTAACTGAACCAGCTTTTCCCCAGATCTAAAATATTATCAAAGCTCTTAACATTATAAAATACTTCATCGTTTAAATCCCAAATAAATTTCTATGTTTTAAAATCATCTTAGATTTCTAATATCTATAATTTAACTACAAGTTATCCACATTTCATTAATTAAAACTCATTTAGTCGTTTATAACTTCATTATTAGTTTTAATTAGTTACTTCTCAACTTCGGGTTGTTATAGGTTCCCCTCCTTTAGAAAATTGCGTTCCTGCAATTTCTTCTTAGATAAAAATCCACAACAAGCTAATGCTTCTAGCTTTACTACACCCATCTACAAATTAAATACAAAAAAACATGTAACTATCAAAACATGTGACCATCCAAACCTATTACAACCAATGAAAACCTTTCACAAACATAACACGCAAGCTCTTTATTTACCCCATTGGGTTAGCACGTAGAATGACCCATGACTGCCCGTCATGTAATAATTATAGCAACGCAATAACTCCACAACAATTATTATATCCTCTCAGTGGCTTCCCCTAACAAAAAGATTACTATCCTTGCCCAATGAACAACGATCATGGGTTGCGAGTTCAAAAAAAACTAATTTAGGAAGATACCCTTCTAATACCACAATCAAAATACACTTAATATATCAAAAAAAATTGGAAAAATTCGGAGTATTTTCAATAATACGAAGGGTATTCTGAAAACCAACCACACTGAAACACATTCTACAAACCTACCTTATATAAATCCGTCGCATTCCTTTAAAAATAAACATCTTTATATTCATAAGCACATACTCCATTATTTAACTTTAAGGTGTTAAAACATCTAGCTATTTATTACTTTGCAAAGATGAAGGTGTAAACTAATTTATAAACCTTCTTTCTTTCTGAAACTTTTCTAGTACATATATACAATATATAAAGGAACCTAAATATATTAAACATCTCAAAATTTTGAAATTCTCCAAAATTTCCCTATTATATAAAGTGGTCCCCACATTAACTACTTTTCGCTGAACAAATCTTAAACTTTAAAAGACATGTGAAATAAAAATATTTGCTTCATTCTAGAAAATTTTAACAAAGATACTCTTTTACATAAAATAAAAATTTTAACACTTGAAAACTTCACAATCTTAAATGTATCAAACATAAAAGTCGCTCTTTATTGAAATACCTTTCAATTTAACAAAATACTGTCCAAATTTTTTGATATTATTCATGTAAAAAGTAGTTACTTTTATAGAAATAAATCAGTTCTCTTTATAATTACGTTAATATCATGCCACCTATATCCTCATCGAGCCTAAAGGAATAACGCCTTCATGAATATCGACCTTGATGAGGTGGGAAGCACAGGATAACTACTTAAGTAGTTATGGAGTGATTCTAACTGCTTCGAAGTAGACAACGGTGGCAACCCATGAATGGGCATTGCCTTCTCGTAATTCAACTAAGAGTTTAAACACACTAGTGTAAACATCGACAACGTCACATATTTTTATCATTGTTTTAAATGATGCCGCATCTCATCTCTTCATTTGTTTTCCAAATCAAGGCAATGACGCCACCTATTATGACTTCGCCTCTATATAAAAAATGACATAGTAGCTGAAGTAACTTAAGTGTAAAAGTTTTATAATGTCGTCGAGGGTCTTGGGGGTCGATGTGCATAAGGGTCAGTGACTTTATGTCTTAATGTCGATGCCGCTTCGCTATGACGTTGCACCTTATGTTTTTAATGCCAAAGAGTCTTGTATCTATGTATTCAAAACTATTTTTAAAGGGAAGAAGAGGCTTAATGTTTTAGAGGATCGACAATCCTATACCTCCGACAGTGTGCCATATAACTTATAAAGGTATTAAATTTTGTCTTCGACTCAGATGCTGGTTAGCGTTGTTTAATGCCGCGTGAAATATGGTTTGATCTATTAAAGTTGGAGAGCCTTAAACTTCAATGTCGGCATCATCAATGGCGTCGATGTTGATCCATGTTAAACTATTTAAATGGCCATGTATTTCCTTGTTTTGAATATGAATTAAAGGGGGTTAGTCATATATCATTATGAAAATGGTTTGGAGAGTTTTAATTATGCAATAACCTAAGTTTTGATTTAAAATTTCTAAAGAGGATATTTCTTAAGATTAAGTGATTTTGAGGCATAAAAATTATTAATTGAACATATTGAATGATGAATGCTATGTGTTCTTGTGTTTATTTGATCTGTTATTATGCATAATTGTTATTGTCATACTCACATCGTTTTTGACCCATAACTGCATTTTGAGGGCATTAAGGGCATAGTGACTAGCCAGGTTATCCCAATAGTGTGTTTGGTCAGACTAACTCCTAAGTGAGTAGAATTGCATCCAGTAGATCAGGGTATATTAGGATGCCTTCGACTAACCAAAGGATGCCATAAAACCAAATAATAAGTCGAATGTAGGATTGGTGTAGGGTCGCGTTCTATGGTTCAACCGTTAGCCCAAGTTAGTAAAGGTCTGTGATTCCAGTGTTTAGGGCTTAGTGAGATGAAATGATGGTTACACATAGGCAGGAACTCGTAGTTTCATATGCTCATATATGATAAAGGAAAACTCCTAGCTGCATTCGGAAATCCTTGATGATGGAAGCCTCCAACTATATCTGGAGCATAATTATAAACTCCTAACTGTATTTAGAGTATTGGATATTTCTCCTAATCGTATTTGGAGACTTTGTACATCTGGTTGAACTGAAGTAGGGAAGACTGTCCCGATACCTCCTAATCATAATTAGAGATTGGTTAATAGTTAGCCTATGAAAATTATTAGGTCCATAGTGACCCTAGAAAAACTATGCAATGATACAGATAAATTAAGTACTTGGATAGGTAATCCAATGTGGATTGCATTATTATACATCATTATGTTATTATTGTGTTTTAACCATTATGGATGCAGGGGCATATTAAATGGTTAATATGATTTCTGTAAAAATATTAGTAAGGGGAAAACGCGCTCTGGTCAGCGGCGTGCTCTCATTAGATATCTATTTGTTTGAAATGGTAGGTTATTATTCACACCAAACCTTTTGTCTGACCTAAAGTTTTTGCTTTCCCTTAAACTCTCGTGTTCTCAAAATTAATTTTAGTAGGTTGGGAGTAAGGGTTTTTCAACTTTCCTAGTAGGAGGAACAAGCTTCAAAAGACGTGGAGGAGGCAATCTAGCTATGTTGGAGTCCTACTCTAATCCCCTGTGTAGATTAAGTTTGTCTATATGGATGTAATTATGAGTTATATAATTGCCAAATATGTGACTCTGATCAACCAAGGGGACATCTTCTTATGTCACTCTTGGATTATTTTGTAATAATTTTATTTTCTCAGAACATGGAATTACAAATGGGATTATGTAATAAATTTGAAATCATATTTTGAAATGGAACGGAAAAGATATTTCTAAATGATGTTTGATTTTTTTTTTCATATTCATATGCTTCTGAATATTGATAAGATTAATCTTGCATCATTTTATCATTGGAAATTAATAACTATGGAAGACTACAACATCTGTAGTGTTTAGTTTTAGGCCTCAAAATGAGGGATGTTATGAGTTGGTATCAAACCATAGGTTTATGATAATACTTAAAGAGATTAATTTTTTTTTGAAAGCATAATCCAAATGAATCAAAGAATAAGATCGAGGTTATGGGATTGCGCTATAGTAACGTACTTGTATTTTTTATGTAGCCATGTATTCTCCTCTCTCTCTTAGACCATTCTTATATATCTTATTAAGGATCGTCTGTAGATTTATGTGAAAGAAAGATACAGAGGCAGGAAACAGAAGAGTGAATCTAGGTGGAGGAAGCACCATAACTAATGGAAATGCTCGGTCCAACACTAAAAGGAACTATGATCGACTGGCAAATGCTAACCAAATGCAAATGCCAATGTTGGTGTAGGAACCCAACAGTAGATATGGGGACTATCTATCAGTTCTTTATTGATATGATACAAGTTGGAGCAACTACACGAATAGTGGAAGGAAATGCTGCTAATGCTGAAGGAGTTAATCCTGTAGCTAGCGCCAATTAGCACTAACTATCCCAATCTAAGCCGAGATTATAGTAATTATGGTGGAAAGCCTTTTCTGAGGACTGAAGATGGGATAGAAGTGGAGAACTGGCTATTGCGTTGTGAATGGATTTTTTGTTGATTTGGGCTTGATTGACGAGCATAAAATGAGATTAACTTCTAGACAGTTGCAAGGAGCTACTTTGTTCTGGTGGAATGGTATGACCATAGGAGTAGGAATTGACTTGGGTAGATTTTCGAAGGCAATTCAAGGAGAGATTTTTATCTGAAGTGGCCAAGTCAACCTTGTTTAGAAAGTTTGATGAACTAAAATAAGTTAATATGACGACGATAGAGTATGCTACCAAGTTTTACGAGCTGTCTAGGTATGGAGATATCATCATAGATACCGTAATTAGGAGGAATTAGAAGTTTATCCAGGGTTTGAAGCCGGGGATTGCTAGGGCTACCATGCCAGATCTCAGGGATCCATATAATGAAGTGGTGGAGACACCAATCAACAATAAATAAATGCTTTCTACCATTGGGAGGAGAAATTAAAGGAGACTCGGAGTACATAGAATAAGAAAAGGAAATTCTTCAAGAAAAAAGGGGCTTAGAAAGGAGAAGCCTCCAAAAAGAAGAACCCTAAGGTTGTTCGCTATAGCTGCAACAAGAAGGGGCATTATGCTAACGAGTGTCGTGTTGGGAATGGAAAGAAAGCCTCGAAAAAGATGGTTGCGAGAAAGAAGAGTGTGACATTTTATAACCGCAACCAAGTTGGACACTTCAAGAATGATTCTCCTGAACTAGTCTGGGATGATAAGGGGAGGGTGTTTGCTTTGGAACCATCGTCTCCTAAACCGACCACTATTGAGAAAGGAAATTCAATGATGGAAGGCGCGTTTTTATTTATAGCATACTAGTTAGAATATTGTTTGATGCAGGAGCATCACATTCTTTTATACTCAGTGTTTGGTAAATAAGTTAAAGCTTGATGAATTATACCTTGTTACTTCCTTAAGGATAACTAATATAATAGGAGGGTATGCAACTCTAGGAATGAGATGTGACCATCTAGAGTTTAAGTTGCTAGGTTATAATTTTTCCTGCAATTTGTATGTATTTGATTTCATAGGTTTAGGGGTTATTTTTGGTATGGATTGGTTGAGCATATTCGATGCTAGGATAGAAAAATATCATTGAGATACCCTAATAGTAGTGACCGAATAGTATACTCAGTTGAGAATATGAGTCGAGAAATTTTTGCTTTATTGGGTGCCACAGAAGTAGAAGGCGGATTGAATCAGGTTTTAATTGTAAGAGAATTTATAGATTTTTTTGAGACGGTTACACAACTATCATCGAAACGAGCTATTGTGTTTCGAACAGATTTTGTCCAGAAGTTAAACCTATAAGTAGACCACCTAGCAGAATGACACCTACCAAGATGAAGGAGTTAAAGGTGCAGCTAGTGGACTTAGAAGGAAAGAATTTTGTTAGACCAAGCAGTGCATTTTGAGGAGCAGCCGCGATGTTCGTGAAGAAACCTGACAGGTCATTAAGATTGTGCATCGATTATTATAAGTTGAATAAAAATACGATAAAGAATTAATACACTTTGCCGATAATTGATGATTTATTTGATCAATTGAGAGGAGCCAAAGTTTTTTTCGGTTGAATTTAGCGACGGTGCTCCATCAATTAAGAGTGGTAGAGGATGGTATTCCTTTGACAGCTTTTCAGATGAGTATGGTTCATACGAGTGTTTAGTAATGCTATTCTGGTTAACTAATGCACCAGCTTTTTATGTAGATTTAATGAACCAGATTTTCCGAGAGCACTAGGATAGGATCATATTGGTATTTATAGACGCCATTTTGATATTTTCGAAGGATGAAAAAGATCATGAGATTCATCTTAGAATAGTGCTTGAGATTTTGAGGCAGCATCAACTTAAACCGAAGTTTTAAAGTATCATTTTTGAAAGAAACAGGTGAAGTTTCTTGGTCGTGTTGTTTTCAAAAATGGCCTGTGAATCGATCTAGCTAAGATCAAAGCTACTAACAGTTGGGAGAGGCCCGAGACGATGACCGAGATAAGAAGTTTTCTTGGATTGGCTGGCTATTACTAGTGGTTCGTTAAGAATTTCTCAAGGATTGCAGCGTCTTTGACTAAGCTAACTAGAAAGGACGTGAAGTTCATTTGGTTCGACAAATGTGAGGAAGCATTCTTAAAGTTAAAGCATTTGTTGACCAATGCGCCTATATTAGTTGTTTTAGATGGGAATCAAGATCTAGTGGCGTATACGGATGCTTGGGGAATACGGTTAGGAGCTGTATTGATGTAAAGGTATAAAGTGATTGCCTACGCTTCTTAACAGCTTAGACCATATGAAGTTAGACAACCGACTCTTGATTTGGAGTTGGCAGCGGTGATTTTTGCATCGAAAGTGCGAAGATGCTATCTTTGGGAGAAAGATTTGAATTGCACACGGATCACAAGCCTTTAAGATATTTATTCTCTCAGAAAGAGTGAAATACGAGACAGTAGAGGTGGCTGGAGTTTTTAGCAACTTATGATTTCGGTATTGAGTGTACACCGAAAAAAGGAAATAAAGTTGCATACGCCCTTAGTAGAAAACATCATAATGTGGTGTTAGCTGTGTTGGCAGAATGGAACAATCTAAAGGCACTGACTACTTGTAATGTGCAGTTAAGATCGATTGCTAGTTCTAGTAAATGTACAACCATGTTATCTGGCTTGGAAGTTCAACCAATTTTAATCGAGAGAATTGCTTCTATGCAGAGAGATGATCCCTTTTAGTTGAAAAGATTAGAAGATTGAAAGGAGAAACCGCGATCGATGATCTAAAATATTTTAGTCTTGACCAGAATAGATGGTTGCGAAAGAAGGGACAATTGTGTGTTCCCGATGTTGGAAACCAAAAGAGAGAAGTTCTTAGTGAGTGTCATCAATCGAAGTTTACAATTCATCCTGGAGGAACCAAGATGTATTAGGATATGAAGAGAAGTTTCTTATAGGAAGGTATGAAGAGGGATGTAGGCTTATGGGTGAAGCAATGTGCAAATTTCCAACATGTAAAAGCCAAACATCCAAAGCCAAGTGGATTGCTTAAGCCTTTGGACATACCAGTTTGGAAATGAGATTCGATATCCATGGATTTCATAGACGGGTTGCCAAGGTAAATTAGAGGAAATGAAAGTATATGGGTCATCATGAACAAACTGACCAAGAGTCATTACATTCCCGTTAAGTCCACCAGGATGACACCTATTTTGGCTAAGTTAGTTATGAAAAACATTGTTAGGCTGCATGGGCTTCCTAGTAGTATTGTCTATGACAGATATACCTTGTTTACAAGTGAATTTTGGAAGAGTCTGCAGGAAGTGTTAGGTACCAAACTTAAGATGAGTATAGTTTATCACCTACAGATAGATGGATAGACAGAAAGAGTCAATAAGGTACTAGAGGACTTATTGAGAGCTTATGCACTAGATTTTAGCGGGTCGTGGAAAGACCATTTGCACTTGGTTGAGTTTTCCTATAATAATAGTTGTCAGACTAGTATAAGAATGGCGCCTTTCGAATTTTTGTATGTAAGGCCATGTAAATGACCGACATGTTGGTTAGAGACCAAAGACAGATTAGTGCTAGGTCCATATCTGGTAAGAGAAGCAAGGGAGAAGATTGAGTTAATCCAGGGAAGAATGAAGGAAGCTCGGTCTAGGCATAAGAGTTACGCAGATAAGAAGGGTAAAAATCTAGAGTTCTCGGTTGGAGATAAGGTTTTTATCAAAGATGAAAGATGTGGTGTGATTCAGAAAGACAGGAAAGGTATCACCGAGATATGTTGGACCGTTCCTTATTGTAGAGAGGATCGAAAAGCCCATGTACTGAGTAGAATTATCAAGTAGTTTGGCAAGAGTCCATAATGCGTTTCATGTTTCTCATCTTAGAAAGCATGTACATGATTCATATACTATTATTACTCAGACAACATTGGAATATTTAGTAATAGAACCGGATCTAACTTTTATGAAACGGCCAGTTCGGGTTCTGGCGAGAGATGAGAAGAAGTTAAGGAACAAGATAGTCAGATTGGTGAAAGTCCAATAGAGTGACAACGAGAAATATTATACTTAGGAAACAGAGGACAAGATCAGAGATACTTATCTTGAGCTGTTATAATGGTATGTTCTGTACTTTTATATAGACTTAGTCGCTGGTTGGGTATACTAGCATTGGTTGTGACAGATGTTTACATGTTTGATATGCTTGTTTTGTAGCCCTTATTGAATTTAGATGAAGAAATTCTTTAAGGAGGGGAGCCTGTAACATCCCTATTTTAATTAAATATTATTCAGGACATTTAATTGGATGAATTAAATAGAATACTTCAAAGATTTAAGGAGAATGATATTTGAAACTTAATAATGCCATGTCATATTAATTAATTAAGTAAGATTGTTTTAAAAGCTAAACATATAAAAGAATATATGAGCAAGGAAATTGAGGGAGTAGACGTATCCCTTGCCTTAAACCCTCCCCCTCATTTCATTTTTGTTTTACACATTCACAAAACAATCTAAAGAAAAGGAAGTCAAAGTCGGCTATAACCTATGGAAGTAGGAGCAAAAATTCAAGAGGATTCAAGACTAAAAAGTTTAGGGAAGCTAAGCCATATCAAGTCTCATCTCAAACATCTAAATCTAAGGTGAATAATAATGAAACCTTCACACTTTTTCTTGTTTGATTTCAAATCCTATAAATCTTTGATTCATTTATGTTAATATGATATGTCATGTTGATCTTATCATTATTTAGATAGAATAATGATTTATTTTGATTTTTATGGAATTGTTTAAATGGGTTTTAAAGGTAAAACCTAAGATTTTAATCTCTAAATGCTTTGATTTTATGATATGTTGTATAAATGTTATTTTGGAGATGGGGTTTTAAATTCATGATTTTCTAAGTTATATAGATTAATTTATTAATTTCTTAAGAAAAAATAGCTTACTATCAGGTTTTAATTATTTAAAATAATTAAATATGGTTTTTGGCTCTAAAATTTTTACTTGGTAAGTAGAAGGATATTCTCGAATTTCTGCGAATTTTTGGGATTTTTCCCAAGTAATTATGATTTATTATGCTAGATGAGCATTAAAAAGGATAATTAATTAAGGGTATTGATTTATTAGTTATTATAGGTTTTGGAACTTGCAAATGATATGAGGTGGTATTTTCTAAAAAGAAATTAAAAAAGTTTTGTTTCTCCAATAGAAGTTGGACAAAAAGATAAAATTTGGTAAAAAGTAGTTGCTATTATTAGATATAAATCTGTTCTCTTTTAATTATGTTAATGTCATGCTGCCTATATGCTCATCAAGCCTAAAGGAATAACGTCTCCATGAATGTCAACGTCGACGAGGTGGGAAACTTAAGATAACTACGTAAGTAATTATGGAGTGATTCCAACTGCTTCGAAGTAGACAATGACGACAACCCATGAATGGCAGCGTTGCCTTCTCGTAACTCAACTAAAAGCCTTAATGTCGACATGGACGACGTCTCATGTCTTCATCACTGTTTTAAATATTGTTGCATCTCGTCTCTTTGTTTGTTTTCCAAATCAAGGTAATGACACCACCTATTATTTCTTTGACTCTGTATAAAAAGCGGCATAGTAGCGGAAATAACTTAAGTGTAGAAGTTTTATAATGTCGTCGAGGGTCTTGGGGGTCGATATGCATCAAGGTCGGGGACCTTATGTTTTAGTGTCGATGCCAATTGGCCATGACGTCGCACCTTAACTTTTTAATGCCGAAGCGACTTGTATCTATGTATTAAAAACAGTTTTTAAAAGGGCGAAGAAGCCTATGTTTTAGAGGGTCAACGACTATATATCTTTGAAAATGAGCCATATAACTTATACAGATATTAATTTTTGTCTTTGATCCAGATGCAAGTCGACGTTGTTTAATGCCAAGTGACATGTGGTTTACTCTATTAAAGGCAGAAAGCCTTAACCTTCTATGTTGGAATCATCAATGCCATCGACATTGATCTGTTTTAAACTATTTAAATGGCTATACATTTCGTTACTTTGAATATGACTTAAAGGGGATTAATAATATATCATTATGAAAATGATTTCGAGGATTTTAGTTTTGAAATAGCCCTAGTTTTGAATTGAAATTTCCAAAGAAGGTAATAATTAAGATTTAGTAATTATGAGACATAATTTTTTTATTAATTGAACATATTAAATGATGAATGCTATATGTTCTTATGTTTATTTGATCAGTTATTATGCATAATTATCATTGTCATAGTCACATCGTTATTAACCCATAACTGCATTTTAGGGGCATTAAGGGTGTAGTAACTAGCTAGGTTGTCCCAATAGTGGGTATGGTTGGATTAATTTCTCAGTGAGTAGAATTGCATCTAGGAGATCAAGGAGTATATTAGGATGCCTTAGACAGATCAAAAGATCCACAAAACCAAATAATAAGTAGAATATGGGACTGTTGTAGGGTTGCACCCTATGCTTCGACCGTTAACCCCAGTTGGTAAAGGTCCACTATTCCAATGCATAAGGCTTGATGAGATGAAAGAATGGTTACACATAGGAAGGAACTCGTAGCTCTATATGCTCAGATATGATAAATGAAAACTCCTAACTGCATTTGGGAATCCTTGATGATGGAAGCCTCCTAACCATATCTGGAGCATAGTTGTAAACTCCTAACTATATTTAGAGTATTGAATATTTCTCCTAACCGTATTTGGAGACTTTTGTACATCTAGTTGAACTGAAGTAGGATAGATCGTCCTGATACCTCCTAACCGTAATTGGAGATAGGTTAATAGTTGGCCTATGGAAACTATAAAGTTCATAGTGACCCTAGGAAACTATGTATTGTGAGAGATAAATTAAGTACTTGGGATGGATAATCCAATGTGCATTATATGATTATACATCATTATGTTATTATTGTTTTTTAACCATTGTGGATGTAGGGGCATAGTAAATGGTTAGTATGATTTTGGTAAAGATACTAGTGCGGGGAAAACCTGTTTTTGCTCAGCGGTGTGGTCTTAGTAGATATTTATTGGTTCGAGATGGTAGGTTATTATTCATGCCAGACTTTTTGTCTGACCCGTAGTTTTTATATTCATTCTCGGGTGCTCAGAATTAATTTGAGTAGGTTGGGAGTAATGGTTTTCCTAGTTTCATAGTAGGACGAATAAGCATCCAAAGATGTGCTAAAGGCAATATAACTACGTAGGAGTCCTATTCTAATCCGAAGTGTTGTTTAATTTTGTCTTTATGGATGTAATAGCAAGTAATACAATTGCCATATATGTGACTCTGATTAACCAATTGGGCATCTTCATATATCGCCCTTGGAGTATTTTGTAATAATTATACTTTCTCAAAACATGGAATTACGAATGGGTTTATGTAATGAATACGAAATCAAATTTTGAAATGGAATGGAAAAGTTATTTCTGAATGGTGTTTGAATTTTTTTCATATTCATGTGCTTCTGAATATTGATAAGATTAACGTAGCCGCATTTTATCACTAGAAATTAATAACCGTGGATGACTGCATCATGCATAGCTGTTAGTTCCGGGTCTCAAGATGAGGGATGTTATAGTATGGTAATAATGTGATATTAACATCTCTAAAAATCCTTATTAATACTTATAAATATTATAATACATATTCTAATCTCAAATATCAAATTCATAAAATTACCACCCCATATTTTCTGGATGTACTATAATATCACTACTATCATCGATATATACATATTTCGTAATTTAATAAAAACGTTTCTTCTTCACAGAATTCAAAATGTCTTAGCAATCAATACTTTACTCCAAATCTATATAAGATTATTATTATTATTATTATTCTCAAAATTACTTTACTTAGAAACTCATGTATATATATAAATATATACATTGTATCTCAATTCACTATACTACGTACATATCTATAATGTCCACACAAGCTACAGCGAAATTATGCCATATGCATAATTCACATCATAACATTCCATATATTTTCCAATTCACAAATATTCATAAATTTTTACAACACTGTTATCCAATGAACTTTAGTGACTCACTTAGCTGATTGGTTATAATGTTGATCATGTAATTAATACTGCCTCACCATCGATCCCAACTGTCCACTTATGCTCGATAGTCGCAGTCATCGTTTAAAAGATCCAACTATGAAATAACTTAATCATATTCAAAACTTTACTTTAATTCACAATTTAATGTAGATCCATACACACACACACTAGAAGATACTTAGCCATTCTTCAAACAGGCCAAGTGGTAAAAAGGAAAAAAAAAAGAAAGATCACAAGTTAAAATCACAACTCAATACTGAGTTATTCCCCTCAACTCGGCAATGAGTCATGTACGATGAGTTAACATAACACATTCCAAAAGATTGAAGACAAAATAAAGCAAGGTACATGAAAGTTGGAAATCCAATAACCTGGCACCGTGCTGTGAGGCGCAATTATGTACCAAGTTGAGGATTTAATGCTGATCTGGCCATGGTCTTCATATGAAGCCTCCTGCCAGACATGGGGAACATAGGAGAAGGTTTCAGAGCTTATTTCGTTGATCTTCATCTATAAATAGGAGAGGAGTGCAGAAATAGGAGTCTCTTTATTCCTTTCTAAATTGTTAGATTTTACCCAGATACTCTATCAGATTCTTGCCCAAGTTGTAAGCAATCGAGTTAAAAATTACTATTGTAAAAGAAAGCAAGAACCGATAACAAATTTAACAATGGATGAACACTAGTGATTTTGAATGAACCACTATAAATTCTGTGTGTTCTACATCAACTTAATTTCTTTATTTCTATAATTATCACTATTCAATTAATTGAGTGTTTGTACTACTTTTGTTGCAAACATTTTGGTGCTATCACTGGGAGTTTTCAAGATTCTCACTCGCATATCTACCTTGAAAGGTTTGAGCTATCCCCAATTTGTTATTGGAAGATCATGATTTGAAAGAAGTCAAAAAAAGTTATGGCACTTAGGAATGACAAAGAGAAGTGAACTTCTTCAAGATCCATCAGTGATCTCGAGAATGAAGGCGCTCAACATGAAAAAGAGAAATCTACCCACCCCAGTTAAATTTCCAAGTGCACCCGAGATGGTGACTAGGGTGGATTTGGACTGAATGATGATCAAAATGATAAAGAAGATGTTAGAGAGTCAAACTGCTATTTTGAAACAGATGAGAGAAATACTACTTTGATGGCTAAACTAACCCAAAGTTGAAAGAATATTTATAGAGATTCATCATCTTCGAAATCAAAAGAAGAAAGTTCTTCTTCATCGGACAGAAATCGAAGAGATGGAAAGTGGAAGATGAAAAGAGGAGAAATTGGGACATCAAAAATGCGACCTAGGAAAGCCCCAGTGTACAAATTACACCTCGATATCGGGCCATCATTACTCGGTATCGAGTTGAGGAACCAAGTTAAGGATAGTGATTATATGGCGAACTTCAAGAGGAAGCTGGTGCTGGTTTTAAGCAAGTTACTAGTGGTTAGAGTGGCAGTGTTCAAGCAAAAGCCACCGAACCATTAAAGGGAGAACGTAAACAATGAAGAGCTAGAAGAACAGTTCTCATAGAGATAAGGGAACCCAAACATCATGGAACTAACCGAGAGTGTTTGTGCAGCCAAAACACTCGGAGAAATCTTTGATCACCACTATTCAGTTGATCTAACTAATCCATAGTACATACTAACATGACGAGCTGGTTAGTGAATCAGAACTAGTACAAGAGTAATGATGAATGGGGCTTGAAGCCCAAAAGAACCCCAATCATGGATGATATCTTACAGGAAGGTTATCCATGGAAATTCGTTGTGCCCATGATATCGTTGGTAGACCATGGAGGAGTTCTATCGACATGCCAAATAGTTTTTGTTCTCGGAGGAGGCATACCTGATCTTCAAAAAAGCTGTTGGTAGACCGTCGAATGAAGTTGTGCAGAACAATTTTTCTATAAAGAAAACCAGTGAGAGCGTCGAGAACACTACAGTCAATGTTGAACGTAATAACAAGAAGAAGAAAAGAAAGAATCAGGGTGCTGGTGGAAAGAAGTCAGACTTCAAAAAGTGTCTAAGATATCTAAAGCCTAAAGATTATACCCCATTGAACAGGACAGTTGAAAATATTTACACTGCTATGCAAGGAATTCAAAATTATAGGTAGTTGGCTCGGAGGAAGGCAACTGAACGAGAATGGCTCTTAGGGAAGTATCGTCGCTTCCATAAGATAAATAGACATAATTACAACGAGCGACGACATTTAAGGGGTATAATCAAGGATTCGATCAGAAAAAAGAAGCTACTGTAGTATATGAAAGATCCATAAGTTGGCGAGCAAATGGATAGAAGACCCTAAGGGAAGATGACCCAACATAATTCGAAAGGGACTAGTGGTGATGACCTAGGCAGTTTGAAAAGAGAACACTATCACTAGTGGACCTCATCCAACCGAGAGAAGCTAGAACGTAATGGAAATACAAGAAAGTTCTTTGAAGCATGTTGTGTAGGAGAGTTGTGTTACTATAGAAAGAAGGGATTCGAAAAAATAATTAAAGATGACGATTGATGATATTATGTTTATAAATCGAGAAGCGGACGAGGTGTAAGCGCCGATGCCTGACCCCCTGGCGATAATGGCCGTGGTTGGCCCGACGACTGTGCATCGAGTCCTGATTGATTATGAGAGCTTACTTAATATTTTATTTAAGAAAACATTTAACCAGATGAGGAGGAGTGGGTAGGACCTGGAGCTAATGCATTCTTGGGCTGACCGATGGTGCTAATTTCTTGGTGAAGAGTAGTTTATTCACCATGGTGCTTAATGCAGAGGTTCCCTACCGAGAATGGAAGGAGTTATCCAATAGAATCAAAGCACTGCTCATGAGTTTTACGTTGCTGAGCTTACAGAAGCAAAGGAATGTGAGATGGGAAAAGGTGCAGAGAAAGCTCTCTACATTAAGACAGTTGACACATAGCAACCACTGCTTTAGCCCTGACTCGGACGACATGGTAAATTTCATAAGTCTATGGATCTGAGGAAAGAGCCAGAGGATGCAAGGGCAGCCTTGGCATAGCTGACAATCAACATACCAATCCATAAGGATGTCCCTATTAGGGTCCTAAAGATCAGGTCTCAGCTTGGCGTGATGATGAAGGAGTTCGTGGGGTTTCTCCGGGAAAACTTGGATGTGTTTGCCTGGACACGTTCTGAGATGTGCAGAATATCATCAGAGATGGCATGCCATATATTGAATGTGGACCAGTGATGCCATCCTGTGAAGTAGAAGAAGCACAGCTTGGGTCAAGAGTGATCCACTGCGTTGAAAAAAGAAGTGGATGAGCAAAAGAAAAATGGCTTTATCTATGATGCTATATACCCTAAATGGGTATCGAATCTTGTGTTGGTTAAGAAGCCTAGAAAAAAATGGTGGACATGCACTGGTTATTCATACCTAAATAATGCATGCCTATAGGACAACTTCCTGCTACCTTGAATTGATCAGCTTGTTGATAGAATTGCTGGAGGGGAACTATTATCCTTCATAGATGTGTACTCCAACCCAAGATTTTAAATTTCGTTCATCTCACTCGAGATGGAAATCCAAGATTTTCTTCGAAATCCGAGATTTGACAACTTGGTTAGTTATCATGGTTTTAAATCTCCATCATTTCAGCCGAGATATCAGCATGAGATTTTCTTTAAAATTCGATATTTAAAACCTTGCTCCGACCATAATAAAATAGGAAGGTACGTTTTGGATTAAGAGCACATCAGCTTTATCATTGATTTGGAACTATGTTTTTACCGTATAGCGCCGTTCGGTCTAATGTATACTCGATGTTTGAAGATCAGATCAGACAGACGATGAAGGTCTACATGGACAATATGTTAGTGAAATCATAGAGGTTGATGAACCACATGCATGACCTCTCATAGATTTTTGATGTACTTCAAAGGCATGGAATGAAGCTTAAGTAACTGAAATGCTCTATCAGAGTCATATCAGGCAAATTTTTTAGGTTTTATAGTAAACTCAAGGGGCATAGAGACTAACCTAGAGTAGATATAAGAATTGAAAGATATTGTTGCCCTAAAAACAAGGAGGGAAATGTAGAGCTTGAACAGAAAGGTCACCGCACTGAGTCGATTCATATCAATGGTAACAGATAAATATATGTCGTTCTTTGCTGTCTTCAAGAAAGAGAAAGGGAAGTTTGTCTATATAAAGGAATGTCAGAAAGCTTTCATCATCCTATGTCATATCTAGATCATCCATAGTCATTTCGTTCATTATGTGAATCTTTCCGGCATCAGAACCTAGACCAGACCTGGTTGAAGAGGTTAGAATTGAAGGCATGGCAGAGACAATGACAGATTCCGTCATTGGAGCTTGAATGCCTAAAGATAGATTCAATTCTTGTAAGGGGGCAGGGGCAGGTTGAACTGAAACTTTAGAAATTGAAAAATAAATATTAAAACATCAATGGGTGTCATCCTAGCCTTCTCGAACATGGGAAGAACTAGTGATATACCTTCAGGAGAAATAGAAGTTGTGTGAGAAGGATTCTCCATCTGACTTTCCTCTACAATGTGGGATAATCTAGGAAGCTTCAGGACGGACTTAGGCAGTGCGTAACCATTCTCCTCACGATTGTCTTCAACATGGACTAAGGATATCGAAGAAGTCGCTATCACCGAATTCGTCTATAGTAGTTGAAGTTTCGAAAGCCTCAAAAAAAGGGATAATGGGTTCATATATGAGAGGCCTAGATGCGGCAGTCATCGCTAAGTTAGTGGTCACTACTGAGAGTCCCTGAGAAATAGGAATTAAGCTTTCACCTAAATCCTTAAAGTCGGATTCGAGAAGGGCCTCAATAGGCACTTGGGTAGGAATAGAGGCCTTAGAAGCTAACATCACTTGGCCTATGACAAGTATCTAAATCATCATTATCTAAGATGTTGGCCTTAAGCTCATCTCATCGACCTTGCTACAACGTTCATTTTCTTATATAACAATCTCCTTCCAAGCCATAGTAAGTGCTCTGGGATATTTATCGCCAAGCCACTTTACCAAATTTCGTAACGTTCGCATAGAAGCGAACCAAAGTGGGCTCAACGCCGACCTTGATCTTTTCCTTTATGGTGGCCGCGTGGGTTTCTGCTTCCCTCTGTGCCAGTTCGGCATAGAGCACTTTACCCATATATTATTTGGCCGTGGTAAAAGCTTCATTATTTACTTTCTTTTCATCCTCAAGGTTAGTCTTTAGATTCAAAATCTTTAAAGTTTTTCATCGGCTGTGGACAAGAGGGCGTCCTTCTCTATGATGGGAGTATGACTCAAGTGATATGCATACGCAAGCTAATCCTATTGAATCTTAAATTTATCTTCGAAAGCTTTCCTCTCATTTAGTAACTTCTTTTCTACAGTCATGAGGGATTTATAAGTCTCCTCTAATTCTTTATCATATTGAGCGATGATCTGCTTATTATCCTATTATTTATCTCCTTCCCCTAAAGGAAGAGTTGATTGGCTTTATTAACATCAGACAAAGCTTGAGCGAACTTCCATCATGTGTAATATTGGTCGTATGCACCATTCACACAAGCCATGGCATCCTTGGCCTTATTGACAGGAATATCCTTTAGAGGATATACAAATTTAACCTCCTTAAAGTAGAATGTTGTAACACTACACCTCTATATCTATACTAACAAAAAGTATTACTAGGCACTACTGTTTGATAATAGGAAAATGAGGCGATATTGGACTGTCACACATGAATATTCCCTTAGACTAACACCGGTATGTATTCCAAAAATCATATATAACTCACCTATACATACATGTATTCGCACAAAGCAATAAATACATGTGTTTCCAAGATATAACAATACATAATATAGCATAAATCACAGGGAACACAAATTTATCCATGCAGCGATAACATATAATAATAAATATACACGAGTCCAAGCCAATCTACAAAATAGTCAAATGCCCACCATCTTCAAAAATATACATAACATGTCCAATAGATACATCTCATAAACACATAAACAAAAGTAACTACAGATATACAAAATTATATACAAATACTCTATCCTCCATCTATACCCAACATCAACAAACTGGTCAACTTGTCCCTGAACCTCAAATGTCTCAGACTGAACCGAGTATTATATAAATAACATATGGGTCAGACTATATCTAAAATATAGGTATCAACATTTAATAACAACCGACATGGTAAAAATAGAGTATCACAAAAATGTAAATATCTCGGTTAAATCAATGCCAATCAAAACCAAGCATGCAAAACATCACCTATAGCAAATAATAGTCAAATGACTCATCGAATGTCACAAGAATAATACGGGTGAAATATCACCCATAAAAACCAAACTGCAATATGAACACTATACTCAATAATGTATATCTCGACCACTAGCCCTGATGAGAGACGATACTCTCAGTCATGTGGTCCTAATAGATATGAATCAACATAGCATGCAGAATCAAACAATATAACACAAATATAATATAACTCACCAATACAATACAATGATCAATCTCGACCAACAGTTCTTATGAAAGGGAACACTTTCAACTGAATGGCCCTAGAAGATACATGCATAGTAGATCGATAAATCTCCTAAATAATGACTCTAAAAGAGAATGAAAACAAGCACACAGCTAGTCTCTAATGTCATAGGGAGACAACATGCAACTATCTAGGGTTAGGCTATCTCAAATGGAAAACTAACAGGTAATCAGTCTCTAATGTCATATAATAATCATCTCTAATGTGGTAATAATATCAAATATAATGGATCTACCTAAGTCATGCAGATGGGATACTCATGTACCGCAACATTACTATAGGAAATGCTAATGACCACAACCCGTTTCCTACAGTTCCTTAGTTACTCCCAAAATCATGACACTCATATCCATCGCAAGTCATAAACGATTTACAAGACTACGATTTGCATTGGTCACGACTTCTACTTTCCCTTGGTTACAGATTGTTGATCCGTAAATGACATCGGGGCAATGGCTCTAGTGAGAAATAACACTCAGCATACAAACTCACAAATTTACATCACAGATCCGAGGTGGGACCCCGCAATCAGGACCATTAGGATGATAAATAACCTATCTATTAGGTCTTATTCACATGCTCTCCATAACGGTGTGAACCCTATGACGTAGATTCCCAACTAATACTCTCATCAAGATAAGTGTTGATGAGGGTGATAACTGATACTCTCCACTCGATGAGTCCTATTGAGAGTTACATCAAATGCTCTCGACTCTAGGAGTCATAATTAGAGCAATCGCTCTCAACTATACTGGTCCTGTTAAGAGCATCTCTATATAATAGATCCTCGACTACTAGCTTAAGAGTAGATAATAATACTCGACTAGTTAGTCCTTTGAGGATACAACGAAATATGCTCTCAAAGATTTGAGTCCTAATGAGAGTAATAATAAGTGCACTCGCCTCCATACATCCAAATGAGACCAACACAACAAAATAATTCCTCGACTGCTAGCCCTAAGAGTAATATAATGTAACTGGGCTATTCAGTCCTAAGTGGATGAATCTATAAATCCCCACATATCTCCAACTTATAGCCCTTAGAGAGTAATAGAAATCTCAACTATTAAGATCTAAGGATTCTCCTCTCGTTGATATCACAGACTCCTAAACCCAATTGAGAGTGACGTTTACATAGAAAAAGAAATCGAACAATTATTGGCTCATGCATTCCATAACAACTCGTGTTATTCGCTCGTTTACTCAATGCTCATAAACTACACTCCTCATCGCATATTTGTTCTATATAACAAGTCCAAAGAATAAACAGATAAATATTACCAAAAGTCTTATACTTGACGGTATTATAACTCCATTTATTCTAATTTCTCGTTGCGTAGAAAGATAAATCGATGAAATAGTACAATTATACTATTTTATTGATACGAAAAGGGTTTTAAAATACGTTTTCCCATAATCTTCAAAACAATTTCAAAAAAAAATTTGATCAAAAGAAAATCAATTATAAGATTTCCATTCTTTCCTAAAATCCATTTTCCATTTCAAAATAAATAGTTGCCAATTTCTTATTCGATTACAAAGAAATCTATAAATTGAACCTCACATAATTTCCAAATCATTTAAATTCCTTTTAAAAGAAATTTGTACATTTTAAAATCCTTCGCAAATAATTGGAAATAATAATATTAAATAATTTCTATAATTCTATATTTATTTATTAAAAATAATGATAATCAAGTACTAAGCATATTACTTTCAAAATATTATTTTACGAACTTCCAATTTACTAAATTAAAATAAAAGTAACTAGTCACTTTAACAATATTAATTTTAAATTCCATTTTATAAAGATCATTTGTATATTATTTTAATCAACGAATAATGAATAAGAACATAAATATTCAAATTTTAAGTTACTTAAACAAATCCCAAAATTCATTATTTTAAAAATAATTTCTATCCATATGATACTCAAAACAGTTCACTTAAGTAATTTTCTATCATTAATAATATTTACAAATTTAAATAAAAATAATTCCTAAATACACTATTTATTCAAAAAAATATTACATCTCTTTTAAGACCTTCCATTTGAATTTATTCATCGTCCCCTTCCGATCAATTTCAAATGTGATCTCACCACAACAAAAATAGATCAAAGTTATACAATTCTGTTTTACGCAATTCAATCCATATAAACAAACAACACATCTCAAACAATCAATTTTTTTATAGAAAATATAACCTAAATCTTAGTGGCGAGTTATCTAAAATAACTCACACAAACAATGCAAATAATCCCAATCGACCATCTAATGCCAGTACACAATTCAATCAATATTAATCAAACAATAATGCGCATGGAATAAGATGATAGTTGGGAATAAAAAGAATTTTAATCACCGAAACAATGCAGGAAGAATGAATTATACAACAACTTCAGCCTTCAACCAATTGGTTTCTCCACCTAGCACGACATCTCTTCGAATGCCAGCAAGTTGTCTACTCGAAAGCCACCACGCATTGCGTTACCTCCTTCATAATTGCATCATCGCTGTCAGCAACCTTGTTCCAAAATTCATACCTATCGCCAGTCACATCGCACTAAGTTGGGGCTCCAACTGTGCTGATCCACATCACGATTTCTTCTCTCTCGGCTTTGGCCTTGCACGAGTTCGAGCCTAGGTTGCCGCCTATGCATTGTCACTTCCTTGGCTCACAGCGTCGTCATCGCCAGGCCAAGACATCTCCTTGCATGATTATTTAAAATATATTTTTATTTATCATGATTCAAATTTTTGGGAAGTTAGGGAAAATTGGGAGACCGGGGTCGGATCCTGAATTTAGGGAATGGGTATGGATAAGGAGGAATAGTATAATGATATAGAGTAAGGGGAAGTGGACTTGGGCTAGAATGGGCTTTGCTTTTAATTAGTTCATTTTTTTAATTTTTTTTCCTTTAACTACTCCTTTAATTTGTTTGTAAATAAATTTCAGTTTAATTTAAATCAATCTACACTTCAATTATAAAAGTATATTTCAATAATTGCACAATTACCTTCAATTCAATATTTTTTCACCATATTTAATTATTCAATATATTCACACTAATATATCTATTTTTCCCACTATTTCAACGGTATAAAAATTATTCACCTTTAAAAATATTTTCTATTGATTAAAACATTTTATTCAATTTTAATATATTATCCGAGATAATTTTATTAATTTAATTCAATTTATAAAAAAATCTTTTATTAAATCAAATTTAATAAACTAAAGTTTATTTTCAAAATATAACTATAAAATACCGAATTTGATAATTTTATTTTAATTAAATTTATTTATCTATACGACGTACATGATTGTTACCAACTTTCTCCTGTTAAGAAAATTGCGTCCTCGCAATTTCTTATAGGGAAACGTCATACACAACTCATACACTGAACTTTATTTATTTTAAGGATCATTTGTCAAATTTAAACTACACAATCCATTGGTGGCTCATACTCCAACTTATATTATCGTATGTTACTATTAAATTCAATTAACGACTTTCTATTTACATATGATAAATTTTTATGAAAATTTCGGTAGCCTCCTTTGTACGGAGAGTGTTCCAAAAAATCAAAACACAATATAGTCACAAAATCATTATACATCCCAACACGAGGCACCCGAATCATGGACAAACAATATAATATCACAATAGATATTGATATAGTATAAAAATGTATAAAAAAAAATTGCATTTGAAGAAAGTTAGCTTATTATAAAGTGAGAAAATATGAGCCATCATTACCAGTTATCCCAAATATGCTTCATATGTACCTATCTCTACTCAAACTCAAACATTAGCTTCATATGATGAGATATAATAGGTATGCATTCACTTAATATTAAAGCAACATAGAAATCTAGTTTTGACCACGTTTCAACATCTTATAATAGTCGAAAATACAAAAGCAGTGTAAAGGCCCGCAAATCCATACCCCTTTGAGCTGGCCAAAACCACCACACTTCAGCTCAAAGTGGAACAAAAATACGAGTCTTCGGGTTTAAAGAAGAAAAGGGGTAGAAGAAGAGAAAAGAAAACAACATCAGAGTCTCACAATCGCAGCGGAACAAAATACAATAGATAGAATACAGTTTTAAATACAAAGAATCTATACTGTCATATATACATACATACCATATCAGAGTACATCAATCAATCATACATGTCCATACACAGCGGAAATAATAGACAAATACGGAAATACGCTCTGTCATCCAGCTCGTCTCCTGAGCTCCAAGCCACAAATAAACATGTCGGGTTTTTACCTTACGATAGCGAAAACATTTTTTTATAGAAATCCTCTGATATTATAATAGGGTCTATATACAAATATTTATAAAATAGCCGAAAATGTTACATGATTAAATTCCAGCTACTAGCCACAGAGTGGGTAATACAAACAAAACTCGTACGAGGCTCGTAGAGAGAATGGATTTCCATCAATGGCTGGGCTACTGGGGTACCGCCCGTCACAGTACCTGGCCTAGATCAGAGTACCGAGGAGTACGCCCGCTCCTCTGCAACACAAGGCCAGAACCATTCCTTACTGAACAGTCCCGAACAAGATAACCCAACAGTTGGCGCGACCAACCGCCCACTAAGCCGAATATAAAGGGACATCTAGACAGGGGAAAATCTTGTCCTGCTTGGGCATGACCCACCTAATCTTGCTGCACCTCCCCTGTTTTAGCCATTCCCGGTTGATGAGGCTTGAGGCTAAGCGTTACCTTTCAAGGATGAGTCCCACTTAGAATGCTCATCGTCCACCTGACGATGTTCTAAAAGCATTCAATCCATACAAGTTGCCCTGGGTCTGGACAAACCGAATCACCGTCTTCAACTCTTCACGGTCTTCATTCGTAGTCGTTCAAACCGGATCGAAGTGGTTTTCGGATAATTAAATCCGATCCCGGTCTCTTCGAAACGATCAATGCATTGTCCAAATATTGATAGTCGGTTATTTAACCATCAATTAATCATTCACAAGCAACCATCAAATAATTTCCACAAATTATTTATCTCAAATATCATTCAGATATTATTTCCATTTTAACCCATTTGAAATAAATTTTCAAAGTCCTTTATTTCCATGAAATCATTTAACTGATTTCTTATACTCACCCACAATTTGATTTACCCTTTGAAAATATCCTTTATTTTCTCTTTCCTTCCTCAAAAATCAATTTACACCTTTGCTTATAAATTCTCAAACTCACTTTCTTCACCTTATAAGATTTCTCCTCAATCTTATCTCATGTGAATTAATTTGCTTACCATCGCAAGAGGATTTTAATAACATTTTGAAAACATATAGATTTAAAAAAAATAAGTAATATTAAATATTAAAATTTATATCTAGTTATTTATAAGTTTCAAAGCTGGTTTTAGAAAAATTAGAGTTTATTACAAATAATTGCTAAGCCTTCAAAAATAACTAATTTGAAATATTTTAAATTCAAAAATGATTTATAAAACCTATATAGTATATTAATTTTAAAAAATATTCCTTTTAAAATAACTTTATAATTTTAGGAAATCCAATATCCATCTATAAATACCTCTTGTCCACAATTCACTTCTTACTTTCGGAAATATTCTACTATTTCCATTTCAAACAAATTTATAACCCCATATAAGTTCACCTTGACTTATCCTTACCAATATACACTGATATTTTCCTATCTCATTTACAAACTCCATTTATAATTTATAAAATCTCTTTGAATTCACTTTATTTATAAAGATAGTTTTATTTAAGAAGTCCACCTTAATATTTTATTTCTTTATATAAATTTTATATTGCTCTTAAATAAATTCCATTCATTACGTAATAAAATCCCTTTTATTTCTTAATAAAAGTCCCTTATTTGTACTTCTTAACAACATTTCCTTTTTATTCTTAAATAAATTTTTACTTGTTGGTTACAATAATTCTTCCAGTGTTTAATATATTAAATTTTCCCAAAAACTCAACTTTAACCAATTTCAATTTATAAGTGCTTTTATTTCTTTTTCTTTACTCTCAAGTTGAAGTTTCAAATTCCAATAATATTTCCTATTTGATTTTTATTTAACTTCTTTGAATTAATTTATCAATAGTAGTTAAATTTTATATTTCAGCTTCTTTGTTATTCAACAGTTAATAATTCAATTTATATACAATGCCACCCATCTCAATTTATCATCTTGTCACAGAACAACATATATATGGGATAAAATAAATATCTTTGAGGAATCCTGTTGGATCCCTCCAACCTGTTTCCCTGCATCCACAAATGTTAGCACAAATAAAATACCAATTCCACTTCAATGGTGGAATATTGCAGTATATGGGATTCATATATTATCATCCGCTATTACGCGGCATATAGGGTCTATATAATTATTCACTAATTTCAACCATCATTCAAGCAATTCAACAATAAATTTAAATTCAACAATTTAAATTTAAAATCAACCGAGTGAGATTAACTCACCTTTGATTTTTATTTTGCCAATCCAATCCAATCTTTACTCGATTCCATACTTTTGGCCTTAAATAACAATTGCATGGATTTTATTAATATTCGAACAATCGAATAATTATTTATTGTTTAAATAAATTTATATTAATCTAATAATTTAATCTTAACTAATGATTTATTTTTAGCAAATAATTAAATTTAAACTAATTTTCCTTTTTAAAAAATCTTTCAGTGACTAAAATAATTAAATAAGCTAATAAAATAAGTTAATCACCATAATTTATTATTTTCAAGTGAACTAGTAATATTAAAAATGTAGAGACGTATATTTCTTTTTCCTTTGAACTACCTATATACTTACAAAAATTCTATATAGATTTCATAAAAATCTATTTTATATAAATTCTTATATTTTTTTCCAAAATTTATAATAATTCCTATTTTACCTATATATATTAAAGTTAAAACAAGAGTGACTTAATATTTTAAACAAACCGCATATCAGATCATGTTACTTTGCTGTAAAAAATTTATAAGCTTTACCTTACTGTTAAGATCTTCCTAATCTACATATAGGTATACATAGATGTATTAAATTTTGAAATTACAAACATATATCCTTTACTGTAAAATATATATATTTAATCTATACGTATATATTTATTAAATTAAATAGCAGATAATTATTATACCTCACTGCGCGCTCAATAGAGCATGAACCAGCCTCTTGTCGCCGCCGCACCATTGCATCCCTACAAACCCATTACTGACCACGAGCTTCCACTGCGCACGTGAGCACTGCCAAGAACGAGCCACTCGAGTTGCCGCAGCTATCACCAACGACGCGCCTCGCGAAACGCTCGCGCGAACATTCACGACTCGAGTTCTGGCAACAAAATCACGGCATCCCCAAATTTCCGATACGACTCACCATCATTCGCGCGTGAGCGCCACGACCTCGTCCCCTCCCTTTAAGTCGAATCGACCACTAACGCGGCAATGAATGCTCGTGCGAGCAGCTCGAACGCAATTCGATTTAGGGTTTCATTTTTTATATATATATAAATATGCCGTGAATCGGCTGAGAAGATAAAGGAAACGAAGTAGGTTTCGATTTCGAGCTTTGAGGTAAAGATATAAACGAAGGAATTTCGTTCGATTGGGAAAAAATGATAGAGGTAGCGGCCATTAATTTTAATTTCATTTCTGATTGAAGCAAGACACATGAAGCATTGCGTTATAAAGAAAATGGGAAGCGTACGAAGGAAAACAAGTAACAGTATTCCGATGGGACGGAAGTGTGTTGAGGAAGCTAGGTTAATTATTTTCTTTTAAACTTTATATTTAAACCTTCTCGAATTAAATTATAGCGCGTTTGCTTATCATACAATCACATGGCAGCTCCGAAAATTACGAAATTTGAAATCCAGCAATAATTCGATATTACGGATCCAACGGAACTGGTTTCGTCAAATTCCGAGACTGTGCCTCGGAAGGTTATTTTTAAATGTCAATTTAAACGATGCAAATTTTAAAATTAAACAAAAGACAGTTAAATTCAATTTTAACTCATCTATTACTTCCAGTATTATCAATATAAATTTTATAAGCCGTTAAAATATTTTCAACAAGCTTACTATACCAGATTTTATATTTTACCCAATATCTAATTACCACTTTAATAATTAATTTATTCAATAGGTCGTTATATATTTTAAATTTGGAATCCTTTTATTCATAAAAACCTAACTTTTCATATTAAAAATCAAATTATAATTCAAATTCAATATTTAAATTCATTTTAAATATCACAAATTAACTGTTGAAAAAGTCGGGTCGTTACAAGCAAGCTGTGGTTCTAAAGGATGAATTGTGGCATAGTTTCTTAACTTTTAAAAAAAAACTTCCGAATCATCAAAATGTAAATTATGTAACGGATTATAACATTTTTCCTAAAGTCATGAAAATCTACCATTAACAAATAAGCGTAGGTCCACGTTGTAAATATGCATTTTTACCCTTAAAATCGTCAAAACTTTGTGAAAAGCTTAAAATAAAAGTTGTTACTTATATTCAAAGCTTTCCAGAATAGGTAAGATCATCGAAATCGAACAAGCCGTTTAAAAGTTACAAGAAAATGAGTTTAGCTCTATTTTCGCACGATATCGCATTTCGGGATGGCAACATCTTTCCATTCTAATTTTGTTTGAACTATAGTAAATCCCAAAATTTTGCATTGCATTCCAAACAAAATTTTCTCTCTATTGACATATGGATTTCAAAAGAAATTAAACTCATTGCAAACAGATCATTTGTAACACCCCATATTTTTAGTAACATTATTAAGTATACTTTATTTGTTAAATTAAATAAAACAATGCATTAATTAGTGGATTGATAATTTTGATTAAATTAAGGGGTAGCCGCGCCATATTAATAAAAAGAAAACGAAGTAAAATGGACTTAAATGTTAGGAAATAAGGGAGGGCAAAATAGGAAAAAGGGGTTTCCTAATACCTTAGACCCTTAGGAAATCAAACACGCCTCCATTTTATTTTATCACAAATGAAAACATCAAATCTAAGGTCGACCACCATTAGTAAAGGAGAAGAAGATGAAATCTAATGTTCTTAAGAGGAAAATTAAAACAACTTAATAAGATCAAATCTCACATCCTAATCACAAAGCTAAGGTGAATAATTTCTACATCTCAAGTTTTCTAAATGATTTTGGTTTTGAGATGAAAATCGAATTTATTTTGCATGTTTATGCTATGTTATGAATGAATAAAAGTTTATATATACTTGTTGATGATTTATGTATATTTACATTGATTTTTATGATATGTTTGACATGAAAACCCTATTAAATGATATCCAAATGCCTTGCGAAGTTAAAAGTAGACCAGAACTATTTATATTTTAAAGGTGGGTTTCAATTTTCATAATTGTCAGAATTAATGTGGATTTTATATTAATTTTCTAGTGAAGAAAATGATTTATTGGGTTATAAATTATTTACGGCAAAATAATAAGTATTTGGGCCCGAAATATATATATGTTAGAAAACATATTGGAAAAGATTTTTTGGAATTTTTATAGAATTTTTCTATGTGTTTTAGTGAATATATAAAATTATTTAAGTATGTGACTTAAATGTTTTGTATATTTAATTAAGAAGAAGGGGTATTTTATAAAATAAAATTATAGTTTATTTTTGAAAATATTGGCAACACTTTTGAAAAACGAATTTAGAAACCAATGGAAATTTGATAAATTATAGCAGGTTGGTTAAAAAGTGTTCCTCTTTTAAGTTAAAACAAAAATAACATGTTTTAAGCATGTTCCCCCACTTTCAGCATAGGGGCTCCGACTAGGACGTTTCGCCTCCATGCTTTCAAAACCAATGAACATGGTATCAAGTTCCCTAGTACATAGCGTATTGAATAGAGGTGGAAGGTACATAGTCAAAGCGCTGGGTCCCGAAGGGGTTGGAGTATGCTTTGTTTTAAAATGGAAGTAGCACCTGCTTTGCATTCGAAGGATGGACTTCGACTCAGTTAGGTTTCGACTAGGTCAAATATTTTTAAAGGAAAGGTTTCGAATGGGTTGCACTCTTATATTTTAAATGATGCTTCCGAAGGGGTCGAAACCCCTAGATACCACTTTTCTACCTTTCAAAGTCAATAGTTTCAGAAGGTATACTTTACTTTTAAAAATTAGCCACTTCCCAATGCTTTCGGAAGGTTGGTTTCGACACCATCACTTCTTTACTTAGGGATACCTTTCAAAAGGTAGGCTTTCGATTTAAAATGATTTTATTGACCCTTTTGTTCCGTTGAAGTATAACCCAAGGGTTTCGAAAGAGAATGATTTCGACTTAAATGGTTTCGAAAGAGAATGGTTTCAACATAAGTGGTTTCAGAAGGTGTTTTCCACATGTTTTAAATTGAACCCAACTACTTTCGAAAGGTTTGAGTTTGTAAACGTTTAATGCTTTTGAAAGGTATTTAAAATGGTTTCGAAGGGGTGGTTCTCCAAAGGGTTTTGAAGGAGTCGAAAGGTATTGTTTTCAGATGGTTTCGAAAGGATTGAAATGGAAGGGTTTTCCAAGAGTTTCTGAAGGCTATGTTTTGATGTGTTTGAAGATATGATGTCTAAGGTTTTAAAGCTTCCGAAAGGAAGGATTTCAAAGGTTTCGAAAGGGCTTTAAGATGGTTTTGAAAGGAAGGTTTTGAGACTTTCGGCCTAGATAAATGAAGGGTTTTACTTGGTTTCGAAAGAGATGCTTTAAATGGTTTTTGAAAGGGGGACATTCAATAGAATCGAAAGCGGTACATTCAAGTGTTTAAATGTTTTCATCAACTAAGGATTTAGAGTGTGTGTGTGTATAACATGGCAAGATGATTTTGAATAAATCATAGAACATATGTATTTTACTTGAGTCGGTTGATTTAAAGGTTTTAAATCATTTGGTATAAGTTTTCAAGGAAAATTATGGTTAGGAATCCCTAAATAAATGACTTGGATATTATAATACCAGATGAGACTAGCATAGGGTCGCGCCCTATACATTAACTATTGGCCCAAGCTAATCTATTCCAAAATGAGTGGCAGAGTTTAGGAGGAGGTGTCAAGAAAGGTTCTTGTCAGTAATGGCATAGTCCTTCTTGATTAGGAAGTTCGCAGAGTTGGAACAAGGAGAAATGTCAGTTATATAGTATGCTAGCAGGTTTGAAGAGTTGGCTAGATATAGGTATTCCACTGTTGACACGGTGATGAAAAGGAATGTGAAGTTTATTAGATGTTTGAAGCCAAAATTGCCGAGGGCTACTTTACCGCACATTAGAGATCCATGTGATGTAGTTGTGGAGATAGCATTGAGGTACGAAGAGATGTTAACTTGTTTAGAGAAGATGAAGGAGAAGGAGGTCAAGCTTGGACAGAGCCAAAAGAGATAGTTTTTCCACAAGAAGAATGCTTAGAAAGGAGGAGCAGCGAAGAAGGGGAAATGTAACGACCCAGGATTTTGAACAATTTAAATTTGAAAATATTTAATTTATTTTAAATATTTGAATAATGATTTGAATTGAATTTCCAATATAACTATGAAATTGGCGATTAAATTCTAAAATATAATCTATTGAAGTTGAATAAAAATTTGAATCTTCAGTTTTAAGCTGATTTAAAATATTTCAAAGGCTTGTAAAATTTATATTGATAATACTGAAGATAATAAAAGCTTCAGATTTGAAATTAATAGTGAATTGTTCAGTTTTGAATTTATATCGTTTAAATCGATATTTAAAAATAGACATTTTTCATACAGTCTCAGAATTCGACGAAACCAGTTCCATTGGGTCTGTAATATTAAATTATTATCGGATTTCAAATTTCGTATTTTTCAGAGTTGATATGTGAGCACACGGTGAGTAAACGCGTTGAAATTAAATCGAGTTCAAATCAAATTTAAATTTAAATTTTAAAAAATATATTTGTCAACGACGGCATCCCTAAAATTACGCCTAAAATCACGCGATTTCCTCTGCAAAGACAATATCTCTCGTCCTCTCCCTCTCCAGTATTCGTATTCGAAGAAAAAGAAAAAGGTAAAAACAATGGCCGATAGAAAAAATATATAAAGCTTCTCGTTCCTATTTAAATCGAGACTCCTCTTTTTCTCCGTCCCTCTCTGTTCGATTTACATCAAAAAAAAAAGTGGCGGGGGTGGGGGGGCTTTCGAGTCGACCAAGGCAGCGCGTGATCGATGGAGATGGGGAAGCGGCAACGATGGCGGCTAGGGCTAGGTAGTGCGAGGTGCTCTGAGCGTCAGTGGTAGGGGAGTCGCGATGGGGAGGGTCGGCTGCTCGGTTGGAGTCGCCGGTCTGTTGGTGGCGTGCGCGAGGCGATGGCGTTCGGTGATGGAAGCAGCTGTGGTCGATTTAGAGCATCACGGTGGGAAGTCGAGCACGTCATTGCCTGCCGCTAGGGTTTTGGTCGGCGTGGCTTTGGGGTTCTGAGATTTGAGATGGTCTGTAAGGTAATATGTCGATTTTATTTTAAATTGGAAAATTTGTTTTAATTTATTTCTAGTTGAGATCGATAACAGAAAACTTTATACAGTAAAATATATATGTGCAGAATTTTAATTTATATACACACATGAACAGAAATGATGAATAAAGAAAATTATTAGTTTATAGATGTTAAATTAAAATTAATAAATGCAGTTCTATATATATATATATATATATATATGTAGAAAGGTATTTTGAAATTTAAAGATACATATAGGATTGAAAAGAAAAATAAAAATTAGTTTAAAATTTATGATTCGTGGTTAAAATAAAAATTTTGGTTAAGTAAATAAAATTGAACGATAATTTAACTGTTCAATTTAATTCGAATATTGATAAAATGTGTAAATATTTATACAAGGTATAAATCAAGAAAATCAAGCCGGAATGGAAAATGGATTGCAAATTAAAGCTAAGGTGAGAACTTCTCACTCAAAAGGGTTTGTTAAATTTTAAATAGTTATATTTAAAATTTGTATATTGATTGATTGTTTGCTTGATTGTGATATTAGATATAGTAGGATATTTCTATATATATAGCAATATATATATTGGCATATGTATATATTGCAGTTGATTGATTTCCCGCCTTGTATAGCGGATGAGACCCTATTGCGCCGCCTATTAAGCGGATATATATATTTATAAATCCCATATACCGCGATATTCCACCTTGAAGTGGAATTGGTATTGTGCTAACGTTTGTGGATGCAGGGAAACAGGTTGGAGGGATCCAACTGGATTCCTCACAAATATTTATATGATTATAGATATTGTGTGATTATTGATTATCATATTGATATATGATATTTGTGCCATGATTGACTATTGGATGTTGTTGCATCATCGGATCCATTCTTTTTAAAGTATTTTTAACGATTTTGAATTATAAAGGATTTGAAATTAATTTTTCCAAAGTATATGTTTTTATTGAAATTTTGAGTTGATTCATTTTTAATTAAATTAAAATTTTTAATTTTTAAAGTTATAGAATTTAAGATTTTTGTGAAATAGAACGAAAGGTAGTTTTTAAAAATAAATAGATTTATATAATAATTTAAAATTGGATTTTTGAGTTATTATAAAGGATGAATATAAAAGATTTTATAAATTGATATTTATAAATAAAAAATATTGGAAGTATAAACGAGTTTATTATGTGTTAAAATGAAGTATGAAATGGATCATTGAAAATTATAGATTTATAAATTGTGAAAGTTATTAAATGAATAGATATTGAAAATAAAAGATTCATGAGTCATTAACTTATAAAATGGATTTTGGGCATTTAAATGAGATATTTATAGAAATTGTAAATAAAGGAATATTTTTTTTATACGTTGAAATTATCATGGAATATAAAAGAATCTTATAAGCAATAAGATTTGGAATTTGTGAAGCTTAAAAAGAACGATTTGGTAAATGAATGAATGAATTATAAGTAATCAACTTATAATATGAACCTTTGGTATGAAATTGAGTTATATAATTTGAATTGGATTGATAAAGGAAATTTATAAATCGAAGTTTATAAATAGGAATAGAATTTATAAGCATTGTTTATAAATTCGTAATCAATTGAATTTGATCAATTGAATATAAAAGTTTATTGAAGGAGTTATATTCACGTTTTTGAACAGTGAATATATCGTTAAATAAAATGGATATCTTTTGGGAAAAGGATGTTTTAAATGGAATTTAAAACGATTTAAAGATGTTTTAAAATGCATCAAGTATCGAAAACATAGATTTCAACATTCATTGTTGAAATAGACGTTTTCGAGAAATAGAAGGAAAGGAAGTCGTAGATTTCAACATTCATTGTTGAAATAGACGTTTTCGAGGAAAATAAGGAAATAATGGACTATAACACTGTTGTTATAGTAAATGATTTTCGAAAGGAAATGTTTTGTATAGTATTGGGATTTATATATCTATTTTAATTTTGAATCCCTATACTAGTGTTTTTGGGTTGTCGTAACGATGTTTTACGCAACATTCGTTTTGACCCAAATAAATGTAAATAAAAGAACGTTTTCCTTAAACAAATGAAATATATACTTAACTATGGGTTAAGTATATTGAATATTTTCAAATTGTTGAAAATAAATGAGATTTAGGAATTACTTATTTTTAAATAAGTATGGAAATGCTTTTCCAATATGAAATGGAATGTTTTTAAGAATTTATCTTTTTGAAGATAAATTGGAGTTGAATATTTGAAATCTATTGAAAACTGTAGATCAATAGATAATTTGAAATATAAATTCACTATGGAAATTATAAATGAAAAGGGAAAATTGGTTTCAAAATAAACGTTGTTAATTTTGAAGTGTGGAAAATTATATATCTTGTAAAGATAGTTTTGGGAAAATAAATAATTTGGAAAATTATTTGGAATCTGATGATGTGGCGCATCTTTATTGATAGTTAAATAACCGACTATCAATATTTACCTTTAAATGGGTATTTGTTGTAATTGCTTGAATTGGATGCCACACTTATTTTTTTAAAATAAGCGCTCACTATTCGGGTTAACCGGGAAAGGACCATGGGGTCGTATAACCCACTCTGAATATGTGATACGTCGTTATGAATTGCATTTGAAGACCGGTGTTGAAGACCGGATATTTGTGAAAACGGATGGATTACCGTCGAGTTACTCTGCATCGGCTGATCTCCGATATAGAGGTTTTATCACCCTTAGTGACGGGTTGTCCGGAAGTGATTAATGAATATCCGGATTGCAAGGGCTTCTTTGGAAGTGCCTTCGGTTCCATTCGATCCCGGAACGGACTTGTATGGATTGTATGTCTGACGTTACAATTTGAGATGTAAAGCTGGTTTCTATCAAATATATTTCTGTTGGTGGCGGAGAATTTATTCTCTTAGCTTTACACCCTTCTCTGAGACGTACAAGTTCAGAGGTTATATAGTTGATGGTTACTAGTGATACATTCCCGAATTGGTAATGTGGCATACTGAGTGTTGTTGTGAAATGATCGTTGAATGATCATTTGTGATAGGATCATTTGTTTGATCGTTTATCTTGATGATCATTGCTTTGATCATTTGTTGACCCAAAGCACGACTTTTGTTTAAAAGCGTGGCTTTGTGGACGAGACTTCATCGAGCCTCACACCACGGAAATGGTCAAAACCGGAAAGATGCAGCAAGGTTATTAGGGGGTAGCGCCCCTTTAGTGTATGTCATTCCTTCTGGATAGAGGTGGTATCATGGTATGGAGCCCAGATACTTAACCTATGTGGTTACTGCAAATTTATTACTTTGTGGTTGTTGGAAATCGGGGATCCTCGGATATAGATCGGTTACGATCGGGGAATGACATATTCGTGTCAGTTGTTACCCAGTTAGGGGTAACCCGGCCTTGTGTTGGCAGAGATCCGGTTAGGTTCTCGGGACGTCATTCCAGAGGCGTTTCCATGTGGCAATGGAAAGTTCCTTGGCCTGACCATTTGTTGGAAATCCAAAGAAACAGTACGAGCCTTGTACGGTTTTAGTTGTAGAACCTGCCATTTAATATGGTAGCTATAGCGGGCATAATATAATGGTACCTATGTTGGCTAAGATTTATATTCTACTTTCGAAATTTTTTTCTACACTATGCACTAATAATAATATCAAAAATGATTTGATTTCTGCGTAGTAAGCATCTTTGACTATCATAAGGAGAAATCTCCTCCAAGTCTGCGTTTGCATTGTGTGTGTGGCGGGAGGCCTTATGGTTGTTTCATTTTCCAAAAGCATTTCGAATTTACTTAAAGAAAAATATTTCTTTGGTTGTTTTTAAGAATAAACTGTTTTAAGTTCTCACACCAGTCTCATGACTGACCTGGAGTTTATTGTTCCCTTCCTAAACTCTGGGTGCCCACCAATTTCCACACGGACAGTCTAGAGTTAGGTTATCAGGTCATTCTGGATTCAGGTGTTGCTACAGATATCTGGAGGCGAGATGGATGGTGTAGCATATTATCTATTGTATGTAGTATTTCTTTCCCGCTGTTTGTTTGTTGTAAACTCTGATAATGAATGTAATGTGATGTAATGTATAAAATGTATAGTTCTTTTGTTTTAATGAATATTCATTTCTCTATTATATGTTGTTCCGCTGCGATTGTGAGATTCTGATATTGTCTGTTGTTCTTTCCTGTTCTGGTATTTGTTGTTCTGTTTCTATCTTTCTCCCTATTCTTCTACCTCTTTCTTCTTCTTTAACCATAAAGTTTCGGAAATTTGTTCCTCTTTGGCTGGATTGTTGTGGAATGTTGCCAGCTCAAAGGAGTACGGATTTTCGGGTCTTTACAAGTGGTATCAGATCATATGGTTAAGCGACAACCATGGCTCTGTTGGGTGTTATTCATTAGAGATGGAGTCAGTAGTACTCTAGAATGAGTTTGAGTGTAATAATAGATATGAGCGCGTATTTGTTAGTGAATATAAAATTTGTTTTATATTGTGTTGGTTGATTTATTGAGTGGCATATGAACCTTCGTCAACGCGGTCTGCACAACTGTGCCGAAAGGGTTTCTAAACACTTGAGTAGAGCAATTCGATACAATATTGTTTTAAAAGTAGGGTAAATGAAATAATTTTGCCCAAAACTATTTTTGTATACAAAAGAAATAATTTTCTGTAGATTATTATGGTATATGGTTGCATGGATGTTAGGAATTGATAGTATTAAATTATTACCATTTAAATTGAATAAGAAAATGAAATCCATATACAAATGAAATTTGAGAATGTAAATTATAAATATGATTTGTAATTGGAAATAGAATTCCAGGGAAGTTTTTGGAAATGTTTTTGGAAATTTTAGAAATTAAATTCCTTTTTGATTTGAAAATGAATTTCAAGGGTTTTGAAAAGTATTTTGAAGAAATTAAGGCTCTAAACTTTTTCGGTCGCTGGAAAATAATTCCGATGATGACCGCGGCATCATTGGTGTTCATTTTCGAGTTTCCAAAAGAGAAATTGCTTCCAGATTATTTTAAAAGGAAGTGATTTGGAAAATTTGGGTTTGGTTTTGAAATTCAAAGGATAGTTTGAATTGTTTTCAAAAATGGTTTAGAAAGGTTGAACAGACTCTGGAATGCTATATAAAAATATTTATGGAATATTATTGAATTGATAACTTATACAACTTCAATTATGATAGAATAAATTTAATTTAAAGAATAGAGTTAAATTAAAGTATGTATAAGTGAATAAATTTGGATAAAAGTAAATTTGAGAATTTAATCTAATGGGCTCAATAAATTGAGATAAAATGAATGGTGGATGAACAAATGAAGCTACATTCATAAATAAATTGGAAATTGTTTACAAGGAAATGAACTTGAGTTTGAAGTAAAATAGCTTAAGTAAATTCGAGATGAATATGAATATGGAATGTAAACAAAATTAATGGAATCAATTGGAAATGAAATGGAAATTAAAATCAATTAGAATGGATATGAATTCGTTTCACTTAAAAATGAATTGAATAAAAGAAAGTGAGTTGTTAATCACTTGAATTGAATATAAATTGAAATTGTGAATTTGAATCCAAATGAAATTGGAATGCAAAATTGATTGAAATTCGATATGTATAACTTCGATAGTAAACTAAAGATGGTATAAGTAGTACATATTGAGAATTTTGCAATAGAATTGGTAAATTGGTTTGAATATTGTAGTTGGATATTATTGGATACTACTACTAGCAGATTATACAGGTGTATTAAAAAGAAATAGGAATTGGAAATTATGATTTCAAGGATAAAATTGAATTGCCCGACAAAAAGGTACGTATTTGAATTTCAGTATGAGATTTAATGATTTTCTTCTCCAGCCACTTGGCTTTCTCTTTTCTTTTTGATTCTGAGGGGCCGTGGTGCCATTTTGTAGTCGTACCGATCGAGCCGCGCGAAGGAGACGCTGGCGAAATTTTTCGAAAATTTCTGGTGTTAGAAAAATTTGGGAAAAATTTGAAAATTTGAATTTGAATTTGAATTTAAATTTGAATTGTGAGGTAAACAATGTTTTTTGAAATTTATAATTGAAGTGGGAAAGCTAGTTGAAATGATAATGGATCTCTAGCAAAAAGACTTAGGTTAGTAAGTTGATAAAATTATTTGGTTTTGGGTAAATAGTAAACTGGTTAAGAATCGTTTCTCCTTAACTTGTAATTTCGGGACGAAATTATTTTAAAGGGGGAAGATTGTAACGACCCAGGATTTTGAACAATTTAAATTTGAAAATATTTAATTTATTTTAAATATTTGAATAATGATTTGAATTGAATTTTCAATATAACTATGAAATTGGCGATTAAATTCTAAAATTTAATCTATTGAAGTTGAATAAAAATTTGAATCTTCAACTTTAAGCTGATTTAAAATATTTCAAAGGCTTGTAAAATTTATATTGATAATACTGAAGATAATAGAAGCTTCAGATTTGAAATTAATAGTGAATTGTTCAGTTTTGAATTTATATCGTTTAAATCGATATTTAAAAATAGACATTTTTCATACAGTCTCAGAATTCGACGAAACCAGTTCCATTGGGTCCGTAATATTAAATTATTATCGGATTTCAAATTTCGTATTTTTCAGAGTTGATATGTGAGCACACGGTGAGTAAACGCGTTGAAATTAAATCGAGTTCAAATCAAATTTAAATTTAAATTTTAAAAAAAAAAATTGTCAACGACAGCATCCCTAAAATTATGCCTAAAATCACGTGATTTCCTCTGCAAAGACAATATCTCTCGTCCTCTCCCTCTCCAGTATTCAAATTCGAAGAAAAAGAAAAAGGTAAAAACAATGGCCGATAGAAAAAAATATATAAAGCTTCTCGTTCCTATTTAAATCGAGACTCCTCTTTTGCTCCATCCCTATCTGTTCGATTTACATCAAAAAAAAAGTGGCGGGGGGGCTTTCGAGTCGACCAAGGCAGCGCGCGATCGATGGAGATGGGGAAGCGGCGGCGATGGCGGCTAGGGCTAGGTAGTGCGAGGTGCTCTGAGCGTCAGTGGTGGGGGAGTCGCGATGGGGAGGGTCGGCTGCTTGGTTGGAGTCGCCGGTCTGTTGGTGGCGTGCGCGAGGCGATGGCGTTCGGTGATGGAAGCAGCTGTGGTCGATTTAGAGCATCGCGGTGGGAAGTCGAGCATGTCATTGCCTGCGGCTAGGGTTTTGGTCGGCGTGGCTTTGGGGTTCTGAGATTTGAGATGGTCTGTAAGGTAATATGTCGATTTTATTTTAAATTGGAAAATTTGTTTTAATTTATTTCTAGTTGAGATCGATAACAGAAAACTTTATACAGTAAAATATATATGTGCAGAATTTTAATTTATATACACACATGAATAGAAATTATGAATAAAGAAAATTATTAGTTTATAGATGTTAAATTAAAATTAATAAATGCAGTTCTATAGATATATATATATATATGTAGAAAGGTATTTTGAAATTTAAAGATACATATAGGATTGAAAAGAAAAATAAAAATTAGTTTAAAATTTATGATTCGTGGTTAAAATAAATTTTTTGGTTAAGTAAATAAAATTGAACGATAATTAAAGTGTTCAATTTAATTCGAATATTGATAAACTGTGTAAATATTTATACAAGGTATAAATCAAGAAAATCAAGCCGGAATGGAAAATGAATTGCAAATTAAAGCTAAGGTGAGAACTTCTCACTCAAAAGGGTTTGTTAAATTTTAAATAGTTATATTTAAAATTTGTTGATTGATTGATTGTTTGCTTGATTGTGATATTAGATATAGTAGGATATATCTATATATATAGCAATATATATATATATATTGGCATATGTATATATTGTAGTTGATTGATTTCCCGTCTTGTATAGCGGATGAGACCCTATTGCGCCGCCTATTAAGCGGATATATATATTTATAAATCCCATATACCGCGATATTCCACCTTGAAGTGGAATTGGTATTGTGCTAACGTCTGTGGATCCAGGGAAACAGGTTGGAGGGATCCAACTGGATTCCTCACAAATATTTATATGATTATAGATATTGTGTGATTATTGATTATCATATTGATATATGATATTTGTGCCATGATTGACTATTGGATGCTGTTGCATCATCAGATCCATTTTTTTAAAGTATTTTTAACGATTTTGAATTATAAAGGATGTGAAATTGATTTTTCCAAAGTATATGTTTTTATTGAAATTTTGAGTTGATTCATTTTTAATTAAATTAAAATTTTTAATTTTTAAAGTTATAGAATTTAAGATTTTTGTGAAATAGAACCAAAGGTAGTTTTTAAAAATAAATAGATTTATATATAATTTAAAATTGGATTTCTGAATTATTATAAAGGATGAATATAAAAGATTTTATAAATTGATATTTATAAATAAAAAATATTGGAAGTATAAACGAGTTTATTATGTGTTAAAATGAAGTATGAAATGGATCATTGAAAATTATAGATTTATAAATTATGAAAGTTATAAAATGAATAGATATTGAAAATAAAAGATTCATGAGTCATTAACTTATAAAATGGATTTTGGGCATTTAAATGAGATATTTATAGAAATTGTAAATAAAGGAATATTTTTTTTATACGTTGAAATTGTCATGGAATATAAAAGAATCTTATAAGCAATAAGATTTGGAATTTGTGAATCTTAAAAAGAACGATTTGGTAAATGAATGAATGAATTATAAGTAATCAACTTATAATATGAACCTTTGGTATGAAATTGAGTTATATAATTTGAATTGGATTGATAAAGGAAATTTATAAATCGAAGTTTATAAATAGGAATAGAATTTATAAACATTGTTTATAAATTCGTAATCAATTGAATTTGATCAATTGAATATAAAAGTTTATTAAAGGAGGTATATTCACGTTTTTGAATGGTGAATATATCGTTAAATAAAATGGATATCTTTTGGGAAAAGGATGTTTTAAATGGAATTTAAAACGATTTAAAGATGTTTTAAAATGCATCAAGTATCGAAAACATAGATTTCAACATTCATTGTTGAAATAGACGTTTTCGAGAAATAGAAGGAAAGGAAGTCGTAGATTTCAACATTCATTGTTGAAATAGACGTTTTCGAGAAATAGAAGGAAAGGAAGTCGTAGATTTCAACATTCATTGTTGAAATAGACGTTTTCGAGGAAAATAAGGAAATAATGGACTATAACACTGTTGTTATAGTAAATGATTTTCGAAAGGAAATGTTTTGTATAGTATTGGGATTTATATATCTATTTTAATTTCGAATCCCTATACGAGTGTTTTTGGGTTGTCGTAACGATGTTTTACGCAACATTCGTTTTGACCCAAATAAATGTAAATAAAAGAACGTTTTCCTTAAACAAATGAAATATATACTTAACTATGGGTTAAGTATATTGAATATTTTCAAATTGTTGAAAATAAATGAGATTTAGGAATTACTTATTTTTAAATAAGTATGGATATGCTTTTCCAATATGAAATGGAATGTTTTTAAGAATTTATCTTTTTGAAGATAAATTGGAATTGAATATTTGAAATCTATTGAAAACTGTAGATCAATAGATAATTTGAAATATAAATTCACTATGGAAATTATAAATGAAAAGGGAAAATTGGTTTCAAAATAAACGTTGTTAATTTTGAAGTGTGGAAAATTATATATCTTGTAAAGATGGTTTTGGGAAAATAAATAATTTGGAAAATTATTTGGAATCTGATGATGTGGCGCATCTTTATTGATAGTTAAATAACCGACTATCAATATTTACCTTTAAATGAGTATTTGTTGTGATTGCTTGAATTGGATGCCACACTTATTTTTTTTAAAATAAGCGCTCACTATTCGGGTTAACCGGGAAAGGACCATGGGGTCGTATAACCCACTCCGAATATGTGATACGTCGTTATGAATTGCATTTGAAGACCGGTGTTGAAGACCGGATATTTGTGAAAACGGATGGATTACCGTCGAGTTACTCTGCATCGGCTGATCTCCGATATAGAGGTTTTATCACCCTTAGTGACGGGTTTTCCGGACGTGATTAATGAATATCCGGATTGCAAGGGCTTCTTTGGAAGTGCCTTCGGTTCCGTTCGATCCCGGAACGGACTTGTATGGATTGTATGTCTGACGTTACAATTTGAGATGTAAAGCTGGTTTCTATAAAATATATTTCTTTTGGTGGCGGAGAATTTATTCTCTTAGCTTAACACCCTTCTCTGAGACGTATGAGCTTAGAGGTTATATAGTTGATGGTTACTAGTGATACATTCCCGAATTGGTAATGTGGCATACTGAGTGTTGCTGTGAAATGATCGTTGAATGATCATTTGTGATAGGATCATTTGTTTGATCGTTTATCTTGATGATCATTGCTTTGATCATTTGTTGACCCAAAGCACGACTTTTGTTTAAAAGCGTGGCTTTGTGGACGAGACTTCATCGAGCCTCACACCCCGAAAATGGTCAAAACAGGAAAGATGCAGCAAGGTTATTAGGGGTTAGCGCCCCTTTAGTGTATGTCATTCCTTCTGGATAGAGGTGGTATCATGGTATGGAGCCCAGATACTTAACCTATGTGGTTACTGCAAATTTATTACTTTGTGGTTGTTGGAAATCGGGGATCCTCGGATATAGATCGGTTACGATCGGGGAATAACATATTCGTGTCAGTTGTTACCCAGTTAGGGGTAACCCGGCCTTGTGTTGGCAAAGATCAGGTTAGGTTCTCAGGACGTCATTCCAGAGGCGTTTCCATGTGGCGATGGGAAGTTCCTTGGCCTGACCATTTGTTGGAAATCCAAAGAAACAGTACGAGCCTTGTACGGTTTTAGTTGTAGAACCTGCCATTTAATATGGTAGCTATAGCGGGCATAATATAATGGTACCTATGTTGGCTAAGATTTATATTCTACTTTCGAAATTGTTTTCTACACTATGCACTAATAATAATATCAAAAATGATTTGATTTCTGCGTAGTAAGCATCTTTGACTATCATAAGGAGAAATCTCCTCCAAGTCTGCGTTTGCATTGTGTGTGTGGTGGGAGGCCTTATGGTAGTTTCATTTTCCAAAAGCATTTCGAATTTACTTAAAGAAAAATATTTCTTTGGTTGTTTTTAAGAATAAACTGTTTTAAGTTCCCACACCAGTCTCATGACTGACCTGGAGTTTATTGTTCCCTTCCTAAACTCTGGGTGCCCACCAATTTCCACACGGGCAGTCTAGAGTTAGGTTATCAGGTCATTCTGAATTCAGGTGTTGCTACAGATATATGGAGGCGAGCTGGATGGCGTAGCATATTATCTATTGTATGTAGTATTTCTTTCCCGCTGTTTGTTTGTTGTAAACTCTGATAATGAATGTAATGTGATGTAATGTATAAAATGTATAGTTCTTTTGTTTTAATGAATATTCATTTCTCTATTATATGTTGTTCCGCTGCGATTGTGAGATTCTGATATTGTCTGTTGTTCTTTCCTGTTCTGGTATTTGTTGTTCTGTTTCTATCTTTCTCCCTCTTCTTCTACCTCTTTCTTCTTCTTTAACCACAAAGTTTCGGAAGTTTGTTCCTCTTTGGCTGGATTGTTGTGGAATGTTGCCAGCTCAAAGGAGTACGGATTTTCGGGTCTTTACAGGAAATCTAAAGTGGTCTGTTATAAGTGCGACTAGAAAGGACACTATGCCTATGAGTGTCGTACTGGAAAGGGAAAAGTAAAGGAAGTGATTGGAAAGAAGAACATTAGGTGCTTTAATTGTGATCAGATCGGAAACTACAAGAATCAGTGTAAGGAGCCTACAAGGGATGGAAATGGCCAAGTGTATGCATTGGAGCCCTCTTCTTCGAGGCCACTAGTGCAGGAGAAGGGAAAGGTAGTGTTAGGAGGCAAACTTCAGATCCATGGTATGTCTGTTAACATTTTTTTGATACTGGTGCATCACATTCTTTTATATCTCGATGTTTGGTAGATAAACTTAATCTAGTACCCGCATATTTAGTTACTTCCTTAAGGGTTGCAAATCCGATAGGTGGGTATGCGACACTTGGGATGAAGTGTGACCACTAAAAGTTTGACTTGTTAGGTTACACATTTGTTTGCAGTTTGCATGTATTTGATTTTGTCGGGTTTGGAATTATATTGGGTATAGATTGGTTAAGCAAACACAATGCTAGAATATTTTTCCATGATAGGAAAATACCACTTCGACACCCGGCTTATAGTGATCGGATAGTTCATACCGCAGAATTCCCTAGTTGTGAGGTGAATGCTCTGTCGGGTGTTATGGGGTTAATAAATGAGTTAGATTGTGCTTTTGTGGTAAGGGAATTCGCAGATGTTTTTGAGCCAGTATTAGGGTTGCCACTGAAACGAGCCATTGAGTTTTAGATAGATTTGGTGCCTGAGGCAGAACCCGAAAGCTGGCTGCCAAGCAGGATGACACCTATAGAGATGAAGGAACTGAAAGCTCAGTTGGTAGATTTAGAAGGCAAGAATTTTCTCGGGCCGAGTAGTTCACCTTGGGGAGCAGCCACAGTGTTTGCAAAGAAGCCAGATGGATTTTTAAGGCTATGTATCGATTATCGTAACTTGAATGAGAGAATGATAAAGAATTGATATCCATTACCTTGGATTGACGTTTTGTTCGATCAGTTGAGTGGAGCCAAGATATTCTCTCAATTGGACCTGGCTACTGTTTTCATTAGCTTAGAGTGGTTGAAGATAGTACACCTTTTACGGCGTTTAGAATAAGGTATGGGTCCTATGAATGGTTCGTTATGCCATTCGTACTCACTAATGTGCCAGCATTCTTTGTACATTTGATGAACTGGATTTTACGCAAGCATTTGGATAGGTTCATGTTGGTTTTTATTAATGATATTCTGATATACTCTAAGGATGAGAAGGAGCATGAAGTTCATCTTAGAGTTGTGCTTGAGACGCTGAGGCGGCATTAGCTGAAGGCGAAGTTTTCAAAGTGCCATTTCTAGAAGAAGGAAGTGAAATTTCTAGGTTATATTGTCTCAGAGAAAGGGATGTCAATAGATCCAACAAAGATTTAAGCTATAAATAATTGGAAGAGACTCGAGATAGTGACCGAGATAAAGAGTTTCCTTGGATTGATCAAATGTTATCGAAGGTTTATAAAGGATTTTCCATGGATAGCTGCACTGATGGCTAAGATAACATGAAAGGAGGTAAAGTTTGTGTAGACCGATAAGTGTAAGGAAGCGTTTCGGAGCTTGAAACACTTGTTGACCCATGCTCCTATGTTGGAGGTTCCGGAGGGGAATCCGGACTTAGTTGTTTACACTGATGCGTGTGAAACAGGATTGGGAGCCGTGTTGATACAGAGGGGTAAAGTAATTGCCTATGCTTCTAGACAGCTTAACCACTCGAGGTTAGATATCCAACGCATGACTTGGAGGTAGCTGCAGTTATTTTTTCTTTGAAGGTGTGGAGACATTACCTTTTTGGAGAAAGGGTTGAGCTTTATACGAATCATAAGTTCTTGAAGTACTTGTTCTCTCAGAAGGAGTTGAACATGAGACAACAGAGGTGGTTGGAGTTTATTGTTGCTTATGATTTTGGGATTGGGTACACACCGGAGAAAGGCAATAGGTGACAGATGCGCTTAATAGAAGGCATCGGAATGCAGTGTTGGCTATGATAGCAGAATGGAAAGACTAGGAAGTATTGTCGGCTTGTAGAGTGTAGTGGAGATCCGAGGCTAGGTTTAGTGGAAGAGCTGCTATATTGTCTGGTTTAGAAGTCCGACCAGTATTGATTGAGAAGATTGCTTCTAAACAGAAGGAGGATCTAGTGTTAGATGAAAGGATCAGGAAACTAAAGGATGGAATAGAGAGCGATTATTTGAAATATTTTAGTCTTGACCAAAGTGGATGGTTGAGAAAGAAGGGTAGATTATGTGTTTCAAATATAGGAAGCATAAGGAAGGAAGTTTTGAAGGAATGCCATCGTTCGAAGTTCACTATTCATCCAGGAGGAACAAAAATATATCAAGATATGAAAAGAAGTTTTTTTGGGAAGGCATGAAGAGGGATGTTGGCTAATGGGTGAAACAGTGTTTGAACTATCAGCAGTAAAGACCAATCATCAGAAGCCAAGTGGATTGCTTCAGCCATTGGATATTCCAGTATGGAAGTGGGATTCTATTTCTATGGTTTCATAGATGGTTGCCGAGATCTAATAGAGGGAATGGAAGTATATAGATTATAGTGGACAGATTGACTAAGAGTGCCCATTTCATTCCAGTTAAGTCAAATAGAACGACACTATTGGCTAAGTTGTTTATGAATAATGCAGATAGACTTCACGGAATTCCTTGTAGTAATGTTAGTGATAGAGATTCCTTATTTACTAGCGAGTTTTGGAAGAGTCTACGGGAAAGTTTAGGACCAAGCTCAAGATGAGTATCGCTTACCATCCACAGACCGGTGGGAAAACAGAAAGAGTTAACAAGATCTAGGAAGGCTTGTTAAGAGGTTGTGTATTAGATTTCGGAGGATCATGGGAAGACCACCTACATCTTGTCGAGTTTCCATATGACAATAGTTATCAGACTAGTATAGGGATGTCACCACGTGAGGGTTTGTATGGAAGACCATACAAATCTCCCGTTTGTTGGTTAGAGACTGGAGATAGATTAGTCCATGGTCCTGCTTTGGTAAGAGAAGCAGCATATAAGATTTAGCTGATAAGGGCGAGAATGAAGGAAGCTCATTCTAGGTAGAAGAGCTATGCTGATAGAAGACGGAAAGATTTAGAGTTTTCTGTTGGAGATCAGGTTTTCATCAAAGTATCACCGATGAAAGGTGTTATCGGATACTGGAAAACATGGAAGTTAGCACCAAGATTCGTTGGACCTTTTCGTATTATTGAGAGGATCAAGAAACTCGCATATAAAGTGGATTTACCGAATAGTTTGGCAGGAGTCCGCGATGTTTTCCATGTTTCTCATCTTAGAAAGTGTGTTAAAGACTCAGAAGCTGCTATAGCACCAACAATGTTAGAGGATCCAGTAGTAGAACCAGACATGACCATGTTCGAAAGCCGATTTGGATTGTTGCGAGAGATGAGAAGAGCTTAAGGAACGAAACAGTCAGACCAGCGAAAGTCCAGGGGAAGATGATGAGAGATATTGTACTTGGGAGACTGAGAGAAGGATTATAGACACTAATCCTGATTTGTTTGATGCTAAGTTCTACCTTTGATTATTTTGATGTGTTCCTTAACGTAATTTCAAGGATGAAATTCTTTAACGAGGGGAGATTGTAATACCCCATATTTTTAGTAACATTATTTAGGATATTTAATTAGTTAAATTAAACAAATTAAAGGATTAAGATTTGTGATTAATTTAAGAGGTAGTCGTACCATATTATTAAAAAGATAAACGAAGTAAAATGAACTTAAGTGTTAGGAAATAAGGGAGGGAAAAATAGAAAAAAAGGGGTTTCCTAATACCCTAGACCCTTAGTATATCAAACACACCTTCATTTCAGTTTATCACAAACGAAAACATCTAAACCAAGGCCATCCACCATTAGCGAAGGAGAAGAAGAGGAAAGCTAAAGTTCTTAAGAGAAAAATCAAATCAACTTATTCAAGATCAAATCTCACATCCTAGTCACAAAGCTAAGGTGAATAATTTCTACATCTCATGTTTTCTAAATGATTTCAGTTTTAATATGAAACTCGAATTTATTTGCTATGCCATATTATGAATGATTAAATTTTTTATATATTTGTTGATGATTTATGCATATTTACATTGATTTTTATGATATGCTTGATATGAAAACCTTATTAAATGACATCCAAATGCCTTGCAAATTTAAAAGTAGATAAGAAATAATATTTTAGAGGTGGATTTCAATTTTCATAATTTTCTAAATTAATGTGGATTTTATATTACTTTTCTAGTGAAGAAAATAATTTATTGGGTTATATATTTTTTACGAAAAAATAAGTATTTGGGTCCAAAATTTATGCATGTTAGAAAACATATTGGAAATGATTTTGTATAATTTTTATAGAATTTTCCTAAGTGTCTTAATGAATATATAAAATCATTTAATGTATGAAACTTAAATGTTTCATATATTTAATTAAGGATGGGTATTTTTGTAAAATAAATTATAGTTTATTTCTAAAAATATTGACCGCACTTTTGATGAAGGAATTTAGCAACTAATGGAAATTTGACAAATTATAGCACGTTAATTAAAAAGAGTTTCTCGTTTAAGTTAAAAACAAAAAATAACATGTTTTTAGCATGTCCCGCCACTTTCGGCACAGAGTTTCCAACTAGGACATTTCGCCACCATGCTTTCAAAACTAATGCATATGGTATCAAGTTCCTTAGTATGTAGCGTATTGAATAGAGGTGGTAGGTATGTAGTCGAAACGCTGGTTTCCATAGTGGTTAGAGTATGCTTTGTTTTAAAATGGAAGAAGCATCTGCTTTGCTTTCGAAAGGATGGCCTTCGACTCGGTTGGATTTCTACTGGGTAAAATATTTTTAAAGGAAAGGTTTCAAATGGTTTTCACTCTTATGTTTTAAATGATGCTTTCAAAGGGGTTGAAACCCCTAGCTGCCGCCTTTCTGCCTTTTAAAGTCAATGGTTTCGGAAGGTATACTTTACTTTTAAACGTTAGCTACTTCTCCAATGCTTTCGGAGGGTTGATTTCGACACCATCACTTATTTACTTAGGGATACCTTTCGAAAGGTAGGCTTTCGACATAAATGATTTTATGGAGCCTTTTTGTTTTGTTGAAGTATAAACCAAGGGTTTCGAAAGAGAAATGGTTTCAACTTAAATTGTTTTGAAAGAGAATGGTTTCGACATAAATGGTTTCGAAAGGTGTTTTCCACATGTTTTAAATTAAACCCAAGTGCTTTTGAAAGGTTTGAGTTTATAAAGGTTTGATTCTTTCGAAAGGTATTAACATGGTTTCGAAGGGGTGGTTCCCCAAATGGTTTTCAAGGAATCGAAAGGTAGTCTTTTCTGATGGTTTCGAAAGGATTGAAATGGAAGGTTTTTCCAAGAGTTTCTAAAGGCTATGTTTTGAATTGTTTTAAGATATGATGTCTAAGGTTTTAAAGCTTTCGAAAGGAAGGTTTTCAAAGGTTTCGAAAGGGTTTTAAGAATGGTTTTGAAAGGAAGGTTTTGGGCCTTTCGACCTAGATGATGAAGGGTTTTACTTGGTTTTGAAAGAGATGCTTCCAATGATTTAGAAAGGGGGACTTTTAATAGAATCGAAAAGGGTACTTTCAAGTGTTTAAATGTTTTCATCAACTAAGGATTGGGTAAAGTATATATATAACACGGCAAAATGAATTTGAATAACGCATAAAATATATGTATTTTCCTCAAGTGAGTTAATTTAAAGGTTTTAAATCATTTTGTAAAGGTTTTTGAAGGAAAATTATGGGAATGGATCCCTAAGTAAAATGACTCAGATATTAAAATACTAGATGAGACTGGTATAGGGTTAAGCCCTATACATTAGCTATTGACCCTAGCTAATTTACTCAAAAATTCCAGTGTGTATGGATTTGCCACAGGTAAGACTAAAACTACGATTACATACGGAAGAGAATATATATTTGTATACAAATAGGTTATTGGTGAGCACGTAAAACCATTAGGATCAGATGACCTTGGGAGATGTTAAGTTAGGGATAGACCATTTAGAAGAGAAGTATGTAACAGCGAGTTAAGGACAGACCGTCCAGAAGTGGAGTGTCTAACAAATGTTAGATAAATTTTGCTTATATTGTCCGGTAGGCCCGAGTCAGCTAAAGGTTAATAGTCGGCCAAACAAAACTAAAGTGTTTGGACAGATAGTTCTTTTATTACCTGATATGTAGGTTTACATAATGATGCTTTACAGTATTTAACCAGTTTTGGTTGTAAGGAAAGGTTTGCAAAAGATATGTTTAAAAAGGATGTTAGTGAGGGGAAACCCGTTCCGCTAAGCGACTTGGTCTCACTTAACATTAATAACCGGGATGTATAGTACTATTCACACCAAGCTTTATGTCTGACTTGAAGTTTATATTTTCCCCTTAAACTCTCGGGTGCTCAAAATTGATTTGAGTAGGCTGCGGGTTGAGGTTTTTTCAAGTTCTTAATAGGATGATGAATAAATCTACCAGAGGCGAGTAAAGGGCTAACAGATAGCCATTTAGAAGTTCCAGTTCTCATTTTATTTGTTTTATTCCACTATGTGCATTATATTTGTTATGACAATATTACTCAGAACATCCAAGGGGGCATCATCATACGTCGCTCTTGGCGTATTTTGTAATAAGTATATTTTATCATTGTCTGGGAAACGTTTTGGGATTATATATTATGAATATGGAACATGTGTTTAAAATGTAATTAATAAAAATATTGTTTGGAATCTGTGATTTGTTCCATATTGAAGTGCTTCTGATATTATAGATACAATTAACATAGCCATATTTAGTCGGTAGAAGTTAATACTATAGGTGGCTGCAGCATATGTAGCGCTTAGCTTTGCGCCTCTAGATAGGGGATGTTACGTCATTAGTTCGCGATTTAAGGTCAAAATAGATCATAGTATTTCAAAAATACTATAAAATAACTTCCCTTCAAAAAATATTTCCAAAACCATTTATCAAACATTCATTAAATTTACAGATCTTTTTAGATAAAAATTTATATCACTTCCAAATAAAAAAGCTTATATGTATCAAAATAAATCATCTCCTTATGGTTTAAATTTCAATTTCAAATTATTTTTGGAATAAATCAACTTCATTACATAAAGTTTTTCAAATTCCAAAATCCATAAAATATTTACTTCATTCAAGCCAAAGTCATTTTGAACTATTTAAATAGGATTTCCTCTTTTATTTCAGATTCAAATCTAAATTATTATTGATTGATTCAAATTTGGCTTTGAAAAGTATATGATTTACATCAAAGTGTCTTTAATAAAATTTCTTTAGTTTTCTAATCAATAAACAAGTGAATTTATCAATATTTACCTTATTTAAAAATATTCAAATTATTTAAAAAAATCTTCCTTTGGAATATAAATTCAATACCTTTTTAATCATGGTTCCAGAATACTTTATCATGTTTTTGAAGTGCAAGTATATAAACAAACCTCTCAACAACTCAACCCAAATGGACTTCAAGCCACTTATTGTTCATATGTACATTAATCTCTGAAATAAGAATTCACGCACTTCAAAATATTACAAAACTAGTTCAAACATACTACATCATAATTTCCATATATTTTAGCATGTTTCTGAAGTGCAAATGTAACTCAAAATCATCATACAATTATCCAATCATATGAAAACATATTGGTTACTTTCAAAATACTTTATTGCTTTGCCACAATAATACTCACAATCATATGTATGTATGTGTGAATCTATATATATGTATGTATACGAAAATTTATACGTATATACGTATTCTCAAGTCAAAATAATCTCCTATACCTCAAAATTGTATATAATTTTCATATCACATACTTTATTAAACACCACTCCAAAGTAATTTTTTTCTCATATCAAATTATCTTACATCATTTGTTAAACCTTTACCTATTTCCTTTTCAAAGTATAGCTCTAAACGTTTCCTTTAAAATATCGTTTTCCTTTCAAAACTATGTTCTTAAAAATATCAGTTAAAACTTTTCCTCAAATCACATACTTCTTTCAAAACAATAATTCTTCATTTTCTAAAACAATTTTCTTGTTTCAATGTAATTTTATAACATTCTGATCTCTTCAAAACATCAATTATAACTTTCCTTTAATTATTATTTCAAATATTGATTTAATATAGCTCAAAAATTATAATACTTCTCACTAAAAATATAAATAAATTTTCAAAACTTTGTATCCATAAGTCTCGTCCTAGTGTTTAGTAATCTCTATCGATAATGTTGATCAGGCGCATTGACTAGAATTCTTAAAGCACTCTACTGACAAATTAACACGATAATAATTTAAATTCCTTTAAATTTTTACCTGTAGATATACTTTAAACCATTTTTTTCAACATATTCAATTAAATATTATTTTTACTACTAAAATATTTTCAGACACTTTATAAAATAATATCATTATTTTATTAAATTATATGCTTGTTTGAATAAACATATTCATTTTCCGTATATACATTCAATTTAGAAAACACTAACAATAGTACACACCGTCCATAGTATCAAACAAGCATTATACAATAATACATACATTTTCAAACAAGTAAACAAACGTCTCCTGCGGAAAACTATCAATCGGTTTCTGCTATGCAACTATGATCACTATGGATCTTCTTAGTCGTCTCTCCACATCGTTACCTAGAATTCTGAAGCATTCATAATGCGAGGTATGAATTACGGTCTTTTACAGCTTTCCAAACCGAATAACTCCATTCTTACATCAAAGTCACACAAAGGTCTAACATTCACCATCAATATCGGCACGACCAGACTAACTACTTCAACTTCTATAAGCTTAATCAATTTCTCTGCATCTTATACAAAGGACTTACACCCGGAAAAATTTAGAAGAAATATATTATATAATAAGAAAATACAAATACGTCCCCAAATGATTACCCAGTGATCATCGTATAATCTTACTGTCACTAAAGTATAAATAACAATCTACCACACCCACGGGGACATGGACTCTAAGTCACATCTAAGGCCAAGACTCATCTCTCCTATATCCTGTATTGTTTTAAACCTACTCGAAAAGCAACTGCAACACCCCACCTCTATACCCATACCACCAAAGAGTATTACTATATAATACCATCTGATAATAAGAATATTAAGACGGTATTAGGCTATCACACATGAATATTCACTTGGGCCAACATCGATACGTATTTCAAAAATCATAAACAGCTAACCTATAGGTACATGGTGTGAGCATAAAGCAATAAACGTGTGCGTTTCTAGGATAGAACAATGCACAATACTGAATAAATCAAAGAGAACAAAGAGTCATCCACACAGCGATAACATATAATAATAACTATACATGAGTCCAAGTGGGTCTACAAAATAGTCAAATACCCACTATCTTCAAAAATATACATAACATGGCCAATGGATATATCTCATCCACACATGAACATATGTAACTATAGATATACAAATACTTTATCCTCTACCTATGCTAAACATCCATAAACCGGTCTACTTGTCCCTGAACCTGAAATGTCTCGAAATGACCCATTTATTATACAAATAGCACATGGGCCAGACTATGTCTGAAATATAGATATCAATATTTAATAACAACCGACATGGTGAAAATAGAGTATCACAAGTAGGTTGTAAATATCTTAGGTAAATCATTGCTAATCAAAACCATGCACGCAAAACATCACCCATAGTAAATAACAGTCAAATAACTCATCAAATGTTACAAGAACAATATAGGTCAAATATCACCCATAAAAACCAAACTATTATATAAACACTATACTCAATAATGTATATCTCAACCACTAGCTCTGATGAGAGAGAGTGCTCTCAGTTGTGTGGTCCGAAGAGATTTGGAACAACAAAGCATGTAGACTCAAACTTTATAACACACCAACAAAATACAATGATCAATCTCGACCAACAATTCTTATGAGAGGGAACACTCTTAACTGAATGGCCTTAGAAGATACACACATAACAGATCAATATATCTCTCAACCGAAGACCCTAAGAGAGAATGACAGACGAGCACACTGCTGCTCTCAATGTTATAGGGAGACAACATGCATCTCTCTAGGGTTATGCTATCTCAAATGATAAACTTACACGTAGTCAGTCTCTAATGTCGTATAATCATCGTCTCTAATGACGTGATAATATCTAATATCTCAAATATAATAGATCTCCCTAAGCCATCCAGATGGAGACTGATGTACTATAGCACTGCTCTAGGAGACATTATTAACCATAGCTCATTTCCTACAATCCTTTAGTTACTTCCAAAATCACGACACTCATATCCATCGCATGTCATAAACATGTTGCAAGACTACAATGTGCATTGGTCTCGTCTCCTACTTGCCCTTGGTAATGGATTGTTGGTCCTAAAATGACATCAGGGCAATGGCTCTAATGAGATATAACTCTTAACCTATAAACTCATCAATTGACATCACGGATCCGAGGCGTGACCCCACAATCAGGACGGCTATGATGGATAATTTTCCTATTAGGAGGAATTCAAATGCTCTCCATAGTGCAGTGAACCCTATGATGCAGATTCCTAACTAATATTCTCATCTAGATAGGTCCTAATGAGGGTGATAACTGATACTCTTGACTCGATGTGTCCTAATGAGAGTCATGCCAAATACTCTTAACTCTATGAGTTCTAACAAGAGTAATCACCCTTGACTATACGGATCTTGGTAAGAGCATATCCATATAACAAATCCTTAACTTCTAGCTCTAATGGTAGATAATAATACTCAACTAGTTAGTCCTTAGAGGATATAACGAAATATGTTATCGAAGAGATGAGTCCTAATGAGGGTAATAATAAGTACTCTTGACTCAATATGCCCAAATGAAAGCATCACAACATAATAATTCCTTGACTGTTAGCCATAAGAGTAATATAATATATCTTGGCTATTTAGTCCTAAGAGGATGAAACTATAAATCCCAACATATCTTTAGCTTGTAGCGCTTGGAGAGTAATAGAACTCTCGACTACTAAGCTCTAAGGAGTCACCTCTAGATGATATCATAGACACCACACCCAACTGAAAGTGACTTTTACTTACAAAAACCATCGAACAAATATTGACAAAAAACAATCGAACAAATACTGGCCCAGGCGTCCCAGTGTTATTCGTTGTTTACCCAGTGCTTGTAAAATATACTCATCGACGCATATTTATTCTATATAACAAGTCCAAAGGATAACCGGAGAAATATTACCGAAATTCACATACAAGGCGATACTATAATTATTTTTATTCTAATTCCTTATTAAATAGAAAGGTAAATCAATCAAACCATACAATTCCATTATTTTATTGATTTGGAAGGGGTTTTAAAACACGGTTTTCCCAAAATCTTCAACACAATTTCAAATGTAAATTTCCAATCGAAAAGAAGTTCAATTTATAAAATTTCCATCCTTTCCTAAAAATCCATTTTCCATTTCAAAATAAATAGTTGCCCATTTATTATTTGATTACAATGAAATCGATAAATTAAACTTCACCATATTCCAAATGTAACAACCCGTAGATTTAACCGGTTTTAATAACGTATTAATTGAAATTTTGTGGGAATTTAAACGATAAAATTTTGAAATATAAATTTGATATTTGAAATGCATTTAGTTAAACATAGCAACCGGTAAATTTTCGTCAGAAAATATGAAAGTTCATGTCGCGCGTAAATTTACTTCAATTTAATCAGTTAAAAAGCGATGAAAATAAAACGTTTTCAAAACCAAAATATTTTTACATCGAAAAATTTTAAAGCATCTTTTGAGCAAGTTGTCAGTTTGTTGTTTTTCCAAATTCGGACATTTTTGGCTCCGTCGATCTTATTTTTCTGTGATTTTTATGCATTTTCCGCTAATATAAAAATTTGAATTTTTATAATTCGATCCTGCAAATGATAATTTTATACCGGTTTGATCGTCTCGTCGTGTTGGTCTCTGCGATGTACTCATTTCTATGTTTTGAGATCAGATGCACGACGAAGCAATTTAACAGTTCGATGCAACAATACGCATTTGGTGCCTTTTGTTTACTTTGTCTATTTAAATTCTTTGAACGGTTGCCTGCCTTTAATACTTCCTGAATTGTCGAGCCCACCTTCTCTTATTCCCAATGCCAATTTGTATGTTATTTCGTTTGCATAGAAGAGGAAATTCATTCTAAATAAACAAGGCTATTCACATTCGTTTTATATTATGAAACATTCCTGTAACCTTTATATTTTGGATCCACTCATTCATTCTTCCTCCTCCTACATTTTTCTTCATTTTCTTGGCCTGCTTTTCACCACCGCTCTCGCCACCACCTCCACATCGCCCTAAGTGAACGCAGCCTCGCGCACGCCTACCACTTCTTCTTTCTCATCCCGGCCGCCGCTACGTCACCTCGCCTCCCGCCTCGCATCATCTCAAGACCGTACCACCACCCTCCGCCGAACCACGTAGCCGACCTCAGACCTTCCCTCACATCCTTCACGACATCTTCACGCCAAGCGCCGCCTTCCACCACCCATGCCGAGGCATGCAGCAGCCTACCCACGGCTAATCAAAGCCCAACCTTGGCCTCATGCTCATCGATGAGCGCAGCCTGCCGAACGCGCCGGGACCTCTTTTTATTTCACTGTGCAGCCTTGCATCCCTCTGTTATCTGCTTTCTTCTCTTTTTTTTGGCAAAGGTAGTTTATATATACTTTATTCATATAAGTTTTATACTTTCTTTCTCCTGTATATGTTAGGTATATTCTGTTGAATTTTTTTTTTTGGCTCAACTAACTGAATGTATGTGTCGTATGTAAGCAAATAAATTCATAACATGCTGCGGTATACAATATAGGACGCTATATAAAATGAGTATATACCACATAAGTAATGTAGTATATTTGTTGAAATGTTAGTTGTTAGCATAAGATCTTTGCATATTTAATATATTTGTTACTTACCTGATGTTAGCCTATATTAGCTTTTGTCTGAGATTTTGAGTTATTTACAAGAAATATTTCTTTTGTTTTAAATTACGTTTAGTATCATATAGAATATTATTTTATAAACATATATATATACATGCCGAGAAGTGATTTACTTTGTGGATTCTAGGGCAAGTACGGTAAAGTATATTGTTTATTTGCATACGTATGTGCGGAACATAGTTTATATATGTACACGTTAGTTTCATAATATCAGTTTATGTAAAAAAAAAGAAAAAAAAATCCGTACTATACAGATTTGTATATAAGCTTTAAACAGGTTACAATATATAACTAGACAAAGTGATATTTGATTTCATACGTAAGAATTAATGTGAGAAAAGGTGAATAGTATGTTCCTGTTTGTGTATGTGTTGCTTGTACAGGTCAGTTTGTCGTGCATAAGTTTATTTGATTTTCTGTTTTTTTTTAAAAGAAAAGTTTAAACTATATTACTGTTGTGCTTTCAAGAATATTGAAGATTTTCTTCACGTGTTTTAAAAGGTATTGTTCTTTAAATAAAATAGCAAAGTAAGTATGTAAATATGGTGATTTGCATTTGCTGTTTTGAATTTCATACATTTGTCTGCATATTTTATAATGGTATCTATATTATAACCAGCATGGGTGTAAAGTGAATTTAAGGACTTACATATAAGTTATAGATATGTTCAAAATTTAAATTCAATATGTGTTGGTTATATAGAGGATTTTCATCCAGGCATATTTATATCTAATATATGTTAGTAAAATATTGTATGTAATTATCTATATTGATTTTTGATTTTATGAAGTACTGATTTTATTACAAAGTAACTATTGCATACTTTCATTTATATGAATGTACTTCAGTAAAGTAAGTTAGACGTATGTGTTTTTAAGATTTTCATTGATTTTTAAGAAGTATACATATAATTAAATAGCATTCATTTCGTCTCAGTATATCAAAACTGATTTGATCTGTTTCATCGATTTCTGTTTATCAACCTTGTCAATCGAATTCGTGTCCAACGTGCTCTGCTTTGAAACTCGTGCTTGGATTCGTAACTTCTCTCGTTCTCGTCCATCTCTAACCTCGAAAGGTGAGTAATCACTCACGATTAATATTCTTTTATTTATTAAATTTGATTTCAATTGGAACGATAATTGAATATACTGCTGTTATTTATTGCACTGTTATTTATGTATCAGTTCACCTTTGACATCTGACACCGTTATCTGTTATGTATGCAATAATAATCCAGTTTGGTTGATAATTGATTGATTTTGCTGTTAATATTGGATGTAAATTGTGATGTATAAAGTGATAAATATTATGCAATTGAATTTGACGTAGGATAGTTTAAAAATTGTGAATTGACATATGGGTTGAATTTGATTAGTTAATTTGAATAATATGACCTCTTTTAATTGTTAAGTTAATTGACACATAGAATTTGATAAATTATACTTTGAACCTTCGAACGTATATTAGATTAATTGTTGTAGTATTAAATTTGAAATTGAAATTGAACGACAAGTGGAAAAACCGTAATGTAATAATCTTTAATCTACATGAAATGATAGTGTAGATTCTAGAAATAATTATATTAATTCGCACAAACAACAATGTGAATTAATACGATTATTTCGGGATTATTGAATTGATTATTGGATTGTGTATGATTATTGTTATTGCTTGTTTATTTACTTTGACACCATCCCAGTAATCACACTGCAAGTTCCCTTTATTATGCTTGATCTTGAATTGAATTGGAATCGGGTTGAAATGATAAATACCCAAAATGAACTTGACTTAGGATAGAGAATTAAATAAACCGTTTGGTAAATAATTTGATTTGAAATAAAATAAAGATATTATTTGAATAATAAGGTTTTGAAATAAAAATTTGGAACGCAAATTTTGATAAAAGGAAAGTGTTAATATTGAAATCTGAAACAAAATATAAATGTAATAACTGATGGAAGAACGTTGTTCTGAATTGAATTATTTAACGATTAAATTTGGAATTATTCATTGAATTAAGTTTGAAATGATTTAATTATTAAGTTTGAATTTATAATCAAGTTTGAAATTATTAAGTTTTGGAATAATTAATAATTAAGATTGAAATTATTTAATAATTGAATAAGATTGAATTATTTGATAATTGAATGAAAATTTAATTCTTTGATAACTGAAATTGAACTTTGAATAAGTGAATTTGAACTTCGTTAATAAATGAAATTGGGTTTCTTTATTTATTAAGTTTTGGAAAATTATTTAAGTAAATTAATAACTGAAATTGAACTTCTTGAATATGTGAAATTTAGTTTCTTTATTAATTGAGTTGAAATTTGAAACTAAGTAAATAAATAATTGTGATTGAATTTCTTTAACAAGAAATAAAATGTGATTTAATGAAATTAACGTAAGACTTGTAATTTAAAGAATTGATTTGATGAATTTAATTTATTTCAATTTGAAGTTTTGATATAATGAAGTTGAACGTAAGTAATTGATTTAAATGAATTTGGAATTAAGTAAAATTGTTTTGAATGATAAAGTAACTTAACGAATATTGAATGAAATCGATAAATGAATTTGAAATTGATTTGAGGGTTAAATTAATTTATTTAAATGATTTCAAAATAAAATTCATATATGAATTTGAATCAATAATTGAATTGTTTGAATAAAAGTTGAAATTAAAGTATAAGATTTTGAAATGGTAATTTGGAAGTTTTGAAACGTAAACTTTGGAAATTGAATTAGAAAGACAAACGAAATGTTGATTTACGAATTGAAATTGAAATTGATTTGGTTTGAAATTTATTAAACGACCAATCGGTGTAATAATTACGAAAGTTATTAAAGAAACCGGAATCGGTTATGGATATACTTTCTATCTAAACCGAAAACCACTTTAATAACTGTACGCGGAGTGGTGATCCAGAATGAAGTGGTTGGAGTGATGTACGTGATAACTGAAGAAAGAGAACGATATTGGATAGCCTTGACACTTGTGTCAAATTGGAAATGACTAAAATCAGGAGCCGTGCCGGGCCAAATGGGGTTAGCCACCTCGAGCGAACACACTTCTTCGTAACTACTACTCATTACTTGTGATTGATTGGTGCACCCTCGGAATTTCAGGAGTGTGGTTTCGCGGTATTGCGATCGCTGCGGCGATGCGTTCTCACCAGTCCGGACCAGGCAAACGGTAGTTTCACTACCTTGGGTATTGCCTCATGTGCCTTGTCATACTTGTATCCATATATACGCGACCACTACGAATTTGTTTTGTGTTATACCTATGGAGTACAACCTGATATCCCACTAGTTTACGGTGGAGTTTACAGTGCTGTATGGACTATGACATTTATATAAAATGTGTTAAGGGGAATAATGGTAATGCCTTAACACTATTTTGATACTTTATATTACGGATAGACATTATCTATTTAGCGTATATTACTACATAGTAGATAGTTTAATGGATCCTTAGAGGATGGTTATTCCAACATCCTTTGAGTTACTTGTATTTCGATTGCTATTTCACTTGAGTTGGATTTATTGATATGAGAATATTAATCCTGACTCGAGTGTTTTGTGTTTTGCTTTACGCTCGGGTCAGACTGAGAGTACCAGCTTTCGAGGCTCACTTTTGGAGTTGGAGCTTCGCTTGAAGATCCAGCTATCTATCCAGCTTTCAGATATCCAGTTGATTCCAGTGATGTATTCTGATTGTACTTGATGTATCGTATTTCTCTTCTGTTGTAAACTCTGATGTATTTTATATATTTATATAGTAGCTTCATGAACTACTATCTCTTTTACTTCCGCTGCATATTATTACTCTGTGTCTGTGATTCTGTGATTATTTATTTATTGTATATGTTCAGTTTTGCCAAATTTAAATTAACAATTCGGTATATTGAATTATTCAAGTCCGACATGTGCGGATGCGAATAGTCCAAAATAGCGTGTCGTTACAGTTGGTATCAGAGCTTTTGGTAGCTCTAGGCAAACTTAGCATATAGGGTAAATGTATTTACAGAGTCACTCTCATTCGAGTTTCAATCTCTTCCTTTTAACTCAATTTCTTTGGATTTTGGAACGTCCCCTCGGTTTCGAAATTCATTCGTATCCCTCACTATTCGTCTTCTTTCAACGCTGGAGCGTCCCATAACTCCACTTCGAATGATATCTATAATAAATCGGCGATCTCGCCAAACTTCGAATGATTTGTAATGGGGCGAAACTCCATTATAATAGGCATCGATTTACCGGAGATTTTTGTATTCTCGGTTTACGATGCTATCTATCTTCCGCTGTGCCTGAATTCTATTTCTTAAGATCGAATGTCGGTTTGCCTCGGAATTCTGCATCTATTTTATTCTTGAAGTTACGGACGACCCGATTAAGGTTGCCCGTGAATTAAATAAACTTATCCATCTCCCGATTCTGTTAATTGAATTACTGTCTGTTTCGAACTTACTACCGAATCAAAATTCTCTTTGATTGAGCCATCAAATTTGAAACCCTATTCTTATTTTGAAAATTCATTCTTGTATCGTCGTGCAAAGAAACGTATTTGTAAACTAATATTTAAATGTTGCAATATATGCTGTGTTGTTTGAGTTGTCGATGTTGATTTGGGTTTTCGATCGATTTGTCTGATCAACGCTATCGATAGAATTCCCAAAACGCTTGAACAAAGCAAACCGACACAATATTATGTTCAAATTTGGTAAATGAAATAAATTTTGAATAATTATATTATATATAAAAGTATGATTTTCTAAATTTTGATAGTTAATTGAATTGGTTGTTAATAAATAATATTGGATTTTAAATATGTCACCTAAACTATTGGCTTTTGTCTCGTATATAAACAATTGAAATAAAAACATGGTTTATAAATTTATTTGGAAATTGTAATGAATTTAAAACAAGAAACTGAAAATTTAAATTTCCAAGTGATTTCAAAATTTGTTTTAAAGCGTATAGTATTTAAATTATCTTCAAATAGAAACCGTTTCAAAGAATTTTAATTGGTTAAATTTGTGCTCTTCTCTTTTGTCGCTGGAAAATAATCTCGGTGATGACGGCCGCATTATCGACATTCATTTTCGAGTTTCGAAGTGGAGAGACTATTCTGTAGCTTTGCTACGGTTTGTTTTGGAATTAAATTGATTTGAAATTCTTAAATTATGATTTGATTTGTAATATATATTAATATAAGATTTAAATCTGATTTGATATATTATATATACATTTATTTACCTCTAGATAAATTTGAAGTTACTCGAAAATTTAAATTCTTAAATTTATGATAAAGGATAATTCAATTATAAAATGAAATCAATATTTTGAATAAACAATTAGGCCTGGATAATTAAATTAGAAAATTTTACTAGTGTAATACTCAATTGCATTATATATAACTTACCTAAATTTTCAAAGTTTAACTGTGTAATTGAATTTTATACAGTAGAAAATGATATCAAAGAATATATTTTATATATAAAATTGAGCAGTTATAATAAATGTAAATATCATTAATATAAATGTGATAAGATATATTAAGTAGAATAAATTTAATAATAATTTGAAATAAAGAAGAATTAAATTTGTCAAATAAAGTATGATTATAATAAATGACTATTCAAATTTATGATCTTTGAAATTGTTAATTTAAGAAAATTGGATAATATACAATATAAATTGACTTAATAAATAAAATGTGAGTGCGTATAATAAATGTCGTTCACTTAAATTTTAACTATAAAATGTTTAGGGAGATAAATATAATAATAAGTTAATTGAAATAGATGTGATTAATAAAATAAAAAATTTGTTGGAAAGTTAATAAAATTGAAATTAAATCAACTTAACGAGATATCTTGATTTAATTGAATTTAAATTGAATTTCATTTGAAAGAAACCTTTTGTACCTAACATTAATAAATGAGAAATCAAGTCAATTTAATTGAAATCTTGAATTTAAAAACATACTTTCAAATATAAATTTATCTAAACTGAAATTCATATGGTTTAAATTAATTGTTTATAATGTAATTCAAGTTTATTCTCTTTTGATTGCTTCTATACTCCTACTTCTTTCCTTTTCGGGGACGAAAAGTTTTGAATGGGGGAGAGTGTAACAACCCGTAAATTTAACCAGTTTTAATAACGTATTAATTGAAATTTTGTGGGAATTTAAACGATAAAATTTTGAAATATAAATTTGATATTTGGAATGCATTTAGTTAAACATAGCAACCGGTAAATTTTCGTCAGAAAATATAAAAGTTCATGTCGCGCGTAAATTTACTTCAATTTAATCAGTTAAAAAGCGATGAAAATAAAACGTTTTCAAAACCAAAATATTTTTACGTCGAAAAATTCTAAAGCATCTTTTGAGCAAGTTGTTAGTTTGTTGTTTTTTCAAATTCGGACATCTTTGGCTCCGTCGATCTTATTTTTCTGCGATTTTTATGCATTTTCCGCTAGTATAAAAATTTGAATTTTTATAATTCGATCCTGCCACTAATAACTTTATACCGGTTTGATCGTCTCGTCGTGTTGGTCTCTGCGATGTATTCATTTCTATGTTTTGAGATCAGATGCACGACGAAGCAATTTAACAGTTCGATGCAACGGTACGCATTTGGAGCCTTTTGTTTACTTTGTTTATTTAAATTCTTTGAACGGTTGGCTGCCTTTAATACTTCCTGAATTGTCGAGCCCACCTTCTCTTATTCCCAATGCCAATTTGTATGTTGTTTCGTTTGCACAGAAGAGGAAATTCATTCTAAATAAACAAGGCTATTCACATTCGTTTTATATTATGAAACATTCCTGTAGCCTTTATATTTTGGATCCACTCATTCATTCTTCCTCCTCCTACATTTTTCTTCATTTTCTTGGCTTGCTTTTCACCACCGCTCTCGCCGCCACCTCCACATCGCCCTAAGTGAACGCAGCCTCGCGCATGCCTACCACTTCTTCTTTCTCATCCCGGCCGCCGCTGCGTCACCTCGCCTCCCGCCTCGCATCATCTCAAGACCGTACGACCACCCTCCGCCGAACCACGTAGCCGACCTCAGACCTTCCCTCACATCCTTCACGACATCTTCACGCCAAGCGCCACCTTCCACCACCCATGCCGAGGCATGCAGCAGCCTACCCACGGCCAATCAAAGCCCAACCTTGGCCTCATGCTCATCGATGAGCGCAGCCTGCCGAACGCGCCGGGACCTCTTTTTATTTCACTGTGCAGCCTTGCATCCCTCTGTTATCTGCTTTCTTCTCTCTTTTTTTGGCAAAGGTAGTTTATATATACTTTATTCATATAAGTTTTATACTTTCTTTCTCCTGTATATGTTAGGTATATTCTGTTGAAATTTTTTTTTGGGCTCAACTAATTGAATGTATGTGTCGTATGTAAGCAAATAAATTCATAACATGCTGCAATACACAATATAGGAAGCTATATAAAATGAGTATATACCACATAAGTAATGTAGTATATTTGTTGAAATGTTAGTTGTTAGCATAAGATCTCTGCATATTTACTATATTTGTTACTTACCTGATGTTAGCCTATATTAGCTTTTGTCTGAGATTTTGAGTTATTTACAAGAAATATTTCTTTTGTTTTAAATTACGTTTAGTATCATATAGTATATTATTTTATAAACATATATATACATGCCGAGAAGTGATTTACTTTGTGGATTCTAGGGCAAGTACGGTAAAGTATATTGTTTATTTGCATATGTATGTGCGGAACATAGTTTATATATGTACACGTTAGTTTCATAATATCAGTTTATGTAAAAAAACAAAAACAAACAATACGTACTATACAGATTTGTATATAAGCTTTAAACAGGTTACAATATATAACTAGACAAAGTGATATTTGATTTCATACGTAAGAATTAATGTGAGAAAAGGTGAATAGTATGTTCCTGTTTGTGTATGTGTTGCGTGTACAGGTCAGTTTGTCGTGCATAAGTTTATTTGATTTTCTGTTTTTTTTTGAAAAGAAAAGTTTAAACTATATTACTGTTGTGCTTTCAAGAATATTGAAGATTTTCTTCACGTGTTTTAAAAGGTATTGTTCTTTAAATAAAATAGCAAAGTAAGTATGTAAATATGGTGATTTGCATTTGCTGTTTTGAATTTCATACATTTGTCTGCATATTTTGTAATAGTATCTATATTATAACCAGCATGGGTGTAAAGTGAATTTAAGGACTTACATATAAGTTATAGATATGTTCAAAATTTAAATTGAATATGTGTTGGTTATATAGAGGATTTTCATCCAGGCATATTTATATCTAATATATGTTAGTAAAATATTGTATGTAATTATCTATATTGATTTTTGATTTTATGAAGTACTGATTTTATTACAAAGTAACTATTACATACTTTCATTTATATGAATGTACTTCAGTAAAGTAAGTTAGACGTATGTGTTTTTAAGATTTTCATTGATTTTTAAGAAGTATACATATAATTAAATAGCATTCATTTCGTCTCAGTGTATCAAAACTGATTTGATCTGTTTCATCGATTTCTGTTTATCAGCCTTGTCAATTGAATTCGTGTCCAACGTGCTCTGCTTTGAAACTCGTGCTTGGATTCGTAACTTCTCTCGTTCTCGTCCATCTCTAATCTCGAAAGGTGAGTAATCACTCACGATTAATATTCTTTTATTTATTAAATTTGATTTCAATTGGAACGATAATTGAATATACTGCTGTTATTTATTGCACTGTTATTTATGTATCAGTTCACCTTTGACATCTGACACCGTTATCTGTTATGTATGCAATAATAATCCAGTTTGGTTGATAATTGATTGATTTTGCTGTTAATATTGGATGTAAATTATGATGTATAAAGTGATAAATATTATGCAATTGAATTTGACGTATGATAGTTTAAAAATTGTGAAATGACATATGTGTTGAATTTGATTAGTTAATTTGAATAATATGACCTCTTTTAATTGTTAAGTTAATTGACACATAGAATTTGATAAATTATACTTTGAACCTTCGAACGTATATCGGATTAATTGTTGTAGTATTAAATTTGAAATTGAAATTGAACGACAAGTGGAAAAACCGTAATGTAATAATCTTTAATCTACATGAAATGATAGTGTAGATTCTAGAAATAATTATATTAATTCGCACAAACAACAATGTGAATTAATACGATTATTTCGGGATTATTGAATTGATTATTGGATTGTGTATGATTATTGTTATTGCTTGTTTATTTACTTTGATACCATCCCAGTTATCACACTGCAAGTTTCTTTTATTATGCTTGATCTTGAATTGAATTGGAATCGGGTTGAAATGATAAATACCCAAAATGAACTTGACTTAGGATAGAGAACTAAATAAACCGTTTGGTAAATAATTTGATTTGAAATAAAATAAAGATATTATTTGAATAATAAGGTTTTGAAATAAAATTTTGGAACGCAAATTTTGATAAAAGGAAAGTGTTAATATTGAAATCTGAAACAAAATATAAATGTAATAACTGATGGAAGAACGTTGTTCTGAATTGAATTATTTAACGATTAAATTTGAAATTATTCATTGAATTAAGTTTGAAATGATTTAATGATTAAGTTTGAATTTATAATCAAGTTTGAAATTATTAAGTTTTGGAATAATTAATAATTAAGATTGAAATTATCTAATAATTGAATAAGATTGAATTATTTGATAATTGAATGAAAATTTAATTCTTTGATAATTGAAATTGAACTTTGAATAAGTGAATTTGAACTTCGTTAATAAATGAAATTGGGTTTCTTTATTTATTAAGTTTTGGAAAATTATTTAAGTAAATTAATAACTGAAATTGAACTTCTTGAATATGTGAAATTTAGTTTCTTTATTAATTGAGTTGAAATTTGAAACTAAGTAAATAAATAATTGTAATTGAATTTCTTTAACAAGAAATAAAATGTGATTTAATGAAATTAACGTAAGACTTGTAATTTAAAGAATTGATTTGATGAATTTAATTTATTTCAATTTGAAGTTTTGATATAATGAAGTTGAACGTAAGTAATTGATATAAATGAATTTGGAATTAAGTAAAATTGTTTTGAATGATAAAGTAACTTGACGAATATTGAATGAAATCGATAAATGAATTTGAAATTGATTTGAGGGTTAAATTAATTTATTTAAATGATTTCAAAATAAAATTCATATATGAGTTTGAATCAATAATTGAATTGTTTGAATAAAAGTTGAAATTGAAGTATAAGATTTTGAAATGGTAATTTGGAAGTTTTGAAACGTAAACTTTGGAAATTGAACTAGAAAGACAAACGAAATGTTGATTTACGAATTGAAATTGAAATTGAAATTGATTTGGTTTGAAATTTATTAAACGACCAATCGGTGTAATAATTACGAAAGTTATTAAAGAAACCGGAATCGGTTATGGATATACTTTCTATCTAAACCGAAAACCACTTTAATAACTGTACGCAGAGTGGTGATCCAGAATGAAGTGGTTGGAGTGATGTACGTGATGACTGAAGAAAGAGAACGATATTGGATAGCCTTGACACTTGTGTCAAATTGGAAATGACTAAAATCAGGAGCCGTGCCGGGCCAAATGGGGTTAGCCACCTCGAGCGAACACACTTCTTTGTAACTACTACTCATTACTTGTGATTGATTGGTGCACCCTCGGAATTTCAGGAGTGTGGTTTCGCGATGTTGCGATCGCTGCGGCGATGCGTTCTCACCAGTCCGGACCAGGCAAACGGTAGTTTCACTACCTTGGGTATTGCCTCATGTGCCTTGTCATACTTGTATCCCTATATACGCGACCACTACGAATTTGTTTTGTGTTATACCTATGGAGTACTCCCTGATATCCCACTAGTTTACGGTGGAGTTTACAGTGTTGTATGGACTATGACATTTATATAAAATGTGTTAAGGGGAATAATGGTAACGCCTTAACACTATTTTGATACTTTATATTACTGATAGACATTATCTATTTAGCGTATATTACTACATAGTAGATAGTTTAACGGATCCTTAGAGGATGGTTATTTCAACATCCTTTGACTTACTTGTATTTCGATTGCTATTTCACTTGAGTTGGATTTATTGATATGAGAATATTAATCCTGACTCGAGTGTTTTGTGTTTTGCTTTACGCTCGGGTCAGACTGAGAGTACCAGCTTTCGAGGCTCACTTTTGGAGTTGGAGCTTCGCTTGGAGATCCAGCTTTCAGATATCCAGTTGATTCCAGTGATGTATTCTGATTGTACTTGATGTATCGTATTTCTCTTCTGTTGTAAACTCTGATGTATTTTATATATTTATATAGTAGCTTCATGAACTACTATCTCTTTTACTTCCGCTGCATATTATTACTCTGTGTCTGTGATTCTGTGATTATTTATTTATTGTATATGTTCAGTTTTGCCAAATTTAAATTAACAATTCGGTATTTTGAATTATTCAAGTCCGACATGTGCGGATGCGAATAGTCCAAAATAGCGGGTCGTTACACCAAATCCTTTAAATTCCATTTAAAAGATATTTATATGTTTTAAATCCTTCTCAAATAATTGGAAATGATAATATTAAATAAATTTTATAATTCATGATTTTCTTTTTATTAAAAATAATAATAATCAAGTACTAAGCATATTGCTTTCAAAATATTATTTTAAAACTTCCAACTTACTAAATTCAAATAGAATTCGCTAACCACTTTAATAATATAAATCTTAAATTCCAGTTGATAAAGATAATTTGTGTATTATTAAAAACAATGACAAACGAATAAGAATATAAATATTCAAAATTTAACTTATTTAACCAAATCTCTAATTCATCATTTTCCAAATAATTTCTATTCGTAGGATACTCAAAACAATTCACGTAAATAATTTTCCATCGGTAATAATATTTCTAAATTTAAATAAAAATCATTCCAAAATCAATTATTTATTTTCAAAAATATTTCGTTTCTTTTAAAAACCTTCCATTTCAATTTATTCATCGTCCCATTCCGATCAATTTTTAGTGTGATCTCGTCACAACAAATATTGAGCAAAGATATACAATTCTATTTCACCCAATTCAATCCATGTCAACAAACAACACATCACAAACAATCAACCAAATTCATATAAAATAGAACCTAAATCTTAGTGGTGAGTTATCCAAAACAACTCACACAAACAATGCAAATAACCCCAATCGACCATCTATGCCAATACATAACTCAATTAATATTAATCAAACAACAATATGCATGGGAGGAGAATGAGTTATATAGCAATTCCAGCCTTCAACCAATTTGTTTGTTCACCTGGCAATGCATTTCCTCGAGCACTAGCAAGCTAGTCTACTCGGCAGCCTCCACACACTGCATCGCCTCCTTCATTATTGCATCATCGCTACCAACAATCTTGTCACAAAATTAACACCACTCCCCCAGTCGCATTGCAGCAAGTTGTAGCTCCAACTTTGTTGATCTACATCGCGACTTCCTCCCTCTAAAATTCGACCATGCATAAGTTTAAGTCCAGGTCGTCGCCTTTGCATTCTCGCTTTCTCGGCCTATAACATCGTCTTTGCTTGACTATAGCGCCTCCGTGCACGATTATTTCCTTATTTATTTATTTATTGCGATTCGAATTTTTGGGAAGTTAGGGCATACTGGGAGATTAGGGTCGAGTCTTGAATTTGGGAAATGGGTATGGATATGGAGGAGTAAACTATAATGAGATAGAATGAGGGGAAGTGGGCTTAGGCTAGAATGCGCTTTGCTTTTAATTAGTTATTTTTTATAATTTTTTTCTTTTCCTTTTACCACTCTTTTAATTTTTATATAAATAAATTTCAATTTAATTTAAATTAATCTACACTTTAATTATAAAAATATATTGAAATAATTGTACAATTTCCTTCAATTCAATATTTGTTTTGCTATACTTAATTATTCAATATATTCACACAAATAGATTTATTTTCCTATTATTTCAATGATATAAAAGTTATTTACCCTTCAAAAACATTTTATAATGGTTAAAACATTTTATTCAATTTTAATATATTATTCGAAAGAAATTTATTAATTTAATTTAAATTATTAAATAATAACATTAAATAAAATTTAATTTACTAAAACTTATTTTCAAAATAGAATTATAAAATATCAAATTCAAAATTTTTATTTTTATAAAATTTCACTACGTCATAGATTGCATACTGCAACACCCAGAAGTGATGCAGGAAGTGTCAAAAAATGTTGCTGCAGGCTAAAAAAGGGAAAAAGACAACACTTTCTCGGTGATGCATTTTGCCGCGTTGCTCTAGAGTCAAAAGCAACATCTTTGCGGCCCTAGGGCAACATCGGTTCTGTTATTGCCACAGGTACCAAATTTACTAAAAGTGGGCCCCATAATCTAGGCCCCAACATATCGAAACCCCTTGTGGGGCCCACTAATTCTGTGGCCCACCTTTACGGAACCCTATTGTAGGGCCTATATTCATTGATCTATGGTAACACTTTTACCATCCAATGGCAACACTTTGCTAGTTTATTACCACATTTAACATCACATACTGCAACATTATATCATATCTATGGCAACACCTTTTGCAATTTAAATTGAAAATGTACTACAACATTATATCATATCTATGGCAACATTATACTGCAACATTATATCATATCTAATGACAACATTACACTGCAACAAAGAACTTTTCATTTCAGAATAACCAGCAACACAAGTTTTACTTAGTCAAGTACAAAATAACAAACATACTTAAAGACATAGCCGTGTATTCATAGTTACAGCTAGTACATACTAAATTCTACTTATTAACAGTGCATTTATAATTGCGAGCCTCCAGTGCCATCAAAGCCTCCAGTGCATTATTTCAACTTATGTTGTCCTTCAATGCAATTTCTAGTTGCATGGTAGAATCATTATTCTCAACGACGCCTGTAATGCTCAATTGTTAATACTTAGACAATAATTAAATTGTATTCAATTGGTAGCCTTTAAAATTACCATTTTCTGTTACATAAATAACAGGCTTGTTGTATCTGTTGTTGATGTAGAGCAAACTTCTTTTAGCCCTGGTGATATATAAAAAGCCACGGTGATGCGCCCTGTATATAACTTTAGGTGTTACATTTGTGAAAGGCAACAGCTAATATTTTTGAATTTTTTTATGGATTTTAAATTTGAAAATGCATATTACATAGCAATTCACCTACTTGTATATTTGTTGGTGTCTCTCCAAGAGCCGCAAGAATTTGCTCCTCGATCGAATCAGCTGAAAAGATCATCATAGTGAGGGTGCTCAACCCAGTTAATGTATAACAAATACCAATAGTCATGAAATCGTAATATATTCGTCATACTATTTAATACTACAATTTTTTCCAATCTTGTATCCTACTATTCATTTCCATGATGTAAAATGTGCATGTTCCATATGATATAAACTATACACTTCGAACACCAGTACACCAAATAGATGCAGTCGCAGCTACAACAACTTCACCCATTGCTTTTGTAATTCTGGGGTCAAAGCTAGCGAAGGGGCTTTTTTCAAAAGCATTTTATAATTTTGCAATCATGCTCCCCGAAATTAACAACATTTTCATACTTGTCAGTGATAACCTGTAGTTTTCATATGAACTGCACAAAATTTCATAAATTTTGTGAAGTCTCAAATGTGTGACAAAGCAAAGTTCAAAATACGTGTTTCGTAGGGCAAAAATGCATTAACTGTATTTGAAACCTAGAGATTGAAAATGATTGGAGAAAAGGTAAAAAAACAACCTACTAATTCGTTCAATAAATTGCCTAAATAACTAATCTTCTACTGTTAAGTTACAATAACTTAATTTTTAAAGTTGTTTTGGGTTATTCTTAAGAAAATCAAGCTATCTACCAACAAATATTAGTTTGCTTGGTTTTGCTGCATTTGAAAACCAAACCCCTAAAATGAATGAAGGGTTTGCCAAAAATATCGGTTCCCCTTACATAGTTAAATCATAAGCACTTCAATGACAACGGTCATAGCGAATATATTTCAACATCTCAATTTTGAAGAACATCATTTTGATTGTAAACATAAACGATAAACTGTTCTTTCTGATATAAAACATGAAATCTAGCATAAGCGATAGTGTTTGTCAACCAGCATAGAGTAAATTAATCTCAAAGACCTAAAAGTGGTCAACAATGCTATATTATATCTTATCCAAAAATAATCATAATTTTCAAATCACTAACAAAATCTTAATGCTAAGTGATTATAAAAAAGTTCTGAAAGTTCCTATTCATTTAGCCAAAACAACCAGACTAGTTCTAAAGATGCAACTTTATCATAGGAAACAAAGTGTTAGATTGGATTTTTTATAAATATCCAACTAATTCAAGTTGCATTTTTTGCTTGTTAACAAGATTGCAACTCTCCTTTTTAGGTTCACTTGAATCAATCAGCATGAAAAACGTAATTTTCGTATAGATATTCGAAAATTATCATCATTGGTGCACATAAACTGGAAAGCAAGTAACTTATACTTAATTTGCATTACACCATTAAAGTCTTTTGTTGATTGAATAGCTATAACAAAAAAATGCACTATCCATATTAGTTTATACTTGTAAATCACTTTTTACCTTGTATATGCACGTATGAAGTAAGTAGCCGCAGTAGTGCATAACCCTGAAAAATGGACAACAGTGTCGTTTAGAGATTTTGAACTAATAAAGTGGTAGCCAGCATTTTTGCAGACTGAATATTAATTAAACTGCTAAAATTTTCACATACAATGATCTTTTATCAAAATATGGTTTCAAAGAATTTTCTACGATACAATCAACTACTTTCCAAATCAACAGAACAACTTTGTTGACATCGGTCTTAAAATAATATAGGACTGATAGGGTGTCCTCTATGAAATACTGATTTGTCTCTAGATTATCTACCTAAATGCATTGGGATCAAATCCTATTGACATCGCCATGTTAATAGTAATAAAAATAATAATATAATATGAGACTAATTCAAGGAGTCCATAGAACCAACCACGGAGTTCTACCAATGTCCACCAAACCACTGATTCTCAAAACTATGTACCATAATTAGCCAGCAATAAAATGCATATTTCACCAATAATTTTCACATAACATATGAAAACAACATATCCAACGAACCTTTGCCTGACTTTAACTTGTTGGGCCAACCTGGACATATCTACAACAGCACAGTCAAATATAACATCTAATCAGTAAGAAGATAAAATAATAACAGAGAAGTGAGGAGAATGAGAAATATGCAATGTGCAGGAATCTCGAGGACTTAAAATACTTCATTAAAAAGAAATAAAGAAGTGTAAACAAGACTTTGGATCCGAGACGAGCAAGCACCAAGCAGACGTGCCGTTACCATCTCGACAGAATCTTAGACACAGCCAACTAGAAATTAACCCTTGAAAAATCGACAGCAAGCTTCAAAGTCAATGACAAGTATTACAACTTAAACCAAGAATCACAACATTAGTTCAGGCATCACGTGAGCTTGTGAATTGGCGAGTTCAAGGAGACGAAGTAAGTATCAGAACAAATCTGAAGTGAACTATCCAAAAAAATCCGATTTATTTGTGGATGAAGGTTTGAAGATAAAGAGGCTAAATCAAATTTATTTGAGAAGGATTATTAGAATGGAAAATATTTATGAAGAAAGCCGAGAGCGGCTGAATAAAAGTTTTGCAATACTGGCTCTTCAAAACTTCGAATATACATATTTTTCCGTCGTAAAAGTGTAAAACTAATACATGTCTCTTGCTATCAACAACATGGAATACCGGCCAAGTAGTAAACTTTTAGTGAAAGTAATAAACACAAATATTTACTCAATGATCAGAATCTGAAACATAATCAGTCCTAATTGCATCATCTCTTTGAGCTCTACTAATTCTTCTGTTGTTATTTTTTTTCCTAATTTCATGTTTAAATCCAAAATCACAGAAGTAATCATAAAAATAAAGATGAAAATTGACAATTACATAATTCAAACCAGAATAACATGAACACAGAACTGCGTTAAACTATAAACATCGGTCAATACTTATACTCGATGCCATACTTAGTAACGATCGACATTGATGATTACCTAATTTAAACAAGCAGATAGCCTTCTTTCGTAATTCTTACTTCGACGCATCAATTTTCTAGTTCAATGCTGTCGCAATCGACGACCATATGTATTTTATATTTAATAAAGAAAGAACAATCAGATATCTTTGTAGAATTATTTGGTTTTCGATTTTAATGAGGTGGAGATTCGCTGAATTGGAGTTCTTCGTATAAGTTGAGAGATGCTGGGGATACATCTATAAGCGTGGTGTGCCTGGAGATAAACAATTAAATCTACAACGAATGATAGATAAGCCATGACCAAGGATTTATTTTACATAGGGTTTTGGTTTTAATTTGGGGATAGAGGATTTTGTTCCAGCTAATATCTAGTTTTTCACCTAATATCTGGTTCCAGCTAATTGTTTAGCTAATTGCCCACACCCGGGAAGCACCCGTACTTCCTTCCCTTCCTCGAATTTCTCCAAGCATATCACGCCCTTCGACAAAGTCGTTTCCCTGCTTTCTTCCTGTTCGTGGAAGATCAGCATCGAAAGGGATTTGATAGCTTTTTTGTTGAGGCCTTCGTTTGGAATTGGTTTTGCGGTAGGGGAGGAGGGATTTTGAGCGCGGTGGAGGCAGGCGCAGCGAGCGACTAGGGCAAGGCCGATGATGCAGATGAGGGCACCGAGGATGACGACGATGTCAGAATCGAGGGCTAGAGGTTGATTTTCTGGCGATGCGGCGGCTGAGAAGTGGGCGGCTGAGGATGGGGAGGGATCTGAGTAAAGCAGTGTTCGCATTTCCTCTTAATTTATTTTGTTCTTCCTTTTCATTGTTAGGGAACAGGGATTGAAAGGTCAAAGAGGTTTTGCCGCTTTATTTTTGCTTCCCGTGTTAAAAATTATTTCAGCCCGCTCTTTTCTCAGCCCGCACTCATTTTTTGTAATATTTTTGAAAGTCTATAGCTATTGCAACATAGTGTTGATATCTATGCTAACATCCTGAAGCTAATGTTGTATAATAGACAAAAATCAGCATAGTTATCGTTACATTGTAGCTAGCAACATCTTGTATTTTCGTTGCAATATACCATCTATGGCGTAGTGTTTGTTTATTTATGCGACGTAGATTGCAGGGTTGTTATAGATGTAAGGAAAGCTCTCTAAAGTGCAGCAAGTTGTGGATTCAAGGAAGACTCTATGACTGCCATAGAACATGAATAGAAGTATGCTCTTTACCCAGAAAGCTTAGAGGTCATAGAACCAGATGGCCGAGTAGCTTGTTCGGATTTCAAAGAGGTTACCATAGGCTGTGTAGAAGGCACCATCGAAGTGGGAACGGTTAGAGCTTTAGATAAAGGGGATAGGATCAGGCATTGAAGAACATAGATTGATACTTTTGGGAGAGGAGAATGGGCACGATGTTAAGAGATATCATGCCCGATCCAGAGCGATGTGAGGCTCCCTTTAACGATCGTCACAGGGACTACGTTCCTCTTCTTGCATTTCATAATGTTTCCTTTGATACCTCGTTGAGTCCTATTCAAAGGATGATTCATAGTGTCGACGCGAAGGATTGTGCCTACGATAATCAATACCGTGGCCATGGTGATCGTTAAAACGATTAGTGCATACCATCGTACCTTAAACAAAAATACGACTAAGTTAAGATTATAAGTCAAGGAATGAGACATGCAGTGTAAACGTGTAGTAACTTTGGATGTTGTGTTAAGTGTCGAAGTGCCCAAGTGATTCCATGGACCATGCTTATGAAGTCAACTAAGCGAAATTATCTCCTCTGCAATGGTTGAAGGCACGTCTGTAGCCGTGCGAACAAAAGAATTAATATCAAGGAGTGAAATTGTTAAGGTCTAAAGAAGGAACATTATCTGGAATGCTCCCACAAGAACAATAGATATCACCATTCGGAGGAGTTGGAGTTCTCTCCAAGATTGGAGCCTGATGTGGCCGTGATATAAGAAAGGGTGAAATAATCTTTAACCTTGGACGACAGGGGATAATAAATACTTAACCATCACCACACGTCTCTCCTGTGGAGTTGTAATCAAGATTCACATTTTCATTGTCATCTCCGTCCTCGTTATCTTGATCCACATCATCATCTCCATCTTCATATTTATCTTTGATGTCATTACCACTCTTGTCTTCCCTCTAATCGATGGAAGGATCCTAAACTATGGTGAAACTTCTTGATTTTCAACAGCTTAGGGCTCACCTCAGCCTCTTAAGTGGGCTGGGCACCTTTGTAAGAAATAGGAATAATACCATGACTGTGATCATTATATATAAGTTAAAACTATCACATCTTGTAATCTTCTAAAAGAAATTCAATTTTCGCCCTTCGACATGAATGTTTTGAAGAGTTTGGAGAGTACACGCCAAAGCACCACTACCTGGCCTCTTTGGGGTGTAAGTAATTATGAAATGACAGAGCTAACGATTTGGATGGAACAAATTCCACCAAGATCAAGAGTGATAGTAGAACTTACATCCTGGTAACCTCTTCCGAGCAGAGCTGGATGGACAATGCACAAATAAATATTCATTTTTGAAATGGCTAAGATTGTTCCAAAGACTATTGATCACACGATAGCCCTTATATGATTCCAAACCAATCAAAGATGGGCTATCTTATTGCTTCTTGAAACCAAATAAATATCTTATCTCCTCTAACGTAGGCACCCTGCCTAAATGGTGAAGGCAAACCATATAAATGTTATTTAGAGAAGTATAACCATTCGAATAAAGTTGAGCATGGGCAAGCTTCATAAATTGGAGAACAAACTGAATAAAGGGATTGAATAGGGGGACTCCACTAGAAAGGCATATATAATGATTACAAGTGTTGTGTCCTTTGGGTAGATCATGGGCCTGCCGAAAGGAATGTTACGATTGTCATAAATTCTCTTAACACCTGCTTCATCCAATGTTGATGCTGGAGAATTTGAGAATTACCACACCCTCAAGATTGATATCGAGGCAACCCCTACATTAGCTTCTCCGTCCACTATAAGGGAACTTTTTATAGAGACTTTCTAGCTTGATGCTAGGATGGTTGAGGCCGAGGAAAAGGAAGTAGATGAAGAATTGAAAGATGAAGCAGATGTTGATGCAGAACCCAAAGCTGTTGCAGGTGAGACGAACTCTGAGTGGATGGACTTGCACCCATGGCAGAGAGATGTAAGGAACATCTATGGTTCATAACTACTGAAAAACTCAACAGATGTGCAAGGTCTGGTTAGATGTAACTTTGATCTTCATGCTGATATTAAGCCTTGTGTAGTCGATGTATATGACCCAATGGATGTCAATGTGTATTGACCAATCAGATCTCATGCATTAACAGGGCAACGATATGCACTTCAGCCTATGTAGTGTGTGTCCTATGTCTAGAGTAAAGTGAACACAAACACTTTGTGTATATAGCTCACTCGTGCGGGCAAATGAGCTCCGTCGCACTACAAAGATATATATAGGATTTTACATATTATTATGCGATATACGATAACAGAACTATTTCTGGAGCGATGCAGAACTACTCTTGGAAGAGACATTAGAGCGAAATGTTTGACTAATGAATGACACCATTGGATGGTGGAGCGTGTTCGATGTGACCTTTATCAGAAACCGTCCTACCAAAATTCAATCGTCGATACATACTCGACCAAAGATCAAGTCATATTGAACATCTTCCTCCTCACACTTGAGAAAACTTGTGTGACGCGCTACTATTTTTAACGTCAGAAATAAATCACAAACGCCAAAAAATGCGCTGCAACTAATTTGCTATGTTAAAAACATTGGATCGTTTACATTATAATTTTAAACTTCTCAAAACTACGAAAATAAAAGAAAACCTCACGATGAAATCAACATCAATATAAATATACATCAACTTAATAATACATTTATCTTACAACATCATCACAATAAATTATATCTCAATACATCAGTTGATATTAACTTATTAACTGTAAAACAATGGAATAAAAGAATATTCCATTCAGCTACCCACTGCATGGCTTGCATCCACTTTCTATTCCCTTTTCTACTCCTATTTGCAACTTCACACCTGTATAGACATAGTAATAAAAGGAAAAAAGTTTAAGCTATTTTTGTACTGCACCTAACCCTATAAACCCCAACCTAACCTAAGGGATCCAATGACTATTGCATAGGAAAAGACTGCTTACGTACCCCTTTTGGTGGATCAAGCCCGCATAGTTTTGTTTCAAGCTATTCGCTTGCATCGAAATAGTCGTTAGCACCTAACAACCATAACATCCATGCAACCATCACGACCAATGCAACTGCTACAATGAACATAGCCAATGCAAGCAGGAAACACTACTCTTACTACATCATTCTAATCAATAATCATAAATATGGGGTAACAACAATAATATCAAACTTACCAATTAAAAATTACAATCATTTAACAACACATAATGTCTACCCCAAACATCAAATAAACCAATCACAACATATATGCTTACATATACTAATTATCAACCATTAGTAATACACCATCAACTTAAGCATAAGTCAATCGAACGTGTGCTAAACTACTATATCAGTAACACAACTACCAATACCAACATAATAAAATCATAGTTAACTACACGCAACATAGTAATAATGGCAACATATCCAAAAACGATCCCATCATAATAAAATAACATATGTGATAATAAAAACAACCATTAATCACATGTCATATCCATCCAAAGCATCATATTCGCGACCATCTTGCTTTCTTAAGTATCAAATCATTTATATAAAAAGTGCCTTTTATTACTTCAAAAACAATAATAATTCTCTCAAATTAATGATATACTTCAATTTTTTTGAAATCTCATTATTATAAATCTCTCCAAATATCGTATTGTATCTCTAAAATAGTAGTTTTCACAAAAACCATGTTATTTATTAAATTTTATTTTAATAATAATAATAATAACAAGCCTTCCAATTTTATTTAAAATCCATATTATGTTATTATTTATGAATTTCCCTAGAAATTCATAAGTAATAACCTTATTATGTTTCTTCCATTAATTTCATTTAATTTATTAAAAAACTATTGTTTACAAACATCATAAAAACTATAAATCTTTTTATTTATCATTTACTTACCCAATCTCCCCATTATTATCTCTTTATTTTGATTTATTAATTTTCAATTCAAATCAACAATTAAATATAACTAAACAACCAAAAATATGACAATCAATAATAGTTATCCACTTAAGACATAATTCATCCAAAACATTAAAATAACTAATCAGTCATCCTTAGTTATCTATTTTATAATTAAAAATTCGATTAGTTAAGTTAAATAAACCATACCAACGTGCTTTTTCCAATAGTCTCCAAACCCAGCAATTCTAGTATCAAAATGTCCAAAATTCTGCCATGAGTAATAGAATAAATCACGCATGATTCTGAGTTCATATGCAAAATTTACAGTGATTTAATGATATCAAGTTCAAACTAATATAAAGTAACCGAATGGCAAAGTTGTTATTAAGTTCACCTCTACCATCTCTAGAGTAAAATAAAATAGAAGTAACCCGTCTTCGACCCTTGACCTCCACCTTTGACCAAACTTTTCCACCGCCACAGGCCATCGTAGACCCCGAGGTCTCTGTTATTAACCTCGCCTCCACTAGAGCTATACGGTCCCAACCTTCGCATGGGCTTCAGCCCCCTCTAGTTGAATGTCGCCATAATTTTTGAAGCTTCCATGGCCAAACTCGGCTACCGTCGATGCCTTTTCATGAAATTAAGACAACCATTCAACCCTTAGTGATGAGATCTACCATCCAGTGCTTATGATTTCACCTATTGCTGCTGAAATTAAAAATGTTGTTGGAACTGGGCTAGACTGCAACGGATGAAATGGGTAAAGTTCAAAAACTTTCCACTTTGGATTCTTATTTGGCCTATAAAGTCTAAATTTATTTAGAACTTTTCGACATTTTTTTTAAATAAAATCAGTGTTTTATTTAAACTTATAAATAAAGTTTTATTTTATTTATTTTGAATTATGATTTAAACATGTGTATCATGTACATATACGTGTAAACGTGCACGTGCAATATAGTTATGTGTACATGGTTTAACATTCTTGAGTTTACGTGCTGGGATTTACACTATTACCGACATGTTTTCCCCTCCTATATTCGATTATACCATCTAATTTAAGTACAAGTGCGTCAATGTTTTACAAACATAATGTATACATATATATAAAACATAAGTGTTAACATAAAACGAGTAAGGTGATATGAAGAAGTTATTTGAAATGAAGGGGTGATGTATTATTTAAGGAAGAAAATTAATATGCGATTAAAATGGTCATTAATCTCATTTAATACTACATTCTCTTTCTAAAACTTAAAAAGAAAATTAATATGGGATAAATTTTATAAAATGTTTATATAAAAGGGAAAACCTAAGTATATATGAAACCAATTAAGGTCGTATGAAGAAGTTATTTGAAATGAAGATGTATTATTAAAGTAAGAAAATTAGTGTGAAATTAATATGGTCATTACTCTCATTAATACTACCTTTTCTTTTCTAAACTTAAGAGAAAATAAATGCGCGATAAATTCTATAATACGTCTACATAAAAGTACGAATATGTGAATAATTATACACACACTCATATATATATATATATATATATATATATAATAAAACAAATTATAAAAAAATTATGCAACACCAAGTATGCTCTGTTATTTTGCATAGATAAAATTCTTTCCAAATCTACGTTATAGTTTATACAACATACACGTATTATACAACGATTTACATAGTTAAAGTCAATTAAATAATATTTTATTTTTAAAAAATTAATATTACTTTAATTAGATTGTGAGCAACATGTACACAAAATAAAACTTGTTTTTTTTACTATATGCACTTGATTATACAACCATCGGTTATGTGACGATAGACCGATTTACAAGATTCATGATAAACGAATAATCTAACAATAATGCGATATAATAATCGAATTAAACATGCTTAAATCAAAAATATTCTTTAACCAAAGCCTTGAATTCGCACTTTGAAACATTGAATTTGCTCCTTGATTCGAGTTCGTAGCTCTACAGTTGATAGCTCTCGAACTGCCTTACCACTGATGATCGAGTCGTGTCATTTTGATATAAATTAAACTAGGAATTTTTTATATTTTTAGCAAGTTGTGGCTAGCCTTCTTTTGCTAGTTTGGAGTTTCATTTGAGAGAGAGCAATAATTCAGAGTGAAAAAGGTAATGTGTTATTAAACGAAGAGAAATATTTGTGTGATTAATATAGCCTTATCATCCCCTTTGCAATTAAGACTAATTTTTCATTTCAAACTTAAAAAAAGAAACTGCTCCTTTTATCCTAACTATGGCCGAATTATTCTAATGCGGGAATGTGGTTTTGGAAAGAAGTTTTTATTAGAAATGAAAAGGTTAAGTCATATTAAAGAAAGAGAATTAATGTTGTGATTAATATGGTCATTAATCTCCTTAAATACAACCGTTTCATTTCAAAATTCAAAAAAATAACCTCTTTATTTGCTACTTTCAAGGCCGACTGTTAGCGCCAAAATTGGTCACTAACACCCTTAGAGAGTTTGTGTAGAGAGATTAATGAAGAAAATAAATTAAAATATAGAAGATAAAATGAATTAAAATGCGGGAGACGAGAACACAGAATTTATAGTGGTTCGGCGTTGTAGCCTACGTCCACTTTGAAGTTGATCATTTATTTCTCTGCTTTTTTTTTTTTTTTTTTTTTTTTTTTTGGCATAGCCAGCGGGGTTAACTGGACCCCTACCAGTTTTATTGCAAAGAACAATAAAAAAGTACATTAGAAAGAGATAAATAAAAAAAAACAGGAAAATACAATGAAAATGCTAGGTTGAGAAGCAAATCAAGTCCAGGCATCAATCAGGGTTTGATGAAAAACACTTGCACTGTTTTGCAGTTGCCATTTCGTTCTGTTTCTTACTTCAACCCAAACAAGATCATCAGTTCTTTTAACTTTATCAAAGATTATGGCATTTCTCTCCCTCCAAATAACAGACATACACACTTTCAAGCAAACTGCTAGTACTCTGCCCTGCACATTTCTCCACTTTGTTGCTTTATAGATTAAACTCCATTGAATTCTTGATGTTGAACAAGTAAAATTAAAACCAGTTATGATGCTTATCTTATCCATCAAGTATTGAAGGGCAGGACAAGCAAAAAACAGGTGCTCAGTAGTTTCAACATCTTGATTACAGAAAATACACTCAGCATAGCATGTCATACCATAACTATTCAACAAACATCTGGTAACTAAAGCTTGATTGATGACTTTCCACATCATTAAATTGTCCTTAGGGCAAGAATCAGCTGACCAAAGAACAGCTATCCATTTGGAAGCAGGCAGAGACACACTGGAACTAACATAAGTGTAAACTGCCGCAACAGTATGAATCTTGTTAAGCCAAGTAACAGTATCATCCTGGTTTGTGCTAAATGTTTTTTGCTGAATTTCTCTCCACAGTTGCCTAATCACCTGATTACTGTTGTATGGCAACTGAATTTGATTATAATGCAGAAAATCCTTCACTTTAGCATGATAGTGGATAGCAGATTGTATCATTTGATGTTGATCACAAATGTTGGAAAGAATATGACCATTACTTATCCATGGATCATGCCAAAAGCTAACAACATTGCTAGCATTGATGGGATACTGTATCATGGGTAGGAAAACAACTCTCAGATTTAATAAACTTCTCCATGTCCAACTGCATACTTGAGGAATATCCATGCTCCAGAAGTACTTGTTCTTTATATTGTATTGCCATGACCAGTCAACCCATAAGCTACACCTTTTGTTGATAAGTGCATTAAAATGTTTACTCATAGCAGCTATGTTCCATATCCTAACATCAAAGACACCAAGCCCTCCCAATCTTAGGGGTGTCTCAATTTTAGTAAAGGAACAAGGCACTAATTTTCTGTTATGTATACTGCCAGTCCAAAAATATCTGATCATGGCAGACCTAAGCATATGCAATAGTTTCTTTGGAAGGATTAGGGTACGAGCCCAGTAAACAATGGAGGAAAAGACAACAGATTTTATTAAAACAAGCCTTCCACTTTGAGACAAATGCCTATTATTCCAAGCAGACATCACCGAAGAAATTTTGAAGTAAAGAGGTAAACAGTCAGCTTTTGATATCCTTTTGGAAATTAAAGGAAGGCCAAGGTACTTCATGTCATTTACCATACAAGATAATCCAGAATGTTGTTGCAGTGCAGTAGCTTGCAAATCACTAACTCCAGTAACAAGCAGAGACGATTTGAATTGGTTAATGGTGAGCCCAGTCATACAGTGGAAGGCCTGCAATGCTGTCTTAATTCCATCCAAGGAGGATGTCTCTGGTTTGGTAAATACCATGACGTCATCTGCAAACATTATAGAAGTAATTTGTTGAAGAGAACACTTAGGGTGATACTTGATAGTCTTTTGATTATAGCTGGCCTGCAAAATAACAGTTAACACCTCCATGACCATCAGAAATAAATATGATGAAATTGGATCTCCTTGACGAATTCCTTTACTACCTCTGAAGTATCCAACTGGTCTGCCATTTAAAACAATGGAGAATGAGGGAGTAGAAATGCACACATAAATCCATGACACAAAAGTTTTAGGAAATCCCATCACTGCCATTATTCTAACAATAGAATCCCAATGAATGGTGTCATAGGCTTTAGAGATGTCTATTTTAATTGCAGCAGCAGGGGTGTTATTACTTCTACCATAGCCTTTAAGTAATTCCTGAGCAAGGAGAACATTGTCAATTATGTCTCTTGAAGGCAAAAATGCAGATTGATTCATAGATATAACAGTGGGCAAGACTTTGACTAAGCGTGAAGCTAGAATTTTAGAGATACACTTGTAGAGGACATTACAGCAAGAAATGGGCCTGAAGGAAGTGACACATGTCGGAGGGGACACTTTGGGAATGAGAGCAATGTTAGTGCAATTCACTTCCCCTAGCATTTTACATTTGTTGAAAAAGTTGTGGATAGCTTGACAAAAATCACCACCAATCAAACTCCAAGTGGTGATAAAAAAATTAACATTCAGGCCATCAGGTCCCGAACAAGATAACTTATTCATGGAGAAGAGGGTAGCTTTAATTTCTTCATTAGTTACAGGCATAATTAGAGAAGAAGCTTCTTGTGGTGAAATGCTAGGAAGATCAAGAGAAGAAATTTTATCCAAATCAGGGAAGAAACCATTTGTACTACCATACAAGTTGGTGAAGTGTTGGATAAAAGCATGATCAACAGTGTCTGGAGTAGAAAATAGGGTTCCCTGTTCATTAGTGATTCTAAAAATATTTTCTCGAGCTTGCTTAACCTTAAGAGATTCATGAAAGTACTTAGTATTCTTGTCCCCTTCATCAAGCCATCTTTTATGCAACTGCTGCATCTTCATACTTGCTTCCAGGGTTAGGGCAATTTTAAGTTCCTTGTGCAGATTCCTCTCCTCATCAGAAGCTTGTATATTAAGTGGATGTTCCATCATGAAGTCTTGTTTTATTTTCAGTTGTTCCTTTAATGCTGTAGAGAGAAGGGTTCCAGTACCAAAGGTAGTTGATGCCCATGTCTTGATAGCAATCTTGATGTGTTTTAATTTCCTGCAAAACTTATACATTGGGTTACCATAACATGTAAAATCAGAAATAGCTTGATTAATGATATTAAGAAATTGGTCATGCTTAGACCAAGCATTAAAAAATTTGAAACTTGACTTTTCTCTTCTAATATGGGTCCCCAGAGTTAAAATTTGTGGAGAGTGGTCTGACATAATAGGTTGAGGAAGGTAGATAGAAAGTGAAGGCCATTGGTTGAGAGCTTGGTAATTACAAAAGGCATGATCAATTGTAGTGAAAGTACGCACACCACTTCTACTACAGTTATTCCAAGAATACTTGGTTCCTGTTTTATTCACTAAAGTCAACTCAGAATCATAAACAGATTGATTAAGTGGTTCAATGTCTCTGAGGTTGAGAGGTGTGCCACCAAATTTATCATCAATGCCAAAGCAGCAGTTGAAGTCACCTAGGACAATCCAGGGATGAGAAGATTGTCTTAAGGGGGGTAATGCATTGAGTAAGGCATTTCTTGAATTTACACTGTTATCAGCATAAACAAAAGTGAGATAGAAAGTGGATTGGTTTTGGGAGACATGAACATGAAAGTGAATAAATTGCCTAGTTGACAGAATAGGAGTCAGGGTCAAGAAAGAAGAATCATAGATGACTAGAATTCTACCATAAGAAGCAGATTCAAGATTGTGGTGGAAGGACCATTGGGGATTAATGTAAGAGGAGGCTTTTTGTGATAGGGAATGGTTAAGCTTGGTTTCAAGAAGTCCAAAAAGACAAATATTAAACTCAGAGATTATGCATTTGACTTGATCAAGTTTCAAATTACTATGGGCCCCTCTTATGTTCCATGATGCTATTTTGTTATTCATAAAGAAATTTTGAGAGTGAGGAGTTATGCCTTCTCTGTGCAGACAGAGATCTAGTTTCAATTATCCTTCTTGATTTACCAGGAGGGGAGGAAGGATGAGAGTTAGTTTGGGAGGAATTTGGATCATTAGTAGAGGATGGATGTGATTGTGTGAATGGAATGTTTGTTGGCCATCCTGGTAACTTGATTGAAAAGTTGTAATGAGTTGGTGCTTCTGAAGGAACATTTGCTTGCATGGATTTTATTAATTGTGAAATTTCTGTTTCATATGCTGTACACCAGTTTGTGTCAAAATCAGATGCAGAAGACAAAGAGGTTTCTCTCATAACTGCTGATTCCTTACCAACTTCTTTTGAACTTTTTGAAGTTAAGGAGACATTTTTGTCCTTAACCTGCACACCATTATGAAGTAACTTGTCAGGAGAAATTGAATCATTATGAACAAGAGGAGGAGGATAAATAGTGTTTGAATTTTGGTAAATAGGTGTACCATTATTCAAAACATTTATCACACCATCCTCAACAACAAGCAAATCCACTGCATTTTGGTCATTGACTTCAGGTTGGAGCAAGTTGTACTTGTTATTAATTGTAACATTACAGACATGTTCCTGTGTAGCAGTAGAACAAACTTTATCTGCTGCCTTTGTGTTACCTTCATTACAACCATATTGAGGCTTATCATTATCACCTTTTTCCTTCATTGTAGTTTCAACATGTACTTCATAGTTCATAACTTTTTTCCCTTTATTATTATTGACTTTTTTCCACACTTGTTTCACCTTGTCTTGTTTTTCTAAGCTTGTTCCTTTTTTCAACATGTTTCTTTCCTCTGTATCAATTCTCTGCTGCTCATTCTTTTCACTTTGGTCTTCATTATCTACTGAAACAACTTTCTTGCATTTACTATCTGTGTGCCCAAACTCCCTACATTTAGTACAAATCTCTGGTTTCCACAAGTAGTTAACTTTAACATTTTGCTCAGAGCCATCAAGTAGCTTAACTGAAAAATTATCAGGCAGTTCTTGATTTGGATTAACCTCAACTAAACATTTAGCAAATGAAATGCGTTCAAATTTTTCAGTTGATGCATCCAAACAAAGTAGCTTCCCAACTCTAGAAGCTAACCAGTTAATTCCCAAAGGAGACCATGCATACAGGGGGATATTTGAGAGTTTAATCCATACTGGCACAGTTCGAATACTGCTGCAACTGTTGCCAATATTTTCATCCCATTGCTTTATAATAAATAATTTATTTCTCATCACAACTGGGTCAGATTCAGCAATTCTAGATCTATCATCCTCATTAGTGAACTTGAACAAAAACAAAAACCCATCAGATTTAACAGAAATAGAACCACTGAGTTTCCAAACTCTTTTAAGGTAGTACAGCACAGTTGAATAAGGTAGCGGATTGTCAAGAAAGAATCCAACAAGATAATCTTTCCACATTGTGTTTCCTGCTTGAACAATTTCAACAGGTGGAACAATTGCATTACCAACATAATCAAGCTGGATTTCACGAGGCACATATTTCCCTGCATTATTTGGTTTGGCCTTAAAGAGAGAGTTCCAAGGACGTGGGGGAAGAGTTGACAGTGGAGGAAGCAAAGGAGGAGATGGTGACGGTAGGATGGGAACAGACACAATGGGTAAAGCAATGGGAAGAGATGGAGGATCAACAGGAACACTGACAGAGGAACCAGAAGAGAGGAATGGGTCTGACGCAGATGGAAGGGGAGTGACAGAGGGAGGTACAAGGATAGGGGAGGAAGGACTAGGTTGTTTAGAAGTTGATGGATGGGACTGAACTGCGGAAAAAAGGAGGGGGGTGGGCGGGGTCCCCATTTTTGAAGAGAAAAAGAACTTTAAATGCTTTGTTTCGGGGTGTAAACTTTGGGGACAGGGAGACTATGTCGCCCTGACCTTTGGTTAAGCCGGTTTTAAAGTGGCCGTGCACTTATGTCTCATACTTGTGGCCGCTGGGAATCGAACCTGTGCCACCACAACAAGATGCAGCAACTCACCTCATGTCGTAAACCACTGGACCACTAGTACTTGATTACAGATACAATCCGCTTTTAAGTATTCGAATACAATTGTGAAATAAAAGTAGAAGTCTTGGATGAGGTTTAGTTGAGGCAGAGTCTCCCCTGTGTTCTCTGAAATCTGATCCCTTTTTTCTGTGCCCCTGGCCCTCTATTTATAGACGAATGTGGATTGGACTTCCCTGGTGGGCCAGATGGCTAGACAGCTCGGTCCAGATAGGACGCGCCCTGCATGCCGAGTGAAACAGGCCGAACGGTTGGCATGCCGAGCCCTCCTTTCCAAGTCGATGGATCTCTCTGTTGAATGGAGGAAGCGGGCCGAACGATGTTGGGATGCCGAGTGAAATGTGGATACCGGGTGAGGAGCGTGCCGAGTGAAAGACATGCCGTGTGAAAGGTCTGCCGTGTGAGGAACATGCCGAATGATCCGAGTGAAGGGAAGTGAAGAGCATGCCGAGTGAAGCGCTGGGTGAAGTGCTAAACGGTCTTATGCCGAGTGTAATCTTGGACTGCTGAACGTCTCTTAATGCCGAGCGTCCACTTATGCCGAGTACAACTCTGCACCGCCGAGTGTCCACTTATGCCGAGTACAACTCTGCATGCCGAGTGTCCACTTATGCCGAGTACAACCCTGCATGCCGAGTGTCCACTTATGCCGAGTACAACCCTGCATGCCGAGTGTCCACTTATGCCAAGTACAACCCTGCATGCCGAGTGTCCACTTATGCCGAGCGCTGTGATTGCCTGGTCGATCTTCCAGGTAACATTTTGCCCCCCAAAGTACACCGTGTGTTCAAACAGGGTGTGCTTTGAACTACTGGATCAGGGCATTGTCACCGGATGCTAAGGATGCCGAACGATACGAGTGCCGAGTGAAACCATTTCGTCCGGTAGAGCCGGACAAAGTCTCTTCGACTTCTCCTTCTTCCTTATAAAAACCACCTCCTTCTTCTTCCTTTCTTTACTTTTACTCCTGCAATTCCGAATTCTCGAACCACTCTTGTAATCAAAATCCAAGGACTTCTCAAACCTTTCTAAAGCTCGATCCACGAACTAGGTACAATCCCTTTACCTAACTCCTTTCCCTGGTCAGTTTCCACCAATTCGCATAGGACAGAATCATTTTTGAACGGGGCTGTGTAGATGGAGGACCCGAATTCCGATTAGGGTATCTCCAAGGCTGAGCGACACGAGGTAGGGATAGATGGTTAGGGATATGAATGCTTCGTAGGGTTTGTTTAGTCGTTTGAGTGGGATGTTGTGGCTCGGCACGGTGCCTAGGTTTCATATGGGGTTATGGGAGAGAGTTAGGTGGAGGAGAGGAAAGTATGGAGGTCGTGCCGAGCATTAGGACTCGGCATAATCTTGATTCGGCATTGCACATTGTTGGCCGAACGATGGGTTAGAAGGCTAGGGAGGAAGTGTGAGTCAGTGGGTAGGCCGAATGTTGTTTCGGCCGAATAGCATTTTGGCCGAACGTTCTTTGCCGAACAGCAATGTAGCCGAACAGACATTAGTGCCGATCATACTTTCGGGCCGAACAAATGTAAACGCCGAACATACCGACATGCCGAACAAGCACATATTCCGAACATAGTGACATGCCGGGCAAGTATAAATGCTACTGGCGTGCCGAACAGACTTAGGCCGGACAAACAGGGGCCTTGCCAAATTACATAACTGAGTATGCCGAACAAACTTAGACCGGACAAACGTATCCACATGCCGAACAACATAAATGCCGAACAAACAGTAAATGCCGAACATACTTATACGCCGAACATAGTTAGTATGCCGAGCATAGTTAGGTGTGTGATATCCCGGAAATTTGGGACAATATCAATTTAATAATCTACATTAATAATTAAATTCATTTGATAATATTTGTTAATAATTTAATAATCTTCTTTTAAATAAATATTTAACTGATAATTTATCTTTTAGAAGTTAATCAAATTGCCTTCTATTTATAATGTATATATATCTGTATATATTGTAAATGGAAAATCTTTGTTTTAATTTAATAAATAGACATGTTTCTAATTCTAATATTTTTGAAAATTTAGAAATTTGATATTTAAGCTATTTAATAAATGATCATATGATTTTCAATTACTCAAGATTACAGTTTAGTTTGTTTAAAATAATTTTAGCCTACATCTAAATTTAGAAAAAGGGTTGTTTAAGTTGTTTAAAATTTATCTTGATAAAATTAAGTAGTTCAGTTATAAAGAGATAAATTCTTTTATAAATCATTTGACTTAATAATGAGCTCTATTAATTATGTAAATGTTTACAAATGAATTTTTAATAAAATTTTCATGTCAACTTTATTTATGTATATGTGTGTTTGAATAAAATTTATGATTTGGAAATTAAAAATAAAGGTTTAAAAATGTTCAAATTAAAATAAACATTTATTAATATTAATATAAGTATAAAGTAAAATAATAGTAAGTAATCAAATATTTGTTAGTCTATGTTAAAAATAAAAGAAAAAAATAAAAGTAAACACACATGTTAGAAAATAGAACTAAATACTTAGACTAAATTTATAACTAATAACTAAAGCAACTTTATATATGTAATATAACTTAACCAGACTAAAGAAGGAAGAAAATCTACATACTCAAGTAAGAAAAGTATTAAACAAGACAAAGCAAACATATGAGCTGGTAAAAGAAATAAAACAAATATCTATAACAAGAGAGGTTAGAACAGAAATGTAAAAGCTTAAAATAAAAGAAATAAATCAAGTATCTATAACAGGTAGCTTACAAATTAAGATGCAGGCAAAATAGAAAACAAAACTAAGACAAGTATGCCAAACATAACAAAATATCTAAGCATAAAATTGGGTAAATGGAGACACAAGTACATTAGCATTAATGACACCATTTATTAGCTGCAAACAAGTCATTTCTAATTGTTTTTTTCAGCCTCCTAATACAAGATTTGGCCTGATAAAACAAAACATATAATATCTGCATATAGCTTGTCTCAGATGCCACCTTCCCCTATAAGCCTCTTTTTATGCATGCTTTCTAATTCGTTCAACATAGTATTGCATAGCAAACTTTTATTTTTAGCTGAAGCTTTGTATAATATCAAAAATATATCAATGCAAAGTCAAAGCAGAAATATTTTACAGCAATTCCAGTTTTTAAAGTATTAGCTGTTGCAAAACAAGAATGCTCTGTCTCTTCCAAATGCAATTGTGAGTAACACTTTTAAATTTCTTAAGTTTTAAACCTGTTACATGCAAATATTTGAATGCCTGAATATATTGAATGAATATTTATATATTCATTTTTACTCTGGATTATTGTGAAATGGAAATTACTATATGTTTAAGCCTGCAAATCCAAACTGATTCATTATAAATTTGCTTTGTTTTCCCATTGCTGTGAGTAACATCATCTTTGAGGTTTAAATTTTAGCTATGGTTGCTTGGTTGATGTCTGTAATATGTATATACTGTTTATGTTTGTGATATCTCTGTATAGCTATTTCTGTAACTTTCTGTTCTTACTTCAAGTATCAGTGTGATTTAAAAGTCATCATCTTTTTACTTCCTTACTGTTTGGATTAGGACTTAGTCTAAAATTTTTGAATTAGCATAGATGGATGGTTAAAATTTATAAGAAAGTTAAATACAAATTTGAGTAAGCCGTAAAAGAAAACAAAATGAAGTAACAGAGCAAATTATAAAACAAGTCAAAAATTCAGTTGTCATGATCCGTCAATTCAAGTTTATGAACTGATTACTAAATCAAAATTAGGATTTTTAAAATTCAAATTACATTTTTTAGTTGACCTATGAACATGCTTTACTGGGTTGAACCATTTGAGCATTTTGGGTTGCCTCTGGAAGTGTAGATGATCGGAGGGCTTAAGGTTCGTTTTGGAGGTAGTTGAATGGTCGGTGAGGCCAGGAAAATTGTCAGGAAGTTGATCTATGACCGGAGGTGACGGTGGTAGCTAGTTTTATCTCCTAGACCTAGTTTTGCCTATGGCTGGAAATTTGATTGTTTCGGGGCCAAGAAGGGATCGAGTTCGAGGAAACTCTGGGGGATGGTTGTGGGGACATGGTAGAAGCTGTAGCTAGAGGCGGTGGTACTCCAGTGGTCGGAGTTTGAAGAGCGGTGGAGGTTTCAGGTTTTGGGGCTGTTGCTTGTTGTGTTTCCAGGTTGTAGAGGAGAAGGCTTGTTTTTGTTTCCGAGCAAGTGGTTAGCTTCTGGGGGTTGTGATGGGATCTGGAAGTGACTTGCGTCGTGGGGGAGTGCCAGAGGATGGCCGGAGGTGGCTGGGGCCACGGTGCACGTGCACCGTGCCAGTGAAGTATGGTGGTGTTGTGTTTTTGGTATGCAGAGTTTGGTCTCAGGGAATACTCGAGTCACTCGAGTAGATGACTCGAAGCAGTGTGATGGAAAACTCGAAGCAATGTGATGGAGGACTCGAAGCAGTGAATAGGGTTGTAAATTGTGATAGCTACAGGTTTAAATGGTCACAGTTTTTAGTGCGCAGGGTGGAGCTCGGGGAAGTCTCGGGTTATTTGCCTTTTTACTCGAAGCAGAGAGGCAGTTGACCCGAAGCAACATTGCTTTGGTCTCAGGTGAAAGTTAAATTGCTACAGGCTGTATAAACAACCTGTACATTTAAATTTAAACTAAATTTAAAGCAAAATGAAATGTAAGTCAATCGAAATCATGATGGAATTGAATTTAAGTTATCAACTAAGATTTAATAAAGTCTAAATCTAATTAGAAGTATAAATTCAAATTTATATTTTGAATCTTAAAAATGCAGTTTTGAAATATTTAAAGGGTTTTCAGATTTAAAACTTGAAAATTTCCAGATTTTAAAATTTGATCTGAAACAAAATGTTGCTGCAGTTAAATATGATTTTTGTCAAAGTTTTGATTCAAATGAATATTTGAATTTTTAAAGTTTAAAATGAAGTTGGTTTTAAAAATCGAGTTTCTGACTCTAGTTGTTAAAAGAAAGTTAAATCGAAGTTTAAATCAAGATAAATTGAGAAATTCAAATTTGCTTAGAATTCAAAATCTGAAAATTTAAATCAGTTTAAATATGAATATTTTAAGAATGAGTTCAAAATAAAATAGTTGACAAGTAATTTGTTTCAATAAAAATTAACTTGTTTTTGAGAATTCTTGATTTAAGGTTTTTGAATGAAAAATAAATGAATTGTTTAACTTGAGGTTTGCAAGTTAAATATTAATGTAAATTTGGAAATTTAAATTTGAATTAAAAATTCAAATAGTTTAATTTGAAAGATTTTAAATTGAATATAAATTATAATCATTTTGAATCTTCAATTCAAATGATATTAGAATTTAAATTTAAAATGTAATGTTAATGAAGTCATTAATTAAAGAATAAATTATCTTAAGGGTAATAGGGTAATTAAGGAATGATTTATGTATTAAGAAGTAAATTAAGAAATGATATTAAATGTAGAAAATTAACTAAGGATTATTAATTAGTTAATATATAGGATTAATTTTGGATAATTAATTAGATTAATTGGATAAGCTATTGTAAATTGTTAAATGGAATTACTTGATAAAAGTAATTAAGAGATTAATTGCTTATGGTAATTAATTTTGATGAGATGATTAATTTAAGTTAGTTAATTTATTTTAATTAATTTAAGAAAATCATTTGATAAATTGATAAGCGTAATTACTTAGTGTAATTCAATGGAGCATAATTACTTGAGGAAGTAATTAATGATAATTACTGAATGTAATTAGTGAAAGATGATATGTTAATAAAGTAATTTGGATAATTACTTTTGAAATTAATCAGAGGATTAATTAATGGAGATAATTTATTATGGGATAATTAATTTATTTATATGAGTAATTAAGGATAATTAATTACTAGTTAATATTAATCAAAGGTGACTAATAATTGTGTGATTAATAAAGTAACTTAATCTGAATTAGAGATCATTAATTAATAATTAATGATGTAAATTAAGAATTGTTTAATTAAGAAATAATTAATAATGTGGAGATTAATTTATGTAATTAATTAAGAATAAATGTAATTAATTATAAATGAAGTAATTAAAAGTTAATTACTAGGAATAATTTAGAATAATTAATTTGTAAAATTTATTAAGACTAATTACTTACTGTAATTAGAAATGATTAATTAGAGGAGTTAATCAAGATAAATATCTAGAGATAAATTAATTAATTTGTATAAATTTAATTATTGGTTGTATAAGCAGGATTTATAGATAAAGTAATAAAAATTAATTTACTTTAAATTAATTAGAGATAGAAGTAGTTAATTTAATTCATTTTAAATTAATTACAAATGGTATGATTATAAATCATTGCTTATGGATGAATGAAATTAATATTTCATTTGATGGGTGTGATCTCAGATATGAGATGAATAATATCTAGGTGACTTGGATGTTTGTTTAAGCATGATAATATACTATTATCTGATTGGGTTGATAATTTTGATTATCTGTTTATGATGATGATATGATTATCTACTGTGATATTATGAATTATCTATCTGTGTGTATATTGATGATTTTGAATTAAACTGTTAAGACTAAATAGACAACTTGGCCCTAAAAGACACGTTTTGGATTTTGATGAGACCGGGATCAGTTTTCCTTATTTGGAATATCCGAAAACCAGATCGATTCCAAATTTACGATAGGTCGTGAATCTGAAGTGAAGATGAAGATTCAGAGTGCAAGGGTTGTCGTCGTTAACTCTGAGGGTGATTCCAAAATGAGTGTAGCGAGATAATGGCTTCGGTTTCGTTCGAACCCGGAACGAACTTGTATGGATTGAATGCTTTCAACACATCGTCAGGTGGGCGATGAGCATTCTAAGAAATGTATTCTCTAAAGGTAATCGTAGCCTCAAGCCTCATCAACCGGGAATGGCTAAAACAGGGGAGGTGCAGCAAGGTTAGGTGGGTCATGCCCAAGCAGGACAAGATTTTCCCCTGTCTAGATGTCCCTTTTTATTCGGCTTTGTGGGCGGTTGGATGTACACCAACTGCGGGGTTATCTTGTTCGGGACTATTCAGTAAGGAATGGTTCCGGCCTTGTGTTGCAGGGGATGAAGGGAGTAATCCTCGGTACGTTGATCTAGGCCACGTACTGTGACGGGCGGTACCCCAGTAGCCCTGCCATTATATGGAATCCACAATCCGATAAGTGCCAACGGTTTTGATTGTATTACCCACTTTTGTGGCTAGTAGCTGGAATTTAATCATGTAACAATTTCGGCTATTTTCTATTTACTTGAAAACCCTAGACCTATTATAATATCACAGAATTTCCTATCAAATGTTTTGGTTAGCGTAAGGTAAAAACTTTTCCATGTTTATGTGTGGGGAGTCTTACGTGATACCTTTTGTTTTCAAAAGATTTTCAAAGTTAAGCAACTTTAACCTGTTACTCATACCAGACCCATGTTTGACCCGGAGTTTATTTTTGTTTTTCATAAACTCTCGGGTACCCAAATTTTTACGGGTAGCCAAGGGATTCAGGTTTAGCTTTGACGAATTCTTGAGGAGCAATGGAGCAGGAGGCTTCAGCGTTATAGATATATATATAGTTCCGCTGTGTTGGTATCTCTGAGTCGTTTTGTTTGAGTTGTTCTGTATATTGAGTTGTATAACTAGACAGGTGATTATAACTGTCTAGTATGTGATGTATTATCTGTATAACTCTGATTGATGTTGTATATTATGTAAATACTTATATGATATATTATATTTTATTCGTTCTGCTGTGAGATTCTGATGTTGTTGTTCTTTCTTCTCTATCTTTTCTACTTTCTCACCTCTTTCTTTTCTTATTAACGATACTTCTTCCTGGACGTAGGAAGTTGGGTCGTTACAGTGGTATCAAAGCGCTAGGTTGAGTGAATACCTAGGCTCTTGAGAGTTTTCTTTCCTGAGAGAGAGCGCATTTGTAATTTTGATATATATATTAATATATTTATTTCTACCTATTTGTTGGGTTACCTGTTCGGGTTTTCCAATATGTTATAAAGGTAGATAGGTAGTGGTGTGTGTAACACAACTATCAATGGTTGGAAGTGTAATTGTCGAGACTGTAGGCCTAATACTGTCTTGAGTAAGTTTTGGACGGTGTAAGGATTTCATTGATCTCTGAAAGAAACCTGTTAAGGTTCGGAGTTCATTTTTGAAGTGTAAGAGTTTGGATGAGCTAGAGTTTGGATCTGTTGGTTGGACAGAAGTGAGTCATGATATCTTATTCCAGGATATTGTAGCTGTGCGATGGGACACAGTGACTATGGATGTCTCCGACGATGTTTCTTTGGAACATGTAAGGAGAAGTGACTGCTTCGGTGTTGTGGCTGTGCTCAGCAGGGTGTTTCTGTTTGCTTTGAGGTCCGAGTTTCTCGAAGAGCTTTGGATAGGAAATCTTAGCATCTGTGGCAGCAATGCAGCTTGGGATGTTTTCGGTGTTGGCAAGAGATCTTCTGGCTTAGCAGTTTTTCTGGAATGGAATTCAGAAGTAATTATGTATACCCGTTTCTTCGATAGATTGGCCACATAATTGTAAGCTGTTCTGATTTGTAAAGAGAGAGCGGTATCTTTGGAATTTGGCTGTGTCGATCGCAAAAGTGACTTGCGATAGTTTGGGTGTTCTTTTGGGGTTCAGAGATTTTTTTTCTGGATGTCTTCTGGAAGTTAGAGTTTTGTTAACATCTGCAGATTGAGTTTGGTGAAGCAGCTCAGAATTTTGGAGGAACTTCTGAGTTTTATTTTTAGAAGGTGTTGACCATCCTGTGCTTGAGATCATCATCAGCATTTTCATCTGCTCAGTCAGAGTTGCGCAATGGAAGCATGGTGGCAGATGGTTTAAAGTGGAAGCGACTGGGAATTGTAGTATTTGGATTAGAGAGTTCTACGGGAAATTTCTCAGAATCTGAGACCAGATTGAAGTACACCTGTTTATCTCTCCGGACGAGAGAAGTGAGTTCTATTTTCTGATTTTGGAATAGAGTTTATGTTCTGAGTTTTGGTTGATCCTGGAAAGATCCATTTGTTGGATTGTCTTTGGTTCAGTTTGTTTATAGGGCATCAGCAAGGGTTAAGCTGATCAGGAAAGATGAAGGAAGCCCAGGATCTTCCGAAGAATTTTGTGCATTAAAGACGAAGGAATTTGGAGTCCGTAATCGGAGATTTGATTTTGGACAACTGGAATTCGAAATGTTTCACGTATCTCTGAGGGAGTACGTGTAAGATATATCTTTGATTTTAGAGTCAGCAGTTCAGGGAATTTCGGTTGTTGGGTCAGATTTGAGTTTGGTCTAATATTTTGATTTGTTTTGTAGATTTAGATGAGCAGGAACTCTGTAGTTTAGTAGCAGTATTGGTTGTTTGGATTCTGTAGAGCGAGTAACCCGGTATTTATACTTGGGGAAACTCGAGAAAATTCTATTTAGAATTTTGTCTGGATAGTTAGATTTGTTTGTTTGGATGAATTGGTTGCTAGTTTATGTTGATATATGCTGGTGTTTCAAATTTAAATTTTTAATTGGATTATTAAATTACCTTTGTTTTAAATTTCGGGGACGAAATTCTTTTAAGGGGGGAAGAATGTGATATCCCGGAAATTTAGGACAATATCAATTTAATAATCTACATTAATAATTAAATTGATTTGATAATATTTGTTAATAATTTAATAATCTTCTTTTAAATAAATATTTAACTGATAATTTATCTTTTAGAAGTTAATCAAATCGCCTTCTATTTATAATGTATATATATCTGTATATATTGTAAATGGAAAATCTTTGTTTTAATTTAATAAATAGACATGTTTCTAATTCTAATATTTTTGAAAATTTAGAAATTTGATATTTGAGCTATTTAATAAATGATCATATGATTTTAAATTACTCAAGATTACAGTTTAGTTTGTTTAAAATAATTTTAGCCTACATCTAAATTTAGAAAAAGGGTTGTTTAAGTTGTTTAAAATTTATCTTGATAAAATTAAGTAGTTTAGTTATAAAGAGATAAATTCTTTTATAAATCATTTGACTTAATAATGAGCTCTATTAATTATGTAAATGTTTACAAATGAATTTTTAATAAAATTTTCATGTCAACTTTATTTATATATATGTGTGTTTGAATAAAATTTATGATTTGGAAATTAAAAATAAAGGTTTAAAACTGTTCAAATTAAAATAAACATTTATTAATATTAATATAAGTATAAAGTAAAATAATAGTAAGTAATCAAATATTTGTTAGTCTATGTTAAAAATAAAAGAAAAAAATAAAAGTAAACACACATGTTAGAAAATAGAACTAAATACTTAAACTAAATTTATAACTAATAACTAAAGCAACTTTATATATGTAATATAACTTAACCAGACTAAAGAAGAAAGAAAATCTACATACTCAAGTAAGAAAAGTATTAAACAAGACAAAGCAAACATATGAGCCGGTAAAAGAAATAAAACAAATATCTATAACAAGAGAGGTTAGAACAGAAATGTAAAAGCTTAAAATAAAAGAAATAAATCAAGTATCTATAACAGGTAGCTTACAAATTAAGATGCAGGCAAAATAGAAAACAAAACTGAGACAAGTATGCCAAACATAATAAAATATCTAAGCATAAAATTGGGTAAATGGAGACACAAGTACATTAGCATTAATGACACCATTTATTAGCTGCAAACAAGTCATTTCTAATTGTTTTTTTCAGCCTCCTAATACAAGATTTGGCCTGATAAAACAAAACATATAATATCTGCATATAGCTTGTCTCAGATGCCACCTTCCCCTATAAGCCTCTTTTTATACATGCTTTCTAATTCGTTCAACATAGTATTGCACAGCAAACTTTTAGTTTTAGTTGAAGCTTTGTATAATATCAAAAATATATCAATGCAAAGTCAAAGCAGAAATATTTTACAGCAATTCCAGTTTTTAAAGTATTAGCTGTTGCAAAACAAGAATGCTCTGTCTCTTCCAAATGCAATTATGAGTAACACTTTTAAATTTCTTAAGTTTTAAACCTGTTACATGCAAATATTTGAATGCCTGAATATATTGAATGAATATTTATATATTCATTTTTACTCTGGATTATTGTGAAATGGAAATTACTATATGTTTAAGCCTGCAAATCCAAACTGATTCATTATAAATTTGCTTTGTTTTCCCATTGCTGTGAGTAACATCATCTTTGAGGTTTAAATTTTAGCTATGGTTGCTTGGTTGATGTCTGTAATATGTATATACTGTTTATGTTTGTGATATCTCTGTATAGCTATTTCTGTAACTTTCTGTTCTTACTTCAAGTATCAGTGTGATTTAAAAGTCATCATCTTTTTACTTCCTTACTGTTTGGATTAGGACTTAGTCTAAAATTTTTGAATTAGCATAGATGGATGGTTAAAATTTATAAGAAAGTTAAATACAAATTTGAGTAAGCCTGAAAAGAATACAAAATGAAGTAACATAGCAAATTATAAAACAAGTCAAAAATTCAGTTGTCATGATCCATCAATTCAAGTTTATGAACTGATTACTAAATCAAAATTAGGATTTTTAAAACTCAAATTACATTTTTTAGTTGACCTATGAACATGCTTTACTGGGTTGAACCATTTGAGCATTTTGGGTTGCCTCTGGAAGTGTAGATGATCGAGGGCTTAAGGTTCGTTTTGGAGGTAGTTGAATGGTCGGTGAGGCCAGGAAAATTGTCAGGAAGTTGATCTATGACCGGAGGTGACGGTGGTAGCTAGTTTTATCTCCTAGACCTAGTTTTGCCTATGGCTGGAAATTTGATTGTTTCGGGGCCAAGAAGGGATCGAGTTCGAGGAAACTCTGGGGGATGGTTGTGGGGACATGGTAGAAGCTGTAGCTAGAGGCGGTAGTACTCCAGTGGTCGGAGTTTGAAGAGCGGTGGAGGTTTCAGGTTTTGGGGCTGTTGCTTGTTGTGTTTCCAGGTTGTAGAGGAGAAGGCTTGTTTTTGTTTCCGAGCAAGTGGTTAGCTTCTGGGGGTTGTGATGGGATCTGGAAGTGACTGGCGTCGTGGGGGAGTGCCAGAGGATGGCCGGAGGTGGCTGGGGCCACGGTGCACGTGCACCGTGCCAGTGAAGTATGGTGGTGTTGTGTTTTTGGTATGTAGAGTTTGGTCTCAAGGAATACTCGAGTCACTCGAGTAGATGACTCGAAGCAGTGTGATGGAAAACTCGAAGCAATGTGATGGAGGACTCGAAGCAGTGAATAGGGTTGTAAATTGTGATAGCTACAGGTTTAAATGGTCACAGTTTTTAGTGCGCAGGGTGGAGCTCGGGGAAGTCTCGGGTTATTTGCCTTTTTACTCGAACAAGAGAGGCAGTTGACCCGAAGCAACATTGCTTTGGTCTCAGGTGAAAGTTAAATTGCTACAGGCTGTATAAACATCCTGTACATTTAAATTTAAACTAAATTTAAAGCAAAATGAAATGTAAGTCAGTCGAAATCATGATGGAATTGAATTTAAGTTATCAACTAAGATTTAATAAAGTCTAAATCTAATTAGAAGTATAAATTCAAATTTATATTTTGAATCTTAAAAATGCAGTTTTGAAATATTTAAAGGGTTTTCAGATTTAAAACTTGAAAATTTCCAGATTTTAAAATTTGATCTGAAACAAAATGTTGCTGCAGTTAAATATGATTTTTGTCAAAGTTTTGATTCAAATGAATATTTGAATTTTTAAAGTTTAAAATGAAGTTGGTTTTAAAAATCGAGTTTCTGACTCTAGTTGTTAAAAGAAAGTTAAATCGAAGTTTAAATCAAGATAAATTGAGAAATTCAAATTTGCTTAGAATTCAAAATCTGAAAATTTAAATCAGTTTAAATATGAATATTTTAAGAATGAGTTCAAAATAAAATAGTTGACAAGTAATTTGTTTCAATAAAAATTAACTTGTTTTTGAGAATTCTTGATTTAAGGTTTTTGAATGAAAAATAAATGAATTGTTTAACTTGAGGTTTGCAAGTTAAATATTAATGTAAATTTGGAAATTTAAATTTGAATTAAAAATTCAAATAGTTTAATTTGAAAGATTTTAAATTGAATATAAATTATAATCATTTTGAATCTTCAATTCAAATGATATTAGAATTTAAATTTAAAATGTAATGTTAATGAAGTCATTAATTAAAGAATAAATTATCTTAAGGATAATAGGGTAATTAAGGAATGATTTATGTATTAAGAAGTAAATTAAGAAATGATATTAAATGTAGAAAATTAACTAAGGATTAGGACTTTTACTTCCTTACTGTTTGGATTAGGACTTAGTCTAAAATTTTTGAATTAGCATAGATGGATGGTTAAAATTTATAAGAAAGTTAAATACAAATTTGAGTAAGCCTGAAAAGAAAACAAAATGAAGTAACATAGCAAATTATAAAACAAGTCAAAAATTCAGTTGTCATGATCCATCAATTCAAGTTTATGAACTGATTACTAAATCAAAATTAGGATTTTTAAAACTCAAATTACATTTTTTAGTTGAGCTATGAACATGCTTTACTGGGTTGAACCATTTGAGCATTTTGGGTTGCCTCTGGAAGTGTAGATGATCGGAGGGCTTAAGGTTCGTTTTGGAGGCAGTTGAATGGTCGGTGAGGCCAGGAAAATTGTCAGGAAGTTGATTTATGACCGGAGGTGACGGTGGTAGCTAGTTTTATCTCCTAGACCTAGTTTTGCCTATGGCTGGAAATTTGATTGTTTCGGGGCCAAGAAGGGATCGAGTTCGAGGAAACTCTGGGGGATGGTTGTGGAGACATGGTAGAAGCTGTAGCCAGAGGCGGTGGTACTCCAGTGGTCGGAGTTTGAAGAGCGGTGGAGGTTTCAGGTTTTGGGGTTGTTGCTTGTTGTGTTTCCAGGTTGTAGAGGAGAAGGCTTGTTTTTGTTTCCAAGCAAGTGGTTAGCTTCTGGGGGTTGTGATGGGATCTGGAAGTGACTGGCGTCGTGGGGGAGTGCCAGAGGATGGCCGGAGGTGGCTGGGGCCACGGTGCACGTGCACCGTGCCAGTGAAGTATGGTGGTGTTGTGTTTTTGGTATGCAGAGTTTGGTCTCAGGGAATACTCGAGCCACTCGAGTAGATGACTCGAAGCAGTGTGATGGAAAACTCGAAGCAATGTGATGGAGGACTCGAAGCAGTGAATAGGGTTGTAAATTGTGATAGCTACAGGTTTAAATGGTCACAGTTTTTAGTGTGCAGGGTGGAGCTCGGGGAAGTCTCGGGTTATTTGCCTTTTTACTCGAAGCAGAGAGGCAGTTGACCCGAAGCAACATTGCTTTGGTCTCAGGTGAAAGTTAAATTGCTACAAGCTGTATAAACAACCTGTACATTTAAATTTAAACTAAATTTAAAGCAAAATGAAATGTAAGTCAGTCAAAATCATGATGGAATTGAATTTAAGTTGTCAACTAAGATTTAATAAAGTCTAAATTTAATTAGAAGTATAAATTCAAATTTATATTTTGAATCTTAAAAATGCAGTTTTGAAATATTTAAAGGGTTTTCAGATTTAAAACATGAAAATTTCTAGATTTTAAAATTTGATCTGAAACAAAATGTTGCTGTAGTTAAATATGATTTTTGTTAAAGTTTTGATTCAAATGAATATTTGAATTTTTAAAGTTTAAAATGGATTTGGTTTTAAAAATCGAGTTTCTGACTCTAGTTGTTAAAAGAAAGTTAAATCGAAGTTTAAATCAAGATAAATTGAGAAATTCAAATTTGCTTAGAATTCAAAATCTGAAAATTTAAATCAGTTTAAATATGAATATTTTAAGAATGAGTTCAAAATAAAATAGTTAACAAGTAATTTATTTCAATAAAAATTAACTTGTTTTTGAGAATTCTTGATTTAAGGTTTTTGAATGAAAAATAAATGAATTGTTTAACTTGAGGTTTGCAAGTTAAATATTAATGTAAATTTGGAAATTTAAATTTGAATTAAAAATTCAAATAGTTTAATTTAAAAGATTTTAAATTGAATATAAATTATAATCATTTTGAATCTTCAATTCAAATGATATTAGAATTTAAATTTAAAATGTAATGTTAATGAAGTCATTAATTAAAGAATAAATTATCTTAAGGATAATAGGGTAATTAAGGAATGACTTATGTATTAAGAAGTAAATTAAGAAATGATATTAAATGTAGACAATTAACTAAGGATTATTAATTAGTTAATATATAGGATTAATTTTGGATAATTAATTAGATTAATTGGATAAGCTATTGTAAATTGTTAAATGGAATTACTTGATAAAAGTAATTAAGAGATTAATTGCTTATGGTAATTAATTTTGATGAGATGATTAATTTAAGTTAGTTAATTTATTTTAATTAATTTAAGAAAATCATTTGATAAATTGATAAGCGTAATTACTTAGTGTAATTCAATGGAGCATAATTACTTGAGGAAGTAATTAATGATAATTACTGAATGTAATTAGTGAAAGATGATATGTTAATAAAGTAATTTGGATAATTACTTTTGAAATTAATCAGAGGATTAATTAATGGAGATAATTTATTATGGGATAATTAATTTATTTATATGAGTAATTAAGGATAATTAATTACTAGTTAATATTAATCAAAGGTGACTAATAATTGTGTGATTAATAAAGTAACTTAATCTGAATTAGAGATCATTAATTAATAATTAATGATGTAAATTAAGAATTGTTTAATTAAGAAATAATTAATAATGTGGAGATTAATTTATGTAATTAATTAAGAATAAATGTAATTAATTATAAATGAAGTAATTAAAAGTTAATTACTAGGAATAATTTAGAATAATTAATTTGTAAAATTTATTAAGACTAATTACTTACTGTAATTAGAAATGATTAATTAGAGGAGTTACTCAAGATAAATATCTAGAGATAAATTAATTAATTTGTATAAATTTAATTATTGGTTGTATAAGCAGGATTTATAGATAAAGTAATAAAAATTAATTTATTTTAAATTAATTAGAGATAGAAGTAGTTAATTTAATTCATTTTAAATTAATTACAAATGGTATGATTATAAATCATTGCTTATGGATGAATGAAATTAATATTTCATTTGATGGGTGTGATCTCAGATATGAGATGAATAATATCTAGGTGACTTGGATGTTTGTTTAAGCATGATAATATACTATTATCTGATTGGGTTGATAATTTTGATTATCTGTTTATGATGATGATATGATTATCTACTGTGATATTATGAATTATCTATCTGTGTGTATATTGATGATTTTGAATTAAACTGTTAAGACTAAATAGACAACTTGGCCCTAAAAGACACGTTTTGGATTTTGATGAGACCGGGATCAGTTTTCCTTATTTGGAATATCCGAAAACCACATCGATTCCAAATTTACGATAGGTCGTGAATCTGAAGTGAAGATGAAGATTCAGAGTGCAAGGGTTGTCGTCGTTAACTCTGAGGGTGATTCCAAAATGAGTGTAGCGAGATAATGGCTTCGGTTTCGTTCGAACCCGGAACGAACTTGTATGGATTGAATGCTTTCAACACATCGTCAGGTGGGCGATGAGCATTCTAAGAAATGTATTCTCTAAAGGTAATCGTAGCCTCAAGCCTCATCAACCGGGAATGGCTAAAACAGGGGAGGTGCAGCAAGGTTAGGTGGGTCATGCCCAAGCAGGACAAGATTTTCCCCTGTCTAGATGTCCCTTTTTATTCGGCTTTGTGGGCGGTTGGATGTACACCAACTGCGGGGTTATCTTGTTCGGGACTATTCAGTAAGGAATGGTTCCGGCCTTGTGTTGCAGGGGATGAAGGGAGTAATCCTCGGTACGTTGATCTAGGCCACGTACTGTGACGGGCGGTACCCCAGTAGCCCTGCCATTATATGGAATCCACAATCCAATAAGTGCCAACGGTTTTGATTGTATTACCCACTTTTGTGGCTAGTAGCTGGAATTTAATCATGTAACAATTTCAGCTATTTTCTATTTACTTGAAAACCCTAGACCTATTATAATATCACAGAATTTCCTATCAAATGTTTTGGTTAGCGTAAGGTAAAAACTTTTCCATGTTTATGTGTGGGGAGTCTTACGTGATACCTTTTGTTTTCAAAAGATTTTCAAAGTTAAGCAACTTTAACCTGTTACTCATACCAGACCCATGTCTGACCCGGAGTTTATTTTTGTTTTTCATAAACTCTCGGGTACCCAAATTTTTACGGGTAGCCAAGGGATTCAGGTTTAGCTTTGACGAATTCTGGAGGAGCAATGGAGCAGGAGGATTCAGCGTTATAGATATATATATAGTTCCGCTGTGTTGGTATCTCTGAGTCGTTTTGTTTGAGTTGTTCTGTATATTGAGTTGTATAACTAGACAGGTGATTATAACTGTCTAGTATGTGATGTATTATCTGTATAACTCTGATTGATGTTGTATATTATGTAAATACTTATATGATATATTATATTTTATTCGTTCCGCTGTGAGATTCTGATGTTGTTGTTCTTTCTTCTCTATCTTTTCTACTTTCTCACCTCTTTCTTTTCTTATTAACGATACTTCTTCCTGGGCGTAGGAAGTTGGGTCGTTACAAGGTGCCTAGCACACAAAAATGCCAGACATATACAAATGCCAAACATACTCTCCTTGCCCAATTTCATAACTGGTCTTTACTTGGCATAATCGGATAATTACCTCTAGTGTCTTACTGCAGTCGTTATTCAGAAGGCTTTCGGAGACGGTCAGCGATGACGGTTTTCGAAAGCGATGTTTTTAGGCTTGACGTTATATTAAATGCTTATGCACGATTGATTGCACTAGTTCACACACCACACGGGGGGGGGGGGGGGGGGGGGGGTTGGTTATCTACGTTGTTAACTCTAACGTCGATCATTTTTCGAGTATAGTTCGCACAGGTGCTTGGTTGGGTCTGCTATTTATTCAAGATGTCCAAAAGATCCAGTTCTGCTACATTTTCCGACAAACCTGGGACGTCTTCTAAGCGAACGGCTCCCGACACAGCTGACCCGTCAGTTTCTCCTGCTCATGACTGGGCTCCCGATACTTTGGAATCGGCTATTTTACTGGATGACCCAGTCGATTCACAAGCTTCAAGAGTCACTGAAGCCGCTCTTAAGCGGATATGTTCTATTCATGGCATCCCATTTGCTGATGTGCTCGTTCCATCGGGGCATGACCGCCCACATCTGCCCCCAATGGGATATACGGCGGGTAGCAAATTCATGTGCTGGGTTGGTAGCGTGCCACCGTTCAACCTATTCCTCCGTGACGTGCTGCGGTACCTAGATGTCGCCCCGTCTCAGCTTCATCCAAACGGTCACGCTTTCATTTATGGCACGTACATGCTTTTCGTGGCCGTCTTCTCTAGGCCTCCAACCCCTGGCGATATAAGGTACATATATATGACCAAGAAACGGGGAGACAGCCCCTCTTACATGTTCCTTGAGCCACATAGGAAGTGCCAACTTTTCACTAGCGCGTGGAGTAGCAAATTCGCCCTGTACAAATAGGAATGGTTTTACGTGCGCTGCCCCCAAGGCTTTGCGAGGCGATGGATTGAAGGAAGTAAGTCTTTTCTCTGAGTTGATATCCGCTCCCGGTTGAGGTTGAGCTTCTCCTAACTCACTGTTCTATCTTTTCAGGCTCCGTCCCACGTCCTGAGGGCCGAGGGTACTCCGATGCTGTCGACGCCATTAGAGCTCTTCCTGCTGAAGAGCGAGATATCCGAGCCCTCATTTCCAATGAGTCATTATCAAAGTTCGGTTTGCTAGCCCCTGGCCGCCGGGTTAGTCTTCCAGAGGGCGCCTCGCTTCCGAAGCCCGTACACGTCAGAGGGAAAAAACTGCCTGAATCATCCGTTCGCCCTTCTCTTGAAGCTCCGGAAGAAGGGGAAATTTCAGGCGAGCCACCTGAGAAGCAAGGTGAGGATTTAGGCTTTGCAGCCGAAGTTCATGATATTGAAACGTCATCTTCCCCTTCGAAGGGGAAAAAGAAGCTGGCGTGCAAGTCGAGGGAGGAGAAAGTTGGTGGGACTTCCAAAGTTACGCCTATTCAGCCAGAGAAAGAGGCTTCTTCACAGCGCGTTGAAAGTTCTCTGAAGGGCTTATCGAACCTCTCCATTCCCGACGACTTGCTCAACTATGATTTCAACGACCCAGAGCTGTTTAAGTTTCGCTCGCCTGTCAGGGGCGATGCGGGTGTCCCGGCCCCGATCCAAGGGGAAAAGACTCCCGTTAGCAAAGCCACTGGTCCGTCGGGGGGTAGCACTAGGACACACACAGACACATGCATTTCACTTTGCATCTACTTTTCTTTCACCATTCTGCTCTCTCGCTAATTTGCCATTGTGTGATTGCAGGTGACATGGGGCACTCTCACGGATACGACCGCCTTCGCGGTTCGTCGACTTTACGCCATTCTGGTCGGGACTCGGGCCTCGGGAAGCGCCGAGACAGAGACAGCGACAGTGACCGAGATTATCATGCCCGGACTCGTCATCCCGGAAGAAAACTTATTATCAGCCTGAACACCGCCGGGAGGCCTCTTCTTATCAGGAGCGAAGCAAAGACGAACGTGGCCATAAGAAGTCGCATTCTGATGCTCCCCGGGACTAACACTCTGACTCTTCTTCTACCCGGCACTCCCGAGATTCTCATAGGAAGGGCGAACTTTCAAAGCCGTCTCCTCCCGCTCCCGTAACAGACCCGACAGTGTCGGAGAGATTGGACGAACTTAAGGCTAAGTTTTCGAAGATTTGTTTTGATGGGTTAAAGTTCCTTCCGACGATTCATCCTATTCCCGGAGATGTCAAACAAAATGCTATCGCCTGTACCAATGACGTCTACGTGCAACATGACGCGTTCGTCCATCTGGCCGAGAAACTTTCTGAAGTCTCTATGGAGCGCCAGCACGAAATTGACCGCCTAAAGCTTGAAGCTATTCATGACAGGGATATCATTAAGGCCCAGGATGAAGAAATTGCCGCTTATAAGTCCGAGCTTGAAGCTACTCGTCAGAGCGCTAAGGACACCGCCGAGGCTGTTTCCCGCCTTGAATTGACTCATAAGAAAGAGCTCGATGAAGCTGTTCAACTGTGTGGGGCATTAGCTTTGGAGAAAAATTTCGTCCAAAAGGAGCGAGATGTGCTTAATAGGCGAGTTAAGGAGCTCGAGGAGCAACTCAATAAGGAGAAAGAAGAGAAAGTGGCCGCCCAGGTTGAGGCACAGCACTATTGTGATGAGATCGTCGCCACCCGGCTCTTAAAGGAGAAACTAGAGGACGATCTCTCCAAAGTTGAGGCCTTAAAGAATGAAGCCCGTGAGGAGGGTAAAAAGATAGCGACAGCCGATGTTGACTCTCGCCTTGAGGCAGCTAGGGAAGAAGGTAGGGAGGAAATTAAGACTGAATTTGACCCGCTGATCGTCGAGTTCAATGCCCGAGTCCTCATGCATAGGGACTTAACTTTTCTGGGCGACGGCTACCTTGAGTCATTGGCCGAGGCATGGGAGACCCTGATTCAGATCAGGAAGGTTGAGAGCGGCGCCGATAAGGTCGACGAAGAAGCATTGATAAAAGAGTTCCTGAGGGGGAAGGAGCCTTCAGATTTATCGGCGGCTAAAGCCCTCTACAGCAAAGGTTCTCCCTCCAGGAAGGGGAAAGAGGTGGCTACGGACCCTTCCGGCGTTGTGCCCCCAGTTCACGCGCCTTCCCAATCGGCCAGTCGGTCAACACTTGACCCCTTCGAGCAGCACGTTGGTTATGACCCGGAAGCCCCCGGGCTTGGCATTCATGTTTTATCTCCCATCCCGGAGGGCGGGACACCCCTGGCGACTGAGAACCCACCGGCATCTGGTGAGTAACCTCTGGGCTTCACAAAGATCTTTCTCGTTCCCTTAGAAGTTGTTGTGTTCTAACACCTGTTCATTTTCGTGTCTTCTGTGCAGGCTGTTCTGACCCCGAGCCCACTCCGAGGAGTGATGCCGCCAAGGAGGTAGAGACAAAGGCGAGCGAGGCTATTCAAGTCGGCGGAGACCCTGGTCCTGATGCTCAAGTAATCGGGGCGCTGGATGAGGGCAAATCTAACTCTTCCTCGGAGAGTTTCGAAGTAGACATAACAGGCGCCTCTGAGCACACATCCGACTTGAGCATGAAGGAACGGCTCGAGAAAGAGAAAAGAGATACGATCTCAGTCAAGGTCGAGCCGCGTGAAGTGGACCTGGATGATCCTCTGAACAAACCATTGAAGGTCATTCTTCCTGGCAAGTCCCAGCCCATGGATGTTCCTCCTACGTCCTCGGTCGTCACCCCTCCGTCAGGGAAGGATTCCAAGAGTAAGCGCTCTGGGGAGGAACCATCCGGGAAGAAGTCAAAGAAACACAAGAAATGACCGTCGTCCCCGTTCAACGAGAACTAGTTTAAGTCATGTACTAATTTTCGTAGACTGTGTAAATAAGCTTTTTGCGAATAAAATTTGATCTTCACTTTTGTCTTCTTAAAAGACTTTTATTATTCAGTTTCTTTTATGGTTGTGATTGAAATCTGAATTGTTATGGGTAACTTAGACTTCTTGGTTCGTCTTTACATGGCTTGGGAGCTTCCCTGGATTTGATCAATCTCCACTTGGTGCTTCAAGCGCTTAGAATATTTCATAGCCCGTATGTTGGGGACTTGACATATCCAAGTCATTTGCGTCGTAGTTCCTATTCAAGGAACTCGGAGGTCCGAACTGCTTGTAATTAAGTCTATATACCAGACTTCGAGTACTCCAGCCCGTGCTTCGGGGACTTGGAGATTTCGAGTCATTTGTATTCGAGTCCGCGCTCTGGGGACTTGGGGATTTCGAATCGTTTATGCTCGAGTCCGCACTCCGGGGACTTAGAGTACTCCATTCCGCCCTCCGAGGACTTGGAGATTTTGAACCGTTTATACTCGAGTCCGCACTCCGGGGACTTAGAGTACTCCAGTCCGCACTCCGGGGACTTGGAGATTTTGAATCGTTTATACTCGAGTCCGCACTCCGAGGACTTAGAGTACTCCAGTCCGCACTCCGGGGACTTGGAGATTTTGAATCGTTTATACTCGAGTCCGCACTCCGGGGACTTAGAGTACTCCAGTCCGCACTCCGGGGACTTGGAGATTTTGAATCGTTTATACTCGAGTCCGCACTCCGGGGACTTAGAGTACTCCAGTCCGCACTCTGGAGACTTGGAGATTTTGAATTGTTTATTATAAGCGTTCGTACGTTAGCCAGGATGTCATAATTTTTAATTGCACGTCATAGGAAGATCATACGAAGAGACATTGGTCATTCATGGAAAAGATGGCTTCAAGCCTTTATTAATGAAAACAAGCTAGATTATCTTATTACATGCCAAGAAGAAAGCATACTGGAAATAAATGCAACTACCGCATAAAGGAAATAGACTAAGTGTAATAACGCCGCAAATGCTCGTTGTTCCATGCTCGAGGGAGTGTCGCACCATCGACGGTCGTTAGCTTGAAAGTTCCTTCTCCAAGCCTCCGTTCGATGACGTATGGACCTTCCCATGCGGGATTCATGTGCGAAGGGGTTGGAAAAACTCGTTTCAAAATGAGATCTCCCACACTAAAAGTTCTTGGCCAGACTTTTCCATTATAATATTTAGCGACTCGGTGTCTGTATGAGGCTGCTCTCAAATCAGCTTCTTCGCGTTTCTCAACAATGAAGTCTAATGATTCCAATAGGAGATCCTGGTTTGACGCAGGATCATAATAGGTTACCCGGTGTGACGGAACTTCAAGTTCTACGGGTATGACGGCTTCCGTGCCGTACGCTAGTGCGAATGGTGTGTGGCCAGTCGCGGTCTTGTGGGTAGTTCTATAGGCCCAAAGCGCTGTTGGGAGTTCATCCACCCACTTGCCTCTAGCCTTTTCCAAACGCTTCTTCAATATGGACTTGATGATTTTATTGACGGCTTCTACCTGCCCATTCGCCTTCGGGTGAGCAACTGCTGTGAACCTTTTCTCAATGCCATACCTCTAACAGAACTCTTTAAATTCCTTGCTTTCGAATTGAGTTCCGTTGTCCGTTATGATGGTCCGTGGGAGGCCAAAACGACATATGATATTTCGTACAACGAAATTAATGACATTCTTGGTGGTGATTGTGGCCATTGGCTCTGCTTCCGCCCACTTGGTGAAATAATCGACTGCCACTATTGCATATTTCGCGCCTCCTTTGGCTATGGGCAGAGATCCAATTAGGTCGATTCCCCACATTGCAAATGGCCAGGGACTAACCATTTGTGTGAGTTCCATTGGCGGAGCTCTCAGAATCTTTGCATATATCTGGCATTTGTCGCATCTTCTCGCATAGTCTGCAGCATCCCGATTTACAGTTGGCCAATAATATCCATAGCGGAGGATTTTCCTCGCCAGAGTTTGCCCCCCGGTATGATCACCATATTCTCCCTCATGGACTTCTTCCAACACCCGTTTTACCTCGTCATGGGCCACGCACCGGAGAAGGGGGTCGAGAATCCCCTCCGATATATTATCTCGTCTTGCATTACATAACGCGAAGCCTTACGAAGGACTTGGCGTCTTTCGCTTCTTTTCTCAGGTAAGTCTCCGTATAGCAAGTACTGTTTGATCGGGGTCAGCCATGATCCCCTTTCGAGTTCGGTCTCCAAGACGAGATCAATCTCCATCATGTCTATACTTGGAGCAAGCAGAGTCTCGACAGGGAACAATCCCATCTGCTGTGCATTGCCAGTACTCGCGAATTTAGCCAACGAGTCGGCTTCCCTGTTCTGTTCGCGTGGGACATGCGAAATGTCATAATATTCCAGGTTTACTAGTAGCTCCCGGACCCGAGCAAGGTAAGGAGCCAGTCTCTGTCCTTTCGCTTGGTAGTCTCCCCGTACCTGATATACCACCAGCTGTGAGTCGCAGAAGATTTTGATAGACCTTACCCTCAGTTCATTGGCAAGTCTTAAGCCAGCAATTAGTGCTTCGTATTCGGCTTCGTTATTTGTCGCTGTAAATTCGAGCTTCAAAGCATAGCAAATCGATCGGTTTTCGAGAGTTACCAGAACTATCCCAGCTCCCGACCAACGGTCGTTAGATGCCCCGTCAGTGAACATCTTCCATCGGACAGGAGGGATTTCTTTATGATTTTCACTCGGTTCATCTGGAATGGTGAACTCAGCAACGAAGTCAGCTAATGCTTGCCCTTGGATGGTCCTTCGCGGCAGGTAGGTGATATCAAACTGGCTTAACTCGATGTTCCACTTTAACATCCTACCGGAAGTTTCCGGTCGTTGGAGTACCTGTCGCAAGGGTTGGTCAGTGTAAACACTGATTGAGTGCGCCTGAAAGTAGGGACGAAGCTTGCGTGATGCAATCACCAGGCAATAGGCAAGTTTCTCGATCTTGGGATAATTCTTTTCTGCCCCCGTCAGTCGTTTGCTAACATAGTACACCGGCCTTTGAACCTTGTCTTCTTCGCGAACTAGGGCTGTACTGATAGCGTGCTGAGACACAACCAAATATACGTACAACGCCTCGTGGTCTACTGGTTTTGACAACACTGGAGGACTTTCCAAGTGTCTTATCAGGGCTCGGAATGCTTCCTCGCAGTCAATCGTCCATTCGAAGTTTCTCTTTCCTTTCTTTATGACATCGAAGAAAGGAACGCACTTATCTGTGGCTCTGGATATGAATCGACTGAGCGCAGCTACTTTTCCGTTCAAGCTCTGTACCTGTTTTATGGTTCTGGGTGCCTGTATATCTCGGATGGCCTGGATCTTTTCCGGGTTAGCTTCAATTCCCCGTGCATTCACAATGAATCCCAAGAACTTCCCTGATGCCACGCCGAATGAACACTTTGAAGGATTGATCTTCGTCCCATAGTGCCTTAGTATATCGAACATTTCCGCCAAGTCTCGAATGTGGTCGTTTGACTGCCATGCCTTCACAAGCATGTCATCCACATTGACTTCCATTGTTCTCCCAATCTGATCTTTGAACATTCGATTTACCAGACGCTGGTAAGTTGCTCCGGCGTTCTTCAGTCCGAAGGGCATCACTACATAGCAATATAACCTAACATTTGTGACAAAGCTGGTGTACTCTTGGTCTGGGATATGCATCGGAATTTGGTTGTATCCAGAATATGCATCCATAAATGATAATAACTCGTGCCCTGCCGTTGAATCGACCAGTTGATCAATTCGTGGTAGCGGGAAGCTATCTTTCGGGCATGCTTTGTTTAAATCAGAATAGTCAACCCAGGTTCTCCATTTCCCGTTTGCTTTCTTTACCAACACAGGGTTGGACACCCATTCCGGGTAGAGGGCGTCGCGGACAAACCCATTGGCTTTGAGTTTGTCCACCTCCTCTTTGAGAGCTGTAGACCTCTCCGGGTCCATGCCTCTCCTTTTTTGCTTCACATGTACGTGTTTCGGGTCTATATTCAACATATGGCTCGCAATTGCAGGGGAAATCCCGCGCATATCAGAGTGTGTCCAGGCGAAGACATCAAGATTCGCTCGGAGGAAATCAGATAAATTCTCTGCCATCTGGGGATCGAGCTGTGACCCAATTTTAAGAACTCGTGTTGGGTCGCGGTGGCTAACTGGAATATCAATTGTTAGTTCATCCGGTGCTGCGTCTGGTTCCCTGGGTTCCCCTTTGTCATCTCTCGGATCTATGTCTCCAATGATCCGAGAATTTCGCCCGAGCCAGGGCTCGGGCGCTAATTGTCAATCATCAGAATTCGGGATGTGGACGATGTTGTCCGCAGTCTTCCCATTTTCTCTGCGCTGGGCCTCTCTCAGCTCAGCCACGTAACATGCACGTCCGGTTGCTTGGTCGCCATGCACTACGCCAACTCCTTTGTCCGTCGGGAATTTTAGCGTGAGACACCACGGGGCCAAGGATGCCCTGAAATCTGCGAGGGCTGGTCGTCCCAAAAACACATTGTATGGTGAATCAACATCCAGCACTATGAATGGTAGGATTCGCACTCTCCTGCGTTCACCTTGTCCCAGTTCAACTGGTAACTCCACATATCCTACTGCGTCCGTGGCTGCGCCGTTAAAGCCATGGATTCGGGCTTTAGATGGCTTCAAATCCTTAGTCTCCAGCTTCATTTGGTCATATGCCTTTTTGAAGATGATGTTAATGGAACTTCCGCAATCAATTAGGATTCTCCTTACGAATGCCGGTCCGATGGTTGCGAATATGACCAATGGATCGATGGTGGGAGCTTCCACCTTATCCGCGTCTCTATTCCTGAATACAATATCGTCGTGCATCGTGCGTTGCTTCTTTGCGGGAGTTCCATCCTCCACATTTGAACAGCACTCATGCTCTGTATGTCTCAAGGAATTAGCATATCGCTTCATTTCCTGCCAATTTTTATCCGCAGGATGAGGTCCACCAGCAATTGTGTTAATAATCAACCTTCCCACAGTTCGAGTAGGTTGCTCGGTTTGGTGTAGAGCTGGGCCACGTCCGGGGTCTGAAGTCTCTTGTCTTCCTTCTGGCGTATCTTTGACGAATTCCTGCAGCTTCTTCTGCCTAATCAATTTCTCAATAGCGTCATGGAGATGCCTGCATTCGTCTGTGTTGTGCCCATAAGACTCGTGAAAGCGGCAATACTTTCCAGTCCGCTTTTGCTCCTCTGTCGATTCCTTAGGGCGTGGTTTTCTGTATTGAAAAGTGTTGCAGGTCGATAAGTAGATGTTTTCAAGAGACGCATTCAGTGGAGAGTATTCGTTGTAGGTTGGGATCCTTGACTTCCATCTCCCCGTTTCCTTCTTCTTTCCAGGATTTCCACTTCCAGTTCCCTTAGACTGCCCGGGCTTAGTTTGGACGCTGGCCTGAGCCTTTCCAGGGTTATCGTTGGTTGCTTTCGTGGCGATGTTGCCCTTTACAGACTCCTGAACGGACCTTGGTGCCTTGTCTTTCCTAATCCACCGAGCTTCTTCCCTCCTTATGAACTAGTGGGCTTTCGAATAGAAACGCTTCAACGTAGCTGGTGGCTTTCCCGCCAACCAATCCCCAAATTCAGAGTCTGGATCCACTCCACGCATTACTGCTATCAAAATCGCGTGGTCGTTTGGATTGCTCACCTCAGTAGCGGCAACATGAAATCTCTGCAAGTATACTTTCAGTGATTCTCCAGGAGCTTGTGTCACGTTTGATAAGGACATCACATCCTTGGGTCGAGTGGCGTGTATCCTGAATTGTTCTAAGAATTTCCTTGCTAATTCGTCGAAGTTTGAGATTGACCGTGGAGGAAGTCGGGTGAACCACATGGTGGCGATTCCGGACAGAGTTATTGGAAAGCACCTGCACTTAGTTGCATCGTTGACCCTTGCTGAATCCATCATCCATCCATACCTCATTACATGTTATCTAGGGTCAGTTTTTCCTTCATAGGCGGGCATGGTGGGCATGTTAAACTTCCTTGGGTATTCAGCCTGTAGAATGGTATCTGTGAAGGGAGTATGACTATTAGACATTCCCCAATCTTCATTAGTCAAACCTTGATTCTCTCTCATCAACTGCCTGACCATAGCTGTCAAATCCGAGGTTTGTATGGTAGGAGGAAGGTTGGGTTCCGCTCCACGGGCTTGATTTCTAGTAGAGCGATCAGTGGCACCTGCTTGGTCATCTTCATCCTTGCGGCGTCTACGCCTGGGAGGTTCATCAGCTGAAGTTGAGCTATCATCTTCGGAGTAAGGGACAGGGCTACCTCCAGCAGTCTGATGCTGCTGTTGAGCAAGTCGGGTCATGAGGTCAGCATTAACTTGCATTTGCTCAATGAGTTGCCTTCTGCTTTCCGTAAGCTCTTTTATCAAGTCATTCAATTCTGCTCGTGAAACAGCTTCCGCTTGGTTTTGGCTGGAGGGCCCCGTGCCTCGAATTGCTTGTTGATCGTTAGGTCCAAGTTGTTGAACACTAGCGGTTTCGCGGGCATCTACATTTTGGGAGGTCGATCTTGTTCGTGGTCTTACCATGGTAGAGTCGTTGGCTGTAACTCTGAGTAGAATCAATAGATGCCTTATGAATAATTACGGATCTTCTTCGGGGGATTTATGCAATCCAGTAGCTACAAAGTAGATCCTCACAACCTGAGAATTCAATTCTCAGTGAAAGCACCAAAATGTTAGCGCCAAAATTGGTCACTAACACCCTTAGAGAGTTTGTGTAGAGAGATTAATGAAGAAAATAAATTAAAATATAGAAGATAAAATGAATTAAAATGCGGGAGACGAGAACACAGAATTTATAGTGGTTCGGCGTTGTAGCCTACGTCCACTTTGAAGTTGATCCTTTATTTCTCCGCTTTTAAACTTGATTACAGATACAATCCGCTTTTAAGTATTCGAATACAATTGTGAAATAAAAGTAGAAGTCTTGGATGAGGTTTAGTTGAGGCAGAGCCTCCCCTGTGTTCTCTGAAATCTGATCCCTTTTTTCTGTGCCCCTGCCCCTCTATTTATAGACGAATGTGGATTGGACTTCCCTGGTGGGCCAGATGGCTAGACAGCTCGGTCCGGATAGGACGCGCCCTACATGCCGAGTGAAACAGGCCGAACGGTTGGCATGCCGAGCCCTCCTTTCCAAGTCGATGGATCTCTCTGTTGAATGGAGGAAGCGGGCCGAACGATGTTGGGATGCCGAGTGAAATGTGGATGCCAGGTGAGGAGCATGCCGAGTGAAAGACATGCCGTGTGAAAGGTCTGCCGTGTGAGGAACATGCCGAATGATCCGAGCGAAGGGAAGTGAAGAGCATGCCGAGTGAAGCGCTGGGTGAAGTGCTAAACGGTCTTATGCCGAGTGTAATCTTGGACTGCTGAACGTCTCTTAATGCCGAGCGTCCACTTATGCCGAGTACAACTCTGCACCACCGAGTGTCCACTTATGCCGAGTACAACTCTGCATGCCGAGTGTCCACTTATGCCGAGTACAACCCTGCATGCCAAGTGTCCACTTATGCCGAGTACAAACCTGCATGCCGAGTGTCCACTTATGCCGAGCGCTGTGATTGCCTGGTCGATCTTCCAGGTAACACCGACCATATTTACAGCAATCAGACTAACTATGTATGCTTGCTTATTAACTTTACACAAATTTAAATCTGTACAAAAATTTCATATTTTAGTCCAATTCAAACGCGCCCCGATATCACTTATCGTTTAGTATATTTATAACTATTGTAAATATGCTATTTTATCATTCTCAATATATCCAATAAAATTTCATAATTAATATTTCACAAATATTAATTAATTTATAATGATTATAAATTAATTAAATCAAGTGTTCAAAGGAGTTTTCAGCATTTCAGTTGTGTGACACTATGGTGTAAATTTGGTTAGTGATTAATATTGAACAATTCAAATATTAACGTTCACACGTCCATAGCAGGTTGTAACGACCCATAAGTTCACCACTTTGATAAATTATACTTATATTCGAAATATTCAAATACAAGATTTTATAACACAAATTATTATATTTTGACCATAAATAATGATGGTAAACTTGTTTTAAAGGTATGTTAACAAATATGAATATTTGTGGGTTTTCATCAGAAAACGACGAAAATCAGTTTTAAGGAAAATTGTGATTTTCTCAATATTAACGCGGACGTCACGGATACATACACTTATTTATCAATTTAAGAAAGAATATGAATAAACATTATTTATTTTATTTTTGGAAATAAATTATATTTATGACATTATCAGGGATATCATCACTTTTATATATTTTTTGAAATTTTTGGATTAAGTTTAAATAATCAAATAATTGTTTTAAAATGATAATGATTCATTTTATTTAGTCATATAGTGATAATAAATCATTTATAATAATTGTATAAAAATATATACTTGATTTGAAGATATAAGAAAATTGGTAATGCTTTGTCGATACAACGTCACTTTTTGTAAACACTTATTTAATATTAGTTTATATGGTTTACAAATTTAATTGAGCACTTATAATTATTCTAAAATGAAAAGAAATATATTTTCTAAATTTTTTTACACATATATATATATATATGTATATAGTTTAACAGAGAAGTAATAATATGACCGGAATTCGTATTTCGGTTTTTCAACGGTTTATCAAATAGAAGTTATAATCGAATGTTGCACCATGGTTTGTCAAATGAGACATATGTGTGCATATTTACATGCATATAACATGTATAAACCTATAAGAAGTTACCATGAGAATTTACACGTTTACCTTAAGTAAAATAAGTGTAAAAATCTAGATATTTTCTAATCAAAACAAAAAAAACTTACTATCACTTATAAGCACATAGAGGGGCATATGGAGGAGGAGGAGGAGCATGGCTATGGGTGATGGGAGAGGTTTTGGTGAAGATGTTGAAGATATTTTACATTTTACTTAAGCGTTAAGCTTCCAAAATGCTATAAATAGCACCTTACTCACTTATTCTCACATTAATTCTCTTCTTCTTCCTTTTCTTGAAGCTTTTTAATGGCTTCCCAAAGTGATGAGGAAATTGTGCAAATGCAAAGTGATGGAAAATAAATAAAACAAAGTTATATACATATACATACAAAGTTCCTTCACCTTAAAGCTACGTCCAAAACACTCCCTACCACCTCGACAACCACGACCACCCCTCTTCCAAGCACCAAGGCCAAGCTTCACCACTCAACGAGGCATGGTCGAACCTACATGAGTTAAGGTGGAGATCCAGAAGCTCCAGAGTAAAGAAAAGAGAAAGGAAGTGCTGTTGGAATGCCGTCGGTTTGATTTTAGGAAGCTTCGAAAAAGTTTGGGGCAGAGAAGGAAGTGAAGGTGTGAAGAGTAGTGATATTTGCTTAAATGTTGGTAGAAGAGGATAGAGTTTGGTTTTGTAAAAGTGAGTTAATCTCACTTTGAACCACTTATTAATCACTTATTAATATTTCTTATTGATCACTGAAATATTGCTTACCATTAGTGATAATAATAGACATCAACTACTTAAAGTTATACCCTTGATCATATGCTATAATGATTGCTTATATATTTGTTTAATATGTATGGATGATGATTGGTTGATAATATGTTTGTTTGGTTGTGGAATAACTCACGTTAAATACACGTAGAATTTACACAAAGGAAATTACTTTCTTGTATGAATTATAAAAGTGTTACAGAATGGTTAAACCTCTTTAAAATGGTTTATAAATATGAAAACTAATTTCGATAAAGTTTGAAAAAGATTTGAAAATGGAGTCAAAATAGGCGCGTCGTGTAACGGTAGTTTGCGATTTTGCGTCGTAAAATTTAAGTCAATGTGTAAAGTGGAACATAACACAAAATGATTCGAAATAAGAATTTTTCGAACTATTATGACTATAGTTTTCAAATGAAGAAGAAAAATCAAGATTTCATTGAATAGAATTTGAGTTATGTCCAAATCAAGTTTTTAAATACATCGCGGTTTGGCAGTTTTGGGAACCAAAATGAAAAAATCTTTTAAACGGATATTTTTATATCTTTAAAAATATGAAATAAATTCCATAAATATATAAAAATGTTTTAGAAGGGATTTGATTTATAAAAATGGACATATGTGGAATGAAGTTAATGTTTTGATCATATAAGCTTTTAAAAACATTATTCGCAACACTTTTTGCAGCAGTTTTTGGTAACCTTTGGAATTAAGAATTAAACTTAGGATTTTCTTCCCATATCTTTTGTAAATGTTTTTCAAACAATAAATCAAGTATTCTAAAGAGTTTAAAGTTGATCAAATAACTTGACCGCATTATGGGTGACAAAGAGATAATATCTAGACCCGATCATGAACAACCAGTGTCTGGGTTCCGCTTTAGCTATCTAGACTGGCCCGATGGAGGAGATAGTAAATTTTATTTACTTGAACCACATTTTCCAAAGATAAAAGGAGATTTGGAGATTCCCAAAAGTTAAAATAAGATTTTAAATAACAAGATTTTGGTAATATACGAAACATATTGGTTAAACTTTATAAAACTCCGAGAAGGGAACTCATACTATCCATATGAATTTAAAAGGTGATTTTTTATTATTTGACGAATGGTGCATGTTGAATACGGAAATTAGTATTGAGTATAATTAATATAATTCTAATGTGACGACCCGACTTTCCACTCTTGGAAAATCGCATCATCTTTAAGAAAGAAAGGGATAGAAAAGAGAAAAGAAAGAAGAGAAGAAAGAAACAACACAAGAATCTCAACAGAGGAACGAATAAATTATATTGATAACATAAGTATTACATAGTATACATCAAATATCAGAGTACACAGACATATACAACACATACTAGACAGTTATAAACACCTGTCTAGTTATTACAACTCAATCACAAACAAAGTCACTCAGAGATACCAACACAGCGGAAAACTATATAACTATACGCAGAAGCCTCCTGCTACATATGCTCCTCCATAATACGTCAAGCTAATCCTGAATCCTAACCTGAATTCCCTTGGCTACTCATAAAAATTTGAGTACCCAAGAGTTATAGAAAAACAGAAATAACTCCGGGTCAGACATGGGTCTGGTGTGAGTAACAGGTTAAAGTTGCTTAACTTTGAAAACCTTTGAAAAGAAAAGGTATCACGTAAGACTTCCCACACATAAACATGGAAAAGTTTTTACCTTACGCTAACCAAAAAATTTGATAGGAAATTCGATGATATTATAATAGTGTCTAGGGTTTTCAAGTAAAATACAGAAATAGCTGAAATGCTTACATCTCACATTCCAACATAGTTGGGCACAACTAATACGTACGGCACTTATTGGATTTTAGATTCCATCAATGGCCAGGCTACTGGGGTATCGCCCGTCACAGTACGTGGCCTAGATCACCGTACCGAGGATTACTCCCTTCATCCCGTGCAACACAAAGCCGGACCCGTTCCTTACTGAACAGTTCCAAACAAGACAACCCCGCAGTTGTGCTCAGCAACCGCACCACAAAGCCGAAAATAAAGGGACCTCTAGCCAGGGATAAATCTTGCTCTCAAGTGGGGGCTACCCACGAAGCGTTGATGCACCTCCCCTGTTTTAACCATTCCCGGTTGATGAGGCTTGAGGCTACGATTACCTTTGTAGGACATATCACTTAGAATGCTCATCGTCCACCTGACGATGTTCTGAAAGCATTCGATCCATACAAGTTCGTTCCGGGTTCGAACGAAACCGAAGGCATTATCTCGTTACACTCGTATTGGAATCACCCTCAGAGTTAACGACAATAACCCTTGCACTCTGATTCACCATCTCGAATCTATAAGCACTATTCCGTCAAACTCATTACGGAATCACCCACAGAGTTATACTGACGTATAGCCCTTACACCTCGAGTCTTCACTCGCTCCACTTGGATTAACGACCTAACGTTATTTGGAATCGATGTGGTTTTCGGATTCCAAATATGGAAACCCGATCCCGGTTTCATCGAAATCCAAAGCGTGTCTTTTAAGGTCCAAGTTTTTTTAAAGTTTAAAACAATTCAATTCATTATCTAAATATACACAGATAGATAATTCTCATCACAATAGATAATCAACCTTATCATTATCAACAGATAATTCATATCAAAATCAGATAATTCATATTATCATCCAAAAGCAACCAATGCATCCATATCACATACACTACTCATCTCATAGCTGAGATTTACAAACCATACCAATCAATACCCATCATCAAACATAAGCAACTATCTAATGATCACACTATTTATAATTAATTTAAAATGAATTAAATTAATTACTTACTCTCTAATTAATTTAAAATGAATTAAATTAATTACTACATCATCAAAATTCTGCTTATCTTAATCTTCAATTGATTACAAATCAATTTAAATAATCATCATCTCATAATTCATTTCACTTAATCATTACCGATTAACTATCTCTAATTACAATAAGTAATTAGTATTTAATATTAATTATACCTTAATTAATCAATTCCAAATTACATCACTAATTAATTAATTAATGGTTCCTAATTATATTTAATCAATCTCTATATAAATTAATTACATAAGTAATTAATCTCCAATTAATCCACATATATATATTAATCACCTTTGATTAATAACTATTCAGTAATTAACTACTTTAATTACTCATCCCATCAATTAATTATTCTCAATTAATTATCTTCATTAATCACTTGATTAATCTCAAAGTAATCCAAATTACTTCTATTGTAATTATCTTTAATTACATTTAGTAATTATTAATTAATTACTTCTCTAAATAATTATAATCCATAAATTACATAAAGTAATTAACAATAATCAACAATTGTTTAAATTAATTAAACTTAATTAATCTAAACTATTCACATTAATTAAATTAATTACACCAAGTAATTAATTCATTAATTACTTCATTAAGTAATTAAACAATTGATTATTATTAATTAATTAATCTAATTAATTATCAAAAATTAATCACATTAATTAATTGTTAAAATAATCTTAAGTTAATGACCTTCATTAGCATTTCTTAGTTACTTAATTAAGTAACTTATATTAATCATTATTAATTATCAGCTAATTAATATTAAATTACAATTTAATTAATCTCAAATTATTAATCAATTAAGTGTTAATTAAAATCTTAATTAATCATTAATCACTTGATTAAATAAATCTTAATCATTAATTAAAATTTAATTAACCATTCTTAATTATAGATTAATTAACCTTAATTAATTAATCTCAAATCTTAATTAATTAACTTAAAAATTATTAATTACTTAATTAAACATCCACATATTCATTAATTAAATAATTGATATTCCATTTAAATTAAATAAATAATTTAAATGAAATCAATTTCCTTAAGTTCAAAATTAAGAAAACATTCTTCTTTATACAAAGTAATTTAAACACTTTATTTCAAAACAAAATTCAATTTTAAAATTTCTTTTTAAATTTCAAACTGAAACACAAATTAACTTTTCATTCCAAATTCAATTTAAAAATTTAAAACTTTACTTACACTTTCATCTTCATTTTCAAATTCAAATTATTTAACTTCCTAAAGTAGTCAAAACAAATTTAAATTTTAAAAACTTATTTAATTTTAAAAACTTCCATTAAGGTCAAATCTCAGGTTTCAAAAACTGAATTTAAATTTATTTTAAATTCTTATTCCATAATTTAAAACTTACAGTTTTAAATACAAACCAATGTTTCTTTATTTATTTTTTAAAAGTTTAAAGTCTAAATTTAAATTCCAGTTTTTAAATTCAAATTTAGGTTCCAGTTTCCAGATTTAAACTTGATTTAAAATTTCAGTTGCATTTTTTTTAAAATTTGCTATTCAATTTAAAACAGAAAACAGAAAAACAGTTTCCTGTTTAGTTTAACAACTTAAGTTTGAATTCAAAAATGATTAAAAATCCAAGATTTAAATTATTGATTTCATACTTAAGTTTCAGGTTTAAACATTTCAGATTGAACTTCATCTTTAAGTTTAAACTCATCTTTTAAATTTTCAAAATAGAAAAACAGTTTCTGTTTTAAGTTTAAAACCAACTTGGATTTTAAGACATTTCAAATTTAATTCAAAGATCTAAAATTTAAAACTTATTGAATACAAATTCAACTTCAGATTCAAGGCTTAATCCAGATTTTTTTTTTGATTGCATCTTACCTTCACTGTAAATTTTTAATAAACCTGGAAAACAGGTTTGAGCAACTTTAAAAAACTGCAGTATTTACATTTTTTTAAACTCAAATTACTTTAAAATAAACAGAATTCAAACTCTTGAATTCATATCTAAATTCAATTTCAACTTATACTTAGTTCAGATTTGGGTTTATATTTAAATTCTTACCTTAAAAAAAAATTAAAAAAAAAACTGGAAAAACAGGCTCTTTTAAAATGCCAAAACCTGAAACACTAAGACCCGAGCTTCCACAAATTTACTTCGGGAAAACAACATACTGGCTTCGAGTTTCCCTTCCCATTTACCCGAGACTAACCCGAGTACAAAAACCCTGCAACCCAATAACATACCCTATCATCACTACATGCATAAACCCCTGTGCACCCACTCCCCTACTCCGGCATCACTGGCGATCATCCATGACCATCCTCTATTGACCCAAAATCCCTATATCAACATTCAACCTTCAAAATCCCATAATACAACTTGAATTTGAATTCAATTTTTTTAAACCAAAACCTGGAACAGTCAAACCACCTTCCCCCTAAATCCTGTCAACGGTGGAATTTCCCAATTTCGACCACCTTCATCCTCCAAATTCCGGTGACAACTCCATCAACACATCGTCCATCCATACCCAGAAAATCTTTGAACTCGAATCATTATAAATGCAGAAATGTTCGATTCTCCACAGCCCAGAAACAACTAGGGTTCATAAATATAAATCCCAAATTCAACATCAACATGTAATCATGATCCAATTTAGAATTTTTCCCATAATCATTGATAGTTATTCTATCAACAGAAGCAAAATCAATCAATTCAAATGCAAGAATCAATTGTACTATATAAAAATGTAAAATACAGTATGTTCATCTCTGCATTTGGTTTACAGCATAATAAATTGTAATTTTTGATTTAAAATTCTTAAATTCACTTATAGTTTCTATTTGTAAACCTGAAACAATAAATTATAACATTTGAATTTTCCTCTATATTAATTATTGTTCTGTGTAACCTGATTTCCAGGTTACAGAAAATTCAAATTTGATTCATATAAATTTGAATTTTACTCTAATCCTAAACAAACAGATTTTATTCAATTTTGAACTTAAACTATAACAATCTAAACCTTGGAGATCTGACATGCATTACATTTCTTATATACACAGGTAGGAAGACTAAAAAGCATATGCACAAATTTAATTCATCAGATTTAAACAAGCATGAAATCCTACTTATTTATTTTAAATTAGGTGTTACTCACCTGTATAATGATGCAGACCCCAGATTTAGCATGCAGTAGCTTGAATGCAGATGCAGATTCTCCCCAGGTTGCTTTTTGAATACATGCAGGCTTCATTTGATTAAAATTGAAATGCTTCATGATTGCAGACTTGAAGAAGTTGTAGATGTATGCAAACTTGAATTTATCCATGCTTCCAGATTTTGAAAATTCATGCATGCAGGCTTCCTTGATTTCATGAATGCAGATTTTATTTGTTGCATGCAGATTAAGTTTTTGGAGGATGCAGATTCGAATTTTGAGGAATTTGTATGCAAGTGTTTACTTGATTGAGAAATGCATTTGAACAAAGTTTTCAAATTTCTTTTGTCCAGAAATGGAAAAAATGAGAAAGAGAAATGGAATGAGTAAATACATGTTTTATATAACAATATTTTGATGTAAATTAAAATTAAAGAAAAACAAAATGACAACATGACACTTGTCTAAGATGTTAACACATGTAAATTTACTCACTTAAAAATTTAAAACATGTTACTTAAATTTTAAATTATATACACATGTCTCTTTCCAAGTAATTAGTTATTTAATTAAGTGTTAAAGAAAATTATACTTAATGAATGCATGTTCATATTTAAAATTGTATTTTAAATTTCAAATTAAATTTACAAATCAAAATTATCAATCAACATTTAAAAGGAATTAACACAAACATTTTGTAACTTATTTAATATACAAACTTGAATTAAAATGAATTTTTAAACCAATAAAACATTTTTATTATATTTAAAAATCATATAGTATTTTATTAAATATTTTTTTTAAAAAGCTTAAATTCAAAATAAATCACAATTCCTATTTTTAAAACATTAAAACTAATTTAACAACTTATGAAATTTAAAATATATATAAATACATATACATTATTAAATAGAAAACAATTTTATTAGTTTATTAAAAATAAATTCACAAATTAAATATTCAAATAAAGAAGATTACAGAATCAAATCAAATTTATTAACAAAAATCATCAATTCAATTTAAATTTAAACTCAGATTATTAAATTTAAATTGTCCAAAATTCCGGGATATTACAATGCTTCCCCCTTAAAAGAATTTCGTCCCCGAAATTTAAAAGAAAGGTAATTTAATAATCTATTTACAGATTTTATTTTAAAATACATCATATGTTAATCATATGCCAACAACCAAAGCAACCAATTCACACAATCAAAACAAATCTAATTATCCCAAAGAATTTTGGATAAAACTTCCACGAGTTTCCCCGGTATATATATATCGGGATACTCGCTCTATAGAATCCAAACAATCAATACTACTAAGCTATAGAGCTCCTAACAACAATTCTAAACAGAATATCAGACTACAAACGAGTCTGACTCAACAACCAATCCATCCTAAACGGCTGGTTCTAAAACCAGAAATATCAAACACGTACTCCCTCAGAGATACGTGAAACATACTGAATCCCAGTTACCCAAACTGGCAATTCAACTCTAGAAAACCAAACACTGATCTAACCCAACACAGAAGAAACCAAAACACTTCGGGGCTAGCTTCCCAAGCTTATAGCTCCCCCAGATCGGAGAAAAACTTATCCCAAATCAAATCTCCGATTTCAGAATCCAAATTCTCCGTCTCTTATCCATAAAAACTCTTCGGACGATCCTGGACTTCAACATCCTTCCTGATCAGCTCAACTCTTGCTGATGCTTCTAGAAACAGACTGGATCAAAACAATCCAATGATCTCCTCAAGATCACCCAAATACCAAGAACACACACCATGCTTCTCAACAACAGAAGACAGAACAAACTTATCCTTATCCGGAAAAGAAAACAGAAACACCCCCAAACTGCTTCCGCTGCACAACTCTGATCCGAAACAGAAGAAAATGCTGAAGAACACAAGCACAGACTAGACAACCCAGCACAGAAATATGGTTCCATATATCCATAAGAAAATTCAGATGTTCCTCCCAAACCTGAGTTGCTTCACCAACTTCTATCTCAAGGAACCATCCATCTATTAACTGAACCACCAGTTCCATTCCTGGAAAGAAAACTCGATCTCCAGATGCAGACAAACTCTGACTTCCTGGAAGAAATCCGGAAAATCTCCAACAATCCAAAAGAACACACTATCGCAAGTCACTTTTGCGATCAACTCAGCCTAAATCCAAAGAAAACTGCTCTCTCTCAACCAAACAGAACAGCTTATGCTGGCTTAACCAACTTACTAGAGAAAAAGATCCACTCTGCTGCTTCTGAACTCCACTTCAGAGAAAATACTCAGCCAGAAGACTCCTTACCAACTCAGAACATTCTGCTAAACTCAGCCACATCACCGAGCAGACTCACTTCTTACTCTTGTTCCAAAGAAACATCTTCGGAAATATCCATAGTCACTGCATCTCATCACGCAGCTACTACTTCCTGAGATATCAAGATACCATCACTTGCTTACTTCTGCCCTACCAACAGATCCAAACTCAATTCTGCACTTCAAAGATGAACTCCGAACCTTTAGAAGGTTTTCTTCAGAGATCGGTGAAGTACTTTCACCAAGCAAAACTCACTCGAGACGGTATTAGGTCTACAGTCTCGACAAATAAACTTCCAACCTTATCCATTCACTCCAATCAATGGTAGTCGTGTTACACACACTTCTACCTCATCTACCTTTATAACTTATATTGGAAAAAAAAACCCGAACAGGTTAACCAACAAATAGGTAGAACCAATATATATATATATATATATATATATTAAAAATACAAATACGCTCTCTCAAGATAGACACCACTACAGAGCCTAGGTATTCACTCAACCTAATGCTCTGATACCAACTTTGACGACCCGACTTTCCACTCCCGGAAAATCGCATCATCTTTAAGAAAGAAAGGGATAGAAAAGAGAAAAGAAAGAAGAGAAGAAAGAAACAACACAAGAATCTCAACAGCGGAACGAATTTATATTAATAACATAAGTATTACATAGTATACATCAAATATCAGAGTACACAGACATATACAACACATACTAGACAGTTATAAACACCTGTCTAGTTATTACAACTCAATCACAAACAAAGACACTCAGAGATACCAACACAGCGGAAAACTATATAACTATACGCAGAAGCCTCCTGCTCCATATGCTCCTCCATAATACGTCAAGCTAATCCTGAATCCTAACCTGAATTCCCTTGGCTACTCGTAAAAATTTGAGTACCCAAGAGTTATAGAAAAACAGAAATAACTCCGGGTCAGACATAGGTCTGGTGTGAGTAACAGGTTAAAGTTGCTTAACTTTGAAAACCTTTGAAAAGAAAAGGTATCACGTAAGACTTCCCACACATAAACATGGAAAAGTTTTTACCTTACGCTAACTAAAACATTTGATAGGAAATCCGATGATATTATAATAGTGTCTAGGGTTTTCAAGTAAAATACAGAAATAGCTGAAATGCTTACATCTCACATTCCAACATAGTTGGGCACAACTAATACATACGACACTTATTGGATTTTGGATTCCATCAATGGCCAGGCTACTGGGGTACCGCCCGTCACAGTACGTGGCCTAGATCACCGTACCGAGGATTACTCCCTTCATCCCGTGCAACACAAAGCCGGACCCGTTCCTTACTGAACAGTTCCAAACAAGACAACCTCGCAGTTGTGCTCAGCAACCGCACCACTAAGCCGAAAATAAAGGGACCTCTAGACAGGGATAAATCTTGCTCTCAAGTGGGGGCTACCCACGAAGCGTTGATGCACCTCCCCTATTTTAGCCATTCCCGGTTGATGAGGCTTGAGGCTACGATTACCTTTATAGGACATATCACTTAGAATGCTCATCGTCCACCTGACGATGTTCTGAAAGCATTCGATCCATACAAGTTCGTTCTGGGTTCGAACGAAACCGAAGGCATTATCTCGTTACATTCGTATTGGAATCACCCTCAGAGTTAACGACAATAACCCTTGCACTCTGATTCACCATCTCGAATCTATAAGCACTATTCCGTCAAACTCATTACGGAATCACCCACAGAGTTATACTGACGTATAGCCCTTACACCTCGAGTCTTCACTCGCTCCACTTGGATTAATGACCTAACGTTATTTGGAATCGATGTGGTTTTCGGATTCCAAATATGGAAACCCGATCCCGGTCTCATCGAAATCCAAAGCGTGTCTTTTAAGGTCCAAGTTGTTTTAAAGTTTAAAACAATTCAATTCATTATCTAAATATACATTGATAGATAATTCTCATCACAATAGATAATCAACCTTATCATTATCAACAGATAATTCATATCAAAATCAGATAATTCATATTATCATCCAAAAGCAACCAATGCATCCATATCACATACACTACTCATCTCATAGCTGAGATTTACAAACCATACCAATCAGTACCCATCATCAAACATAAGCAACTATCTAATGATCACACTATTTATAATTAATTTAAAATGAATTAAATTAATTACTTACTCTCTAATTAATTTAAAATGAATTAAATTAATTACTACATCATTAAAATTCTGCTTATCTTAATCTTCAGTTGATTACAAATCAATTTAAATAATCATCATCTCATAATTCATTTCACTTAATCATTACTGATTAACTATCTCTAATTACAATAAGTAATTAGTATTTAATATTAATTATACCTTAATTAATCAATTCCAAATTACATCATTAATTAATTAATTAATGATTCCTAATTATATTTAATCAATCTCTATATAAATTAATTACATAAGTAATTAATCTCCAATTAATCCACATATATATATTAATCACCTTTGATTAATAACTATTCAGTAATTAACTACTTTAATTACTCATCCCATCAATTAATTATTCTCAATTAATTATCTTCATTAATCACTTGATTAATCTCAAAGTAATCCAAATTACTTCTATAGTAATTATCTTTAATTACATTTAGTAATTATTAATTAATTACTTCTCTAAATAATTACAATCCATAAATTACATAAAGTAATTATCAATAATCAACAATTGTTTAAATTAATTAAACTTAATTAATCTAAACTATTCACATTAATTAAATTAATTACACCAAGTAATTAATTCATTAATTACTTCGTTAAGTAATTAAACAATTGATTATTATTAATTAATTAATCTAATTAATTATCAAAAATTAATCACATTAATTAATTGTTAAAATAATCTTAAGTTAATGACCTTCATTAGCATTTCTTAGTTACTTAATTAAGAATTAACTTATATTAATCATTATTAATTATCAACTAATTAATATTAAATTACAATTTAATTAATCTCAAATTATTAATCAATTAAGTGTTAATTAAAATCTTAATTAATCATTAATCACTTGATTAAATAAATCTTAATCATTAATTAAAATTTAATTAACCATTCTTAATTATAGATTAATTAACCTTAATTAATTAATCTCAAATCTTAATTAATTAACTTAAAAATTATTAATTACTTAATTAAACATCCACATATTCATTAATTAAATAATTAATATTCCATTTAAATTAAATAAATAATTTAAATGAAATCAATTTCCTTAAGTTCAAAATTAAGAAAACATTCTTCTTTATACAAAGTAATTTAAACACTTTATTTCAGAACAAAATTCAATTTTAAAATTTCTTTTTAAATTTCAAACTGAAACACAAATTAACTTTTCATTCCAAATTCAGTTTAAAAATTTAAAACTTTACTTACACTTTCATCTTCATTTTCAAATTCAAATTATTTAACTACCTAAAGTAGTCAAAACAAATTTAAATTTTAAAAACTTATTTAATTTTAAAAACTGCCATTAAGGTCAAATCTCAGGTTTCAAAAACTGAATTTAAATTTATTTTAAATTCTTTTTCCATAATTTAAAACTTACAGTTTTAAATACAAACCAATGTTTCTTTATTTATTTTTTAAAAGTTTAAAGTCTAAATTTAAATTCCAGTTTTTAAATTCAAATTTAGGTTCCAGTTTCCAGATTTAAACTTGATTTAAAATTTCAGTTGCATTTTTTTTAAAATTTGCTTTTCAATTTAAAACAGAAAACAGAAAAACAGTTTCCTGTTTAGTTTAACAACTTAAGTTGAATTCAAAAATGACTAAAAATCCAAGAATTAAATTATTGATTTCATACTTAAGTTTCAGGTTTAAACATTTCAGATTGAACTTCATCTTTAAGTTTAAACTCATCTTTTAAATTTTCAAAACAGAAAAACAGTTTCTGTTTTAAGTTTAAAACCAACTTGGATTTTAAGACATTTCAAATTTAATTCAAAGATCTAAAATTTAAAACTTATTGAATACAAATTCAACTTCAGATTCAAGGCTTAATCCATATTTTCTTTTTGATTGCATCTTACCCTCACTGTAAATTTTTAATAAACCTGGAAAACAGGTTTGAGCAACTTTAAAAAACTGCAGTATTTACATTTTTTTTAAACTCAAATTACTTCAAAATAAATAGAATACAAACTCTTGAATTCATATCTAAATTCAATTTCAACTTATACTTAGTTCAGGTTTGGGTTTATATTTAAATTCTTACCTTAAAATATTTTTTAAAAAAAAAAAACTGGAAAAACAGGCTCTGTTAAAATGCCAAAACCTGAAACACTAAGACCCGAGCTTCCATAAATTTACTTCGGGAAAACAACATACTGGCTTCGAGTTTCCCTTCCCATTTACCCGAGACCAACCCGAGTACAAAAACCCTGCAACCCAAAAACATATCCTATCATCACTACATGCACAAACCCCTGTGCACCCACTCCCCTACTCCGGCATCACTGGCGATCATCCATGACCATCCTCTATTGACCCAAAATCCCTATATCAACATTCAACCTTCAAAATCCCATAATACAACTTGAATTTGAATTCAAGTTTTTTAAACCAAAACCTGGAACAGTCAAACCACCTTCCCCCCTAAATCCTGTCAACGGTGGAATTTCCCAATTCCAACTACCTTCATCCTCCAAATTCCGGTGACAACTCCATCAACACATCATCCATCGAAAATCTTTGAACTCGAATCATTATAAATGCAGAAAAGTTCGATTCTCCACAGCCCAGAAACAACTAAGGTTCATAAATATAAATCCCAAATTCAACATCAACATGTAATCGTAATCCAATTTAGAATTTTTCCCATAATCATTGATAGCTATTCTATCAACAGAAGCAAAATCAATCAATTCAAATGCAAGAATCAAGTGCACTATATAAAAATGTAAAATACAGTATGTTCATCTCTGCATTTGGTTTACAGCATAATAAATTGTAATTTTTGATTTAAAATTCTTAAATTCACTTATAGTTTCTATTTGTAAACCTGAAACAATAAATTATAACATTTGAATTTTCCTCTATATTAATTATTGTTCTGTGTAACCTGATTTCCAGGTTACAGAAAATTCAAATTTGATTCATATAAATTTGAATTTTACTCTAATCCTAAACAAACAGATTTTATTCAATTTTGAACTTAAACTATAACAATCTAAACCTTGGAGATCTGACATGCATTACATTTCTTATATACACAGGCAGGAAGACTAAAAAGCATATGCACAAATTTAATTCATCAGATTTAAACAAGCATGAAATCCTACTTATTTATTTTAAATTAGGTGTTACTCACCTGTATAATGATGCAGACCCCAGATTTAGCATGCAGTAGCTTGAATGCAGATGCAAATTCTCTCCAGGTTGCTTTTTGAATACATGCAGGCTTCATTTGATTAAAATTGAAATGCTTCATGATTGCAGACTTGAAGAAGTTGCAGATGTATGCAAACTTGAATTTATCCATGCTTCCAGATTTTGAAAATTCATGCATGCAGGCTTCCTTTATTTCATGAATGCAGATTTTATTTGTTGCATGCAGATTAAGTTTTTGGAGGATGCAGATTTGAATTTTGAGGAATTTGTATGCAAGTGTTTACTTGATTGAGAAATGCATTTGAACAAAGTTTTCAGATTTCTTTTGTCCAGAAATGGAAAAAATGAGAAAGAGAAATGAATGAGTAAATACATGTTTTATATAACAATATTTTGATTTAAATTAAAATTAAAGAAAAACAAAGTGACAACATGACACTTGTCTAAGATGTTAACACATGTAAATTTACTCACTTAAAAATTTAACACATGTTACTTAAATTTTAAATTATATACACATGTCTCTTTCCAAGTAATTAGTTATTTAATTAAGTGTTAAAGAAAATTATACTTAATGAATGCATGTTCATATTTAAAATTGTATTTTAAATTTCAAATTAAATTTACAAATCAAAATTATCAATCAACATTTAAAAAGAATTAACACAAACATTTTGTAACTTATTTAATATACAAACTTGAATTAAAATGAATTTTTAAACTAATAAAACATTTTTCTTATATTTAAAAATCATATAGTATTTTATTAATATATTTTTTAAAAATCTTAAATTCAAAATAAATCACAATTCCTATTTTTAAAACATTAAAACTAATTTAACAACTTATGAAATTTAAAATATATATAAATACATATACATTATTAAATAGAAAACAATTTTATTAGTTTATTAAAAATAAATTCACAAATTAAATATTCAAATAAAGAAGATTACAGAATCAAATCAAATTTATTAACAAAAATAATCAATTCAATTTAAATTTAAACTCAGATTATTAAATTTAAATTGTCCAAAATTCCGGGATATTACATCTAATATCCTATTTACTCAATACTAATGGGTTTGAATTCACCATCTTAGATAACAAGGTTTTGACTCATTTAAAAGATATGTTCTAAAAATATGAAACGTCTATTAAAATTATATTAAATTATGGAAACATATGCTTATGTAATTAATGAGATGGTTTGGTATTTTCAAAGTTAAAAGGAGGTTTAATAATTCCGTATATGCTAAAACAAAAGATGATTTTAAGATGTATATCTAAGAATTTACTTAGATTAAAGACACTAATTAATTGAATAATAATCAGCTATATACTTGACATCTTTTGTCGATAATTGGTTCATAGAAACTAGGGGTCGGATTTGGGTGATTCTTATCCACAAACCACTTCGTACCAACATACATTCGAAAGTGAAAGTATGTTGAAGACAATGATTTTGAAGATGAAGATCTTCATAATGAAGGGCTGCTTTCCACTAACCTTAGGGGTAATTCCCTTAACATATATATGGTGGAAGTGGTTCCTTCAATTTGAAATCTTCGATGCAAGGACTACTCGCTTCTAATCCTAGGTGTGATTCCTAAACAGGATGTTGTAGGAGAAATGTCTTTGGTTTGTCCTGTTCTTGGACAACTTGTATGGATGAGTGTCTAACATTGCATTTATAAGACCACGTATATTGATCTCTACAAACGTACATTTTTTTGGTGGTGTAGGAAGTAACTTATCACATACTTATCACCTGTCTTTGAGATATACGAGCTCAGGGGTTTGATTTTTGTGGAAATCAATAATGTATTATTAGAAATGGCAATGTGGCATTTAAAGTAGTATTTATTCTGAGAAAGCTAAAATGTTACCTTTAGCCTCACACATCGGTAATGGTAAAAACATGGTAGATGCGGTAGGGTTAAGTGGGTCACACCCATTAGAATATAGTCATCACCTTTGTAAATTACCCTATATATACTGAATTTGTTGTGTATGCTATGAGATGTCTTGGATAGGTTAGGAATGACCAGGGTGATGGCGTATTCAGTACTATCTACGGTAGAGATAGGCCAGTTTTATGTTGGTAGAGGTTGAAGCCTCAGGTGCATCCCTTTAGAAATGTACTGTCGGAATGTAGTCTCCTACCTTATCATTATATGGAATCCATTCTTTAATAGGAGCCTTTACGGTTTTAGTTGTAAACCTATTATGCTGTAATTTAATTAATATAACATTTTTGGCTATGATTAATATGTTATTTGAAATGGTTTTCAAAGAATGTCATTAAAAAATAATATCCCTGATTTTACGTCATAAATGTTTTGGTTATCATAAGGTAAAAACCCATCCGTGTTTATGTGTGGCGTGGTTTTATGAGATACCCTTTATTTTTAAAAACCCATGTTTTGAGTTTTCTCACACCGGTCCCATGACTGAATCGGAGTTTATTTACTTTTCCCCTAAAACTTTGGGTGCCCTATTTTTCCCCGCAGCCAAGTAGTCAGATCTAGCATGGAGCATTTTGGAGGAGCTTTATTTTCCAATGTAGATAGTTATCCATTTCAATATCTGCTGCATTTGTTTACTATTGTATTCAGCATTTATAAGGATAAAGAATCATAACCATCCAGGTTGATATTAGGATAGACTCTGATGTTTGTATTTAAAATTTCCACAGTAAAGAAAATATACTGAAATAATACATGTTATTCCATTGGTATAAGATTATGTTCTGTCTTTATTTTTCTTTTTGCCCTTCATCAATTTGCCTTTTCGGCTCTTGGATATTCGGCACGTGAATACCGTGGATGTATCATCACACAAGTGATGTGACATTTTGGCCAAATTTTTTGCTTGCTTATTTTCGATAATATCAAATTTTACTTGGTTAATCATTACCTAGTTGTGACGATTATTTACCAATTGTCTTCTTCAAATACACATATCACTTCGCACTTATGGAATTTGGTTATGGTCAAAATTCCAATGTCATCCGTATTCAACTTTGTAGTCCAAACACAAAGTCCTTGTTTCAAAAATAATAATAATTATTAACGAACTAATATGACTAGAGATTTTGACTTTGGGTTGATTTCAGTTGAACATGACACTAACCCCATATAACTAAGGAGACAAGTCCTCTTTTGAATAGTGTTTCACTTCTAATACTTCAATTTGGCTCAACTATTGTCGTTCGATGAATGTCTTTCTATGATTTAACTATAATCAAAGTAGAGCTTTCATATTGAAGATCAACAGTATTCTCAAGTCAATAAATTGTGTAAATTAGTCACTTTGGTATTTCATGTTTGACCTTAGTAATTTTACCGACAGAAAACTATCGAGTGAGCCACTCATTGTTATCCAATAACTATCAAATGTAACTCCTTTGGTGTCCTAAGCAGTCATGAGTAATACACAGCTCAACATTTGGAGAGCGTTACTTACTATAGTCTCAACGGATGCATCAATATCCAGACTCGATATGTCTTGACTAGGAATATTCAAAACGATATGTTTATTTTTATTGTGATAAATTACTCATGGTTACAACATTTTGTAACTACTATCACAAAACATACTATTTATGGATTTCTATTAAACACACCTTTAACAAAATTAATTAACTAATATAATACATTATATCAAGTATGTAATAGAAAGAAGATGCTTTCTATTTCAAATAAGATTGGCTTTCCAATTAGATACATGTAATAAATTACATAATTGCACCTAGGGAATAACCATAACTATATCAATCTCCCACCTGTACTCGGAGTTAATTATGGAATCTTATTCCAATTTATCCGATTTGATCGGTCCCTCGGTGAACGAGTATGCTATTATGCTTCAATTGGCTACTATGTCAATCAACTCCCTCCGATGTTGATTTTAACGTATGTATATTGTTAAGAATCAAAATGAAAATATGTATATGATATAGATTAGTCTAAGAGTTGATTTTAACATAAGTATAAAGAGTTCGTCAACTCTTATGATTGCTCCCATACGATATGTTAAAATCTATATGTATTAGTCTGAAGAGTTCATCAACTCTTACAATTGCTCCCATGAAAGGGGTGCATTGTTGTAACACCCCGTAATTTTACGACAATTAATTAAAAATAAATTTAATAAATAAGTAATAATGCTACAAAGAAGAATTTTTACATACATCAGAATTGCCTATGATACCTGAACTATCGGATTCGTGGCGGACTTTTGGTAACTTTTCATATATAAGTTTTTCGTTCGAAGTTCAAATGACAAAGTTATTGACATTTGAAGTTTTAAAGTTATAAATAATTATATATGTAAGTAAGAAAACAAATAATAATTAACTAATTATAATTATAGATAGTTTAACTTAACGGACAATTAACATTAACTTAGATGTTAAGAAATTTGTAAGTGGAAATAAATATCAACGTTGTTTAAAAGAGAATAAAATTAAACGAATCAACATGGCATATAACCATTGCCAAATTAAACATCATGGTTAACCCAAGATGCACCTAGCTCGAATGGTGGTGGACGACCCAAAACCACCAATGATCGCCTGTAAGGAACCGATTCTTCGACTCACGAAGGTCGACATCAATACGTCCACTGTATCAACTGCCGAGAAATCGAAGGCCGAAAAACCGTACCGTTAGGGTTAAAGAAGAAGTAGAAGATAGAAGAAGAAAGAAAGAAAAGCAATAGAACAATATCAGAATCTCACAATCGCAGCGGAACAACATATGATAGATAAATGAATGTCTTTAAAACAAAGAATTATATCAATTATTACATCACATTACATCACATTGTCAGAGTTTACAACAACAAACAGCGGAAAAGAAATACTACATACTAGTTGATACGCCAAGCCATCCAGCTTGCTCCTAATCTCCACAGCAACTCCTGAATTCCAGAATATCCTGATAACCTGACTCTAGACTGCCCGTGTAGAAATTGGTGGGCACCCAGAGTTTAGAAAGAGAACAATAAACTCCAAGTCAGTCATGTGACTGGTGTGAGAACTTAAAACAATTATATCTTTAAAAATCAACAAAGAAATATTTTAAAATTAGTTTCGTAATGCTTTTAGAAAATGAGACTACCATAAGGCCTCCCGCACACGCGCACAATGCAAACGCAGAATCGGAGGAGATTTCTCCTTATGATAGTCAAACGTGCTTGATACGAGAAATTTTCTTTGATATTATTACTATAAGTGCATTCGCTAAGAGAATAAATTCTCCGCCACCAACAGAAATGTATTAAAAAGAAATCTGCTTTATCTCTCAATTTGTAATGTCAGACATACAATCCATTCAAGTCTATTCTGGGTTCGAACAGAACCGAAGGCACTTCCAAAGAAGCCCTTGCAATCCAGGTATTCACAATCCCGACCGGACTTCCCATCACTTAGGAAATCTCTACACCGGCGCGAATCAGTGCAGAGACAATCAACGAGTTATCCTCTCGTTCTCAAAAATACCCGGTCTTCAACACCGGTCTTCAAATGCAATCCATAACGACATATCATTATTCGGAATGGGTTATATGACACAAGGGTCTTCCCCCGGCTAAATCGAATAATGAGCGCTTATTTTTAAAATAAGTATAGCATTCAAATTCAAGCAATCACAACAAATACCCATTTAAAGGTAAATATTGATAGTCGGTTATTTAACTATCAAAATAAACCAACAAATATTCCGCACCATAACAATCACTAGGCCCTTTTATTAATCTTCCATCAATTAAATAACTTGCCAAATATTCACTTCAATTTATTTTTGAAAAGATATATTCTCTAAACCCTTTCAATTTCTACATTGGAAAGCATTTCCAAATAATTATTTAACAATAAGTAATTCACAAATCCATTTATTTTCAATACTTAGAAACTATTTGATATACTTAAAACACGATTAAGTATATATTTTATTCTTTTAAGGAAAACATTCTCTTAAACACATTTATTTGAGTCAAAACGAATGTTGCGTAAAACATCGTTACGACAACTCAAAATCACTTAGTATAGGGATTCGTAATTAAGATAGATAGATAAATCCCAATACTATATAAAACATTTCCTTTCGAAAATCATTAACTATAACAACAGTGTTATAGTCCAGTATTTCCTTTTATTCCTCGAAAACGTCTATTTCAACAATGAATGTTGAAATCTATGGTTTCGACACTTAGTAATTTTTAAAACAACTTCAAATCGTTTTAATTCTTTTTAAAATATCATTTTCCCAAAACATTTCTTTAATATATATTATTCACTATTCAAAATCGTGAATATACTTCGTTAACCAAATTCAACGTTTCTACACATTTTATTTAAAGGATTATCCACTGTCCCAAAATCGTGAATATACTCCTTTAATAAGCTATAATAATTAACTTATCAAATTCACTTGGTTTTGGATTTATAAAACAACGTTTCATAAATTCACATCCATATATATTTTATAAAAACTTTAACTTATAAAATCCCTTAATCAACAAATTCTATTTATATCTCATTTAAATGCCAAAATCCAATTTATAAGTTAATTTCTTATAAATCTTTTATTTTACAAAAACTATTCATTTTATAACTTCACAATTTATAAAGCTGCAAATTTTATTTACCTATGAAATCCATTTATACTTCATTTTTAACACTTATAAAAACTCGTTTTAAAATCCCAATATTTTAATTTATAAATATCAATTTTATAAAACTTTTATATCAACCGTTTATAATAATTTCAAAAATCTCTATTTAAACTATTTTATAAAACCATTAACTCCACATTTTCAAAAATCAATTTTCAACTATATTTCTCGAAAATCATAATTTTTATAACATTAAAATTTTAACGTTTATTTACTTAAAATGAATCAATTCCAAAATTCAATAAAACGAATACTTTCAGAAAATCACTTTAAAATCCTTTTAAAATTGAAATCTTTTCTTTTACATTTTTAAGACTCCAAATATAGGCCCAATGCTGCAACAGCACTAAATATAACAATCAGGGCATCCAAAACATCATATATCACATGATAATAGAATATATCACAATATCTGTAAATAAATCAATACGGGTGAGGAATTCAGTTGGATCCCTCCAACCTGTTTCCTGCATCCACAGATGTTAGCACAATACCAATTCCGTTCAAATACGGAATATCGTGGTATATAGGATTTATAAAATATTATCCGCTATTATGCGGCGCAATAGGGTCTCATCCGCTGTATAATGCGGGAAAATCAACTCCAAGTACATATATAATACCAACTCCACATCAAGGTGAAATTATCGCGGTATATGTTTTTAATAAATAACATCCGCTTAATATACGGCGTATAGGGTCTATTACTATACAACAGATAATAATTTATCATTCAAACATACAATCAAGCAATTTTAAATCTAACTATTTAAAATTTAAATCGAAACAATTTCAATTGAGTAAGAAGTTCTCACCTTGCTTCAAATAACAGTTTCAGCGTTTTATTTCGAATAAAATTAAACACGCGTTTAATTTTACTCAAAAATTTCACTAGCTCTAATCAACTCCAATCCAGCTTCATTGCGTAGTATTCGTCAATACGAACCCAACGCAATTCGTTTCGTGCGTTTTCGACCTCGTACGAAAGAGTTATGCATTTTAGAAGTTTGAACAAATTAAAATATAAATTAATTAACATTTTATTTCTATTTTTAAACCTAATTCGATCAGGGCCGTTGCTTCCATTTGCAAAAATCGTGGTTGCATGCAAGTGCTTCTTCCCCCTTCAGTTAAAACACGCGACATCAACCCATCAACGCCGTTCGAACCCTAATGACACGACCCTATACCATCACTTTGAAGCCGATCAACGACCCCCATTTCGTCGACCAAGTCGAGCTCTACCTTCGGCCAGCATAGCATCAAACTCGGCCTCATCTGTGCCTCGTATTTCGTGTGTGACCGCTCCACCTTTGAACGAGAATTTCCGTTGATCCGTGGCTCCATTTTCGATCTTGACTGTTGGATAGCTAGTGCTCGTTGAGCTCTTCAGTTTTGTAGTTGATGTTTTTTGCTAAAAGCTGATGGATTTAAAGAAATCAGAGGAAGAACGAATTGAATTTTCGGCCATTAACGTGTTTCTGGTGGCTAGGGTTAGAGGATTAGGGTTTTGAGTGTAAAAGTGTGATATTGGGGTCCTTTTATAGAAAATATTCGCGCACTATTCACCCGAACTTTTTCCGAACTCCAAATGAAGCATGCTGCCTGGCGTTTATAATGTTTTACCCCTATTTCGAACGCAATGGAATATATATCGGGAGCCAATTCGATCAAATTTGAAAGATAAGTTTTTGAATCGACTATTTAAATTCAAAATTCACTCGAATCGATTTTCAGTGCGTTTTAGCTTGCCCCGGACAAACCGTAAGTCCGATTGACACAAAATTTGAATCCATACAATAATATAACATTATGGATCCGATGAAACTTATTTCGTAGAAATCCGAGACTGTTTGAAAAATGGCTATTTTTAACTCGTCAATTAAATATTAAAATATTCAATCTCCACAATTTAACTTTTAATTTAATTTTAAAAGTTCTACAACATCATTCTAACCCCAATATGATTTAATACAACTTTAAAAATCAATTTTAATCATTTTAAACCCAATTTCCAATTATTTCAATAATTTCACATATTAAATTATCGCTTTAATTATCCAATTAAATCCAGATATTCAAAATTTAATTTATTCGACTTACAAATTTTACTTGTTAATTTTTAAAATCAATTAAATATACGAATTTCAATTGGCAGAAATTCTGGGTCGTCACAAACTTCCCCCTTAAAAGAATTTCGACCTCGAAATTACCAAGTAAGAAAATGTTACAGAATCCATTAACTTTTCAAAAACAAATCGTTCAAATTTGAATTTCAAATTCATTTAAGTGTTTAACTTTTCCAAAATCCATAGTTAAACCTCTTATAATAACTTTACTAAGTTTTCAAATCATACTTAGTTATCCTTTCAAAAAAATTCCAATTTTCTCGAAAATATTCCAACGCATTAAATTTTCAGAAAAATTCGCCATAGTCTCCTTTGCGCGGCTCGATCCGAAAAAAATGGCAATATATATCACAAATATACATCTCATCAAGTAATGAGGCATCCCGCAGGGAAAAAAGTGTAAAAGTACGATATGTAATCCGAGATATGTACCTTATATATTATTAGCGAGCATATACGGCTAATATAGCACGAAAGCGAGCTCCAAATGCGAAGCAAGCGCCATCTGCACCTACTAAACACTCAACAAATCATGAGAAACTTGAATATATCAAAGTAATATCAATATACAACATATATCGGAAGCAACAACAATATGTGCCACTATAGCAAATGCAACAAAAGCAATAAATTCAACCATCAACCAATTAGCATTCAACTAACATCCACAACCAAATCAATACACTTTCACTTTTCATTAATATTTGATTCACATTTAAAATCAAATTTGATATTTTTACTAACATCCATTTATTCATATTCAGTTACTTTACATTCACTAATTGACATTCAAGTTGGTTCACGTCCAAATCAAATTCAATTCTATTTAAGATTCACTTAACTTCCAATTTGATTTCAATTACTTTAGCTTCAATTTCATTAATTCAATTTCGTATGGATTTCTATACAATCAACTAACAATCATCTAACAATCAATGTATATCTAATACAACCAAATTCATTTTACTTTGCTTACATTCATTCAATTTGGTTCATCACTTTTAATTAGCTTTAATGAATTAACAATTACATCCATTATTTCATATCAATTTATTTACATTCAATTGATTTACATTCAATTCATTCATTAATTCAATTGCTAATTCATTTAACCACAAAAGTTGAATTTCATTACATAACTCAAGTTCATATTCATCACTTCACTTTATTAATTTACTTCGATACCAAAATCAACTTCATTCAACATTGCTTAAGTTATATTCCATTTAAACATCATTTGTTTAACTTAACTTAATTTTCCAAATCCAATTCAGATTTCGATTCTAAAGTAAATTCTATTTTACTTTTATTTACAACTCCTATTTATACATATATTCATATAGTTTCTTTCTTATATATAAGATTATTTCACAATTGTAAATCATAATAATTAAAATTCCATACTTAATAATTCATTTACTTATACAATAATTCTTTTACAATATGTTTTATTTAACTTATTCAAACATCCTTTAATTAACTTATATATATCCTTACATTTTCAACGATAAAACACTCAATTAATATACACTTTAATAATTTCTGAAAAGTTATCCCCTTTATATATAAAATATAATCAAGGTAAAATTATTTCATATACCCGCTTTTTGAACAATACCATTTTTATATTCACTAACAAATACGCTCTCATAGCTATTATTACACTCACACTCATTCTAGAGTACTGCTGACTCTATCTCTAATGAGTAATTCCCAACAGAGCCAAGGTTGTCACTTAACCATATGCTCTGATACCAAATTGTGAGGAACCGATTCTTCGACTCACGAAGGTCGACATCAATACGTCCACTGTATCAACTGCAGAGCAATCGAAGGCCGGAAAACCGTACCGTTAGGGTTAAAGAAGAGGTAGAAGATAGAAGAAGAAAGAAAGAAAAGCAACAGAACAATATCGGAATCTCACAATCACAGCGGAACAACATATGGTAGATAAATGAATATCTTTAAAACAAAGAACTATGTCAGTTATTACATTACATCATATTACATCACATTATCAGAGTTTACAACAACAAACAGCGGAAAAGAAATACTATATACTAGTTGATACGCCGAGCCATCCAGCTTGCTCCTAATCTCCACAGCAACTCCTGAATTCCAGAATATCCTGATAACCTGACTCTAGACTGCCCGTGTAGAAATTGGTGGGCACCTAGAGTTTAGGAAGAGAACAATAAACTCCAAGTCAGTCATGTGACTGGTGTGAGAACATAAAACAATTATATCTTTAAAAATCAACAAAGAAATATTATAAAATTATATTCGTAATGCTTTTAGAAAATGAGACTACCATAAGGCCTCCCGCACACACACATAATGCAAACGCAGAATCGGAGGAGATTTCTCCTTATGATAGTCAAACGTGCTTGATACGAGAAATTTTCTTTGATATTATTACTATAGGTGCAAAGTGTAAGAAAACATTTCAAAAGTAATGATATAAATCTTAGCCAGCATAGGCATTCTGCACTTATGCCTACTATAGCTACCATGTTCAATAGCAGGTTACCGCCACATTCCATGGCAGGTTATACAACTAAAACCGTACAAGGCTCGTATTATTTCTTTAGATTTCCAACAAATGGTCAGGCCAAGGAACTTCACATTGCCACATGGGTACGCCTCTGGAAAGACGCCCCGAGAACATAACCGGATCTCTGCTAACACAAGGCCTGGTTACCCCTAACTGGGTAACTACTGACACGAGTATGCCATCCCCCAGTCGTAAACAACCTTTATCCGGGGCCCCTCCAACAAATCACAAAGTAATATATATATATATATATATACACACACACATACATATATATATGCAATATCAACATAAGTTAAGTATTTGGGCTCCATACCATGATACCACTTCTATCCAGAAGGAAATGCACATACCCTAAAAGGCGCTACCTCCAATAACCTTGTCGCATCTTTCCTGTTTCGACCATTTCGGGGTATGAGGTTCGATGAAGTCTCGTCTACAAAGCTACGCTTTTTACAAAAGCCACGCTTTGATCAACAATGATCAGCAGAACTCAGCATGCCACATTACCAAATTGGGAGTATATCACTGATAACCTTCAACTACAAAATCTCTGAGCTCGTACGTCTCAGAGAAGGGTGTTAAGCTAAGAGAATAAATTCTCTGCCACCAACAGAAATGTATTTAAAAGAAATCTACTTTATCTCTCAATTTATAATGTCAGACATACAATCCATTCAAGTCTATTCTGGGTTCGAACAGAACAGAAGGCACTTCCAAAGAAGCCCTTGCAATCCGGGTATTCACAATCCCGACCGGACTTCCCATCACTTAGGAAATCTCTACACCGGCGCGAATCAGTGCAGAGACAATCAACGAGTTATCCTCTCGTTCTCGAAAATAACCGGTCTTCAACACCGGTCTTCAAATGCTATCCATAACGACATATCATTATTCGGAATGGGTTATATGACACAAGGGTCCTCCCCCGGCTAAACCGAATAACGAGCGCTTATTTTTAAAATAAGTGTAGCATTCAAATTCAAGCAATCACAACAAATACCCATTTAAAGGTAAATATTGATAGTCGGTTATTTAACTATCAAAGCAAACCAACAAATATTCGGCACCATAACAATCACTAGGCCCTTTTATTAATCTTCCATCAATTAAATAACTTGCCAAATATTCACTTCAATTTATTTTTGAAAAGATATATTCTCTAAACCCTTTCAATTTCTACATTGGAAAGCATTTCCAAATACTTATTTAACAATAAGTAATTCACAAATCCATTTATTTTCAATACTTAGAAAATATTTGATATACTTAAAACACGATTAAGTATATATTTTATTCTTTTAAGGAAAACATTCTCTTAAACACATTTATTTGAGTCAAAACGAATGTTGCGTAAAACATCGTTACAACAACTCAAAATCACTTAGTATAGGGATTCGTAATTAAGATAGATAGATAAATCCCAATACTATATAAAACATTTCCTTTCGAAAATCATTAACTATAACAACAGTGTTATAGTCCAGTATTTCCTTTTATTCCTCGAAAGCATCTATTTCAACAATGAATGTTGAAATCTATGGTTTCGACACTTAATACTTTTAAAAAAACTTCAAATCGTTTTAATTCTTTTTAAAATATCATTTCCCCAAAACATTTCTTTAATATATATTATTCACTGTTCAAAATCGTGAATATACTTCGTTAACCAAATTCAACGCTTCTACACATTTTATTTAAAGGATTATCCACTGTCCCAAAATCGTGAATATACTCCTTTAATAAGCTATAATAATTAGCTTATCAAATTCACTTGGTTTTGGATTTATAAAACAACGTTTTATAAATTCACATCTATATATATTTCATAAAAACTTCAACTTATAAAATCCCTTAATCAACAAATTCTATTTATATCTCATTTAAATGCCAAAATCCAATTTATAAGTTAATTTCTTATAAATCTTTTATTTTACAAAAACTATTCATTTTATAACTTCACAATTTATAAAGCTACAAATTTTATTTACCTATGAAATACATTTATACTTCATTTTTAACACTTATAAAAACTCGTTTTAAAATCCCAATATTTTAATTTATAAATATCAATTTTATAAATTTTTTATATCAACCGTTTATAATAATTTCAAAAATTTCTATTTAAACTATTTTATAAAACCATTAACTCCACATTTTTGAAAATCAATTTTCAACTATATTTCTCGAAAATCATAATTTTTATAACATTAAAATTTTAACGTTTATTTACTTAAAATGAATCAATTCCAAAATTCAATAAAACGTATACTTTCAAAAAATCACTTTAAAATCCTTTTAAAATTGAAATCTTTTCTTTAACGTTTTTAAGACTCCAAAAATAGGCCCAATGCTGCAACAGCACTAAATATAACAATCACGGCATCCAAAACATCATATATCACATGATAATAGAATATATCACAATATCTGTAAATAAATCAATACGGGTGAGGAATTCAGTTGGATCCCTCCAACTTGTTTCCCTGCATCCACAGATGTTAGCACAATACCAATTCCGTTCAAATACGTAATATCGTGGTATATAGGATTTATAAAATATTATCCGCTATTATGCGGCGCAATAGGGTCTCATCCGCTATATAATGCGGGAAAAATCAACTCCAAGTACATATATAATACCAACTCCACATCAAGGTGAAATTATCACGGTATATGTTTTTAATAAATAACATCCGCTTAATATACGGCGTATAGGGTCTATTACTATACAACAGATAATAATTTATCATTCAAACATACAATCAAGCAATTTTAAATCTAACTATTTAAAATTTAAATCGAAACAATTTCAATTGAGTGAGAAGTTCTCACCTTGCTTCAAATAACAGTTTCAGCGTTTTATTTCGAATAAAATTAAACACGCGTTTAATTTTACCCAAAAATTTCACTGGCTCCAATCAACTCCAATCCAACTCCATTGCGTAGTATTCGTCAATACGAACCAACGCAATTCGTTTCGTGCGTTTTCGACCTCGTACGAAAGAGTTATGCATTTTAGAAGTTTAAACAAATTAAAATATAAATTAATTAACACTTTATTTCAATTTTTAAACCTAATTCGATCAGGGATGTTGCTTCCATTTGCAAAAATCATGGCCGCATGCAAGTGCTTCTTCCCCCTTCAGTTAAAACACGCGACATCAACCCATCAACGCCGTTCGAACCCTAATGACACGACCCTATACCATCACTTCGAAGCCAATCAACAACCACCATTTCTTCGCCCAAGTCGAGCTCTACCTTCGTCCAGCATAGCATCGAACTCGGCCTCATATGTGCCTCGTATTTCGTGTGTGACCGCTCCACCTTTGAGCGAGAATTGTCGTTGATCCGTGGCTCCATTTCCGATCTTGACCGTTGGATAGCTAGTGCTCGTTGAGCTCTTCAGTTTTGTAGTTGATGTTTTTTACTAAAAGCTGATGGATTTAAAGAAATCAGAGGAAGAACGAAATGAATTTTAGGCCATTAACGTGTTTATGGTGGCTAGGGTTAAAGGATTAGGGTTTTAAGTGTAAAAGTGTGATATTGGGGTCCTTTTATAGAAAATATTCGCGCACTATTCACAAGAACTTTTTCCGAACTCCAAATGAAGTGTGCTGCCTGGCGTTTATAATGTTTTACCCCTATTCCTAACGCAATGGAATATATATCGGAAGCCAATTCGATCAAATTTGAAAGATAAGTTTTTGAATCGACTATTTAAATTCAAAATTCACTCGAATCGCTTTTCAGTGCGTTTTAGCTTGCCCCGGACAAACCGTAAGTCCGACCGACACGAAATTTGAAACCATACAATAATATAACATTACGGATCCGATGAAACTTATTTTGTCGAAATCCGAGACTGTTTGAAAAATGGCTATTTTTAACTCGTCAATTAAATAATAAAATATTCAATATCCACAATTTAACTTTTAATTTAATTTTAAAAGTTCTACAACATCATTCTAACCCCAATATGATTTAATACAAGTTTAAAAATCAATTTTAATCATTTTAAACCCAATTTACAATTATTTCAGAAATTTCACATATTAAATTATTGCTTTAATTATCCAATTAAATCCACATTTTCAAAATTTAATTTATTCGACTTACACATTTTACTTGTTAATTTTTAAAATCAATTAAATATACGAATTTCAATTGGCAGAAATTCTGGGTCGTTACAAACTTCCCCCTTAAAAGAATTTCGTCCTCGAAATTACCAAGTAAGAAAATGTTACAGAATCCATTAACTTTTCAAAAACAAATCGTTCAAATTTGAATTTCAAATTCATTTGAGTGTTTAGCTTTTCCAAAATCCATAGTTAAACCTCTTATAATAACTTTACTAAGTTTTCAAATCATACTTAGTTATCCTTTCAAAAAAATTCCAATTTCTCGAAAATATTCTAACGCCTTAAATTTTCAGAAAAATTCGCCATAGTCTCCTTTGCGCGGCTCGATCCAAAAAAATGGCAATATATATATCACAAATATGCATCTCATCAAGTAATGAGGCATCCCGCAGGAAAAAAAGTGTAAAAGTACGATATGTAATCCGAGATATGCACCTTATATATTATTAGCGAGCATATACGGCTAATATAGCACGAAAGCGAGCTCCAAATGCGAAGCAAGCGCCATCTGCACCTACTAAACACTCAACAAATCATGAGAAACTTGAATATATGAAAGTAATATCAATATACAACATATATCATAAGCAACAACAGTATGTGCCACTATAGAAAATGCAACAAAAGCAATAAATTTAACCATCAACCAATTAGCATTCAACTAACATCCACAACCAAATCAATACACTTTCACTTTCCATTAATATTTGATTCACATTTAAAATCACATTTGATTCATTAATATTTGATGTTTTTACTAACATCCATTTATTCATATTCAATTAGTTTACATTCACTAATTCACATTCAAGTTGGTTCACGTCCAAATCAAATTCAATTCTATTTAAGATTCACTTAACTTCCAATTTGATTTCAATTACTTTAGCTTTCAATTTCATTAATTCAATTTCATATGGATTTCTATACAATCAACTAACAATCATCTAACAATCAATGTATATCTAATAAAACCAAATTCATTTTACTTTGCTTACATTCATTCAATTTGGTTCATCACTTTTAATTAGCTTTAATGAATTAACAATTACATCCATTATTTCATATCAGTTTATTTACATTCAATTGATTTACATTTAATTCATTCATTAATTCAATTGCTAATTCATTTAACCCAAAAGTTGAATTTCATTACATAACTCAAGTTCATATTCATCAATTCACTTTATTAATTTACTTCGATACCAAAATCAACTTCATTCAACATTCCTTAAGTTATATTCCATTTAAACATCATTTGTTTAACTTAACTTAATTTTCCAAATCCAATTCAGATTTCGATTCTAAAGTAAATTCTATTTTACTTTTATTTACAACTCCTATTTATACATATATTCATATAGTTTCTTTCTTATATATAAGATTTTTTCACAATTGTAAATCATAATAATTAAAATTCCATACTTAATAATTCATTTACTTATACAATAATTCTTTTACAATATGTTTTATTTAACTCATTCAAACATCCTTTAATTAACTTATATATATCCGTACATTTTCAACGATCAAACACTCAATTTATACACACTTTAATAATTTTTGAAAAATTATCACCTTTATATATAAAATATAATCAAGGCAAAATTATTTCATTTACCCGCTTTTAAAACAATACCATTTTTATATTCACTAACAAATACGCTATCATAGCTATTATTACACTCACACTCATTCTAGAGTACTACTGACTCTATCTCTAATGAGTAATTCCCAACAGAGCCAAGGTTATCACTTAACCATATGCTCTCATACCAAATTGTAAGGAACCGATTCTTCGACTCACGAAGGTCGACATCAATACGTCTACTGTATCAACCGCCGAGCAATCGAAGGCCGGAAAACCGTACCGTTAGGGTTAAAGAAGAGGTAGAAGATAGAAGAAGAAAGAAAGAAAAGCAACAGAACAATATCGGAATCTCACAATCACAGCGGAACAAATATGATAGATAAATAAATATCTTTAAAACAAAGAACTATATCGGTTATTACATTACATCACATTACATCACATTATCAGAGTTTACAATAACAAACAGCGGAAAAGAAATACTATATACTAGTTGATATGCCAAGCCATCCAGCTTGCTCCTAATCTCCATAGCAACTTCTGAATTCCAGAATATCCTGATAACCTGACTCTAGACTACCCGTGTAGAAATTGGTGGGCACCCAGAGTTTAGAAAGAGAACAATAAACTCCAAGTCAGTCATGTGACTGGTGTGAGAACTTAAAACAATTATATCTTTAAAAATCAACAAAGAAATATTATAAAATTAGATTTGTAATGCTTTTAGAAAATGAGACTACCATAAGGCCTTCCGCACACACACAATGCAAACGCAGAATCGGAGGAGATTTCTCCTTATGATAGTCAAACATGCTTGATACGAGAAATTTTCTTTGATATTATTACTATAGGTGCAAAGTGTAAGAAAACATTTCGAAAGTAATGATATAAATCTTAGCCAGCATAGGCATTCTTCACTTATGCCTACTATAGCTACCATGTTCAATAGCAGGTTACCGCCACATTCCATGGCAGGTTATATAACTAAAACCGTACAAGGCTCATATTGTTTCTTTACATTTCCAACAAATGGTCAGGCCAAGGAACTTCACATTGTCACATGGGTACACCTCTGGAATGACGCTCCGAGAACCTAACCGGATCTCTGCTAACACAAGGCCGGGTTACCCCCAAACTGGGTAACTACGGACACGAGTATGTCATCCCCAAGTCGTAAACGACCTTTATCCGGGGCCCCCGCAACAAATCACAAAGTAATACACACACACACATGTATATATGCGATATCAACATAAGTTAAGTATTTGGGCTCCATACCATGATACCACTTCTATCCAGAAGGAAATGCACATACCGTAAAGGGCGCTACCCCCAATAACCTTGCTGCATCTTTCCTGTTTCGACCATTTCAAGGTATGAGGTTCGATGAAGTCTCGTCTACAAAGCTACGCTTTTTACAAAATCCACGCTTTGATCAACAATGATCAGCAACACTCAGCATGCCACATTACTAAATTGGGAGTATATCACCGATAACCTTCAACTACAAAACCTCTGAGCTCGTACGTCTCAGAGAAGGGTGTTAAGCTAAGAGAATAAATTCTCCGCCACCAACAGAAATGTATTTGAAAGAAATCTTCTTTATCTCTCAATTTGTAATCTCAGACATACAATCCATTTAAGTCTATTCTGGGTTCGAACAGAACCGAAGGCACTTCCAAAGAAGCCCTTGCAATCCGGGTATTCACAATCCCGACCGGACTTCCCATCACTTAGGAAATCTCTACACCGGCGTGAATCAGTGCAGAGACAATCAACGAGTTATCCTCTCGTTCTCGAAAATACCCGGTCTTCAACGCCGGTCTTCAAATGCTATCCATAACGACATATCATTATTCGGAATGGGTTATATGACACAAGGGTCCTCCCCTGGCTAAACCGAATAACGAGCGCTTATTTTCAAAATAAGTGTAGCATTCAAATTCAAGCAATCACAACAAATACCCATTTAAAGGTAAATATTGATAGTCGGTTATTTAACTATCAAAGCAAACCAACAAATATTCAGCACCAAAACAATCACTAGGCCCTTTTACTAATCTTCCATCAATTAAATAACTTGCCAAATATTCACTTCAATTTATTTTTGAAAAGATATATTCTCTAAACCCTTTCAATTTCTACATTGGAAAGCATTTCCAAATACTTATTTAACAATAAGTAATTCACAAATCCATTTATTTTCAATACTTAGAAAATATTTGATATACTTAAAATACGATTAAGTATATATTTTATTCTTTTAAGGAAAACATTCTATTAAACACATTTATTTGAGTCAAAACGAATGTTGCGTGAAACATCGTTACGACAACTCAAAATCACTTAGTATAGGGATTCGTAATTAAGATAGATAGATAAATCCCAATACTATATAAAACATTTCCTTTCGAAAATCATTAACTATAACAACAGTGTTATAGTCCACTATTTCCTTTTATTCCTCGAAAACGTCTATTTCAACAATGAATGTTGAAATCTATGGTTTCGACACTTAAAACAACTTCAAATCTTTTTAATTCTATTTAAAATATCATTTTCCCAAAACATTTCTTTAATATATATTATTCACTGTTCAAAATCGTGAATATACTTCATTAACCAAATTCAACGTTTCTACACATTTTATTTAAAAGATTATCCACTGTTCCAAAATCATGAATATACTCCTTTAATAAGCTATAATAATTAACTTATCAAATTCACTTATTTTTCGATTTATAAAACAACGTTTTATAAATTCACATCTATATATATTTTATAAAAACTTCAACTTATAAAATCCCTTAATCAACAAATTCTATTTATATCTCATTTAAATGCCAAAATCCAATTTATAAGTTAATTTCTTATAAATCTTTTATTTTAAAAAAACTATTCATTTTATAACTTCACAATTTATAAATCTACAAATTTTATTTACCTACGAAATCCTTTTATACTTCATTTTTAACACTTATAAAAACTCGTTTTAAAATCCCAATATTTTAATTTATAAATATCAATTTTATAAATCTTTTATATCAACCGTTTATAATAATTTCAAAAATCTGTATTTAAACTATTTTATAAAACCATTAACTCCTCATTTTCAAAAATCAATTTTCAACTATATTTCTCGAAAATCATAATTTTTATAACATTAAATATTTAACGTTTATTTACTTAAAATGAATCAATTCCAAAATTCAATAAAACGTATACTTTCAAAAAATCACTTTAAAATCATTTTAAAATTGAAATCTTTTCTTTAACTTTTTTAAGACTCCAAAAATAGGCCCAATGCTGCAACATCACTAAATATAACAATCACGGCATCCAAAACATCATATATCACATGATAATAGAATATATCACAATATCTGTAAATAAATCAATACGGGTGAGGAATTCAGTTGGATCCCTCCAACCTGTTTCCCTGCATCCGCAGATGTTAGCACAATACCAATTCCGTTCAAATACGGAATATCGTGGTATATAGGATTTATAAAATATTATCCGCTATTATGCGGCGCAATAGGGTCTCATCCGCTATATAATGCGGGAAAATCAACTCCAAGTACATATATAATACCAACTCTACATCAAGGTGAAATTATCGCGGTATATGTTTTTAATAAATAACATCCGCTTAATATACGGCGTATAGGGTCTATTACTATACAACAGATAATAATTTATCATTCACACATACAATCAAGCAATTTTAAATCTAACTATTTAAAATTTAAATCGAAACAATTTCAATTGAGTGAGAAGTTCTCACCTTGCCTCAAATAACAGTTTCAGCGTTTTATTTCGAATAAAATTAAACACGCGTTTAATTTCATTCGAAAATTTCACTAGCTCCAATCAACTCCAATCAAGCTCCATTGCGTAGTATTCGTCAATACGAACCCAACGCAATTCGTTTCGTGCATTTTCGACCTCGTACGAAAGAGTTATGCATTTTAGAAGTTTAAACAAATTAAAATATAAATTAATTAACACTTTATTTCTATTTTTAAACCTAATTCGATCAGGGCCGTTGCTTCCATTTGCAAAAATCGTGGTTGCATGCAAGTGCTTCTTCCCCCTTCAGTTAAAACACGCGACATCAACCCATCAACGCCGTTCGAACCCTAATGACATGACCCTATACCATCACTTTGAAGCCGATCAACGACCCCCATTTCGTCGCCCAAGTCAAGCTCTACCTTCGGCCAGCATAGCATCGAACTCGGCCTCATCTGTGCCTCGTATTTTGTGTGTGACCGCACCACCTTTGAGCGAGAATTGGCGTTGATCCGTGCCTCCGTTTCCGATCTTGACCGTTGGATAGCTAGTGCTCGTTGAGCTCTTCAGTTTTGTAGTTGATGTTTTTTGCTAAAAGATGATGGATTTAAAGAAATCAGAGGAAGAACGAAATGAATTTTCGGCCATTAACGTGTTTCTGGTGGCTAGGGTTAGAGGATTAGGGTTTTGAGTGTAAAAGTGTGATATTGGGGTCCTTTTATAGAAAATATTCGCTCACTATTCACCCGAACTTTTTCCAAACTCCAAATGAAGCGTGCTGCCTGGCGTTTATAATGTTTTACCCCTATTCTGAACGCAATGGAATATATATTGGGAGCCAATTCGATCAAATTTGAAAGATAAGTTTTTGAATCGACTATTTAAATTCAAAATTCACTCGAATCGATTTTCAGTGCGTTTTAGCTTGCCCCGGACAAACCGTAAGTCCGATTGACACGAAATTTGAAACCATACAATAATATAACATTACGGATCTGATGCAACTAATTTCGTCGAAATCCAAGACTGTTTGAAAAATGGCTATTTTTAACTCATCAATTAAATATTAAAATATTCAATCTCCACAATTTAACTTTTAATTTAATTTTAACAGTTCTACAACATCATTCTAACCCCAATATGATTTAATACAACTTTAAAAATCAATTTTAATCATTTTAAACCCAATTTCCAATTATTTCAGAAATTTCACATATTAAATTATCGCTTTAATTATCCAATTAAATCCAGATATTCAAAATTTAATTTATTCGACTTACAAAGTTTACTTGTTAATTTTTAAAATCAATTAAATATACGAATTTCAATTGGCAGAAATTCTGGGTCGTCACAAACGTCCACTGTATCAACTGCCGAGCAATTGAAGGCCGGAAAACCGTACCGTTAGGGTTAAAGAAGAGGTAGAAGATAGAAGAAGAAAGAAAGAAAAGCAATAGAACAATATCGGAATCTCACAATCACAGCGGAACAACATATGATAGATAAATGAATACCTTTAAATAAAGAACTATATCAGTTATTAAATTACATCACATTACATTACATTATCAGAGTTTACAACAACAAACAACGGAAAAGAAATACTATATACTAGTTGATACGCCAAGCCATCCAGCTTGCTCCTAATCTCCACAACAACTCCTGAATTCCAGAATATCCTTATAACCTGACTTTAGACTGCCCGTGTAGAAATTGGTAGGCACCCAGAGTTTAGGAAGAGAACAATAAACTCCAAGTCAGTCATGTGGCTGGTGTGAGAACTTAAAACAATTATATCTTTAAAAATCAACAAAGAAATATTTTAAAATTAGATTCGCAATGCTTTTAGAAAATGAGACTAGTATAAGGCTTCCCGCACACACACAATGCAAATGCAGAATCGGAGGAGATTTCTCCTTATGATAGTCAAACATGCTTGATACGAGAAATTTTCTTTGATATTATTACTATAGGTGCAAAGTGTAAGAAAACATTTCGAAAGTAATGATGTAAATCTTAGCCAACATGGGCATTCCGCACTTATGCCTACTATAGCTCCATGTTCAATAGCAGGTTACCACCACATTCCACGGCAGGTTATACAACTAAAACCGTACAAGGCTAGCATTGTTTCTTTGGATTTCCAACAAATAGTCAGGCCAAGGAACTTTCCATTGCCACATGGGTACGCCTCTGGAAAGACGCCCCGAGAACCTAACCGGATCTCTGCCAACACAAGGTCGGGTTATCCCTAACTGGATAACTACTGACACGAGTATGCCATTCCCCGGTCTTAAACGACCTTTATCCGGGGGCCCCGCAACAAATCACAAAGTAATATATATATAAATATATATATATATATATATATATATATATGCGATATCAACATAAGTTAAGTATCTGGCTCCGTACCATGATACCACATCTATCCAGAAGGAAATGCACATACCCTAAAGGGCACTACCCCCATTAACCTTGCCGCATCTTTCCTGTTTCGACCATTTTGGGGTGTGAGGTTCGACGAAGTCTCGTCTACCAAGCTATGCTTTGTACAAAAGCCACGCTTTGATCAACAATGATCAGCAGCACTCAGCATGCCACATTACCAAATTGGGAGTATATCACTGATAACCTTCAAATACAAAACCTCTGAGCTTATACGTCTCAAAGAAGGGTGTTAAGCTAAGAGAATAAATTCTCTTCCACCAACAGAAATGTATTTGAAAGAAATCTGCTTTATCTCTCAATTTGTAATGTCAGACATAAAATCCATTCAAACCTATTCTAGGTTCGAACAGAACCTAAGGCACTTCCAAAGAAGCCCTTGCAATCCGGGTATTCACTATCCCGACCGGACTTTCCATCACTTAGGAAATCTCTATATCGGCGCGAATCAGTGCAGTGAAAATCAAGGAGTTATCCTCTCGTTCTCAAAAATACCTGGTCTTCAACACCGGTCTTCAAATGCTATCCATGATGACATATCATTATTCGGAATGGGTTATATGACACAAGGGTCCTCCCTCGGCTAAACAGAATAACAAGCGCTTATTTTTAAAATAAGTGTAGCATTAAATTCAAGCAATCACAACAAATACCCATTTAAGGGTAAATATTGATAGTCAGTTATTTAACTATCAAAGCAAACCAACAAATATTCAGCACCATAACAATCACTAGGCCTTTTTATTAATCTTCCATCAATTAAATAACTTGCCAAATATTCACTTCAATTTATCTTTGAAAAGATATATTCTCTAAACCCTTTCATTTTCTACATTGGAAAGCATTTCCAAATACTTATTTAACAATAAGTAATTCACTAATCCATTTATTTTCAATACTTAGAAAATATTCGATAAGTATATATTTTATTCTTTTAAGGAAAACATTCTCTTAAACACATTTACTTGAGTCAAAGCGAATGTTGCGTAAAACATCGTTACGACAACTTAAAATCACTTAGTATAGGGATTCGAAATTAAGATAGATAGATAAATCCCAATACTATATAAAACATTTCCTTTCGAAAATCATTTACTATAACAACAGTGTTATAGTCCACTATTTCCTTTTATTCCTCGAAAATGTCTATTTCAACAATGAATGTTGAAATATATGGTTTCGACACTTAATACTTTTTAAAACAACTTCAAATCGTTTTAATTCTAGTTAAAATATCACTTTCCCAAAACATTTCTTTAATATATATTATTCACTGTTCAAAATTGTGAATATACTTCGTTAACCAAATTCAACGTTTCTACACATTTTATTTAAAGGATTATCCACTGTCCCAAAATCATGAATATACTCCTTTAATAAGCTATAATAATTAACTTATCAAATTCACTTGGTTTTGGATTTATAAAACAACGTTTTATAAATTCTATATATATTTTATAAAAACTTCAACTTATAAAATCCCTTAATCAACAAATTCTATTTATATCTCATTTAAATGCCAAAATCCAATTTATAAGTTAATTTCTTATAATTTTTTTATTTTACAAAAACTATTCATTTTATAACTTCACAATTTATAAATCTACAAATTTTATTTACCTATGAAATCCATTTATACTTCATTTTTAACAGTTATAAAAACTCGTTTTAAAATCCCAATATTTTAATTTATAAATATCAATTTTATAAATCTTTTATATCAACAGTTTATAATAATTTCAAAAATCTCTATTTAAACTATTTTATAAAATCAATAACTCCACATTTTCAAAAATCAATTTTCAACTATATTTCTCGAAAATCATAATTTTTATAACATTAAAATTTTAACGTTTATTTATTTAAAATGAATCAATTCCAAAATTCAATAAAACGTATACTTTCAAAAAATCACTTTAAAATCCTTTTAAATTCGAAATATTTTCTTTAACATTTTTAAAACTCCAAAAATAGGCCTAATGCTGCAACAGCACTAAATATAACAATCACGGCATCCAAAACATCATATATCACAAGATAACAAAATATGTCACAATATCTTTAAATAAATCAATACGGGTGAGGAATCCAGTTGGATCCTTCCAACCTGTTTCCCTGCATCCACAGATGTTAGCACAATACCAATTCCATTCAAATACGGAATATCGCGGTATATAGGATTTATAAAATATTATCTGCTATTATGCGGCGCAATAGGGTCTCATCCGCTATATAATGCGGGAAAATCAACTCCAAGTACATATATAATACCAATTCCACATCAAGGTGAAATTATCGCGGTATATGTTTTTAATAAATAACATCCGCTTAATAAACGGCGTATAGGGTCTATTACTATACAACAGATAATAATTTATCATTCAAACATACAATCAAGCAATTTTAAATCTGACTATTTAAAATTTAAATCGAAACAATTTCAATTGAGTGAGAAGTTCTCATCTTGCTTCAAATAACAGTTTCAGCGTTTTATTTCGAATAAAATTAAACACGCGTTTAATTTCACCCAAAAATTTCACTAGCTCCAATCAACTCCAATCCAGCTCCATTGCATAGTATTTGTCAATACGAACCCAACGCAATTCGTTTCGTGCGTTTTCGACCTCGTACGAAAGAGTTATGCATTTTAGAAGTTTAAATAAATTAAAATATAAATTAATTAACACTTTATTTCTATTTTTAAACCTAATTCGATCAGGGCCGTTGCTTCCATTTGCAAAAAACGTGGCCGCACGCAAGTGCTTCTTCCCCCTTCAGTTAAAACGCGACATCAACCCATCAACGCCGTTCGAACCCTAATGGCACGACCTTATACCATCACTTTGAAGCCGATCAACAACCACCATTTCGTCGCCCAAGTCGAGCTCTACCTTCGGCCAGCATAACATCAAACTCATCCTCATCTGTGCCTCGTATTTCATGCACGACCGCTCCGCCTTTGAGCGAGAATTGCCGTTGACGTGGCTCCGTTTCCGATCTTGACCGTTGGATAGCTAGTGCTCGTTGAGCTCTTCAATTTTGTAGTTGATGATTTTTGCTAAAAGTTGATGGATTTGAAGAAACAGAGGAAGAAAGAAATGAGTTTTCAGCCATTAACATGTTTCTGGCGGCTAGGGTTAGAGGATTAGGGTTTTGAGTGTAAAAGTGTGATATTGAGGTCCTTTTATAGAAAATATTCGCGCACTATTCTCCCGGACTTTTTCCGAACTCCAAATGAAGCGTGCCACCTGGCGTTTATAATGTTTTACCCCTATTTCAAATGCAATGGAATATATATTGGGAGCCAATTCGAACAAATTTGAACGATAAGTTTTTGAATCTACTATTTAAATTCAAAATTCACTCGAATCGATTTTCAGTGCGTTTTAGCTTGCCCCGGACAAACCGTAAGTCCGATTGACACGAAATTTGAAACCATACAATAATATAACATTACAAATCCGATGAAACTAGTTTCGTCGAAATCCGAGACTGTTTGAAAAATGGCTATTTTTAACTCGTCAATTAAATATTAAAATATTCAATCTCCACAATTTAACTTTTAATTTAATTTTAAAAGTTCTATAACATCATTCTAACCCCAATATGATTTAATACAACTTTACAAATCAATTTTAATCATTTTAAACCCAATTTCCAATTATTTCAAAATTTTCACATTTTAAATTATCGCTTTAATTATCCAATTAAATCCAGATATTCAAAATTTAATTTATTCGAATTACAAATTTTACTTGTTAATATTTACAATCAATTAAATATACGAATTTCAATTGGGAGAAATTCTGGGTCGTTACATCGACCATTGTTAGGGTAAATTTGACAATAAATAGAGGCTTAAACGTCATGGGTTTAAAACAGTTTAATCAAACGACTTGCATTGATTTGAACCTCTATAAATATATACCTAGACCCTTACTTTCAAACTCATATTTTCTAATGGGTTGGGAGCTCAGCCATTATCACTTCTCCTCCAAAATTCTAAATTCTTATAAATAGTTCTAGTTTGCACGTATACACAATTGAAGAATTATAGAAGACGATTGAGGAAGAGAATAAGTTCAAATCAAATCGCCAAAGCCAAGGTAAATTGTGAATTCGAATCTAAAATACAAATCAAATTCCAAATCTTTTTTCTAACCTAGATCTCTAGTTAATCTATATATACTTGTAGTGTACAAATCTAAATAGAGAGAAAATGGAGTCAAAGTGGAATAACATTAATTAGTTCTGGAGATTTGAAAAGCTAAAAGGGCAAGTGGGAATAATTATATACTTTTGTATAATATTAGATTTATCTATTTCTATTTTCCTAAAATGTAAATTGGAGTTGTAGGCTAAATCCATGCATACACAATGAAATTATAAACCCTGCCTACATATTCTCAATTATTAACCTTGTTTATATGTGTTACATGAATATAAATCAAAAGATGTTTGGGATATTAGCAGTCCCTAAACTTTTTATTCAAAAATAGTAAACCATGAACTTGTAGTTGATGAAATAATTCGAGATCATTATTTAAGTGGATACTGGAAAGTAAGAATATAAAATAACGTATTCACAATAAGATTTTAGAAGTTTATGCTATATTTTAATTTGTTGGAATGTAAGATGTCATAATATGAATTTCTATACATTATCATGTTTAAAATAAATAAAAGTGCATTGTTTAAAGTGACAAGGAATAGACCTAATAAAAGAAAGAGTTGTATAAAATATTGATATTTACCATATTTTGTATTGTTTATTTAAATAATTATGAATATAATTCCTTGTCAATCCAAATGCAACATTAATCTTCTACTTGGATAAGATATAGAAATTTACAATGTTAACATTTCCATGATAGAAGCGTGATTCCAATGCACTAAAATGCAGAAAATCCCAAAGTGTTAAATCAAAAGATATAACCGTGATAAGAACATTCTAAAAGAAAAGACGTGCAATAAAAATAATGATGGGAATTAAATAAAGGAAATGTAAGTGTAGGCAGAAAAAATAAAAGGGTGAAAAGAGAATAGAAATAGAAAATGGTGAAAAAGTATAAAGGTATAGAAAAAACATTATAAATCTTTTAAAAAGGAAGCAGTCAATAACCCTAAAGCAAGAAAGAAATAAACACATAATGAAGTAAGGACTTATGGTCAATAGTAAATTGTAGAGGCAAAGTGATTAAGAATATATATATATATATATATATATATATATATAATAAGTAGCCTCAAGTATGCCTTTATAAAAGGTGTGGACTATTAAAGTTAATAAAAGATGGTATGAATAGAATGACATTAGTCATTAGTATGGGTTGGAATATGAGGTCAGTATCATTACATAATTAGAGTCTGCCCACCGGAAGGGGCTACCAGCAGTTCTGTCTATATTATACTAATGTGATATATATCTAACTATAGGACCTGCAGAGATTATACACTTGCGTATTGATGAAGGAACACCCCAACATATAGAAGGGTCTCCTTCAATAATAGGAAATGGGGTATTACTTTGATTGCAATAGGCAATCTTAATTGAATGATGAGCGAAGAATGGCATTATGTCAGCATATGTTGGTCCCAAATAAAGGAGTAGGGCTGTGCACAGATCGAAAATTTCATCAATCCTTAGTGGTGAATGGAAAAGACAGGGGCTACACTTAACGTGCTACACCGCCTACTAGTATACGGTTCACGTTAGGTTATGCATTGCCACGTTGTTTGCTAGTGTTTTGTTAGAAGGGAAGGCTAGTTAACCATATTAGAGAGGCCTTTCAAAACGTGCATGGGGTAGTCTATGGAGCTAAGTCCATGATAATTGGGGATGAATCCACCATATTTATAGTCTGTGGAGCTAAGTCTACAATCGAGAAGCAAATAAGAAAATTCTCAAAAATGCAGCATAGAGTGCGACTAGGTTATTATAAAGCCGTTATTAGGCACTACGGGAGTTCCTCATTACGCAAGGCGATGAGAGCATGATACGACGAGGGTGATGGATTTTGATGGGGTGTTGATTAAGTGATACTAGTCGGATAGTATCTTGGTCCAATGGGGGGCTGTGGTACTTATATATATGTACATAGCTATAATCTACTACAGGTAGATGGGATGTATCGTACACGTATGTAAAGTCATGACGACTAATTGAAAATGTAAAGACATAAAAAGAGATAGATGATAACTGGCAAAATCTAGTGTTATATTCAAAGTGTATAATTTACCAGTTACTAGAACATTGTTCTGCCCTCTCCTCATTACAACCCACATAATATCTTAGAAGGACAGGTACCGGTATAAGGCGGGAACAATAGTAGGACATGTTCCCTATCCATGCTTGATCCTGACAATGACATTAAACTATTGATGTATCAATCTTGGTCGGTAATTATATGATTTATTGCATTTTATTATTCCACCATAAGTTATATTATTAGTGCTTTGATATCAATTCTTTTGTTTATTTTCAAGATACCAAACCAACGATCTGTATCTTGGTGGATTTGGGTTTTCAATTCAACAAAACTTAGTGACTATTGGGGTGTGGGTTGTTACATTTGGTATCAGAGCTTAGGTTAGTCAATCTTGAAAAATTAGGAAACTTTGAGTGGACGTATTTTATTTCTTCTATAAATATAAATACATTATACGCCAAATCTATAGATTCCAACTATAGAGTAGTTATAACCATACAATGAAAGATAAATAAGTTGATTATGAGTCAGAATAATAGAAGAATTTGAAAATATACACCTACCTTGATTACCCTATGGGAAATGGGTAGTATGGAGAGACGTTGATGTGAAAGAGCATGAGTGTAGCATATGGAAGGTCCCTTTAAGTTGGATAGTACGTGACTCCCTTGTTAGGCTACCAATAACCCAATGATTGTAGATCCATGTATGATGTCGATTAATGACGTACAGATGGACCAAATAAGATGAAAATAAGGGTCCATATTTCGTAGATATCTTGAAGCAATTGAGTTCCCAAAAGGAAGATGTGAAGTAGTCACTCCAAGATGATAACTGGATTTTAATATTTGGAAAAAGAAGAAAAGTCCAAAAGAAAGGACGAATAAAAATCCATTATGAGTTCGACCCCATTTGAAAGAATTCAATATAAAATTTGAAATGATTTCAGTATAAAAGTTTGAGAAAATATGTGTATAATATATTTGGAATGATTTTTAAAGGAATTATTTAAAGGTAGAAAAACTTTATTTTTGAAAAGTAAATAAATATTGAATTTTCATAAAAAATAAATATATAAATAACCATGTAATGTTAAATAAAAATGTTTAGTAGAAAATTTAAAATTTATGGAGAAAATAACGGTAAATGTATTTTAATAAAAAGGTTAATTCTTTTGAAAAAAAAATAGTACAACATATGTAGCTTGTTGATTTTTCTAAAAACTCGTATTTTAAGGGATGGACAATAAGAAGTAGTACAAGTTTAAAATAGAGGTAAATAATATGGGAAAGGAGACTAGATCCCAAAATAAAAGCAATAGGTGAATGCACTGCCATATTTAAAAGAGAAGACTATAGGTTGGAAGAAAAGTTAACAAAGAGGAATCATTAAACAAGAGTAGTTTAGGTAGAAGAAAGATAAATAATAGTAACATTACTAAATACGAATTAAAACAATATTTGGGATATATATAAAATAATGCTAGTAATTAGAAATAAAGTTAGTAGATTATATTAAAAATAATGCTAGTAATCTAATTAGAAACAATATAGGAAATTAAGGGCAAAACGAAGGAAAATTGTAACAACCTGCATATTTTACGAGTATATACTTAAATATTTTATTTAAATAAAGCAACATTAATTATGTTAAAGTCTGAAATGTAACTTTTTGTAAACAGTCGAATTTGGACTCAAGACCATTTTCATTGAGTTCAAACCGATGTTTTCAACTTGTTTAAGTATAAACATTATTGAGTTTGGATTTGATTAGGATTTTGGTATTTTCATTTGGGATTTGGGTTATGTTCTAGCCCATTAACCCAACAAGATAACCCAAATCCTTCTACCAAATACCCTAACTCCTCTCCTCTTCATTCATTCCATTCTCTATTTCCTAACACTCTCAAGCTAAAGGTAAAATGGGGGGAAAAGAGGGGAAACTAAAATTCCCAAGCCCTAGCTTTTCTTAGGAATTCAAATTCATGTTATAAATATAAGAGAATCTTAGGTAAGCATCCTCTTCATCTTCTCCATCTTAATCTCTCTTCAGTTTTCAGAATTTCCTATAACCTAACTTAAAAAATCTTTGCATGTGATATTGAATTGGAGATTCTAGAGGTGTTGTTGAGGAGGAATTGATCTTAGCCTTTTTTGGAGCTTATCTTTTCTGTTTTTGAGTTTAAAGGTGAGTTCTTTAACTCACATCTATGTTTGTAGCTTTGAATATTGTTAGGAATGAATTCCTAACATCTATTTCTTATTCAACTGTTTTTAAATTAATTTGGTTTGGTAAATTTCCCTAGTTTTGGTACTTTTGAAGTCAAAATTTATGGAAACCCTAGTTTGGGTGTTTACACATGTTGTTTTGGGTGAATTGAAGAGTCTTTAGGGCTGGATTGTAGCTTGGCATAAATCCCTAGTCGTAGTTGCTCATTCAATAGCTTTCAAATCCGAGAAGTTGTGTAGATTTGCCCATTTAAGGGCTTTGCAAATTCTGTCCCGCAACAGGCGACTGACGTCTGTGGATTATACATATACGTTTGTGACGTCAGGGTTACAATTTCCCAAAACATGTGATAGACGTCTGTGGATTTCCCACAGACGTCTGTGGCTGTTAAATTCTGAAATTTGGGTTATTTTTGAGTGGATTTCCGATATACCGATTTTTTTATTTTCCAAATAGTTACTATCATTAAATATCAATTTTGATTACCTCTTTTCTGGATTTTTGGTGTTTCCATTCTATGGATTTGATATTGATTTCCATGATTTTAATTCACGTCAATGAAATGTGGAATTTTTGATAGATTGTTTTTGCAATCATTTCTATGATTTGTCACTTTAAATACAAAGGTTTTATACTATAGGTAAATACTAAAACTCTTTCACAAAAATTATTTCAGCACTATTTTTAATACAAAGCTCGATTTTAAAACTGTTTTCCAATCTATTAGTATATACAAACTTTTAGCTCATTCGTATGAGAAATCCAATTAAACGACTTAGCAAAACAAGTGGTATGAAACGCTTGCGTTTATTTTGTCCGTTAATTCTTAAACTTGTTCGATTGAAATCTTGTGATAATTTTTGTGTGGGAATCTGCAATTTTTTCATAAATATTTAAGTTAAGCCAGTGGTTACGGGACATGAAGCTAAACTCATTTATTTACTAGCTTAGTGTAATTTACACTTATTGATCAATGATGATCATTTTATGATTTAGACTTGCGATGCATTGTCTCTTTGTCCGCGTGAGGGACTATACCCCATTCTGAGGAGCGTCGGCTTAATTTGGTGGGGTAGTGACCCTTAATCTTTTGACCGTTTGTGGAGCTTCGGCTCATTCGTCCGGGGGGAGGGGGGACTGTACCCTATTCTGTGGAGCTTCGGCACATTTTTATAGGTTAGCGACCCATGGGATAGCGTTCCATTTGTGATACACAAATTGGTGAGTTTTCATGTTCCCGTTTGTAATAGGTCTCCCCTTTTGTACTTTCTGGGTTTCTAAATATTGATTTCTGGAATTTTTGTTTCATCTATTTTTGTGATTTGCATGTAAGCTTTATCAATATTTATGATTTGATGAATAAAATTAAAGAATATGATATTCTTTTCGGGTGTTTGAGAAAACTTGGGATATTGTATTATTTTTATTATTATCATATATATTTGTCATATCTCTTATGATATCTCATCTTACATGATAATTATAGCTAGGCTGATCCGTTGATTATTTTTCTTCTTAAATAATACTCGGGTCAGACCGAGGTGTTTCAGGTGCTCTCACTTGACTTCTTAGCAGGAACTAGCTTCTGACTTTTGACTAACTACTTTAGCTTAGTAGTTTTATCTTTCATGAATACGAGATAGAGACTCTTTGATGTATACATATTCTTTTGTGTAGTATATGTACCTATTCTTTTGGGACGTAATGGATCTTGTATGACCACTACCATGATGTTTACTTCTATGTATTATATTCATATATGTTTTCTCCTTTGTGATATGAATATATGTGCCTGATTTTATGTTATGATTATTTTATACTATTTTTGTAGGGCATTTAGCCACTGTGTAGTAACTTTTAGTTTGTGTTGAATATGTCAGATTTCCTCTTGAAATGAAATGCGTGATATACTATCTGACATATCGGCACTCGCTCAAAGCAATTATACAGTTGATCACTCCTCAACAACCTTATTCTTCGCGCTAATCAATGGCATTACCCAGTAGTGTCCTTGGTTAGTGGGAGTACAGACGTGGGGTGTCACAAAAATGGACACGTTCCATTATACCCATTTATTGCAAGTATATTTTAAAAGTCTCCTTCATAAAATATTAGAGACTTTGCCAAGGATTGGAAGTGGAAATAGTAGAGTGATAAGAAAATGATAGAGTAAGACTTGTTATAATCTACTCCAGTTTTTATTGTTCAAAATTATAAAAGATGTTTTAGAAATACGGAAGGTGCATTTTTAGAAAGAAATGATTTGATGTAACAAATCTTTTTTACAAGGAAAACTTAAGAAATAGTTTGAATTAAAAATCCCAATTTTTAAGAAGTAAAAGCTGAAAAGGTCTTTAAAAGAAAAGTTGATTAGAAAGAAAAAGAAAAAAAACTTTAAAAAATTAATTTGCTAACACTTTCTTTTAAACTTAATAAATAATCTAAATTCAACAAACCTAAATTGTAGTTTTAAAAGTTATTGAATTTAATAAAAGGTTTCTAAGTTGTTCGTTTAAAGACAGCAATTTTAGGATTAAATATATTAATTTTTTTGAAGTTTTTAAAAATGGTGAAGAACAAGCCAAAATTTTATGTATGGAATAGATAGAAATGACTACCTAAGTAAGACGAGGCAAAAGATAAGGCTATGAAGAAGATAGCGATGACTACTCATAGAGTAGCAATATGGAATGCCCATGGAATGTAAATAATATTCGAAGAGCCTAGGAATATTCTATTAAACATGTATACAAGCCATAAGAAGAACCCACAAAACAATGATAAATTGTATTAAAGTACATTTCTACGAGTACTAAGGTATGCTAGTATGAAAAATTAAGGATAAAGAAAGTAATACAAAGATTTGGATTAAAATAAGATAGTAACAACATGTAATCAGATGACAAACACACATGGAGGATATTGGTAGATTCATGAAAGGCAAGATAGAGGATGGAAAAATTATTCCGCAAACCTTCCAATGAGTTATTCAATATGCGAATAGTTTGCGTTCCCTGGACACTACACTTTGGGGATGCACGGTTTATTCCATAATTGGGTATGGTGAGGTAATGAATAGACCTTATTCATCAAAAGCTATAAAGGAAAGTTAAGTTATGTAGATTGCAGAAGGATGTCACGTTGGAATGGTCTATTCAATTTAAGTAAGAAGGGTAGGGCCACAACATTGTTAATGTTAGTTGATGTTGAAGGGCTACTTCTAGTAGCGGTTTCTTTAAGGTTTGGGGGTTAAGCATTAGTTGTCTCTATGGGTATAAAAGCGCGTACGATATTATAGGAAATGTTCCTTTTTATGTGTTTTCGTAGTGGACTGCAATATATGGGAAAACAACAATAAAATTTCAGGAAAGACACTTAACTAATGCAAAAAGAAAAGAAATAGTAGAAACTGGAAGGTAAGAACTAAAAAAAATGAAATAAAATTATAAGCCCAAGAAAAAAATTCGAGAAATAAATTTCAGAGATTGAAGGACAGGGAAGGAATGTTGCGTAGCCATGGGCAAATGTCCCTGTACCTTAAAAATTGATATTTATAATTGAACTTGTGTGATGGTTGCTATTATAAATGAAGGAAAAGCTTTGGAATTTAAAATTTACTGCGTAAATTGGTGAAGTCCACTATGGACATTAGACTGTTGACTAAACTCCGATTTCATGAGGTTCGGCGTAAATTATTTTAAAGAAAATATAATATGTGTACCTTTGAAAAATATTGTTTAGAATTTTTGGTTTTGAAGAATAAAATACCTTTATAGAAAGATTTGGAAATTTTGCAATGAAAATTTTTAAAGCTTAAAATTTTTACCGACATTTTAAAAGGTAACATAAAAAAAATTAGGCTAGAAAAGAAAGAAATTTTTGAATATTGGAAATCCTACATACGTGACATGTGAGAATAGTTGGCATGCTGGTTCGTTGTATTTTATTGGGTAGTAAAAATGGCAGTAAAATAAAATAAGGTCAGAGACAAGGAAGCTGTTTTAGCTATGGAATCTTTTCCGGTAAGTCTTGTCGATAGGTGAACAAAAAGTTGATTTTTAAAATAAATCATGTTTTAAAACTTTAAGATAAAAATTAACTATGCAAACTATACTTGGAAAAGTTGAAAAAAAATTAGGAGCAAAATAGAAGGTTCCAAAGTACAGTTGGAAATTGGGTATATGAGAGAAAAAGAATGGAAATATGGAATTTTCCATTTAAACCCTCCCAGCATAATGAAAATAGGTTCAGAAATTTTGATTTTTCAAACTTGGATGTTAGCAACGGTGTGCTAGAATTTTGGATGGTACAAATTGGATGAAAATTGGTTGAACTATGCTTCTATTCGTAAAAGTGTGGGAAAAATTGGACGTTAAAATAAGTTTTTGGTTTTTAAAAATTGCATGCATTTGGAACTGCTAGCATATTTAGAATGGTTAAACCTTATATTCGAAATTGATTTAAAAGAATGCATTCATATAGGAGGTGCTGATTAGTATTATTCTGTATGAATATCATATGTGATATACCATGCACTTGTATACGATTGGTCGACGAAATTTATTGCACAGTAATTGATTTATTAGTTTAGAAAGACTGTGCGTTATGTCACACTGTTCGGTCCATGAGGAATTTCTAGGATGAAATTCTTCTAAGGGTGGAGAATGTAACACCCCATGATTTTACGACAATTAATTAAAATAAAATTTAATAAATAAATAATAATGCTGGAAAGTAGAATTTTTACAAGCATCAGAATTTGGCTACGAAACTTGCACCATTGGTTCATGGCGATTTTCTGGTCAATTTTCATATATAAAGTTTTCCGATCGGAGTTCAAATGAAAAAGTTATCAACTTTTGAAATTTTGAAGTCCAAAATAATTATATATGTACAAAAAGTAATTATATAATACTAATTATAGATAGTTAAACCTAATGGACAATTAACATTAGCTTAGATGTTAAGAAATTTGTAAGCGGAAAGAAATATAAATGATTGTTTAAAGGAGGAAAAAATTAAACGAATTAACACAACACGTAATCATCGCCAAATTAAATAGCTTGTTCGACCCAAGATGCACCCAGGTCGACAAGTCCACCCGAGGTCACTAATGGCCGGCTGTTGCCAGGGTAAATTCGACAATAAACAAAGGCCTAAACGACACGAATTTAAAACAATTTAATCAACAATTTGCATTGATTTGAAACTCTACAAATATAGACCTAGACCATCACTTAAAAACTCATATTTTCTAATGGGCATGAAAACTCTACCATTTTCTCTTCTTGTCCAAAATCTTAAATTCTTGGAATAATTCTAGTTTACACGTATGCACAATTGGAGAATTATAGAAGAATATTGAGGAAGAGAATAAGTTCAAATCAAATCGCCAAAGGCAAGGTAAATTGTAAATCCGAATTTAAAATACAAATCAAATTCCAAATCTCTTTTCTAATCTAGATCTCTGATAAATCTATATACGCTTGTAGTATACAAATCCAAATAGGGAGAAAAGGGAGTCAAAGTGGAATAACATGGATTAGATATAGAGATTTAGAGAGCTAAAAAGGTGAGTGAGAATAATTATATACTTTTGTATAATATTATATTTATATCATTGTAGATCTATTTCTGTATGCCTAAAATGTAAAGGGGAGTTGTAGGCCAAATCTATACATACGCAATGAAATTATAAACCCTGCTTACATATTCTGTAATTGTTAACTAGATTTATATGTGTTACATCAATGTAAATCTAGAGAATGTTTGGGATATTAGCAGTCCTTAAATTTATTATTGAAAAATAGTAAACCATAAACTTGTAGTTGATGAAATAATTCTAGATCATTATTTAAATGGATATTGGAAAATAAGAATATAAAATAATGTAATTACAATAAGATTAGGGGTTTAAGCTGTATTTTAATTTATTAGAATATAAGATGTTACAATATGAATTTCTATACATTATCACGTTTAAAATAAATAAAAATGTGTTGTTTAAAGTGAAGGAATACCTCACCAAAGAAAGAGATGTATAACATAGGAATATTTACCGTATTTTTATTGTCTATTTCAATAACTATAAAAAGATAATTTCTTATCATTCCAAATGCAACACAAATCTTCCGCTTGGATAAGATAAAGAAATTTGACGTGTTTACATTTCCATGATAGAAGCGTGATTCCAGTGCATTAAAATGTAAAAAATCCCAAAGTGTTAGATAAAGAGGTATAAACATGGTAAGAAAATTCTAAAAGAAAAGATGTGCAATAATAATAAAGATGGGATTAAATAACAGAATTGTAAGTGTACGCAAAAAAATAAGAGGGTAAAAAGAGAATAAAAATAGAAAATGGTAAAAAAAGGATAAAGGGATAGAAAACACATATAAATGATTTAAAAAGAAAGCAATCAATAACGCTAAACTAAGCAAGATATAAATGCATAATGAAGTAACGTCTTATGGTCGATAGTAAATTGTAGAGGCAAAGTAACTAAGATATATATATATATATATATATATATATATGGACATATGTTATATATATGTAGCCTCAAGTATGCGCTTATGATCGGAGTGAACTATTGAAGTTAATAAATGATGGTATGAATTGAATGACATTAGTCGTCGGTGTGGGTTGAAATACGAGGTCAGTAGTGTTACATAATAGAAGTCTGCCACCACAAAGGGCTACCAGCAGTTGTGTGTACATTATATTAATGTGAGACATATCAACCATAGGAACCGCGGAGAGTCTATGCTCGTGTATTGATGAAGGTATACCCCAATAGATAGAAGAATTTGCTTCAATAATAGGAAATGGGGTATTATCTTGATTGCAATAAGCAATCTTAATCGGATGATGAGTGAAGAATGACACTATGTCGGCATGTATTGGTGCCAAATAAAGGAGTAGAGCTGTGCATAGGTCGAAAATGTCATCAATCCTTAGTGGTCAATGGAAAAGACAAAGGTTATAACTATCATGCCACACTGCCTACTAGTGTACGGTTCCCATTAGGTTATGCACTGCTACATTGTTTGCCAGTTTTTTATTAGAAGGCAAGGCTAGTTAACCGTATTAGAGAGGTCTTTCAAAACGTGCATTCAGTAATCCGTGGAGCTGACCCCACAGCCGGTGGGGATGAATGCACCATATTTATTGTTCGTAGAGCAGAGTCTACTGTTGATACATGAAGATTTTGATCAATGACAATGAGCTTCAACAAATAGGAAGTGATATATGCAAAAGCTAGAAGAAGATCGATGAAGACCAAAGTATAAACATTAGTATATTTTCTATGGGTCTTAGTCTAGATTATTTGTTAAAATCTATCCTCAAGAGATTTGCATGAACATTAGAACACATTCATAAAACTTCATTCACATGTTCACTGTGCATACTTTTATACTTCGGTCGACTGAACAGGCATGGCCAGTCGACTGAAACTGTACACATATACAAATTTGCACAGTTCCAGTCGACTGAATTACCTGTGCAGTCGACTGAAATTGTTCCTGAAAATTTTTCTTCATATTTTCAGTCGACTGAATCTCCTGCTCAGTCGACTGAATTTAAACCTGCGAATTTTCTCTGAAAAGACACCTTCTTCTGCCCAAGAGTTGCAACCATTCATCAATGGAAATGGAAGCATCTCTTGTTTACAACCTTTGACAACATATGCACCTCTTCTACAAGTATATATACATGATTCTAACATCATTTAATTTACCGAATTCTCTTGCTTTAATCTTACTATTCTCTTGTTCATATTCTCTAGATATTCTCAAAGCAATCACCAATCTATTGCTTGAATCACTGTTTTTGTTTATAACATTCTTTTGATTCATAGCAATTCACATTTCCTAAATCTTCACAAACACATTGCATATTCTCGAGGATAAGATTATAGGAATATTGTACTACATTAGACTCATTAGTGTTGACAAGAACACAACAAGTCGAATATTGTATTTTAGTAATTGAGTTGAAGTCTTCTTCGGTAGTTGAGGCAAGAAATCCCGTTCGGTTGTTCGGGTAAGTTGTAAACCTATTCCTCCAGGTGAAGTGAGGGTATTAGTTAGTGAAATTCCTAAGTAAAGCTTAGGGACTGGACGTAGGACGAGAGGTCCGAACCAGTATAAAATCCTGGTGTTACCTTGCATTTACCTACTTTATCTATCTAGACTATTTCATTATTCAATATTACACGATCCTACCGCTTAGCCTCTTTCAATTGGTATCAGAGTAAGGCCGTCCTATAACCATAACACCGTTATTAGACATATTGATAATATGGAAAATAACGCAAGTACAAGCACAACATCTGCCTATAGTTCTACATTGGCGGAAGGACAATCTACCCAAAGACCTCCTCTATTCAATGGACTAAACTATAACTATTGGGCTACAAGGATGAGGATTTATATGCAAGCAACAAGTTTCGAAGCCTGGTGTAACGACCCGCCCTTCTGACCACCCCTAGTCGGTAATTAAACCAACTTGAAACGTTCAAAATGACGGATTGTTATTCAGTTTATAGAGTTTAAACTGAATCAGCCACAGAAACACAGAATAATTATATTTCACATAAATGAATTTCTTTTTTTACATATATCAGAGTTTATACAATGCTTTAAATTTTATATAGCGGAATATTTCTTTAAAGTACAAAATCCCTAAAAAGCTAAAGTGAAGCGTTTTCCCCCTCTCTCTAACTTCGCTGGCCGAAAATCTTCAAGCTGCAAAACTACTAGGTCTGACCCGAGTATTACATTCAAAAGAAAATAATACACGGATCAGTCTAATTCAAACTCAGTTATTAGTGCATAGAGGCAATAATAATCAATTAACAATTAGACGACAATCAAATATAAATTCACCTATCCGATCCATTCAACAAAGAAAACGGATAACGGTAAACATAACACTTAACAGTGTTAAACAATGAATCAGTAGATTCAAATTATCAACGAAGATAGATGAAGGAATTTTTAATGAAGATAATTTAGAAAAACATCAAAATTTCCTAAACGGCAATTAACAACAAAATCATCAAATTATAACCAAATCAATTCAAACAATTGAAGTGTCACTTAAAAACATCAAAACCGATTGGCTGCAGTACATGCACGCATGCACTGCCTTGCCAATACAGCCTATGAAATACGCAAAGGATCAATGGATCAAAAGCAAAAGAAGTATCAATTAAAATCAATACTGTGTGGTTGCAATACACGCACGCGTGCACTGCCTCGCCACGACAGCATATGAAGTCATCACAACAGTGAATACTAACAGCAATCAAAGCTGCAGAGGTCAAGTCAGTGGCTCAACACAACTGCAACGCCAGTTCGAGATAAATGCCAAAATCCATGTGCCTTTCCAAATAAACAAAGTTACGACCCATCTCATATTCGAGCAGAGCTCAAAGTCATGAAATTAACAATAGATGATACATGAACAAAATGGTTTAGTGATGCATGGCCAAGACAGCTGCAACCAAAATGGTTCCATCAATATATGCAACAGTAGGATCCAACTCAATTCTCATGATAATGCAGACCTAAGTATACTGCAGTACCGTGAACATATATGCAAGCAAAGATTCAAAGAATCATTATACAGTGAAAAAGAACAGTTAAGTAAAATCTCAAGTCAATGCCATGTACATCCAGATGCTACAGGGATGAAGACCAACTAGACTAGTGAAACAAACACAACAGAGAAATAAAAGAACAGGCAGTGCAAACAGGCTCAATATTTCATAAGTTAAAGACCTTAACATCATAACAAACATGAAGTCAGTCCACACTGAGTACAGGCAGAGGAAGATTTCTAGCATGAAGTTACAAATCAAACTCAAGTTAATGGCAATATCACTTACAAGCTCCAGGTCAGAGATAACAGAGTCAGGCTCAATAAAAATCAAGTAAGATAACCAATGCAACAAAATCCAGGTCAGTGACCATTTCAGATATGCAGACCACAAAACAATGACTAAGGCTAGAATATGCTCAAGTGAAGTCAACAACTTCTGAAGTAAATGCAAATAGATTAAACGAGGTGTTCAATGCAACAAAACAAGTAGTATATGCTACTATTCACTAAAGAAAAATTTGTATTTAGCTCCAACGAAATGTGTTCAATTTCACTTCATTTTAAAGCAATAAATTGAAACATAGATTGACAGAGGATGCTAGTAATTAATGGCAAAACAATAGATCATCAATAATCACTTATCACTAGATTCAACTAACATTTTAAATCAGTACTAGAGATGAGTTTTACTCACTTGCAAAACTTGATGAGCAGAGATGCATACATACTTATTCACAGACATGTAGATACAACAGATTTTATACTTTTCAAATTATAATAAAGTAGTGTTACTCATTATTCAAACAAATGCACTGCAATTATCAAAAGTGAAGGATGGATGCAACAATGCCCAAGACAAATGAAACGTGATACCAGCAACATGAATATGAGAACAAGCATACATGAAGACTACAAGAATGCACAGTTAACTTAAATGAAGACATGAGTGCTAAACTGGAATGCACACGATGTCAAAATAAAGGCCAAAGTGAACAAGATCGGTGTGAAGGCCGAAGTCAATATTAATTCATGGAATCAAATAAAAAAGTTAATGCCGAAGTGTCAAAATCTGGTAATATCAAAAATTTAGGTGAAGCCGTGAACAACTGATTGTACTCAATATGAACAAGTCAAATTCGAAATCATGGTGGCTAAGATAATTGACCAAGTTAAACAACAAAACCGTGGGAAGTAGTATCAGAATATACGAATTTGAAAAAGTCAGTGAAATCTCAATCATCCAAGTAACATCAATTAGCAAATATCAACAGCATGGAACGAAACAACATTCAAACAAATGTAACTGGATACATACATGCAGTGCAACAGTAAAAAGAAACAACATCATATGAATAGTTTCAAAAAATTTAGCAGAGATGGTTTCAAAGCATGTTACTGTTATAACAAAATCAGGCAGCAGTTTTAATTAGACATGTTTAACGAGACAATGCCCAAATCGAAATAGGTCAAGTGCCATGATGAAGCACTGCAACATCAAGGAGCTCAAATGCAAACATGGCAGTGAAACAGGTCATAGTGGAGGTAACAATGCAATGACCAGTGATGCAACTCAATGTATAAATCAGTGACTCAAACCAAATGGACAAATCACTTACAACATGAGTGGCCTGACAACATGGGCTCTTGTGGGACTGCACAAGCAAACAGGTACAACTACAATGACCACACGATGCAACAGTGGACAGAACTATATGCATATTGAAACTGGCAGTGGCAACAGATGGTATACAAGTGGTGTACAATAAACGTGCACACTTGAGTACATGTATACCAACAACACGAAGTGCAGACCGACTAGCCAACATGATCAAAGAAACATATGAATAGTATGTCGAAGCAAACTGTATGTATGGCAATCAATACAAAATTGCAGTTTAGAATGTATGAATTTTTTTAAAGTGGACCTGGACAATGTGCTATCACAAATTTAGGCCTGGGTAATAAAAATTTTCTTTTACACATGTATGAATTCGAAGACTAGGCTTTTATGTTTTTTCCAACTTATTCCAAAATTTACATGCAAGCAAGAAACCACAAAATCAAAGAAACAGCCGAAGTCAAGTGCTACAAGTTACTGCATATCTAATATGCAAACCAAAGTTGTAGTGAAACAACAAAACTCAAGTCAGCCTATATATGATTCAAAAATGCAACAACCATGGAACTGCCGCCACCACAAGGATACAAGGGTGTACTGCAACAATACTGCAGCCACCTCAAGACCACAAGGGCATCAAAATCAAAGTCAAAATGAAAGTTAAGCCATAATGGCTAGTTCGAACATTTCAAAAAAAAAATCATCAAAGCCATACACATAAACCAGTCAAAAACGCAAGTATCATTTTATATGAATTTGATTAAGTAAGAGAAAACATCAACGTCCAAGCACAATCACGCGGCCGAGATGAAACCAAGATGAATTCAAATAAATATCAGAGAATTCAAAGCCGAGAAAATTAAGTAACAAAATTCATACAAATTTGAAGTAGATGCGAGTGATAGAATCACTCACCTTTGCCTGACGCGGTCGCGAGCAAGGCGTAGAAAGTGTTGATCGAGCAAATTGAAGCCGGCGCCTTTTATTCAACCAAGCCCTAGCTTCGGAGCGAAAAGGAACGAAGAGACGAGATGAAGCCACCATTTTTTTTCTCAGAGGAGTTTGATTTTTATGAAAAGGAGGGGGCTTCGTATTTTTATGAGGAAGGGGGGAAGCGTGATTCAAGGCGTAAGTTACGGCATGAGTGAAGGCATGATTTTAGGAGAGGAAAACATGCTGGTGAAAAGATTATCATCCTACTTTATTATATATACATATATATTTTTTTGAATTTCAATTTGTTTTTTTTTTCAACATCAATTTTTCTTTGAAACGTTTATATGTCGTATGTTCACAAAACAACTCCGATAAATACGAAATTTGAAATCCGGTAATAATTCAACGTTACGGACCCAATGGAATTGGTTTCATCAAATTCCGAGACTGTGCCTCGGAAGGTTATTTTTAAATTCAATTTAAACGATAAAATTTCAAAACTGTAGGAATCACTTTCAAATTCAATTCTGAAGCTTCTATTATCCTCAGTATTATCAATGTGAATTTTCTAAGCCTTTAAATTATTTTTAATCGGCTTAAAATTGAAGATTCAAATTTTTATTCAACTTTCAATAGATTAAATTCTAAAATTTAATCGCCAAATTCATTCTGATAATTTAAAATTCAAGTCAAACCATCATTCAAATATTTAAAATAAATTAAATATTTTCAATTTAAATTGTTTAAAATTCAGGGTCATTACAATCTTCCCTCCTTAAAAGAATTTCGTCCCGAAATTATAAGTTAGGAAAAATGATTGTTAAAATCTCACCGATATTTATACCCTACATAATTTTACCAAGTTCTAAACTTATTAAAAATAAATATAGGATTCATTCCATTTATTTTATCTCACTAGCTTTGTTCATTATTTCTACAATCAAGCCGCGAAAGTCTTTTACCAAAATTTTCGACTTACAAAACTAAGATTTAGACTTGAAATTCTTCATGCTAGAGATTTGCATACTATATCTTTTCCAAAAGCTGTGGACTTTCAAGATATCTAAAAAGATCTTCTTCCTTAATTCAATTAGGTTGGAATTATGTAATTCTAATTTCAGACTATTGATTTGCTATCTAAAGTTTTGAAAATACTTGCTAACTCGAAGTTTAACAAGTCTATCGTCGTTCTCACAGACATTAGGCATACGCTGGCCAGGCGCAGGACAAAAATCTCCAAGTACTAAATATACTTGCTTCAACTCCCAGTGAAAATACTTTTAAAAATTCTTTTAAAAATGGATATGGAAAGCACGTTCCCCCATGGATCACAGTTTTACCCGGCGGTTACGCTACTATCCCAGTAGAATCGCTTGTAATCTGTAGATTTCACATCTCTTGAATTTCGCCATGGTTGTTGCCATAGATCACGGTTCACACGGCGGTTACGCTACTATCCCAGTAGAATCGCTTGTGACCATAGGCATCTCGCCCCTCAAATTACGCTTTGGCCTCTAGATCGCGGTTTACGCGGCGGTTGCGCCACTATCCCAGTGGAATCACTTGTAACTGTAGGCATCACGCCCCACGAATTACGCTAGCATACATCATCATCAATTCACATGATCCCATCACGATGATCCATCATGAGGTATTCTAGTCCAAATGGACACTCCAACTTATGGAAATTCTACGTAGCTACGAATTTCAAATGGACACTCACACCGAGTTCCAACACCTTCACAAATTTTAAATGGAAGGTACTTTTCCATATCCTCGGTTTAGAAAACATAATGTCATATACATATAGTACTTCATTTCACATTTCGTACATATCATACCTATTTAAACTTACATAGGATTTTCATAATAATGACTTTCCAAACTGATGGTTTTCGAATTATTACATTCACATATATAAGCTTCGAAAACCACAATATCCCATACCCATATCAAATAGAGGATTTCTAAATTTTCCATTTCGTTTAAAATTTTTCTCTAAGTCGATTTGAAATTTTAAGGTTATTTCAAACCCAATTCACATTCATAATTCAATTCATTATCGACTTCACATTTGATTTGGATTTCACGTTCATCGTCAATTCTCAACACATAATTGATGTCTACCTATATATAACCTCTGAGCTCGTACGTCTCGGAGAAGGGTGTTAAGCTAAAAGAATAAATTCTCCACCACCACATATATATATTTAATAGAGATCAATTGTTATGTCATCAATTCACAATGTTAGACATACAATCCAAACCGACTATCCGAAATTCAAAGCTCAACTTATATTGTTTTTGGTGTCGAAATTAAACTCAATTTAACTCAAGATTCAATCTTTCTGAAAATTTTCAAGTTGAACTAATTGTTCAAATTTTCCAAAAACATCTTTACAAGATATAGATAATTTTCCACACTTAACCATTTGAAACAAATTTCAAATATTCATTTTTTCAATTTATCTTTAAAAGATAAAATTTCAAACCTTTCATTTCATATTGGAAAACATTTCCATACTTATTTAATAATAAGTAATTCACAAATCCATTTATTTTCAACACTTGGAAAATATTCAATATACTTAAATCATAATCAAGTACAATTTCATTCTTTTAAGGAAAGCATTCTTTTAAACACATTTATTAAAGTCAAAACGAATGTTGCGTAAAAACATTGTTATGACGACCCAAAATCACTAGTATAGGGATTCGAATTTAAGAAAGATATATAAATCCCAATACTATATAAAACATTTCCTTTCGGAAACCATTTACTATAAAAACAGTGTTATAGTCCACCATTTCCTTTTATTTCTCTCGAAAACCTCTATTTCAACAATGAATGTTGAAATCTATGTATTCGATACTTAATGCATTTTAAAACATCTTTAAAACCATTAACTTCATTTCATAATATCACTTCCCTAAAACATATCCGTTTTATTTAATAATATATTCACTGTCCAAAATCGTGAATATACTTATTTATTCAATTCAATGTTTCTACACATTTATTTAAAGGATTATCCACTGTCCAAAATCGTGGATAAAATTCCCAACCAACATTTACTATTACAATATTTAACTTAAAGGATAATTCGCTGTCCAAAATCATGAATATATCTACTTTAATAACTTCTATGTTTCATTTATCAAATTCAATTGGTTTCGAATTTATAAACAATCTTTACAAATTCCATTTCTATTTATAAAACTTCGATTTATAAATCTTCTTTATTAATTCAATTCAATTTATATAACTCAATTATATACCAAAAGTCCATTTATAAGTTAAGTACGTATAATCAATTTATTTACTAAATCATTCTTCAAAACATTTGAAATCAATTTTCAAAAGAATTCAGAATCAAATTTCCAAGTTATAGTTCAATGATCCCCTTGGCTATAACTAAATTGACATGTCATTTTATTTCACAATTATTACTCTGGAGATATTCAAAATATTTGATTCAAACCAATTCATTAATTCACTTAACTAACATTTTATTTTTCATAAATCTCAGCAATTCGATAATGGGTTTTCGAATGATCGGAACTCAAATCTAAGGAGGCCTCACCGAAGAGAAACTATCGCAAACCTAAATTTAGATAGGGGAATTTCCGAAAAGGATTTGAATTTTCAAAATACTTTTTATTTAAGAAAAACAATTTTATACTTCTTTAGATTTGGAAAATGTTTTCTTTAAAATGATTCTAGTAACTATTCATATTAAACATCATAAACCGAGCTTTGTATAAACCAAAGCTCTGATACCACTTTTGTAACGACCCGCCCTTCTAACCGTCCCTTAGTCGGTAATTAAACCAACTTCAAACGTTCAAAATGACGGATTGTTATTCAGTTTATAGAGTTTAAACAGAATCAGCCACAGAAACACGGAATAATTATATTTCACATAAATGAATTTCTTTTTATACATATATCAGAGTTTATACAATGCTTTAAATTTTATACAGCGGAATATTTCTTTAAAGTGCCAAATTCCTGAAATGCTAAAGTGAAGCGTTTTCCCTCCCTCTCTCTAACTTCGCTGGCCGAAAATCTTCAAGCTGCAAAACTACTCGGTCTGACCCGAGTATTACATTCAAAAGAAAATAATACACGGATCAGTCTAATTCAAACTCAGTTATTAGTGCATAGAGGCAATAATAATCAATTAACAATTAGACGACAGTCAAATATAAATTCACCTATCCGATCCTTTCAACAAAGAAAACGGATAACGGTAAACAAAACACTTAACAGTGTTAAACAACGAATCAGTAGATTCAAATTATCAACGAAGATAGATGAAGGAATTTTTAATGAAGATAATTTAGAAAAACATCAAAATTTCCTAAACGGCAATTAACAACAAAATCATCAAATTATAACCAAATCAATTCAAACAATTGAAGTGTCACTTAAAAACATCAAAACCGATTGGCTGCAGTACACGCACGCGTGCACTGCCTCGCCAATACAGCCTATGAAATACGCAAAGAATCAAAAGCAAAAGAAATATCAATTAAAATCAATACTGTGTGGCTGCAGTACATGCACGCGTGCACTTCCTCGCCACAACAGCATATGAAGTCATCACAACAGTGAATACTAACAGCAATCAAAGCTGCAGAGGTCAAGTCAGTGACTCAACACAACTGCAACGCCAGTTCGAGATAAATGCCAAAATCCATGTGCCTTTCCAAATAAACAAAGTTACGACCCATCTCATATTCGAGCAGAGCTCAAAGTCATGAAATTAACAATAGATGATACATGAACAAAATGGTTTAGTGATGCACGGCCAAGTCAGCTACAACCAAAATGGTTCCATCAATATATGCAACAGTAGGATCCAACTCAATTCTCATGATAATGCAGACCCAAGTATACTGCAGTACCGTGAACATATATGCAAGAAAAGATTCAAAGAATAATTATACAGTGAAAAAGAACAGTTAAGTAAAATCTCAAGTCAATGTCGTGTACATCAAGCTGCTACAGGGATGATGACCAACTAGACTAGTGAAACAAACACAAAGAAACAAAAGAACAGGCAGTGCAAACAGGCTCAATATTTCATAAGTTAAAGACCTTAACATCATAACAAACATGAAGTCAGTCCACACTGAGTACATGCAGAGGAAGATTTCTAGCATGAAGTTACAAATCAAACTCAAGTTAATGGCAATATCACTTACAAGCTCCAGGTCAGAGATAACAGAGACAGGCTCAATAAAAATCAAGTAAGATAACCAATGCAACAAAATCCAGGTCAGTGACCATTTCAGATATGCAGACCACAAAACAATGAATAAGGCTAGAATATGCTCAAGTGAAGTCAACAACTTCTGAAGTAAATGCAAATAGATTAAAGGAGGTGTTCAATGCAACAAAACAAGTAGTATATGCTACTATTCACTAAAGAAAAATTTGTATTTAGCTCCTACAAAATGTGTTCAATTGCACTTCATTTTAAAGCAATAAATTAAAACATAGATTGACAGAGGATGCTAGTAATTAATGGCAAAACAATAGATCATCAATAATCACTTATCACTAGATTCAACTAACATTTTAAATCAGTACTAGAGATGAGTTTTACTCATTTGCAAAACTGGATGAACAGAGATGCATACATACTGATTCACAGACATGTAGATACAACAGATTTTATACTTTTCAAATTATAATAAAGTAGTGTTACTCATTATTCAAACAAATGCACTGCAATTATCAAAAGTGAAGGATGGATGCAACAATGCCCAATACAAATGAAACGTGATACCAGCAACATGAATACGAGAACAAGCATACATGAAGACTACAAGAATGCACAGTTAACTTAAATGAAGACATGAGTGCTAAACTGGAATGCACACGATGTCAAAATAAAGCCGTGAACAACTGATTATACTCAATATGAAGAAGTCTAATTCGAAATCGTGGTGGCCAAGATAATTGACCAAGTTAAACAACAAAACCGTGGGAAGTAGTATCAGAATATACGAATTTGAAAAAGTTAGTGAAATCTCAATCATCCAAGTAACATCAATTAGCAAGTATCAACAGCATGGAACGAAACAACATTCAAACAAATGTAACTGGATACATACATGCAGTGCAACAGTAAAAAGAAACAACATCATATGAATAGTTTCAAAACAATTTAGCAGAGATGGTTTCAAAGCATGTTACTGTTATAACAAAATCAGGCAGCAGTTTTAATTAGACATGTTTAACGAGACAATGCCCAAATCGAAATAGGTCAAGTGCCATGATGAAGCAGTGCAACATCAAGAAGCTCAAATGCAAACATGGCAGTGAAACAGGTCATAGTGAAGATAACAATGCAATGACCAGTGATGCAACTCAATGTATAAATCAGTGACTCAAACCAAATGCACAAATCACTTACAACATGAGTGACCTGACAACATGGGCTCTTGTGGGACTGCACAAGCAAACAAGTACAACTACAGTGACCACACGATGCAACAGTGGACAGAACTATATGCATATTGAAACTGGCAGTGGCAACAGATGGTATACAAGTGGTGTAAAATAAACGTGCACACTTGAGTACATGTATACCAACAACATGAAGTGCAGACCGACTAGCCAACGTGATCAAAGAAACATATGAATAGTATGTCAAAGCAAACTGTATATATGACAATCAATACAAAATTGCAGTTTATAATGTATGAATTTTTTTTAAAGTGGACCTGGACAATGTGCTATCACAAATTTAGGCCTGGGTAATAAAAATTTTCTTTTACGCATGTATGAATTCGAAAACTAGGCTTTTATGTTTTTTCCAACTTATTCAAAAATTTACATGCAAGCAAGAAACCACAAAATCAAAGAAACAGCCAAAGTCAAGTGCTACAAGTTACTGCATATCTAATATGCAAACCAAAGTTGTAGTGAAACAACAAAACTCAAGTCAGCCTATATATGATTCAAAAATGCAACAACCATGGAACTGCCGCCACCACAAGGATACAAGGGTATACTGCAACAATACTGCAGCCACCTCAAGACCACAAGGGCATCAAAACCAAAGTCAAAATGAAAGTTAAGCCATAATGGCCAGTTCGAACATTTCAAAAAAAATCATCAAAGCCATACACATAAACCAGTCAAAAACGCAAGTATCATTTTATATGTATTTGATTAAGTAAGAGAAAACATCAACGTCCGAGCACAATCACGCGGCCGAGATGAAACCAAGACGAATTCAAATAAATATCAGAGAATTCAAAGCCGAGAAAATTAAGTAACAAAATTCATACTAATTTGAAGTAGATGCGAGTGGTAGAATCACTCACCTTTGCCTGACGCGGTCGCGAGCGAGGCGTAGAAAGTGTTGATCGAGCAAATTGAAGCCGGCGCCTTTTATTCAACCAAGCCCTAGCTTCGGAGCGAAAAGGAACGAAGAGACGAGATGAAGCCGCCATTTTTTTTCTCAGAGGAGTTTGATTTTTATGAAAAGGAGGGGGCTTCGTATTTTTATGAGGAAGGGGGGAAGCGTGATTCAAGGCGTAAGTTACGGCATGAGTGAAGGCATGATTTTAGGAGAGGAAAACATGCTGGTGAAAAGATCATCATCCTACTTTATTATATATACGTATATATTTTTTTGAATTTCAATTTGTTTTTTTTTCAACATCAATTTTTCTTTGACACGTTTATATGTCGTATGTTCACAAAACAACTCCGATAAATACGAAATTTGAAATCCGGTAACAATTCAACATTACGGACCCAATGGAATTAGTTTCGTCAAATTCCGAGACTGTGCCTCGGAAGGCTATTTTTAAATTCAATTTAAATGATAAAATTTCAAAACTGTACGAATCACTTTCAAATTCAATTCTGAAGCTTCTATTATCTTCAGTATTATCAATGTGAATTTCTAAGCCTTTAAATTATTTTTAATCGGCTTAAAATTGAAGATTCAAATTTTTATTCAACTTTCAATAGATTAAATTCTAAAATTTAATCGTCAAATTCATTCCAATAATTTGAAATTCAAGTCAAACCATCATTCAAATATTTAAAATAACTTAAATATTTTCAATTTAAATTGTTTAAAATTCAGGGTCGTTACACCTGAGATGCTACTCAAGCAGAGTTCGTTGTACCCACAACCAATTATCCTACATGGACACAAATTCAAAAGAATGAAGCTAGCGCAAATGCTAAAGCTATGAATATGCTATTTTGCCCCCTGGATAGAAATGAATTCAACCGTGTTAGCATATGTACTACTGCATATCAAATATAGGAAACACTCAAAGTCAAACATGAAGGCACAAACAAAGTTAAACAAACGAAGATATCCATGCTGAAGAATCAATTCCAAAACTTTAGAATGCGACAAAATGAATCCATCAATGACATGTACTCAAGATTTCAAGACATTCATCATGCTCTAATTGGACTAGGAGAAAGATACACAGACTTTGACATTGTGTCTAAAGTTCTAAATTCACTCACTGATGAATGGGAGAGAAAAGTACTAGCAATCGAGGAAGCAAATGATCTATCTACAATGAAACCAGAAGAATTGATTGGAAATCTTATGTCGTATGAAGTAAATATGCAAGCTAAGAAAGATCAAGCTCAAGAAAGAAAGAATGTTGCTTTTCATGCGGAAAAGGAAGAATCAGAGTCTGAAGATGAAGATCTAGCATTTATAGCCAAAAACTTCAAGAAATTCTTAAAGTATAGAAAAGGAAACAAAAACGAATTCAAAAAGAATTTCTTGAACAAACCTTCATCCTCAAATATAGAGTGCTCCAATTGTCACAACTAAGGACACATGCAAAAAGATTGTCAAGAACAAATGAAGGAAAATCAGAAAAACTTCAACAACAAAAACAAAAAGGATAAATTCAAAAAGAAGGCATTTTCTGTAACATGGGATGATTCAGGTTCATCTTCATCCGAAAATGATAGTGATAGCGACAATGAACAGGCAAATGTATGCTTCATGGCTCAAGAATCTGAGGTCCCACTCAAAAAGAAGAAATGGATATTAGACAGTGGTTGTTCAAAACACATGACCGGAGACAAAGATATGCTTACAAACATCACATACTTTAATGGCGGCTCGTTTACCTTCGGAGACAATTCAAAAGGGTATATCATTGGCAAAGGAGATGTGAACAATTACGGTACATCAAATTTACCTTTTATAACAAATGTTTCATTAGTTGAAAATTTAAAACATAATCTACTTAGCATAAGTCAATTGTGTGACAAAGGTTTTAAAATAACTTTCTCGAATAACAAATGTAGTATTTTTGATCAAAACAAAAATCTTATTTTTGAAGGAAATAGAGATAGAAATATTTATGTTTTAAATATGAATATTAATCATAATTCAAGTATGTGTTTACTTGCCAAAGATAATGATCCTTGGTTATGGCACAAAAGATTTTGTCATATAAATTTTAAAACCATTAGAAAACTTTCTAAAAATGAACTAGTAAGAGGTTTACCTAAAATAAACTTTAAAATAAAAAATCTTTGTGATGATTGTCAAAAAGGTAAATTAACGAAATCATCCTTCAAATCTAAGAAAAATATTTCAACTTTACAACCATTAGAATTACTACATATGGATTTATTCGGACCAACACAAGTTCAATCCATTAATCATAATCGATACGTATCTGTAATAGTTGATGATTTTTCAAGATACACATGGACTATTTTTATGAAAAATAAAAGTGACACTTTTGAGCATTTTAAAACATTTGTCAAAACAATTCAAAACACTAAAGATTTGAAAATTAAAAATATTCGAAGCGATCATGGAGGCGAATTCGAAAATGAAGTTTTTGAAACTTTTTGTAAAAAGAAAGGAACAAATCATAATTTTTCTTTCCTAGAACTCCTCAAAAAAATGGAGTTGTAGAAAGAAAGAATAGAATATTACAAGAATGCGCAAGAACATTATTAAATGGATCTTCTCTACCAAAAAATTTTTGGGCAGAAGCCGTTGCTACTGCATGTTATGTATTAAATAGAATATCAATTAGACCATTAACTAAAAATACTTCTTATGAACTATTTAATAATAAAAAGCCAAATATATCTTATTTTAAAATATTTGGATCAAAATGTTTTATTTTAAATACAAAAGATCAATTAGGAAAATTCGATTCAAAAGCTGATGAAGGAATTTTCGTCGGATACTCAGAACGAAGTAAAGCATATCGAGTTTTTAATAAACGAACAAACTTGATTGAAGAAACTTTGCATATATCTTTTGATGAAAATTTTAATAAAAATTTTAATATAAAAGATGATGAAGAATTGATAAATATAGAAGAAACAAACCTTGAAAATAATAATAATGAACTAAGATCTCCTCCTAGAATATTACGAGATCATCCAACTCAAAATATAATAGGAGAAATAAATTCTCAAGTTAGAACAAGAAATCAACTAAACCAAATGGGTCATGTAGCTTTCATTTCATCAATAGAACCTAAAAATCCAAAAGAAGCATCAACAGATGATTATTGGATTATCGCAATGCAAGAAGAATTAAATCAATTTGAACGTAACGATGTTTGGAAATAAGTTCCCCGTCCTAATAATCAATCAGTAATTGGAACAAAATGGATTTACAAAAATAAAGTAGACGAACAAGGTAATATAACAAGGAATAAAGCAAGACTAGTAGCACAAGAGTATAATCAAGAAGGTATTGATTTTGAGGAAACATTTGCTCCCTTTGCAAGACTGGAAGCAATACGTATACTATTAGCCTTTGCTTGTTTTCACAATTTTAAACTTTATCAAATGGATGTTAAAAGTGCATTTTTAAATGGTTTTATTAAAGAAAATGTATATGTAGAACAACCTCCTTTATTTATACATGAAAAATATCCGGATCATGTATTTAAATTAAAGAAAGCACTATATGGTCCTAAACAAGCACCTCGTGCTTGGTATGAAAGACTTAAAAGTTATTTATTAAACTCGGGATTTAAAATTGGAAAAGTAGATCAAACGCTTTTTATTAAAAATACTGCCAAAGATATTTTAATAATTCAAATATACGTAGACGATATTATTTTTGGTTCAACAAATGAAAATTTATGTAAAGAATTTTCAAATATAATGACTAATGAGTTCGAAATGTCTCATATGGGAGAATTATCATATTTTCTCGGACTTCAAATCAAACAATTAACAAATGGAATTTTCATAAACCAAGAAAAATATTGTGCTAATTTAATTAAACGATTTGGCATGGAAAATACTTCTGCTAAACCTACTCCTATGAGTACCACTACACATCTCGATCAAGATGAAAATGGCAAAAGTGTAGATCAAAAATTATTTAGAAGTATGATAGGTTCCTTACTTTACTTAACCGCTAGTAGACCTGACATAATGATGAGTGTTTGTTTATGTGCTCGTTTTCAATCTAATCCTAAAGAATCACATTTAAGAGCGGTAAAACGAATTATACGATATCTTAACAACACTAAAGATTTCGGTCTTTTCTATCCAAAGGAATGTTCATTTGAGTTAGTGTCATTCAGTGATGCTGATTTTGGTGGATGTCGAACGGATAGAAAAAGTACAAGTGGTACTTGCCATTTCATTGGAAAATCACTTGTATCTTGGTTTAGTAAGAAACAAAATTGTGTCTTGCTATCCACATGCGAAGCAGAGTGTATATCAGCTGCTTTAGCTTGCACTCAAGTTATATACATGCAACAAACACTTAAAGATTTAATATAAATTTAACAAATTACACAATATACTGTGATAATACAAGTACAATAAACTTATCTAAAAATCCGGTTAATCACTCTCATACAAAACATATAGATATTCGTCACATTTCTTACGTGCCAATATCGAAAAAGGAATAATTAATTTAGAACATATTTCAACCGAAAATCAAATTGCCGATATATTTACTAAACCTCTATTAGAAAACTCCTTTATAAAACTTCAACGAGAATTGGGTATAATATCTTTTAAAAATATTAATTAGTTATACATTAGAAATATTTCCATATTTCAGTCGACTAAAACAAAGTGTTCAGTCGACTGAATAATAATTTTAAATATTTTCAGTTTTTGTTATATGTTACATTATATAATTTATAGACCACACATTTGTAAAACTGAATTTTTAATAAGAAACATACATTTTAACAAAATCCTCTTTACCACTAAATCTCTATGTGGTTAAAAATTCTTATTAAATTATAACCGTTATTTGTTTAGTAAAATTCAATTATAAATAAACTATTAAAAATATTTTTATTTTTTTCATCTTGATTTTTCGAATAAAATCTTAATTCAATATAAAATGTCATCCAACAACTCCTTCTCTCCAATCAATTTCACCTCGTCAGTTGATAACACTCCAACGTCGCCAAAACTTCCCACACCAACTCCAGCACATGAGCCGGTTTACAAATGGGAAAATTATCGTACTGGTTTCACACCAGAATCTAAAAAGGCGAAACGCGGACTTTTTATATCACCTGACACAAAAAGAAAGATTGATGAAATTCATCACTTTCAACAACAACAGATAGATCTTCAAAGAGAACTTTACTTTGAGCAAAAGTTACGGCAAGACGTTTGAGCTTCCTAGAGCAATTTGGTTTACGTTTCTGTGGATCAAAGAAGAACGAAGTGGCTGAACCCCTACCTCGCCCCGTTAGCTCACTTGATCCGTCTTCATCTTATCGTACACCAGTCGATCCTATGAATCCTTAGATGTCTCCTATGACTCCTCAATATAGTCCGAATTCATGGGATATAAATTACATGAAGAATGAAGGAAAGAAGCCTAGTTAAATTTTGAAATATTTGTATGTTGTTACATCAATATTTTTGTAATTATATCCTTAAATAAATTGTTTAATTTCAAAAATTAACTTAAACAACAAAAATTGCAAGTTTCTGTCGACTGAATGCCCCTGCTTAGTCGACTGAAAATATGACAGAAAACATTATATACAAAGTTCAGTCGAGTGGAACCATCTGCACAGTCGACTAAAAATTCAACAGAAGATTTCAAGCAACAAAATTCAGTCGACTAAATGTACTGCTCAGTCGACTGAATCTATCACAAAATCCCGTTCGGATGTTCGGGTAAGTTATAAGCCTATTCCTCGGGTGAAGTGAGGGTGTTAGTTAGTGAAATTCCTAAGTAAAGCTTAGGGACTGGATGTAGGACGAGAGGTCCGAACCAGTATAAAATCCTGGTGTTACCTTGCATTTACCTACTTTATCTATCTAGACTATTTCATTATTCCATATTACACGATCCTACCGCTTAGCCCCTTTCAATTGGTATCAGAGCAGGGTCGTCCTATAACCATAACACCGTTATTAGACATATTGATAATATGGAAAATAACGCAAGTACAAGCACAACATCTGCCTTTAGTTCTACATTTGCGGAAGGACAATCTACCCAAAGACCTCCTCTATTCAATGGACTAAACTATAACTATTGGGCTACAAGGAAGAGGATTTATATGCAAGCAACAAGTTTCGAAACCCTAGCTCCCAAATTCCTCAAAATCAAATCAATTCTCACCCAAATGGCACCAAAAAGAGCAAGAGCTTCATCTTCTTCATCCTCCGAGCCAATTGATGCTCAAATAGCACAATGGCTTTACGATGGAACCGCTGTCACTCGATGGAACAAGATGAAGAATTCAAGAATTTTCGAGCATTCTTTTGTTGATTTTCAATGTTTTCAAACCTACAACATCCAAGCATTAACATATCCGGCAGGTTTAACTTCTCTTTTAAATTTGAAACGAAATGACCATGCCATTAATCATGTAATGGTAAAATTATTTTATGATAATCTTAATCTTGGACACAAAATTCCAAGAAATCCAAACAATAGTGTTTGGAGTATGGTATGTGGAAAGAAAGTTTGGTTTTCATTGGATAGAATAGCACATATTTTAGAGTCTCCAAATGTCGGGAGAAAGTTAGAGGAAATAGAATTCAATCCACACATTCGTGACAACATCAACCATCGATTCATGGATGACAATATCAACTTTAGGGATTTTAAGTCCACCTCTCTTCGACCTATGGCGAGAATCCTCCATAAAGCCCTAATGAGAACGATTACTCCTCGTACGGGCTCGTACGAAATTGTCTACCCAAATAACTATCGAGCTCTATATGCTATTTTTGGCAATATACAAGTTAATTGGGTACAGCTTATTCTTGATGAGTTTCTCACTTTCAACAATGGCAAAATGCGCACTATTTACTTTGGGGAGTACATCATGCGACTTCTCCTAAATGTCGATACGCCATTACCTGAATCAGAGAATACAATGGTCCATCAAATTAACCATCGGACCATAAGCCTAATGCAACTCCCATCTCGACCTCCTGCATAATATCACTCGTCGAATGGGAAGCAAGGAATCAAGAACAACAACAACAACAACCTCAACCTCGGCACGAAGAACATTTTGAGCAAGATGATGAAATTCGTCTTGTTGACCCAAGCTTCACTACCAACCAATCCTTGGGGATTTTGTCAAGAAATCAACAAATTCTTGACACACGTCTTAAAAAGGTAGATCGTAAGCTTGACAAAATAAAAGGATTCTTCAACAAGCTTTGGGATGCAATATCCTGCTCGAGCACCACTACTGCTTCAACATCACGCGGCAAACGTCCGGCACCTACATTTACATGGACGACATCCGAAGAGCATACAAGTAGCAGTGCAAGTGGAGCTAGTTGTGGCCAAGGAGGAAGAGCACATAGACCACCAACAGGAGGACCCATCATACGTGAACCAACAGGAAGAGAAGGTTCATATGACTAGGATAAGGATGAGTAATTTTGTTGTTTTGATGTGTATTTCTAACTTTCTAATGGCTTGTATAAATAGCCATCTTATGCTTGTTTGTCATAACATTTTTATTTCTCTTAATTCATGCTTATGCAAATATTCTCTATGAGTTAGTGATTGTTTTGATATATTATTAGTTCTTCCTTTTTGTCGATGACAAAGGGGGAGAAAATCTATGGTACTAACTTTGTTTTGTAGGAAAGATACTGCATACATTCAGGGGGAGAAAGTAAGTATATACATCTCTAGAATAGTATTGTCATCAATCAAAAAGGGGGAGAATGTTGATACACGAAGATTTTGATCAATGACAATGAGCTTCAACAAATAGGAAGAGATATATGCAAAAGCTAGAAGAAGATCGATGAAGACCAAAGTATAAACATTAGTATAATTTTCTATGGGTCTTAGTCTAGATTATTTGTTAAAATCTATCCTCAAGAGATTTGCACAAACATTAGAACACATTCATAAAACTTCATTCACATGTTCACTGTGCATACTTTTATACTTCAGTCGACTGAACAAGCATGGCTAGTCGACTGAAACTGTACACATATACAAATCTGCACAGTTCCAGTCAACTGAATTACCTGTGCAGTCGACTGAAATTGTTCCTGAAAATTTTTCTTCATATTTTCAGTCGACTGAATCTCCTACTCAGTCGACTGAATTTAAACCTGCGAATTTTCTCTGAAAAGACACCTTCTTCTTCCCAAGAGTTGCAACCATTCATCAATGGAAATGGAAGCATCTCTTGTTTACAACCTTTGACAACATATGCACCCTTCTACAAGTATATATACATGATTCTAATATCATTTAATTTACTAAATTCTCTTGCTTTAATCTTACTATTCTCTTGTTCATATTCTCTAGATATTCTCAAAGCAATAATCAATCTATTGCTTGAATCACTGTTTTTGTTTATAACATTCTTTTGATTCATAGCAATTCACATTTTGTAAATCTTTACAAACACATTGCATGTTCTTGAGGATAAGATTACAGGAATATTGTACTACATTAGACTCATTAGTGTTGACAAGAACACAACAAGTCGAATATTGTATTTTAGTAATTGAGTTGAAGTCCTCTTCGGTAGTTGAGGCAAGAAATCCCGTTCGGTTGTTCGGGTAAGTTGTAAACCTATTCCTCCGGGTGAAGTGAGGGTATTAGTTAGTGAAATTCCTAAGTAAAGCTTAGGGACTGGATGTAGGACGAGAGGTCCGAACCAGTATAAAATCCTGGTGTTACCTTGCATTTACCTACTTTATCTATCTAGACTATTTCATTATTCCATATTACACGATCCTACCGCTTAGCCTCTTTCAATTGGTATCAGAGCAGGGCCGTCCTATAACAATAACACTGTTATTAGACATATTGATAATATGGAAAATAACGCAAGTACAACCAAAACATCTGCCTATAGTTCTACATTTGCGGAAGGACAATCTACCCAAAGACGTCCTCTATTCAATGGACTAAACTATAACTGTTGGGCTACAAGGATGAGGATTTATATGCAAGCAACAAGTTTCGAAGCCTGTAATGCTACTCAAGCAGAGTTCGTTGTGCGCACAATCGATTATCCTACATGGACACAAATTCAAAAGAATGAAGCTAGTGCAAATGCTAAAGCTATGAATATGCTATTTTGCGCCATGGATAGAGATGAATTCAACCGTGTTAGCATATGTACTACTGCATATCATATATGGGAAACATTCAAAGTCATACATGAAGGCACAAACAAAGTTAAACAAACAAAGATATCCATGCTGAAGAATCAATTCCAAAACTTTAGAATGCGACAAAATGAATCCATCAATGACATGTACTCAAGATTTCAAGACATTCATCATGCTCTAATTGGACTAGGAGAAAGATACACGGACTTTGACATTGTGTCTAAAGTTCTAAATTCACTTACTGATGAATGGGAGAGAAAAGTACTAGCAATCGAGGAAGCAAATGATCTATCTACAATGAAACCAGAAGAATTGATTGGAAATCTTATGTCGTATGAAGTAAATATGCAAGCTAAGAAAGATCAAGCTCAAGAAAGAAAGAATGTTGCTTTTCATGCGAAAAAGGAAGAATCAGAGTCTGAAGATGAAGATCTAGCATTTATAGCCAAAAGCTTCAAGAAATTCTTAAAGTATAGAAAAGGAAACAAAAACGGATTCAAAAAGAATTTTTTGAACAAACCTTCATCCTCAAATATAGAATGCTTCAATTGTCACAAGAAAGGACTCATGCAAAAAGATTGTCAAGAACAAATGAAGGAAAATCAGAAAAACTTCAACAACAAAAACAAAAAGGATAAATTCAAAAAGAAGGCATTTTGTAAAATAGGATGATTCAGATTCATCTTCATCCGAAAATGATAGTGATAGCGACAATGAACAGGCAAATGTATGCTTCATGGCTCAAGAATCTGAGGTCCCACTCAAAAAGAAGAAATGGATATTAGACAGTGGTTGTTCAAAATACATGACCGGAGACAAAGATATGCTTACAAACATCACATACTTTAATGGTGGCTTGATTACCTTCGGAGAAAATTCAAAAGGGTATATCATTGGCAAAGGAGATGTAAACAATTACGGTACATCAAATTTACCTTTTATAACAAATGTTTCATTAGTTGAAAATTTAAAACATAATCTACTTAGCATAAGTCAATTGTGTGACAAAGGTTTTAAAATAACTTTCTCGAATAATAAATGTAGTATTTTTGATCAAAACCAAACTCTTATTTTTGAAGGAAATAGAGATAGAAATATTTATGTTTTAAATATGAATATTAATCATAATTCAAGTATGTGTTTACTTGCCAAAGATAATGATCCTTGGTTATGGCACAAAAGATTTTGTCATATAAATTTTAAAACCATTAGAAAACTTTCTAAAAATGAACTAGTAAGAGGTTTACCCAAAATAAACTTTAAAATAAAAAATCTTTGCGATGATTGTCAAAAAGGAAAATTAACGAAATCATCCTTCAAATCTAAGAAAAATATTTCAACTTTACAACCATTAGAATTACTACATATGGATTTATTTGGACCAACACAAGTTCAATCCATTAATCATAATCGAAACGTATCTGTAATAGTTGATGATTTTTCAAGATACACATGGACTATTTTTATGAAAAATAAAAGTGACACTTTTGAGCATTTTAAAACATTTGTCAAAAGAATTCAAAACACTAAAGATTTGAAAATTAAAAATATTCGAAGCGATCATGAAGGCGAATTCGAAAATGAAGTTTTTGAAACTTTTTGTAAAAAGAAAGGAATAAATCATAATTTTTCTTTTCCTAGAGCTCCTCAACAAAAAGGAGTTGTATAAAGAAAGAATAGAACATTACAAGAATGCGCAAGAACATTATTAAATGGATGTTCTCTACCAAAATATTTTTGGGCAGAAGCCGTTGCTACTGCATGTTATGTATTAAATAGAATATCAATTAGACCATTAACTAAAAATACTTCTTATGAACTATTTAATAATAAAAAGCCAAATATATCTTATTTTAAAATATTTGGATCAAAATGTTTTATTTTAAATACAAAAGATCAATTAGGAAAATTCGATTCAAAAGCTGATGAAGGAATTTTCGTCGGATACTCAGAACGAAGTAAAGCATATCGAGTTTTTAATAAACGAACAAACTTGATTGAAGAAACTTTGCATATATCTTTTGACGAAAATTTTAATAAAAATTTAAATATAAAAGATCATGAAGAATTGATAAATATAGAAGAAACAAACCTTGAAAATAATAATAATGAACTAAGATCTCCTCCTAGAATATTACGAGATCATCCAACTCAAAATATAATAGGAGAAATAAATTCTCAAGTTAGAACAAGAAATCAACTAAACCAAATGGGTCATGTAGCTTTCATTTCATCAATAGAACCTAAAAATCCAAAAGAAGCATCAACAGATGATTATTGGATTATCGCAATGCAAGAAGAATTAAATCAATTTGAACGTAACGATGTTTGGAAATAAGTTCCCCGTCCTAATAATCAATCAGTAATTGGAACAAAATGGATTTACAAAAATAAAGTAGACGAACAAGGTAATATAACAAGGAATAAAGTAAGACTAGTAGCACAAGGGTATAATCAAGAAGAAGTTATTGATTTTGAGGAAACATTTGCTCCCGTTGCAAGACTGGAAGCAATACGTATACTATTAGCCTTTGCTTGTTTTCACAATTTTAAACTTTATCAAATGGATGTTAAAAGTGCATTTTTAAATGGTTTTATTAAAGAAAATGTATATGTAGAACAACCTTCTTTATTTATACATGAAAAATATCCAGATCATGTATTTAAATTAAAGAAAACACTATATGGTCCTAAACAAGCACCTCGTGCTTGGTATGAAAGACTTAAAAGTTATTTATTAAACTCGGGATTTAAAATTGGAAAAGTAGATCAAACGCTTTTTATTAAAAATACTGCCAAAGATATTTTAATAATACAAGTATACGTAGGCGATATTATTTTTGGTTCAACAAATGAAAATTTATGTAAAGAATTTTCAAATATAATGACTAATGAGTTTGAAATGTCTCATATGGGAGAATTATCATATTTTCTCGGACTTCAAATCAAACAATTAACAAATGGAATTTTCATAAACCAAGAAAAATATTGTGCTAATTTAATTAAACGATTTGGCATGGAAAACACTTCTGCTAAACCTACTCCTATGAGTACCACTACACATCTCGATCAAGATGAAAATGGCAAAAGTGTAGATCAAAAATTATTTAGAAGTATGATAGGATCCTTACTTTACTTAACCGCTAGTAGACCTGACATAATGATGAGTGTTTGTTTATGTGCACGTTTTCAATCTAATCCTAAAGAATCACATTTAAGAGCGGTAAAACGAATTATACGATATCTTAACAACACTAAAGATTTCGGTCTTTTCTATCCAAAGGAATGTTCATTTGAGTTAGTCTCATTCAGTGATGCTGATTTTGGTGGATCTCGAACGGATAGAAAAAGTACAAGTGGTACTTGCCATTTCATTGGAAAATCACTTGTATCTTGGTTTAGTAAGAAACAAAATTGTGTCTCGCTTTCCACATGCGAAGCAGAGTGTATATCAGCTGCTTTAGCTCGCACTCAAGTTATATACATGCAATAAACACTTAAAGATTTTAATATAAATTTAACAAATTCTACAATATACTGTGATAATACAAGTACAATAAACTTATCTAAAAATCTGGTTAATCACCCTCGTGCAAAACATATAGATATTCGTCACCATTTCTTGCGTGACAATATCGAAAAAGGAATAATTAATTTAGAACATATTTCTACCGAAAATCAAATTGTCGATATATTTACTAAACCTCTATTAGAAAAATCCTTTATAAAACTTCGACGAGAATTGGGTATAATATCCTTTAAAAATATTAATTAGTTATACATTAGAAATATTTCCATATTTCAGTTGACTAAAACATAGTGTTCAGTCGACTGAATAATAATTTTAATTATTTTCAGTTTTTGTTATATGTTACATTATATAATTTATAGACCACACATTTGTAAAACTGAATTTTTAATAAGAAACATACATTTTAACAAAATCCTTTTTACCACTAAATCTCTATGTGGTTAAAAATTCTTATTAAATTATAACTGTTATTTGTTTTGTAAAATTCTATTATAAATAAACTATTAAAAATATTTTTATTTTTTTCATCTTGATTTTTCGAATAAAATCTTAATTCAATATGAAATGTCATCCAACAACTCCTTCTCTCCAATCAATATCACCTCGTTAGTTGATAACACTCCAACGTCGCCAAAACTTCCCACACCAACTCCAACACATGAGCCGGTTTACAAATGGGAAAATTATCGTACTGGTTTCACACCAGAATCTAAAAAGGCGAAACGCGGACTTTTTATTTCACCTGACACAAAAAGAAAGATTGATGAAATTCATCACTTTCAACAACAACAGATAGATCTTCAAGGAGAACTTTACTTTGAGCAAAAGTTACAGCAAGACGTTTGAGCTTCCTAGAGCAAATTGGTTTACGTTTCTGTGGATCAAATAAGAACGAAGTGGCTGAACCCCTACCTCGCCCCAGTTCACTTGATCTGTCTTCATCTTATCGTACACCAGTCGATCCTATGAATCCTTAGATGTCTCCTAAGACTCCTCAATATAGTCCGAATTCATGGGATATAAATTACATGAAGAATGAAGGAAAGAAGTCTAGTTAAATTTTGAAATATTTGTATGTTGTTACATCAATATTTTTGTAACTATATCCTTAAATAAATTGTTTAATTTCAAAAATTAACTTAAACAACAAAAATTGCATGTTTCAGTCGACTGAATGCCCTTGCTTAATCGACTGAAAATATGACAGAAAACATTATATGCAAAGTTCAGTCGACTGGAACCATCTGCACAGTCGACTAAAAATTCAACAGAAGATTTCAAGCAACAAAATTCAGTCGACTAAATGTACTGCTCAGTCGACTGAATCTATCACAGAACACTTCGGCCTTTGATTCAGTGACTGAACAGAACATTCAGTCAACTGAACGCTGCTTCCCAGCCAAAATTTCCCCTTTTAACCACCAAATTTTACCCTACCAATTCACTTTTACCTCCTACAAACCTTCTTCCCCAAATTAATTTCGAAACCCTAGCTCCCAAATTCCTCAAAATCAAATCAATTCTCACCCAAATGGCACCAAAAAGAGCAAGAGCTTCATCTTCTTCATCCTCCGAGCCAATTGATGCTCAAATAGCACAATGGCTTTACGATGGAACCGCTGTCACTCGATGGAACAAGATGAAGAATTCAAGAATTTTCGAGCATTCTTTTGTTGATTTTCAAAGTTTTCAAACATACACCATCCAAGCATTAACAGATCCGACAGGTTTAACTTCTCTTTTAGATTTGAAACGAAATGACCATGCCATTAATCATGTAATGGTAAAATTATTTATGCTAATCTTAATCTTGGACACCAAACTCCAAGAAATTCAAACAATAGTGTTTAGAGTATGGTGTGTGGAAAGAAAGTTTGGTTTTCATTGGATAGAATAGCATATATTTTAGAGTCTCCAAATGTCGGGAGAAAGTTAGAGGAAATAGAATTCAATCCACACATTCGTGACAACATCAACCATCGATTCATGGATGACAATATCAACTTTAGGGATTTTAAGTCCACCTTCGACCTATGGCGAGAATCCTCCATAAAGCCCAAATGAGAACGATTACTCCTCGTACGAGCTCATACGAAAGTGTCTACCCAAATAACTATCGAGCTCTATATGCTATTTTTGGCAATATACAAGTTAATTGGGTACAGCTTATTCTTGATGAGTTTCTCACTTTCAACAATGGCAAAATGCGCACTATTTACTTTGGGGAGTACATCATGCGACTTCTCCTAAATGTCGATACGCCATTACCTGAATCAGAGAATACAATGGTCCATCAAATTAACCATCGGACCATAAGCCTAATGCAACTCCCATCTCGACCTCCTCGCATAATATCACTCGCCGAATGGGAAGCAAGGAATCAAGAACAACAACAACAACAACAACAACAACAACAACAACCTCCTCAACCTTGCCACGAAGAACATTTTGAGCAAGATGATGAAATTCGTCTTGTTGACCCAAGCTTCACTACCAACCAATCCTTGGGGATTTTGTCAAGATATCAACAAATTCTTGACACACGTCTTAAAAAGGTAGATCGTAAGCTTGATAAAATAAAAGGATTCTTCAACAAGCTTTGGGATGCAATCTCCTGCTCGAGCACCACTACTGCTTCAACATCACGCGGCAAACGTCCGGCACCTACATTTACATGGACGACATCCGAAGAGCATACAAGTAGCAGTGCAAGTGGAGCTAGTTGTGGCCAAGGAGGAAAAGCACATAGACCACCAACAGGAGGACCCATCATACGTGAACCAACAGGAAGAGAAGGTTCATATGACTAGGATAAGGATGAGCAATTTTTTTGTTTTGATGTGTATTTCTAACTTTCTAATGGCTTGTATAAATAGCCATCTTATGCTTGTTTGTCATAACATTTTTATTTCTCTTAATTCATGCTTATGCAAATATTCTCTATGAGTTAGTGATTGTTTTGATATATTATTAGTTCTTCCTTTTTGTCGATGACAAAGGGGGAGAAAATCTATGTACTAACTTTGTTTTGTAGGAAAGATACTGCATACATTTAGGGGGAGAAAGTAAGTATATACATCTCTAGAATAGTATTGTCATCAATCAAAAAGGGGGAGAATGTTGATACACGAAGATTTTGATCAATGACAATGAGCTTCAACAAATAGGAAGAGATATATGCAAAAGCTAGAAGAAGATCGATGAAGACCAAAGTATAAACATTAGTATAATTTTCTATGGGTCTTAGTCTAGATTATTTGTTAAAATCTATCCTCAAGAGATTTGCACGAACATTAGAACACATTCATAAAACTTCATTCACATGTTCACTGTGCATACTTTTATACTTCAGTCGACTGAACAGGCATGACCAGTCGACTGAAAATGTACACATATACAAATTTGCACAGTTCCAGTCGACTGAATTACCTGTGCAGTCGACTGAAATTGTTCCTGAAAATTTTTCTTCTTATTTTCAGTCGACTGAATCTCCTGCGCAGTCGACTGAATTTAAACCTGCGAATTTTTTCTGAAAAGACACCTTCTTCTTCCCAAGAGTTGCAACCATTCATCAATGGAAATGGAAGCATCTCTTGTTTACAACCTTTGACAACATATGCACCTCTTCTACAAGTATATATACATGATTCTAATATCATTTAATTTACTGAATTCTCTTGCTTTAATCTTACTATTCTTTTGTTCATATTCTCTAGATATTCTCAAAGCAATCACCAATCTATTACTTGAATCACTGTTTTTGTTTATAACATTCTTTTGATTCATAGCAATTCACATTTCCTAAATCTTCACAAACACATTGCATATTCTCGAGGATAAGATTATAGGAATATTGTACTACATTAGACTCATTAGTGTTGACAAGAACACAACAAGTCGAATATTGTATTTTAGTAATTGAGTTGAAGTCCTCTTCGGTAGTTGAGGCAAGAAATCCCATTCGGTTGTTCGGGTAAGTTGTAAACCTATTCCTTCGGGTGAAGTGAGGGTATTAGTTAGTGAAATTCCTAAGTAAAGCTTAGGGACTGGATGTAGGACGAGAGGTCCGAACCAGTATAAAATCCTGGTGTTACCTTGCATTTACCTACTTTATCTATCTAGACTATTTCATTATTCCATATTACACGATCCTACCACTTAGCCTCTTTCATCTACAACCTAGAAGCAGATAAGAAAACTCCTAGAAATGCAATATAGAGTACGGCTAGGTTATTGTAAAGCCGTTACCTGACACCATAGGAGTTCCTCGGTATGCGAGGCGAAGAAAGCGTGATACGACAAGGATGTTGGATCCAAAGTGGGTGCTGAGTTAAGAGATACCAGATGGGATAGTATCTTGTTCCAGTGGAGGGCCATGGTACTTATGTATGTAAGCAGTTATAATCTATTATGGGTAGATGGGACGTATCGTATGCATATGTAAAGTCAAGACAACTAATTGAAAATGTAAAGACATAACAAGAGAGAGAAGATAATCGGCATAAACTAGTGTCATGTTGAAAGTGTATAATTTACCAGTCACTGGAACATTGTTCTAATTTACCAGTGACTTATTATATTTTATTATTCCGCTGTAAGTTACATCATTAGGGCTCTGGTATGTATTCTTCTTTTTATTTGTAGCATACCAAACCAACAATCCATATCTTCGTGGACTTAGCCTTTTGACTTAGCAAAAATTCGGGCCCTCTGGGGTGTGGGCGGTTACAATTGTCTTTTATTGTTTAAGATATAATTCACTAGTATCATATGATTCGTAATCATATAATCAAAGAATTATTTTTCCAAACTTTGGCTTCGTCCATGATTCCAAAACAATTGCAGATAATTTAGATACTACTGTATTTTCTAATGCATCACAAATGCCACTATTATAGTTTTATTTCATAAAGAACATTGATAATTGTTAACCCAAAAAATGGATTAATACACTGGGTCAAGTGTGAAAGCACTTGTGTAGATAATCAGCAGCACTAATGTCAGATAAAAAACAAACAAAAAGCAGAAGTAAGAAAAAAGACAGAATTTTTATAGTGGTTCGATTGACTTTGCCTAAGTCCACTTTAGTCAGTCTTTATTATGATTTTACTAGTTGAATCTCTCTGGATATCAACTAGTTAGTCCTCAGATCTAAGTTATAACGTGTTAGAATAAGTCACAAGTACAAGGATTGACTGGAGAATCATAGCTACCCCCTTGATCACTGTTGTGAGGGAGAAGAAAGTTGAATAAGTAAAGGAATTCTAGTAGAGAAATGGCGGCTCTCTCCCAGGAAAAAATCTGGATCTAGTTGCACATAGGTGAGTATTTATAGGGGAATTCAGTGAGTATTAACCCAGAAGTCCAAGTGTAGAAGAGTCCAGTTGTTTTACTAAGTCATCATAGAAATTATAAAATCAATCTGAGTCATTTCTATGGATTTCTAGCTATCCATAATGGATGGATAGCTAACTATCCATCAATTTAGCATTTTCTCTACTAGAAGCCTTTACTTATGTGCTACGAAGGTGCTCGGAAAGTTTATGGGAGATCAGACCTATCTTGACATATCGCTAGCTATCCATTGGGGATGGATTGCTATCTATCCACAGGGGATAGATCGCTAGCTATCCATCCACTTAGCATATTTTTGAGTGATCTTAGTTTGGTTGTCTTCCTATCTTCTATTTAAATACCCTGTCCAATATCAAGTCGTTTGGATTTCGTTTGATCATCAGTCTTCATAAATCATCTGGTCCAGAAGAATCATCCATAACTCACTCAAAACTTAATAAAACTAAGCAAAATTTTACAAGTACTCTCTGTAGGGTATATGGACCTATCTTATGAATTTCTGGTTGTCAGGCCCAACCTAAATGAATTGTTAGCGATCCATCTAGTTAGCCGCTAGCGATCTATCAAACAACCTCCAAATGTTCCCATTTTCCGATGAGCCTTCTTTTCTATCTTCTAAGTGTTTTTCCAACATTTCAAGTCAATCAGACTCCGCATGAGTTCTCTAAGTCTGTTTGGTCAAAAAGCAGGTAAACATTTGTCCCCCCAAAGTACGCCTTTTGAATGAAATGTGTACTTTTATTAAGAACAAGTTCCTATCTTCGGTCTTTGATAGTTTAGCTTTCCAACTGCTTCAGCCCTGGTGAATCATCTAGTTCCTTAGGATTCTCTTGCCACTCACAAGTCATTCCAAACCTATTACAGCCTAAGACTCTAGACTCTGCCTAAATGTAATCTATACATCACAGTCATTCTGATTTCATTCAGAGTTATTACATCACATATCTCTAATTAAATCACATGTTTCCAATTACATCACGTATCTCCAATTACATCATATATCTTCGATTACATCACATATCTTTAATTGTCCCATGTTCATTCTGGATTTACATCATTATCATTTTGGTTCTCATTCAGAGCTGTCACATCATATACCAAAATCACATTATATATCAAATTCACATCATATACCAGAATCACATCATATATCAAAATCATCTTGTGTTCATCCAGGATTTATTAGTTTTATTCTATTTTTAAGGCATTCAAATCTTTTTATTGAATCAATTCTGTTTTAAGGCTCGATCTCTCCTGATCGTTTAAGTTTAATGCACAATCTCGTTGCATCGTTTAACATTTAATTTATTGCGCGATCTCTCCAGATTGTTTAATGTTTTAAGTTATGGCGATGATCCCACCAGATCATTTGTTTGTTAAGTTAGAGGGGTTAAGTAATCCCATCTGCTCACTCTCTAGTGAGGTTACTTACTTCTTGCACTATGGTCCCATCTCTCCGGTCAGGACTCTATGGTGTTCAATATCATACAAGTATATCCAAGGAGACTTGCATCTTGCACTCTGGTCCCATATCGGGACTCTAAGGCGATCAATAATAGTCATTACTCTCCGATGGAAATCCGACGGAAATCAAAATTCAAGTGCAAACCAAAGCAAATTAGCAAAAATCAAACAAGAAAGAATCAAAGCATATAGAAATCAAAACAAGTGGAAATCAAAACAAGTAGAAATCAAAACAAGTGGAAATCAAAACAAGCCTAAATCAAAACAGTTAGAAATAAAAACAAGTGGAAATCAACACAAGTAGAAATCAAAACATGTAGAAATCCTAAATGTTCATCCCACACATCCAACTCAGAGCACGCCTAGAGACCGATCTAGGTCTCATACACGTGTAAGCAGTCCGAGGTCATTGAAGGCAGAAAAAGAAGAAGGCAGAGAGTGAGGAACGCACCTGCCCCTATTCCAACCATGGGCTTCTAGTTTCGGCTCATGCGGTCATGTTCTCTTACTCTAATTTGCTACTCTAGCTCCAACATCTGTTTCGGGCGTTAAAGCTCATCCTAGATCCAAATCTATCACGCCCCTAAGTCATGTGGGCATTGTTTCAGTTTGTTTTTCTCTAACTCTATATGCTCCTGCATTGGGTCCTATTGTTCATTCCAGCATTACCCCTAAGTATCGGTTGTTCTAGGTGTGGAGGTAGTACTCCACCCTGTTCCAATCTGGCTCTAGTGGCTCTTGTTTTTATTTCCAAGAGTTTGATTCATATTTCCTATAGATCTAGCTATTCCTTGCTGCTCCATCCTCTGGAAGAAGCTATCCATCATCTCTTGTTACCTAGACAAGATCCCATCTTGCATCTCCTTCATCATCCTTTTCATTTCTTCTCTAATCGCATAAATGGGTTGATGAGAAATTGATGACACCTTCTGGCTGCACCCAGGCTTCAGTTAACTTGTTACAGCTCTAGATCTAGTATTAGACCTATTCATATTCTCTAAATCTTAGACTCAAACTTATATTCTTCAAATCTCATTCAAGTTTCTTAGTGAAAAGCACCACAATGTTAACCCAAAAAATGAAATAACACCCTGGATCGAGTGTGAAAGCACCAGCATAGATAATCAGCAGCACAAATCTTAGATTAACAACAAATAAAAAGTAGAAGTAAGAAAAGAGACATAAAATTTTCATAGTGGCACGGCCGACTCTGACCTACGTCCACTTTAATCAGTCTTTATTATGATTATACTAGTTGAATCTCTCTGGATATCAACTAGTTAGTCCTTAGATCTAAGTTATAATGAGTTAGAATAAGTCACAAGTACAAAGGTTGACTGGAGAATCACAGTAATCACCTGGATTACTGTTGAGAGGGAGAAGAAAGTTGAAGAAGTGAAGGAATTCCAGTAGAGTAATCGTAGCTCTCTCCCCAGAAAAGATCCATCTCTAGTTGCAAGTACGTGAGTACTTATATGGGAATTTAGTGAGTATTGGCCTAGAAGTCCAAGAGCAGAAAAATCCAGTTGTTATGCCAAGTCATCACCGAAAATCTTAAATCAATCTGAGTCATTTTTATGGATCGCTAGCTATCCATAGGGGATGAATCTCTAGCTATCCATCAACTTAGCATATTTTTCTACCAGCAGCCTTTACTTAGTGTTACGAAGGTACTCGAAAAGTTTGAGGGAAATCCACCCTACCTTGATGGATTGCTAGTTATCCATAAGGGATGGATCGCCAGCTATCCATCCAGTTAGCATATTTTTGCGTAATCTTAGTTTCGTTGTCTTCCTATCTTCTATTTAAGTACCCTGTCCAAATATCAAATCATTTGGAGTTTGTTTGTTCATCTGTCTTCATGCGTCATCTGGTCCGGAAGATCATCCATAACTCACTCAAAACTTAACGAAACCATACGAAACATTGTAGGTACCCACTCTAGGGTGTGTGGAACCTACCTAATAATTTTAGGTTGTAGGGCTAAACCTACATGGATCGTTAGTGATCCACCTAGTTAGGTCGCTGATCAAACGACCTACAAATGATCCCATTTATTCTGTGTGTCTTCTTTTATGTCGACTCTGCACGAGTTCTCTAGGTTTGTTTTAAGTTAGTTGCTTTGGTAAAAAAGTGGGTAAACAATAATATTTGTATAAAAACCATGTCTATTTTTTAGTCAACACAGAAAAATGGTTACTATTTCATAAACAACGTTTGGTACGTTTTGCGAAAATAATTTTCATAATTTGATGTGTCTAATAAGAGCTATATGGCATGCTTCCACTATTTCCGCTATTACTATAATGGCATATGAAATATGAAGCTCCATTTTATTATGTGATATAGGCTATTTATTATAGTTTATTATAACTGGTTTATAGTTGAGAATTTTCAAATCAAATATTTAAAATTCAAAGAAATAAATCTCACATGAAACAATTTTCTATTTGAAAATACAATTTGGAATAGAAATCATATTTCTTATTCCATTATTAAGTATTAAGTGTTATTGCACAATTCCCGTTTTTGATGTTTATTTATGAAGCAAAAGTGACCATTCACTCTCTTCATCCCAATCATGCCTTAGGTTACATCCACTCTTACATATTTGATTTCCTTTCTAAACGGTCACGGTCAAATCATTTAAAGGAAATCCTTATACAGTATCACGACAAACTCTTTATAGAAGTTCATTTATTCTTAACTTTTTAGGGTACTAAATAAATTGCACTTCACGTAAAATGATCAAACTGACATTTCAGTGGTCGAATTCTTATATCTATCTTGTAGCATTTGGTCCATCTACATTTAACATCAATAAGAACATTATTGTCAGAAATCATATTGAATATATGATCTAACACTACAGTTCACTTGCTTATTTTAATGAACTAATTTCATCGAGATTTCGTACATTACAAATTGTGATCGTTTGCCATATAAAATTTATATATGATCGTATATGGATCAAATATTCATATTCTTGTATTTCTTTTAGAGCTCGAACTCATTGAAGGAAATACGCAGTCTGAGGCAAGTAAACGCACAAGCGACTAAGTTACAAACATATTTAGTGGTTGTATAATTAGGCGCTTGCATGGATCAATATGAAACAATTAGTTGGTTAGTATATTTTATATTTTTATTTGTCAATGTTAAGTTAGTTCATTAGTATATTTTAATAGAGAAACATTTTATCAACTATATTAATTGCACAGATTTATTAATGAAGATTATTAAAACTTTATATAGTAGATGTTCTTACAATATTAGAAAGCTTAAATGTTACCATTTCAGTTTTCTAATAAGGCTCTCACTAGTATTTTATGTTTCTCCAAACCCTAAGATGAAACATAAAAGTCTTTCAGCCTCGTGAGTGGGTGTTAAGAGTCATCTTAGGATTCTGACCTTGAGTTTGTTCAATTAGCAATAACCCCACAAACGATGGATAACTCCTTATTAATTGTATCATATACACTCATAACCTGTGGTTCTTATCCTAATCATATTTCGACCTTGAGTTTGTTCAACAAATCGAAAGAAATTATTCACTCATACCTACCATTTCTCGACGACCTAAGTATAATACATGTACCTTGAGTTTGCTCAGAAAATACATATAGTTATATTAACTCGTCTAGCCAATATATTCTAGTCAATATATTAATAATACTACACATAACATCTCTAGCTTGAGTTTTCTCAACAACTAGAGAGTATGCAAGTAATTTATTAATATATAAATAGTAGAGGACAACATTTATTTTAAAGATTAATAATCTTTAATATTTTTAATTGAGTGATATTGACTTATGGAATAGTGCATTTATTATGAAATATCCTCGTGGTTCGAGTGTCGGATACATTAGAAACCACAGTATACGCAATATACATATGTATTTAATCCTGAAGTCTAATTGGGTTACTTACCGTTCCACCTTTAGTTTATACATTTATATTATATAAATTTTATTATTATATAAATTTTATACTTTATTTAAATTATACAATATTTTATGTATAACATTATATTAATTAAATATTGTTTAATTAATTTAATTAATTAGCACTTTAATTAATTATTATATTATTCGGTTATAACATATTATACTGAACATATATACAGTAACCTTTATAGTAATACATATCTATCTTATATGTAACTTTATTTATTTATTTAATTAACCTTTTATTTATTAAATTAACCTTTAATTAATTTTTATAACTAAATTATATTAATTTCGAAAAATCATTTTTATATATGCACATGTATACTTATGTTATCTTGAACATTTAGAAATAACATAACATATATCAATATATATGTCATGCCCAAATATTTATTAATTAATCAATTTTATTAATCTTATTAATTTACTTTAAATTTCGAAATTAATATTTAGATATTTCCAAACATTTTGAAAATATCATTATGTTTTCAAACGTTTTTGGAAACATATGTTGTATTATAAATTCTATAATAAACACGTTTTAAAAATTAACTTCTAAAATTTAAAATCTTTTATTTGGTTTTCAAAACAATTTGAAAATTAACCTTAGGTCTAATTCAAATTGGGGTTGTTCTATTAGGGCAAACTTTGGGCTCTTATCGCCTTTCAGGCCTAGGCTGGAATCAAGTAGGACAAGGTACTTGATTATCCAATTACATTCCTAGACGTTACCTTTCTAGACACCATACTAAGTGCGAAAGCTTAATTTGTTAGTGCTAACATGACTAACTTAGACTGCATAGGCTATTGGGCTCTAGTACCATTGTTAGGACAGAGCCAGCCCGTAGAGGAGGAAATCGAAAATTTTGAAAAAACTTTCATTCTCAATTCTTATTGGGCCTGTGAAGTCTAAATTTATTTAGAACTTTTCTAAATTTTCTTTTAAATAAAATCAGTGTTTTATTTAAACTTATAAATTAAGTTTTATTTAATATACTTTGAATTATGTTTTAAACATGTGTATCATATACACATATGAATAAATGTGCACATGCAATATAATAATGTGTACATGGTTTAACATACCCAAGTTTAGGTGTGAGATTTAGATAGTTGTAGACATGATATCTCCTCCTATATTCTACTATACCGTCTAAATGTACGTACAAGTGCGCCAATGTTTTACAAATATAATAAACACACACACACACATTAACATATAAGTGTTTATATAAAACAATTAAGGCGATATGAAAAAGTTACTTGAAATGAAGGGGTAATGTTTATTAAAGGAAGAAAATTTATATGTGATTAATATAGTCATTAATCTCATTTAAGACTGCCTTTTCTTTCAAAACTTAAAAAGAAAATTAGTGTGAGATAAATTTTATAAAATGGTTATATAAAGAAAAAACCTAAGTTTATATAAAACCAATTAAGGTGGTATAAAGAAGTTATTTAAAATGAAGGGACAATATATTATTAATGTAAAAAAATTAATGTGCAATTAATACAGTTATTAACCTCATTTAATACTACCTATTCTTTTCAAATTTTTAAAAGAAAATCAATGCATGGTAAATTTTATAATACATTTATATAAAAGTATGAACATATACACACATATAATATTAATAATAAATTTTATAAAAAAATTATGCAACACCAAGTAATGCTTTGTTATTATTCATAGATAAAAAAAATTCCAAATTTAAATCATAGTTTATACAGCATACACATATTACATAAAGATTTATATAGTTAAAATCAAGTAAATAATATATTTTTTAAAGTTATTATTATTTTTAATTAGGCTGTGAGCAACATGAGTGTTGAATATACACAAAATAAAACTCCTTTTTTATTATTATATGCACTTAGTTGTACAACCATCGATTATGTGACGATAAACCGATTTACAAAATTTGTGATAGACGAACTATATAACAAATATGCGATATAATAATTCAATTAAACATTCTTCAAACAGAAATATACCTTTCACCACAGCATTGAATTCGCACTTTGAACGTTGAATTTGCTCCTCGAATCGAGTTCCTAGTTTTAGAGTTGCTAGCTCTCGAACTGCCTTACAACCGATGATCGTATCGTGTTATTTTGATGTAAATTTAACTTCGATTTTTTTTTTGTATTTTAGCTTGCCATTGTTAGCCTTTTTTTTGATTCAGAGTTTTTTTTTGAGAGAGAAGAATAATTCAAAATGAAAAAGGTAATTTATTATTAAAAGGAGAGAAATAAATATGTGATTAATATAGCCTTTCCTCTCCTTTGTAATTAAGATTAATTTTTCATTTCAGACTTTAAAAAAAGAAATTCCTCCTTTTATCCTAACCATGGTTGAATTATTCTGATGTTGGAGTGTGGTTTTGGAAAGAGGTTTTTATTAGAAATGAAAGGGTTAAGTCATATTAAAGAAAGAGAATTAATGTTGTGATTAATATGATTATTAATCTCCTTTAATACAACTGTTTCATTTCAAAATTTAAAAAGAGTAAACCCTTCATTTGCTTCTTTCAAAACTAGCCATATCTATAGCAATCAACACTGGCTATCTGTGCTTGCTTATTGAGTTTAAACAAATTTGAGTCCGTAAAAATTTCCCACATTCAAATCCAATTTAAATGTACTGATATCGCATATCGTTTAGTATATTTATAATTGTTATAAATATATTATTTAATCATGCTCAACACATCAAATAAAATTTCATAATTAATATTTCACAAATATTAATCTATTTAATTAATTTATAATAATTATAAATTAATTAAATTAGGTGGCGAAAGAAGTATTCAACGTTTCAGTTGTCACTCTAATTGTAAATTTGGTCAGCAATTAATATTCAACAATTCAAATATTAACGTTCACACGTCACTTAGCACGTGGCGTGACATTTTGGTCAAATTTATCTATTACTTTGTGTCCGTAAAATCCCATTGCACTTTTTTAAGGATTAGCCGGTAGTGATGATTATTTACACTAATTGTCTTGGTCAAAATAGTATCACTTTGGCCTTATGGAATTTGGTTATGGTAGAAATTCCAATATCATCAATATTCAACTCTATAATCAAAACACAAATTCATTGGCTCAATAAGAATAATTAATATTGACCGAGCTACTCTGGCAAGAGATTTTGACTTTGAATTAACTTCATTTGACTATGATACTAACCCCATATAACTAAGAAGAAGAATCCTTTCTTAAATAGTGTTTCACTTCCAATACATCCACTCGACCCAACTATAGTCGTTCAATGGACATCGTGCCATGATTTAACTATAATCAAAGTGAAGCTTTCATAATGAAGATCAATGGTATTCTCAATCAAGTGAACTGTGTAAATTAGTCACTTTGAAATTTTCTGTTTGATCTTAGTTGTATTAACCAACAGAAAACCATTGAGTGAGTCATTCCATAGTTATGCAGTAACTCTCAGTACGCAACCCTTTGGTATCCTCAACAGTCATAAGTATACTTAACATTTGGAGAGCGTTATGTACTCTAGTGATCTGTACGAATGCAACGACATCCAGTCTCAATACATTTTGACTAGGAATGTTTAAAATGATATGTTTATTTTCATTGTGATAAATTACACTTGGTTACAACATTTTGTAACTACTATCACAAAACATACCATTTATGGATTTTATATTAAATGCACTTTTAATTAATTAATATAGCACATTATATCAAGTATATAATAGAAAGAAAACAACTTTTATTTCTAACAAGATTGGTTATCGAGTTAGATATATATAAAAAATTACATAATTTCCCCTTGGGCATACTCCTAACTCTATCACCGCTAAATCAATGCTTAGGGTTTCTTCGCCTGAAACTTTTACCAAGTTTTGCCATTAACTTTTCCGACAAAGAGACACTACCAGTTGACTCCATTAATTGAGAGTTTCACAATGATATATAATTTGATAGGGTTTGGATAGTTTGATTTTTAATTACTTTTAATTAATTTGTTAATCGCCATTAGAGAGCAGTTATGGTTGATTTTGGGGTAAAGGTAGAAAACTGAGGATAGTGGTTATGGCTAGGGTTCCATAATCTGATTTATATAGTCATTGGACTGGGTTTTGAATAATCTATTCGGTTTGGTCCTAAACAGCTACATGTGCTATTTAAGCACTATAATGCCTCTATTTTGCAAACTGTAACTCTAAATGCATGAAAACTATCTATCAAAAGGATTGTCTCAGGAAGGCTTTTGCAATGGCTATGAACACGATACCAAATTCAACCTTTATATTAAAATTCCACTTTTAATTGATTTAAATATTTTGAAGTGTCAAATTTGCAGGTCGTTACATTTTCTCCCTCTTAAAAGAATTATGTCATCGCAATTTCTCTTATGCAACCATCGACTAAATCAACAAAGTCCCATCATCGATTTAATCACAAAACATGGGGAAACAAATTAATCACAATCAACTATCTTTAATTTTTCACACGACGTTCACACTGTATAATCAATCATGACACGCAACAATTTATTCACAATAATAAATTCAACAAACATACTATAGTAATACATTGAATTCCTAAATCATTCAACCAAACTATAGTATATCAATAACACTTAATCAATAATGGGTGAAAAAGTCCCAACCATAGTTCAACTCCATATATAAGTCACAACATACATGCATAGATAAATACATGGATCAATAATCAGTATAGCTCTCATCAAAATAAGGCACACATACTCAAAACAATAGGGTATCTTCATCACACTAGCATAAAAATAAATAAAATAAATGTGCTAATCTATATGTTGATCACCCATACGATCGAAAAGTATAAACCGCCACTAAGGTCTCATGCTAAATACAATTGGATACACAATAACTCGTGTGACCATCACTAAGATCAGTAACTACTTAACACTACAGCCTCACCAAAGCCTAAAGTAGTCCATTGCCATCACTAAGGAAACTAGACCACCGCTAAGGTCCCATACCAAAAAAATCCTCGCCACAACTAAGATGAATTAAACCGTCACTAAGGTCTTGCATCACCACCAAGATGTTCTCCAATATATAACAATTCGTACAACCATCACCAAGGCCTCCCACCATCATAGCCATAACCAAGGCTTCGTGTTATCATGACTATCACCAACCCTTCACATTGTTAACAAGATGTCACTTCACCCCGACCATTACCAAGCTCTAGCATCGTCACCAAGATGTCACTTCATTACTACCATCACGAGGTCTCGCATTATCACCCAAATGCCTTAGGATACCTGCAACTCTTATGACCATCACCAGTGTCGACACACCACGTCGCAATTGGATTCGGTGCCTCATTACATAACATCGCTAAGGTACTGCCATAACCAAGGCAGGCTAGACCATCACTAAGGTCTGTGGTGCACAGATGAGCGTCCTTACATACCCTTGCCACATGAAATACCTACCATATCCAGAGTTTTCAATGATCCCTTCAGCACATGACTCGATTTAGAGTGCACCACATTCCATCATATTGCTTTCCCTCGTTTAATGTGCCTCCTTGGACATCACTATGTCCACATACACTTCTTCCTTTTTCTTCATCCTCGGATGCCACCAAGTCCACATACACTTCCCACCCAAAGTCCTCGACCTAAAATGATTCACATCATCGATACGTCGAAGTTCAGAACACATCACTTGGATCCTTAGGATTTCCATGTACTTGATCCACAATTTTTCCTATGCATTCCTCGAATTCAACTTGAGAAAATCTCATGTAATCCCTAATGACTAATCCAAATGTATCCCTTATCATCTCATTAGTTTTTCTAATGCACATCCTTTGAAAAGTTAACATTGGGTAACTATGTAACAACCCATAATTTTGTGAATATTTTTAATTAAATTTTTATTTGAGATTTTGATTTTTAAACCATTTAAAAGTGAATTTTTAGAATTTTTCCAATATAAGTTTGGAATTTGTTTGTAATTTATTTTCCAAATGAAATAAATAAACGATTTTGAAAATTTTATACTTTGGTCAAAATTTGAATTTTCAGTTTAATTTTTAAAAAAAAAATGAATTTTAAATTTTGATCTTTTTCTTTGAAGCAGAATATATTTATGATATCTGTTCTGCTTTTCGTTTCGTTAAATTCTGAGTTATAGTTTTTAAATTAGATAAATTACAGCGTTTTACACACAGTTATTTCCTGTATTTCAATTTCTATTTTTCTATGCGCATTTCTATATTTTTATTTTCTATGTTATTTTATTTTAATTTTCTATTTTGTTTATCTAAACTTTATTTGTTGGATTTTACTTGTGTGTACATCTTTTCATAAAAGGCTTGGAAGAAATCAAGAAGACATGCATTACGTTTCTTTAATGCTTGCCTTTTTATTTACTACCCTCTTTATTACTTACCCTAACCATTCACCTTTCATAGTCGTGAATTGCTCTTATTAATCACGTACAAAATCTCAAAATATTCTCTTTTCAATTGCATTTAATAATATATATATATATATATATATATATATATATACGTGTATGTGTGTTTCTTTCTCCTTATTTCTTGCCTTTTATTTCCTAGCCTTTTTGTTTTCCTATCATTTACTCCTCTTTAGCCGTTCAAATCTTTTCTCGTCATCCACTCCACTTCATAATTCACGTACGCATTTACTTCACATTTCATTTCTAGAAAGAAATGTATGCAAATAAATGGCTTGGAGAAAATTAAGAGGCATACATTTCATTGTTTAAACTCTTGCCCTTTTCATTTGCATGGCCTTTATTATTCTCTAGTTGTTTCCTCCTTATTCCTATCCATGAATTACTCTGCTCATAGCCTTGCATATCAAGTTGAAAATTCACGAGCAAAAAAATTATTTCCCATCTCTCATTTTTTTCATTTGCATTTAAAAATAAAATATATTATACGTTTCTTCCTCCTTAACTTATGTCTTTCCGTTGCCCTATTATTCATAACTCCTTAGCTGTTTTTTTATAGTCGTGTATTTCCTTTTATCGTTCATGTACAAAACTCCTCAAACATATCTCATTTTTTTCCATTTCTCATTTCATCTCTTGAAAGAAAGAATTTTTTTATTAAATACATCAAGTATTTGTTGCCATTTTATTTTCCAAACCATTCAAAATCTTGTCTTTTATTGCATAGCCTCTTTATTACTTACCTTAGTCGTTTATTCCTTTAATCTAGCATGAATTTCTTTTGCCTATCACACATAAAAACTTCCCAAAACTTCTCATTATCATTTGCGTGAAAGAAAATTATATTCAAGCTCTAGATTCATGGCTTCTCTTCCTCTTCTTTCTTTTTCTCTTTTTGTTTCTTCTTTGTTCTTCATACTTATACTGGGCCTCTGGCCTCTAGCACACCTCTATCCATCATGACCAAGCAATATAAGATAATGGTTGAACCCATATGTCGTGTAGCCAAGCCATTGATTGATCAAGGCAAGTTATGTCACTTTGATTCATTTATTTTTCCATTGTTTTAACATCTATTGTTTTGTATTGAATCATATTCTTATGTATGTAATATTTGTTTGCATATAAGATTTGGATCTGACTCTTCATCCACTCAAGTTTGCATTGTGCTCTTTCGTGCATTTTTCGTGCTTTGTGGGGTTTGGTTTTTTTTTTGAATTTGTCGATTCTAGTTTAAAAAGGTGAGTTTCTGTCACTCTAGACATATATACTTATATTTTTGTGAAAAAAATGATAAGTGAATCTGTAGACATTGATATATCATTCATATATGCCTGTGTTGTGATTACATGATGATAAATGCCGTTTATATATTTGTTACATCATTTGTTATGATATTATATGTATACTGTTATTTTATTTCCGTTAATCACCACTGCAAGTTCCCAATCACTATCAGTCGAAATGATACATACCCGAACGGACTTTAGAATAAGGAAAAATCATTATGGGATGAAATGATGGGCTCGAGTGATGTTTATTGTATTTATTTTACTTGGGATTGCAGGTTTAAAATGATAGAACCCGGATTTTTCTTTTTAAATTACGGATTGAAATGATACATATCTGTATCACTTGACCAAGGTTAGAAAATATTATACAGACCCATGGTTATATTTTTAAATGATATTTTCCTAAAAATTTATTAAGTATTTTAAATATTTTTTGAAAGTTATTAAGTATTTTGGAATTATAAATATATGAAAATTTTAACTTAATTTGATTTAATGCTTTAAAGTGTAAACAAATATTGTTTTTCTATAAGTTAATTTTTTTATAAGTTATTTGGTTTTAAATGGAATTTAAAGAGTCTTATTTATGATAAATAACTTAATAATTAAGTTTGATTTAATTTGGAATCTTAAATCTAACCTAGTAATTTTAATAAAGGTTATTTCCTGAAATGGACATATTTTGTATAATAAATAAATGTAGTTTTGAATAAATAAAATGAAATACATTTTAATGGGACATTTTGTAATAAGTTTATTTAATTTGGAATCATAGTTGAATTGATGTCTAAATGAATAAATTTATAAAGAATTTGATTGTTATACTAACTATGATAAATATTCTTTTGTAAAATGTTATGTTTTGTAAGATAAATAGCTATGACTTTAAAATGGAAAAATGTAAGTTAAACATACATGTGAGATGTAAGTTTAATTTATATTTTAATTGATTAATATAATAAATGTTTGCATTGTAATAACAAAAACGAAAGAAATATGTAAAGTTTTAATTTATGAAAGAAACGTGTAAATTCCTAATTAATGAAAGAACATGTAAAGTTTTAATTAATGAAAGAAACGTGTAAAGTCCTAATTAATGAGAGAACATGTAAAGTTTTTAATTAATGTAAGAAACATGTAAAAATTTAATTTATGAAAGAAACGTGTAAAGTCCTAATTAATGAAAGAACATGTAAAGTTTTTAATTAATGCAAGAAACATGTAACGTTTTAATTTATGAAAGAAACGTGTAAAGTCCTAATTAATGAGAGAACATGTAAAGTTTTTAATTAATGCAAGAAACATGTAAAGTTTTAATTAATGAAAGAAACGTGTAAAGTTTTTAATTAATGCAAGAAACATGTAAGGTTTTAATTAATGAAAGAAACAAGTAAAGTTTAGTTAGTGTAATATTGATTAAAATGATAAATGCTCTTTATTATAATGAATGTAAGTTAAAACGTACATTTGACATGTAAGTTTTAATCAATGTGATGGTGTATTTTAAATTGATTAAAATGATAAATGTTACTTACTGAAATAATAAACTGTAAGTTGATAATGTACACTCGATATGCAAGTTTTAATTTATGTAAATGGAATATTTTGAATGATTAAAATAAATAAGGTTTCTTTATTGTAATAATAATGTAAGTTAATAAGGTACTTTTAACTTAACATAAGAATTTCAGCTTTAAATTGGATATTACAGTAACAAAGTTTATTTAACTATAAGGCTATGATAAAATGACCATGTTAAATTTGTAAGCATATAAATACTTTGATTATATAAAATGTTAAAGTGGAAAGTATTACATTCCAAAAATGCTATGATTCCTTAAGGTAACATTTCCAAAATGCTATGATAATTTAAAGGAATATTTCAGGTTTCATAAATTGAAGGAAATATTCAATGATTTGGAAATTTGCGTTTTATTTAAATGATATATTATTGAATTAGTTTTGAAAATTGAAATGATACTATTGTAATATGGTTTTGAAATGAGTATGATATTTTGGTTTTGAAAATATATACTAGTTTGAAAGAAATGATATGATTTTGAAATAGATATGCTAGTTTGGTTTTGAAAGTATAAATGATTCTAAAATAAATATCTATGAGCTATAATAACGTTTGGTTGTTAAAGAGACTGGGATCGGAAGTTGTCATACTCTTTGCCAACTCCGAAAACCACTTTAACAACAGTGTACGCGGTGGAGATTCCAGAATGAAGTAGGATGGTGGCGACGTCCTGTGAGGTATGAACGTGGACCCGACTCCCATGAGTTGGCATAAGGTGGCTAAAACATGAGCAATTGACGGGCTAATGAGGTCATTCCTTTGATCGGACACACTCCTTCGATATTATATTCTAACTTTAGTATTTATTCGGTGACCACTTTTGATTTTTTTGATTTGGGGGTGTGGATCAAGGTGGGCGGTAGTAGCTGCTATGCGTTATCACCGGCCCGGAAGTGTAATTGGTATATCTACCATGGAATTGCCTAGTTGTGCCGTGTCACCTACCATAGCGCGCTTTATACGAGTTTGGATTTCTCCTGTAGCCCGTGGAGTATTTAGGGTAGTCTCCTGATCTGGAGATGCGTTGATACTGGATGGACTACTGGGACTATTACGTGTTAAGTGCTATATGGTTAACCCCTTAACGCTATTAAAAGGTAAGTTTATTTTACTATAGACATTATTATAATAGCGAAATATTAGTACGTAGTAAATAGTTTAACGGATCCTTAGAGGATGGGAAGTCCCAAGCATCCTTTAAGTTACTTGTACCTTATATTACGGTTCACTTGAGTTGGTTTACATTGTATAAGTATTATGTCCTGACTCGAGTGTTTTGTATTTTTCTTTACGATCGGGTCAGACTGAGCGAGACAACATTAGAGACTCGCCTTTGGGGCTGGAGCCTTGCTTGAAGATCCAGCCATCTATTTCAATTTGAGTATTCTATTGATTCCAGTTATTCAATTGATTCCAGTGATGTAATCAGCTTGTGCTTGTTTATCATATTAAACTTCTATTGTATCTTGTATAACTCTGATGTATTTGTATAGTAGCTTCATGAACTACTATCTTTTTGCTTCCGCTGCATTTATTACTCTGTGTCCGTGATGTGTGATTTATTTATTTACTATTTATGCTGTGTTTTGCCAAATTTATTTTACAATTCGGTATTTTGAGCAATTCAAGTCCGACATGTGCGGATACGAATGGTTGAAAATAGAGGGTCGTTACAAACTACCTCATCATAAGATTATTAACACTAATGGGCATATATCCTACTATAAAATGTATGCATCATAACAAGGCAAAAAACAAGCAACCAGCAGTTAAGTGGATTGAGGCAAAACAAACAATCGACAAAAATATTACGCAAGCAAAATAATTTGCTCAAAAAAATGCATGGCATAACTAGTGAACAACCATTATTAAACAAATAAAAAATAATAATATAATACAAGTGGAATAATTTAATTCAAACAATCATGCAATAGATCATAAAACAAATGCAGTCAAATGAAACAGTCATTATAATAGAACTAATGTCTAAGCAACAAAAAAACACAACCAATTCAACCAAAACAAAAAAGCACTACTAAAGTAAAATATATCAACCCGATACATCAAAATGGATTTGGACAAACTTAAAACTCACGTCGCCATGTGCCCTACTTCTCATGTCACATAGCCTAGTTTTACAATCTTCAAATTGATATTTTTTTCCAAATAAAATACACCTTTAAAATTTTATTCAAACCAAATATTTTACTTCTTTTCGTTTCAAAAATCCTCTTTTGAATCAAATTATTCATATTTTGTAAAATATTTTTCCTAAAATATTTTTTTCAAAATATTTAACGATATATTGCCACACGTCTTTTTTTGAAAATAAAATATCTTCACATATTCCCTATCTAACATTCTCTTTTAAAATTTAGGTATTCTACCAATCAAAATCCTTTGGAAAAATGTTTTCTCTTCAAACATCGTTTATCAAAATGTTCTTCATATAAAAATAATTTCAAATAAAATTTTCTTCCACATAAAAGCTTTTCTCCAATTTTGTAGGATGTTCTTTTAAATAAGAAACATTTTTTCAAATAAAAAAGTTCCTGTCGCTCTTTACTCAAAAAGATATTTTTGAAAACATTTCTAACATAAATTTTTTAAAATATTTTATCCACTAAAATAACTTCTCAAAAATATTTTTCTATATTCTACTATCTTTTCACTAAAATAGCTTTTTTCACAAAACATCCTCAAAACAAATTTCATCAAATCAAATATTTATTTTCACCTTTTTGAAACTTCTGCAAATCCCATTAAATCCAAAACATACATTTTTTACTTCTAAAATACCTTCTGAGATCTAAAATGTATATTTTTAATATAACTTCTCAAATTTAAATTCCATAAAAACAACCCGGGTTTTAAGGTTAGGTTTTAGTGTCAAATGTGTGTTACTTGGGTGAAAACCAACACTTAACCCCTCTTGTAAGTGCTCATATCACCCCACTCCTGTTATCTATTTCTCACTCAAAGGTTACTATAAATAAATTGCTAACATCTTAGGGTGAGGTAACGGTGGTTACGCACACAACCCATATACACAAAACATAACACCATTAATAAGAACGCTCTCTCATTCTATATTCTTAACTCAATCATATGTGTAGATTAACCTACCTTAAATGGTTAAGTCAACATAAGGCTTAGGGGGTCGTTAAGCCTAGTTTTGATACCAAATGTAATGCCCCTCTAATTTTAACGTTAGAAATTAGTTACAAACGCCACAAAATACATTGTAACTAATTTCCAATATTGAAAACAATGGAACATTTATATTATAACTTTAAACTTTTCAAAACTACAAAAATAAAAGAAAACCTCAAAGAAGAATCGAACATCAATATAAACATACATAAACTTAATTATACAATTATCGTATAACGTCATCATAGTAATTTACATCTCAATACATCAATTAATGGAATAAAAGAATATACCAGTCAGCTACCCACTACATAGCCTGCATACACTTTCCATTCCGTCTTCTATATCAGTTTGTAATTTCACACCTGTACAGATATGGAAATAATAAGGAAAAATATTTCAACTATTTTTGGACTGCGCCTAACCCAACATACCCTAGCCTAACTTAAGAGATCTCATTACTATTGCATAGGAAAAGACTGTCTATGCACCACTTTCGAAGGATCAAGCCCACACAATTCTATTTCTTGCTCTTCTTCTGCATCGAAACAGTCGTTGGCATAATACAACCTATGCATCCATGCAATCATTGTAACTAATGCAACCGGTGCAATCAATACAAGTAGGAAACACTACTTCTAATAAACCATTCTAATCAATCATTATAAATATGGGGCAACAACAATAATAGGACACTTAGCCATTAAATATTACAATCGTTTGACAACATACGATGTCAACCCCAAAAATCAAATAAGCTAATCATCACATATATGCTCATATAATAATTATCAACCATTAGTAATACAACGTAAACTTAAGTACAAATCAATTTAATATATGCTAAACCACTATATTAGTAACATAAACACCAACACAATATGTGACGACCTACAAATTCATACCATTTGAATCGACAATAAACCACACATATCCGACCAAAAAATAACAGACTGACGGAAAGTCAAGAGAAAAAAAAAGAAGAGAGAAGAAGAGAAGAGAAGAAAGAGAAAAGATAGAACCAAACAAAACAATACGGAATCTCACATCGCAGCGGAATAATATATAATATCATATCAATGATCTTTACAAAACAGAAAATGTATATACACACATCAATCAGAGTTCAACAATTAATCAATAATCATTAACCTGGATAGTTATAATAACATGTCCTCATAATTATCGATAATTTAAACAACAACAATACACACGGCGGATAATCAAAACAGATACATGTATATGAAATGAAGATCTCCAGCTCTCCTGCTGAAGCTCCAAAAGAACCAAATCAGAATTTGTAAATATACTCGGTCTGACCCGAGCATTGAAAGGGAAGAACGTCCGGATTAGTTTGGTAAACCAGCGTGAGAAACATACTCAACTGAATTTATTAAATTGCTAAACTTTTCCTTTCAAAACAAAAGTATCTCATAAGACACCCCACACATAAACACAGACATGTTTTTACCTTATGATAACTAAAACATTTCATATCAAATCATCTGATAGACTAATATTATACTAGTGTCTAGTATACAAATAATAATCAAAATAGTAGAAATTGTTACCATTATTAAATTCCAGCATACTAGGCTCTACAAATAAAATGGCAGGTATATAGTGGAGTTTGGATTTCCGTACTAATGATCACGTGAAGGGACTACCTTCCGATGGGTACACCTCTAGGTGGATGCCCCGAGAAACCATCATAAAGTTGCTCTACCAACACAAGACTGGCCCACCTCTATTACTAGATGGTACCGAATATGTCATCCTCCGGTCGTTACCAACCTTTTCCGAGGGCCCTATAGCATACCAACCAAATTAATCAGATACACGATGTCAGAGCATGTAAAGATATATCTAGAAAAAGATGATCATATCCTACTTGGGAGCGACCCATGTAGCCATGTCGCATCTAACCCTGCTTCGGTCATTTCCGATTGATGAGGCTTGAGATAACGATTAACTTTCACATATCACAAATCACATCACTTTGAATGCCACTCGGCCATTTCCATTGACTACTAATTGCCTTCCACAAAAATACAACCCTTAAGCTCATACGTCTCAAGGAGGGTGTTAAGCTAAGAGAAGTTGCCTTCTCCGCCACCATTGATGTACGTTTGTAAAAACCAATGTACGTAATCTTTAGAAATGTAACATCAGACAAACATCCATACAAGTTGTCCAGGAACAGGACAAATAGAAGGTACTTTCCTACCACATCCTGTGGGGAAATCTCTAGGATTAGTAGCGAATAGTCCTTGCATTGGATATTTCATAACGAAGAGACTACTGCTACTGGATGTATATTGGGATATTAACCCCAAATGATCAATAAGCAATCCCCTACTATGAAAATCCTAAATGTCAGTGTCATCAATAACCTGCAAAATCGAGCACATATACGTTGGTCCAAAGTGGTTTTCAGATGATCCCGGTCTCTTCGCACCAACAATCAATTTATATATACTTTAATAATTCTGAAAATTGTTTCCTTTATATATATAATATATAATCGAGGTAAAATTATTTCATTTACCCAATTTAAAATTATACTATGTCGACTTGCCTCGCTTAAGTATTTGAAAATCCCTATCGATAACATGGCGTCCCACATATCGACCAGAATTCACAAACAACTCAACGGATAAGTAATCACAATATAAAACGGTTTATATCACTAACAAATACACGCTCATTTATATAATACACTCAAACTCAATCTAGGGTGCGACTGCCGCTACTTATACTGTGTATACATCAAAGCTTAGGAATATACAAAATCTAACCTCTGATACCAAATGTGACAAACGGGCAACTCCGCACCCACCTTGGTAGGATTTTCAACCATCCCGCTACCCTTCTGCTTTTCAACATGGGGGTATTCCAGCTTTTCAACATGGAGGTGACCCCAAGTGGTACCTCAGTCCGCTTTTACGGCAAGCCTCTCGACTATCAACCAACCCTTTCACAATAGGGACATATAGGGATAAGAGTCTAAGCCTCTCACTGTTTACAAAGCGGGAACCCCCTATCATGTTGAACATAATCAAGCAAATCCGGTTCCCTTTGAATTGACAATAAACCACACATGTCCGACCTATAAAGCATAGACTAACGGAAAGTCAAGATAAAGAAAAGAAGAGAGGAGAAGAGAAGAGAAGAAAGAGAAAAGATAAAACCAAACAAAGCAATATAGAATCTCACACCGCTGCGGAATAACATATAATTTCTTATCAACAATCTTTACAAAACAGAAACTAAATATACATACATCAATCAGAGTTCAACAATCAATCAATAATCATAAGCCTGGACAGCTAAAGTAACATGTCCTTACAATTGTTGATAATTTAAACAACAACAACAATACGCATAAAGGATAATCAAAACAGATACGTGTATATGAAATGAAGATATCCAGCTCTCCTACTAAAGGTACAAAAGCACCAAATCTGAACCAGTAAATATACCCGGTCTGACCCGAGCATTGAAATGGAAGAAAGTCCGGATCAGTCTGGTAAGCCAGCATGAGAAACACACTCAACTGAATTTATTAAATTACCAAAAAATTTCTTTAAAAACAAAAGTATCTCGTAAGACACGCCCACACATAAACACGGACATACTTTTACCTTATGATAACTAAAACATTTTATATCAAATCATCCGATATTATACTAACGTCTAGTATACAAATAATAATCAAAATAGCCAAAATTGTTACCATTATTAAATTCCAGCATACTAGGCTCTACAAATAAAATGGTAGGTACGTAGTGGAGTTTGGATTTCCATACAAATGATCAGGTGAAGGGACTACCTTTCGATGGGTACACCTCTAGATGGATATCCCGAGAAACCATCACAAAGTTCCTCTACCAACACAAGACCGGCCCACCTCTATAACTAGATGGTACCGAATATGTCATCCTTCAGTCGTTGCCGACCTTTTCTGAGGGCCCTCATAGCATACAAACCACATTAATCAGATACACGACGTCAGAGCATGTAAAGATATATCTAGAAGAGGATGATCATATCCTACTTGAGAGCGATCCACTTAGCCTTGCCGCATCTAACCCTGTTTCGGTCATTTTCGGTTGATGAGGCTTGAGGTAATGATTACCTTTCACATATCACAAATCACATCACTTTGAATGCCACACGATCATTTCCATTGACTAATAATTTCCTTCCACAAAAATACAACCCTTAAGCTCATACGTCTCAAGGAGAGTGTTAAGCTAAGAGAAGTTGCTTTCTCCGCTTAAAACCAATGTACGAAATATTTAGAAATGCAATGTCAGACAAACATCCATACAAGTTGTCCAAGAACAAGACAAACCAAAGGTACTTTCCTACCACATCCTATCGGGAAATCCCTGTGATTAGTAGTGAATAGTCCTTGCTTTGGATTTTCATAACAAAGAGAATACTGCTAATAGATGTATATTGGGATTATAACCCCAAATGATCAACAAGTAGCCCCCCAATATGAAAATCCTAAATGTCAATATCACTAATAATCTGCATAATCGAAGGCGTATGGTGGTCTGAAGTGGTTGTCAGATAAATCTGATCTCCGTCCCTTCGCACTAACAACGCAAAAGCGTTTCTCAGCCTCACGTAGAAATAAAGTCACAGACTTATCACGTCTTCAACTTTCAACTTGCTATTCTTCGGGCCAAGAAGGAAGCTCGATAGATTGGAGCGATATTCCACACTATATGAATCGACATCCTCAACACAAACAATACTCAAGCCTACATAGAAGACTACGCAATATGTGTATGATTATATAGTTCCCACATCAAATCGAGGAACTAAAATGGCCAAATTTGATAGTCGGTTATTCAACTATCAAAGCAACAAACAAATATTTAGCACCATAAATAATTACTAGGCCCTTTTAATTAATCTTTTATTAATTAAATCATTTTCCAAATATTCACTCCAAATTATCTTTAAAAATATATATTCTCAAAACCATTTCAATATTGGAAAACATTTTTATATACTTATATAATAATAAGTAATTCACAAATCTCTTTTAATTTTAACACTTAGAAAATATTACATATACTTAAATAGCGATTAAGTATATATTTTATTCTTTTAAGGAAAACATTCTCTTAAACACGTTTATTCGAGTCAAAACAAATTTTGCGTAAAACATCGTTACGACAACCCAAAATCACTAGTATAGGGATTTGAAAATTAGATAGATATATAAACCCCAATACTATATAAAAACGTATCCTTTCAAAAATCATTTACTATAACAACAGTGTTATAGTCCATCATTTCCTTATTTCTCGAAATGTCTATTTCGCCAATCAATGCTGAAATCTATGTATTCGATACTTAACACATTTAAAAACATCTTCAAACCATTTTAGTCCATTTAAAATGCCACTTCTCAAAAATATCCATTTTATTTAATATATTATTCACTGTTCAAAATCATGAATATAATTCTCTTGCGAAATACATTGCTTTTACACATTTAATTTAAAGGATTATCTACTGTCCAAAAACGTGGATATAATACCTTTAATAAACTTCCATATTTTAACTTATCAAATTCAATTGATTTCGGATTTATAAAACAATGTTTATAATTTCATATCTATATTTTATAAAAACTTCCGCTTATAAAATTCCTTATTTACCAATTCTATATATAACTCATCTACACACTAAAATTCAAATTGTAAGTCAATTCACTTATAATTCATTCATTTGCAAATTCATTCATTTATAACTTTAAAAACTCATAAATCTTATTTACTCATAAAATCCATTTATAACTTCATTTTAACATTTACGAAACTCCTTTATAATTCCATTATTTCGATATATAAAAATACAGTTTTATAAATCTTATATATATATATATAAACCATTTATAATATTTTCAAAAATCTCCATTTAAATAAACATATCTTTTTAATAATTTACAAATCATTATTAAAACTTATATAACTTCAAAAATCATACTTAAGTATGTTTCACGAAAATCATAATTTTTATAACATGAAAATTATAACATTTATTTATTTAAAATAAATTCCATCTTTTAACAAATTGAAAATCAATAAACATCTATTTTCAAAAATCACTTTAAAATTCTTTTAAATTTTAAAATCATCACTTTAACATTTTTAATTACCAAAAATAGGTCCAATGTTGCAACAACACTAAATACATCAATCACGTCATCCAAAACATCAAATATCACATGATAACAGCATATATCACAATATCTGTAAATAAAATCAATACTGGTGAGGAATCCAGTTGGATCCCTCCAACCTGTCATTTGCAATAAATATACATACAAGAATATGTGTACAATGTCCGCCTCGAGGCAGACGCGCGTACAAAGGGTCATTTACTCATACACGGGAACGTGTAGGGTCTCATCTGCTCCAATAGACATGAATACATCCAAATACCAATCAATATATATAATATACCATATATCAGCCAAACGATCATCAATCATCATATATAATATTTATTCTCACTTATATAAAAATATCAGTGAGTAATACTCACATTGATTCCAATAGCAGTTGCAATGTTCTATTCTGAATAAAATTAAACGAGCGTTTTATTTTACCTAAAATTTACACTAGCTCCAATCAACTCCAAATAAGATCTAAAATGTAGTGCTCGTCAATACGGACCTAGGAAATTCGTTTTGTCAAAAACGAACCTCATATGAAAAGGTTATGATGTTTTAAACATTACACGAATTAATACAATAATTTATAATTTTTTCTTTTTTAAAAAACCCTAAAATCAAATCGACCATTCGATTCGATCAAACGAGATCTGGGCTGCTGCATGCATCTTCTTCCCCTTTCATTCCATTTATGTTCGACAAACCCAATAGAGCCACCAACTTCCACCAATTTTCGCGACCTCCACGAACATTTTTACATCGATCAGACAACGTTGTGACGTGCGTCTAGCCATGCTCCCCCTACTCCAGCTGACCGCACCCCCTAGCCTCACTTTTCTCCTCGAGATTCGTGCTCAAATGCATGCATCCAAACACGAATTGCCGACAATCCGCTTCATCGTTCTTGATCTCAACCGTTGATCACATAGATCTCGCGAAGTTTTTCAACTTTCCTGTTGAAACTGAGGTCTAATTGTGGATGGATGAGGAGATCGGAGGGAGAGAAATTGGAAGATTTTCGGCCATGTATTCCTTAGTGGCGGCTAGGGTTTAGAGAAGATAGGGTTTGAGTGAAAAATGAAAATATTCAAGTCCTTTTATAGAAAATTTCGCAACACTATTCATCCGTATTTTTTTCGAACTCCAAATGAAGCATGTCGTCCGGCGTTTATAATGTTTTACCCTTATTCCAAACATAATGGAATACGTATCGAAGCCAATTTGATTGTATTTGGAAGATAGGTTTTTGAATCGACTTATTTAAATTTAAAATTCACTTAAACAGATTTCTACGCGTTTTAGATTGCCCTGGACAAACTGTAAATCCGATTGACACGAAATTTGAGATCCTTCAATAATATACGGATCCAATGATATTTATTTCGTCGAAATCCGAGACCGTATGAAAAATGACTATTTTTACACGTTAATTAAATATTAAAATATTCAATTTTTACAATTCAACTTTTAATTCAATTTCAAAGTTTACTAACATCACTATAATTCAAATAAAATTTATTTCAACTATATAAATCATTTTTATTCATATTAAATTCAAAATCCAATTTTTCACACAATTTCAAATATTAAATTAATAATTTAACTATCCCATTAAATCAAGATGTTCGAAATATAAGTTATTCAGGTTATAAAATTTACTTATGAATATCTAAAATCACTTAAATATACGAATTTCAAATAACTAAAATTCTGAGTCGCTACACAATAACACCATAGTTAACTACACATAATGTAGTAATAATGACAACACATCCAAATTTGATCTCATCGTAATAAAATAACATATGATAAAAAAATCAACCATTAATCACATGCCATATCCATCCAAAGCATCATATTCATGACCATTGTCTTCTCTTAGGTATAAAATTATTTTATTATTGCTATTATAAAAGCAACTTTCATTTACCTCAATAACAAGAAAAAATTCTTACAAATTAATATATATACTTCAAAATTTTATTGAAATCTCATTACTTCAAACCTCTTTAAATATCATAATTTATTTCCAAAATTGTAGTTTTCACAAAAACCATATTAATATTTACAAAATCTCATTCTATTAAATAATAATGATAAGCCTTCCAAATTTAGTGAAATACATCTTCCATTATTACTTATGAATTTCTCCAAAAATTCATAAATAATAACCTTATTATGTTTCTTCCATTAATTTCACTCATTGAATGACTGTTATTTACAAACATCATAAAAATGTAAATATTTTTATTTATCATTTACTAAGCCAATCTTCCCATTATTATCTTCTTTATTTCAGTTATTTTTTTTCAATTCAAATCAATAACTAATTATAATTAAACTTTCAAAATACGATAATCAATAATAATTATTCACTTAAGACATAAATCATCTAAAATATTATAATAGCTAAACAGTCATCCATAGAACATAGCATATATCGAAAAATATTATTTTTTTATCAATAGTTATCTATTTTATAATTAAAAATTCAATTAATTAAATTAAATTAACCTTACCAACGTGCTTTTTCTAGAAGTATCTAAACTCGGCAATTTCAGTGTCAAAATGTCTAAAATTCGGTCCTGAGTCCAATGGAAAAAACATGTGAATCGAAGTTCATATGCCAAAGTTATAGCGATTAATGATATCAAATTCAAATTAATATAAAATAACCAAACAGAAAAGTGGTAATAAACTTCACCTATACCATTGCTACAGTAAAATGAAATACCCATAACCCATCCTCCATCCTTAACCACCATATTTGACCGAATTTTGCCACCGTCAAAGTCCACTATAGACCATGAGACCTTCGCCATTTACCTCATCTCCACAGGAGCTACATAGTCATCACCTCCACCTAGGCTATAGGCTCCATCAGTTGCGGTCGCAAATTTCGAAGCTTTAATGGCCAAATTTGACTGTCGTCGATGGCTTTGCATGTAATTAAGGCTATTAATCGATCCTTAGTGATGAGAGCTACCATCCAATGCCTACTATTTCACCTATCGTTGCTGAAATAAAAACCCCAAATTTATGCTTAGGATTTCACCGCTTGAAATGTTGACCAATTTTCTCCATTGACTTTATGACAAATAGATATCACCTATTGATTCCATTCATCGATAGCTTCATAACTATATATAATTTGATAGGATTTGGGTAGTTTGATTTTTAATCATTTTAAATTAATTTGCTAATCACTATTAGAGAGCAGTTAGAGTTGATTTCAGGATTATATTAGAAAATTGAGGATATAGGTAACAACTAAAGTTCCGTAGTCTCATTTATATAGTCATTAGGCTAGGTTATGGGTTGTTTATCCAGTTTGACCTGAAATAGCTATATATGTTATTTAAACACAATAACGCCTCTATTATGCAAACCGTAACTCCAAATGCATCAAAACTATATATTAAATTGGTCGCTTTAGAAAGACCTTCGTAACTGTTATAAACATGATACCCAATTCAGCCTTTCATTAAATTCCATATTTAATTAATTTAAATATTTTGCAGTGTCAAATTTGCAGGTCATTACAACTTGTCAACAACCTTGAAATTCCATCATCATACAAAGACTCGGGCCAAAAGGGAAGATAGACTCCAAGCATGTAAGGGAAAACGAGAAACCTAGGTGATACTTAGGAAAATTAGGAAAAAAGTTCGGTTCAGCCTCGAATATTCAAAGTTCCTAGGATTCAAGTCCTTACATGGCATGGCCATATCCAAGAGGGAATATGAGTTATGGAGTCAAGGCCAAATATGGCTACTGATGCCGGCAACCCAAGAAAAGGTACCACTGCCTGCATCGAGGCAATCAAATTGAGACAAAACTCGATTAAATTTGGACGTAAATTCAAATGACTCAAAGATAGGTCGATTAAGTTCGCAATAGCTGAGGTCGCTAGTGACTGGCTTGGTGGAACTTGGGTCGAGAACTTTGATGGTGTAAGGTTTAAGTCACAAATGAAGATTGTGATGTAAAATAAGAGTAAGAAAGGAAAGGTAACAAAAGTCACTTGGGCAAAATTTTGCCCATAAAATTTGGAATTGAGTTAATGCCCATAACTCGGTACCAGGTTATAAAAAAAGGAAATAAGAGATAGAAAAAAAGAATGGGTGATGGAAATGAAAATGAAAGCAAATAAAGTGGAAAAGTGGAATTATACCCAACTAACAGAAAGAAGAGAATTTCAAAGTCTTTGGACTCGAACAATAAACCTAATCAAGATACTTCAGCTCTTATGTCATCACAAAGATATAAATCCGTAACTATTCAAAGCAATGTAACAATCCAGAGAAGACACGCTATTTTGTGAAATATTTTTAAAGAATGAGAACATCTTTTCAGATCAGAGTTTGAGGTCGATAACTTTTCTTGATCCAATGCATGCCTTTTTCACGCAAGGCATACTTGTGGTGGTAAATTTCTCCTACTTTTGAACCAAACCATATCTCAATGAGTCAGAACCATTGAATGGTCCTAAAATAGACAAAGAATTCTAGATATTAAGTTTAACGCTAGAATTTGGATGAAGTCCAAAGAATCGATGTTGAGCCTTTCTTGCCACTAGAAGGTACTTAGCCATTTTTCAGACAGGAGGCTAAGCGGTGAAAAGCAAAAAATAAAAATCACAAGTTAAAGTCACAACCCGGTACCGATTCATGGCCCTCAACTCAGTACCGAGTCATGAACCGTGAATTAATATAACACATTCCAGAAGATTGAAGAGGAAATGAAGCAAGGTACTTGAAAGTTAGAAATCCCATAACTCAGCACCAAGTTGTAAGGTGCAACGCAGTACAGAGTTGACTATCAAATGCTGATCTGGCCATGATCTTCATTTGGAGCCTCCTACCAAACGTAGGGAATGTGAGGAGAAGGTTTTGGAGCATATTTCATTGATCTTCATCTATAAATAGGAGGAGGAGTGCACCAAAAAAGGATCTTTTTCTTACTTTCTAAATTAATAGATTTTACCCCCAATGCTCTATTGGATTCTTACCTGAGTTGTAAGCAACCAAATTGTAAAATCATTGTTGTAAAAGAAAGCAAGAATCGGTAACAAAGTAGATAGTCAACGTATGCTATTGATTTTGGCAGAACCACACTAAACCATATGTGTTCTACCTAATTTTAAATTCTTTATTTTCATAATTATCATCAGTCAATCCATTGGGCGCTTCTCCCACTTTTAGTGCAAACATCCAGGATCTGTCTTACTCGGCATGTTAAATAAACAACGAACAAGCATCCAAGCCAAGCATATATCAAATACGAATAAGGCGTACTCTCAGAAGCCATGTTATCTCTCAGATAACCATATAATAGGTAAGTACGAGGTCACACTAATCTAAGAATTCTAGGTCATATGGATATGCTCAATCACATATAATAACTAATGCTTAGCTGTATAGCTTGTCACTGAGCTCTCAGCCTCATGAACAATTAAGTGAGCTCTTAGCTTCTTGATTAACCTATTCGACTCACAATCAAATAGGTAATCATCTAGATTCTAAGTCTTATAAGTAATCGTATGGCTCTTAGTCTTATTAGATGATCAAATTGACTCTCGATCTCATAATTCCTCCCATTAGCACTCAACCACCAATAATAGTAAAAGTACAATAAAGGTATAGTTATAGTATCATATGTCCACCACAAACTAACTATAAACTGGCAGCTCTTTTCCTGCTTTATTAGCATTACTCACATGCCCTTAGCTTTACTCCAATAGCCTTTAGATACCTTTAACAACCACCCTGACCCAATAACCATATGGTGCAAGTCTACCTTACGCAATGGTCATGACCCTGCAATTGCCCCATTTGTATCAGTCTGCTTGTACATGTGACATAGAGGCGGTGGCTTTTAGCTTTGGCTCTTAGTTAGACAACAAAACGTATATCATTGATTCAGGTTGCAACCTGCAATCAGGCTACTAGGATGCATACTAGCATAATCTGGTTTTAATCTGCATAAGATAATAAGAGTATACAACTCAATCACTAGATACACATATGGCTCTTAGCCCTCCAACCCTTAATTGGCTACCTCTAAGTAATAATCTTAAATAAAACCCTGGATTTCCTTATGAAGTGACATTTACTCACAAAAATAATCGAACAAATATAAGCTCAGATGTCCCATAGCACCTGGTGTAACTTGCCTATTTACTCAATGCTAGTAAATTACACTCACATCATATAATTATTTCTTTATAACAAGTCCAAAGAATAACTAGAGAACTATTACCAAAAGTCACATAAAAAATATTATCAAACAAAACACACAATTCATTTATAAAAGAGAATTCATTTATAAAAATATATTAAAAACTTCTAAAAGTCTTTATACTGTTTAAAAGTGAAAAAACCATTTTCCACATTTAATTATACCCAATAATAGGAATACAAACCTTGTAATACAATTTCAAATCTCTTTGCACAATTAAAAATTATAAAAATATCATTTTAAAATCAACTATTATTTATAGAAGTCATTCTAAAATATTCGGTAATTAAATACAATTTTAAGTGAATTTTATGAACTTAAAAATCAATTTTCTATTTATATCAATTTTTTTAAAATCTCTTCTTTATACTCAAAAATCACTAAAAAATCTTTTATAATCAATTTATGGTATGTAGAAATTAGTCTACAACTTTCTAGAATTAATTAGGATTTTTAAATGATTATTTAAAGCCCAAAAGTAATTTTAGATATTTTTAAAACAAAAGTAATTAAATAATTAAGGATTGATTACAATAAAAAATTTCCACAAAAATAATTTCATATTTGGAATATGTCTTATCTCACATCAAGATTTTAAATTTTTATTATGGAATAATTTTATTAACAAGAAAACATCATTGTTCTTTGCTTAGAGCATTGCCTGCTCCACACTACCAACAGTCAACCTCCCTTCCTTAGGACATCGATCGGTGGTGATGGCTTGGTTAGGAAATGCACCAGGATGTGCACAACTCCAACCTCCTCTTGTTCATTTCTTCACTCGATCTTCTAAAACTTTAATTCCTTAAATCCTACATTGATTCTAGCACCCAAACTTCCTCATAAGCATCAAACACTAATATGCGAAGTGGACGTGATGATCAATATTTTACGGTAAATAGGTTCAATGCACATAAAATAAATATTAAGCACATCGAACACAAACAACCAAGGGAATCACATTCTAAATATAGATTTTGTGAGTGAAAGATCACTCAAATTTGTCATAGCAACATAACCCTTCGTGCAACGCTTCATAGCTCCTTTAGAAGCATCCTTTTCCATATAATATAAATTCCAGTTGACTCCAAACTTAATCAAAATCCAACTTTTATAGCTACCGAGGGTGTATATCCTTAGTGAGAACTTATATCGATGTTTCATTAATTTTGGGATTTTATTTGAATTTTTAGGAATTTTCGAAAATGGAGCTAGGGTTGGAATTTGGGTACAGAATAATGAAAAATAAGATAATAAACTTCAAAATATGGTTTTTGAAACAAATAAACGAAGTCTCTAGAATTTATAAAGAAAAATGAAGTAGATAAAATATCTTAGTTCTTCTTTTCTTTGATTTGGACTAAATGGGCTTCATTATAAAATATTTCTTCATTTATTCTCTTTTTCTTTCCTTTATAAATTAATTTTCTACTTGTTTAAAAAAATTCCAGATCTAAAAAGTCATATCTACTTTCTACTAGTGTGTGGTTATCATTGCGTATTTTAAAAATAATATTTTCCCACAGTTTTCTCATTAAAAATAATTATCTCATAATTACATTATTAAGCTCACTTATAAAGAAATTCCCAATTCCACTTATAAAGGGAACAAAAATTCATCACTTATGAAAATAAATTTCTAAACTCCTTTTATTTATCTTTATTTAACTGTATAAAAATCGGTAAACATTTTAATTCGCTTTAACAATCAATTCTACTTTATAAATACCAATATTACTTCATGAAAGCCCAAAAATTATAATTTTCAATAATTTATTGCTTCAAAAGTATTTAAAATCAAAATAATTTATTTAATACTCTCCTTGACGAATAATATCTTCCACTATAACTAAATATCCCTAATTAAACAATCTTTTCCGCAAACCTCAAGTATTATTAAAATTCTCAACTTCATAAAATACTTCATCATTTAAATCCCAAAAAAATTCTATGTTTTCAAACCACCTCAAATTTCTAATATTTGTAATTCTATCATAAATTATCCACATTTCATTAGTTAAAACTCATTTAATCATCTGTAAATTCATTATTAATTTAATTAATTGGTTCTCAACATCGGGTTGTTATACACCTCTTACACACTATATCTATCTTCTTCCCCTAACCACCTTAGGGTCCTTTACTCTTATGCTTATTTTGATTTGCACCTCCACTGCCTTAACTACTTTCTTGCCCATTCCTCCATATATGGAATTTAATAATGCTGATTCTAGCAACTACTCGAACGTTGTTCCAAATGGGACCTGATTCAATGCTAACTCTCTCAAAGGCGAGTTCAAACAATTAGCAAATTTCATCGCATTCTTCTTTTGAGCATTCACCAACTCAAAGCCAAACATATCCGATTCATTATACTGACTCGTATACTCTTAAACTATCATCTCTCCTTGTTTTAAGTAAATAAACCTCTCCAATAGTGAATCCCTCTCTATTCGAAAAAAATTGTCTCAAACTTCTTTTTAAACATTCCCTAATTAATTGTGTCCTCTTCTACCTCCGCCGTTACTACCTCCCACCGACATGCTGCTTTACCCTGAAAGTGCCAAGAGGCCAACTACCTTCTCATGACATCTCTAAATTCTATTAATTTAAAAATATTCTGACAGTTATTTAGCCATGCCCGAGTCATTAAGTATGGTTCAATCCCAATAAAGAGATTTCCACTAAAATGGAGAAATCTCTATACCACTTAAGAGAGTCAACAACTAGTGGTGTTTGTGTAGAATTCACACCTTGGGTAGTAGTGGTGACTGTAGATTTAGTGGTCGGGTACTAACTTAGCTCTTGGCTTGGAGATAGCAGCAGAACCATACTAGAATATTAACTCCAGGGACATCCAGTACATCTATTCTGATGCTAGTCTCGACTCTGGTTTCTACCCCATCGGTATTGACTACATTAGTCTCTGTTCCAATTTTGATTAAATTACTCGTTTTCAGCTATTTATAAAAAACAGGATTCATTAGCAACTCCCCAATAGATAGTAAACGAAACCAGAACAGTAAATATTATGTGCATATGTACTGGACTCTTACATTATATATATGTGTGCATATATATATATATATAATAGAAAATATATATATGCTCTCTCTAAATGCATTCCTATTCATTAATCTAAGGATACGTTTTTCTTTATATCAAATGTAACAACTTGCCATTTAATACCCTCGGGTTCGATGCCCAAACAGACGTTAACACCTCTAAAACTGGTAAATACAAGTCATTTGGTTATAATAACAAGAAACAAACCCAGTTCTAAATAATAACTTTCAAAATCTCACAACGGAAGAAAACAAAAGATAAATATCAATAATTGTTATCATTTCATAACACCACAGTGTATCATGATATCATATACATATATCTTTATAATACCGACCAACCCAATCCGCACACAAGTTTCAATCAAGTCTCACACATATTTACAAAATATACATAAGAGTCCATGCCTCTTGGCCTATCACGCCTTCAAGCTCCATTAACCTAGTAATATAAGTGAAAAGGAAAATATGAGTGGGTCAAATGTAAGCCGGAGTGAGTGGACCATGTCTACTCCACGCATACTACACATATAATGCTATAACGTGAAAAGTGTCTAACACGTGCTGAAATCACCTCACACACTATAAACCATATCATACTCAAATAACAGTATATACCTGGTCCCGTCATATATGGTAAAGAATCATATTATCAAACTAACATATACTGGGCACATGTCCTGCATCTGTCAAGTATGTTATGGGACCGCTTAATGCCTATGCCTCATAACAAATGGAATCATGGGCTCCCATTACCTACAGAATCACTTACCATCCCCATCCTCTCTAAACCTACCTCGTGCTCTATAAGAGAGTAAATTCCCTTGACCCGTTTAATGCGTTACAAGGTCCGCGTTTGGGTCTCCTACTTACGCCATAGATTCCCTACATGTTTCCATCAATATCAAAAATAATTCTAGCATCGATTAAACTTACAATTCAACTCCATATATCGATTAACATTCACACAATTCTCCTAGGATCCATAAGTCAATAAATGTATCTCAAAATGACTCCAAATATTGCTTGAAATAAGAGAAAGGAAGCTTAGATAGATATGATATAGCCCAGCTTGGGTCTAGGTTCGTACTAGATCCAAATGGCATCCATTGGCCGACCACCCTGGGTTTCACTTGTCGACCGATTATGATGTGCAGGTCGACCTATGGTAGTCTTGGTGTGTTATTTTACATCGTTTCTCCTTTGTTCCCCTCCATTCTTCCTTCTAGTCGCCTCATTTCACTCTAAATTTTCTCTAAATTAATTTATATTCAATACATTTATATTATATTTTTTTATTTTACTTTGGTTTTGAGTTAGTTTAATATATAATTTAGGTTGCAGGTTAAATCAGAGTTATAGAACAACGTTCTTCCATTTTAAAACAAAATACACTACTAATTCTTTAATTTCCCCATAAACATATTTCATTAATCCTTGTAAGTTATTATTAATCATATATTTGCATATAATCAGACCCAAATCCCTATTCTAACATCAAACTTTTTCATTATATCGAAGAATAAAGAAGAATCACTCATAAATTTTCCTCAATTCCTTTTTTTCCTTCACCGTCTAGCTTGATACGTTTCCAATTCCTTTAATTCTGCCCCAAAGGTTGTATATAGTCATAATACTCTCTATGATATTTAGTTCATTGCTAGTTTCACTCAACTTCATGAAGAAACGAGTCAGTTGTGGTGATTTGAAGTTTAGGAAGGAAGAAGAAAGAGAAGTGAATTAGTGAATTCTCTGGAAAATGGAAATGAACGTAATGTGTATGCTATTTATAAAGAGGTAAGGAAAAAGCAACGGCGTGAAATTAAAATTCAAATATTTGGCACTAATCTGCTTATGTGATAAATCGCCCAAATCTTCCTTGTAAGATCTCTAAATCTAGTAAATGAATATACCGTGCGAATCGAAAAAATGAGTCAATCGTAATTGCACAGGTTTTATTATCAAACTCCAAAGTTTGGAAACAAACGTTTTATACTTCCTTAATTTAATAAAATGATTTACCAATTTAACTTGAAAATTTATCACAATTATATTAATAAATTTAATTATAATATGTCTCAAATTTTTGGGGTATTAGAAATATGGAGTTATTGGTTTCGATCACAAAGTGAATGAAGCTTTTGGTGACGAGTCTCATGCTAGATTGGATTTTCATGGTTTGCTAATGTAGGTTGAATGGTTCTTTTATGAAGAATTATACACAAGTTCATATTTGATAGAGTTAGGAGCATGCCTTTAGGCAATTATGTAATTTTCTTACATATATCCAACTCTGTAATCAATCTTGTTTGTAATTGATTTCTACTATATACTTTGTTATATATTGATATAATTGATTAAGTAATTAACTTAAAGTATGTAAATAAGAAAATCCTTAACAAAAAATTATGTGATTGTAGTTGCAAATAGTTGCAATTTTGAGTATTTAATAATAATATATAATAACATTTCGTTTTAAATATTCCTGATCAAGATGGTTTGAGAAAGAATATCGATACATCCATTGAGATCAGAGTACGTAACTCTCTCTAAATGTTGGAAGTGTATTGCTCGTGAATGTTGGGGCACCAAGGAGTTACATATTCCTAGTTATGTATAGTTATGGAATGACTCATCCTAGAGTTTCCTGTTAATTGATAATAACTAAGGCAAATAAGAAATCTTAGAGTTATGATGTTACACAGTTCTCTCGACTTTAGAATACTATATAACTTCTACGCAGACAGTCAGCTTTGGTTATAGTTTAATCATAGCATGACGACCATCAAGAGACTATAGTTTGGTCTGGGTAGAAACATATGGAGTGAAGTACTATTCAATAGTGAATTCTTCATCTCGGTTGTTTGAGGTTAGTACCACATTCAATAGTAGTCAATCAAAAGTAAACATTTATGACAACCTGCACCTTCAAACATACGGATCCAAAGCCTATGGTGACATACAGACTCGTGCAGTGCCAAGAAGTATGAGCTATCGGGTTTTTAAACATTATAGAGACTAAGAACATAAGGATAAAATCTAAGACGTTCTACACTTTTAGATCTCACAGCGAAAGACGGTTAAATATAAATATAGAAAATAATCATCTCGGAAAATATCCTAGAAAACATAGTCTTAGAACATACATAGTCATAAACCAAAGTTTACAGAAATACAACATACAGTTTGATAAGTTTTAAGCACAATAAATACTTACATGGAGAATAATGAAAAGTAATAAGAAATGCCAATGTCAAGCTTGCTTCTCCACTACTAGATCTGGCTAATCAACTGTTGCCCTGTCCTCCTATTGGGGAGGGGGGAGGGGGAAAGGAAAGAAGTGGGTCAGACCAAAGTCTGGTGAATGAGTTATATCATTAATATATTGTTATCACATGCAATCGACTTCATTAATACTCTATATGACTAAGGGTGTCCTGCTTGTGTTTATGAACTACTTACCATGGTAAGTTTCATTAACCTAAGGGGTATGATTCTAAATACACCTACACCAAACATTTTGTGAAGGCTTATACGTAGGGTCGAACAACTAATCGAACCTTAAAACAATTATGGATAGGCTAGTAACTTTTGGAACTATTCCAACATAGGATCGCGTACAATATCCACCTTGGGACTACTTTTCCAAATTATGACTACACGTATCATATATACACATTGAGGAGGAACCCGCAATGTCGACTCATGCCAAAGATGTCTTAGGGTCCACTACATCTATGTCCACTCTCAATGGTAATGTAACGTCACTTATTACATGACGTTGGACATCCAACAAACATATCATATCTTGTACGTAGGAACCTTCCGTTAGTCATGGGCCACACAATTCTTTAGGCATCCTCGTCAGTGTTGCACATACACCATTGAACCTCCTATGAGTGCAACTTGCGATTGAATCACCCCTGTCAAATATCGACTACGCCAAATAAATAGTGTCTGGGCCTAATTGCCAGCGTACACATGTATCCAGTCCAATAACGTCCAAGATTCATAAACTTAGGGAAATAATTTCTCTACTAATATTCTAACATTCATATTATATTTATAAAAACCTATAACCTAGGCCTTTGGCGAGGTTCAAATAGCACCTGTAATTTCAACATTTTTATGATTTATGATCTCTTTAGCTTGTGCTTCATGAAAGTGAATTTTGATGTAAGTTTATACAAGTGGGTTTGATAACTCATATTGCTTATGCAACTGAGCTATTCTTATTCAACATAAACACAATTTACATCATAATTTGCCAATTAATTTTTGATTTTGAAATGAAAGTACAAAATGAAATTTGATTATCTCTATTACTAATTACAATAGAAAATAGTTTATACTTAAAATAGCTTTTGTTTTGGCTTCATTTTCATGAGAATCGATAGGTATTTTATTTGTTGTATTATAGTTTGATGGTTTGAGTTATATTAATCAATAACATAAACAAACCATACTTATGATAAATACAACAATTATTTCGCTTAATATCAAAGATAGAGATCATAAATTATTTGTTTGTTGATTTACAAAAACGTGAGAGTAGATTTGCCTCTAAATTGTTCTCTAGTCTAATATTTTTTAAATCACATTTCAATTCTACTTTTGGCTTCTTTTTTGCAGTTAACAATTTCGTCTCACTTTGGTCTAATTTGATTGAATTAAAAAATTTAAAATCTTAAAAATTCCCTACAGATCGATCCGTACTCGCCACTACTAAAATTGCATGCCGTCCGCTTGCTGTTATATTATTTCAAAATTAATTGGCATGTTTCTAATCAATAAAAAATATGCCGTTAAATAAGTTTTTGGCGCCGTTGCCGAAGAATTGCTTTGATTTTTCATTCTTTGAATTATTTTTCGTTTGATTTTTGTGTGTGTTTGCATTTAAAAAAAAAATTGTGGTGTTGTTTGATTTTTTCTTGCATTTCCATTTGTGTGTTAGTGGTTGTTCTATTTCCATTTTCATTTGAATTTCAATTTAAAAAAAATCAACATACACAATTTAAAAAAAAAATTCCATTTCGTTTTGCATTTACAATTTTCTTTTTTACAATTTCTTTTTGCATTTGCACTTTCTATTTACGATTTTGCATTTTCTGTTCCTCCACTTTCTCCTACACAGTGCTGCCACCTGACTTCATACAACCCTCTGTCATTTTTTTTACTGCACATACAAACATTCCCTGCTACCATCAACTTGCATACCACGCTTACATACTTGCGATCACCTTGCTTCTCTAACCATTCATCATCTCACTTCTCAAACTGTCATAGCCACATCAAATCTTGTACTGTTACAACATTGCTATCCCTTCTTTCCCAAATTTTTACCACCACTTCAACAATCATTTCAGTGACCAAACTCTGCTGCTTCACACTACTATACTACCCTGCACAGTGCCACCCCTGATACAACCCTCTGAACCACTGAAACAACCCCCCAAGCCTGTTCGAACACTGTTCATATCACATTGCACATTGCCCCAAACTTCTGCCTGAACAAAGCCATTGCCATAAACACTCACCTTGACTACCACGCCACAATCTTACTGCCAAAGCAACTGCTATACCTTATATCGAACTGCCACAGTGCTTCACCATTTTCAACAAACAAATCATCACCATATATACATTAACACCCCTGGCCTGTCCACTGCCCAAATATACATCTACATTTCCATTTAAACTTCTTCTCATCTACATTTCCATCACCAATATCAACACCACAATTCGACAGCAACCAAATAGCACATTTGCAAACCAAAACTGCTTGTCACAAACTGCTGCCCGAAACTCCACCACATCTCACAAAACTGTGCGCAGCAGCTCTTCCTAATCACCTACACATAAACTCCTGAAACTCCGATTCACAAAGCAATCTTCACAACCCTTCCTCTGTGCATAATTCAGTATGCACATCGCATAACACTTCACAAACTTCATACTTCTGTCAACAACTACCACTACTCGATAGTCAGACCACCTCTACTTCATTCATTTCATCAAACAAAAACAACGGCAACCACCATTGGCCACTACAAAAACTAAAGCTCTGCCTCAACCCCCGACAATCTCCATCAACCTACAATCTAACACAAACAATCACCTGTTCTGCGCTGTTGCACTACAATGACATACAAGCTACATCATACTTCACCTATACCCTACAACCAAAACGTCACTGTAACCAAAACTTCCAAAACAAACACTGCAACCAAACCAATAACAAACAACTTCACTGCATTTGCCTCCTTCATCATCTAACACCTCAAATCGAAAGATCCATTCAAACATCCCCTTCATCCCTTTCAGCAACACCCCTTCCACCACTGCTAACATTTTCAAATTCACTTGCATACTGTCTAAACTCCAGGCTACTGCCTACAACAGCCTATCCCATCCCCTTCTCAAATACAAATCGCTTCTTCCCTCTACGCTGTACAACTCAACATCGCCTGCTACAACACCTCTACCTCACCACATCAAGCTGACAATATCGGTGCATATCATTGCATCCCCTTGCTACAAACTCCATCAACCACTTGCCTTCATCAACCACTATAGGCAATATCCAGATCATCATATCCAGACCATTACCTACAAGGCTTAGATCTACAACAACACAGCAGCTACCATTCAACAGCCAACACCGTCCAATTTGCACCACTGCCTGATCATTATCACTGTCAAACTTCATCTGCAACCACCACCATACACAATCAAATACAACAAAACACACCCTTGTTGCACACTTTCATCAACATACACTGCTGCGGTCAACTCAGTACACAACTTCTCTGTGCAAAACACTGCCTCATACCACCGAGTTGCTTGCTTCTCCATCTAATTCACAACTTCTGCTGACCATCACCTCACTGCCTATCACCTCTTTCCACCTGCAAACCTTCATGCCTAACTGCCTTCATACCATACTGCTGACCACCATCATCTCTACGACAATTCAACCAGTACAATGCCACTGTCAAACTCTGAAACCACCACAAACATCACTGCTTCAACATCAGCAACCGCGGCAAATTGCCACAAATCACACAACCTCACCATAATCCCTCGAATCGAGAAAAAAGCTGAACACTCGAATTCGATTTCGCGAACCCAAGAAATTGCAACAGCCTTCATCGATTTCGCAAACCAAAAAAGACTGCACTTGAATCGATCGCAAGGTGCTTTTCATTTCGATTTCTGCAATTTGAGTAATCTCAGTTAAACAAGTTATTGATTTCTGGTGGTTGACTTGTTTTGTGTTGAGAAGAATGTAATGTAACTGAGCGTGATTTTAATCTCTGGTGGTCAATTGATTTCGACTTCATATAGCTTCAGTGACCGAATTTTTGATTAGAATTTGACAGTTCACTGATTTCGCTTTACATAGCAATATGCTTTAAAAGTGGGCCTGGTTAACAAAAATAGAGTGAGCTGGGTTTTTTATTATTAATTTATTATTTCTTTAGTTTAAGTTTTTATTTTTATTTTATATATATCCTCTTTCATTTGCTTTAGTTTGATTTGTTTTGTTCTAATTTCATTTGCTTTTGTGCCTTCAGGGATATACAAAAAAAATTGTTTTGCTTAACTTGTTTTAGTTCTTTTCAAAAAGAAATGGTCATTTTGGTTATATTCGTTTGTTTTTAGATTCAAATTGTTTTGGTTTAAATTTTTCTTAATTTCCTTCTCAAAAAAAAAAATTACCATCAAAAACTGTATTTATCTTATTTCTAATTTCAGGTTGTAGGAAATAAAAGGAGTTGCTGCTATAAAACTGCTTTGCTTGCTTGCTTAAAAAAGGAAAAAAAAATTGCTGCTTTCATCTCTAGTTTTGTTTGAATTGCATTTTTGATTGCTTGCATTTGCATTTGATTAAAAAAAAAACAAATTTCACTGTAGTTGCATTATTAATACACGTTTAATTTCTGTTTCGCATTTCATTCTAGACTTGTTATTATTAATAACGGCTAGACGTCGATAATATTTAATTGTATATTAACAATTTGTGTTCTTTCAACAATTTAATTTCTTAGTGTCTAGGCTATGGCAGAGTAATAACCATTTATAAATATTATGGTGATTCGTAAATATATAGTGGTTGTTTCTCTAATGGTACTTAAACCATCGGCTGCATTGCTACGGTGATTCGTAGTACACCGATAATCCATGCCCGTTACCTGGTTGAAAACTATCTTGTTGATTTAAGACAGAGTATGATTATATAATTTTGGGTTAACTAAGGACGGAAAATTGTAATTAAGTCTTTTGCATTCATTTAGTTGCATTAGTTCATGCATATTTAAAAAAACAAAAAAATTCAAAATCCAAAAAAAAAAATTGTAAATATTACTTTACTTAGTTTTTAATCCAAAAAATAAAAAATAAGCAATCATTTCTTCCTTTCCATTGAAAATTTTCAATCAGAAACAAAAATCCAAAAAAATAATATAAAATCTTTTCAAAAAGAAAAAAATTTAAAAATTCAAAAACAAAAATAAATTTGAAAATTCAAAAACAAAAGTAAATTTCCATTTTCTAAAAACAAAAATCCTTTTGGTAAATATTCGAAGTTTGAAAATTCAAAAAAAAAAAAACATATAAAAAAAATTGAAAATCCGAAAACAAAACAAAAATCAAACTTCTCTTTCGAAAAAATATTTCATTTGGTAAATAGTTTTCTTCCTTGTAAAAAGAAAAATTCACTTTGTTTTTCAAATTTTCTTTCATTCTCTAAACTCGTTTCTAACTTCTTTCTCTTTTCGACTTTCACTTATGCATGAGTACTTGGACTCATGACACAATAACAAATCATTGGACACGCTACTTGACAACTAATCGTTTAACTCGAACAGACGATCCTCTCGAAATGGCGAACGAGAACGCCCCTCAAACTTTTGTGGATAGAATCTTTCACGGTAGAGTTTCTATTCCATCTTGCATCACGTTACCCGCCCATACGGGTAATCATTTCGAAATTCACTCAAACCATATTGCCATGCTTTCAAAATTTGGCAATTTCGAACACGATGATCCATACATATTTTTGATGATTTGAACAAGTTTGCGTAACCATAAAAATCCAGCAACTTTCCGATGATGAAATAAAACTTCGATCAATACCATTCGCTCTTACGGATTACGACGAAAAATGATTGTACAACTTACCATCGAACTCGACTAAAACTTGGAAAGAATTTGTGAAAGCTTTCTTAAAAAAGTTCTACCCCTTGAAGAAAATAAGTAGAATCCGAAATGAAATTATAAATTTTCATCAATTCAAGGAAGAACCATTCGAAAAATATTTTGAAAGATTCAAAGAGCTTTTGATAAAATATCCACACCATAACTTCGAAAAATGAACGATTTGCCAAATCTTATACGATGGACTCTAAAACAGGTTCCAACCATGCTCGAATCAATGTGCTAAGGCAACTTTCTTGCCCAACATCACGACGATGCTTTGGCAATTTCTTGAAAACCTCACTGAAAAATCATCCCAATGGGAACTTTCGAATGAACAATCAATTTACTCACGATCAATTGCACACTCGATAAGATCTTCTTTTGCTTTAAAAGTTAAGATCGATGCAATGATTAAAAAATTCGATAATATTTTCTCATCGAATCAAATGAACCAAGCTTTCCAACCAATATGTTATAAATGCAACGATCCTAATCATATAGTCGATCAGTGTCCTAATTCTATCGAATAAATCAATGCTTTTAGAAAAGCCAAAAATGACTCATTTTCTCCAACGTATAATCCGGGTTCGAGAAATCATCCGAATTTTGCGTAGAACCAAAACCATCCCAACATGAATACGGTTCGTCCCAATTTTCAAGCATTTCCAAATAATGCTTAGAATCGTCCCTTTTAGCCAACAATTTTCAACCGAATTTTGTGGGTCCGTCTCATATTCAACCACAATAATCAAATTCTGCTCGTCCTTCCCAAGATGATAAACGTTTAACTTCGCTTGAGAAAGCTCTTGAAACGTTGGCTAAAGCAACTACTCAAAATTTTCAATCAAATAGCGATTTGCAAAATTTATTGACCTCATATATGCAAAACACAAACCAATCAATTGCAAAACTCAAAACGCAAATGAGTCAATTAACCATGTCTGTAAGTGAACACTAACGTGGAACATTCCCAAGCCAACCACTTCCAAATCCCAGAAATCAAAAGTAAATTCAAATCAATCCCATGTTGCTCAAGATAGCAATGTCACCCAATTGAATGCTATCATAACTCTGGGTTTCAGTAAACAAATCGATAATCAAGTCGTTAATCCAAACGATCTACCGGAAATCTCTCTTGACACTTCTAAAACAACGAACGAATCTGAACAGAACATGTAGCCAAATGTTGAACTGAATGCCAATCAAAATTCTTCTTCTACTATTCGAGTAGACCCACCTACCGAGTATTGTGTTCCATTTCCACATCGTCTTCAACCCAAGAAACACTCGAACCAAATGGAAAAGATGTTGGAAATTTTTAAAAAAGTGAAAGTGAACATCTCGCTTCTTGATATCGTTCAGAAAGTCCCCATTACGCGAAATATCTTAAGGACTTGTGCATCCAAAATCGACACACTCAAGTGCCCAAAATAGTCTTCTTAACGTTCAGTTTAAGTGAGGTCTTGTCCCAATCCATGCCCATCAAATAAAAGATCCTAGCTGCCCTACAATTTCATGTACAATTGGGGATAAAATGATTAACAAATGCTTGATAGACTTAGGTGCAAGTGTCAATTTGATTCCATATTCCGTGTACGAACAATTAGGCTTAGGTGAGCCCAAATCCACAAAGGTCATGCTTCAATTCGTTGATCGTTCCATTAAGAAGCTCGTGGGAGAAATCGAAGAAGTTCTCATTCGAGTAGGGTAATTCATATTCCCCGTCGATTTTATTATTCTCGAAATACATCCCGTAGCAAATCCCATGAGTCAAATTCTATTGATTTTAGGACAATCATTCTTAACCACCTCAAATGCTTGTCGTAACGGTTCGATGAAAATCTCATTTGAAAACATGACTTTGGATCTCAACATTTTCAATCTTGAAAGCCAAGCGAACAAACCTCGGGACCAAATGCTAGAAGCTAGTGTCATTCGCGGAAACTTCGAAAACAACACTTGACCTTAATGATGAACGCGAAGCCGAGTATGAATTATTTTTCATGAAATTCCCAACAAAATTGAATACACTCTTCCCTTTGAATCGCTTTTAGTTGAGTCTGAATCTCAACCCAATTCTTTGATTGAAAAACTCCAAAGTTGGACCTCAAACCACTTCCCGATCACCTTAAGTATGCGTACTTAGGTGAAAACGAAACTTGTCCTGTCATCATTTCTATCAATCTTTCTCTTGACCGAGAAGCTTCTCTTCTCTCTTTTCTTTCGAAAAATAAGGAAGTGATGGGATGGTCGATCTCTGATATAAAGGGAATTAGTCCCGCTCTTGTTCAACATCGCATTCATTTAATTGACGATGTCAAGCCTGTTCGTGACACACAATGAAGACTTAATCCAAAAACGTAAGATGCGGTGCGTGATGAAATTCTTAAACTTCTCGACCACAGAATCATTTACCCAATCTCTGATAATTCATGGGTTAGCCCAATTCACGTTGTACGGAAAAAGTCCGGGCTAACCGTTGTCAAGAACGATTCAAACGAACTTATTCCAACTCGTACTCAAACGGGTTGGCGTGTTTCGTTGGCTATAGAAAACTAAATGTCGCAACACGTAAATACCACTTCCCTCTTCCTTTCATTGACCGAATGCTCGAACGTTTAGTCGGCAACGAATTCTACTGCTTCCTTGATGGTTATTTGGACTATAACCAAATTCCAATCGCTCCCGAAGATCAAGAGAAAACGACGTTCACGTGTCCATTTGGTACCTTTGCTTGTCGACATATGCCATTCAGACTTTGTAACGCTCCTACTACGTTCAACGATGCATGGTTGGAATCTATTCTGACATGATTTAACGCTTCCTCGAAGTTTATGTGGACGATTTCTCTATCTTTGGCGATTCTTTTTTCCAATGTTTACATTACCTCGAGTTGGTTCTAAATCAATGTAAAGAAAAACATTTGACTTTGAATTAGGAAAAACGTCACTTTATGGTTAAACAAGGCATAGTCCTTGGACATATCATCTCAAATAAAGGCATTGAGGTAAACAAAGCGAGAATCGACGTAATTGCAAACCTACCCATTTTCAAATCTGTTAAGGACGTTCGATCATTTCTAGGACATGTGGGCTTTTACCGACGCTTTATAAAAGACTTTAGCAAAATTGCTCGTCCTTTGATGACTCTCCTCGGAAAAGACATTTCTTTCGATTTTAAATCTGATTGTATCTCTTCTTTCGAACGTCTTAAGAAGGAGCTCATTTCGGTTCCAATCATTTACGCACCCAATTGGGATCTTCCTTTCGAAATCATGTGTGCTGCTTAGAATTTTGCGGTTGGTGCTGTTTTAGGACAACGCATCAACAAAATCCTTCATGTCATTTACTACGCAAGTATGACTTTGAACGACGCTCAACTCAACTACACAACAACCGAAAAAGAGCTTTTAGCTGTCGTTTTTGCGCTCGAAAAGTTTCGACCTTACTTGATAGTTTCACACATTACTGTATATACAAATCACTATGTGCTTCGATATCTCTTCACTAAAAAGGATGCCAAATCCCATTTGACTCATTGGATCCTTTTACTTCAAGAATTTGACCTTATAATTAAAGACAAAAAAGGATCTGATAACGTCATAGTCGATCGCTTTTCTCGTCTTGCAAACGCACCATCTTCTTTGCCAATCAATGAAAACTTCCCCAATAAACAACATCTTTCAATCTTTATCGATCCATGGTACGCTGATATAGTGAACTACTTTGTCACTAAAGAAACTTTCTCATCTTGGTCCAAACAGGACAAATATAAATTCATGTCCCAAGTGAAATATTTCTATTGGGACGATCCATACTGGTTCAAATATTGTCCCGACCAAATCAAGCGTGTGGTGGACATTTCGGTCCTCGGAAAACTACGGAAAAGGTACTTCAGTGTGGTTTCTATTGGCCTTCTCTTTTTAAAAACTCATTTCAATTTTGTAAAACTTGCGATTGATGTCAAATTCTTGGATGATTTTCTCAAGGAGATATGATGCCTCTAAACGCCATCCTTACGATCAAAATCTTTAATGTTTGGGATATCGACTTTATGGGACCTTTTCCCAATTCTTTTGGAAACTTGTATATCCTTCTCACTGTCGATTATGTCTCAAAATGGGTCGGAGACGTTCCTTGAAAAACCAATGACTATAGAATTGTTGTGGAATTTCTTAAAGAAAACATCTTTTCGAGGTTCGGCACACCTTGCACAATAATCAGTCATAACGAGACCCATTTTTGCAACAGTTCTTTTGAAAATTTGATAAAAAAATACTCGATAACTCACAAGTTATCCACTTTGTATCATCCTCAGACTTGTGGCCAAGTTGAAGTTTCAAATCGACAAATAAAACAAACCTTGGAGAAAACTGTTAACAAAAATAAAAAAGATTGATCTCAGAAATTGACCGACGCAATTTGGGCTTACAGTACTGCTTTTAAAACTAACCTTAGGATGTCCCCATTCTGTTTAGTTTATGGTAAATCATGTCATTTACCCGTTCAAATCGAACATAAAGCGTTGTGGACAATAAAGATCTTAAACTTTGATCTTGAAAAAGCTGGCAAAAACCAAAAAATACAACTCAATGAACTAGAAGAACTTAGAAACGACGCGTATGAAAACGAGAAAATTTACAAAGAAAAAAAAAAGTTTTTCGTGACAAGTCAATCCTAAGAAAAAAAATTCGCCTAACCAAAAAGTTCTTTTATATGACTCAAGACTTCATTTATTCCCTGTGAAACTTAAATCGAGATGGACCTGACCATTTGTTGAACGGACTGTTTTTCCACATGGTGCCGTAGAAATAGAAAACCCTTGGGATGGATCGCTTTTCAAAGTCAAGGTCATCGTTTGAAACATTTCTTGGAATTGCCAAGTAATCAAGATGAGGAGCTCATGATCCTTCATGAGCCCAGCTACGTCTAGTAAGAATGTTAACCCTCTTTTGTAAATATGTACATATTTTTCCCTGCTACACTCATTATATCATGCATTGACTATGGGGACACATTTAAAAGTTAAGTGTGGGGGAGTCTCATTTTCATTTTTTCTAAATTTTTCATGGAATTTTTGAATTTTCATTTAACTCAAAAAAACTCAAAAATTTTACATCTCAAAAACATTTTCTTTTTTAGCCTTTTGATTTATTTTTGAAGATAGGGATAAGTACAAGTTTTGGTTAATAAATTGAAATTTTTGAAAATTTATTTGTCTTAACAAAAATAAAAATGAAGTTTGATTTCAAATAACAATGGTTTAACTAGTATATAAGAAGGTTCATATGTGTTAATTATGATATATCCTTATTGAAAATTTTGTTTTTAAAGTGGTGAATTTAAGGTAAAGGATATAACAATTTTTTAGTCTTCTAATTTAAATAATGCTAAGATAATTTTGCAAAACTCTCTCTTTAAAATAAACAAAACGAAAACGAAAAAAATCTTATAGATATGTATATTTTTTAATAAACACATAGAGTCATGTGTTCACGCTTCTGTGTTCACTCGCCGTGCTCTATACTCTTCTCATGTAAGTCCGAAAGGTAGTGCATGATCGGTATATCTGGCCTCAGTTTATCTGAGTTGGGTGTATGTATATAAAAAATCTTTTATTAATAACGCCTACAGTCGATAAGTGTTCACACTTGTGTGTTCACTCGCCAAGCTCTGTATTCCCCTCACATAAGTCCGCAAGGCAGTGCACGGGTAATATATCTGGCCCTAGTTTACCTGAGTTAGGCATATGTAAATATTGTTAATATCAATAAAAAAATTCAAACAAGATAGAGTAAGCAACTGAAATCTAAGCATTAATTTTACTTGTTTGATTTCACTAGTTATTGAAAAGAAATGAGAATACCACTTTGAAAAACTTTGATAATTAAGGATCCATTTCAAAATGACATTCTGTTATCAATCGAAACAACTAGCCAAACTATTGTCTGTTTATTATGACAACTTAATTTTTGTTGGAAATTTTGACGAGTAAATGACTTAAATTTTCAAGATAGTGACCAAAACTTATATTTAACTTATTTGTGTTTATTTAAAAGTAAATATTTTATTTGTAAATACTTTCAAAAACTTGCATTCATCCCATTGTAAATAAATCTTGCACTTTGTAAATATTTTCACCTTGTATGTTGATTTTGTGGGTAGTATCCGTTGAAAACCATCACGAGAAAACACTCATCCTACAGGGGACACCCAGAAGCTTAACGGCTTGTTGCATACACTCAATGCAATCGTGCTCCCTATGAATACGGATTTATCTTAATTTTCCTTTATTCGAGGACGAATAAAAGGATAAGTGTGGGGGTATTTGATGTGCACGTAAATGTGCATATATATACATCCATATTTTATCTCCTTTTATTTAGATAAATATCATATTTAGGCATTTTAACATATTTAAAACCAAAATTCAATATTTTTCAAATTATCATATAATCATCTTCATTCAAGGGCAAAATGATTATTTTTGTGCATGTGACAATTTAAGAATTTTTACTTGGACATTTTTTATGATTTTTATAGGAAATTTTGATACATATGGAATAGAGATTCATGAAGATATATGCATGCACAAATGAATATAAATGAAAGAAGGAAATAATTTAAGTCTAAGATCATGGAGGACCCCACCCACTTGCCTAAATCTACAATTAGAAGCTAATGGACAACTAAGTGGATGTTAAAGCTTCATGTACATTTAACGAGGGATTAATTAGTGGCTAATGGTTACTTGGTGGCCATACTATCTAAAGGCATTTTGGAAAGCTCACTAAAAATAGAATTAGGTTTTTACACATGTATAAATAGCCCTCTTATGTACATGTGAATATCTTCTACTCTCTCGTATATTTGCTTAGGAAATTAGCAAGTTGCAAACAAAAATCAAAATGAACTAAAAATGGCTTCCAAGCCTCTTTCTCCTCACTTTTCTACATGTTTTTCTTTGTTTCATGGTTAATGTTTATTTCTATGCCCTCTTTCTTTTTATGTTCATAGCTTAGGTTTACATTCATGCAATCAATTTGATGTTATTTCATGCAAGTAGTTAATCTGATTTCCTTTGTTTAATTTCTACTTTATTTTGCTTTCCAATGTTAAAACTTACATGTGTTGATTTGATAACACAAATGAGTAGCTATACCCCTTCAATTTAAGAGTAATGAAGCTCCCAAATATTATGTAATTTCAACATTTTTATGATTTATGATCTCTTTAACTTGTGCTTCATGAAAGTGAATTTTAATGTTAGTTTATACAAGTGGGTTTGATAGCTTATATTGCTTATACAAATGAGCTATTATTATTCGACATAAACACAATTTACATCATCATTTGCTAATTAATTTTTGACTTTGAAATGAAATTAAAAATGAAATTTGATGATCTATATTACTAGTTACAATAGTAAATAGATCATACTTAAAGTAGCTTTTTCTTTGGCTTCATTTTCATGAGAATTGATAAGTGGTTTATTTGTTATATTATAGTTTGATGGATTGAGTTATGTTAATTAATAACATAAAAAAATCATACTTATGATAAATACAATAATTATTTCACTAAATATGAAGGCTAGAGATCATAAATTATTTATTTGTTAATTTATAAAAATATGAGAGTTGATTTGTCTCTAAATTGTTCTCTAGTCTAATAATTTTTAAATCACATTTAAATTCTAGCTTTAGCTTCTCTTTTGTAGTTAATAATTTCCTCCCACTTTGGTCTAATTTGATTGAATTAAAAAAATTTAAAATCTTAAAAATTCCCTATAGATCGACTCGTACTCGCCACGTTCTAAAATCGCTCGTCGTGCGCTTGCGGTTGTTTTATTTCAAAATTTATCGCATTTTTCTAATCAATAGAAAATTCATTTATACTTTACATATACAATTAGTATTCAAATTTAAGCTTATTGTGTGCTACATTCTTAAAATTTAAAACTATATAAACACCCTTGTGCTATTAGCTTTTCCGTATTTTTTAACCTGGAAAATGTAATTATGTGTTTAAAAAACCTTTTGACATATGCATATTTATTGACACGGATTTTCTGTTTTCTTAGGTCTTTTTCTTTTTAGAACTCAAATCTTATGCAGTTCAAAACTGCATCCATGCATGAGTAGATAAAATGTAAGACCAATTACTTAGAACTGAATATTTTATTAGTGTAGATCTTGATTAGTGTTTAATTCAGTTGTTTGCAGAAACAACATTTTTTGTCCGTTTAACAAAATCAACGTGTCATACATACATATATACATATTATAGTTGTAATCTAATTCTTTTTAGTGCCCAGATTATAGTTAATGAATGCTTTTATAGTAAAAATGCAAATTGTATGGCTTGGATAATCCGTTGACGGTGCAAGAATGATTAGGATAGTAATATAGCTAGCTATGGCATCCCATCTATGGCAACTAAAATGAAACTTTACTTAAATTACTTTATCTATTTTAGATTTATTGTTTTATGATTTTGGTATTTGCAGGGGATCCTATTTCGATTATATGAATCATGGAGTTTGGAGCATCTCAGCACAGGTTTTATTATACAACTCTTCTTTATTTTCTATTTCACTTCTCTCGGTTATTGATTAGTTTTTCCTACATAATTATCACACTTTAGTATCTTGTAATAGGATTAATGAATATTCTTGGCTTCTTCCTATTTCACTAATTGCATTTCTTGGTCCATCTATATATTGTTACAAGTTCATCACTCTCAGTTTTGCCAAGATGTACACCATTAATCATGATGTATATTTGATGGAATATAGTAAAACTTCTAACATAATTTTCTATGTTTTTGTCTTCAGCTCAAGGATTTTCAAATTTATTTTGATTTATATGTATAGGCATGTATCATACATTATTACGTACAGTGAATATTGATTTCATTTCATTATACATATCCTTCAAATATTTTCATTCTAGTTTTACACATTTCATATACATTGAATTCAATTTCACCGGCATCATTTTCTTATTTTTATTGAGTAGTTTTATTCAATTTCTATGCATGATCTGTATTTAAAAAGTACACTAGATGCAGCTACAATCAACTAGTTTCTTCCACCACGATTGCATCTGAAACACAAAGTAAATAGTTTTTAGATGGAATAATAGGGTTTCTCCAGTATAACACGGTTTGGTCATATTATCATATGTGGAGTAGCACTATATTCATCTATTTCCAAATGAATTCTGTACAGCCTTCGGTGGCATGAAAATGAATGGTTGAGCACACGAATTCTTATTTTAAATGTTTATTGGGTCAAACTACTAAAAACTTTATAGACATAACATTGATTTGATTGCATACATAGATATTAAAGGCGTGGTATATACAACATTTAATTACGTACTATCTATCTGAATATTTTCTTGCAGTAGAGATCGTGATTAGGCATGTAAGTCGTAAGTTACAAGCATGCATAAATATATTAGAGCATATACTTGTAACTTACGATATACAGAATTCTAGATTCATTTCAGCCCTACAATGTTACTCTAGATGTATATATTGATATATAATCCTTGGTCGAGATATCATTGTAGACTTCTTACATGACAATAAAGGACAGGTAACATTAAACCAAGTTGCTAATAGCAAAGCAACTCAATTCCGAGTTTCTTCAACAAAGCTACCCATGGCTGTTGAAAAAACTCAAGTTAAATAGTCAAGAAATTGTTTGGCTAAGGAAGGTGTTACACTGTCCGGGGAAATTGTTAGTAGTTGATGCTCGTGTAGTCTTGATAACCATCAGATTTTGACAACTGCTTTCATTTATTCCTTACTAGCTGTTTTTTTTACATCAAATATGGCTCATTAAACCTATTGGTGTGTAAGTGGGAATAGTAATAAATTAATAATAATAATAATAATAATAATAATAAATTATATTATTAACCAGGCTAGTAAAAATTGACTAATTTTTTTTAAAATTAAATAACTTTTATAAAATTAACTAAGTTTAAGTTAACTAAAATTTATAAATAACAATAATATAACTAATTTAACGTAGTTTTATAATTGATGATGATGAATCAACTAAGTTTATAAAGATTAATTAAGTTTACAATAATAATAATAATATAACTAAGTTTACGTTAACTAAATTTTATAAATAATAATACTATAACCAATTCAACAAAGTTTTATAAATAATAATGATGACAATGATGGTGAATTAATTAAGTTTATAAAATTAACCAAGTTTATATTAATAACAACAATAATAATACAATTAAATTAGCCTTGTTTTTTCATAATAATAATAATAAATTAATTAAGTTAACCAAGTTAATAAAAATTAACTAAGTTTTGTTAAAATTAAACAAGTTTTATAAAATTAGTTAAGTTTAAGCTAATTAAATTTTATAAATAATAATATAACTAATTTAACAAAGTCTTATAAATAATAACAATGATTATGATAATGATGATGAATTAACTATGTTTATAAAAATTAACTAAGTTTATAATAATAATAACAATAATAATGGTAATAAATTAACTAAATTAACCAAGTTAACAAAAAAATAACCAAGTTTTATTTAAATTAAACTAAGTTTAAGTCAACTAAATTTTATAATAATAATAATATAACTAATTTAACAAAGATTTATAAATAACGATGACGATGATAAATTAACTTAGTTTATACAATTTAACTAAGTTTATAATAATAATAATATAATTAAGTTAACTGAGTTTGAATAATAATAATAATAATAATAATAATAATAATAATAATAATAATAATAATAATTACGCTAACTAAGTTAATAAAAATTAACCGGGCATTGTTAAAATTTAGCAACTTTTATAAAATTAACTAAGTTTAACTTAACTAAATTTTATAAATAATAATAATATAACTAACTTAACAACATTTTATGTAAAACTGTAAGATTGGAATTTATTTATTTATTTTCATTTATAACTTTGATTATTTATATGACATTATATATAATATGATATACTCGTACAATGTAGTAGATGTTTGATATTAGTTCCGAAGTCCTACAAACTAACATAATTGTTTGACTATATGTTGTGCTTTCACTTGTGCAGGCATTGGATTTCCAAAGAGAGCAAGGTTTGACTTTTATGGTGCTAACTTTCACTTGTGCATGCAACAAAGATTATGGGTAATCAAGCATTTTGTTAGCACCAGTTTGATATAACAATTTATTAGTACTAGGTGTGTATATTTGTATATGAATGGTTATTATGTGAGTTTGGTCATTTTATCAAAAAACTATTATATTAGAATGGTTATGTATATCTTATTTGATTATATTATTAATACGTTTTTTAAATTGTTTGAATATGATGCTTATGTGAGTGACTGTTGATTGATATAGTAGAAGCAAAATAGACCATCAATAGGAAATAATAGCATGAAAAAATGGCATAAAATAATCAATAACTTTTACTAGAGTTTCAAAAACGCAACAGAAATAAATATACTGGTGTTGAGTAAACGCAACCGTAATATAGGGGTAAAGTTGAAAATTCTATTGGTAGAGCCAAAAAACCTTTTGGTAGCGTTTTTGAAATGCTGCAAAAAGGTTTATGGTGTCGTTTGATAAACGCTACAATAAAAGGATTTATAGTGGCGTTGAAATAAATGCAACTAAAAATCATGTGCGGGCTTTATCACGGCATTTATCAAAACGCTACCATAAGTTTTAGCAGCGTTTTTTGTGCGCCATAGAAACAAAATTTCTTGTAGTGGTTTCCAACTGCTGGCACTAAAGAAACTCATCATGTGATATGTCTAAATAATATAGGTAACTCCACATAACTGAACCTCTAGGATCGCAATAAACCTCTGGATTGCATCCACTATAAATACCCAAACGAACAACCTTCCTATCACAATCTAAGATCACCCTACATATGGTCATCAGTCCATACCGAAACCCAAAAAATCCTAAGACATGCATCGCAATCGAACTCGAGCCTCAAAATAAAAAAATTCGAAGGCCTACATACCATTATTTAATAAGCCAATCCTCCAACAAGGTTTTCTACGACTACGGGTTCAGTGACTATGCTTGTGTCTAAGTGTAACTCATCTACAAGTCTACTCAAACTAAAAGAGTGTGATGCTCTCATGTGAAATAAGGTGCGAACAGATAAATCAGATAAAGTTAACACACCTTTAGCTACTACCTTCTTCCCCTTGTCCGCTATTGGAGGCGCACTAGAGCTGGGAACAACATCCAGTGTATAAGTTGAAACCGCTTAGGTAGAGGTCTTCGGTGGTGCCGGACAATCTCTCCTCATGTACCCAAATTGGTTGCAGTTGAAACATTTTATTTTTGAGTCATTTGTCTTGTACTCCTTCACAAAATTCCCCCTCTTACTACATCTTCTGCACTTGATCTCCTTCTTCTTAATCTTCTCCTAGGCCCTCATTCCACCCTTGCACTGATTCTACTGGGTTGTCTTTCCTTCTGACTTCTTAGGCTCACTCTTCATATCCTCCTTGGAAACAGTGTTCAGCAATGACATCTCCACAAAACCATTAAAAGTTGCACCCATAGGAATATGACTAAGGGCCAAACTTTAAGCGGTTAATTAAGCGCTTTTACAAACTTCAAAGCTTTCTTATAAAGGGTGTTAATTAGATCCAAACCAAATCTAACCAACTCAATGAGATAATTTACATATTCCTTCACCGACATTTGTTCTTGCTACAAATGTATGAACTTCTCCAATTGTACTCCTTGCTCTGCCATGGAAAGAAACTTGTCTCAAAACGCCTCTTAAAATCTCCCTATGTCGTCTCTCCCTCATCGGTCTCGTCCACTACCACGTCCCACCATTTAGAAACTCTCCTTGTAAATGTCAAGTAGTATGCTATCTCTTGACATCATCTCCTAGACCCATCAATCTGAAAATCCTCTCACAATTGTAGATCCGTGCCTTCAAGTCCATATAAGAAACGGTCCATGCATATGGCTTCCTTCCTAGACTCACAAATTCCTCGCATAGCTTAGCGAAATTGAAAACATTTGGGTTGGCAGGAACTACACCTGATGTCTCCTGCAATGTGGGTCCCATATTAAGCTTAAGCTTCGCTTATCCTCTTGCTTGTAGATACTGATGGAACTAAATCATGATGTTTACGCTCAGAATCTCAATAGCATCACTGGTGCCACAACCAATAGGATCACTCAACCTCTCTGTCTATGATTTAGGAATTATTGGAAACTTTTCCATAAATAGTATTGGCAAGAATAAGTGATAGCATCTTCGTATTATAATTATGTATATAAAACCTTTGAAAAACTTTTTATCCATACATATATATGCTTTTGGAAACCCATTGTGAAATACTATTTGAAAGCTTTTGGAAAAGATTTTTTCAATTTTTTGAAGTATGTTCTCTCAATATGTACCTAACTCCTAAGGAATTTTAAACCTATACTCTGATAGAAAGTGTGACAACCTGCTCCTCCAAACACATTGATCCAAAATCTAGAGTGAATTTTGGACATATTTCATGCCAAGAAATAAGAGCTATCTGGTTTTTAAACATTATAGAGACTAAGAATATAAGGATAAAATATAACATATTCTGAACTTTCAGTTCTCACAGTGGAAGGCAATAAAATATAAATAAAAAAATAATCATCTCAGAAATTATCTTAGAAAACACAGTTTTAAAATGTAACATCCCGAAAAAATGCGAACGCTTTATATTTAAATATAGGGATTATTTAAATAATTAGATTATGAATTTAATCCTACTTAAATGGATTTAATGGCATTATTAAACTCCTTTTAATTAATAAATAATAATGGTGAACTTTTTTGTAAATTTATTTACAAAAATAAATTGTTCAAAGAAATATAGATAATGTGACTGAAAATCATTTTATCCATAAACGACTTGTTAATCACCAAAAGTTGTTCAAACTCTTTTCAACTTGTACAGTAACATTTGAACACATTAACAACTAATTAAACACCTCTCTTTATTAATAATAGATAATTAAACTATATATTTATGGGACAATGAACTTTAAATCAAGGCACGGTTTAATGAGTGTTTTAAGGCATAAGACAAGGAGAGAATCAAGGCTTGCCTTGTGGCATGTTTCAAGGAGTGATTTAAGGGTAGTACCAAGGCATGGTTGGAAAGGATGACATGGCTAAATTAGTGGAGGGTAGAATAGTCTTTTGGCAAAGGGTATGTGAAGTAATTTTTTAATATTCCAATTCTATAAATACAAGCCCTTAGCTCACTCCTTGATTTGCTAATTCCTTAAGACAAAGGCTTATTTCTTCACTTCTTTCTCCCTTCTTTCTTCATAAATTCATAAGGCCAAATAAAAGAAAACCAACTCTTTTCTCCTTTAAACTCTTTCTATATCCTTACTACAACATGGAAATAACATCTAGCAAGTTGAAGCTTTAAGAAATGGAGCACAACTCCCCAAAATCCTCCTTAACCGGGCATATTTGAGCTTGTTCAAGCCTTGGACATATGGACTTGGGGCATTTGGTGCTTGGATGTGGGGTGCTAGGATGAGGAGCACTACAAGAAATTTGATTTTTAGTGGCGCTCAAAAAACGCTACAAAAAGTTTTGGTGGCGTTTTGATAAACGCCGCTAGAAAACATGCGACTAAAAATCCATGATTTTTTGTTGCATTTATTTTAAGGCCATTATAAATAAATTTTTAGTAGCGTTTTTTTAACGTTACTAAAGATCTTTTTTACAGCGTTTAAGAAACGCCACCGAAAAGGTGCCGTTTACTATCTTATTTTTTGTTGCACTTATTATTATTTTTTGCAGCATTTTTTGAACGCCACCATATGTTTCGATTTTATTGTCTGCTATCCCACGACTACATCTGATTTCGCCTCCAATTCAAGTACTTCAAAACTTATGCAATAACGTAATATAAACACATACACATTCAAAAATAACACATTCAATGAACCACAATAACACAAACAAAAGCAATTACATAATCACCACTATATCATAACATTAATGTCAAGACAAAAGGTTAACCATACGTTTACACAACCAAACTACCATAAACAGTTTCATAATAGTACATGCAGCTAAAGTAGTGCTGCTACCGTACATACTAGTTTCATAATAGTTTCATAACAGTTTTAATCAACCTAACTACATACATGTGCTGCTACCATACCAAAAACCAGTGCTGCTGCTTGAATTCTTCACAAACGTTTATCTACCTGTAAACAATAATAATCATGTTACTAAATATTTGTGAGGTGAAGGTATCAAATATCAAAAATGGACAAATATAGAAGTCCTTAGACTATAATACTTCAAACAAATATGCCTCTGCCCATCCATTTCAAAACCAAAAACTGCCCATCCACTTCAAAACCAAAAACTGCATTTTCAATTAACCATCTACCTGCACACAAAACCATAAATCCTATGCATTTATAACATAAACTTAATGAACGAAACTGACCTCTATTGCTCTTCTCTCAACAGCTACTTGCAAACACTTGCGTGTTAACTTAATGAATGAAACTGAAGTTATATAATGAACCATACATTATTTAAAAACTGAAATTAATGAAACTTAACGAAACTAAAGTTATATAATAAAATCATACTTATCTTAGTCAAATAAACTGAAACAAGTATAATATTATTGCAGATAGAGTTGTAAATGTTAGTTTAAGTAAAGCATTAAGGAGCATCTAAGGACAAAACAATTGAGAAGAAATAGTTTTAAAACATACCTCTCTGTTGATGTCCTCTCAATAGCTACTTGTAAAAGCTAAACCACTCTCTGCCTTTGAACTAATTGGGTTTCCATCCAAATGCTTCATATAGAAGTCCTGATAGAAAGAAAGAAAAGAGCACAACACAAGAAAACATTAGAAATATTCAAATTACAGAACAAAAAAAATGAAAGATAAAAGTAAGTACCAAATTTGCTTGATCATTTCAAGCATCAATAGTTCCATGAATGACAACATAACCCAAATCAGTAATCCCCCATACAACATCAGACAACAAATTGAATCTGCCCTTACACTGTACACTCACAACTGAATAGCATCTCTTATTCCAATTCTGAATAGAAAAAAAAATAACGGAGGTGTCACCTATAATCTTCTGTGATCAATCTACTATCATAATCTCTGTCGGTATACATCATTTGATGCAAGTGTAATGAAGCACTAAAATTGAACAAAAAATAATACTGACCCCACTGTATGTTATATCCAGTTTCCATCATCCCTTTTCTGCAAAAAAAAAGGATCACATCACTAAGAAATTAGACATAACTATAAGGAATGAGCCTATATTATGGAATGCATGCCAATACAAACAACTTTTTTAATATTTTTTGTTTTTTGGCCAGAAGTCAAAGAGGACTCCAAAGGTGGGAGTAGGCACCAGAGCAACAGAAGCCAATATGGACGAGTGGTTAGAGCTTGTAGTTATAGTATTTTAAGACTTGCCCCAATTTTCAATATCTACTATATATATCTGGAAAAAAAAGTACTCGAATTTTATTTTACCTTTTGACGTTAGGAAAAAAAGTAGTGATAAAAGTACTTTGTAGTGGTGCAAAACATGAATAACAAATTCAATTAAGTAAAGATATCAATAGAAAATGACCTGTCAAATAATTTTTCAGCAATTGGCTGGTCCCTTTCAATCCAATTTCCTATTTAATAGTACTATTATTTTGTCAAGGCTTTTGAACCTGCCGTGTGTCTTGTAGGGAAGATGTACAAACCACTTGTGTTTCGTACTTCCATATAGCTTAAGTTAATTTTTGTGTACGTGTACCATTGCTCAGACATTATGTTATGACCAGCATGATTTTTCAATTACTTTCAGAATCTTATTCATACCACCCAGTAGAACAATTATTGTTCCCATTATTCAATCACGATCAGTACTCTGATTCACAGCAAATTGGATGTACCTAGGTTTTCTTTCTACCGTCGTCCAAATAAGAATTAAACGGTAAATACGAACCTGTGTAAGATTTAAATTCAAACGATGCCATTTGATGACTAGTTTCTGCAAGATGTTATTCACAAGTTCCGCATCATAAAAGTAAGAATTTAAGCCGTAGTGACCTGAAGTATCAGTTCAAGCAAAAGACTCAGATGAAGATTAATAATCTGAATTAATATAAATATTCAAATTATTTAGAATCTACTCAAACGATACACATTCAAACATTGGCTTTGGACACAAACAAGTATACCATCTTCAAACCTATAACAGATGTCACTTTCTTTATTGTTTGTTTCATTTACAACTGTGAGTAACTATCATCGTTATTCAGATTATTTACTATATTTTATTTTGTTACAGGGTACTGCATATGCCAAGTCTTTATCCAGTAAATCAACATGACTTCACCTCTTCAAACTGACCTACATGTATACCTAGCTCAAAATAGTGAAAAGAATAGCATTAGAACCCTTATATTGATTAAGAAAACATTTCCTATTCCTCTCACTCCACAAGACCTAACAGTAAGCAAGATTCAATAGTTCAAACGTGCTTCTCTTCTCTTGATCTTTCAGCAAAAATCTTTTGTAATTCTAATAATCAAACTGATCAACCAAGAAGCCCCCCTCAACGTCTATATTAAAATGAACTAGGCACTTTTTCAAGACATAAAAGCTGAATTCACAATTGAAAAATAAATGCTTGTAATCTTCACATCACAATTGCATAAAAAACACTTGCTTTGAAGTACCATATGCTTTGTTCTCAACATAGAAATGGTATGAAGTTTACCTTACAACAAATACATATATGAATTTTCACCTTCACTAGAGTACCAACCGCCCAACGATATTTACTAATTTCCTACCAGAAAAGTTGAATAACATGTATATTGATTTAATAGAAAAACCTTTATTATCTCTAGCCCAAAAAAACTTATCATCAACCTCCACGTTAATCACTGCACTATCAATTATATTGTTCAACTCAATAAATTGAAACAAAACCCTTTCTTCTAAAACTCTAGAAAAAGTTAAATCCCACTTAAAATCACACTCCCTGCCTCTAAATACCTCACGCATAGAACTGAATTTATTAAGAGACAATTCATATAGTTTAGCAAAATCAATAGCTAAGACGGTAGGATCCAACAATCATGCCAAAACAAATATTTCTCCCACTCTTCAAATCACACCTTATACTTAATTTGAATAAAGGAGAAAGCATCCAAATATTTTTCCAAAAAAATGAACAATCCTTAATCTCCTTTTTCCATTGAAAATAATCCTTGAAGTACAGCTTCATCACCCATTTCCTCCACATCACATCTATATAGCGAATTAAATCTCAAATCCATCAACATAAAAAATCGTTGTCCATTTCAGCGATATTTAAGACTCCTAATCCCCCTTGATAAATCGATTTGCAAACTTGATCCCAAGAAATTAAACACTCAAAGAGATACCCTCTTTACCGCCATGCTAAAGAAATTCCTTCTTATACAATCAATTTTCTTGCATTGATCGTTTAAACACTTATGATATCATCTTTTTTAAAATTAGACTTGCCTAAATATAATATTATACATGTGAAGAAACCAATTATAAGCAAAAGCACTGATCAAAGAAAGACACCTTGATAATTCTTCTAGAGTTTCTTTTGCTTTCCTTTTTGATATATTGAGAAAGTCCTTGCTTTCAGTTATGTAGGGCAGCTACTAACAGTTGAAAAATCCAAAGCTATAGCATTTCCACAGGCATGTCCATATAAGCAGAAATCAAGATTTTTTGTTTAGGTTTGAGACATCTTGATAAGGAATAAATATAATTATCTTGCTAAGATGAGTATCTCATCTAAATTGCTAAAACTAAGTAACCATTGATAAAACTTAGTGGGCTTGAAAGTGTGCGAAGACCCGTGTAAATTATCACTACTACACAAAGGTTTGGGTCTCTTCGCAATTATGGCCGTTGTTATTATACCAATACTGCATATGTAACAACCCTTCACGTACGAATTTCAAAGATTCAAAAACACAATATATTTCCAAATATACATCATAGGACCACATTAAAAAAATGTAGATAAACTTACACTATAAAACTGAAGGCATTCTTTTCCTATCACCTTTGAAAATACACTATAGATGCAGTATAAGTTTAATACTTAATTTTTCTGAGAATGTTTCTTTAGAACAAACCAAATTGCTTGTTAAAAAATTTCTCAAAATATTTTTTAAGCATCAATAGTTTGTTAAATCTGAATCAGGAGGAAGTTTACCTCTGACTCAGGTGTTCAACATTGCTTAAATGCCCTTTTCATATAAGAATGAAAAGAATTAAAAATAAATAAATAAACATATTCAGATTTTCAAAGCAATGCAATATGCATTTCTTACATTGCTCAAAAAGAACTTATCACAATCAAAACGAAACTACAGCTATTTCAACAAAATCCTATTCACTGGCTAAAATTATGGCTTCGCCCTTCCACGATATCTATCTTCCGTTCTTTATAATCTCTTCTTACAGCTATTAGTTGCAATATAAATGACCAAGAAATGGAACAAATTCCCAAGAAAACTTCAAATTCGAATTTTGATAAAAAAAAAATTCAACCATTATCAAAATACCCAAATCATATGCAGTAGATAGTAAACAGAACAATTATCAATCAACATCAAGCCCATTCATCAGCAAAACAAAACCAAGTGGAACCAAATCGTTCATCTACACAACTCGTTTCAAGCAAGCAATTCACCGAACAACATATACACACATACCAAACCCTAATCAAGAAGTGATCTTACCCTCATCCGAAACATCATGATTCTTCCTCCAAGGTTTCGGTTCTACGCAGCAATCCACACAGGAGAAGTTGGACGCATCGACTGTTCGAGTTAAACGAGATTTATACTGGAAATCAAATATTATTGAAGAAGATCTCTCACTTTTGATGGCCAGATGTTAAGTAGCTTAATAAAGCAAGCTCGGTGCAGCATCCATCTTCAAATTTAAACAAATTTCCAGCTTCAAAATGCCTGTCAGCTTTTGCATGTAAATATCAAAATAACAATGGACAGATCCTAAATATACACCTAAAATGATTCAAAATAAAACCCTTGAAATTAAAATCTATAATAAATGTGATATACCTGCCTGTAGCATGCACTTTCTAGTACATATCATACTCATAGTACCCACTTCCTCTGCCTTCCCCACTTGCTTCATCGACAGCTTCGTCCAGGAAGACAACATTTAGAGGCAAAGAGACTATCAATGGAGAATGTTTTAGGGAGGAGAGGGAAGGACCTCATCAGAAGGGAATAAGCTTACGAGCGAAGGAGCACCTCATTTTCAAAGTAGGAGAATCTTGCGAGCAGAGAACGAGTTTTAGCATTTGAGAGTGATTGGTAAAAGAACTAGGGTTTGAGAAGCGGGTGGAAATTGAGAATAAAAGAGTGAAAGGGGAAATCTAAAGCGGAAGAAGTTCTAAAGGGAAATGTGACACTAAATAAAAAAATTCATGAAATATTTTTTTACTTTACGCAGGTGTAAAGCCGGAACGTGAAATCTTTAGCCGCATTTTTATTTTTTAGGGAAATACATTTTGGTTGCATTTAGAAAGAAACGCCACCAATTTTTGCAACTATAAATGGTTTTTCTTGTAGTGGTGGGAAGTAATGGTGTGGTTGTTTGATGTGGTAGGAAGTTTTAGCTTTATCTTTGACTTGAATGTAAGTTAATCTTACTTTAGGATGGTTTTAAGAATTGAAAAAATGTTGAAAAATATAAATTGTTGTTTTTTGTTGTTTATATCTGTGTACATTGCTTGTTTGGATTTGATTATGCATGGAAGCGAATGGCATAAAAAACCATTGTTTTACAGGCGATAAAAAGAGGAAGTCGAAGTGTCTTCGTAACGAATAGGTTGCTACAAAATACTTTGAAATGCATATACACATATGAGATTTGTAGAGAGATCCTAAGGGGGTTTCTAGCCAATATTGATTTACTTTTAGACGCATCTTGCTTTTATAAATGTTTGTTTTTGTTGGAAATGTTAAAGTTGCAAAAAATTTGAATAGTGGAATAATCGTAATTTTGCACTTTGAAATCACATTATTACACTTTGAAATCTCATTTCTTTAAATATTATGGATACCATTAACTTTCGACCCTGTTTGATGTTAAAGTAGCAAAAACCATTGTTTTTGATACTATGGATACCATTAACTTCAGACCCTATTTGATTCTCTTATCAAACTAATTTGGATAAATTTGTGTTTTAGGAAAATGGGAAGATCAAAGCAAATCAATGCTCCTAATGAAGAATTCATGCAAATGTCAACGTTAGAAGAAAATGTCGTTCCCAACTTTAACTTGGGAAATGCAGAGCCGGGACAACCATCGAAGCTGGCACAACCTACCAACAGCGAGGCTAGATTAAAAACCTGGAATAACAAGGATCAATGATGAAAGAACCCTTAAAAGGAATCCTTGCTCAAAAGTCTTCCAAAAGCACCAAGCTCACAGGAGGAGATGAGGTAGACTTTTTAAGAAGAGGCTTAGGTTTCTCTTTGCTCAAACATAAAGCATAAGTAAGCTCGTTATGACACCATAGAAAAGGAAAAATCACCAGCAAGCTGGAGCGACCGAGCTTTCTCCAAGGTCTTTGGCGGGTAACAAAGTTAAGGCAGATTACCAAGGGTGATTGGAGGAGAAGTCCAAGGAGCAATTTGGAAGTGCAAGCACCAAGGGATTCAAACCTATCAAAATCAATTATCACAGTGATAAAGCTTATCTAAAAGACATGGCCGAGAAAATGACAAAGGATATGCTTAATCTTAAAGGAAAAATAACTCTCGATGATAGGGTCAACAATAACCACCGAGAAGCTCCCTTCATAGAAGAGATCAAGTCCACCAGGATCCCGTCCCGCGGAAAAATTTCATCCTTTAGATACAATAGAACCACTAAACCAAATGATCACTTGATGGCATTTGAAAGCCAAATGGATCTATACGAAGTTTCTAGGGCTGTCCGCTGTACGATTTTCCCTACTACTTTCCAAGGTGCAGCATGCAAGTGGTATAGGCACTCTATTTCTGGAAGCAATTCTCTTATGAATTCTTAGCGCAGTTCTGTATTTGTAAAGACCGTACTATCTACTACACTGTACTGGCTAATAGCAAGCAAAGGCCAAGGGAGTTATTGGGAGATTATCTGAGGAGATTCAATACAGAGTCACTAAAGGCGAAAGGGATGACCGATAGGGACAAGTTGGTAGTAGTACAATCGGGATTGATTAAGCAAACTCCATTCTGGAAAGAGATCTATATATGTGGATGTAGAGATTTACAAGACTTCCACTTCCAGGTTGACAAATTCATTCGTATGGATGAAATATTTCATGCTAAAAAGAAAGCTCAAGCCAAAAAGGAGTCGTTACAAATAGGTTATAACCACAACCATAAGAAATCGAGATGGGAGGAAGTCCCTAACACCAATCACATTGCCCTCGGTAAGCCACTATCTTACATATACACTATAGCAAAGGAAAACAATAAATTCCCAGTCTCATACAAAGCTAAGACTAATCCTAAACTTAGAATAGGGGAAGACTATTACACTTATCATAAGTCCAATAGGCATAAAAATGATGAATGTCGTATTTTGGCAGGCATAATTGAACATATGATTCGCTCTGGATGCTTAAAGGAGTTTATTAGAGATGCCAAAAAGTGGCTCGTTCTGAATATCCCTACCAAAGACTCCAAAACAATGTTGCCAACTTAGTGGAAAGTGATGATCGACCAGATTTAATACCACCGCTCATTAGAATTGATGTGATAAATGGAGGACCACATCTAGTTGGGAGTAGTAAAGGAGCTAGGGATTGTTATGTTCAAGAAACAAAGGAGGGAATTTTCTCTTTTCATGAAGAACCACCACTCAAGTATCTAAGGTTCCAAATTCAAAAGCATAACCTAACCATCAATCCGCAAGAGCTAGAAGGAGGAGTTCGTCATCCGGACAATGATCCACTCATGATTACTGCAAAAATTGGTTTATCTGTAGTTTCCAAAATTTTGGTAGATACAGAAAGTGTAGTCAACGTTAACTTCAAACATGCTTTTAATCAAATGGGAATTCCAGAAGAGAAAATAGAGCCGTGCTTTGAATGTATTTTCAGGTTCAACAACAAAGGGTCAACTTCTATTGGGCAAATAAGGCTTTTGGTGTAGATGAGGATTTCACACATCTCTAGGACATTCAAGACTCTCGTTGTCATTATGGATCAACCATCCAATTATCATGCTTTCTTTAGAAGGCCAATTTTGAATGAAGTTGATGCTTTTGTTTCACCAAAATACTTGGTGGTGAAGTTCCTGATCAGAAATGGTTGGAGAACAATAAGGGGAGAACAATATAGCTCTCGTGAAGTGGCATTGAGCATTACAAATGGGACAACCTTTCTTACTATGACTTGGAAAAAACAGAGTTAATTAGAAGAGATATTAGCAAACCTTTGGATGAGAGTTTTGCAAACCAATCATCCAAAGAAAAGATGAAGCTTATTGAGAGAACTAAGCATGTATTGAGAGAAATCGATTTCTCCAGGAACAAAAGGAAGAGGAAGAAAACAAACTTGGTGAAGGACGAAATAGAAAGTGAAGAAATAGTCACTGAGTTGGATTTCAGAATCGAGCAAGAATGAATGAAACCCACAGAGGACCTTGAGGAAATATGCTTAGATCTAATTGATCTAGCAAAGATTGTTAAAGTTGGAAAGGAGTTGGAGAGCAAACTTAATGTAGAACTAATTCAGTTCCTTCAGTCTAACAAAGATTCTTTCGCATGGACCAATTTAGATATGGTTGGGATAGATCCAACTGTCATATATCATGCTTCGAGTAGCGATTCAAATATAACATATGTTCGATAAAAAACGAGGCAATTTGGTAAAGTTCGGTCCAATGCATTAAAAGAGGAAGTCAAAAAATTGATTTAGAATGGGTTCATTAGAGAGGTACTTTAACTGAAGTGGTTGGACAAATAAGTGCTGGTCAAGAAATCCAATGGCAGGTAGAGAATGTGTGTTGACTGTACTGATCTAAACAAAGCATGCTCAAAGGACTGCTACCCACTTCTGAGAATAGATCAGTTAGTTGATGCAACCAGTGGGCACAAATTTGTTTTTCGTGGATGCATATTCCGACTGTAATCAAATTTCCATGTTCAAGCCAGACGAGGAGAACACTAGTTTCATAACGGATTAGGATACCTATTTTTATAAGGTAATTTCCTTTGGGTTAAAGGTTTATGGCGCTACATACTGGAGATTGGTAAACAGAATGTTCAAAGAGAAAATTGGTTGAAATATGGAAGTATACGTGGATGATAGGTTAGTCAAGTCTCATGAAGGGAGCAACCATTTAAAAGATCTTGAGGAGATGTTCATGTTATTAGGAAAGTATCAAATGAAACTCAACCCATAGAAGTGATTTTTTCGAGTCAATCTAGGAAGTTCCTGGGATATAATGTTAGTGCCCGGGACACTGAAGCTAACCCTGACCAGATTCAGGCAATTAAGGACATTGCGGAGCCCAAAATGAGTAAAGATGTAATTAGTCTAAACGGAAGAGTGGTAGCAATGAATAGGTTCATTTCCAAGCCCATCAATTTGTGTTCCATTCTTCGGTGTGATTACGAAAAAGAACAGCTTCGAGTGGGGAGAAGACTGTCGAAAATCTTTTACGGAGTTGAAAGACCATCATAAGAAACCACCAATCTTGTCCAGTCGCATGGAAGGGGAAAACCTTTATCTTTACACGGTAGTTTCTAAACATGCAGTTAGCTCTATATTCATAAAAGAAGAGAAATGGTTTCAACTTCCGGTATACTACGTAACCAGAAGGCTGAAAGAGCAAAGACTAGATATTCAATCATAATGAAGCTAGCATACTGCTTAATGCTCATAGCATAAAGTTAAGAGCTTGCTTTCAAGCACATCCAATCAAGGCTTTAACCAATTTCTTGCTTAAGCAAGTTTTAAGCAAACTAGAAGACTAAGGAAGATTGGTAAAATGTAGGATAGAGCTTATTCAATACGATATTGAATTTCAGACCAATCAAAGGTCAGGCTTTAGCTGATTTTGTTAATGAGTGTACGGATTTCATCAAAGAGCGGTTAGAAAAGCAAAATGATTTAAAACCCAAATGGCAGCTTTTTGTAGGTGGAGCTTTGAATGAATAAGGTGTTATAGCAGGATATGCCATTATCACTCATGATGGACATCACTTACATTATGTAATGAAATTGGGATATGCGGCTACAAATAATGTGGTAGAATATGAATCAATGGTGGTGGGACTCACTTTGTGTAAACCCCATATTTTTGGTAAAATTATTCAGGATATTTAATTAGCTAAATTAAATAAAATATTGCATTGATTAGGGGATTGAGATTTGATTTAATTAAGGGGTAGCCGTGCCATTTAACCAATGAATTAAAGGAAGAGTTAAAATGAATTAGAGGAAGGGTAAAATAGGAAAGATGCCATTCCTATATCCTAAAGACTTGGTCGTATATTCCCACACGCGTCCATTTCATTTTCATTTATCAAAATTTTCAAAAACAAGAGGCCTGCAACCATTAATGAGAAAAAGGGATAGAAGGTTTAGAAAAACTAAAGGAAAAGCTTAAGATAATCAAGTCCATTCACATCTTAATCTCTAAAACTAAGGAGAATAATGTTTGCATCTTATATTTGTTTTTTTTGGTTTTAAGATGCAATCCGAAGTATTTTGCATTGGTTTTTCATGTTTTTGAATGATGGGATGATTATATATACTTTTTGATGATTTATGTTTGTTCATATAGACTTTATGACATGTTTTGATATAAAAACCCTACTAAATGACATTCAACTGTCTTGCGAATTTTTATGAAGATTAGAAATAATATTTTGGAGATGAGGTTCAATTTTCATAATTTTCTGAATTTTTATGGAATTAATATATATTTTCTAGTGAAGAAAATATTATTTTTGGTTATAAATTATTTACGGTTAAATAATAATTGGTTGTTGTCTGAAATTTATATATGTTAGAAAGCATATAAAAAGTGATTTTAGTCATTTTTGTAGAATTTTCCTAAGTGTTTTGCTGGATATATAAAATTATTTAAGCTATGGAACTTAAATGTTTTGTATATTTATAAAAGGAGAAAGGGCTTTTTATAAATAAATTCAAATTATTAATTCTAAAAAATCGGTAGTATTTTGGAAAAGAAAAACTTAAAACCAGTCACAATTTGACAAATAAGGCCGGTTAGGTACAAAGAAATAATTTAAAAGGACAAATAAACATCTTTGTTCACTATTGCGATGCTTTGGGCACCAAGTTCCACCTCCATACCTTCACCTCTGACTCCATAGAAACCAATGCATATGGTGTCAAGGAACCGATGCATAGTAAATTGAATGTAGGCGGAAGGTAAAGGGTGAAAACCAGGGCTTGAGGCACTACTTTCTTTTTAAAAGAAAATACGCATGCTTGCTTTCGACCAAGTAGCTTTCAACTTAGTTAGCTTTCGACTAGCTCAAATGGATTTAAAAAGAAATGGTTAAGGCTGGGTTGCACTTTTGTTTTAAATGATTGTTTTCGACTATGTCAAAACCTTTAGTTGTCGCTTTTTACCTTTCAACCCAGAATGGTTTCGAAAGGGTTGTTTTGTTTTTTAAAACTTGGCCACTTTTCCAATGCTTTCAAAGGGATGGTTTCAACACCATCATTTCTGTACTTAGGAAAAGGTTTCGAAATAGATGCTTTAGACTTAACTAATTTATGACCCTTTTTACCTGATTGAAGTATAACCCAATTGGTCGAGACAATTTTAATGGTTTGGAAAAGTGTTTCCACGTATTTTAAATTGAACCAAAGTGTTTTCGAAAGGGGGTTGAGTTTTGATGCTTTCGAAAGGTTTAAAAAGAAAGGTTTTTCCTATGTTTTCGTAAGGTGATATTTAAAGGTTTTAAAGAAGAATGTCTAATGTTTTAAAGGTTTCGAAAGGGTTACTTTTAATAGTTTCGAAAGGGTTATTTTCAAGGGTTTCGAAAGGGTATTTGAAGGTTTTTAACAAAGGTTTCGAATATATTAAATAGGCAATATAGCCTGATTGTTTCAAGTTAAAAAGGACTTTAACTTATATTGGGGATAGGTAATCCTCATTAAAATTCATCAACGTTGTTTTGAGCAAAGTATATATATCATGGAAAAATAGCTTAGATCAAAGCTAAAGATACATTTTCCTTGTATATGTATGATTTAAAAGGTTAAATCATTTTGAAAAGGTTTTCAAGGAAAAAGATGAAGGGTAGTTAATCCTCAAGGAATGACTCAGATTAGAAGACCAGATAGGACTTGTGTAGGGTCGTGCCCTATGCTCATTAGCCATTAGCCCCTAGCTAATTTAATCCAGAATTCTAGTGTGTATGGCTTAGTCAGAGATAAAACTAAAATGATGGTTACACATAGAACAGAATATTTATGTATAGAGGTAGGTTATTGGTAAGCCACAAAAGCATTCGGATAAGTTGACCCTTGGAGAGTAAGTTAAGGACATACCGTCCAAAAGTTTTATCTAATAGATATTTAGACCATTTGATATTTTATCTGGTAGGCCTGAGTCAGCCAAAGGGACAATTAGTCCAGTTTGCAGGCAGTCAGCCCAGATTTTGGACAGATAGTTCATTTATTCCTTGTTTTTAGCATAACAGATATTGCTATTATTATTATAATCAGTTTGATTAACCAGTTTGGTTGCAGGAAAAGATTTGCAAAATATATGTTTTGAAAAAGGATTTCGTGAGAGGAAACCCGTTCCGTTAAGCGGCATGGTCTCACTTAATATCCGTAAACAGAGCTGTAACGGTATTATTCACACCAGACTTTATGTCTGATTTGAAGTTTTTGTTTTCCCTTAAACTCTCGGTGTTCAGAATTGATTTGAGTAGGATGAGGGCTGAGGTATCAGGTTTTTGTAATTTTGGTGAACAAAGCTTCCGGAGACAAGCAGGTGGCTGACGGATAGCTAATAGGAGTTATTGATTATTCTATTTATTTTCCGTTGTATATATTAAGTCAGATATGACTATATTTCTCTGATCAACCAAGTGGGCATTTTCATATGTCACTCTTGGCGTAGTATTGTATAATTATATTTGATCATTGCCTGGAAACATTTATGGGATTATGTAACTTGGATATGAATTTGTTTTGAAATGTAATTAGTAAAATGTTTTTTTTTGAAATCTGTGATTTTGTTCATATTCAAGTGCTTCTTATGTTATGGATACCATTAGCATTACGTATTTTGTCATCATAAGTTAATACTATAGATGACTTCAGCACCTGTAGCGCTTAACTTTTAGCCTACAGATACGGGATGTTACAACTTTGTATCAGATCATAGATTTATGAAAAACTAAAAATGATTTTGAAAACATAATCCTAAAGAATTAAAGGAAGATTGGGGTATGGGATAACGCTATGGTAACGTACTTGTATTTGTTATATATAAGTTTACACTTTATCTCTAGTCTCCTATCTTTGTTAGGTTATCTTTCTGTTCTTATGAGGTTTGGATACAGATATGGATGATAGAAGAGGAAGAGTTAACCCATGAGGGGAAGGCACTAAGTGGAATGTTAGACCTAATGCGAGGGAAAACCAAGGTCAGGCACAAACATAGAACATGGGTGCTGAAGTCTCGCAAGTTGGAATGGAAGCTTGTATCATTTTTTCATGAATATAATGCAAGCAGGAGTTGCAGCTGGAGTGTTAGGAGGACATGCTGCAAGAGTAGGGGTTCCAGAAGTTCCCATAGTTAACCAGTATGCTAAGTTGAGTGGAGATTACATTATGCTTGGAGGGAAGCCATTTATTGGAACAGAAGATGCCATCGAGGTTGAGAACTGGTTGCTGCATTATGAGAGAATATTTGCAGACTTGGGGCTCAATGATAAGCAGCAGAGGTGGCTTGCTTCAAGACAGCTTCAGAGAGCAGCTTTGTTTTGGTGGAATAGTGTGGATATGGCAGTGGACGAGGAGGTGATGATCTGGGAAGACTTCAAGAGGAGGTTCCAGGAGAGGTTAATGCCTATGATGGCCCAGTCTGCTCTGATCAGAAATTTTGTTGAGTTAAAGCAGGGGGAGATGTCTGATTTGGAGTAAGCAAGAAAGTTCGAGGAGTTGGCTAGATATGGGTATGCTTCGGTGGATACAGTGATAAAGAGGAATGGGAAGTTTATCAAGGGTTGAAGCCTGAGTTGGCCAGGGCTACATTGTCTCATATTAGAGATCCTTTTGATGTTGTGGTAGAAATGGCCTTAAGGCATGAGATACTTGATTCTCTAGAGAAAGAGTAAGGCTAAGGAGGTCTAGGTTGGATAGGACCAGAAGAGGAAGTTCTTTCCTAAGAAAGGTGCTCAGAAGGGTGGAGTTGCTAAGAAAGGGAAGTCTGAGATTGTTTGCTTCAAGTGCGACAAAAAGGCGCATTTTTCTAATGAGTGTTGTGCTGGAAAGGACAAGGAAGTGGCTGGGAAGAAGAGTGTCAGATGCTTTAATTGTAACTAGATTGGCCATTATATAAACTAGTGCAAAGTGCCCACTAGGGATGGAAAGGGAAAGGTGTGTGCATTAGAGCTTACTGCTTTGAAGCCAACAGCTTAGGAGAAAGGAAAGGCAGTTCTGGGAGCTATACTTCAGATTCAAAGTATGTTTGTTAGCGTTATATTTGATACTGGTGCATCACATTATTTTATATTTAGATGTTTGATAGATAAGCTTAGCCTAGAACCCATATATTTAGTTACTTCCTTTTGGGCTACGAATCCAATAGGAGAGTATGCAACCCTAGGGTTGAAGTGTGACCAGTTAGAGTTTGACTTGTTAGGTCATACTCTTGTTTGTAGTTTGCATGTGTTTGATTTTATAGGATTCAGAATTATACTTGGGATGGATTGGTTAAGTGATTATGATGCTTGAATATTTTGCCAGGATAGGAATATATCACATAGACACCCTGATTGTAGCGACAGGATTGTTTATGCCGTAGAAGGTTCTGGTTGTGAGGTGAATGCTTTGTTAGGTGTTATGGAATTAGAAGATGAGCTGAGTAGAGTTTTCGTGGTTAGAGGATTTGCTGATGTTTTTGATCCTGTAGTAGGATTGCTACCGAAACGAGCCATTGAGCTTCGGATAGATTTGGTTCCAAGAGCAGAACTAGTGAGTAGGCCACCGAGCAGAATGACCCCTATAGAGATAAGGGAGTTAAAGATGCAGTTGGTGGATTTGGAAGGCAAGAGCTTTATCTGTTCAAATAGTTCACCTTGGGAAGAAGCCGTAGTGTTTGCTAAGAAGCCGAATGGATCGTTAAGGCTATGTATTGATTATCGTAAGTTGAATGAGAAGAGATAAAAAATCGATATTCATTGCCGAGAATTGATGATTTTTCGACCAGTTGAGTGGGGCCAAGGTATTTTTCCATTTGGATTTGGCAATGGGTTTCCATTAGCTCTGAGTAGCATAGGATGGTATACCTTTGATGGCATTTAGGACCGATATGGGTCGTACGAATGGTTAGTTATGCCTTTCGAACTGACTAATGTGTTAGCTTTCTTTGTGGATTTGATGAACCGGGTTTTTCGAGAGCACTTGGATAGGTTCGTATTGGTTTTCATAGATGATATCTTGATATATTCTAAGGATGAAAGAGAGTGTGAAGTGCATCTTGGACTGGTGCTTGAGACGCTGAGGCAGCATCAGCTGAAGGCGAAGTTTTTCGAAGTGTCATTTCTGAAAGAAGGAAGTGAAGTTTCTTGGTCATGTAGTCTCAGAGAAAAGGTTATCAGTAGATCCAACTAAGATTGAAGTAGTGAATAGTTGGAAGAGATCCGAGACAATGACTGAGATAAAGAGTTTCCATGGGTTGGCTGTTTATTATCGGAGGTTCGTTAAGGATTTTTCGCGGATAGCAACACTGATGACTAAGCTAACGAGAAAGGATGTGAAGTTTGTGTGGACTGATAAGTGTGAGGAAGCATTACAGAGTTTGAAACACTTATTGACCTATGAACCTGTGTTGGTTATTCCAAAGGGGAATCGTGATTTGGTGGTTTATACCAATGTGTATGGAATAGGATTAGAAGTTGTGCTGATGCAGAGAGGTAAAGTGATTACCTATAGACCGCATGAGGTCGGATATCCGACGCATGATTTGGAATTGGCTACAGTGATTTTTGCATTAAAGGTGTGGATACATTACTTTTAGGAGAGTGGTTTGAGTTATATACAGATCATAAGTCGCTGAAGTATTTGTTCTCTCGGAAGGAGATGAATATGAGACGATAGAGGTGGTTAGAGTTTATTGCCGCCTATAATTTTGGGATTGAGTACACACCGAGGAAAGGCAACAAAGTTGAAGATGCACTTAGCAAGAAACATCCGAATGTTGTGTTAAGGATGATTGTTGAGTGGAAAGATTTTGAAGCATTGGCATATTGCAGAGTGCAGTGGAGATCTGAGACTGGGTCTAGCAGAGAAACCGTAGTGTTATCTTGTTTGAAAGTTTGACCGGTGATGATCGAAAATATTTCTTCTAAATAGGACGAGAATCTAATGTTAGTTGAACAGATCAGAAAGTTGAGAAACGGAACCGAAAGCGATGACTTGAAGGACTTCAGTCTTGACCAAAATGGGTGGTTGAGAAAGAGAGGAATTTTATGTGTTCTAAGGGTAGGAAACATAAGGAAAGAAGTCTTAGAGGAATGCCATCGTTCGAAGTTCTTTATTCATCCAAAAGGAACTAAGATATATCAGGATATGAAAAGGAGTTTCTTTTGGGAATATATGTAGCGGGATATTGGCTTATGGACAAAGTAGTGCTTGAACTGCCAATAGGCAAAGGCTGAACACCAGAAGCCAAGTGGATTGCTTCAGCCATTGGATATTCTAGTACGGAAGTGGGATTCTATTTCTATGGACTTTATTGACGGGTTGTCAAGGTCAAATAGAGGAAATGAAAGTATATGGGTCATAGTGGACAGATTGACCATGAGTGCCCATTTCATTCTAGTTAAGTCAACTAGAACGGCACCTGTTTTGGCGAAGTTGTTCAGGAGGAATATGGTTAGACTGCATGGAATTCCTAGTAGTATAGTAATTGATAGAGATTCCTTATCCACTAGTGAGTTCTGAAAGAGTCTACAGGAAATTTTGGGAACCAAGCTGAGTACCGTTACCATCCGCAGACAGATGGGCAAACGAAGAGAGTTAATAGAGCCTTGGAAGACTTGCCAAGAGCTTATGTTCTAGATTTCGCTGGAACATGGGAAGACCATCTATATAAAGTCGAATTTCATATAACAACAGTTATCAGGCTAGTATTAGGATGACACCATTTGAAGCTTTATATAGAAGGCCATGCAAATCTCTCGTTTGTTGGTTGGAGACCGGGGATAGATTGGTTCTTGGTCCAAATTTAGTTAGAGAAGCTGCAAAAAAGATTAAGCTCATTCGAGCTAGAATGAAGGAGGCTCAGTCTAGGAAGAAGAGTTATGCAGATAAGAGACGGAAAGACTTAGAGTTCTCTGTTGAAGATCAAGTTTTCGTCAAGGTGTCACCGATGAAGGGTGTGGACAGAATTGGAAAATCGAGAAAGTTAGCACCTAGATTCGTTGGACCTTTTCCTATTGTTGAGAGGATCAGGAAACGCGTATGGGGTTGAGTTATCGAGTAGTTTGGCAGGTTTCCATGATGTTTTCCATGTTTCTCATCTCAGAAAGTGTGTTAGAGACCTAGAGACTTCTATTGCACCGACTATGCTAGAGAACTTAGTAGTAAAACCGGATTTGATTAAAGTGAGAAAGCCTTCGTATTGTTGCGAGAGATGAGAAGAAGCTTAGAACCAAGACGGTCAGATTAGTCAACGTCTAGTGGAATGATGATGACAGGGATTGTACTTGGGAGGTTGGGTATATAAAATTATTTAAGGTATGGGACTTAAATATTTTATATATTTATAAAAGGAGAAGGGGCCTTTTGTAAATAAATTAAAATTATTAATTCTGGAAAATCGGCGGTATTTTGGAAAAGAAAAACTTACAACCAATCACAGTTTGACAAATAAGGCAGTTTAGGTACGAAGAAATAGTTTAAAAGGACAAATATACATGTTTTTCACTATTTCGATGCTTTTGGTAGCAGGTTCCATCTCCATACCTTTACCTCCGACTCCATAGAAACCAATGCATATGGTATTAAGGAACTGGTACGTAGTGAATTGGATGTAGGTGGAAGGTAAAGGATCGAAACCAGGGGTTTCATCGGGGTTGAGGCACTACTTTTCTTTTAAAATAAAATGGGTCGGCTTGCTTTTGACTAAGTAGCTTTCGACTTGGTTAGCTTTCAACCAGGTCAGGTGGATTTGAAAAAAATGGTTTATGCTGGATTGCACTTTTTTTTAAATGATTGCTTTCGACTAAGTCGAAACCTTTAGTTGTCGCTTTTTACCTTTTGACATGGAATGGTTTCGAAAGGGTTGTTTTGCGTTTAAAACTTGGCCACTTCTCCGATGCTTTCGAAGGGATGGTTTCAACACCATCACTTTTGTACTTAGGAAAAGGTTTCGAAACATATGCTTTCGACTTAAATGATTTAAGACCCTATTTCTCTAATTGAAGTATAACCCAAATGGTTTTGAAAGAGACAGTTTTAATGGTTTTGAAAGGTGTTTCCACATGTTTTAAATTGAACCCAATTGTTGTTGAAAGGATTGAGTTTTGATGCTTTCGAAAGGTTTTAATAAATGGTTTCGAACGAGTGGTTCCCCTAGGGTTTTGAAAGGATTTAAAGGGAAGGTTGTTCCTCTCAATTTGAAAGGTTTAAAAAGGAAAGGGGTTTTTCTATGTTTTCATAAGGCAATATTTAAAGGTTTTAAAGAAGGATGTTTAATGTTTAAAAGGTTTTGAAAGGGTTACTTTTAATGGTTTCGAAGGGGTATTTTCAAGGATTTAAAATTTTTTGTTTAAAGGTTTTAAACAAAGGTTTCAAATATATTAAATAGACAATATAGCCTAAGTGTTTCAAGTTAAAAAGGACTTTAACTTATATTGGGGGATTGGTAATCCTCATTAAAACTCATCAACATTATTTTGAGTAAAGTATATATATCATGGCAAAATTGCTTAGGTTAAAGCTAAAGATGTATTTTCCTTGTATACGTATGGTTTAAAAGGTTAAATCATTTTGAAAAGGTTTTCAAGGAAAAAGATGAAGGTTTGTTAACCCTCAGGGAATGACTCAGATTAATGGACCAGATAGGACTTGTGTAGGGTTGCACCTATGCTCATTAGCTATTAGCCCCTACCTAATTTAGTCCAGAATTCTGTTGTGTAGGGCTTAGTCAGAGATAAGACTAAAATGATGGTGACACATAGAACGAAATATTTATGTACAGAGGTAGGTTATTAGTAAGCTACAAAACCATTAGGATAAGTTGACCCTTGGAGAGTAAGTTAAGGACAAACCATTTAGAAGTTTTGCCTAACAGATGTTTAGACCATTTCATATTTTATCTGGTAGGCCCGAGTCAGCCAAAGGGGCAACCAGTTCAGTTTGCGGCAGTCAACCCTAATTTCAGACATATAGTCCATTTACTACCTGTTTGGTTAATCAGTTTGATTAACCAGTTTGGTTGCAGGAAAAGATTTGCAAAATATATGTCTTGAAAAAGGATATTAACGAGGCGAAACCTGTTCCATGAAGCGGCATGGTCTCACTTAATATCAGTTAACAGAGATGTAATAGTATTATTCACACCAGCCTTTATGTCTGACTCGAAGTTTTTGTTTCCCCTTAAACTCTCGGGTGCTCAAAATTGATTTGAGTAGGCTGAGGGTTGAGGTTTTCAGGTTTTTGTAATTTTGGCGAATAAAGCTTCCGAAGATAAGCAGGTGGCTGACGGATAGTTAATTAGGAGTTACATATTATTTTGTTTATTTTCCGCTGTGTATATTAAGTCAGGTATGACTATTTCTCTGATCAGCCAAGGAGGCCTCGTCATATGTCGCTCTTGGCATATTATTGTATAATTTTATTTGATCACTGCCTAGAAAACGTTTGTGGGGTTATGTAACTTGGATGTGAATTTGTTTTGCAATATAATTAGTAAATGTTGTTTTTGAAATCTCTGATTTTTTTCATATTCAAGTGTTTCCGATGTTATGGATACCATTAGCATTACCGTATTTTGTCACAAGAAGTTAATACTATAGATGACTGCAACATCTATAGCGCTTAGCTTTTGGCGTTAAAATACGGGATGTTACACTTTGGTCCTACAATTGAGAATATCTAGAATTAAAATTTGCAGTGATTCCCAACTAATGTTAAATCAGTTGAAACAAACATACCAGACAAAGGATGCCAAGTTAGTCTTATATGTAAAGAAGCTACTAAAAATGCTGAACCAATTTGAGGATTTCCCAATACATCAAGTACCAAGAAGAAAGAACTCCCCACCTGATTCTTTAGCCAAAATAGCCATTTCGCAGGGAGCACCAAAAACCCGGATTGTTCCAGTAGGCTATCGGCCAAGCCTCAGCATAGAAGAAAAGATTCCCAAATCAGGCTAAGCATTGATTGTATTGACCATATCTCAAGCTCTAGGAGAAAAAGAGAAGGAAAGAGAAGATAAAGATGAGATCCCACAAGAGAGATTCTCCCATTCGGAGACAATCGATAACTATAAGAATAATTGGATGGCCCCTATTGTTGAATATCTTGTAAATTCAAGACTACCGACGAGACAAAAAGGAGGCAAGAAGGAATAAGCATCAGGCTTCAACTTTTCTTATAATGGGTGGAGTACTTTATAAGAAGAGATACTCTCTTCCCTACTTAAGATGTATTAATCCAGAAAGTGGACTAAAACTATTGAAAGAATCCCATGAAGGATTTTGCGGGGATCATTCTAATGGGATAAAACTAGCTAAGAAGGTCGTAACGCAAGGATTTTATTGGCCTCAAATGACTAATCGCATCATTGACTATGTGACAAGATGCAATAAGTGCCAAAATTTCTCTAAAATCCCACATTTTTCGCCAAGTGAACTAAATTCAATCTCAAGCCCATGGCCCTTCGACATATAGGGAATCGACCTAATATGACTGCTGCCTATATCTAAATGAGGAGCCAAATATGTTGTAGTGGCCATTGATTATTTCACCGAGTGGATAGAAGCGAAACCCTACCAAATATCACATCCGGAAAAGTTCTCAAGTTTGTAATCAATAATATCATCATTATATTCAGAATCCCACAAAAGATAATATCATGGAACTCAATTTGAAAGTGAAGAATTCATGCGATTTTGCAATTAAAATGGAATCATTAAAAGTTTTTCATCTGTAGCTCACCCTAAATCTAACAAAACCATTGAGGCGGCTAATAAAACTATCGAAACCATTCTCAAGAAATGATTAGACAAAGCAAAAGGAAACTACGCAAAAAAGCTACCTCTAGTATTGTAGGCCTATAGAACTTCTACTAAAACAACAACATGATAAACTCTGTATGCATTAACATATGGGTGTGAAACAATACTCTCGGTTGAGGTGGAGGTGCCCTCTCATCGAAGAATTGAGTACGCATTTAATCCAAATCAAGAATTAAGGAAAGAATCTTAAATCTATTTAATGAGTTAAGAGATAAGGCAGGCATACAGATAGCTAAACACCAACGAAGGATATCTAAGTACTATAATACGAAAGTAAAAGCAAGATCATTCCAAAGAGGAGATTTGGTACTGTGAAAAGTTAAGGCAAATACTAAAACCCGACAGATGAATCACTTGCCAAATTAGGAAGGACCTCTAACCATACACAGTAATCCCACCTGGAACCTACAGATTATGCCGACCTAATGGTAATGTGATAGCAAGAACACAGAATGCTAAACATTTACAACCATTCTTCCCAACAATGGATGAATAATGAAATTGAGATAAGAATGTCTATTGGATCAAGAGAAAGACTCTCCTTAAAATAATGGAAAAAGCCTTTAGCGCCAACATCAAAGGCCTTACTAAAGCACCACTAAGTGAAGGTCGGGTAAGTCTTTGGTTCTGCTTAAGATAACTACCCAGAGCACCGAACTAAGCCTTCAGTGTCGTCATCAAAGGCCTCTCTGAAGCCTTCCTAGAGGGAGATCATGTAAGACTCTAGTTCTGCTTAAGATAGCTACCTAGAGCGTTGGACTAGCCTTTAGTGCTATCATCAAAGGCCTCACTAAAGCGTCTCCTAGAGGGAGGTTGGTTAAGCCTACGGTTTTTCTTGATGAAGCTAAACAAATGCGCCAGACTAAGCCTTTAGTACCATCATCAAAGCCTCACTAAAGCGCCTCTTAGAGGGAGGTCGGTTAAGCCCACGGTTCTGCTTGATATATCCAACCAAACGCACTGGACAACAAAACCTAAACCGTCAACTTAGATGGTGATAAGGGGTTCGATCCAAGTTGAGATCATCACCTAAGATGGTGCCAATCAAACTCAAAAGCAAGTCTAACTCTATCCTAAAGAATAGATCAGAAACAATCTTCTAGGGGAAGATCTGTCAAAAGCAAGTCATTTGTAATTTGAAACAAATCAATCAATATTTTAGAGGATAATCTGTCAAATATGATCCATTTATGCTCCAAACAAAAGAAATTTTCAAATACCAGATGGATTTTCTAGTCTTCCTTATTATTGAATGATAATTTTTCTAGTCTCTTCTATTTATACCACCAGATGGGTTTTTTGATCTTCTTCTATTATCATCAGATTGGATTTATGGTCTTCTATTATTGCCAGATGGATTTCTGGTCTTCTGTTATTGCCAGATGGATTTCTGATCTTCTATTATAATCAAATGAAATTTCCGGTCTTCTATTATTATCAGATTGTATTTTTGGTCTTCTGTTATTATCAAATGGGATTTCGAGTCTTCTATTATTGCCAGATGGAATTCTGGTCTTTCGTTGTTGTTAGATGGATTTCTGATCTTCTATTATTATCAGAATGGATTTCTGGTTTTTTGTTATTATCAGATGAGATTCTGGTCTTCTATTATTGTGAAATGGATTTTGGTCTTCTATTATTACCAGATGGATTTCAGGTCTTTTCTTATTATCAGATGAAATTTTCAATCTTCTATTATTGCATATGGATTTTTGGTCTTCTATTATTGCCAGAAAGTTTCTCGATCTTCTATTCGGATTACTATTAACATATTTTTTTCTAGTCTTCCATTATTACTAGATGATTTTATGGTCTTCTATTTAGATGGATTTTTTGGTCATCCTTTCAGATAAATTTCTAGCTACCTACTCAAAATATTATTGCTGCCAGATGGGTTTTGGACTTCTATTCATGATTTTGCCAAAGAAATTTTTTGATGCTCCTTCCTATGTATCACTAATAATCTTCTAAGCTTCCTTTTGAAATCTTAAAGATGTTTATTAATCTCTTATAGCAAAATTAACCTTAACCCAATTAGTTAATGTAGAGAATATATGTTTATTTATGACTCAATCAAATCCAAAAGAGGATTGCTTAAATTGAGATTGAGTTCATGGTTAATAACGATATCATTCACTTTATATTTTACAAGAAAAAGGGATTGGAAATAAAATCTCACGAGGAATGGAGAAAGCAAAGAAATTCTTGGATTTACAATAAAGTCTAAAAAGTTTCCTCCACACAAAGGGGGAGTATTATCCATAAAGTTTCAAGCCAAAGGAAATGCTATAAGTGGCCACGTCACAAAGAAACTAATGCCACAAGGATAGATGCCGAAAGCCTACAGTGCCGTGTCTCATTAATAAAAGGTTATATACAATGCCACAAACCATTCATAGAGTTAGATAATGAATGATGAATCTCTTATATCGTTAAGTAGCATCATGATTTATGAGTATAATCCAGGCTGAATTTCATGCAACGTCGCTACTCAGCCATGCCGCATATGATACAATATCGTCTCCCATCCATACTGCCACTCCTTCATGCTGCCTTCCTTTAATGTCGTGTCCCATGCGATGACCACTTCCTCTCAATATCAAGCCTCAAGCGATACCACACAGCTTCCGTATTGTATACTATCTATGCCTCATTTCATCAACAAGAATAAGGAGGACGTCGCACTTAGTCAATGCCACATATATTTCTTATAGCCTATCATCAAAGCCGTACGATTTATGAATGCCATACTTTCTCAATTTTGTCTCTATTCAGCATCGTTACTCATCAATGCCACCACTTAAGCAATGCCACATATCAACAAGGTCGGGATTGATGTTGCACTTAATCAATATCGACTCCAATTAGTGTTACCTCTTATCAATATCAAGAATCATCATTGCCACTAAGTGTTGTCGCTTATCATCAATAGTGTCTCGCTTCAACATTGCATTACATCGGTACTCCACTTCGGAGATATCACCGTAGACCTTCGATACGACGTTGATAATGGCTATCATCAATGTCCATACAAAAGTTATCAAAATGTATATGATATTGAACGATGCCGCCCCATATAAACATTTCTTCATATTGGAGTCATCTCTTATTGTTGAAGCATTTCGAAGATCATCGAAGGTAAAACATGGAATCTAGTGCCATTGATGACGTCGAAGTCTATGCATGTTGAAGATTGGATGCCGAAAACGGCATTAAGCAGCCGTGTCGAACCCTTATACCCCTATAAATACAACCTTGGGGGTGAGGTGGTAGGAGGGCTCATTTTCTTCTCTCAACTCTCAAAATTAAACTCTTGTAACCTTAAATCGGATTGGGGACAATTCTAAACTAACTGTAATCATGCTCGATTTATATGAACAAAGACTTGGGCATACATATTGCCTTGATTATTCACTTTCAACATTTTTGGACATGAATATTCATATAGTAAAGCACTTTAGACCCAAAGCAATTTCGATTCTATTTTACATAGTTTCCCATGAGATTCGGTCTAAACTAGTGTTTATATGCATATCTCATATCTTGTCTATTACATATGGACGTTAGACCATGAACATAAGCGCTACTAAATTAGTTCATTAACATGTTTAATGGGCTATTTCACATACTTACAATTTATCTTATTTCTCCTTTAGATATATGACATAGGATTTGGAGTACCCTATTCCTAAAGACCCTATGGATTCTTGAATATATTGTTCCAAGTGATCTTAAGAGCTCTCGAACATTTTGTTCCAAGTGACCTTAATAAATCTCGAATACCGTATTCCAAGATGACATGAGTCGTCTTGTACTTAGCCTCGAATGATAGATTTGTTCATGATTCAATCAATACCAACAGAACCATCCTTGCTAATGTTATTCTATCAAGAATTTATTTATCATTCATGGCATCATGGGTGTTATAACAATTTTAGGTTTAACAGCGATTTCCAAGAGCCATCGTAGTTTTCAAGTATATTTGCTAGAGGTATATTTTTGTTAAAGGGGGGCGCCCTCCTAGTCATTGTTCGAAAAATTCATTTCTCTTGTTTGATTCAAATCTTTGAATTGTATTCTTAGTTGCATCAAGAAGTTCCTTATGCTCTTCTCTATGTTTATTTTTTGTGTCCATTTTTTATGTTTGGATTTTTTTCTGATTTATTTCCATTCTTTCATATATGAATGTTGTCCTTATGAGGTAAACCGATTCCATGTTTGGCAGCGTGCTCTCATAGATTATTTATGTTCGTTTTATTTCTTCAGTTTTCTCACGTTGATTTTCTAGACTGATCTGGGTGTTATTTTATTATAATGCTCATGATACACCGGGTATTTTCCCTGATTGTCATTGGTGGGACATGGAGCTCATAGAGGAGAGCTGGATGTTCACATGTCGTAGTATATTTAATTTCTGATGTATTATTATGTATGCCCATCAACAATTGTAAGGTTAAGGAATTATAACTGTCCAGGCTGAGGAGGTTTTTTTTTAACTCCGATATACCATGTATCTTAGAGTAAAAGCTTTCACTATCTTTATTATATCATATGTTATTGTTCTGCTACGAGAATATATTTTCCATATCCGTTTTCTTTTATTACCCCAACAAACTGCTTTTTGGTACTTGGATACTCGGCATTTGAATACCGTGAATGTATTAAGTGCCAATTTTCAAGGATCGAAAAGGCAGGCTGTCACACTTGGTATCAGAACTGAAGGTCAAGTGAAAATCTTGGCTTTGGTAAGGTATGGGTCATTAGAGATAGGGTTAGTAATGCCCAAGAATGAGTAACCCTTTAGAGATATGGTGAGTGTCACCCTAGAATGAGTTGAGAGTATTATATATACATGAGCGTATTTGTTATTGCTACAAAAAAAAATTGAGTTAATTGATCTATTGAGTAGCTTATGGATTCTGGTTAATGCGCTTAATCAATGTTATCGGTAGGGATCCCTAAACGCTTGAACAAGGAAAACAGATACGATGTTTGTTTTTGAAAACTTGGTAAATGAAATAATTTACATAGGATGATATATTATATATGTGTAAACATGAATAATTTTCAAAGTTGATATAGCTATTAGTGATGTGTTTGTTTGTTAGAAAATGATAAAAAAATTTCTTTATTATCATTATTGTTTGGTTTGTAATGCTCGGGTAATTTAGTAGCATTGAATATTGACCATTGATTGTTGATTTATGCCCACTAGTTTAGGAACATTTATTGTTTTGATAATTATGAGTGCATAGAAACGAACCCCTTGTGAATTAGGTTTCAACGTTTGACTATAAGGTGTTCGGTAAAAATGTAAAACTAAAAGTCATCTTTTAATAAAGTTGTTTAGTATAATCTAAATGGGAAGATAAGACAATTAGAGGATAAATATTTGTGAAAAGTTTATTATAATAATGGGAAGTAATTATAATATAAGAGGATTTTAAAGTGCATTTTATATGAGTATGGTATATAAAATGACTTATAAAGGGTGTTTTATAAGTAAAAGGGTTTTTGAGAATTTAAATCCTGGTATTGATTGAAATGATTTCAAAAAGATTTTGAGAAAAGTATTAGTAGTATTACTTGGAAGTATTTATAAGTATAAATATTTCAAAGCGAATTTTTAAGAAAGATGCATTTTACTTGGATAGTCTAGGGAAAACGTCAAGAATAGTTTTGTGTTAATATGAATAATCTTTTAAGTGATGATCGAATGTTTGCTTAACCGAATGTTGTAGCGCACTTAGTAAATTATTCTCTTTATCATTGTGCGATCGAAATGAGTTTAAATCTGAACGAACCCAAACTGAGTATTGATGAATAAATTATCTAAGTTATTTTATATGTAGAAATATATGTAGTATGATTTCAAAAGGAGTTTTTAAAAAAACAGGGTATTTAGTTCTTAAGTTTCCTTAAAGGAAATTGATTTAATATGAAAGGTATTTTGATGAATGAATGTTTTGATAAATGAAAATTTTAACTCCTAGAAAGAAAAGAGATAATTTAATATGGTTTTGAAATAAAAAACTGGGTATTTAGTTCTTAAGTTTCCTTAAAGGAAATTGATTTAAAATGAAAGGTATTTTGATGAAAGAATGTTTTAATAAATGAAAATTTTAACTCTTGGAAAGAAAAGAGATAATTTAATATAAGTTTTGAAATGGTTAAATTTGATGGTAGGGTTTTAATAAACTCTGTTTTATTAAAAATGTATCTTTGTTTGAACATCTAAATCATATAAACTATTTATGTTTTTGTGCCGACTAATAAACATCTTTATCTTAGGGATGTCTAAGGAAAAGTAGACTCTAGGACTGAGTTTGGATTCTAGCATCCTACTCTTCTTACCTACTTACCGGATCAGATAAGTAAAAAGGCTGAAGTATTTGACTCGGTTTTAAGACCCATATTATGTTTGGGCCTCTATCTGAAAAGTAAAATGAAACTGACATTTTGCGTATATTCTTAGGATGTAGAAGAGTATTATACAAGTAAACAAGAGTGGAGTAAGCTTTTATTTTAACATTTTATAAAGATGTGTCTTTGTAAAATGTTTATAAACTTAAGTGGAAATTTATGAAATGGTTTATAACTAATATTATTATTGAATGAAATACCATAAATAAAAATGAAAGCGATTTAGAAGGAGATTGGTGTAGTTAAGAAACCAATAAGATTAAGTGTGTAAGTTGTACGTAGGTCATTTTATTCGTATGATTCTTGATCTAGGATTCGAGTATATAACTTTAGGATGATTCACACCTATCCGAACTAGGATTTATCACTTGATTCTTGACGATAAACACTTGATTCGGATTCCTAATATGATACCGAGGATTTCTATTACAATATATGGCTATGTAAGGAGAATAGAGGTTTTCTATTATAGTATATGGCTATGTGAGGAGAATGGATGATTCTGATAAAGGAACCTGATCGAAGTCCACACTAAGGAAGTCGAGTGAGCGATACTGGTTTGGAAGTAAAATTTATTATCCGAGCAAGTGGTCGGATTAGATATTTCATATGGATGATCCATGTAAATCATACGGGCAAAAGTATAGGAAGTTTACGCGGTGACATTCATTTTTTTCTTAGGTAGATTAGATAATCTTCTAAGCAATAACCCAAGGCTAATGAGTGTAATGGTATGCTTAGAAAATGTCTATATCCTTGGACGATCGAGAAAGTTGTGAACCTAAATAAAATTCTAAATCATGTTTGTTAGTCATTTATCATTTTAAATAATGTTAAGTGTAGTTTATTTCTTTATGGAATTTGATTTGATTAATAGTGTGATTTTATATACTATGGTTTATGAAGTATGACTTTATAAGTAAAGGATTTTAAAGTATGTTTTTTATTAGCACTTCAATCCTGGTGCTTTTGAAAAAAGTGATTTAGAAAGAATTTGTGAAAAATAATAATAATAATTTGAAAATTTTGGTGTAGTATTATTATTTATTATTTCAGGACATTTGAAAAGAGTTTTTGTGAAGTTATTTTTCAAATATTTTGTTATGACTAAAGTTGGGCGATTGGGGGATTTTTGATTTGGAAGACTCACAATGTATGTTTATTTACTCTAGTTATTGTTTTGGGAGGGAACGGAATACCACCGGATGCTCTATATTGCTTTGATTCTAGAGTTATACCACGCTTTGGTAGGAGAAGCCCCTTCTTTGTCATGATTGATTTTGATATATTTCTCTTTGGAGGAATTTGAAAATATATTTTGAATATAAAAACCCAGGCATTCGGTTTTATCATTTGAAATAATTGGATGCATAGTATTTATTACAGAGTATTCTCTGTACTTATGTTGCAGCTTTTAATATGGATTTTCTATAAAGAAAAATATAACCGATCAGATTAACTGAAAGAAAAGTAAGTAATTTGATTTTTAGGTAGGGGTGACACATTTTCTGATCCATGATAATTTTGAGGACAAAATTCTTTTAATGGGGAGAATGTAACATCTCGGAAAAATGCGAACACTTTATATTTAAATAAAGGATTATTTAAAAAATTGAATTACGAATTTAATAAATGAATGTAATAGAATTATCAAACTCCTTTTAATTAATAAAATGGTGAACGCATTTTGTAATTTCTTTCCAAAAATAAATAGTTTGACGAAATATCGCTAATGTGACCGAAAATCGTTTTATCCATAAATGATTTTTAGTCACCAAAAGTTATTCGAACTCTTTTGAACTTGTACAGTAACATATGAACACATTAACAACCAATTAAACACCTCTCTTTATTAAAAAAAGATTAATTAAACTAAAGTAAGATTTACGGGACATTGACCCTTAAATCAAGGCATGGTTTAAGGAATGTTTTAAGGCGTGAGAAGGGGAAGGAATTAAGGCTTGTCTTATGGCATGTTTCAAGGTGTGATTTAAGGGTAGTACTAAGGCATGGTTGGAAAGAATGGCATGGCTAAATTAGTGGAGGGTAGAATAGTCTTTTGGAAAATGGGCATATGTAGTAATTTCCCAAAAGTCCAATTCTATAAATATAACCCCTTAGCTCACTCTTTGGTTTGCCAATTCCTTAAAGAAAAATGGCTTCTTTCTTCACTTCTTTCTCCCTTCTTTATTCGTAAATTCCTAATATTAAATCAAATTAGAGTAACTACTTTCTCCTCTAAACTCTTTCTATATCCTTACTACAACATGGAAACAACATCTAGCAAGTTGAAGCTCGAAGAAATGGAGCACAACTCACCAAAATCCTCCTTAGCTGTGTGTATTTGGGCTTGTTCAATCCTTGGACGTGTGGACTTAGGGCATTTGGAACTTGAACATGGGGTGCCAGGATGAGGTGGGAAGTTTTGGCATGGTTGTTTGTTGCGGTAGGAAGTGCCGACTTCATTTTTGATTTGAATGTGAGTTAATCTCATTTTAAAATGGCGTTAAGAATTGAGAAAATGTTGAAAAATATAAATTGTTGTTTATGTTATTTATATTTGTGTATATTACTTGTTTGGATTTGATCCTACTTGGAAGCGGATGGAATAAATAACTATTGTATTGCAGGAGATGAAAAAAGGAAATCGAAGTGTCGTCGTAGCGAAAAAGTCGTTACAGAACACTTCAAAATGCATATACACACACGGGATTTGTAGAGAGACCCTATAAGGGTTTCTCACCCTTACTGATTTTCTTTTAGATGCATCTTGCTTATATAAATGTTTGGTTGTTGTTAGAAATGTTAAAGTAGCAAAAATGTTGAATAGTGGAATAATCGTTCTTTTGCACTTTGAAATTGTGTTATTGTACTATGAAATCCCATCTCTTTAGATCTTGTTTTTATAATCTTGTGCTTTTGTCTACTTCATAAATATTTGGTCATGCTTTTGCGTTTTCAAAATGTTGTTTAAACAAAGTTTAATGGCCCGGAAAAGGTTATAACACCTAACTCCAAAGTGTTTAAAAGTTAGAAAAGTTTTGGTCGTGGTTTTGCAGTTTGATGGTCAAGTTGTAAATCAATTCTAAAATGAGTTTTATTGACTTCAAAATTCTATTAATTTTTGTGAATACATACTAAATTCATAACGCGCTGTTCTAAAAGAATAATAATATAGTATTTATATTTTGTAAAAATTTCGAGAAAATTCCAATCCGAAAAGAACCGTTATAAAGGAATTTTCCCTACTCTTTTAGTAGCATTTTTGCAGCTTTTATAAAGATGGTTTCAAATTTGATTTTTCCTATTCAATCCTTTTGGAATATCTTTCTAACCTATATTAAAGTGTTTTAAAAGTGGTTTGGAATTTACTTAAATATTTTAAAAAAAAAAATTTGAAAATGAGGAAAGGAAATGGTTTTGAGTTTTAATATGTATTAAACTTGAGATTTTATTTTTAAGTAATATCTGAAATGGATTTTTTAAAAACTATATTTCAAATATTTTTGAGCTTATTGAAAGTGCAAAGAAAGTACGGATTACAACATCCTTGTTGTAATAAATGCTTTCCTAGAATTGAGAAAGAAGTCATGCATTATAACGTTTTTATTATAATAAATGATTTTGTAAAGTTATTAAGAAAAACTTGTTACCTGACCAAATATGTTTTGATATTCATAAATTTTTTTGGAGGAGTTTTGTCCTAAAGATAATAATAAGTTGATTTATAAATGATCTTATAAATGAAAAGGTCTTTAAAAGGATTATTTTAAGGATAAAGCTAACTGTAATTGATTTTGAGTTTATAGTAAACAATGTTTTAATGACATTTGTTTTTAACCCTTTTTTATACACTTAGAAATGAAACTAGCCCTTTAAAGGAATATTTTAAAGAGTGTTTTTAAAATGTTTTACAAATATTAGTGATATGAAAATCAAGCACAAGTATGGTTTTAAAAGTTTGATTCGTTTATAGAAAGGATTTAGTCTTATCCTTAGTACCAAACATTGAGAAGTTAGATTGGTACTATCAGTGAAATTTAAAAACTGGAGTGTTTAGGCAAGGCTAGAAGCAACCAATGCCTTGACTTACCTGGCTTTGTTTTTAGGAGAGTGACAGTATGAGTGCAAAGTTTGGCGACAAGGGTAAGAAATTTAATTTCCATAAGCGAAATAACTTTATGTAAAGGGTTTAGTCATATACTTAACTCTAAACATCGAGGTATGGAAACACGTCACTATCTCGAAAGTTAAGAATGTATGTCAAGGCAAGATCTAAGAGGCAACAATGCCCCCAACTTGTTCGACTTCGTTGTTAACCGTGTGATAGTACAAGTTTGAAATAGACGAGTGGTGAAAAGTATATGAGATTTAATTTCCACATAGGATCATTTTGTTGTTCCCGATAGTTGATTTATTGACTATCAATTCTGCTATGTGCTTCGTCAATCTAAGATGATTTATTGCTCATTTGGGCATCGATATCCTTTATCGAAAATGACTAAATAAAGAGCGAGTGGGGGCCAAGCTATGAGGAGTTGCTCCCATTATGGTAATTTCATATCGACTCTAGATTGGTTTTGGTTGTATGCAAATGGTGATGTGAAATACTCAGATTCTTGGTAAGGTTAGCTTGGATGTTTCTGAGATCCATCGTAGTTCTAAAGTATATTTTCTAAAGGTATAACTTCGGTACGTGGATGCACCCTCCTAGTGATTGTTGGAAAGATTCATTTTCCTTGTTTGATTCAAATCTTTGAACTATTTTCTTAATTGCATTAAGAAGTTACTTATGCTCTTCTCCATGCTTAATTATTTATGTCCATTCTTTAAGTTTCTATTTTGTTCTGATTTGTTTCCATTCCTTCATATATGGATGTTGTTCTTGTAAAGTAAAACTCGTTCCGTGTTTGGTTGCGTGGTCTCACAGATTATTATATGTTCATGATATTTCTTGAGTTTTCTCACATTGGGTTTTCATACTAATTCTAGTGTTATTTTATTATAATACCCAGGTCAGACCAAGTATTTATCATTGGTGGGACATGGAGCTCATAGAGGACAGCTAGATGTTCACCTGCCATAATATTTTTAATTTCCGCTGTATTATTATTATGTATACCAATTAGCAATTGTAAGGTAAGGAAATTATAACTGTGCAGGCTGATGAGATTTGTTTTCAGCTCTGATATACCATGTATCTTAGAGTGATAACTTTTACTGTCTTTGTTATATTACATGTTATCGTTTCAATATGAGATTTTCTTTCCCATGTTCCTTTTATTTCATTACTCTAAAAATCTACCTTTCTGGCACTTGGATGCCCAACATTTGAATGTTGTGGATTTTATTAAGTGTCAACTTTCAAGGGTCGAAAAGGCAGGTCGTTACACAAAACATACATAGTCATAAACCAGAGTTTACAGAAATATAACATATAGTCTAGTAAGTTCTAAGTATGATAATTAGTTACAAGGAGAGTAATGAAAAGTAATAAGAAATGCTAACGCTAAGCTCGCCTTTTCACATGAAATTGACTTCATTAATACTCTATGAAGGCTAGGATGTCCTACTTGTGTTTGTGAACTGCTTAATAAGGTAAGTTTCGTTAATCTAAGGGGTATAGTTCTAAATACACCAACACCAAACATCTTGCGAAGGTTTATATTTGGACCGAACAAGTAATCGAACCTCAAAACAACTACAGATCGACTAACAAACTCTGGAACTATTCTAACATAGGATTGCCTACAGTATCCACCTTGGGACTACACGTATCATTTATACATCTTGATGAAGAGCCTACAATGCTGACTCGTGCCAAAGACGTCTTAGGATTCGTTGCATCTGTGTTCGCTCTCAATGGTAATGTAACTTCACTTACTACACAATGTCACTGCATCTTGTACGTAGGAATATCTCGTTAGTGTCAGGCCATACACTTCTTAAGGCATCCCCATCGGTGTTGCGCATACACTGTTACAACTAACTTAGGGAAGAGGAATTCAGCCTCTTCTCTTTTATATATGGAAGAATAGATTTGAATTTTCTGTAGGCAAGAATTTACCTTAAATTTACACCAATATTTTTTTTTCTTAACCCCAAATAGACCCAACACCTATGCACAAAGAGACGATGCTTCACCAATAAGAAAACAGAAGATTGCTCAAAAGTAATATAGATTGATGCAAGAAAAAGTCTTAGTATATAATATTTCTTTGCAATAACCTGATTATAGTTCATACTAAGAAATTGTCCAGCAAAACTTCTATCACCTCATAATTTGCAAAAAGTTCTGTACCGAGTGAGATTCTCATCAGATTCAGCTTTTATACTAACACTTTCATTAATGTTATTTTATAACTGAACTTGTTGAACCAAACCTTGAACACTGATTATTAGATGCACAACGAGACACCTCACACCTGTCCCCTAAATGTTAGTATTACTGTTAGATGCATATACGTATACCTATGGCAGGAGTGACCAATCGTATAGTACCAATTCTTAGTTACAATGGCACAAATAAGCTAACAATTACATTGTCCAATGGACACACAAATATGATATGTAAAGACTTTAGCCAGTTGCATTCTAATTTCATTAACGTGCATTAAATCAAAATAAATGATTATAAAAGTAAGGACTCTTGAACCGCAAAATTTAAAAAGTTCACAATACAATCAAATACTATATTCAATTCAAATTTTCTGCAACATAACCAATCCAAAAAGAAAACAAAAAGTTGAGATAGAGCATCAAATACCATTCTAGTTTGAGAATAATACCACCAAATTTCCAGCCCCAACAGCAACATCGAGATGAAATATATTGAAGATAGGAGATGTGATTTGAATGTGAAGTGATGCTAACCAAGATATCGCCACTATTAGCCCTATTCACTAATTAATTTTATTTGAATCTTATGGATTTGGGATTTTGTATGGAATTGAAAATTTGTTGTCAAAAGGAAATTGTGGACTGAAGCAACTAAGAAGTTTAAATGTTTGAATTAAGGGAAGGGTACTGAAGATAAGGGTGAAAGATTCTTGGAGGAGAGAATGCTGGCATCTTCATGGCAGAAGAAATTGATAGAACTTTTGGTTTCTTGAGAATGTGTAAGAATAAGATTGACGAAGAGATTAATAATTTGAGAACGTGAAAGGACAACTGATAAAGAGTTTTTGGTTTTTACCGTGAAACACCGAAGAAGAATTAAATTGGGAGTTGGGAATGAAGTGATTATGAAAGTCATACAGGCTTGATATAGACATAGGTTTAAGCTGTAATACAAATTGCTTCAGGGTGGAAGTATGAAAGTGATTCTCAAATGAACGAGAGATTAGTATATCATTTGAAATCAATTGTGGATTAAGAATACAAATAGACGGGTATTCTATTTTATATATAACTAGCACGAAACCGAGCTAAGCATACAGTTTGGAATATACTATTAGATGATGGGAAACTTATTTATTCTGTAATCAATGTAAGAGCTAATTTATATTATAGCCAGGATAGAATAATGCATAAATTAATGTACTACGTGGTCACAATGAATATGGGATGGATGAGTTAATTTAGTGAATAGATGTTATGGTAGTTAAAGTCGTGGTCATTTTTTGGAAAGAAAGTTTACAAAGTAGAATGTAAATGTTACCTTATGTAAACAGTTGAGTCAGTATTTCTGAATATTCAATAATAATGAATATCGTTAAATTTATAAAACCTACCAAAGTAATTGAAGTAAATGAAAATTAGTGACACATCCCTATTTTATTTCTGTATAACTGAAAATTAGTAATAAATTCATTTATCTTTTTAAGTTATACAGAAAAATGATAAATCCTTTTATCATTATTTCTGTATAACTGAAAATGATAAATTCTTTTATTTTTTTTCTGTAAAATGTCCTTAAAACTAATTTTTCAGAAGTAGTGTCTTTAAAACTTATTACCCTGCACACATAAGCCCTTGAAGTGAAAATCTCCTTTTATAAACTTATTTTTTTAACATCATTCGCTTTTATAAATTATTTTTCAAATCCCTATTTTTTGAATTTCTTTTTTACTTCACTCGTTTCAAATTTAAAAACGGTCACTTCGACGTGTATTACAATGGACATGAATTATGGACATATACCTTAATATGGCATGTTTAGGTTGGTAAAATTATCCAAATAACTCTGCAAATTTCATCTTTTATTTTGAAAATGAAAACGTAATTTATAAAAGAAAATTGAAAGTACATGATACTAAATTTTTAGACTCATAAGTATGTATATTGAAATTTCTAAGATGAGTGCAAGGTTCAGATGTTTATATGCGCATAGAATATAACTCATAAGTACAGTGCTGTGTATGTATATATATTAAAATATCAAAATGGAAGTTCTTGTGAACAAACGTACAATCCTTGCGTTTGTTATCTGTGTGTTTGAGAATATCATAATATTTTATCAACAAAACCGAATGATAGCTGTTGTAATCATCTCTATATATTACTAATGAAAATGAAATTTCACATGTACATAATAAACAGCCATGCTACATGTTGATTTATAAACATAATGATAATTTTTCAAATTAGACCCGTGAAATTAACTTATTTCAACTTTAGTCCTCATCCAAAATTTAATACAAAAATAATCCGGAAAAATAGGCATAAGAATAAACTTAAAAAAAATTAGATTAAAGGACAACAAATTTGTTTCTTATGTCGAAGAACAATGCTAATTATAACTAGTATGTTGTATAGTATAAAACTTAATATAATGCTAGATATAATTAGCATTGTGTATAATGTAAAAGTTGATTATAATTCTAATTATAACTATCATTTGTCCATCAGCCTAAAAATAAAACTTTGTGTCCTTCAATATAATTTTTTTTCTTCAAAGTTTGTCCTTTTCAATAATTCCCTCAAAATATGGCTAACTTTACTTCATACATCATTTTTACTTGCGCAAGCATCAAATTTTTTTCTTCAACATAACGATTGCGCATTTCATAAATGCTGAAGTACAATTTTTTTTTTCAAAAATAATATTCACGCAACCTAAAAATGCTCAAGCACGGTTTTTTTTTTCAATAACACTTGCGCATTCCAAATTTATGCATGTACAAAACTTTTAAAAAATATACTGCATAATCCATATTTACGCAAAATCAGACTATTTTTGTAATAAGTTTTCCACGAGGCCTAAAATCGAAATAAGTTATTTTTTGTAGCCTTATTTGAAAGTTTACCCTTAACCTAATGAACTGAAGATTGTAGGGTAACCTTTATAAATAGTTACATACACAGTTGAATTTTGGTGCTGCAGGTGCTGTTAGGAAGGGAGCTGGATGCTGTTCAGTTGTATTTGTAGCCAAAGCTGAACTTTGCCTTGTTAGTCATACAGTGTATAAGCATTATTTTGTTAAAACAGTCCAAAAGTCCTTTAAGCAGATATGGAAAACAGAAGTATTAATTTTGCTAGCAATTGAGGAACATGTATGGAAATAACATTAATAGGTAATGCCAAAATGGGTTACACCTTAAATTGAAACTACACTTTAGCTGAAAGTCTATTGTATGTAACTAAGTTGGCAAAGGAATTATGGTTCTATGTACAGAACATATTACCATTTAGAAGAGCACGAAATTGTTGAAATTTTACATAAGTGTTGCCATCACATTTAGAGAAAACAAAGCATACACAAAATAATAGTTGAACAAATGAAAGTGTAAATTGTGCGTTCCATTAAAATAGTTTTATGTAATTAGGTAGATAGTTGTCTTTGTAATTCGAATTTGAATAGTTAATTTGTTTAAATGTTCGGATTTGAATTAATTAATAAAATCTATGTCCCGAATTTAAACTTGATTTTTTTGACATATTTTTAATTTAATTTTTAGAATTTTTCTACATTATTTTATTTAAAAAATAAAAAAATTTGTTTGACCCTTTTTGTGGCAAACGTCGGTGTTTTTAAAACTTCATAAAATAAGCTGGTTTGTTTATTTTATTGTTTTCTTATGATTGTCTCACCTTTTGTTGAACACTTTTTATTTCCGTCGTTCACATACGCGAATGGAATATAGTAGGGTAGGTCATAAAACTTTTGAAAATAAAACTTATATTAAAAATAAGTTAGTACCCATACATTATAAACTCACGCACACAATATCTCTTCGCAGTTTTTTTTTCCGGTGCTTTACTCGATATTTTGGTGGCTTGCATTAAATGTTGCACTTTATGTTTTACCTAACTATTAAGAAATTTGTTTATACACAGTTAGAGATGCATGGATAAGAGGATGTTTGCTTTTTGAGGCATGTTTCCTCTTTTTCTCTTCTTCATTTCATATACAAAGTAAACTCCATTCTATTCAACTATTTCTTCTCTTTCCTATTTCATGTATCACATATTCTTAAACTCGGTAAGAAATATATGTGTGATGTAAAGTGAGTGCATATGTGCGTGCATCTGTGTGTGAATTTCGGTGTGTATTTTTGTGTACGTATCAGTATGTATGCATGGTGAGATGTACTAGGTATTGGAACATGATGGGATGAAGAAGGACGGTGCGCATGCATGGAAAGAAGTAAGGAAAAATATAGGAGATTTGCATGAGACGTGGGTAGAAGGTAGTAGGCGCACGGAGAAGGAAAGAAGGGCGGAGATTGGGTGGCTGAGCTAGGCATAAAGACGGCTATGGGGTATTGGCGTAGGTGACGGCTGGACATGGTGTGGCTATCGGCAAGAGTGCAGGCATAACACAGAAAGAAGAATTTACATGTATATATACTTAGAGCATGCGAAATAAAGTGAGGAGGAGTACTATTTGTTTCATTGGATTTTGCAATAAGGCCGTCATTAATATGGTTCGTTGCATTAAAGGGAGGGGAGGCTTGATGAATGAAGTTCATTCTAGAGTGGTGGGTTTCGGTTGGATTTACTGGGCCATGTTGGGCCTAAGGGGTGAGAAATTATAAATACACATTAGTTGACTTGTTAAATGTATGTGTTAGATTCAAACCATCTTAACTTGCTCATATGACATCCATTTTATGCCCGAATTCTTGCATGGTACACGTATTGACGAGTAAAACGTTTTAGTGAAAACTGTTGGTAGCTTTGGCTGTGTATAAAATTAAAATAGATTAAACGGATAAAATTTAATTACATTATTTTAATCAATAATGCCGTTTAAATTATTATACCTTAATTATCGATGTTTATTTGGCCAAATAAAACACTTTTGAGTTATACTGGATCGAATGTGGTAATTGGACATTTGTTTAGCGGAATAAAATACTGTTCCGCTATTTAAATTAATGTGGTAATTAGTTAGCAGAATAAATCTTTATTCTGTTATTCTATAGATTTGGACACCTAATTATATATCGTAAATTGATATGTCACTTTGAAAAGTGATATGGTAACCATTAACGGTTAAATGTTAAATTATTTATATAGTTGCTTATTATGTGAATATCAGTTATTAACTTGAAAAGTTAATCTTGAATGAGATCGTAGCTTGTAATAATTACCAAGATGATCGTTAAGCCTCTACAAATTTTAAAAAGGTTAAATTTTTATTTGAAAGTTAAGTTAAGAATTTTTATTTAGTAACAAGATTTTAAAAAGTAATAATTATTTATTATTAATGTTTTAAAGATAATTTGTAATAGTTTAAGTAATGATTTAAAGTATTTCTTAATGTTATATAAGAATTTTTAATTATTATTTAAAATTTATTTAGTTATTGTTTAAAAATATTTAAGTTTAATTATTTATTTAAATTATTTAACTATAGGTTATTTTTTAATTAAGGTTATTTAATTATCTTGATTTATGTTATTTAACTATATTTATAAATTAATTGATTATCATATTAATATTATTTAAAGTTAATTGATTTTTTGTTTAAATAACGTTTTTAAAGTTAATTAATTATTATATTAATATTGTTTTGAAGTTAACTTATTAGTACAATAATAGTGTTTAAAATTCTTTTAATATATTATTAAAGAGATTTTAAAGGTATTATTTTAAATAAGATTTGATTAAAATGAAATAGAAGGATGTTTAAATAATACCTTATTATTTAAAGCTATTTTCAATAATTTATGGTTTATCAAGGGAATCTTACCAACTTAAAAGTTAGTGATAAGTTGTTTAAATATAGAAAGTATTTTATTAATAGTTCTGGATATCTATAAAAGATTTATAAATGAGTTTAAAGATTTGAAAAGAAGAACTTTTATAAATGAAATTTTAAGATATATAAATAATGTTTTATAAATAGATTAAAGATTTATAAGGAAGCTTTACAAATAGATTTCGAAATATTTTAAGATAAAGAAATTTAGAAAGAGAAGGTTGATATTCATGGCGTAATTCGAGGGGCAGGGATTGCCTACAGTTTACTATGGATTCACTGGGATAGCGACGTAACCATTGCGGAAAATGCGATCTATGATTGATACTGAAGGATACTTTCAAAAATCTATCTTTAAAAGATTTCAAGTTTCTAAGTTTGAAAGTGAAATGGTTTGTGAATATACTTATACAATTGAGATAAGTATATGGTTATTTTTCTAAGTATCGAAAATATCGTATTTTATGAATATGCTTATCCTATTTAGATAAGTATATGGAAGTGATTTTCAAGTCTTTGAAAGGCAATTTTAAGAAATGAAAGATTTATTTTGGAGAGGCTTAGTGATTTTTATAGGAAATTTATTATTGTGTTGAATGTATGTTTATTTGATAGTCAAATAACCGACAATCAAACCTTGGCTTAAATATTCAATCCTTCTTAATTTTGGTGGTAGGGAATCAATTCTCTACTTAATACCGAAGGGTTTTGTCACTTAAAATATCTAGAAGAAACACAGAAATTATTTAGTACAATTACCGTCGGTGGTGCTACACTGTACGTATAAACTCGTTTTGTTCTTCAAGGAAAAATGATAAGGAGATCCATCCCCTTAAACAGTTAGGGGGTGATCCACATTCTTATGTATTGTCTGATTATTTCCTAAATAACCGGTATTGAGCATTTCGAAAATCGACGTTTGGTTTGTGGAGCACACGGGAAGCGGAAGAGTATACTCGTAAGAGATGAATCGAACCTGTAACCACTCTGAAAAACGTATACGGTTCTAGGGAGGAATTTTCTTTAATATATTGGGATGTTGGAATCCATATGCGGTTCTGAAACCCGTAGGGGTATGGGAATATGTGTGTGATTCCAAGATCTATTTGAGATACGTGAGTCTATGTGTGATTTCGAGACCAGTTGGGGTATTGGAATTCAAGTGGGATTGCATGATCTATTTTGGTGGTGGTGCGTGAGCTAGAACGCCGGACGTAACCTTATCAGAGGAAATTACTAAACCAGAGATAGGATGCATGACCAGTAAGGTTGCAAACCCATAGGGTGTAGTCGGCTCCTCTTAGATGTCACTTACAGTTGTTATGCATGCATGGGGCAATGCACTCAGTCTTAGCGGTACCAGCCTTGTTTTTCCTATGCTACATCACTAGGATGTATGCTTCTTTGGAATGATATCTCTGATCCTTATGCAGGAGGATCGTTCCTTGAAGTACTGATGGCACCGCCCATGGAAATGCTTCACAACTAGCGAACGCGGCTTATCGATTTTCGATTATATACATAGTATTGTTCTGATGTACACTCACGAGCATCACAGCTACTTGATTATTATTATTTTCACCCTTAGGCATTATTAAAATATCATTGGATTTTATGATATAAATGTTTTGGTTATCATAAGGTAAAAGCTCGTCCGTGTTTATGTGCCGCGTGGTCATACGAGATACCTTTGATTTTAAAGGATTTTACAAGCTATAATAAATAATATTCCTTGTAATTTGAGTTTCTCACCTTGGTTTTACCAGACTGACACGGGCGTTGTTTTTCTATAATGTTCAGGTCAGAAAAGCATATTTCCAAGTTTAGTTGGATGTTTTGGAGCTTCAGGAGACGACCTGAAGGCCCAGAGACGTATTCACGTATATGATTATTCTTCCACTGCATTCATTGTTGTATTTATCAACAATTGTGGGGACATGTTGTTATAACTGTCCGGGCTGAAATAAGTTAGTATACTCTGAATGATGTTTGTATATACATATATTATAGTTTTATTTTTGTATAAAGATTTGTTATCTATTATAGATTATTCATTCCACTGTGAGTTTTTGTGTTGTTTAGTTTCTTCTTATCTTCTTTCTTCTTTCTTTTCCCTAACTACCCGTCTTGCTGTTCAATTTGGGTTAGATATGTGTGCTTTATTGTCAGTTTAAACTGCATAGAAAAGCAGGTCGTCACAGTTTTCATCAACATCCATAGGTTAAAAATAAATGTTAGACAATTGTAGGTGTGCGCAGACACTTCCTTCTCTTGTTGTATAATGTTTATGTATCAACTACAGAATGTATCTAAAGTTAGCCAATAATGCAAATAGATAGCATAATAAGGTATGTTGGAAATGAGTATTTGGCTGGGTAGGATCTAGATGGATGCACGTATGATGTGAAACGGGTCCTTTTGACTTTAGCCAATACCAAGTGCCAATATACATATTTATTTGATAATTGAGGTCAATAAGTGGGTCTCCGTTTTGATGGGGAAATTAGTTTTTGCAATAATGCGACTGCACTCAATGTACTAACATTATTTTCATCAATTGGCATTCAATGTTGGATTAAAAGAAACAAAAACCCCATAGAAGTGATCCAAAGTGCAGTACAGAATCACCACAGCATGCTGGATTATTGTAAAGAAAGTGAATAAACTTCAGTTGTAAAGTGTAAATCTAATCACATATGTCACTTGGGTAATGCGTGTAGTCGTACTCTTTTCCATTTTACCTTTTTCTTTCCTAAACCGCCCTAAAAACATATTATTTTCCTTGATCTATCCAACTTGCTTGCATAATTTGGTAACATATCTTTCGTTGTCGAGGCAGAATGATAATGTTTGAATGGAGGTTGAAATGTATAATATCATGGATTATATTAGAAGAAATGGCTTAATAGATAAAGTATCGAGTTCATCAATTTGTGTGACAACTTGTTATATTAACATGTAGACTAATATACCAGTGTTTTATATCCATAAATTCAAGATTGATTTCTCATGTGAAGGAATTTCAGACTTTTCTTCACCCCCTAAAAAAGAAACGCGCTTACTTGTGAAATATGGTTCAGCGGGAATATACTAAATCATTAAGTAACACAATGAGTGGACCTATAACGTAGATTAAGGATGCAAGAAGTTCTAGGGGATGTTACTTTACACCAACAGACTCTGTTAACAGTAATGCATTATCTTTTAAAGAGTTGTGTCCTTTTTTTTTACTTAATGTGTTGTGTCATTTGAAGTCAATGGTTGTGTCTTTTTATTTCAAGTGTTGTCTCCATTCATTAACAGATGCGAATGCATGTATTTAAGAACCAAGCCTGTGAACTGCAGTGGTGAGGAAAAAGTAATTGAAATTTAAGTCTTCTTATCAAATATTCTGTGTTGTTTCTAAATTTTACTAATACTTTTTCCAACAAAGTTGGTATCGGAGCATTTATCCGATCCTTCCTTTATTTTAACAATGGCATCAAGTTCAAACTTCGGCAACATTCAAAATTTAATTCCTATTTTTGATGGAGAGAACTACGAATTTTGGAGTCTACAGATGAAGACATTATTCATCTCACAAGATCTTTGGGATCTTATACAAGATGGTATGAGGTACCTGCTTCTTCCTCAAAAGAAAAAATGACAGCGGAACAACAGCAGGCTTACAAAGAAAACATAATGGGAGATGCCAAGGCTTTGCTAATAATTCAACAAGGAGTAAGCAAAACACTCTTTCCTAGATTATTGTCAGCATCAACTTCAAAAGAGGCTTGGAATATACTCAAAACTGAGTTTCAAGGATCACAAAAAGTGATCTCCATCAAACTCCAATCCTTATGGAGGGACTTTGATAATTCGCTGATGAAGGAAAATGAATATATTCAAGAGTTCTTCACCCGAGTTTCTGAAATTATAAATCAAATCAGAAGCTATGGAGACACTATTACAGACAGTAAAAACACTTCGCAGCCTGACACAAAATACGATCATATCGTAGCAGCAATAGAGGAATCAAAGGATCTGACTATGCTATCCTTACATGAACTGATTGGTTCATTGGAAGCACATGAAAAAAGAATCAACAGATTTGTAGAACAGCCCATAGAACAAGCTTTTTAATCTAAAGTGAATTTGAAGGAAACCGAAGGCAAACAAGAAGGAGAAAACCAAAAATCTCAAAATAAGGGAAGCAAAAATTTTGGACAAAAAAATTTCAATAGAGGAAGAAATTTCACCAAGCAAAAATGGGGTAACAACACAAGCAGCCACAATAATAGGTCAGTCCTAAGATGCTATGTTTGTAAAAAGCATGGACATAAAAGTGAAGATTGTTATTACAAGTGTACTATGTTGTGAAAAAATGGCAGCGCTTTGCGGAAGCTTATATCAACGGATCTTTGTCACCCAAATCACAAAGAGATAACTTAGATTAAAAATAAGACGGGATTAAATTAAAAGCAATAAGACAAGATATTCCACCCAACCACCCACTTTATTGATTCACCAAAAATTTTGTTTACAATTAATAGAACAAAGCTAAAATAAACAAAATACCATTGAATCAATAACCAAATTGAGAAAGGAAGCAAATATCTATATGGCTAAAATTGTTGGAGAAGAAGAACAAAGATGGAGAACAGGGAATTAGTAAATAGATTCTCCACCATACATTTAGCCTCTCTTCTAGTCTCTATTTATATAATCAATTATTTAATGCCCAATTTAACATTAGATGACAAAAATAATTTGATTAGCCAACTAGAGAAAGAAATAAACATACTCAATATGCTTATTAATTAGGGGAAACAAAATCTTCTCTTTCTTTCTTTCGCATATTTCTTTCCCTCTATTTGTGATTTTGTACCACCAAAATTTAACACTCCACCTTGATGCAAAATCACATATCTTCAACATATCAAACATGCCATATCTAGATCTATCACAACTCCATATATCTCAATCATACCAAATTACAAACCTCTACCACCGACTGTAAATGATGCATCTCCCACATGAGGCGCACCACACAAATCCGGTCTCAAAAACGTTTGTAATACCACAAAGATCTCCATCTTGTCTTTGTGGATTTTGCAACTTGACACCCATCTATGACTCGATCTGAGCTCATTACTTGATCACTATTGATCCCTCGAGCATCATCAACACGAAGACCCCTGTCTAAAATATGATCATCAATGCTAGAATCATAAGCAGTGACCACATTAGCCTCTCCAGCTTGTTGTGGACTAGCTTCTTCAACCGTCACTCGCTTTCCATAGTCGACTACAGAACCAACCAAGCTATAAAGGTTTCCTTCTTCCAATACTCCTCTCATCCTTACACGGCCACCTTTCTTCACTCTCAAAACTCCACCTTGAGTTTCATAAGTGCAACCATGACGATCCAACTGACCGAGAGAAATAAGATTATGTGAACAAGTGGGTACATGTCTCACTCCAGAGACTTCTCTAACCACACCATCATACATACGAAATCGGATAGATCCAATGCCACAAATCGGTAGCTCTTCTCCATTGGCTGTCCTAATCATATCGACACTCTTCTCATAAGAAGAAAAACAATTCACATCTCTACAAATATGAAAACTGGCTCCCGAATCCATCTTTCAAGGCTTATTTTCACTAAAGAGGACATCATAAGAAGCATCAGTATCGGTACCTTCAGCAAAACCTGCATGTGCATTACTACTAGTATCACCGTGCGCAGCCTTTTTCTGATCTCTTTTATAAGCATAACACTTGCTGCGTATGTGACCTTTTCTATTACAATAATGACAAGTGATAACACATTTACCATTAGCATCCTTCTTCTTTCAAATTGTATCTTTCTTCGAGTCCCTTGCTACCATAGCCTCACTTTGAATTGATTTCATACCTGACCCTTTTCTTCTAAGCTCCTCATTCAAAAGACTACTTCGAACAGTTTCCAAAGAGATAGTTCCATTAGCATTGGAATTAGTCAATGAAACAACCAAAGTTTTCCAACTTTCTGAAAGCGAACTCATCAATAAAAGAGCCTGTAACTCATCATCAAAATTGACCTTCATATTTGCCAATTGATTTATTACATCCTGAAATTCATTCAAATGCTCTGCAACAGACTTTTCTTCATCTAATCTCAGTTGTACCAACTTTCGAATCAGAAAAGTCTTACTAGTAGCAGTCTTTGACTCATATAAAGATACCGACTTATCCCACAAAGACTTTGTAGATTCACAACTAGCCACATGATGGAAAACTGAATCATCAAGATATTGGCGAATCAAAGCAATCGTCTTCTTATCCATCTTCTTCCATTTTTCCTCATCTACATTAGAGGGCTTCTTTCCATCTCCATCAATCGGATCATGAAGATCATTGAGGTACATAACATCCTCCGTCCTAGGCTTCAAAATACCCTAATTTTTTCCATCCAAAATAGCCATCTTCGAAAACGAAATCATATCCGACATCAATAGTTTTTCAATCCAAAATTACTCTAAGCTTTGCGATGATCTGTGCTCTGATATCAATCTGTTGTGAAAAAATGGCAGCGCTTTGCGGAAGCTTATATCAACGGATCTTTGTCACCCAAATCACAAAGAGATAACTTGGATTAAAAATAAGACGGAATTGAAATTAAAAGCAATAAGACAAGATATTCCACCCATCCACCCACTTTATTGATTCACCAAAATTTTTGTTTACAATTAATAGAACAAAGCTAAAATAAACAAAATACCATTGAATCAACAACCAAATTGAGAAAGGGAGAAAATATCTATATGGCTAAAATTGTTGGAGAAGAAGAACAAAGATGGAGAACAGGGAATTAGCAAATAGATTTTCCACCATACATTTACCCTCTCTTCTACTCTCTATTTATATAATCAATTACTTAATGCCCAAGTTAACATTAGATGGCAAAAAATAATTTGATTATCCAATTAGAGAAAGAAATAAACATACTCAATATGCCTATTAATTAGAGGAAACAAAATCTTCTCTTTCTTTCTTTTGCATATTTCTTTTCCTCTATTTGTGATTTTGTATCACCAAAATTTAACATATTAAATGCAAGATACCTAATCATTCTCAACAAGACTGTAGATATCAAAAGAACAATGAAGCCAATATTTCTACTCAAAATAATTCTCAAGAGGAATTATTCTATTCATGTTTGAGTTCTCATCAAGAGTCGAAGGATGTATGGTATGTGGATAGTGGCTGCAGCAATCATATGACTGGGAAAAACGAATGCTTCGTCAAGCTTGAAGAAAATATAACCTCTCAAGTAAAACTTGGGGATGGAAAACTGCATAATGTCGCAGGCAAGGGTATCATTTCAGTCCTGACAAAAGAAGGTACATCAAAACTTATTTATGATGTGTTGTACGCTCCAAATTTGACTCAAAATTTGTTGAGTGTGGGACAACTTGTGCAAAGAGGCTTTTCGGTAAAATTTGAAGATAACTATTGTGCCATATTAGATAAGAAAAGTAACACTCCTATGGCTAAGATTAAAATGGCCACAAACAAAGTTTTTTCATTAGTAATGTCATCAAAAGAAAACTTTGTTTTGAAAGCAACAAAAATTGAAGAACGATTGTTATGGCATCAAAGATATGGTCATTTGAATCAAAGAAGTTTGCAGCTACTACATCAGAAAAGAATGGTGGTTGGACTTCCCTCTGTACATGTTGAAAAAGAAATATGTGAAGGATATATTTCTGGAAAATTCCATCGGTTTTCGTTCACACAATCAACTTGGAGAGCAAGAGAACCTTTTGAATTGGTTCATGCAGACATTTACGGACCAACTCGTACTCCGTCTTTCAATCACAAAAGATATTTTATTCTTTTGTTGATGATTTCTCAAGGATGATGTGGGTTTATTTTCTAGAACAGAAATCTGAAGCATTTTCTGTTTTTAAACAATTTAAAGCTTTTGGAGAAAAACAAAGCGGTCGTAGCCTGAAAGTGCTAAGGACAGATCGTGGTGGGGAGTTTACATCAAATGAATTTTCTAGTTTTTGCAAAAGCAAAGGTATTAAAAGAGAATTGACAGTCGGCTATACCCCATAACAAAACGGAGTTACTGACCGAAGAAATCGTACAATTGTTGAAATGGCAAGGAGCATGTTGAAAGCAAAAGGTCTGCCAGATATGTTTTGGGCTGAAGCTATACACACAGCCGTCTTCTTACTCAATAGGTCTCCAACTAAAGCTCTTAAAAATATGACTCCATTTGAAGCATGGCATAATTTTAAGCCAAAGGTAGATTTTTTTAAAAGTATTCGACTGCATTGCATGCACACATATTCCTTCTCAAAAGAGGGAAAAATTTGATGAAAAAGGAGCGAAATACATCTTCGTCGTATATAGCGATTAGTCAAAGGCATTCAGATTACTTAATCCAAAAACCAACAAATTGGTAATCTCCAGAGATGTTATTTTTGGTGAGCTCAAGGTTTGGAAATGAGACAATCAGCATACAAATGCACCAAGAATATTTCTGGAATCAGAAACACCAAATATAAAGGAAAATGTGATTCCTGAAGAAGACAATCTACTGCCTCAAACTCCAACATCAAGTACCAAGATAAGAACATCTACCTCTAGCTCTCTTGATTCTTCACCAGATTCTACTCAAAGACCAAACCAAAATTACCGGTCATTGCAAAAGATCTATGATGTTGCTTTCAGCGCAATAGAACCTCAAAATTTTGAAGATGCAGTAAAAGAGAAGATTTGGCAAGATGCAATGGACGAAGAAATGAAAGTAATCAAGAAAAATAAAACATGAAAGCTAGTGGACCGCCCGAAGTCAAAAGACATCATTGGACTAAAATGGATTTTTAAGACAAAGTTTTATCAAGATGGGTCAATCCAAAAGCACAAGGCTCGTTTAATTGCAAAGGGATACTCTCAACAACCAAAAATTGATTTTAATGAGACATTTGCTCCTATGGTTCGAATGGAGACTATAAGAACAGTTTTGGCATTGGCTGCATAATTGAAAACACCGGTTTATCAGTTAGATGTTAAGTCGGCATTTTTAATGGAGAACTAGAAGAAGAAGTCTATGTTGAGCAACCTCAAGGATATGTTGCGAAGGGAAATGAGGAAAAAGTTTGTCGACTCCGAAAAGCTTTATATGGGTTGAAGCAAGCACCACGGGCATGGAATAGTAATATTGATCATTACTTTCGTCAAAATGGATTTTGCAGAAGTACAAGTGAGTCATCTCTCTATCACAAAAAGGAAGGAACGCATGATTTTATTATACTGTGTCTTTATGTTGATGATTTGATATATACAAGTACAAATCTAAGAATGACAGAAGCTTTTAAGAAGGCCATGATGAGGGAATTTGAAATGACAGACATGGGCAATATGAGATTCTTTTTAGGTATGCAGGTTCAACAATCCGATAAAGAAATATTTATTTCTCAAGAAAAATATGCAGAAAATCTGTTAAAAAAAAATTTATATGTTGAACTGCAAACCAATGGATACTCTAATGGCTATTAATTTGAAACTTTCAAGCAATGATGAAGCACCAAAAGCGGATGCGTCTCTTTATAGAAGTTTGGTTGGTTCATTGATATATTTGACAAATACTAGGCCTGATATTGTTCATGCTGTGAGTATTGTATCTAGATTTATGAATGAGCCAAGTAATCATCATTTATCGGCGGCAAAAAGAATTCTCAGATATGTTCAAGGGACCAGAGGGTATGACATCATGTACAAACAAGAACAGAAAAGCAATTTAGTTGGATTTACAGACAGTGATTGGGCAGGCTCAATAGATGATAGAAAGAGCACTTCTGGTCATGTATTCTTTTTGGAAGTAAGGCTATATCATTGTCATCGAAGAAGCAGAGTACAGTGGCATTATCTTCTGCAGAGGCTGAATATATATCAGCAACAAGTGCAAGTTGCGAAGCAGTATGGTTGAGAAGAATTTTGGAAGATTTTCATCAAAAACAAAATTGTCCAACAGAAGTTTGCTGTGATAACATGTCAGCTATTGCCATGACTAAAAATCTAGTATTTCATAGTAGATCAAAGCATATAGAACTCCGTCATCATTTCATCAGAAAACTAGCAGAAGATAATGAGATTGAATTAAAGTTTATCAAAACTGATGAACAAATTGCTGATGTATTCACCAAAGCTCTGCCCAAGAAGAAGTTCTGTTTTTTCAGAGACAAGCTAAATGTGCAGTCCAATAAATGCATTAAGGGGGAGTGTTAACAGTAATGCATCATCTTTTGAAGAGTTCCGTCCTTTTTTTTTTTTTACTTAAATGTGTTGTGTCATTTGAAGTCAATGGTTGTGTCTTTTTATTTCAAGTGCTGTCTCCATTCATCAACAGATGCAAATGCATGTATTTAAGAACCAAGCCTGTGAACTGCAGTGGTGTAGAAAAAGTAATTGAAATTTAAGTCTTCTTATCAAATATTCTGTGTTGTTTCTAAATTTTACTAATACCTTTTCCAATAGACTCATGGTTTACGTGTTTCACCTTAATTAAAAGCACATGTTTTTAGGAATTTAAAATTTTATAGATTTTAGAGGTCATAATGCATGCAAAACTCTGTTATAGTTAAGATATAAAAAATTCACTTTCTATGAGATTGCAATACATAAAAAATAGCATTGGTTTAGGCAAAGTGGAGAAATGTATATTTCACTACCTAGATTGTTGCAAAACCATGTGACATGTCACATTATAAGATTTCTAGGTCAGAACGTAAAAAAAAAAAAGATGGCGGAACTCTTACAGTATGAAAAAAAGCAAGTGGTATATTGTTATAAACATAGCAGGTGTTAATAAACAAATTTCACCTAATCTAGAAAAAATGTTACAAACAAGCTCTTGAGTTTAAACTCAATGTGTAAAGATTAAAAGCAGTCAAAGGATTTTAAATCAACTTGTAAAATGATTGAACAACTAAAGTATATAATTTTCCACAATTACAATGTTATCATGTAAGAAAATCAAATACACTGTATTGTGAAAATTTAAAAGGCTTGTAATATTAAAGTCAGTAAACACAATCGTGAAGTAAGCTTTAATAATTTTAAACCAACATGTCTAATAAAAAATTATAGTAATTATATTTTGTTACTAAAACTGAAGTTAAAAGTGCATATACAGAGCAAAAATTAGCAAGTACATAAATGTGCGCAGAACTTTAGGTAAATCATTTTGAATCACAGAAACTTTACTATTGGTTTGTATATGATATCATTAAAATGGTTATCTTAGTTTTTATCCGATAACTGATATCTATTCTCTTGCTAATTCAATATCATTTAATATAATTTTTTCTAACCATGACATATCTCTTTGTTTTTTGTAATGATACAAATGTAACAGATTGATGTTTTATTTTTAACGCTGTATCTTTTTGCATGGCAATGGTCAAATCTGATTACAACTTCAATTGCAGCTACCTTTCCCTAGATTGTCGTTACCGCTTAGTATTCTTATGTCTGTTGCAACATTTTCAGCTTTAGGTCAGTTACTCTAACTAAAAATAACACTGAAACGAAAATGTAGCATCAATATTGACTGATATGGTATCATAGAAACCATGTTCCATGAATCCTTTGATAATTATAGTAGTTTCCATTAGTAATTTGTATATGTTCTTTTGATAATTCAACATTTGTTCATTGTTTACCTCTGTTTTTTATAATTGTATTCATCAAATATATTGTTGTCTTCTTTCTAACATTGTATCTTTTTGAATAGTTAGTCATGTTTCTTTCCTATTTTAATGTTCCTTGAAACGATATTGAACATTGCCGATTTATTCAAACAAAGGAAATCAATCATATCAATACATCCATGATTGTTTTTATTCTTTAGTAACTACAAAGTTGATTAGAAATCCTACTTCTTTCAATCAACTCTCTTTAGAGATCATAGACCAATAGGTTAACCATTCTTCTGAATTTTAGATCATGATTTTTTTTTCCTAATATGTTTGCAGATTTATTGATATTGAGGTTGTGGTTTACTTTCTATCTAGAATACTATCGTGCATATTTTTCCTTTTAATTACAAATGTTTACAACTTTCATAGTTCAAGCAGCCTGGCCAATCAAAGATATGAATGTCTGTAGTATGTTATATGATTTAGGGCTTAAAGTAAATGACTTATTCGTTATGTACACCATTTTGTTCGTTTATTCCATAAAATTTGAAAAACTTTGAGTGTGAAACTTTTATTTGAAAATTATTTGGAGCAAAGTTTGTTTTCTCTTTTCGCTTTTTTCGGTTTACAATCTGATCTTTCTGGTTTTTCAACCTACTGCACCCAAAATTGATATTAGATTAACATCATCTTCCCATGCATGGATTAAAAGCAGTTTAGAAAATACAATCATGTTCAAAAAGAACAAAAATTGAAACCATTCTACAGATAGAATGGAATGAATTTGTATAAAAACTGTAATTAGTAAAAAAATTGGCCAAAAGTATAAACTATTAACAAAAAATAAATCTCAAATTATTATACTATATATAAAAGACATTATGCAAAGCAGACGAGCTTATGGATATAAATTCAGTCCATAATACACACATTTTGTATGTGTACGTGTCCATGTGCGCATGCATGCATATACTTATTAAAATAATGGGTATCCAAATTTCTCTGTTCTCTCTGTTCCCAGCCAATCAGAGACAACAATTTTCAAGCGTTTTGCAATTAAATTTCCAACAGCAGAAGAGAGAAAAGGGGTTTGGTACAGGGGATTTGGTCTCGTATATTAGGCCGAGCACCTAGTCATATCTTCAATTGAATACCATTTAAACCGATAGATATATAAGATTATCAAAGAGGTTACAAACATGTTTGTATAATGTGGAAGAATGAATATGCATGGCAAATGGCTTCTGACTATGAATTCAATACAGAAAATTGACAGGTGCATAAATATAAATGCGTAAAAACGTCCATCGTTCATGGCTAAGTACTCATTTTATCGAATAAAGTAAAAATAAATGCTGAATAAAGAATAAAATCGTAATAAAAGTACAAATCTATTTCGCAGTCAATTAAAATGGGATACAAAGGGACTTGAGCAAATTCTACACATAAAGATTAAAAGCAGTTTAAAAGCTTTTGAATCTACTTCTAAAATGACTGAATATCTATAAATCAAGGAGGCTGTTTAACCCCTAACTGTGCTTGAATATGCTAAATAAGATGCTATTACGCATGAAACTATGCATGAGTGTAATTAAAAGAGTCCCATCAACTACTGCAAAAGTTTTTGAGTTCAGGAATTTTTAAAAATGATATTACTTTGGAAGAAAATAATATATTATAATAAAATCTTTCTGAATATTAAAATACAATTTTATTCAAAATGCAAAATTATGCCATTTTTTACTTTCGAGTTAATCACGTTTTTTCTTGTTTTAATGTTTCCTTCCTTGAATAGATTTTGAACATGGATGCTTTATTCAAACAAAGGAAGTCGATCGTATCAATATGTTCCTGATTCTTTTTACTCTATTTAGTTAAAAAAACGTTGATTGGAAATCCTACTTCATTCTATTAATTCTCTTTAGTGATCATGTATAACTGTTGATTTATCCCTCTGCCGAATTTTAGCTCATGGGTACTTCCTATTATGTTGGTAAACTTACGGATATTGAAGTTGTGGTTTACTTTCTATCTAGAATACAGTTGTGTACATTTTCCTTTTAATCACAATATTTGCAATTTTCATAGTTCAATTGTCTTGGCAAGTCAAAGATACGATTTTTTTTTTTTTTTTTTTTTTGAAACTGGGTTAAGATGAGTAAGCTCATTAGCTATTACAATTGAAACCGACTCCCTAGGGTTATAAACCCCAACGTCTTTACCAAATCAAATTAAACATGGCCGACACATTTATTCTCAGAGAAAAAAGATAATGGCGACGATCTCGTCTCCATGCCTCTTTCTCGCCAAAAATCGGGCAGCTCTCTGATGAAGTAATTGCTGTCGGAATATCCTGAGCTCAATGATACTATGCTCAATCATGGTGGCTCCCAGACTCTCGTAGTCTCATTAAATCTATTCTCAGAGATTCTCGAGGAAGATCTGATAGTGAAAGTAGTAGATTTGTCCTCTGTGTCGAAGTAATTCTTCGATTTGCCATAAAGGGTGTTGCTTTCCTTTTGATCATCACTGCTGTTGAAAAAGGCACTCCCTTTGTGGTTTCAATTGCTGTTTTTGTTGCTGTTTTGGCTTTTTGATTCATCCAAAAGATCAAAGTTGCAGTGCAGTTTGTTGCTTTATTGCAACCCTTGCTGCTTTCGCCCTTTTTCCACATAGATAAGTGATATATATATATATATATATATATATATATATATATATATGTCGTTAAGCTTACTAATGTGGTTATGTTCGTCAATTCTTTGCAAGTTGTGTTCTGAGTACTTTGTTGTCTTTTGATACGGGGGGGAGGGGGCTGGCTTCTGGTTCATTTACTCCTTGCTTGAAGCGCGGTAGATCCTGCTAATATCAGGTAACGTAATATTAGTTAAATTAGTTTGATTGTAATTAGATGAGTAATTATTTAAATTTGAGCCATGTATTCTTCCCTTGCAGGAGTCTCTCCTGAAATTAGACTTGGAATGGCCGCAGGACGCCTCCTGCAGATGAGCTAATGAAGTTGTTAGCTTCCCTCCTCGAAGAACCGTGAGACCCAAGATTGTTAGTCTGAATATGACTACCCTGGGAAATTTCGCTATTGAATTTTCCACTCTGTAGGTATGATTCCACTCTGATTTCGAATTGGTCTTGGTCTTTAGCATCTGAATAATTCTGACAAGATGGTGATTTTTTTTGCTTGCTTTGCGATTTAAAATGTAAAATTCCATTTCTATGAATTTCCATATTTGGATGGCATCTGTTTTCTTTTTTGAATGCAGCCTAGCATTCCTTTCTTTCCATATATGATATATAATGGTGGTTAGCATGATGCTAGCCTTGTTGAATTCATTTGATTTGATTTTGAAGCTTTCCTAAATGTGTTGAATACTGTCTTTGATGTTTTGTAATGGAATGCTACTAATATTGAGCTTGTTTTTAGCAATGAACCAGATGTTCCTTGAGTAATTGCAATCGAAGAATAAGTGTTCAGCATTTTCATTTTATTTTTTGCAAAAAAGACATTTGATTTCATTATTTTTGCTCCATTTTTTACATATGTCTCTGGTTGGCAATCTGTTTAGCAGTGCAAAGTAGGCACAATGTGCCCTTTTTGGGCAATTAGCCTTATTCCAAATAGTAGTGCACCAATCTATTTCTAATTCAAAGCCTTTTATATATTTCCAAATAGATTTAGAGGAGAATTTATCTTTTTTTGAAAGCTTCCATCTCCAGCAGTCATTAGCTAAACTTGAATCCATTTCAATGTTTTCTATGGCTCTTTTGAAAATTGAGGTAGCTGGATGTAGATTTGCATTCCAAATGTAGTTTTGAATGATGCTATCCACTTTTAAATTAGCTCCTCCAAAGTAAAAAAGATTAGACCAGCCTAGTAAACTTATCAAAGTTTTTCCATTAATCCAAGGATCAAACCAGAGGCTGGTGCTTTTTCCATCTTTAAAGTTTATTTTTAATAAATTTATGCCGTTATTTTTGTTGTTTAAAATGCTTTTTAAGGAGTGAGAATTGTGGTTTTCAGCTAGCATGGTTCATAAATTTTTATTTTTGACATATTTACTTTTCATCCACTTTGACCGTAAAGATCTGCCTTCAACAAATCTCCAAAAAAGTTTCATATTGCAGGCTTCTTTTAAATCTTTGATACTTCTTAAACCCAATCCTCCTTCCATTTTTGATTTGCATATTGTATTCCATGAGACTTTAGGAATTTTTCCTTTCCAAATGAAATTGGAACACATTTTTTCTATTTTGCGAATTGCTGATTCTCGAATATTGTGAGTCCGAATCCAATACATAATGATAGCCGTGATGACAGTGTGTGTGAATTCTAGTCTTCCACCAAATTATAATAATCTACTTGACCAGTTTTCTAATTTGTCTTGAATGATGTCAATAAGTTTAGAGCAATCCTTGGCTGTAATTTGATTTGTACTGAGGGAAGACCCAAGTATGTAGCAGGCAGTTGGCCTTCTTGAATATTTAGAATTTGTAGAATTTCTCCTTTGTTTACACAATTTTTACTAAAGTAAGCTTTGTTTTTACTCTCATTGATTTAAAGGCCTGCAAAATCTTTTAAGAACTCAAAGTTTTAACTATAGTTTGAGCACTGTTAAAATCTGCATTCATAAACAAAAGCAAACCATTAGCATGTAATAAATGAGTAATACTAGGGAAAAATCTATTAAATGGTCTGAGATTGCCTTTTATTTGTTTCGTTTCCATTTGAAGAGATAAATATTCCATAGCAATTGTGAATAGATAGGGGGAGAGAGGATCACCTTGTCTAAATCCCCTATTACTTTTGATAAACCCACAAGGTGATCCATTGATTAATATGGAAAAGGAAGCAGTATCTATACATTCTTTGACCAAATTGTAAAAAAATTCATGAAAACCCATTTGTCTCATCATGTGGATAATAAAATGTCTGTTAATTTTATCAAAACTTTATGAATGTCTATTTTATCGCATACTTTATTCTTACTGCCTCTGTAAAAGTTTTTGATTATCTCATGAGCCAGAAGAGTATTTTCAATTATAAATCTACCCGAGATAAAGGCACATTGATTTTCTGAAATCAAATATTTTAGAAATATTTTTATTCTACTACTTAAAATATTAGCAATAATTTTGTAAATAAAATTACAGCAGGCAATAGGCCTGTAATCCCTTGGACCCAAAGGAATTTTTACCTTAGGTATTAATGTAATAAAAATATGGTTTAAGCTTTTTAGTAGCTTAGCAGATGTAAAAAATTCCTTGACAGCATCATAAACGTTATTTTTAATATCCTCCTAGCGAGTCTTATAAAATTTTGCCCCAAACCCATCAGGGCCTGGGCTTTTATCTATATTAGAACCAAACACAATTTTTTTAATTTCATCCATAGCTACAGGGGCAAGAAGAATATCGTTGCAGTTTTCATTAAGTAAAAATTTTGTTTCAATACTTGGGAAATCCTCCTTATAAGAATTAGAATTGTAGAGATCAGAAAAGTAATTGATAGCCATTTGCTCTACATAAGATACATTATTTAAGGTAACCCCATTATTGTCTAGTAATTTTCCTTTGTCATTGATTTTTTTCCTATTAGACATCGCATAAAAAAATTTACTAGATTCATCTCCTTTGGTTAGCCAATCTACCTTGGCTTTCTGTCTCATGTTGATAGCTTGCACATGCAAACTCCTACTTAATTTATCCTGGTTCTGAAAAAATTGATTTACCATATTTTTGTTTGAGTTATCAAAATCAATAATATTTTGGAGAGACTCACATTCTTTTCTAATGAGCTTAATATCATCCCTATTCCTGTTTTTGTTCCATGTTTACAAATTTTCTTTGATATTATTTAATATTCTTTTAAAATTATTTTGTGCAAAATCATGATTATAAAAGTGTAGACTGTTTTTAATAGTATCCATATAACTCTTATCAAATGTCCACCCATTTACAAACCTAAAAGGGATATTTTTCCTAGTATTAAGAGTACCAGAGAAAATAATTTGTAAGGATGTGTGATCACAAGTGGCTTGAGGAAGAGTAGAGCATTGAAAATTTGAAAATGCATTATTAAACATATGATTAATAAGAATTCTGTCAAGTTTACAGTGGATATTTCTGTATTCCCCAGATTTCCAATTATATTGATTCCCATTAATTGTGGGTTCAATTAAACCTGTTTTAAGTAGAAAATTATCAAATAATTCTAGTTTATTAAATGAAATGGGAACACCACCTCTTTTTTCAAAAGAGAGGAAAACGGTAGTAAAATCCTCTATGATGATCCAAGATTTTAACATGTTATAGTTTAGCGACTCAAGATCTTTCCAGAGAAAATTTCTTTCTTTTCCACTATTTGAAGCATAGACAAAGGTGATTTCTATTTGAAATCCATCCTTATTTATGAATTTACAGTGGACATGTTGAAAGTTTAGAAAATGATGACTGAGACTCCAAACATTTGGGTCCCAAATAACCATTATTCTACCATTATCCCCCATAATATTGTTAACAACATCCCAATCCTTAAAATAACTATCATGTAAATTAAAGATTTTTGAATCCTCCAGTTTATGTTCAAGAATACCTACTATATTTGGTCTATTTGTGAGAATTAGATTGGTTAAATCTAATTTTCTTTCAGGAGAGTTTAAACCTTTAACATTCCAAGTAATAATTGACATTATAGAGACAATTGATTATAAAGGATATGCTAAGGATATCACTGCTTTCATATAGAAAGACTGGGGGTTGAATTCCTCCAGCTTTTCTTTGCCCCTTTTCTCTTCTAGATAATCGGAACTTTTATGCCCTTTACTTTTTAGTGATTTTTTGTCTTGGATTTTTAGATGTTCAGACCACCTTGGATTTCTCATGATATATTTTTCCTGGAATTCATTTTTTTCCCATTTTTCTTCGTTGTCCTGAGATAATATTTCCTGCAGATTTTTAATTTTGTTTTTCTTTTTATCTTTTTTTTCTTCTTTGCTAGAGAAAAGGAATTTGGAATCAGTTTCATGGATTTTTGAACTAAATCTTCTGATATGTTTTGTGCAAGCTATTTGAATCTGAGATATGTTTAGAGCATTTCTTTCTGCCATTTGTACCAAAGCTTCCTTCCATAATTTCATCATCTTTTTCATTAGTATCATTAACAAGGGAGTGTTGTGTACCATGATCCATATTTGATATCTTAACTGTAGAAGAATTAACATTTCCAACTTGCTGCATTTGATTTGAATTTTCATCTGTATTATCTGACATTAATTGGTCTAGTAATTCCTGAATTTGGGGATCGGCCAATTGTTTGGAAACATCAGGATCATTCATATTTATAACCAGTTCCTTTATGCAACCTTTATTATTTATGTTTTCAAAGAACTTGATTTTCCCTGTTAGAGAATTTTCAAGAACACAATCTTCTTGAATCCCACGATGTTGGTTGCTATTAAAAACCGATTCTTTGATGGTTTCTTGATTTTTTTTCTGTAATAGAGACCTTTTCTTTATTACTTAAAGATTCTTTATGTCTTTCCTTCCAGATCTTTTTGGTTGAACAGTTTCCATTTGAATGTCCAAAGCATTTGCACTTTATACACATTGGCGGGATCCATTCATATTCAATCTTCTGAACAGTAATTTCTCCATCATGCATTGTTATATATGCTTCTTCAGGAAGCTCTGCATTTGCTTTGATTTCAACAAGTATTCTTGCATAACTTAATCTTGTTTCTTTTGCTGTTGGTTCATCAGTTTTAAAGGAACACCTACTACACTTGCTATAGCCCCGAGTGCTTCTTTGTCCTACAGTTTTAAACTTAATTCAGGCAATCGAATCCAAACTGGTATGGTGGATAGCAGATCTCTATCAAATGCAAATTTATTGCTCCATTTTTTCACAATGATTAATTTTTCATTGATAAAATAAGGTCCTCCATTGATTGCTTTTCACAATCACTTCAACTGCAAATTTAATAATAAAAAAACCATTGTTTCTTGTGAAGATTTCAAAGTTACCTGTGGGATTCCATGTTCTTTGCACAAATGCTTTAAAGTGATGATAAAGGGCCTACTACCATAAACATAAGCTATCACCAAGCAGCCCAACTTGGTCTATGTTCTTCTGCTTACCCCTTCTTTCATAACAACCATTTTCTTGTTATTAATGGTTAAAGAAGCTTGGTATTTTAAATTAAATTCGTGACTAAGGCCACCCTCTCTGATCAAATCTGCCCAGGAAGATGCTTTATGCGAGAAAGACCCTTTACTGAAACCCAGATTTGCACCTGCACCATTGATTTCTTGATTATTCGGTAATGTGGTTATAGATTTGGAGATGATATAAGAATTTTGATATGAATTGAACTTGTATTCATTAGTTCCTGCATCTCTATAACCATTGTTCTTCGATTACGGTAGAATCTTGGTGTGGTATTGGGTTGGAATTGATTGGTGAAGGATTTGCTCTCTGTTTCGGTGGTTCCTAACTAGCTGGAACCCCTCACTGTCGATTTTAGGTTGCACCTCCTTGGGGGTTGAAGAAAAAGAAGGGGGAATGAGAGGAGGAGGCTCAGGTGTGATAGATTGAACGACCTTAGAATTCTGATTAAAGTAGTTTGCCTTTTTTTCCTTTTTCCTTTACTGTAAAAAAATAAGATATAAATGTTTGCATTATGTAATATGATTTAAGGGTTAAAATAAATTACTTATCATAGATTATTAATCTTTAATTACTACACAAAATTTGGAAGAATTTGACAGTGAAATTTTTATTTGAAAACTATTCTTAGCAAAGTTTGTTTTCTATTTTCGAATATTCTGTTCACAATCTGATCTTTATGGTTTTTCAAACTACTACACCCATAATTGATATTAGACTAACATCATCTTTCACATATGGATTAAAAGTAGGTAAGAAAATACATTCACATCCAAAAAGAAAAAATTGAAAGCGTTCTATAGACAATATAGAATGCATTTGTATGAAAACAATAATCCATAAAAAATTTGGCCATAAGTATAAACTATCAACTAAAAACAAAATCTCAAATCTACTCTACTCTATATAAAAGACATTATGCAAAGCTGAAGGGTTTAAAACTATAAACTCGGTCCATAATACAAGTGTGTATGCATGTACGCATTAAAATTATGGCTATCCAATATAATAGGCATGCACCAAATTATATCTTCAATTCAATACCATTTAAATAACCAGAATTAGACTGACAAAGAGGTCACCAACATGTTTGTATAGTGTAAAAGAATGAATATCCATAGGAAAAGGTTTTCTGACTATGAATCAATACAAAAAATCAACAGGTACACGAAGCACAGTGTTGGATTTGATATCCGAAACTCCAAATTAGGAGGAAGAAGCCCTAAAAATCAAAGCATGAAGAAGAAGAGAGAGTTGCGGAAGAGGAATCGACAATGGAAGATTTTGGTTCGATGGAGGAGCAGATGTACGTCCAGGTCTGGAGCGGTAGTTGAAGCTTCATTAAGCAATTTAGAGCGGAGAGAAGAAATCTTTGTTCGGCAATTTGAGGCGGTAACTTGCCGAACAAAATTTCTCATTCAATATTTTGACGGCGAACCAAATCTTTTGCTAGGCGTTTTGTCGAACCAAACCAGATACATGCCGAACCAAACCCCAAGGCTGCTATATAGCAGCTAACCCTCCTCATTTCTTCACTCTATAAATAGAGGAGCTTCTGAATAACAATGGTACCCGAAATTGAGAGCTAATTTCCACCAATTTCATAGCCATCCTAGAGAGCTGAAACTCTGCAGAATTTTGTCTGTATTATTATTTCTTGTTATGTTTAGCCTTCAAAAGTAAATCAATCTTGTAACTCTAAGCTTTCAGTGATTAATAAAATTTCCTCTCCCTAAATGGACATACACTGCCTATCAGTAGTGGAACAACTATAAATACTGATGTTATTTATTTTTCTGTATTGCATAGATCTACGACTGTCTATTATGTGTTCATATTTTGTTTGTTCCGTCTCACTACAATCACAATCTAGTTTTTTTTTGTTGCGTTGGCATTTTTATTCCCTTAGACTGATCATCCAAAGGGTCTTTCTCCAACAGTCCGATATCGGAGCTGCAAGGTTGATTGAGGAGTGTTAGCCGCTATGACAGAACATGAAGCTACTCCAGTTGTTACAAGACCATATACTAGAGGGATGTATATCGCGTCAGGATTGCAGTTGGCAATTGAGAAATGGAATGGGGATAAAGACTTAGAGAAGTGACAATGGAGGATGAAGGCTGTTCTAATAAGGAATGAAGTTCATCCAGTAGTGTTTGCCCCTGAGGAATTGACGGCTGACATCTCGGTCGCCGAAAAGAAGGAGATGGAGAAATGAGAGTTTACTACTTTACAATTAGCTATAGAAGAGAATGTTATCTCGGAGATTGGCAGTGAGACCACTGCTAAAGGCATTTGGACCAAGATAGAAAATCTCTACTTGAGGAAATCTCTGACTAACCGTCTGATATTACTGAAGATATTTTTCACCATGCGGATGAGAGAGGGTACTTTAGTAAAGGAACATCTTAATTTCTTTGAAGATGTCATGATAAAAATAAAGACCGTTGACTTGAAGATGGATGAGGAGAAAATGGCAATGATTCTTATATGTTCTCTTCCGAAGCGATATGCAGGTTTCGTTAACAGCCTTTTCTTTGCTAGAGACACATTGACAGTGGAAGATGTGAAGTTAGACCTTCTATTGGAGGGCTTGAGAGATCAAATGAAAGAGATAAGTAAAGAAAGTAGAGGTGGAAGTTGCAATCACGACCTGTTTGTTGAAAGATGTAGAGAAGATAAGAAAAATTGGCACTCTAGAGGGCGTTCCAATTCCAAGAAGCCCGGTAATGGCAGGAGAGGAAAGTCTAAGGATAGGAAGTGTTTTATCTGCAAGAAACCTGATCATTGGAAAAAGGATTGTCCGTATTTGAAGAAGAAGGAAGAAGACGAACCTTCATCATTTGCGGTGCAGAAGTCTATATCTGATGTTGTGTTGTTTGCAGCAGTATCAGATGTCTCAGAACATTGGGTGTTGAACTCAGGAGCATCTTCCCATATGACCCCTAATAAGGATTACTTTAGTTCTTTTATTGGACGAGAGTGAAGTTCTATTCTTATGGGTAATGATGCTAGTTGTAGAGTAATGGGTGACGATACAGAAAGGATCGGGATGTCTGACGGGGTGATACGCACTTTGACAGGTGTCTGGTATGTTTCAGATCTTCATAAGTCCTTAATTTATTTAGGACAGTTGGCATCTTTGAGATGCAAGGTAACTATCGAGAAGGACGGTCTGAAGGTTTCAAGAGGTGCACTAGTTCTTATGAAATGAGATGTGTTTTGAAATTTGTATTTGGTGAAAGGAACCACAGTTCTTGGAGAGTCGTATGTTGGAGCATACAATTCTCGTGCTTTGGATGCCACAAAGCTTTGGCATCTCAGGTTAGGTCATATTTCATAGAAGGGCTTAGATTTTCTTCGAAGATGGAAGATGACTAAAGGAGAAAGCTTCGACAAGATGGACTTTTGCCAGGAGTATGTGTTAGGCAAGCAAACTAAAGTATCTTTTGGAGTTGGACTCCATAGATCGAGGCGAGTACTTGAGTACGTGCATGCAGATGTTTAGGGAACGGTTGTTACTCCTTCTCTTGGAGGAGCAAAGTATTTTATCTCTTTCATTCATGACTTCTTTCAGAAAGTATGGTTGTATGTGATGAAGGCCAAATTGTAGGATCAAGATTAACCCTAGAGGGGGGGTGAATAGGGTTATAGCAAATTTTCTCGAATTAAGCACAGAAATATAATTGCAGAAATAAATATGCTGAAAAGTAAATCACACACAAAATTTACCCAGCTTCGGCAACCCCTGCCTACTGCTGCATTCCCAGATTTCTATTAGAATTAAACAGTATCACGCTTACAAACACTCTACTAGACTCGCATACCCTTTTGCTCCCGCTCACAAACACTCTACTAGACTCGCAAACCCTGCTCCCGCCTATAGAGTTTCGCTCACTCGCAAACACTGCTCCCGCCTATAGAGCTTTGCAAACTCGCACACCCTGCTCACTGAACTAATTCTAAATAGACAATCTGACACTACCTAATCCCTAGGTGGTGATTTACAAATTCTTCGACTCGAAAAGAAAAACAAACTTCAAAAAATTAAAACCGGAGCAAAAATTAAAATACAACTTGAATGCGTAATTTTTGCTCAAAATAAAAACTAAAAACCCCTTTATAATTAAACCCTAAAAATAACTTTAGCCCTTTTATAATTAACAAGGCCGGCCCCTTGTTTTTCATTAACCCGATCCACTTTGGCTTTGACCCGTTCCTTCTTTTGCTTGTAAAAATGTCGGCCTTTCTTTGTCGAATTAGGGCTTCTTTCTCGAATTAGGGCTTCGTTCTGATGATCGATTCTCTAATTTGTGACCGATGGCTTGCGTCGCTTGTTCTCTGATAATTGATTCTTGTTACTAGCTCGTTCTCTGATGATCGATTGTCGCTCGTTTGCAGCTGCTTGATCGAGTTCGTTGTTTGTGATTTCGGTATGTACTATTTCCTTTTTCTTTGCTGGTTTATGCTTGAACTCGATGATTAATTTGCCAGTGATGATTGGGTTATATATGCGTTCGAACTCCTTGAATTACGTTCGTCTAAATATATTTGAATTTGTCAATAGTCGTTCGATCTTGTATTGATGCTTGGGATTGATCTGACTTTGTCAATTTCGTATTTTTGGTAGCTTGATTCACACGGTATTGATTTGATTTCGTGATCAATTTGCTTGGTTCGACTTGGCATTGACTGTTTCAATTTGTCTCACACTTGATTTCTGATTTGTGAATTACTTTATTGCTAAGGCTGTGACTTTTTCATCTTTGATTTCGACACGGCTTTGATTTGTGAATTATTCAACCTTGTTCATCACGGTGCTGATTGCTTTGACCAGTTGATTTACTTTGGCCATACTGTTGAAATAGTGTTCTCTGACCATCTTTTCTATCATTTGGTACTGCCATGCATTTGCATAGTACCATAGCTTCTTTGTTGCACTCGAGTTAGTTCAAACATGAACTTGTTGCTTGGTTCACTGTGTTACTCATTGATTAGTTTGCATTGTCATATTTTATTCCTGTTGCCTTCATTTGCCATTGAGTTGCATCGAGTAGCTGGACTTCTTGTTGGCATGTGCATTGTGTTTATTTGTGTCCACTGATGCTTTGAGTCTGCAACTTGTAGCTGGACTTGATTTGTGCCTTGTCCATTCTCATGTGTTCATCCCTGTAGTATATGTTAGTGATACATTTTGGAGTTGGTTCATGTTGTATTGAGCTTTGACCCTTTGTTGTTCATCTGCATTGTTGCCTTGTTGACTGTGTTGTTGCATTGTATTCTGGTCATTTGCACTTGCAGTTGGTTCATTTGCTCTTAGTATACTTCACATGCACAGTTTTTAACTTAAGTTGCATCTGTGCATATATATTGATGCTGCAGTCTTCAATGTACTGGTGACATGTGCATTGCTTCATGTTGCCTTCAGTAGCTTCACTGTTGCATTTGTATCACTGTTTCATTGTACTGTTTCATGCATGCTCGACATTGTGACTTGAGCTTTGTATATGAACTGTGTTGTCTTCATGCCTGACTTGATGTTTGTAACTTGTGGATTCATGCTTTATGTATGTACTCTGTTCATATATTCTTGGTGACATTTCTTTGGTCTGCACTTGCTCTTTTGTACTACTTCACCATGTCACTTGAGGCTCTACTGTTGCTATGCAGTTGCTATGGTCTCTGTTCTTACTGTTACTTACTTTGTGCATTGCCTTACTGTCACTACTGCTTCGAGTCAGTTTCATTGTTGCTGCTCCTTCGGTGCACTATGCTTTGTGTACATGTCTTGTTGAGTTTGTAGTTTGTTGTCACTGGTTCATTGGGCTGCATACATGTTGTAAGTGATACTTTGGACCTTTTGCCTTCAGTTGCTTGTCGAATTTGCATGTATCTGTATCACTTTGGTATACTGCAGCTTGTATTCTGCCTTGAGTTGAATCCCGTGTGTTATTTGGGTTTGACCTTGTGTTGAATTGTTAACAGTGCTTTTGTTTATTTGTGCACATGAGTTGGCGGGGCAGTGCACACGTGTACAAATGTATATGTGTGTACTGCATCCACTTATGTATACCTGTCCCTGTAATATCTATGTGCACGACTTTGTGATGAAATCAAGTGTGAATGATGACGAACAACCCAAATAACTGAGGCAAAACATTTTTTCAAAAATCGTATTTCATTTTATATTGCAAAAATATTTCTTTTTCAATTTTACTGCGTTAGTGAATATTTTTGCAGATTTCTCAGATGCTGGATTCAAACTGGAATGCAGTTGAAGATAAGATACGAGTGTGAGTGATATGTAGTGAGGTTATCAATGTAAAAATATTTGTGATGTAATCGTGATGTAATCAAAAATGTATATGTATAGTGAGAGCATGAATTTGTACTATTCAAGATTGTAATAAATATTTGTTTGAATAAAATTTCTGTTTGAATTCAAAATCTGTGTAACTTGTTCTGTTTGAATTCAAATTCGAATTCAGTGTAATTTAATTTTATTCAACAAATATTTATTTAATCTATGAAAAACAAAATAGTACATTACCAAATACATTTAAATGAATATATATGTTTATTATCATCAAACAAAAACATATAAGCGCATATTCAACAATCTCCCCCTTTTGATGATAACAAACATATATTTAAGATTTTGACCATGTTAAATGTATTTGACCAATTATATACTTTAATTGCTCCCCCTATTTAAATGCTCCTCTCTACATAATACTCCCCCTACATATATGCATACAAATAGAAATATATAAATGAGCCTATTTGCAAAGTGAAAATTATTTAACCTTTGCTTGATTCTATTTGACAAAATCTTAACTTTTCTCTCCCCCTTTTGTTATCAGCAAAAGAATAACGGTGTGATAAAATAGGGATGAAGTGGTAGACATGAATCAAACATTTAACTCAATTAAATATAAATATCAAATTTCAATAAAAACTCAAACAAAATCATAATTACCCTTGTCAAGCGCATATTCCACTTTCAGAAGTGATGGAGATAAAATCATCAAAAATTCATATAGATATGTCTATTTGTGGTATATTTATTTTTGGAAATTTGAATATCTACTAACCATGCATAACCGTTAGGACTTTTAAATGAGATTAGTAGTATTCCAATTTAATTTAAAAATGAAATCAAGTATCTTCTAACCACGCATGACCGTGAGGACTTTTAAATGGGATTAGAATCAACTTGTCTATTAAATCAATTAAATTTGATATGCGTTCCATACATGCATAACCGTGAGGACTTTTAAATGAGCATGGAAGCACATAATCAAAAATCCAAGTAATTCACCCATGCATAACCGTGAGGACTTTTAAATGAGAGTGAATACTTTGGATATTTATTTTTATTGCTAAATATAATAAGTTGAAGCACAAATAATTTCCTTCACAGATTTAAAGATATTGAAGAACAAATGATTTCCTTTGTAAACTACCACAAATTTACATACTAAATATGATCTTGATGAGTGATGGTCGATAGAAAGATGATAGAAATAGAAATGGTCATGGAATTTTTACCCAACAAAAAAGTTTTTATAACTCTTGTTATGAAATTCTAAAGAAATTTTCTAATTGTACTTTCTCGAGTTATAATATATGATAAATATCAACACTCATCTCTTTATCAATCACTATTCATCTTTTCGATAATCAAAGGGAGTCAGATTAGTCAAAATTTGTCATTTAAAATCAAATTAAAAATTATAAAATCAATTTTTCAAAAATGACTAATCTGTAAATATGGTCAAACATGATTTTCTCGAGGGGGGTTTCATAAGAAAATCTGTTATTTAAAAATTATTTCAAGTGAAAAATATGCAGATATTTTCTTTGAAAAAAAACGATGCAGCAAATGAATGTTTCAAAAATTAATCACGTTACACTAATAATTTTTCTATCAACTATATTACCAATGTAATCTGCATCTGAATTTAAATTTCACTCAATATTCACTTGTTGAATCAAACCATGAGATGTGCACCAAAGATTTCAAAACATCATTCTTTTGAATTTGAATTTAAGCCGTGTTAACACTCAAACAAATATCATGATGTTAATTTCAGAAACCATAGGATAAACAATTATATTCATGAGTAATCAACAGTCAATCATCATCATAATTATTTCAAAAACAGTTTCTTGAAATTTCAACAATTTCATAAAGTTTCAACAATTTCAAAAGATCCTTTTTAACATGAATTAGAAATCGTGCAAATTTACAAGCAGTGACCAAAATATATCTACGTGTAGCATGAGTAATCAAATACCATCATTTGACCGAACAAATTTATATGGATTAGTTCAAAGTTGAAAATCTGATTGGTCATCGATTAAGCACAAATCAATATCATAAATAAGAATAAGTCAAAAAAATCATATCAATTAAGTCTGAATCAGTCAACCATCATAATTACTCCAAGTAATTCTATTTAAAGATGGTTAGTCAATCTTTTGAAAAAAAAACATAGCATCAAAATCATCATCTTTTGTTTATCTCAATATTGGCTGATTTTAATTTATAGTATGGTGCAGATAATCACATTTAAAAACAATTACCTGATTTACCTTTACGATAATTTTTCGTGATTGTCCATTGTGATTCTGTCACCTTTATACTAGGCTAAGGAACTTTGCTTTGTCGCCCGTTGTGTTTCTGGAACAGCCGAAATCCAGAGAACACTGTTGTTGTTCCTTAGCCTGCCACCACACCTACACGATAAAAGATTTATGTGACATATTTGTTTTTATAGGTCCATTGTTGTTAGTGGCAGAATATGAAAAATATGTTTTTGGAGACCCAAAACTATTTATATATGTTCCTTTTGGCACCCAAATTTGTTTGACTTTCAAAGATTTTATATTTGTGCCTTTTGCAACCCAAATTGGTATAGTTTTCACGTGTTTGGGTCTATACCAACAATTATTTCGATTATGTCCAAATTCTCTACAAAACGTGCTCATTAAATTGACTTGATTAAATTTTGTGTTCCTATGACTATGATTTTCAACATGATTTCCAATTATTTCAGATCGAGCAAAAACACTTTTACTTTTTGCATTATCATCATTTTGTGATTTCCCAAAGCCTAGTCCTTTTCTATTGTTAGCAAAAATTTGATTTCCCAATAGCATGTTAAAAGATTTTTCGCCTTTTGAAAAGTTATTCAAAGATTTCTCAAGATTTTGAACTTTGGTTTTTAATGTTGAGTTTTCAGTGACAAGTGAGGTGCATCGATTAATAAAATCCTTTCTCCTAGTGTCGATGGTTTCCTTAAGATTCAAGTTTTCATTTTCAAGACTTTCAAAGTTATTCCTCAGTTTTGATAATTCTGAATCTAAAATCTTACATTTTTTACATTCTAGGTTTTGAATATTTTCAAGTTCAGTTTTTAACCTAAAATTTTCACGAGCAAATTCTCTCCTATCAGATTTCAGTTTTTCAATTTTAGATTCAAGAGTATCCACTACCTTAGTAAGATCAGAACACATAAAAACAAGTTCTTTATAAGAAAACTCACCTGCCTCACTAGATTCGACGGAGGTTGCTTCTGATTCTGATTTTGCTATGCAACACAAGTTAGCCTCCTCTGAGCTGCTATCCGAAGCTTCCTCTCCTTCTTCATCATCCCAAGTCGCTGCAAATACCTTCTTCGCCTTTTTCTTTTCTTTGTTGTTTTTGAGAAGTGGGCATTTTGGTTTGATGTGGCCAGGCTTGTTGCAGTTATAACACGTCAGTTCATTATCGGAATTTTCGGAATCTTTTGACCTATTGCCCTTTGTTTTCTTCTTGCGTGGCTTGAATCTAGACCATCTTCTAAGATTATTGACAGCCATTGCAAGCTCTTCAATTGGGTCTTCTTCATCGCTTTCTTCTTTACTCTTTAAGGCAATCGTCTTCTTCTTTGGTTCGGAGTTGTTGCGTTCTTCCTTTGCTTTTAACTCAAGCTCATATGTCATCAAGTTGCCAATCAACTCCTCCATGCTTAGTTTGCTCAGATCTTTCGATTCTTGGATTGCTGTGACTTTTGCCTCAAAGTTCATTGGTAAAACTCGTAGTATCTTCCGCACAAGCTCTACCTCGGTGAATACCTTCCCAAGCGCTCTAGCGTTGTATACCAAGGTTGAAAAGCGTCCAAACATATCCTTTATGCTTTCGCCTTTGTCCATCACAAAGTTTTCGTATTCATTGCTGAATAGGGCTAGACGAGACTCCTTGACTTGAGAAGTTCCTTCGTGTGCCACCTCCAAAGTGTGCCAAATTTCCTGTGCTGTTGTACAATGAGAAATTCTATTAAATTCATTTTTATCAAGAGCACATATCAAAGCATTCATGGCTTTAGCATTTGTCGTTTTCAATTTCTTATCGTTAGCATCCCACCTATCCTTTGGTTTAGGAATCTCAGTATCACCAACGATTATAGTGGGGGGTTTATAGCCAGTTTCAATAATATCCCAAACATCATAATCAACAGAACTAAGATAGATACCCATCCTAACTTTCCAATAAGCATAATCGTTCCCGTTAAACATGGGTGGCCTAGCAATAGATTGCCCCTCAGAAAAAGCATTATTTTGTAGACTCATGACTCTAGAGTTAAAAAAAAATAAAAATATACCGGGCTCTGATACCACTTGTAGGATCTAGATTAACCCTAGAGGGGGGGTGAATAGGGTTATAGCAAATTTTCTCGAATTAAGCACAGAAATATAATTGCAGAAATAAATATGCTGAAAAGTAAATCACACACAAAATTTACCCAGCTTCGGCAACCCCTGCCTACTGCTGCATTCCCAGATTTCTATTAGAATTAAACAGTATCACGCTTACAAACACTCTACTAGACTCGCAGACCCTTTTGCTCTCGCTCACAAACACTCTACTAGACTTGCACACCCTGCTCCCGCCTATAGAGTTTCGCTCACTCGCAAACACTGCTCCCGCCTATAGAGCTTTGCAAACTCGCACACCCTGCTCACTGAACTAATTCTAAATAGACAATCTGACGCTACCTAATCCCTAGATGGTGATTTACAAATTTTTCGACTCGAAAAGAAAAACAAACTTCAAAAAATTAAAACCGGAGCAAAAATTAAAATACAACTTGAATGCGTAATTTTTGCTCAAAATAAAAACTAAAAACCCCTTTATAATTAAACCCTAAAAATAACTTTAGCCCTTTTATAATTAACAAGGCCGGCCCCTTGTTTTTCATTAACCTGATCCACTTTGGCTTTGACCCGTTCCTTCTTTTGCTTGTAAAAATGTCGGCCTTTCTTTGTCGAATTAGGGCTTCGGCTTCTTTCTCGAATTAGGGCTTCGTTCTGATGATCGATTCTCTGATTTGTGACCGATGGCTTGCGTCGCTTGTTCTCTGATAATTGATTCTTGTTACTAGCTCATTCTCTGATGATCGATTGTCGCTCGTTTGCAGCTGCTTGATCGAGTTCGTTGTTTGTGATTTCGGTATGTACTATTTCCTTTTTCTTTGCTGGTTTATGCTTGAACTCGATGATTAATTTTCCAGTGATGATTGGGTTATATATGCGTTCGAACTCCTTGAATTACGTTCGTCTAAATATATTTGAATTTGTCAATAGTCGTTCGATCTTGTATTGATGCTTGGGATTGATCTGACTTTGTCAATTTCGTATTTTTGGTAGCTTGATTCACACGGTATTGATTTGATTTCGTGATCAATTTGCTTGGTTCGACTTGGCATTGACTGTTTCAATTTGTCTCACACTTGATTTCTGATTTGTGAATTACTTTATTGCTAAGGCTCTGACTTTTTCATCTTTGATTTCGACACGGCTTTGATTTGTGAATTATTCAACCTTGTTCATCACGGTGCTGACATTTGCTTTGACCAGTTGATTTACTTTGGCCATACTGTTGAAATAGTGTTCTCTGACCATCTTTTCTATCATTTGGTACTGCCATGCATTTGCATAGTACCATAGCTTCTTTGTTGCACTCGAGTTAGTTCAAACATGAACTTGTTGCTTGGTTCACTGTGTTACTCATTGATTAGTTTGCATTGTCATATTTTATTCCTGTTGCCTTCATTTGCCATTGAGTTGCATCGAGTAGCTGGACTTCTTGTTGGCATGTGCATTGTGTTTATTTGTGTCCACTGATGCTTTGAGTCTGCAACTTGTAGCTGGACTTGATTTGTGCCTTGTCCATTCTCATGTGTTCATCCCTGTAGTATATGTTAGTGATACATTTTGGATTTGGTTCATGTTGTATTGAGCTTTGACCCTTTGTTGTTCATCTGCATTGTTGCCTTGTTGACTGTGTTGTTGCATTGTATTCTGGTCATTTGCACTTGCAGTTGGTTCATTTGCTCTTAGTATACTTCACATGCACAGTTTTTAACTTAAGTTGCATCTGTGCATATATATTGATGCTGCAGTCTTCAATGTACTGGTGACATGTGCATTGCTTCATGTTGCCTTCAGTAGCTTCACTGTTGCATTTGTATCACTGTTTCATTGTACTGTTTCATGCATGCTCGACATTGTGACTTGAGCTTTGTATATGAACTGTGTTGTCTTCATGCCTGACTTGATGTTTGTAACTTGTGGATTCATGCTTTATGTATGTACTCTGTTCATATATTCTTGGTGACATTTCTTTGGTCTGCACTTGCTCTTTTGTACTACTTCACCATGTCACTTGAGGCTCTGCTGTTGCTATGCAGTTGCTATGGTCTCTGTTCTTACTGTTACTTACTTTGTGCATTGCCTTACTGTCACTACTGCTTCGAGTCAGTTTCATTGTTGCTGCTCCTTCGGTGCACTATGCTTTGTGTACATGTCTTGTTGAGTTTGTAGTTTGTTGTCACTGGTTCATTGGGTTGCATACATGTTGTAAGTGATACTTTGGACCTTTTACCTTCAGTTGCTTGTCGAATTTGCATGTATCTGTATCACTTTGGTATACTGCAGCTTGTATTCTGCCTTGAGTTGAATCCCGTGTGTTATTTGGGTTTGACCTTGTGCTGAATTGTTAACAGTGCTTTTGTTTGATTTGTGCACACGAGTTGGCGGGGCAGTGCACACGTGTACAAATGTATGTGTGTGTACTGCAGCCACTTATGTATACCTGTCCCTGTAATATCTATGTGCACGACTTTGTGATGAAATCAAGTGTGAATGATGACGAACAACCCAAATAACTGAGGCAAAACATTTTTTCAAAAATCGTATTTCATTTTATATTGCAAAAATATTTCTTTTTCAATTTTACTGCGTTAGTGAATATTTTTGCAGATTTCTCAGATGCTGGATTCAAACTGGAATGCAGTTGAAGATAAGATACGAGTGTGAGTGATATGTAGTGAGGTTGTCAATGTAAAAATATTTGTGATGTAATCATGATGTAATCAAAAATGTATATGTATAGTGAGAGCATGAATTTTTACTATTCAAGATTGTAATAAATATTTGTTTGAATAAAATTTCTGTTTGAATTCGAAATCTGTGTAACTTGTTCTGTTTGAATTCAAATTCGAATTCAGTGTAATTTAATTTTATTCAACAAATATTTATTTAATCTATGAAAAACAAAATAGTACATTACCAAATACATTTAAATGAATATATATGTTTATTATCATCAAACAAAAACGTATAAGCACATATTCAACACAAATCAGAGGGTTTTGAGAAGTTCGAAGACTAGAAAACGCTTATTGAGAAACAATCTGGTTCTAGGTTGAAGGTGCCGAGATTTGATAATGGTGTTGAATCTGTCTCTAGGGAGTTCCTCGATATTTGTAGACAGCTAGGCATTCATAGACATTTCACTACACCCGAAGATCCGCAATCCAATGGGGTTGCAGAAAGGATGAACGGGACTCTGCTGGAGAAGGCTCATTGCTTGAGATTGATGGCGGGTTGTCTAGAGTCTTTTGGGCTGAAGCATTATCAACTGCGGTGCATATCATAAATAGAATTCCATGCTCAGCCATAGATGAGAAGATTCTAAAGGAGAAGTGGAGAGCTAAAGCAACGTATCTTGGTTACTTCCGAATTTTTGGTTGTCATATGTACGTTCACCATATAGGTGATGACAATTTGGAGGCTAGAGCATACAAGGGCATACTAATGGGATATACCGATGGTATCATAAGGTATCCAATTTAGAACCCTGTAAATCGAAAGATTTTTCATTCCAGACATGTTGCTTTTGATGAGTCTGCTATGTTCAATCCGAAGGAGAAGCTACCTACCACATTAGAAGATTCTGATAGGCCTAAGGAGATGGTAGAAGTTCCCATGTTCTAGCCAAGGAGTAGAGTTGTTGTTGAAGCTGTTGAGGAAAATGCAGTTGATGAAACGTCATAGGATAGTCTACAGGTACCTTCTAGTAGTGCTGGTGATGTGCATGAATCTAGAGGAAATGTATAAGGTGGAGCTGAAAGGAGTTTAGGCAAAACAGTACCTACCCGAGTCAGTCGTAGGACTATTAGGCCACCCGAAAGGTATGGCAATTGATAGTTTGAGAACCTTAGCCTTGGTGATCAATTTGACTATGCCCTGCATGTGGTTCTTGAGGAGCCGCTTAACCTTCATGAATCTTTGAAGTCGTGTGATAGTTCGAAGTGGATGTGCATTATGGAAGAGGAGTTGGAGTCATTGAAGGAGAACAAGCCTTGGGATTTGGTACCTCCTCCTTAAGGAAGCCTGGCCATAGGTTGTAAATGGGTGTTCAAGGTAAAGGATGATGAGAGATACAAGGCTAGACTAGTTGCCTAAGGGTTTTCACAAAGAAAGGGATTGGAATATGATGAGATACTCACTCCAGTAGTAAGGCATACATCCAACCGTATTTTGCTCGCTATCGTCGCAGCTCATGACTTGAATCCGGAGCAACTGGATGTGAAAACTGCTTTCTTGCATGGAGACTTGGATGGGACCATCTACATGAAGCAGCCAGAAGGATTTGTTGTTGATGGGAAAGAAAATTGGGTTTGCAAATTGAAAAGTCCTTGTATGGACTTAAGCAGTCGCCTAAACAATGGTACGAGGGGTTTGATTCTTTTATGCTTTCACTTGGTTTTTACTGTAGCATCAAAGACGCTTATGTGTACTTCAAGCAGTTAAAGAATGGTAAATGGGTGTACCTACTCTTGTACGTGGATGATATGTTGATTGCTTCCAAGAATAATACTGAAATTGATAGTTTAAAGCGAAAGCTAAAAGCGGAATTCGAAATGAAATACCTTGGAGAAGCAAAGAAAATTTTGGGTATGGAAATCCAAAGGGATAGAAAGCTAGGACTTTTGAACCTCACTCAAAAGGACTACATTCGAAAGGTGCATACTCGTTTTTTATGGAAGGAGCAAAGGCAATCAGCACACCCATGCCTTTGCACATACAACTTTCTAGTAAAAGCTCTCCGATCTTGGAAAAGGACAAGGCTTATATGATGAAGGTTTCATATGCAAATGCAGTTGGCGGCTTGATGTATGCCATGATCTGCACTAGGCCTGACATTGCACAGGCGGTTGGATTAGTGAGTAGGTTCATGACAAATCCAGCAAAGACACATTGGGAAGCAATGAAGTGTATCTTCAGATACCTTAGAGGAACTCCAAACCATGGACTTGTCTTTGGCGACAAAGAAAATTATTTCAGCTTGGTTGGATTTTGTGACTCTGACTATGCCAGTGATAGAGATTGAAGGAAGTCAACCTCCGGATATGTGTTCACCATTGGTGGGACGGCGATCAGGTGGAGAACAAGGTTGTAGACGATTGTGGCTTTATCTACTACAGAGGCGATCTCATAGCTGCGGTTGAAGCAGCTAAGAAGACGCTTTATTTGAGGCGATTGTTGTGTGATTTGGGCTTCGTATATGAAGGCGTGGATGTGTACTGTGATAGTCAGAGTGCAATTCACTTAGCTAAAAATCTGGCATTCAGCTCGAGGACGAAGCATTTTGAGGTGAGAGAGTCGTTTCTTGTCTCGATGAATGTAGAAAAGCATATTTGTCTTCAGAAAGTTCACATAAAGAAGAATGCAGCAGACATGTTTACCAAGTCGTTGCTTGTTGCTATGTTCGAGCATTGCTCGGACTTGATTCACTTAATGAAGTGCTAGGTTCCACTGGGTGGCATGGGGGAGAGCAGAGATGGTTCATGGAGACATTTGTTTTCATGGTGGAGATTGATAGGTTTTATACGGACGGGTTACTTCAAACACTTTGTTGACGGGCGGTGGCCTTGCCGGAGTTTGTTGACAAAGTGCATTGGGTGATTGCGTTGCCGAAGCTCATGGGTGAGTATGATTTCTTAGAGCATGAAATTGTAGATGAAGTTGAAAGGTTTGTTGGAATTTGGTATCAAAGTGGAGATTGTTGGATTTGATACTTGGAACTCCAAATCAGGAGAAAGAAGCCCTAAAAATCAAAGCATGAAGAAGAAGAGAGAGTCGCGGAAGAGGAATCATCAGTGGGAGGTTTTGGTTCAATGGAGGAGTAGATGTACTTCTAAGTCTGGAGCAGTAGTTGAAGCTTCGTTCGGCAATTTGGAGCAGAGAGAAGAAAGCTTTGTTCAGCAATTTGAAGTGGTAACTTGCCGAACGAATTATTTCGTTCGGTAATATGCCGAACGAGATATTTCATTCGGCATTTTGCTAAACGAAATTTCTCGTTCAATATTTTGACGTTGAACCAAATCTTTTGCGCGGCGTTTTATCGAACCAAACCAGATGCATGTCGTACCAAACCACATGGCTACTATATAGCAGCTATCCCTCTTCATTTCTTCATTCTATAAATAGGGGAGCTTCTGGACGACAATGGTAGGTGAAATTGAGAGCTAATTTCAGCCAATTTCAGAGCCATCCTAGAGAGCTGAAACTCTGTAGAATTTTGTCTGCATTGTTAATCCTTCTTATATTTAGCCTCCAAAAGTGAATCAATCATGTAACTCTAACCTTTCAGTGATTAATAAAATCTCCTCTCCCCAAGTGAACGTACACTACCTAGCGGTAGTGGAACCACTATAAATACTGGTGTTATTTATTTTTCTACATTCCATAGATCTGTGACTGTCTGTTCTGGTGTTCATCTTTTGTTTGTTCCATCTCACTACAATCACGATTCGGTAGTTTTCCGCTGCGTTGGGTTTTTATTCTCTTGGACTGATCATCCAAATGGTCTTTCCCCAACTCACAACTGCGTAAAAACATCCATCATTAATAGCTAATGACTATTCATTATATCGAATAAAGTAAAAAAACAAAAGCTAAACAAAAATAGAAGCTTGATAAAAATATGAATCTATTTTGAAATCAACTAAAATGCTACATAAAGAGGCTTTTGAGTCTAATTTCTACACATAAAGATTAAAAGCAATTTAAAGCTTTTGAATCTACTGGTAAAATGACTGAATAACCAAAGTACATTATTTTTTGCACAACTGTCTTTGCATATAAGTCAAAGAGGTTGTTTAACCCCAAACTGCTTGAATAAGCTGAGCAAGATGCTATAATATGCATGAAGTTGTGCATGAGTGTAATCATAATGATTCCATCAACAATTGCAGAAGTTTTTGAATTATGTAATTTTTAAAATAATATTAATACAAATAAAAAAATTGAAATAAAAACTGAGGAAAATAATATTTGTTATAAAATCTTTCAGAATATTAAAATATAATATTATTTTTTCACGACCTTATTTTTCAAAATGCAAAGTTATCCAATAATATAATATTTCAATTTTTTTGAAGTTCAAAATTTGATGAACTTAAAATTATCAAAAGTCAAACTTCGTTAACCTAATGTTTTTATGGTTCGAATCCCCGTAGTCATCTAGTAAAACCAAGAAATAATAGGTGGATAATATTAAACAAACAACTAATTACATTCAAAAGTTTAAGAACAAACTAAGTTACGATCTGGCCTTTAACAGTCTAGAATTAGAATTCGTTAGCATTCAAATTTCAACCTCAAGATAGTGAAATTTTAACATATGTATTTATAGTCTCAGTTTGTTACATATATCTTATTGTAGGATAGGTAATAAAAAAAGAACAAATAAGAGAATGATCGACAACTATTTAATCCATCCTAGCTAATATAGAGTTATAATCAGATTTTATAACATTTTTTCTTTATATTTAAACATGCAAAGTAGATGCACAAATTAGCATCAAATAATGCACCATGTAATTGTTTGAGGTGATGTTAACTCATTTACAAATATATGTAGAGCTATATATGCCTTTGACACCTCAAATCTAGACGGAATCGAAATCAACTGTATAAATTTGATATGACATGATATAACCTGCTACTATCTTCCCCTTTTAATTTTACTTTAGACTGTCACTCTTTTTTCTATCGAGATTAAAACATATGTGAATGTCAAGAACGAATCTAACAGAACTAAAAGGAAAGACAACAGCGTACCTAAAACGCAGGCGGTAAAATGATTCGGATCTTTAACTCAAAAATTTCTGGTGTCAATAGTTGTGAATTTAAAAAAATCAGCGAGTGAAAGAAAATGATTGAAGCGAATCACTAAGTGTTTTAAAGGATTATGAAATCAAAAACGGTGTAGAATTGGGAAATAATCAGTTGCTTGATTGGAATACGATGCGAGAAGAAATATGGGAAAGGAAAACGGACAGACGAAAAGTACAATGTGAAGGAGGACAGGGTATTTGATTTCTACGACCATCCATATTTGCCGCTACCACCATTAAAATGTAAGGTTATGGTTTAGGGAAAATGAATGGGGAAGCATTCAGAGATCGAATAAGCCGATCTTTGGCATTTAATTTTAATTAATAAGATGGCTTGAATGCAAATTTAAATGCTTTCATGATGGCTAAATAGCAAAAATGTTTTCAAATGACTGAGAATAGTATTAGAGCTAAGAATCAACAGGAATGAAGGAAAAGATAGTAGCATATTCTCTTTTATATATAATAGAATAGATAGGATATATTAATTATATTGTCATTTACATAAACAATATAATCTTTACAAAAACCATATTATTATTTATGAAATTGCTACCTATTGTATAAATAATAATAAACTTGTCAATCTCAGTTTAAAATAGATTGTTTTGAAATTATTTATGAATTTCCCTAGAAATTCATAAATAATAACCTTATTAAATTTCTTACATTAATTTAAATAAAATTTATCAAATCACTATTATTAACAAATATCCCTCAAAATTTGTAAATGGCTCTATATTCCAAAATTACACGGTTTTACACATTTTTTATTAATTAATTTGTTCCATTTTAGATCAACAATTATACACCCATCACCCAACAATACAATAGTTAATACTAAATAATCAAATCAAGACAAAACGTATCAAAATGTTACAACAATAAAAGAGTCATCAACTGATCATAGCATATATCATATATGTAAATTGTTCATCGATGGATGTCTGTTTCATATTTTTACATAAGATTCAACAATAAAACATCAAATTTAGATCGATGTAAACATCTTTCAGCAATGAATCTTATATACATAATTTCTAAATATTGTTCATGTAAAAATCTCTTGTTTAAGGAATAAATCCCTTTTTTGTATAACTCATACTCTACCCAAAAACAATAATGTGAATCCAATAAAATTCTCAATTGAGCTATGTAGATCTCATTTTTATAAATATAATTCAAAGCATCCAATAAATGATGCACAAACACTTATCTCATATGAAGATATACAGATTCTTTTTTAATCAACAAAGAATAAGGTTTTCCCTTTCATCTCCACACAAACCACTTCTAAAAATCTAGTTGTATACGTTATTGATTAAATAATTCTTTTCATTTTTTAAATCTAATATTTTAGTTTGGAAGAATAAGGGAAGTGGAAGAGGTTAAGAATAAATTAAGTTTTTTAGCGTAGGCATAAAAGAGATGAAATAATAATAGATATATAGAGATAAGAAGATAGAGAGAGAGGTAAAGATTGTGGTCTTAAAAGCTTATTTGCATCCCTCGAGTAAGGGGAATGATAGTGGAAATTTAAATACACTATCTAAAGAAAGTAAGAAATGAATATGTTTTTTTATCTATTAGGAAGTTACACATTAAATGAATAAGGTTGATTTTCAGTATCTACATGAATTAATCTTCAAAAATAAAAGAATTAATTTATCTCTATGTCAATCAAAGCACTATTAATTGCTAATTTACATAATTAGTTTTCCACAATACATGAAATCAATACATAAACAAATATAAATTCAACACTCAAGGTACATGGCATACATTCATCATATTGTACATATACATACATAATTTATATATTTCAACATTTTGCACAATTACCAAATTTATATTTTGTTACATTAGACTAACTATATATATACATACATGTATATATTAATATAGGTTCACTATACCTTTTTTCCCTATCTCTCTTATATATACATGCATTTCTCTTTTTGAATATGTATTTTTTGTCAGTTTTCTAAAGAATCTAGAGAAATTTAAGTATACTATCTTAAACAACTACACTAAAAATGTTTTTATTTTCAAAACTAGAACAATGGAAATCACTTGTCGAAGGAGCAAATATTTTGGACTTACAAAATCAATATCTTCTAAATTGCAACCCATAATATAGCAAATTTATAGTCAAAACTGATCAGCTCAAAAGGACCAACGCAACTGTTATGGGTACAATACCCAAATCACCCTTTAATTAAAAATCCATTTTAATTAATTCAATATTAACGATGTCAAATTTGTGGGTCATTACAATACGATACTCAATCACTCCTTAAATAAAAAACTATTTTAATTAATATAATATGAATTTCATTAAATTTATGGGTCGTTATAGAATAGATGGCTGGCGCACCACTTAGGGACCATCATTCAACCCTGTACTATCTTATGTGAATGATACTGTCACCATTAAAACACCAACTCTTAACGTATATGGATATTAATAAATTTTCTTTCCAAAATTATTGAGACTCCACAATAAAATGAGAGCCGGAGTTTATCGGAACATATTGGATTACGTATGAAGTGGTTCGAGGTTCGAGATGGCCATTACATAAATAGAGAGCCAGAGATTTATCGGAACATATTGGATTACGTATGAAGTGGTTCGAGGTTCGAGATGGCCATTACATAAAAAGAAGGATGAATCTGGATAGAGCAAAGCACACTTCGTATATACAAAATTAAACTTAGGGGCAAGTGCTCTGATCATTTTTGCCAATAAAACGATGGATACAAAAAGACGTCAAGGAGCATAAAAATAGCTAGAAGGTCTGTAATAAGAGTGATATTATATATGATCATAAGGGCAAAGCAAAGATCTGAGAAAATCAAATGGAAACTCAAAGAAAATCATTAGAAAAAACCAAAAATTGGTAGGTGAAGTATAGTCCAGCTAAACAATCAGTTTAAAAGGATAAACGATAATATGAGTATAAGATAAGGGTGAAATTCCTCTCAAACGAGAAGAATATCACCCTTATCCTTACACTCATATTATATTTTTATCCTTTTATACTGATTGTTTTAGCTAGACTGACCCGAGCGGCAAGGAATGCAGTTCGGTAGCAATCGACATGGAACAGTTAAGTGTTTATCAACTATCAAACGAAAAAACAATCTAATAGTCTTTAACTACTAAAATATAAAAGGGTTCAGTAGGTTTCTCTATCAAACAAAAAAATTGATTTGGTTGTATTTACCAAACCAAATACTTGCTGAACTAAGAATTTGCTAAACCAAATCACTGCAGCAATCACCAACCAACCAGAACAGATTAAACATGAAAACTACCTATCTTTAAGGAAGTGGGGAACCGATGCTTCACAACCCAATACCTACAAATAACCTATGGATGAACAGTAATGTTGGTCACGTTTTCAGAGCAAAAGGCCTACCGAATAGGAACTTGTGAAGCGATTTCCATGAGTAATATTTTTTTATTTCTTTCGATGAATAGATCATCATATTTTATGTTTATGCATTGTACTTAAGATTTATAAAGAAATGGATGATAACTCACAATAAGTGTAGGCAACCTTAAGCCAAATAACTATAAGCTCTATGTGTTTTTTTACTTTCTGTACTACATTTCTATAATTTCTACAATTGAGTTGCTCTCTAATAAATATAAATTTTTATATTAGGATATGTAGGCAAAGTTGTAATATATTTTTAATTTTAGAAAAAGAGACTTCCAATACATTATCAAATAAACTAGGTCCTTGTCAAGGACCACTATCACGATTGGAAAGTGGTAAGGTGCTATATACTGAGGTTCTAGATCATGGGCTCGATATCTAAACACATCAAAATGAGTACTCTACTTGAATAAAGTAATATACTTTAAAAAATCAACTAGGTCATTCCACTCCATCATTTTTGGCTAGAAGGGTATGGCATTTTCCCCCATAAGCACAGAAATTTGAAATCTCTAAATGCTCAAAATTTAGAACATACTATTACTTTCAACTCTCCATATTATCAAATAAAATTACATAGAAACACAAATAAAAATGCAATTTGTAACTCCATTGATTTCAACCTTTAAATCTTATTTAATTTTTTTGTATATAAGATCTAATGAATATTCGATTTTCTTAAATTTATTATGTCACCAGTTGTGTCTCCATTTACATCTTAATAGTCACTCTTAATTTCAAATATTAGCAAACACAAAAACTGAATGAATAAAATTTGATGTCTTCTCTAAGGGTAAATTTGTAATATTATATTTTTAAGGATTCAATATGAGTTCATTTTATTATCCCTTTTATTCAAAGTATTACTTATAACAACAGCTTTCCAATCCAAATTCATTACTTTACGTTATGAGTGCTTTGCTTTGATAAAGTACTTCTCTTACTTTCAAATATTAATGCGTAACTTTACCTTAGCAATTAAAATAACCTTTTAAAAAGAACGAACGGATAATGACTGACTAGGAAAAGAATAATGGCTATCTTCCTTGTGACTCCCCAATAAAATATGGAAGACCTTTGGACATATCCTCTCATGGTTGACCCTCAATTATCGAACACGGGTTTCAAAGGCTTGTTCAAAAGAAAGCTTGTAAAAGGGAAATAAAAAAAGATTGGGGAATGAAATGGAGGAAAATAGGTTGTAAAACCTTTAGCATGGGCGGGATGGTGGTCGTGCTAGTGGTGAATATGCAAGATCTGGTACAAGAACCGATAGGGAGTTTGTTAAATTGGACTAAAGAAATGGATGAGTGGTATTCAACTGGTGATAACCCAATCAACCACATATCTGAAAGTAAATTCTTTGACGGCAAAAGGAATAGATATTCTTGGAGAAGTAGTCAAGACCGAATCAAGAACAAAAGAGCTAATGTGATTCAACCCAGAGCAGATTTAAATTCAGCAATCAAAGGGCAATCAATACCACCTGGAACAAGAAAATCAAGTTCTTGAGATAATTATTGGAACTGGCCCAACATGCAATGAGGTAAATGACTAGATTTTAAAAAAAAATCCATTTTCGATCTTATTAGGCCTGGAAAGTCCAAGTTTATTTAAAATAAAATCAATATTTTATTTAAGTTGTAAATATAGATTTATTTATATTACATTTGCATTATATATAATATAACATGCATATCATATACGCATGTGTGTGTATGCACATGTAACATGAATGGTGTACATGGTTTAACATGCCCTTATTAAGTGTTGGGATTTATATTGCAACGGATACATTAGCCCCTCCGTAAACATATGTATGTATAATATGTGTATGTGTATAGTTTTATATATAATATTAAAAAATTCTAAAATATAAATGTTTACATAAACGTTTGTGCGTGTGTGTATAATTGAAATTATAAGGTAAAGTAATTTGTAATATCGTTATAAATAATTTGGATATAAAGCAATTTCAAATTTCAAATTTTAGATCTAGATCCTTGTAATAAAATATCAAGATGTTACAATTTCAAATATTTATATATATACATATTAAATTAGTATTTCGAAAATACATACACACACACATATATATATGTTAACTATACATATAAGTAGTTTTAATATTAATAAATGATTAAACAAGATACACACACATAGGTATGTACATATATATTTTGGAAATCACGTTCCATTGTGTTTCCTTCGATTTCCGATTTAAGGCGACCATAGATTCAACCCAAATTGAGATATGAAGGTCGATGAATCGCGTTTTCAATTTTCGATTTAAGGGTTTGTGATAATTTCAGAACAGTGTACTCTGCGATTACCTCTGTATTTGGTTGTTTCAAGGCACGAAATCTTAGAAATCCTTAATTAATTTTCAGTTGGTTGAATATCAGTTCGCATATGGCGAATCTTCGGCCACATATTCATGGCTTTTAGATCTGGCAAGAACTAAGGCCAACTGAACTATTTTCGGGGCCATGTAAGTCTTGTATGAATGCGTCGACCTGATGTTCAAATGATCATAAAGGAGATCAATGGTTTTTCATATTTTGTTTACTTTGGAATGTTTATCATGATGAGGTATTTTGATTACCGTTTCTTCTGTGAATTGCTTCCAATTATTAAGTTCGGCTGTAGATTAATAGCATTAGTTTGGGTGTGAATGAATCTTTCTCCAGCGTGTATGACGTTTCAATCACAACTACTGATCTAAGTTATATTTGGATTTATGAGTGTAGTCAACTTCGGCGCTTCAAAATGTAAGAAATATGCGTCCATGAAAGAGGTGGCTCCATTTTGTTGCTATTTCCTGAAGGCTCATGCACACCAGTTGGATAAGATAGTTTCACATGATGGGCCATAGGGTATGTTTATCAACAAACCTCCAACAGCGTTGATGATTTGTTTTTTAACACCGCAAACATTCTCAAAAAGGTCATGGGTAAATGATATAAGTATGCGGTTGTTAGGGACGAGAAGATAAAGTGAGCAATTACACATAATGATATTATCACTTGGCGTACTTGGTCTGGTTACGGACTTTTGAGCAGATTCTGGACTAAAAAAGTGTTTGATCCTCATGTTCTCTCATGTTCGATGCAGTTGGCATAATGTATATTTGTATATGTTAATTTGGCTAGCTTAAGTCGAATTTGTAGTGCAGGTTGTGTTTAGTTTAGGGCTAAGTAGATCTGTAGCCTTATAATTGCTTAGGCTACTACGATGTAATGTTTTTTGTAATATGCTTAGTTTAAAGCAATAAAAAGAACCTATTTTCAAATATATACATACATACATACATACATACATACATACATATATATATATATATATATATATATTAGCATATGCATGACCTTAATAATACCAAAAAAATTAATATTTTAAATAAAAATACTTTCGGCTTTAATAAATTGTATTTTAAATAATGATTTTCTTACAAAAATATTATAAAAGTTTTTTTTTCAAAAAAATATTTAATACATTTACATAATTTTATCCAATACTTGTATGTATATTTTATAATAGACACACATATAACACACACACACACACACACACACACACATATATATATATACTGTATAAATAAGTATAATATCTAAAATAGAATATATGTGTGTGTGTATATATGTATAATAAAATTAGTTTCAAAATCTATATAAATATATGAATTTTTTTATTTGTGAAAACTATGATGCTCGTAAACTGATAAAATAAATACTATTTATTTTATATGCTTATGTATGCATTTCAAAATCTATTTTTGTTTAAAAAACATTTTAATATTATTTAAATTTGACTTTTTTAATTTTCATCTGTGGCTTTTCTGCTATTATATAGATAATTTTTAATATATATACATATATACTTCCGTCTAATGCAGACAGCATCGACATATGTGGATTCATGATAATTCATCTCCTATCCAAGCATATAATGGCATATGAATAATTAAATATATAATTGAATATTTATACAAAGGATTTACCTTGTCCAAAGCCTAGATGAAACACCTTAAAATGCTGAATCGAAGAACTTCTTCAACCAGTATCCAAAATCTGAAAAGAACTATCATCTGAATGCTTTGACCATCAATCTTTTATTTATATTTAAACTGCATTTTAATGCATGAAAATTAGAAGAGGAGGGTAATAGGGGAGGTCGACCAAGATTGATCTAAAAGGAGCAGAAATTAAAGAGAGAAAGTGGAGTTTGAGATGTATAAATAGTGTAAATCTAAGGAGCAAAAAGGGGATCCAGATCCTACTTTTTCTTCTACTATTTCATCTTATTTTAAATCAATACTAACCCTTCAACTACCTATAGTGACCGACCATAATATGCTCCTTTCCAAGCCTCCGAACCGCTTCAAGCCTGATCAAATAAATGTGCAATTAAATCCAACTCAAATGATCGTCGATATCATATATCGATATGTATGTCTATAACTGTTATAGACACACTATTTAATATTGATAAACACAAATTAAATAAAATTTTATAATTGATATTTCATACGTATTAATTAATTTAATCAATTTTTAACAATTATAATTAATTAAATTAGATGGTAGTAGGAGTATTCAATGCTTCAGTTGTATGACTCTTAAGTGTAAATTTGGTCAACGATTAATATTGAACAGTTCGAATATCAATATTACACATTATTTTTTAACTTGTGTTGTGACATTATAGCCAAATTTATCGCTTATCTAGCTTCTGTAATCAATTTTTCTTATATAAGCGTTACTCGTTAGTGACAATTATTTACACTAATTCTCTTCGTCAAAACTGTATAATTTAAGGACTTGTGGAATTGGGTAATGGTCAAAATTCCAATTTCATCCATATTCAGTTTTATAGTCCAAAAAAAAATCCTTGTTCAATAATAACAATTATTATTAATTGAACTACTCTGACTAAAGATTTTGCCCTTGAGTTGACTTTAATTGATCGTGATACTAACATTATATAACTACGGGGACGAATCCTCTATTGAATAGTGTTTCACTTCTAATGCTTTTAGTCGACCCAACTATAGTCGTTCTATGAATGCCTTGGCAAGATTTAACTATAATCAAAGCAGAGCTTCCACATTGAAGATCAACAGTATTCTCAAGAACTGTATGTTTGACCTTAGTTATATTTACCAACAGAAAACTATCGAGTGAGTCACTCCATGGTTATACAATATTCATTAGTACGTAACCTTTATGTGTACCCAACAGTCATAAGCAATACATTGCCTAACATTTGGAGAGTGTTATATACTCTAGTCTCAATGGATGCATCGATATCCAATCTCAATACATCTGGAATAGGAATATTTAATATGGTGTGTTTAACATTATGTTGTAATAAAATACTCATGATATAACAGTTGTAATTACTATTGGAAACACGCCATTTATGGATTTTCTGTTAAATATACTTAAATCGGATAATTAATTAACACATTACAACAAGTATATAACAGAAATAAAAACACCTTTCATTTCGATCAAGATCATAGAGTTTATAATTACAATTAATTATAGAATTTCCCAAGGTCATGCCCCTACCTCTATCAATCTCCCACTTGCACTTGAGGCCAATTATGGAGTCTCAACCCCATCCCTTCAATCATCTTGATGAAAGCCAACCGAACTAGACCCTTTGTGAGTGGATCTGCTATATTGTCCTTAGTATCTACCATTTGTATCACAATCTCTTTCTTCTCAATGAATTCTTCGATGAGGTGGAGCTGTCGAAGAATATGTCATGATTTCTTGTATGCTCTTGGATCCTTTGTGATCTGTGTCACTGAATTGTTGTGACAGAACAATACCATTGGACCCTTTATTGGGAAGTACTTCTAACTCATTTAGAAACTCACTCATCCATACCGCTTCTTTAGCTGCTTCAATGAGAGCGATGACTTAGCCTCCATTGTGGAATCAGCTACTATTTCCTGTTTGGAACTTTTCTAATTGGCAACCTCATCGTTAGTCGTAAAAGCATAATCCGAGATTTACAATCTTCGATATCACTTTAAAATCTAGAGTCGGTATACCCCTTCATAAGGAGGTCTCTATTCTCGTATATCAGAAATAAGTCCCTATTATTTCTCAAATACTTTAGTATACACTTTACAATTGCCCAACACTTTTCTCTGTAAATAGACTGGTATTGGCTTACGCATCCTAATGCGTATGTCACATCCGATTCAATACATGGCATAACATACATTATGGAACCGGTTGTCGAAGCGTATTGTATCCTCTCCATATGCTCTTTCTCCTTATTAGTCCGAGGAACATCCTTCTTAGAAAGGACGATTCCGGATTGTGTTAAAATATTTCCATGCTTGGAACTCTCTATACTAAACCTTTTGAGTACGATAGCTATGTACAGGGATTGGTACGATCCTAACAGCCTCTTATATCAATTTCTATAGATCTTTATACCAAGTATATAGGCTGCTTCTCCTAAATCCTTTGTGACACCCCACCCCGAGACCCACATTAACAAAGCGTATTACTAGGTAATACTGTCTGCTAATGTGGAGAATAGGGCTGGGTAGGAGCGACCATCTATAGCTTTGGCTTAAACATCTACTGAATACGTCGATTAATGCTCTAATTTTTATTCATCTCAAGTGGATTGCCATATTCAACAAATTCTTAACACAAAACTATAGGTGGCTAACGGATCTATCAGAACAAAATACAATAACCAAATACACATCACATTACAGAACAGCAGATAAACATATATATACATATATACAGATACATCCCCAGTACGATACAAAATGATGCATCATAAGTGATTCGAAGACCACAATATATACAACGAGTCAAAAATATACATCAGAGTCAAAGACAAAGACTACAACAACAAGAAGGCGATAACAGATATCCAAGCGAAAGCATCAAAGCGAAGCTAAGTCCAAAAGCAGGTACCTAACCTGAAATAACTCGGTCTGACTCGAGTATAAAATATACGGGTCAGTCTAGCTAAAACAATAAGTTTAATAAGGATAAAAGATAATATGAAGCATAAGGAAGAGGGTGATAATTCTTCTCAAATGAGAAGAAATAGTTCTAAATACATGTGGTTACTTCAAGTGATGAGATATCACTAAGCATATAGAGCCTCGAAAGAGATAGCTCAACATCAAGTAGAAGCATGCCTCATATCATTGGCATAATCCCAAAACAACAATAATGGTTTAGAGAAACCATACTGAAAAAAGAGAAATCCCAAAACCCGCCATAATGGCAATCTCAAATACATTCCCAAAAGTGAAATCTCAAATGTCGAAAATACGACATAAAGGCAATCACATATACCTCCAAACTAGGAGAGTATAAATCTCAAATAAACGACAAGAATGGAAAATCTCAAATAAATGCCAAGTGTTGGCAAACCCAAATCTCAAATATAGAATTCGATAAGGAGTTCAATTTCCAAAGATGTAATCGCTATATATAAATCTTGGACGGCTCCAATAGCCAATAATGTAAAAAGGGGATACACTTAGAAAATCATAAGAAATCAATGAAATCATCACAAAGATATAGCACGTGCTTATGGCCAAAGACTCCCAAGTATTGTTCTCTCAAAATAAGCGTCACGTCTCTTAGACAAAAGTCCCAAAGGACAATTTCCCGAAGGACAAATAAATGCGTCTCTTAGACAAACATCCCGAGGGAAAAATACATCTCAATGGACAAATACGTCTCTTAGATAAACATCTCCAAGGACAAATGACCCCAAGGTCCAGTACTGGCAAATACGTCTTATAGACAAATGTGTCACAAACTCTCAAATAGGAACCTAAAAAGTGTTAATGTGCGTCCCATACCACACGTTTTCATTTAACAACTTACTAACCGCTAGCTATGCCACACCAAAAAGCAGTAAAAATATTTGCCTCATCTCATCAGCAATAACGGCGCAAAGGACAAAATAATCAAACAAACTAGTCAGGAATTAACCGATCAGATAAAAGCACGTGTTCCATACCACCTGTTTTACCAAACCATTTAATTCTCCTTCCCATTCGCTCGAATAGTGCAAAAACGTGTGTTTTGTGTATAAAATAATTTATTTGAGAAAAACAAGATTTTAAAACCATTTTTCGAAATCGATTTTGAAAACAATCTTTGAAAATTTCCTTATTACAGAGAATACATAGATTTTATAGCTTGGAAATAATTTAAAAATATTATATAATAATTATTTCAAAAGCTAATTTATTTCCAAATTATTTGGAAAAACCCATGCTTGAAGTCAAAGAAAAACATCGAAATTCTCAAAAATCGACATTCGAATTCAATTCAAAAATGATTCAATTTGAATTCCTAATTCACCAAAATCTTGGCTAACCTATTGAAAGGCATTATAGCCTTCAAACATAATCAAAAATATCATAAAATCGAGCAATAGAAGTAAGCAAAAACTGGCTGGAACAAGACGTAGAACAACGCGGAAACAAGGCACAAAACAAGGCACCATACGTCGACCATCAATAGGTCGACCTTTATGCACCATAGCTCGATCATACGGTCAACCTATGTGGCTAGAGGGTCGACTCCAAGGTCGACTAGGCCACGGAATTGTGCAGGTCGATTTTCTTAGCTCCGATCTGATTTTCTAGAGCAATTTTCATATAGCAAATGAATGTTTCAGGTGATGAAATTTTGCACACGTATACTACAACATATGGACTATCAACAGAAGAAAATCTGGCAACATTTTATTACTGAAATTGAAAGAAATTGACATGCAAAGAACAATCCAAAATCGGTTTATCACAGAGAAGAAAATGACTACAGAAACACTTTCCAGAAGCTATTTTCTTTGCAGTTTCTGGCCAGCAGAGCATTTCTTTCAGCTAGAATTTGTGAGCAACAAATCACCTTGCAAATAAAGAGTAAAAATTTGGATTTGTGCTCAAAGGTGGAAGCTTTGAGCTAGAATTGCCTTCAAGAACCTGTAAAAATATAAAACAGAAGCATGCGAACAGAGAAGAACTGTTACAAACGAACCCATTCATAAAAGAAAGAATTTTGACGAAATAATTAGGTTCATGGAATGGATTACCTATTGTAATCTCTTTAAATTTGATTAAAACCACAAATTATTGAAGAAAATTAGATATTAGAAGCCTTAGATTGAAAATGGTGGAGTTCCTTTCTTTTTACTGTAACAAAATGAACGTACGGCATGGAGGAGTTTCTTTGTGTGGTTAAGTGATAATGGGCTTGGACCCTATATCAAACGACTTAATTAGCCTAAGTAAACAAATTATCACTAAACTCAAATATAACTTATGTAATTTATCAAAACAACATGTTTTCACAAGTTTTCTTCAAAATAAATTTAGACAAACACAATTTCATGTTAAATAAAATATTTTGCAATATATAAAAAGATAATTTAAGTTATAAAACATTTTTATTATCAAAAATTATCATTTTTGAATAAATAACCAATTTACACTAATATATACATAAAATGATGTTTTTAACTTCAAAATTACACAAAAATAAATTTCTTGTGTAATAAAATTCAAAAAACGGTGGGAAAAAATAAAGAAGCGGGAAAAAATAAATTTCTTGTCCTTCATCATCCCTTCAGCCCTGTCTTGTACCTCCTACAACTGTTCCAGTAGTGTCCCCCATACCACCAAATGTCCTTTCCTCTGCCTCTCATCCCATCGTCCCTTCCGTTAATCAATCGCCGCCTGCTCCCCCCACCCCATCCTGTCCACCAGTAGCATGGAACTCCTTGTTTAAGGCTAGGCCAACCAATGCAGGCAAGTACGTACCTCGCGAGATTCAGCTAGAGTTTCAAGGTGATGCTATTATTCCTCCTTCTGAAGTTGTTCAGGCTGGAAACGCAATGTGGAAGGAGTATTTAGTAGGTTTTTTTCTTGATAACCCTCTACCATACACTGCTGGTTTATTCTTTCTCAAGAGAGCATGGAAACTGCATGGTTCCATCTCAGTTAAATCGGATGGTTTCCTATTCTTATTCAAATTTTCAAATGAGGATGATAAGAAAAGAATAGTTGAATCAGATCCTGTAGTCATGAAGAATAAATTATTCATTGTTAAACCATGGGACGAAAACATTGGAAATAGTTATCAAAGTATTAAATCAGTCCCTGTGTGGATCAAACTCTCAAACATACCGTTGTATGCATGGTCAGCAGTGGGAATCAATTGGCTGGCGTCCAGGGTTGGTAAGCTCTTATGTATGGATGCCTCCACTGAAAAATTTGAAAGGATATCATTTGCAAAATGCATGGTGGAAGTTACCCCTCAAAAAGAACTCCCTGATAATTTTGCAGTTAAGTTACTTGACGGCTCTGATCAAATAGTGAAGGTGGAGTACTTATGGAGACCTGAAATTTGTGTCTCCTGTATGGAGTTTGGGCATTTAGAAACTACGTGCAAAATGTTTGACAAAACTGAAGAAAGAATTAACTATAATGGTGGCAGTGTTGAACACCTTATTCAGTGTGAAGTGGTTCAAAGCAGGATATTAAGTGACAAAGGACTGGAAAAAGATGCAAATGTGAAACAAATCTGGCAAAAAGTGAATAACAACAAAGGAAGGAAAAAAAAAACTTAAGTGAACAAGTTAAAACTGCAACTTTGAATGTGTCAAGTGGTAGAGCTAGCCCAATACCTAATGTGCACAAGGAAGTAAACAAAAGTCCTGAAGAAGAATTAAGATCTCATAGTGACTGTGCTGTTACTTTAAACCAAGTTGCATGCAATAATAAATATGGTCTGCTCCAGGATATAGGAAATGACCAAGGAAACATAGAACATACTAGTGAGGAGGAAGTAGAAGTACTGCATGATGTTACCACTACTGTCATTTCTGAAACGTTGCAAACGTGCATGGAAAAATCCACTGAAGAAAAAACTCATGAAAACAAAACTTCAAGCCGAACTTCTGTTTTGATGGAGCAACAAAATTCTCTTTGTGCTCTATCCCCTTCAGGAAAACAACTAGATAACTCTGTGTCACCTTTTAACCCTGTACACGTGCACACTTTTGAATCTGACCATGAAGTGAATTGGTGTCAGTCTCTTGAACAGCAAATAAAGCAAGTCATTTTCAATATGCACCAAATTGATGTAGATGAAAACTCAGCAGTTCCACAAGCATATAGTTTTGCCATTGAACTTCCTGGCTGGCCAACCAACCTACAAAACATTGATCCACCTTCTGATTCACCTCCAAACACAACCTCCTCACACCCTAAATCCACTGTATTTACCACCCCAACTTCACTGCTTCAAGGTAGAATTGAAACTATAGCTCTTTCAACAAAGAGAGGTAACAAAATCCATCTTTCCCTTTGATTAATCCATGAATAAAAAAGTTGCTTCCTGGAACATCAGGGGTGCACACTCCAACTTGAAACTAGATCAAGTCAAAAGCCTTATTTCTCTGAATGACATATGTCTTTTTGGCATTCTTGAAACCAAACTCAATCTTCCACTTTCTATTAAAGCTGCATCATATATTAATCCTCTCTGGGCCTATCATCACAACCTTGATTCTGCGTCGTATGGTAGAATTCTTGTTGTTTATGATCCTTCTGTTCTATCCTTAACCCCAATCCTTTCGACAAGACAATCAATTCACTTCCATGCCCATCTCACTCAATCTCTTTTTTCCTTTTACATTACCTTTGTCTACGCTGATAATTCATCCCAATCCATAAATACTGTTTTCAAATCTCTCCCTTCTTTACGGCAGAACACTCATGCTTGGATTGTGCTTGGTGACTTCAATTCTTGTTTCAATCTTGATGATAAAAAGGGTGGTTCTCCTCTCCTCCCTGCTGACATAGCACCCATTAATCTTGCAATAACTGATGCTGAACTTATTTTAGTCAACAAGTCTAGATCAAAATTTTCTTGGAATAATCAAAATCGCAGTGGTGTACGAACCTACACAACTATTGATCATGCATTTTGTAACATCACTACCCTCAACTTTTGGCCATCCATGTCTGTCAACCTTCCCTTACCTGTTCTGTCAGACCACTCCCCACTAATTCTCTCCCTTGATCCCCATCTGCGAAGAAACAAAAGAAGTTTTAAATTTTTTAATGCATGGGCTAAACATGATGACTTTTTTGTTTTAGTTTCACGTGTTCACTCAACATATAACTGCTATGGTAACCCTATGTATAAGTTTTGCAGGAAACTCAAAGGCATAAAGCAAGCTTTGAAGTTATGGGCATCCACCACCTTTGGGAAAGGCTGTTTGCTATCTACTATCCTCATTGAGCAACTCAACGCCAAACAGGAATACATGATGGACAACCCAGATGATGAGGCAGCTGCTAATGAAGAAGGTCGTCTCTTTATGGAAGTAAACAAAGCTCTTCAGATGGAAGCAAGTATGAAAAGGCAGCAGCTCAACAACAAGTGGTTTGAAGAAGGTGATAAGAATACAAAGTTTTTCCATGACACCATAAAAGTCAAGCATGCAAGAGAAAATATACACAGCATTAAGGATGAACAAGGTAATATTTACTCGACCCCTGAGGAAGTGGATAAAGCTTTTGTTCAGTACTTCACTAAAATTTTTGGTAACTCCATTGGTTTCTCTCCTGACCTTAACTTAATCTCTTCCCTACCTCTGCCTTGCCTCTCCCGCATCGAATCTGATGCCTTAACCAAACAAGTAACAAATGAAGAAATCAAGTCTGCCCTTTTCTCCATGAACCAGAGCTCCTCTGGTGGCCCCGATGGTCTCAACGTAAAATTCTACATTGCAACATGGTCTGTTCTTGGTAATGATTTCTGTAAAGCCATCCACAATTTCTTTAGTAAGTGCAAGCTTCTAAAAGAAGTCAACTCTACAAACATTGCTTTAATCCCAAAGGTTTCTCCTCCTACTAAAGTATCCTCATTCAGGCCTATATGGTGTTGTGATGTCTTGTACAAATGCATCTCAAAAATTCTAGCTAACCGCATGGTTTGTGTTCTGCCTACGTTGGTATCCCTAAATCAATCGGCTTTTATTCCTACTAGAAATATTATTGACAATGTACTACTAGCCCAGGAACTGTTGAAAGGTTATGGCAAGGCCAATGCTACTCCAGCTGCTGCAATCAAAATTGATATTTCCAAAGCATATGATTCAGTTCACTGGGAGTCAATTGTTAGGATTATGGCAATAATGGGATTCCCTAAAATATTTGTTTCTTGGGTATATACATGTATTTCTACCCCAACGTTCTCTGTTATTGTTAATGGTAGGCCGGCTGGTTATTTTGGAAGTCATAAAGGAGTAAGGCAAGGGGATCCTATCTCCTCTTACTTATTCTTATTAGTTATGGAAGTCTTTAATGTTATCCTACGAAACAAGTTCATGCAAAACCTTATTAAATACCATCCCAAGTGTTCACAACAGCAGATTACTTCCATTATGTTTGCTGATGATGTGTTGATATTCACTAAACCTGATGTTTCCTCCTTATCTGGAATCCTTAATGCTTTGCAGGCCTTTAACCTCATGACTGGCCTATCCATCAACTACTCAAAATCTTCCTTACTAGTTGTCGGTGTTTCCGACCTTGTTGCCTCGAGTCTGTATAATTTGAGTGGTTTCTCTTGCATGCACAATGACATGAAGTATTTAGGTATTTCCCTTAATCACAAAAAGAATAACCATAGCTGATTGCCTCCCCCTTTACAATAAGATTACAAGAGTTATGAATGCTTGGGAAAACAGGAACATGACACAAAGTGGTAGGCTAGTGCTCATAAAAGCTGTTGTTTTCCCTTCTCTGGTCTACCGGGCACGATCAGCTGTGCTTCCTGGTAAGCTTCTGCATCTAGTTCGGTCTGCCATGTCTAGATTCTTCTGGACAGGTAGCATACACAACAAAAAACTAATTCCATGTTCCTTTTCAATGTTTGAGACTACGTTAAAGTTGGGAGGTCTTGGGGTTTTAAATGCAAAAAATTGGAACACGGCGGCATTCAGTACACATTTTGATGCTGTGCTAAATAAAAAAGATAGCCTTTGGGTTAAATGGACATGGACACATAACATAAAGAATGGGAAGTTTTGGACTATGGACATACCACAAGACAGTAGCTGGACTTGGAGAAACATTCTGAAGCTCAGGGATATTTTTCTTCCTATGATACAGTATCATATTCACACTAGCACTGTTGTTAGTTTTTGGGATGAACCGTGGGTTAGTAAAGGTGTTATTCTATCTAGACTGTTTAATCATTCCATGATTGTGCAATCTGCAGTAAACTGTGAGGCTAACGTTAGTGATTATTTGGTTGATGGTAGAATACTTCTTCCCTACAATAGTAGTCAAGAGGTCAGGCAATTATGGAGTACAATTCAGCGGAATTTTTACAGCAGCGATCCTATTTCTACTGTGACATGGAACAACAAATTACATAATGTTAAACAGGTTTATAACCACCTTCTTCCCAACACTATTTTACCAGCTGCCAAGTGGTACAATATTTTATGGAATACTGATGCTGCGCCGAGAGAGAACCTCATGTTGTGGAAGGTAGTTAGCAATGCTCTCCTAACTAGAAATGTTTTGAACAGTTATGGGATGTGTTGTTGCCCTGAGTGTGTTTTTTGTGATCAACATGTTGAAAATTGTGAGCATCTGTTCTTTGAATGCCCTGCTATCCATGATCTGGTTGATCGTATTGCCAGTAAAATTTTCTGCAATGTTTCCCATGCAAGCACTAGTATAAACTGGAACATTATTTATAAGGCTACACGGTGGAAGACTGACAAAACTCGAAAAATGGTGATCTGTATTAAAATTTATATGGACGTGATTTGGAAGGAAAGAAATAGTATTGTCTTCGACAATAAAAGAAAGAGTCTTTCTGCTCTTTGGGCAGAAGTTAGGGATAGGACTTACTTGCAAATGAAACGGTCAGCTTGCCAATTCCCTGCTGACGTGGTCACCAAGTGGGCTCACTGATTTGTAGTATTTTTTTTGTTTTCCTTTTTCTTTGTTTTTCCCTGTTTCTCATTGATTCAAAGTGTGTTTTGAATCTTTTTTATTGTGTTGCAATAAACTGGTAGGGGGCCAGTCAACCCCGCTGGCTTTGCCAAAAAAAAAATTCAAAAAACCATTATTCATCAATTTTATGACCGAAACTTATTTTTACATCAAATTTCACCTTTTTATTTAAATAAACAACAATTTTAAATCAAGTACTTCCTTCAAAAATTATTAAAAGAACCACTTGGCAATAATTACTAGAATTATTACATTTTCACTAAATAAAATCATATTTCATTAATTTTTCTCACAAATAAACAAAACAAAGTTTCCAAAACTTATTTTCACATTTTATTTCTAAAATCTGTTGTTTATTCCAAATAAACAATTTAAATCTCCAATTTTATTTTTAATTCACAATATTAAATTATAACCAACGTTATAATTTAATATTTACAGTAATCACCAAAACCAGGGTTGTTACAAACTCTCCCTTATAAAAATTGCGTCCTTGCAATTTTTAGAGAAGAGTTGTATTCAACATAATTATTTCATCAATCAAAAGAAAAGGATAAGCTTGTGATTAAATATTCTCACCATCGCTATGAGTAGATAGAAAACCAGGGTAGGATCACTCGATAAACTCTTTGGTTTCTCAAGTGCAGTCATTGGGATTAGCGAACCATTAAACTTTCACGAGCGAAACGTCCTTATTTCGAAGCCGTCTCACCATCGAAGGAAGAACGCGAATATGCTGCTGCACAATAGATAGGTCAGGTGAGATCTCAAGCTCTTGCAAATAAGGAGAATCGATAATAGAATCCGACTCTCGAAGACACTTTCGAAGCTGAGAGACGTGAAACACGTCATGAATGTCAAATAGATGAGCTAGAAGTGAAACTCTATAAGCCATAGGGCCAACATGTTCAGTAATAGGAAATGGTCCTGTAAAGTGAGGATCCAATTTCCCAATCTTATTGAAACGCATAACCCCCTTCAAAGGAGATACACGGATATACACAAGATCACTAACAGAGAACTCAAGAGGCTTCCTACGGTTGTCCGCGTAGGATTTCTGATGGCTCTATGCCTCTTTCATTCGCCGACGAGTAAGAATAATCTTCTCATAAGAATCATGAATAGAATTGGGGCCTAAAATAAGCTTCTTCCTGTATTCCAACCAATAAGAAGGTGATCGACATGGCCTTCCGCATAAGGCTTCGAAAGGAGCCATACCGATACTAGACTGAAAGCTGTTGTTGTAGGAGAACTCTACAGGCAATAAGTGGTCCTCCTAACTAACACCAAAATCCAGAATGCAAGCACGAAGAAGATCCTCAAGAATACGATTCATCCGTTCAGTCTATCCATCAGACGGCTGATGATATGTTGTGCTAAAATTAAGCTTTGTTCCCAAAGCTTGCTGAAGACTTTGCTATAAATGACTCGTGAATAGAGGATCGCGGTCACATGCAATCGAACTAGGAATACCATGATGTCTCACGATTTCCTTAATATAAAGCTTAGCAAGATAAGAAGTGGTTCTATTAGACTTAATAGGAAATAAGTGAGCTAACTTAGTGAGGCGATCAACAATAACCCAAATACTGTAATGGCCCAATCTTGCTTGAGGTAGGCCATCAATGAAATCCATGGAAATCTGATCCCATTTCCATAACGGGACCTCGAGAGGCTGAAGAAGACCAAAAGGGCGCTGATGCTTGGCTTTGATGAGTTGACAAGTCATGCAATTACTCACGTAGCTTGCCACATCACGCTTCATGCCTTCCCAATAATAAAGGCGTCTCATGTCAGCATACATTTTGCTACTGGCGGGATGAATGGCATACATAGAATGATGATAATCATTGAGAATGTCATGCTTAAGTCCAGAATCAGGAGGCACGACTAAACAGTTCTTATTACGAAGACACCCATGAGAATCGATGTTGAAATCCCTCAACATCTCGTCACGAGATTCAAACTCACAAATCTAAATGAGATGCACAAGATCTGGTCTTGCCGCCGATCATCGGCAATATGATCCACTATGCTGGTTCGAGCTTTCAAACTGAATTATAAAATAGGAGAATCGAAAGCTGGACCATGATCACGAATATCACAAAAAGATAAGGTCTTTAAGACATCCCACTCGACTAGCATCATAGAAAAAACGGCCGAGTGTTTGCAACTAAGCGCATCAGCGACTCGATTCCCCTTTCAAAGATTTGTGATCGGTATAGAGAATGAAGCACTAGCCCAAAAGATAATGTTGCCAAATCTTCATGGAGAAGACGATGGAAGCTAACTCGAGGTCATGAGTGGCACAGTGTACTTTATTCGGTCATAGTTGCCTAGAAGTATAAGCAACTACCCGATCTTTCTGCATAAGCATGGCACCGAGGCCACATCTACTAGCATTGGTGTATAAAACAAGATCATGATTGCCTTCGGGAACCACTAGAATAGGAGCATTATTGAGAAGCACCTTCAACTGCTGAAAAGAAGCTTCACACTTATCAGACTAAATAAATCAAACGCCTTCCCTGATAAGGCTATTCAGAGGAAGCATGATGCGGGAAAAATCCTTAATGAATCGATGGTAATAACCCACCAATCCAAGGAAGCTACAAATCTTAGTAACATTCTCAGGCCTTTCCAATTTTAGATGGCTTCGATCTTTGATGGATCGACCGAAATGCCCTCAGAAGAAACAACGTGGCCTAAGAACTTTACATTATTCTCCCAAAAGTGGCTTTTGGAGAATTTGGCTTTGAGTTGATGTTGATGAAAGGTACTCAAAACAATTCTCACATGGTGGGCATGATCGGATTTAGACTTAGAGTAGACAAGGATGTCATCAATAAATATAAGGACGAACTTATCGAGATATTCCTGAAATACTCGATTCGTAAAATCGACAAAGAAAGCAGAAGTGTTTGTTAAACCGAACGACATAACAAGCCACTCAAAAGAACCATAACGAGTGCGGAAAGCTATGAGAGGAATGTCGTCCTCTGCAACTCGTAGCTGATGAAAACCAGTAGCAAGGTCTAGAAAAGACCTTAGCACCACTCAATTGATCCAACATATCATCGATCCTAAGCAACGGATACTTATTCTTGATGGTTACCTTATTAAGCTTGCGATAATCGATGCAAAGCCTAATAATACCATCCGACTTCTTCACGAAGATGACCGTGGCACGCACGATGAATAACTAGACTGGATCAACTGCTTAGATTCAAGTTCTAACAACTGCTTCTTGAGTTCCTCATTCTCCTTTGTAGACATCATCGTGGGAGGCAACTGACTGGCTATGTGCGTAGAATGAGATCAATGCGGAACTCAATAGCTCGCTTGGGTGGAAAACCCAAAACAGGATCAAACACATCAAAGAAGTCATAAACAATAGGAATACGAGATATATCATCATCATCTTGTGAGTCATGAGAAAATAAGATGCTTCGGAATTATCCACATTCCGATGAACAAGTGATAACTGAGCAGATGAATCTGGATGTCGAAGATATAAAACTCTCTCAGAACAAATAATCCTAGCATGCTATCGCACTAGCCAGTCCATACCCAAAATCATATCAAAACCTAAAAAAGAAATAACATGAAGATTCTCACGGAAAGAAAAGCAACACAAAACAATCTCAACATCCTCACAAAGCATGCTAAGGGTTGTGGATCCCTTGATAGGATTCACAATCCTCAATGAAGTAACCAAACAAGAATCAACAAAGGAACAACATAGATGAGCTCCTTCGATACGAGTGAGGGCGACGCACCCGTATCGAAGAGGACTCGAATAGATCGATCATGAAACAATAAAGAACCTTCAAGGATAGAAGGAGATGTACCTCTGCGCTCAGAAGACTATCCAGAAGCATCCACTACATTTAGCTTTCTAGATTTGGCATTACTCGGAGCAATAGGACAAGTGGAAACACGATGACCTTCCTTCTTGCAATAGCGGCAAAACAGAGGCTTAGGACAGTCTCGAATCACATGATTAGAGGAGCCACAGTTGAAACACCCCTTTTGAGTAGGAGGTGCTCCACGAGGCTGAGAACTGGAACCAACAAACTTCTTCTTCTTCTTCTAAGGGAAGGACCTCGACTTATGAAATGGGAACTTCTTCTTATTGGGGTTCTTGCGAACCTTGGTCTCATCAGCGTTGTCTCGCTCTTTCTCGATGGCTTCAAGGTGAAGCTCCGAGTCAACTAACTCCTCGAAAGATAACTTGAGCTGGAGCATCAAAGACTTCTTTAGATATTTCTTCAAACCAGATACAAACTTCAAATTCTTCTTGTAATGGTGCTAATGTATTCGAGACTGTATTTGGATAAGTCCTCGAACAAAGATACATAATCATAAGCGGAAGATTTCCCTTGCTTCAACTTGAGGAAGTAACGGGCTAAAAAGGCTTTCTCTGGTTTGGGAATGCACTTAAGCTCGAATTGTTCCTTAAACTGTGTCCAAGTGAGAGTGAACTCATCAAGCTCGGCAATGAGAAGCTCGTACCATCTGAGAGCACGCTCTTGCAGCATACTCGATGCTACAAGAACTTGGTAGTGGTCAGAAAAATCCATGCGAGAAAAGATGCACTCGCACATGCGAAGCCAAGCCTAGATCTCTAATGCAGACTTGGAGCCCTTGAATGGCTTGCCTCCAAGATGGGAGAAATCACTACGCATGCGCGCAAAGGCAGATTTGAATGGAGGAGATGCTGGAGTAGGATCTAGAGGCCGAGTGCTCCTTAATAACTCCAAAAATTGATCGACAGACATGTATACGCCATCTGGATGCGAGCTGCTAGATCGCCCTACATCCGAGCGACATCCTCTGCTTCTTCCAACCATTAGCTGAAAGTTAAGATAAGATAAAGGTTATTTATAGGGTAGCTATCACTAACTCAATTATGGAATACTACGAAATTAAAATGCATTCCTAGACGAATTCCCAAATTATATCTACCCCAAAGGACACGAAAAGGTCAAGGACACGATGATTAAGGGATTTGTAACACTTGTGCTATACTTTGATGTACCGTAATGTATGTGCATATTCTATATTTATCATATTTTGCTCTGAACTCAGCTCTGATACCAAGCTATGATACCCCATCCCAAGACCCACATTAACAAAGAGTATTACTAGGTAATACTGTCTGCTAATGCAGAGAACATGGCTGTTTAGGAGTGACCATCTATAGCATTTTCTGAAACATCTATTGAATACGTCGACTAATGCTCTAATTGTTTTTCATCTCAAGTGGATCGACATATTCAATAAATGCTTAACATAGAACTATAGGTGGATAACGGATCTATCAGAACAAAATACAACAACCAAATGCATATCACATCACAGAACAGCAGATAAACATATATATGCATATATACAGTTACATCCCCAGTACGATACAAAATGATACATCATAAGTTGTTCGAAAACCATAGTATATACAACGAGTCAAAAATTTACATCAGAGTCAAACAAAACACTACAACAACAAAAATATGGTAATAGATATCTAAGCTGAAGCATCAAAGCTAAGCTAAGTCCAAAAATAGGTATCTAACCTGAAACAACTCGGTCTGATCCAAGTATAAAATACATGGGTCATTCTAGCTAAAACAACCAGTTTAATAAGGATAAAGGATAACATGAAGCATAAGGTAGAGGGTGATAATTCTTCTCAAATGAGAAGAAATAGTTCCAAGTACATGTGGTTACTTTAAGTGATGAAATGTCACTAAGCATATATAGTCTCGAAAGAGATAACTCAACATCAAGTATAAGCATGCCTCATATCATCGGCATAATCCCAAACAACAATAATGGTTTTAGAGAAACCATACTAAAAAAAAAGAAATCCCAAAACCAGCCATAACGGCAATCTCAAATACATTCCCAAAAGAGAAATCTCAAATCTCGAAAATACGCAATAAAGGCAATCACATACACCTCCAAAATAGGAGAGTATAAATCTCAAATAAATTCCAAGAATGGCTAATATCAAATCTCAAATAAATGCCAAGTGTTGGCAAACCCAAATATCAAATTTCGAACTCTATAAGGAGCTCAATTTCCAAAGATGTAATCGCCATATATAATATCTCGGACGGAAATCAATGAAATCATCTCAAAGATATAGCACGTGCTTATGGCTGAAGCCCTCCAAGTATTGTTCTATCAAAATAAGGCACCACATCTCTTAGAAAAACGTCCCAAAGGACAACATCCCAAAGGAAAAATAAATACGTCTCTTAGACAAACATCCCGAAGGAAAAATACGTCTCAATGGACAAATACGTCTCTTAGACAAACACCCCCGAGGACAAATGACCCGAATGCCCAGTACTGGCAAATATGTCTCTTCAACAAATGTGTCATAAAATCTCAAATAGAAATCCGAAAAGTGTTAAAGTGCGTCCCATATCATACATTCTCACTCAACGGTTTACTAATCGCTAGACAATGCCATACCAGAAAGCAGTAAAAATATTTGCCTCATCTCATCAGCAAATACGTCCCGAAGGTCAAAACTATCAAACAGACAAGTTAGGAATTAACCGGTAAGATAACGCAAGTGTCTTATACCACGTGTTTTAACAAACCATTTAATTCTCCTTCCCATTCGCTCGAATAGTGCAAAAACGTGTATTTTATATATAAAATAATTTATTTGAGAAAACACAATTTCTAAACCATTTTTCAAAATCGATTTTGAAAACAATCTTTGAAAATTCCCTTATTAAAGAGAATATGTAGATTTTATAACTTGAAAATGATTTGAAAATATTATATAATAATTATTTCAAAAGCCAATTTATTTTAAAAATTATATCAAAATTATTTGGAAAAACTCGTGCTCGAAATCAAAGAAAAACATCGAAAATTCTCAAAAACCGACATTCGAATTCAATTCAAAAACCATTCAATTTGAATTCCAAATTCACCAAAATCTTGGCTAGCCTATTAATATGCATCATAGCCTTCAAAGACAATCAAAAATATCACAAAATCGAGCTATAGAATTAAGCAAAAACGAACAAGAGGCATAACAACACAGGAACAAGGCACAAAACAAGGCACCATAGGTCAACCATCAAGTCGACCTTTATGCACAATAAGTCAACCGTATGGTCGACTTACGAGGCTAGAAGGTCGACCCCTAGGTCGACCTAGGCCACGGAATTGTGCAGGTTGATTTTCTTAGCTCCGATCTGATTTTCCAAACCAATTTTCACATTGTAAATGAATGTTTCAGGTGATGAAATTTTGTACACACATTCTACAACATATGGACTATCAGCAGAAGAAAATCCAACAGCATTCCATTACCGAAATTGAAAGAAATTGACATGCAAAGAACAACCCAAAAATAGTTTATCACAGAAAAGAAACTGACTGCAGAAACACTTTACAGAAGCTATTTTCTTTGCAATTTTTGGCTAGCAGAGCGATTCTTTTAGCTAGAAGTTGTGAGCAACAACTCACCTTGCAAATAAAAAGTAAAAATCCATATTTGTGCTGAAAGGTGGAAGCTATGAGCTAGGATTGCCTTCAAGAACCTGTAGAAACATAAAACAGAAGCATGTGAACATAGAAGAACTGTTACAGGCAAACCTATTCAAAAAAGAAATTCTTTGATGAAATAATTAGGTTTATGGAGTGGATTACCTGTTGTATTCTCTTTAGATTTGATTAAAACCACAAATTATTGAAGAAAATTGGAGAATATAAACCTTAGATTGAAAATGATGGATTTTCTTTCTTTTTACTGTAACAAAATAAATGTACAGTATGGAGGAGAAGAGAAAATGTTTCTCTTTTCTTTGTCTGGTTAAGTGATAATGGGCTTGGACCTAATATCAAAAGATCTAATTAGCCTAAGTAAATAAATTATCACTAAAAACAAATATAACTTATGTAATTAACAAAACAACATGTTTTCACCAGTTTTCTTTAAAATAAATTTTGTCAAACACAATTTCATGTTAAATAAAATATTTTGCAACGTATAAAAAGATAGTTTATGTTATAAAGCATTTTCATTATAAAAAAATCTCATTTTTAAATAAATAACCAATTTACACTAATATATACATAATATGTTGTTTTTAACTTCAAAAATTACACAAAAATAAATTTCTTGTGTAATAAAATGCAACAAACCATTATTCATCAATTTTATGACCAAAACTTATTTTTAAATGAAATTTCACCTTTTTTATTTAAATAAAAAACATTCTTAAATCAAGTACTTCCTTTAAAAATTAGTAAAATAAGCAATTGGCAATAATTACTAGAATTATTGCATTTTCACTAAAAAAAATCATATTTCATTCATTTTTCACACAAATAAACAAAATAATGAAAACTTTATTTTCACATTTTATTTCTAAAATCCACTGTTTATTGCAAATAAACAATTTAAGTCTTCGAATTTATTATTAATTCACAATATTAAATTATAACCACTGTAATAATTTAATACTTACATGTAATCTCCAAAACCAGGGTTGTTACATCCTTCATGGAGAAATTATTGAAAGCCAAGCTTTCACTAATTGCAATTGGAGATGGCATTTCCAATCAACATAAAATCATCAACTTATAACACTAAGGATATGAGAGCATTTCCCTTTTCTTTCTGGTATATTCACGTTTCCTCTGTGTTCTGATTTAAATCAAGCTGTTTGATCGCTTTGTCAAAAGCTTAGTATAGCCCCTTGAAACATGTTTAAGTCCATTAATGGACTTTAACAACTTGCAAGCTTTGGCCTCACTCCTGCTGACCTTGAAACCCTCGAGCTGCGACATATAGACGGTCTCTTCTAAATCACCATTTAAAAATCCCTTCTTTACGTCCATTCGCTACATTTCATGGTCATAGAATGCAACAGTATCTAGCATTATCTGAACGGACTTAAGCATAGCTACATGCAAAACGGTCTCGTCATAATCAACACTTTGAATTTGATGAAATCCTTTCACAACCAGCCTAGCCTTATAAGTCTCTACTTGTCCATCTATATTTATTTTTTCTTAAAAATCCATTTGTAAACAATGGATTTTATCCCCTTTTTATGTCACATAAAGTCTTTACTTTGCTTTCATACATGGAATCGATCTCGGATTTCATTACTCCAAGTTAAATTGCAGAGTCTTTATTTTGCAGTGCTTATTGGAATGATAAAGGAGTGTCATCGTCTAAAACACATTATTGCAGAGTCTTTATTTTGCAGTGCTTATTGGGATGATAAAGGAGTGTCATCGTCTAAAACACATTCCCTTTTTTTTCCATCCATGAGAAAACCGTATATCTCTGTGGTGCGTGAGATTCCATACTAGACATTCTAATAGGTTATGTGTTTTCAAATACCGGTGAACTTGGTTATCCCACTGGTTTGGCTCTGTGTTCTACTTTCGGATCTCATCCAATTCTACAACTCTACTGTTAATTTCTTTCAATAGAAATTCCTTTTCCAGAAAGATGACATGTTAAGAAATAATGAACTTTATTCCTCGATGTTGTAGAAAATATATCCCATGAAATTATTAGGATATCCTATGAGTTTATTCAAAAATGATCTTGCCCTAAGCTTATTTGGAAAAAATTCTTACTGTTGGCTGGAAAAACCCACACTTCAAATAATTAAGGTTGGGTTTCTTCCCTTGCGGTGTCTTAGGCACAGACTTTGTCGTTAACAAAGTCAACACATGTGCTATGATTTCTAGCGCATATCCCAAATAGGACAGAGGTAACTCAGCCTTACTCATCATCGAACGAACCATATCTGATAAGGTTCTGTTCCTTCACTCGAAACACTGTTGTGTTATGGAGATATGGTGGAGTAATATAAGAGATAATCTCATTATCTTTTAAGTATAGTTGGAGTTCTAGTCCAACGTACGCACCTCTTCAATCGGATCAAATTATTTTAGTCTTTTGGTTCTTTTTTTGGTCTTTTGGTTCTCTTGATATTCAACCTCATTTTTGTATTCAATATCATAGATCTTATATTTGTTCTTCATAAGATATACATATCCTAGTCTGTAGAAATCGTCGGTAAATGTTATAAAATAAGAATAGTTATCTTTAGTAACCATAGAATCGAGCCATATACATCACTATGTACGAGACCTAAGAACTCATTATCTCTTTCATTGCTCCCACAAAAGGGGTGCTTGGTCATCTTACCTTTGAGTCACAACACACACTAATTAAATAATTCAGAATCAAATGATAGTAGAAAACCTTTGATTTTCAATTTATGTAGTCGTTTCTCACTTATATGACCTAGCCTACAATACAAAAGATAACTTTTATTTATATTGTTATTCGAAGAACTACTCACAAGATAGACATAATTTGTATTGATCACATAAATACCATCATCTAAAATGCCATCACAGACTTTATTACCATCTAAAATTATGTCCTATTATCCAACCTTTGACGGAGCAATATCAACATGGACTAGACAAGGTGAAATCGAAAGTTATCAAGATAGGAAGCCCAAAGAGAGCCATATAATCTAGAAATCAAGTACAACCAAGATCACGGGATAGAACAATACCATCCTAAGAAATAACAAAGCAAAAAACATCAAGGTGATGGATCGGCACCGATCAATAGAACTCCATCTGATAAGCCCCATCTCCTTCCAACTATTAATTCTCGATGCTAAAGGCCTATTCCCAACTCCATTGATCGCTCGCATGTTCTTTGCTACCGAACCTCTCAAGCACATGAAATCAGCAACTCCATTTCTTTATCGATCCATTTTTTTGGTATAGAAACAAGCTCATAACCATGTAGATAAGATAGGAATCATAAAGCAAACAACAAGGCGACATCACACAAAGCAATGTGAAGGATATATAAGAAGATCTTTTGGATCAGTACCGATCAATAACTGCTTACTGATCTGGTCATGTTTTCTTGAAAGCAACTGATGTTAGATAGTGGAGATCATGGAGGAAGACGTGATGGAGCATTTCCCGCCAACCTACGACTATAAATAGGAGGCTAGGGCTTATTTTTAGGGATCTTTTCATTTCCTTGCAATTTTAACATATTTTCTTGTAATTTCCTATAGAGTGGTACCAAGCCATAAGAACCGTACTTGTAAACAACAAGATAATCAATAAAAATCTTAAGTGGACGTAAGCAACGACTTAGCCGAACCACTATAAACGTTTTAATGTCTTATTTCTTACTCATTTTCATTTACAATTCTTCAGTTTCATTCTCTACTTATATCTTCGGTGTTTGTGCCATATTTTGGTACTAATATTTTGGTGCTTTCACTAAAAAAATGATTCATTCTGTTTGGATCCATTGTCTACTATTAGATTACCAAAATCTAAGAGATATACCAGTTTTCTTCATTCTTAGAATTTTTAACTACTTAGATTTTCAAAAAACCCACACAAGTGCTTTCTACCATGGCTCCTATAAGAGGTCGATCCACTACTTCACATGTTGTTGGCAATGTTGGTTCCCAACATGTTGAGGAGGTTGCACGGTAAACAACTACGAAGGTTAGAATCGAACAGATGTGATTACTGAAAGTGACTGCTATGTGGCTAGTTATCACTTAGGATCGTGTAATACGGAATGTATTATAATCTGAATGTGGATACGGATAATAATAGTAAAGTAAATAAGAATAAGCACATCATGAGTTTTTATATTGGTTCGAACTTTCCGTTCTATTTCCAGTCCCAGACTTCCCTCTGGAATTTCTCACAATAACCCTTCACTTAACCCGGAGGAATACATATACAACACCTGAGCAACCGATCAGAATTTTTCAGCCTCTAACAACCGAAAGAGGACTTTACCCACCTGAACAACCGAACAGGACTTCAACAGTTTCAATAAAATTGTTTGACACTTTGTGTTCTTGTTAACACTGATTTGTATTCGATAGTAAAACCTTCCTATAATCTTTTCCTCAAGTATATATGTGTATGTAAAGATTTATAAAGGAGAATATTGCTTTGAATCGAAGAATAAGTTAATTAATTAAAAGATTCAAGCAATATATGAAAGCTGTGAATTCTTTTCAGAATGGAGAGATAGTAAAGAGTATGATCAGAAAATAAAAAGAAATTCGGTGATTTGTGAATTGAATCTTATGTGTTTATATAGTAATTAAATAGTTGCAACCATTCACGAAGAGTTCTGATCAAATGAAGCATCCATACCCCCTTCAATTTAGATCGCATCTCTTGGCAAATGGAAGTGTCTATTCAGAAAAATAGCCGTTGAAAGAATTCAGTCGACTGACCCAAAACGACCAGTCAACTGAATGTTCAAAGTTGGTGCAAAATAAGGAGTTTCTATGCACCTGGGCAGATTCAGTCGACTGGCCATATTTGGTCGGTCGACTGATCTAACAGTCAGTGCACAGTTCTCATATATGTTAAAACATTTAAAGCTTAAAACTACTTTGGTTTGAGTGAACTACTTGAGGATGGATTTTAACAATTCTAAGACTAAAAACTTCGACAAATTAACATACTATACTCAGTTTTGTAGTCTTGTCTCCTTTGTATATTTCTTTCTCTTTTTGTCGCTTGTCCATATAGTCTCATTTACTGATTTGATTAAGCTCTTTATCATGAATCAAAACTTATGATTCAACATCCTCCCCCTTTTTGATTGATGACAACCTGTTATAGATAATACTATATTTTGAGAAATATATAACGGGAGTTATATACATCTCCCTCTGAATATATAGTGACATGTTTAATCCCTGCAAGAAATGGCTAGTCATACAAATTTCTCCCCCTTTGTCATCGACAAAAAGGAAATAATAATAATTTCATCATTGAACTAACTAAATATTGCAACCAAGAAAAAAACATAGATTTGAAATTGTTACTAATACAAACTCATAAATAGAATGTTTGGAATCAAATAGATAACTTACTACTACCAAGAGATAACATCATCAATCAGAGTCAGACTCTATCTCTTCTTCTTGTTCCACTTGCATTGGACTTTTTCCTCTGGAGGAACTTCCCACAAACTTTCTGCCTCCCCTATTGCCGCTTGTGTCGGAACTTGTGTGTTCTTTTGATGTTGACCAAGTAAAGCGAGGAGCTGGGCGTTTACTTGGATCACGTTGAGAAGTCTCCGTAGTGGTGGAAGAGGAACAAGATATCGCATCCCATAAAATCCCGAAGAAAATCTTAATTTTTTCAAATTTTTTGTCAATTTTCTTATCGAGATTTTTGATGCGAGAATCCAAAATGACTTGATTTCTCACAATTAAATCAATAGATTCCCGAGTGCTTTGGGATGGATTTGGTATTCAAATGTCATCACTTGATTGTTGTTGATGTGGAGTAGAAATTTGTTGAGGAGGTCGAGATTTCCATTCTTGAAAAGTCGTGATAGTTAAAGGTCTAGGTGGCAATTTCATAAGGCTTATTGTGCAGCTATTTAGAGTTTTGCAAAAGTATCGGATTCCAGAATCGGAACCTGGAGATTCATAAGTAGTCGCATAATATATTCTCCATAATAAATAATGTTCACACGACCTTGGTTAAATGATAAGAATTCCTCTAGAATAAGTTTCCGCCAATTTATTTGGACTTCTCCCTAAATAGCATACAATGCCTTAAAGTTGTTTGGATAGACAAGCTCTAAGAGCCAGTACAGGGAAGAACGATGTGCATTAAAGCTCGATGCATAATTCTAGTTGTAAATCATAATGCGATAGACTTAAGTTCGGTCATGTCATGTTCTAAGAACCGATGACTTACTTCATCTCGCTCTCCTATGGGTACATTTAATTCTTCTAAATTAATACCATTCGTTGAAGTATAAAGAATATGACCAATTCTATCTAAAGAAAGAAATATTTGTCGACCACATACTAAACTCCTAATGCAATTATCACGATACGTGGGTTTTGATGGCCTAAATTCAAATTAGCATACAATTTTTTAACCAAGGTGTGATTTATCTTGATATTATTCTGATTGTGATCTATGAGTGACTCTAGATGGTTTCTCCTTGCTAACTCTTGAATCCTATATGGAGCAAAATCGGAAAACACGATAAAAAAAACCTTCAAAAAATCGTGCTTCTTTCATTTATTCCACCTTCGGACTGTAGTAGCATCATAGAGCCATTGAGCAATCTGAGAATCAATCGGCTTAGAGGAGGAAGAAGAGGCATGTCTAGATCTCTTGGGTTGACGAGGAGCCATTTGAAAATAGTAAAGTAGTAGAGCATTTTGAAAATATTTTGAAACTAGGGTTTTAGAATTCTGAAGTTAGAAGGTAAGGGTAAAAGGTGAAAGAGGATATAGAGGGTTGGTGGGTTAAAAAGGTAGGTAAAAAGGCGTAAAAGAGGCTCAGGTTGCTAGTTAGTCGACTGGACAAATATGGTCAGTCAACTGAACTAGTATCTTGAAACCCTCTATTTCAGGTTCAGTTGACTGGCCATATTATTTCAGTCAACTGGATATGGAAAGAATGCTTTCTGTTTTATGATTCAATCGACTGGCTATTTTCTTTCAGTCAATTGAATATGGTCTGAAAACACTCAGTATTCAGATTCAGTCGACTGGTCGAAAATTTCAGTCGACTGAATCATGTATTTTGCAGCATATACAATATTTTCGAAAAATAATACAATCAATACTATTTTAAATGATGCATATATATTAAGAGAAAAAAATTAAAAAGTAAAAAAAAATACTTGGAAGAAGGAGTCAATGGAGACTTAGAGGTGGTTCGTTCATCCTTCGTCTTCTCTACATATGCATGGTTTCAATGGTGACCAACGATTTCCACGCTCCCATGAATTCGAAGAGACAGGTGGAGCCTGTGCCGACTGATCCCATGGATTTCAAGAGGAAGATAGCGTAGGCAGATGAACCCCAGATGAAGTTGGCCTGCAGAACTTCCATCCAATCTGCTCCAGTAAACTAGGCGTCTTGAATTCATTTTCTGTTCGTAGTATATCTCGTGTTGAATCATTATAGATTCCCTCTGGTAATGACATATATCATCAATTTTTTGTTTGATTTGAGGAGAACCAAAGAACAGAAAACGTCTCGCCTTCTTTTTCTCGAGAGCATAGCCTGTGTGATAATTTGACGGTCTGGCCGGTTCATGTGTAAGTGTAGGTGTAGGTAAACTTGACGAGCCATATGATGGTGTTGAAAAATCGATAGTAGAGTAAGCAGATCCATTTGATTAATCTTGTGAAGACATTTTGGTTGAAAGAAGACTAGAAATTTATGTAGAAGATACGAATTCGTTTGAGACAAAGCTTTTTGATGGAGAATAAAGAGTAGAAGTCTGAGATATATATATATATATACGAAAATATGCAGTTAGAAGTTGATGGATTTATGTATAAACTGAAAAAATTAAGGATGAAAATTAAACAAGAATTTATGGCTGAAAATTTTCATGAAAAGTTAAAAAAAATATAAGGAGGAAATTGTACAAGAAGTAGATGTGAAAAATTGAATGGTCAAGTGGAAGAGACATAGGCTTATCAGACTCAAGGTGCAAAGTTCGAGTACAATAAAAAAGAATTTTTTTAAATTAAATTAGTACTTTTATAATTCCTTTAAGGAAATTATACCTAGTTCTCTTCTTAGATTTATAAAACAATGTCATTGAGTGGTTTAATGAAAATATCAGCTAACTGATTTTCAGAATTTACAAATTCTAAATTTATTATATCATTTTCAATATTATGATGAAGAAAATGATGACGAATATCAATATGTTTAGTTCATGAGTGATTGACAGAATTTTTAGATAAATTTATTACACTAGTGTTATCGCAATATATTATAGATTTATTTAATTTTATATCAAAGTCTTGTAATGTTTGTTGCATGTAGATTACTTGAGCATATGCTAAAGCTGCAGATATATATTCTGCTTCACATGTCGATAGTGAAACGCAATTTTGTTTTTTGCTAAACCAAGATACTAAGGATCGTCCAATGAAATGACAAGTTCCACTTATACTTTTTCTATCTGTCCGACTTCCTCCAAAATCAGCACCGCTATAAGATACTAGTTCAAAAGGACATTCTTTTGGATAAAATAATCCTAAATCTTTGGTTTTGCTTAGATAACGAATTATACGTTTAACTTCTCGCATATGTGATTCTTTAGGATTTGCTTGAAATCGAGCACATAATCAAACACTCATCATAATGTAAGGTCGACTAGCAGTTAAGTAAAGTAATGATCCAATCATACTATGATATAGTTTTTGGTCAACACTTTTACTATTTTCATCTTTATCGAGATGTATAGTTGTACTCATAGGAGTTGGTTTTGCAGAAGTGTTTTCCATGCCGAACTGTTTAATTAGATTATTGCAATACTTTTCTTGATTAATAAAAATTCCATTTTGTAATTGCTTGATTTGCAATCCAAGAAAATATGATAGTTCTTCCATATGTGACATTTCAAATTTATTTGTCATTATAGTCGAAAATCCCTGACATAGTTTACATTTGTTGAACCAAAAATAATATCATCAACGTATATTTGTATAATTAAAATATCCTGTTTATTTTTCTTAATAAATAATGTTTGATCAACTTTTCTTATCTCAAAACCAAATTCTAGTAGATAGCTTTTAAGTCGGTCGTACCAAGCACGAGGTGCTTGTTTTAAACCATATAAAGCTTTCTTAAGTTTATAGATGTGATCTGGAAATTTTTCATGAGTAAAAAGAGGAGGTTGTTCAACATAAACACTTTGTTTTATATATCCATTTATAAAAGCACTTTTAACATCCATTTGATATAATTTAAAGTTATGAAAACATGCATAAGCCAATAGAATACGTATAGCTTCTAGTCTTGCAATTGGAGCAAACGTTTCTTCATAGTCTATTCCCTCTTCATGATTATAACCTTGTGCTATTAATCTAGCCTTATTTCTGGTAATGTTACCATGTTCATCAGCTTTGTTTTTGAAAACCCATTTTGTACCAATGACTGATTGATCACTTGGTTTAGGAACTTATTCCCAAACTTCGTTTCTTTCAAATAGATTTAGCTCTTCTTGCATAGCTGTAATCCAATAGTCATCAGTTGAGGCTTCCTTAATATTTTTAGGTTCTATTTAGAGAGAAAAGTTTCTCTATATGACTCATTCGATTTAATTGATGTCTTGTTATTACATTTGAATTTACTTCTCTAATTTTATTTTGAACAAAGTGATCTCTAATAATTCTTGGAGGTGATCTTACTATATTATCATCATTAACAATGTTTTTATTTTCTATAGAATTATTAGAATTATTATTTTGAAAAATAACATCATCATCTTCTGAATTATTTGTCTGAATTTTATTTGAATTATTTTCAAAATTTGTAATCTTGGAAGAAATTTTGACATTTTCATCAAATGAAACATGAAGAGTTTCTTCAATTACTTTAGTTCTTGTATTAAAAACTCGATAAGCTTTGCTTCTTTTCGAATATCCTATGAATATTCCTTCATCGGATTTTGGATCAAATTTGCCAAGCTGATCTTTAGTATTAAGTATGAAACATTTTGAAACAAAATCTTTGAAATATGATATATTTGGTTTTCTACCATTTAAAAGTTCATATGGAGTATGTTTTGTTAATGATCGAATAGAAACACGATTCAAGACATAGCAGGCAGTTGTAACTGCTTTTGTCCAAAAGTGATTAGGTAAAGTGCTTCCACTTAATAAAGTTCATGCACATTCTTGTAATGTTCTGTTTTTCCTTTCTGTAACTCCATTTTTTTGTGGTGTTCTAGAAAATGTGAAATTATGATTAATTCCTTTTTTGTTACAAAAATGTTTGAAGGCTTCATTTTTAAATTCACCACCATGATCACTTCTAATATTTTTAACTTTTAAATTCTTTATATTTTGAATTCTTTTTACAAAAATTTTAAAATTCTCAAAAACATCACTTTTATGCTTCATAAAATTAGTCCGTGTATATCTTGAAAAATCATCTACAACAACAAACATATATCTATTGTGATTAATATATTGAACTTGAGTAGGTCTGAAAAGGTCCATATGTAGTTGTTCAAGTGGTTGTGTTGTAGATATGACTTTCTTAGATTTAAAGGAAGATTTTGTTAATTTTCCTAACTGACAAGCATCACAAATATTATCAATTTTGAATTCCTTATCAAGTAGTCCTTTAACAAGTTTATTTTTTAGCTATTTTACTAATAGTATTAATATTTATATGACAGAATCTTTTGTGCCATAGCCAAGAATCATTTTCTGTAGCTATTAAACACATATTTGTGTTACGATTTATATTCATATTTAAAATATAAATATTTCTATCTCTTATACCTTCAAAAATTAAATTTTGATTTTTATCAGAGATATTAAATTTATTCTCTGAAAAAGATATATTAAAACTTTTATCACATAATTGACTATACTTAATAAATTATGTTTTAAGCTTTTTAACTAATAAAACATCAGTAATGAGAGGTGAGTTAGAGATACCGTTATTGCTCGCATAGCCTTTGTCGATGACATAACCTTTTGAATTATCTTCAAAGTGACTAATCCTCCATTTGAGTAGACTATGTTTGTTAACATATCTTTATTACCAGTCATGTGTTTCGAGCAACCACTGTCTAAAATCCATTTTCCTCTCTTTTTAAGTGGTACCTGCAAAAAATAAAGATTAAAATGGTACCCACTTTTCTTTTTAGGGTCCTAAGAGTAAGGTCTTAGGAAACCAAACATAAGAAGGTTCAGAATTCCCTTTATAAATATAATTCGCATTTTTATGAACAGTTTCCATAAATATTTTGACATGCTTATTCCTAATTAAGTTACTATTTGTTTTTGGAATCCAAATTTTAATAGTCTTAAAATCTTTATAAACTGTTTTCTTTAAATCTTTCCTATTTTTGTTTTTAAACTTATTTTTAAACTTTCCAGATTTCTTTGGATTTTCAATTTTCTTATATCCTAATCCCATTTTATTTGAAGTAGACTGAGAATTTTCTATTATTTTAGAAAGATTTTCTCGTCTTTTATTAAAATTAGAAATATTTTTATTAATGTCTTCTAGCTTACTTTTAAAACCATATTTTTCTAACTCTAATACTTTAGTGTTAGATTTTAAATCATTAATTTCAACTGATAAATCATCATTTTTATTCTTCTAAGTTTTTAATTCTTGAGTTATCATAGAAAGTTGAGATGCTAAATTAGAATTAGATTCTTGAGATTTTCAGGTTCTTCTTCGAGAATTTTCTTTTCATCTCTAAGCATACTAATTTCTAATTCAGATCTATTCAGTTTTCCTTGTAACTCCTTATTTTTCTGTTTAGTTTGTTTTACAAAATCTACTAGTTCTGAATTAAGTTCAGCTAAATCTTCAAAACTTAGTTCACTTACATCATCATTTGTAGCCATGAAGCATACATTTTCTTGCTCTGTGTCACTGTCACTGTCGCTTTCTGATGATGAAGAATCTGATTCATCCCATATTACAGAAAAAACTTTCTTTTGAATTTGTTCTTCTTGAATTTATTTTTCTGTTTCTCTGGATAATCTTTCTTTATATGACCCTTTTTATGACATTCATAATATTCCATGACAGAAGATGATGGTTTATTGCTATTATTGTTATTACAGTTATTTTTGTAACTCCTGATCCTGTTATTCTTTTTGAATTTCAAAAACTTATTGAATTTCTTAGCAATAAATGCCATATCCTCTTCATCCGAGTTAGAGTCATCTTGTTCTACTTAAAATGCTATATTCTTTTTATCATGTGCTTTAACTTTTTTTGCCTGCAAATTTACTTCATATGACATTAGATTTCATATTAACTCTTCTGGTTTCATGGTTGAAAGATCGTTTGCTTCTTTAATAGCTAGAACCTTTCTTTCCATTCATTCGTTAGAGAGTTTAGGATTTTTGATACTATATCAAAGTCAGAATTTTTTTCTCCTAGAGCCAATAGTGAATGATATATATCTTGAAATCTAGAGTACATGTCATTTATATTTTCATTTGATTTCATTTTGAAATTTCGAAATTGATATTTCAACATAGAAAATTTTCTTTTTTAAACTTTGTTAGTCCCTTCATGAGTTACATTTAGAGTTCTCCATATCTCATAAGCATTTTTACACATACAGACTCTATTAAACTCATTTTTATCTAATGCACAGAATAACATATTCATAGCTTTAGCATTCGTAGTAGCATCAGTTTTCTATGCAACAATCCAAGTTGGAAAATCTTTTGTTGGAATAGTCTATTCGTTTTGAGTAATGTTCCAAGTTTCAAAACCATTAGATTGCATATATATTCTCATTCTAGTTGAACAGTAATTATAATTCATGTCATTGAATAGTGGAGGTCGTGCAATAGATTGACCTTCAGTAAAACTAGAGTTAGTGATAGTGCCTGAGATGGTGTTATTTTCCATATTAGCAAAAGATTATCAAATAACTGTATTACGGTTATAGGATGTCCTACTCTAATACCAAATGAAAGTGACTACTGTGTGGCTAGTTATCACTTAGGATTGTGTAATATGGTATGTATTATAATCTAAATGTGAAAATAGATAAAGTAAATAAGAATGAGCACATCAGAGGTTTTTATACTGGTTCGAACTTCTCGTTCTATGTCCAGTCCCAAACTTCCCTCTGGAATTTCTCACAATAACCCCTCACTTAACCCGGAGGAATACGTATACAACACCTGAGCAACCGATCAGGATTTTTCCGCCTCTAACAACCGAAAGAGGACTTTACTCACCTGAACAACCGAACAGGACTTCAACAGTTTCAATAAAATTGCTTGACACTTTGTGTTCTTGTTAACACTGATTTGTCTTTATAATACAACCTTCCTATAATCTTTTCCTCAAGTATATATGTGTGTAAAGATTTAGAAAGGAGAATATTGCTTTGAATCGAAGAATAAGTTAATTGATTCAGAGATTCAAGCAATATATGAAAGTTGTGATTGCTTTTCAGAATGCAGAGATAGTAGAGAATATGATCAGAAAATAAAAAGAAATTCGATGATTTGTGAAGTGAATCTTATATGTTTATATAGTAGATAAATAGTTGAAACCATTCACGAAGAGTTCTGATCAAATGAAGCATCCATACCCCTTCAATTTAGATCGTATCTCTTGGGAAATGGAAGTGTCTATTCAAAAAAATAATTGTTGAAAGAATTCAGTCGACTGACCCAATACGACCAATCAACTGAATGTTCAAAGTTGGTGCAAAACAGGGAGTTTCTGTGCACCTGGGCAGATTCAGTCGACTGGCCATATTTGGTCAGTCGACTAACCTGACAGTCAGTGCACGACTCTCATATATGTTAAAACGTTTAAAGCTTAAAACAACTTTGGTTTGAGTGAACTACTTGAGGATAGATTTTAACAATTCTAAGACTAAAAAGTTTGACAAATTAGCATACTATACTCAGTTTTGTAACCTTGTCTCCTTTGCATATTTCTTTCTCTTTTTGTCGCTTGTCCATATAGTCTCATTTACTGATTTTCTTAAGCTCTCTATCATGAATCAAAACTTATGATTCAACAATTACTATGGTTGAGATGGACCATATGATGAAGCAAATAGAAGACAAGCTCCAGGAAAGTCGTAATGAACTAAATCAGCTAATGAAGGAGAGCTTGGTTTGTTAAATCGATTGACAAGTAGTCATAGGAGAATTAGGAGGGACATACCACATTTTGGTTCAAAATTTGATAGTTCCTCGTCATCGAAGCAAAGGAAGAGGAACATGAAACAAAAGATGGTTCAAAAGGAGACTGGAGCATCGAGACAACGGCCTAGACCAAGTCGGGGTGAAGGGAGATGGATCGATACCGATCCATCAATTGGGATCGATACTGAACCATCCAATTATAGTTCTACTGCTCGATTTTTGAATGATAATGTTGACTTGGCTTCTGGTCAGGCTAGAATGCTAGAAATCAAGAGGTTGTTACAGATTCGCCTTGAAGAAGTCCTGCCAAATGTATGGTTCTCCTAAAGTTAGGGGGGCTAGGTATCATGAAACAAACCAAGAGCGTTTGCTAGACCAAACACTTGGGTCGAATCATGATCACCTTATTCAGTAGATCCACCCAAGCCAGATTTGACTAAAATGGTCGAAGACTGGTAAGAGCCGGCATCAGACCGATGATAAGTGGGGTTCCACCCCGAGTCGAAATACGTTCACATAAGTCATCTTGCATGAGGAATACCCAAGGAAATTTGTGATGCCAACAATGCCATCCTATGACGGGAATACGGATCTGAGACAACACTTGATGAAGTGTGGACGATATATGGATTCTGTCAGGTCTAGTGATGTTGTATGATGTTGTACGATGTTGTTGTTTCTCGATTTTCTTGGAGGGAGTGGCGACGATGTGGTGCACCTGGCTGCCGTCGAGATCCATTCGTCTTTTAAGCAATTAGAGTGGAAATTCGTTAAGCAATTCTGCATACACACAACTCATCAAAGGACGCTATGTCACTTTCCAACCTCTTCCAAGGAGTGGGAGAGTCTTTGAATGATGTCCTACATAGGTTTAATACCGTAGTGAATGAAGTGAGCAACGCTCAAAAGGATATGGTGTTCATGGCATTGGTTAGAGGGATTCATCCCAATACTGATTTCGGGAGGGGGTTGAAGATGAAACTCCCACCGATGATGGATGTGTTCTATAGAAAGGTGAATCGGTTCTTGCGCTTGGCAGAGGAAAGTGCTAACGCCGGAAAGACCAATGTTGGACAGTCAGCATAGGTAGTACAAAGTAATGTTGCTGTGAAACAATCCGGAGGGAATTCTAGCAATGTTGATGTCAATGGGAGAATCGAAGTGGTGAGCAGAGCAAAAACAATAATGGGGGTAAAGATAAGAAATTAGATATAAGGAGACATCCGAGAATCCCAAAGTTTGACGGTTATACTGTTAGGAACTGAGTTGATGATGTTTTGATGACAACAACCTTATATAGTTATTATACTTTACTTTATAAAATATATACTAACATTTTCATATAGATATATGTATGTATGTATGTATGTATGTATGTATGTATGTATGTATGTATGTATGTATATAGGAAGTATATGCAGGTATTATCGAAGACTGATCAGTATAAAGACTCAAGCATCAAGATGAAGATTAGAGATTCAAGATTCAAGACTCTAGAGAATCAAGATTTCAAGATCTCAAGATAAGTGTCTAGTATTTTGTTAAAACTTCATAATAGCACTCTCATCTTTCGTCCAATTTTCTTTTGGGATGGAACCCAATTTCTATCGAAACCAGTGGCTTACAAACCCACGACAAGTAGCTTACAAACCTACGACGAGTGGCTTACAAACCCACGAAAATCAAAATCATTTAAACTACTTTGTACAAGTTCTCGAGTCCTATGGAGGAGCTCTGTAGGAAGGTTCTTGCAATTTCAGTTTAAATAGATTTTTCAAAATATTATTAAATCTGTTTTTCAAAATGTTTTAGCTTTCAAAATCATGTTTTCAAAAATGTTTTCAAACTTTGTTTTAGCCTTGAAATATTCCTCCATTCTGATTTTAAAAAAAAACTTCTATTTTTAAAACATCAAAACTTATTCTGATTTTAAATATTACTTATATAATTGACGGTCTATATCAATTATATATATATATATATTTAAAATAATGTTTTATATCCATTCTCTATCTCAAAATATTGTTTAAACACTTTATATTTCTTCAGAGAAGTTTCAACTTGTTTTAAATTCAAATTCTTTTACAAAACAACATCTCTACAATTTTGAACTGAGGGATGTCGACATATGGGGATACCCCATGTCGACATGGTGACAGTTGGATTCAAAATTCAAATTTCAAAAGAAGTGTCCATTCTTTCAAAAACCTTTCACCAATGGTTATGACCATTGTGCATCTATATAAAGGCTTCCAAAACGAATTTTTTTAACAACTACTTTCTTATTTTCTTCACTCCTTCTTCTCCACCATTCCATATCCATAAAACTTCATATTTTCAAGATCGTGCCATCATTCTGCCAAATTCTCAATAGGAAATCATTTAGATACTCTCTCTATTTGATTCTCCATCATTCTACTAAAGATCAAAGTGCTATTCAGAGTTATAGGATTAATTTTTATTCAAAAAGTCCATAGAGTCTATCTATTCAAAAGGATTGTTATTAAGAAGTATTAGGGTGATCTTGTGTCCCGTAAATCAAGAGAGTTTACCCCAGACTCGGAGATAGGAGGGTTCCTCAAGGCCTTAGAAATTGAGGGTTGTAATTTGGATATTGGCTTATAAAAATCTGTACAAGGATATTGCCTTGGTGCAGGACTGGATGTAGGAGGATTCCGAACCAGTATCAAATCCGGTATGTTCTTTCCTTTTACTTGCTTTACTTTACTATTTGCATTTGTTATATGTTCTGTGATCATTCTGTGTTAGAATTATGTTTAGATTTGTGTTGAAAGTTTTAATTTAGTCATATAGTTCATATATTCTTTAAAACACTATTCACCCCCCCCCTCTAGTGTTATTTCTGCCTTAAGATCCTTAATCCGCATCCCTAACATATACAACATTGAACAACACAATTGAGAATATATATTTGGCTACCCAAGGTAAGGAGCAATATAGGCAGCCGGCTCCTAGAGAGTTGATTGTGAAGGAAAAGAAATCTGGTAAGTTTTGCAGATTTCACAAGACATATGGTTAAAACACCATAGAATGCACATATTTGCTTGATGTGATCGAAGAAGATTTGTAAGAAGAAATACAACAGTTTGTGCAAGCTTCACAGGATGGTGGGCAAGGAACTTCAAACCTCCAACCAAGGCAACCTGGGCCTAGTGTTGATGAGCCTAGGGGGCTTGAGAAGTGATAAGTAATCAATATTATCATCAGAGGACCACATCCAGCTAAGAAGAGCTGGGACGAGATGGAACGGTATGCGGGAGCATTGAAACACGTAGTGAGTAAGAGCTGTTTTTCCATCAAAGATGATTTTCTGGCAAAGCAACTCGGGACTATGACATATGATATTGTGTTCTGAAATAGAGATGCTGATGGGGTAGAGGCCCCAGTGATTTAACCGCTTTTGATATAAGTCATGATTGGCCCAGATGTTGTAAGGAAAGTGTTAGTTGGCCGTGGGAGTTCAGTTAACATTATGTTCAAGAAAGCCTACAACCAAATGCTTCTGGAGGGCAAGGACTTAAACCGTGTAAATCTCCGATCTAGGGATTTAACAGGAGTACTACTAAGCCTGTAGGATGCGTGGATCTACTAGTGGTACTTAGAGAAGACAACCACAAGAGAGCATCGGTCGTGCCATTTATTATGTTGGACATTTACTCTACTTACAATGTTTTTTTAGGCCGACCGTCCCTTGCTGAATTTAGAATGACCATCGCTCCATGGTGCTTAACGATGAAGTTTTCGACCGAGAATGGTGTGAGATTTGATTAAGGATAACATGGGATTGGTCGCGAATGTTATTTCGCCAAACTAAAGGAGGTGAGGCGAAGAGAGAAAGGAAATGGTGTTGTGAGGACTCTCTGCATCAAGGGTTTGGATGCATAACACAGTCGGTTCCATAAGATTATGGATCTGTGGAAAGAGCCAGAGGATGGAAGGGCAGCTCTAGTTGAGTTGACACTCAACATCCCGATCAATCAGGATGATCCTATACAGGTCCTAAAGCTCGGATTGCAGCTTGGCATGAAATTGATGAAAGAGTTAGTTGGTTTTCTCTAGGCGAACATGGATGTATTTGCCTAGACTCACTCAAACATGTATGGAGTATCACCAGAGATAGAGAGCCATGCATTAAATAAAAATCCCGAATGTGTTCCTGTGAAACAAAAATGACGCGGCCTAGGTTCGATGAGATATGGTACACTCAAAGAGGAAGTGGAGATGTTGAAAGATAATAACTTCATCCGCGATGCCTTGTACTCGGAGTGGGTATTAAATCCAGTCTTGGTGAAAATGTAAAACGAGAAGTGGACGGCATGCATCGACTATTCTGACTTGAATAAAGTGTGCACAAAAGACGGCTTCCCACTCCCAAGAGTCGATCAGTTGGTAGACTCAACATCCTAACATGAATTCCTCTTGTTCATGGATGCATACTCTGGATGCAATCAGATTCCTATGCACATCCCGAACCAGGGACACACTATCTTTATAACCGATCTGGAACTAACTTATATCTTGTCATGCCTTTTGGATTGAAGAACATCAGAGTGACTTACCAAAGGTTGCTGAATAAGATGTTTAGAGATCAGATCGGATGCTCGATGGAGGTCTATGTGGACGATATGTTTGTGAAGTCATGGTGATCGAGGAACCACGTTGATGACTTGGCAGAGATGTTCAGCGTTCTCCGAAAGTATGAGACGAAGCTTAATCCCTTGAAATGCTCATTTGAAGTTGTTTTAGGGAAATTATTAGGCTTCATCGTGAACTCCCATGGAATCGAAGCCAATCCAGAGAATATCAAAGCACTGGAAATGATCAAAGATGTTCAGAGCTTGAATGGGAAGGTTTTCGCCTTGAGTCGATTCGTCTCCAGAGCCACTGACAAATGCATCCCTTTCTTTGATGTTATCAATAAAGGGAAGGGGAATTTTGCTTGGATGCAAGAATGTATTGATGTATTCCAGGCTCTGGTGGATCACTTGGAGAGACCCCCTATACCGTCTAAACCACTGGATGGTGAAGACTTGTTTATTTATCTGGCTGTGATGGTCCATGCTTTGAGCGTCACATTCATACAGGAGGAGTCCCGAATCCAACGACCGGCGTACTACATCAATGAGTGGTTGACAAGAGTAGAAATAAATTACCCAAGTTGAAATAGTTTGCATATTGCGTATTAATTGCTTTAAGAAAACTCTGCCCCTACTTTCAGGCTCATCCAATCAATGTTCTGATCGACTAGCCTTTAAGACAGGTCCTGCGATGACTTGAGACCTCTGAAAGAATGTTGAAATAGAATAGTGAATTGAGCCAGTTTGACATAACCTATCATCCCCGAAGAGCAATCATGGGTCAATCTTTAGTGTATTTCGTTACTGAATACACTATGTGAGATGACACTCTAGAGAGCAGTGGGAGAAAAATGCCTAATGGAAGATGTATACAGATGGTGTGTCTAACGAACATTTTTTTGGTGTTGGAGTCGTGCTAGTGACTCTCGACGAACATCTGATTTGTTATACCTTGAAACTCAACTTTCCTGCAACAAACAATTAAGCGGAATATGACGCCTTGATTGTAGGGTTCAAGATCGCCAAGGAACCGAGGATCAGAACTATGCATATCTTATGTAATTCCCAACTAGTAGTATGCCAAGTATGGAAAGAGTTTCCGGCGAAGGGAGCAAGGCTAGCTCCTTATCTTAACCGAGCTCTTAAGTTGCTTATTAATGTTGAATATTACACTGTAATGCATATTCTTAGAGAATAAAATGTGAAGGCTGACTCGCTAGCCAAGTTTGCCAGTTTCGAAGATGCACAGCTTATAGGCATAGTTCCAATGGAAGTGTTGTCGGCTTCGAGCATGGATCAAATGGTTGTTGATTGGATCTTGGAGGCCGAATGTAAGAGAGAGTCATGGATGGCTCTGATAAAGAACTACATGCAGAGAGGATTCCTTCCATAAAGGAAAAATGAAAGACGTCAACTCCTTCGTAAAGCTGCAAGATTCATCATGCAAGGAATACTTTACAGAAAGGGATTCTCGGTGCCTATGCTTCGTCGTGTTGCCAAAGATGAGGCCAAACAAGTCATGAGAGAAGTACATGAAGGGGCCTCCAACGACTACACCGAGGGGCAGACCCTAACGAAGAAGATCCTTCGTTATGGATATTTCTAGCCTACTATCAATCAAGACACGACTAATTACACCAAAAAGTGTGACAAGTGCCAGAGATTCACCAAGATTACAAGAGCCCCACCAATGGAGATTACTCAAATGGTCAGTCCCTGGTCATTTGCACATCAGGGAATCGATATCATTGGTGTGCTGCTGATATCCGAAGGTGGCGCGAAGTAAGCCATCATTGCTGTAGATTACTTCACCAAATAGGCTGAGGCAGAGCCATTAGCCATAATTACCACAGAGAAAGTAATGAACTTCGTGGTCAGAAACATCATCTTTCATTTTGGGGTTCCATAAGTGATCATTTCTGATAGTGGGATCCAATTCAACATTGTCGAATTTAAGGATTTTTACTGCAGACACTACATTAGGAAAAGATTTGTAGCGGTGTCACACCCCCAAAGGAAATGAACAGGTTGAAGCAGTAAATAAGATTATCAAGTCCATTCTTAAGATGCGATTGGAGAATGTCAAGGGCAAGTGGGTCGATGAACTTCAGTTAGCACTTTGAGCTTATCGAATGACCCACAAGTTTATGACCGACCACTCTCCATTCCCCCTTGCTTACGAGTTAGAGGATATGATCCTAGTTGAACTTGAAGTACCTTCTCATTGAGTTGCTCGCTATAATCCACGGACAAGTGAAGAACTCCTGCTAGATTCTCTCATTATGATCGATGAAAAGGACGATGAACTTGACTTGTGGGAAGACGCATATTGAAGCCGAGTCGCCTGATACTACAACACCAAGGTAAGGGCTCGAGCCTTTGTAATTGGTGAACCTCGTTCTCAAACGAATCTTCCCAGGCCTTGGGACTTGGATCCGAGTTGGGAAGGTCCATAGGCGATTGAGAAAAACTTGCAGATGGCACGTTCAAGCTAGTAACGGCAGATGGGATCTCACTCCCATAGACATGGAATAGAAAGCACTTATGATGCTATTTCAATTGAATGTAAATTTGTTCATATTCAATCAAATCTATGTAGCCAGACAGAATCTGTCATTTCTAATGTTTATGAAAGAAGTGACTTCCGAAGCTCCTAAATCTATTTATACCTTTTTTACACCGTGAGCAGGGTTGTGTTTAAATGAATCTGCATGTGCAAAATGCAGGTATGCAGATACCCAAAGAAAGGTGCTAAGTTTCTGTAGTCCATGATCGGACGCACGAAGCATGACTGCACTTGTTATCTAGAGATAGGTACCTAGCAACTCCCCTAAACCATGACTCGGGGCAGGAGTATAAACTTTCAAAGGTTGAATGAGATAGTTCACCTTTACGGCTCATGCCTAGAGTTTGGTAGAATATCCATACCTTGCCCGAAGTAGGCAACATGAATGGTCCGCACCCGGAGTTGGGCGAGATGTCCTACAAACTTCGATTGATGCCCAGAGTTATACATGATCACAAGTAAACATTCTGGATAAGGATGTCCCAAATCACTATCTTAAGCACCTAACTCTCAAGCGATGCCTAAAATTTGGCATGGTCAAAGCGAGCATCCCAAAGTAGGATGCCCAAATTGTCATCTAGAAATGAATTGTTTCGATTGATGCCCGGAGTTAGGCATGATCGTACTCAATATGTCCCCCACAAAGGATATTTAAGTTATTTCTCTAATAAATCAAAATCTGACCAAATTCTAGAGTTAAACATGGTCATGTGCGAGCGTGTGTAGATAGACACTCTAATAATCATCCCTTGCCTACCTAAACAATGAAGTGAACTAATAAATTAATCCGATAACAATGATGAGAAGTGGATCACAAACATGATGAACGACTAAAGCACATGTGCACACACATACTCAACATACAATAGCTAGAATCGAATGAAAACATATTCAAGCCTCAAAGATCAGGAAAGGAACCAGTTCAAAATTACCAAGCTCGAAATGATAGATCGTGAGATCATGCTCCAGTTTAACAGCCTCAAATATTAACAAGGCACCATAATGAATGGCTACAGACACAACACTTTACCAAAAAGGTCTAGAGAAAGAATAGCAATTATGCAATGCACAGATTGGAGTCCGATATGGCAATCACGATTTGTCTCGATTCAAAGCACATCGTGTTGGAAACAAATATACTTTGGGGGTAAGTGTTATCCAGCCTTTTGACCGGGCAATATCTATACGGACTAGACAGTGTGAACTTGAAAGCTATCGAGGCAGGATGCTCGGCGAGATTGCCATTCAGTCCAGAAATCAAATACAACTAAGATTACGGTATAGAATAAGACCCTCCCAAGAAATTGCAAAACAAAAAACAACAAGGTAATGGATCGGTATTGATCCATCCACGTGGATGAGTACTGATCCATAGAACTACATCTGATAAGCCCCATCTCCCTCCTACTATTAAGTTTTGATGCCAAAAGCCTATTCCCTACTCCATTGATCGATCGCATGTTGTTTGTTATCAAACCCCTCAACCACTTGAAATCAGCAACTCCATTCCTTTATTGATTCATCCTATTGGGATAGAAACAAGCTCACAACCATGCGAACAAGATAGAAATCATAAAGCAAACAACAAGATGACATCGTATAAAGCAATGTGGAGGATCCATAAGAAGATCATATGTATCGATATCGATCCATAGCTTCTTGCTGACTTGGCCATGTTTTATTTAGAGCAACTAGTGCTAGATAATGGAGATCGTAGAGGATGACGTGGTGGAGCATTTTCTGCTAAACTACAGCTATATATAGGAGGCTAGGGGCTCATTTTCAGGGATCTTTCCATTTCTTTGCAATTTTAACATATTTTTTTGTAATTTATTGTGGAATGGTATCAAACAATAAGAACTGTACTTGTAAACAGCAAGATAATCGACAGAAATCTTATGTGAACATAGGCAATGACTTAGTCGAACCACTATAAACATTTGGTGTCAAATTTTTTCCTCGTTTATATTTACTTTTCTTCAATTTCATTCTCTACTAATTTCTTGAGTGTTTGTGCCACATTTTGCTCTACTTGTTCATATTATTAACATAGTGAAAAATATAACCAGTCTCAAATAATCTATGAACATAAATAATCCCACAAACAAAGTTTTTTACATAATAGCAATTGCTTAGTATTGGACAAATACACTTGGCAAACTCAAATGAAAGTCCCCAACTACTGTAGAATATACATAAATTCATTAGCAAATTAAAGCCTCATTTCGCCCTTTTCCATTCGACGCCATTTTCTAAGCCCATGTAAAGAATTATAGACGTGAGTTCAAGTTCCTATATCTAAGACCCAATATAATTTATTGATTGCAAAATAATTTTATAAATATACCCGATGGAGCGGTAGAACCAATCTGATCCTTCTCTTCAACAGTCTGCACGTACTTTGGATAATTCTGTTTCCAATGACCCTTCCTATGACATTGATGACATTCACCTTTATTTGCAATAATAGTCTCTTTTTTTCGTTAGCTCTTTTCTGCTTCTTCGAACCTTTCGAAGATGTTTCAATCCCCGTAATAGCAAGTATATCCTCTTGATCCTTGGACGAAGACTCGATTGATCTCAACATATTGAGAAGCTCCATGAGGCTTACGTTCAATTGGTTCATATTATAGTTTAATATGAACGGCTCATACTGGGGAGTAAGAGACTCGATGATTAAATATACTTGCATCTCGTTGCTTACCGCTATGTCTAACTATGCAAGTCTGTCAATATTGCCTTTCGTCATTAGAAAATAATCGTGCACTTTCTGTTCCTTGGTCATTTTGGTACTAAATAGTTTCTTCGTAAGTTCGTACCTCGTAGAACGAGACTATTCACCAAATAGAGCTTTGAGACTATCAAAAATCTCATGGTCAAACAAGTTTTCATAGTGCTTCTACAATGGCTTGTCTACCATAGACAACACGCAAACCCATGATCTCTATGTCTGAAGCCTGTTTACTATGATCAAGTCTTATTTCAGGTGTGCATCATCAATGGGTTGTTCTTTTGGAGATGTAATTATCAACGACCAAAGAAGTTCAAAAGTTAATGTTATCTCTATCGCCCTTAGCCATTCAAAATAGTTAGATCCAGTGAGTTTGTCATTTTCATAAAATAGCTTGGATGTAGATGTATTTATGCAAGTTTTAACTTAGTAAATTATGACAATTTCATATTTGATGTTCTTATAATATTAGTAAGGTTAAGCTTTATGCTTCGTATTACTAATAAGCTCCCACTGGTTTTTTTATGTTTTCTCCAAACCCTAAGACAAAACATAGAAGTCTTTCGACTTTATTAATAGGCGTCAGCACTCGTTTGCCTTGGGATTCTGGCCTTAAGGAATATCAACAAATCATACTCCCATGGACGATGGATAACTTCTTATCGGTTATATCAATGCAACTTCTAACACATGGTTCATTGCCCTATTTTCATTTTAACCTTGAGGAATATCAAAAAATCGAAAGAGATTATTCACTTGTACCTACCATTTCGCAACGGCCTAAGTATAAATGTACGTAACTTAAGCAATATCAACAAATATGTACATATATCTTACCTCGTCTATTTAATATATTAATAGTACTACACATAAAATCCTTAGCTCGAGGAATATCAGCAACTAAGGAGTATGCAAGTAATCCATTGATATAAATGGTAGAGTTCAAATTTAAATTAAAGCTTCATAATCTTTAATATATTATATTGAGTGATACCAACTTATGGAATAATGTATTCCTTATGAAATACTCACACGATTCAAGTGTCGGATATATTAAAATCAAGGTATACGTACCATACTTATGTACTTTTCCCTTAAGTTTGTTTAGGGTTTTTTAATGTTCCGCCTTTAAATTATAAGTTTATACTATATACGTTTTAACTTAATATATATAAATTTTACAATTTAATTAACTTATATAATAGTCTTATGTATAATATTAATTAAGTCTCATTTAGTTAATTTATATTATTCAATCATAATAATTTATATTAAATATGTATATTATAACACTTATAGTAATGTGTGTGTGTATCTTTATATATATATATACATATATATAAAAAGATATATATGTGTGTGTGTGTGTGTGTATCTTAATATATATACGTAGGTATGTATGTATTTCATTATTTATTAATTAACTTTTAATTAATTTACTTAATTAAAGAATTTTAATTAAATAATTTTAAGTTTAAAAATTCTTATTATATATACACACACTTACATTATCTTAAATAGTTCGAGTTAATGTAACATCTTTATCTTTATTACTAATAATGATAATTCAATGAACATACATCAACCGTGTCTTTATGAACTCCTCAAATTGCCCTTTCCACTCGCTTCAACGTGCTTACCCAAAACCAAAAAACCCTAACCCTATATCTAGTATCCCCAGTGCTTGAAAAAGAGGTTGAGGCAATTATACATCTGAGGCGATTCCACACCTCCCATCTTCTCCAACGAATCGCACAGATTAGGGATACTTTAGAGTGAATCCAAATCAAATGCGACTTTAGTCCCACTGTCGTCTCCACTGAACGACCAAATTAGGTCACTTTGGCGATTCCAGATCAAACACCTACCTTACCATCATTGTGTGATTAACGCATATGGTTTGATCGACGGTTGACTAAGGTTAGTTCACATACTCGCGATTCTGCATATCCACTTTATTTGATTCAATATATCCTTGATAGTCTACGATTCTACATATCCAATTTGATTTTATTTGACCAAATTAGGGGCTCTTTGGAGATTCCAGATCGAACTCCTACCTTCCATTCACTGTGCGATTAAGGCATATGGTTTGATCGACGGTCGACTAAGGTTAGTTCACATATTCGCGATTCTGCATATCCACTTTATTTGATTCATTATATCCTTGATAGTCTACAATTTGATTTTATAATTATAGTACATTTGTAATATTTACTGCTAAGTTTATGAAATCGTTAATTTCCCATGCCTATGGTCAATTTTTAGCTTTTGTTTTAGTGTTCATATTTCATCTTCATAGTTTTATTCACTTAACAGAATTTTGGTAAAAACTTCTTTTTCCTACATTTCTATAAGTATTGGGTCTATATGTTTACTTAAATGGTATCAGAGTTGTGTCCATTTTAGGCTATATGAGTTTTCAAATACCTTACCTGCTTTGTATTGGATAGCAGAATAATAGCAGGTGAGGCAATGAAGCAGGCGGCCGCTCGGTAGAGCAACAATGGACTAGCATCGGTCCGGCGCGTAGCGGTAGGTGCTGAGCATAATTTTGGGTAAGAATACAAACAATAAAATAAAAATAAAAATAAAAATAAACTGCAAAATTTACTCATTATATCATTTTTAGTACTTTAAAGATTGCTGCCAAGTAAATTTGTGTAGTTGAGACATGAAAGAATTAAATTTGTTCCTTCATGGTGGAGTTTCGTAAGTTTTCTTTTTCATTCATGGATATTCGTGAGTTGATGATGACGGGATTTTAAATGGTAAAGACCTCTTCATATAAACACCTAATGCATAATAATTGTTTAGCCAATTGCATATATTTCGTCCCCTAATTTTGTTAATAGTAATTTTTTATACTTTTACTACTAATAATGATAGTTCAATGAACATACATCAACCGTGTCTTTATGAACTCCCCAAATTGCCCTTTCCACTCGCTTCAACGTGCTTATCCAAACCAAAAAACCCACTCGCTTCAACAACAATGGACTAGCATCGGTCCGGCGAGTAGCGGTAGGCGCTGAGCATAATTTTGGGTAAGAATACAAACAATAGAATAAAAATTAAAAAAATTGAAAATTTTACTCATTATATCATTTTTAGTACTTTAAAGATTGCTGCCAAGTAAATTTGTGTAGCCGAGACATGAAAGAATTAAATTTGTTCCTTCATGTTGGAGTTTCATAAGTTTTCTTTTTCGTTCATGGATATTCATGAGTTGATGATGATTGGATTTTAAATGGTAAAGACGTCTTCATATAAACACCTAATGCACAATAATTGTTTAGCCAATTGCATATATTTCGTCTCCTAATTTTGTTAATAGTAATTTTTTATACTTTTACTCCATTCTTATTTATTTACTAACATCCATATCTAAGCACAAAAAAATCCATTTTATTGATTATGATAATGTCTGTATAAATGAAAATTCATGCAGTAAACATGAATCCTGCCCTCTTAGATGACCAAATTTTGATCTCTCACCTAGATTGATATTGATTTTTATTGGTTATATTGAACCAAATAATCATGATAATTAACAATAATTCAATATGACAACGATCCTTGCACCCAGTGGGAATTGCTTACTCCGACTAAAGAAGCTCAGGTTTGGTTATAAAGATATTTTACGATATTGCGCATACATTTTGAAAATTTTGTCTCATTTTGTATTCACATATTGCTAGCTTCCCAGTTTTGGAAATTTTACTAAGGTTTGGTTTTAATGTTGTATACCATTTGATTTTAGTACAGTAGTTTTGATTTAATTTTAATTATGTCTTAAGGATTCTAACTGAGTGTTCTTTATATATAATATATTAGCTATTTGAATTAAAAAAACCTCATTACATCAAAATAATTGCCACCGGAAAGCATGAACAATTCTCATTATTTATTTTTCCTACGTAATGTACAACACGGATAATGGGAGTATAGGGTACGAAGAATAGCAAGATGGTCCATTACTTAAATGGACATACTTACTACAATTTATTACTTAGATCGAGTTAACTTCATCATTAGGTAGACTACTACTTTTTCTTCATCTAGAAACACAATGACACATCATTTCTTTGACATTAATTTCATATACAATTGGCCTAATATATTTATTGATGGATAAACAATTGTCTATATTTTTTCAACGTACCTTATTATATATTCGCCTAATTCCTTAGTGCACTTATGATGTAATTAACCTACCAATATTATCAATATTTAATTTTATTTTCATTTTGTTATAAATAATTTAGTGATGCAATTAATGTTTTTAAGATTTTATATTCGAAAAAAATCCATTTAGAGAACCATTTGGTAGCACAAATATGGATTTTGATATGCATGCTATATATTTGGTCAGTTTAGTTAGGTTTTTATTCTTTGATTTTATGAACATATAGTGATTTGAATGCTTTGGCATACAAATAATTATTTGACCTCTCATTTATATTCTTTTGTTTTTTAACTAATTAAGTAATTTCGTGGTGAGATGATTATGAATGAATTATGTTTTGTTTGATTATGACAACTAACATAAGAAAAAAATTGTCCGATAAAATTAGTTTTGACCCACATTAGGAAATTAAGTCCAACGACTCTATGTTTGGGTTAAACCAGAAAAAGCCTAACAAGCTAATTTTAGCTTTCTCAAAACTATGTTTACTAATGTCATCTATTTAATGAAATCTCTAAGGGTTTGCTTGAATTATCTCAACTCAAATTTTTTTTTTTTTGAAAAAAGGTACTTTATTAACATAATAGGACATATATTTCCATGATATGCCTCATTAAAACCTTGCACCCCCCTAACCTAATCGGGTACCTTACAAGGAAAAAGAGTACATATCACTTCCATATATTAACAATACAACATAGATTAAGCGGATTCAAGTTGTTGAACATATGGAGGAGTAAGAAAAAAGTTTAAAATGCACTCAAAATCATCCGTAATAACAACTTGATCCGTAGAAGACTAAAAAGAAAATAAAACAGAAAAACAAAACTAAGGACATCCTACACTAGGATGAAGTCCAGAACCTTCTTTATAACAGTCGTGAAAACACTTCTGTCTCGATTGGGAAGCAGATTCAAGGCTAGAGAGTTTGGAGTTCAATTATCAAGCAGATGGATCTATCGGATATGGGAACAATTGGACAATAAATGCTTCGACAGGGAGGTGCCAGAAGTATCCCTATAGTGTGGAAAGAAGTCATGGGGGTTGCGGAGGAACCGAGGTCATGCTAACGATGTTCCAATTATCGCAGATAAGTTTCGATTCTGTACTTACTTCTCTATCTTGGATTAAGTATTGCGTAAGTGTTTTAATATCTTGATTTATCAGGATGTTTCTAATCGATGTTGGCATTTCAATACCTCTGAAGATCCTGTTGTTTCTTTCGCACCAAATGTTCCAAATCAGGGAAGTGAACGCTATGTTGATGATTTGATTAGTTAAAGTTTGATTCTTGTTACTGTTACTTATGCATTCCAGAATCTGGTTAATGTTGAAGTTGAGATTGATGTCTAATTTCAATTTTTGCATGGTATTTTCCAACAACTTACTAGAGTACGGGCAGTTGAAGAACATATGATCTCTGTCTTCTATGTGACTTGCGCATAAGTTGCATTGTTGGTCAATGTCTGTGTTCCATCTTCTAATACATACCTTGGTTTTCAATTTGTTTTGGATGGCCAGTAGAGCACATGTTGACATTTTGGGGGCGCATCCCTTACCCCATATGATTTTTGTCCAGAAATGTTCTAAATGATTGTTTCTTAGTTGATTCCATGCCGACTTCAGTGTAAATTGTCCATTGTTACTAGGTAACCAGATCCGGTAATCTTTTACAAATTGTGGTTGAATGCTAATATTGCGAATGGTTTGATGGTACTGAGTTGGGACATATTTGATGTTTTGTTTCCATTTATTGTTAGTGATCAATTCAGATACTTTTTTGTTATGTCCTCTAATCACTGACATTGCATTCCGGCCTATGTCTTCTATTAGCGAGGTTCCATTGATCCAAGGATCAAACCATATGCTTGTGTTATCCCCATTGACTATATTTTTATTAATGAGACCTTTGCACCATTGTCTTGCTCGAAGTAATGTTTTCCAAGTATTTGATGCCGTAGGATCAGTGTTAGCATTCAGAAGTTTGCAACTTTACAATATTTATTTTGCATCCATTTGGCCCATAGGGATTCACAATTGATAAATTTCCACAAAAGATTGGTAGCCACTGCTTTAGAGATATCTTCAATTTTCCTAATACCAAAACCACCTTCAGTTTTAGTTCTGCACACTTCTTCCCATTTCATTTGGTGAGCTTTAGATGTCCATAAAAAATTTGCACACAAACTATCAATTCGTTGCATAATTATCAGTGGGAATTGAGAAAATTGTAACCAGAACTGCAATATTGGGTGGATGACCGTTTTTATTAGTTCGGCTCTGCCACTAATGTTTAGCATCTTACTGTGCCAATGATTAAACTTCTTGTTTATTTGATCTATTAACCCTCCAAAATCCCTTTTTCTCAGTTTGTTATTTGATAAAGGTATGCCTAGATAAATTATTGGCAGGTTACCCATGTGAACATTAAGGATGTTGGCTATCTGATTTTTATTTGTGGCCCCTTTGCTAAAAAATAGAGTGGATTTGTTGTGGTTTAGCTCCAGACCTGTAATGTTGTGCAGTTTTTGAAAAATTTGTTTGATGCAGGTGCATTTTGAACTGTGGCTTTAGTTAAGATCAAAATGTCATCTGCATAAATCAGATGTGTGATCAGTGGTTCATTTTGAATAATGGGGGTTAAAATGCCTTTGTGGAATTCTATGTCCAGGTTGATAGTCAAGTATTCCATAGCTATGGAAAATAGATAAGGTGAGAGGGGATCGCCTTGTCGTAATCCTCTTGAACTATTTATGAAGCCATGTGGTGATCCTTCTACTAACACCGAGAAAGTGGGAGTAGTAATACATTCATATATGAGTTCCACAAAACTGAGGGGAAAGTTCAGTGAAATCAGCATATGATGAATAAAATCTCTATTAATTTTATCATACGCCTTATGCAAATCAATTTTCAGACATAATTCATTGGATTTTTTTCTGTTGAACCCTCTTATCATTTCGTAAGCTAGGAGTGAGTTATCTGTAATAACTCTTCCAGGGATAAAGGCATTTTGGTTATAGGAGATAAGATCATTCATGAGTAACTTCATTCTGTTGCATAAAAGATTTGCAAGTATTTTATAAGATACATTGCACAAGGATATTGGTCTGAAGTCAGTCATGTTCACTGCATTTGGTTTTTTTGGGATAAGACAAATGAATGTGTGATTGATTTCTTTAATAATTTTCCCTTCTTGTAGGATACTGTTCATAGCATTCCATATGTCATATTGGAATTGTTCCCAATGAATTTTATAGAATTTAGAGTTTATTCCATCCGGTCCTGGGGAACTATTGTCACTAATTTGAAAAACTGCATCTTTAACTTCTTCAAGGAGAAAAGGTTTCCAGAGATTTTCTTTTGCATTTTCCGAGAGGATTTTTTTGCATATTATGTCTGGAAATTGTATTTTGTCTGTGGGCGATGAAAAGAGATTTGAGAAATATGTTGTGGCTGCTACACCAATAGTTTCTGATGCTGAATACCAAGTTCCATTCTCTTGTAGAATGAATTTATTTCCCCTTGGTGATTTAATTTTATTGATTTTTGAGAAGAAAAATTCAGTGGGTTTATCTCCTTTAGTCAACCAGTTTATTTTCATCCTTTGTTCATTGTTTATCGCAATATTCCTCATTATATCATGAATCTGTGCATTTTTCGAGCTGTATTCTTCAATTAGATAGTTGTTTAGAGGTTCTCGAACTAATTGCTTGTAGATGCCATTTGTTTCCTCTTTTAACTTGTCTAATTCTGAGTATATATTGCTTTTACTTGATATCCAGGTTTTCATTTTAGCTTTTACAGTTTTTAATTTACACAGGAGGTTGTAGAGAGCGTTACCTGGGAGTTCCTGCGCCAGCACTGTTTGGATGGTGCTCTGGTATCCACTTTGTCGATGCCACGAATTATTATATTTGAAAGGTATGGGCTTTCTTCTCATGTTTTGAGTAGTTAGTTTAATCATGATAGGAGTATGGTCACTGATAGAGTGATTTCCCAAGTGTATGCCATATTGTTTGAACTTTTCAGCCCATAGAAAGTTAACAAACACTCTATCTATTTTGCTATGTATTGAAAACTGCAGACCCCCTCTCCATGTATAAAAATTACCTGAGTACTCTGGCTCAATTAGCCTGGAATTATTTATGCAGTTCATAAATTCATGGTCGCCCATATCGGTGCTAGTACCATTATTTATTCTTTCTGTGGGTGATAGAATTGAATTAAAATCTCCTGCTACTAGCCAAGGCAGATTAATAGTCATAGATTGTTCAGTGATGTATTTCCATAGGTCCTTCCTCTTCATTTCATCATTATGGCCATACACAGATGTACATACCACACTGAGGCCACTGTAATTATGTAGGATACCAGCGATGTATTGTTCATTCGTGTGGAGTATAATGTTTGACCATTGAATGGAATCCCAGAGTATTAGAATACAACATTTCTGACCATATAAAATATTATGGGCAAATTTCCATTTTGTGTGGATTTTATTCATGAAGCTATCAATATTATTTACCGAGAGTTTATTTTCAAGTATGCAAATAAAAGAGAACTTGTTGCTATTCAATAGTCTCACCATTTCCATTTGTTTGACTGGGGAATTCATACCCCTTATGTTCCAAAAGAGGAACTCCATGTATAAATTGTTTTCTGGATTGCTACTGTTTTCTAGGGGAGTAGCATTCCCCAGTAACTTCGCTTTTTTCGACTTTTTGTTCTTTCCTTTTAGTTGATTCACCATGGTATGCCATGCAGGGTTATCGACGACATTTGAGTTTGTTGAAGCTTTAAATTCAAAGGGGGCTTCGTCTGTTCTTACCTTACGTGTGTTGCTGTGTTTGGTATTCTGAGAAGAGATGGTGTTTGGCTCTGAGGAGTCAGGCATTCTATGCATTTCAGATAGGACCATGCATTCTTCTCTAGGATCACGAAGGGTAGTTTCTGAGTCGGCATTTATAATTTGTATACTTGAGAGTGATTCTGTGTCAGTGATATTTGAAACTAAATCTGTATTCTTATTCAGAACTGCAGTATTTTGATGTGGTAACTGTATTTGGTCTAAATGCTTTTGTGTTGTGTCTGTACCAATGGTGCGTTGAGTATTAAGGTTTAATGGAATTGCCTATACTAATGTTTCAGAAAGACTCTGAGGGACAGTCATTGTTTCGTCGATATTGTGATTATTGTTTACTTCTTTTGCCATCTGCAAAAGTTAATAATTCTTTAATCGGTTGAAGTTTAAAGCAAAATTATTATGAGAATAAAGTAAATTACATATGGGAAAAGAACCAAATAGATTCAAAAAATAATCAATAACTGCACTTTGGAATATGTTAGGAGTAGTACTACTAACTTAAGAGGACCTTATTACAGTATTTAATGTAATTATAAAACCGATTAAAAATAGTGATAGATTATTACTTTTTCATTACTTTACAGTTAATGAGTTATCTATATCAATATTAAACACAAGCATGTTTTAAGAGTCGTGTTTGTTATTTATCTACATTATTCAAATTAGTACGACTAATAAAACATTGTTTATAGTTTGAATTTATGCCATGTTAGGTCAATTTAGATGCTTGATTCTTTTGGGATGATAAACAGTATTTTGTTGAATCTACCTATATTCTTTAAAGATTTATTTTGATCATAGTTTTAGTTGTTTAATATTGGTAAAATTATTTGGAGTTAGCTGCTTGAAATTCCAAAGTTAGATATTGACGTTTGTTATTTGGACCTCTTATGCATCAAAATTTCCCATGTTGCATAATTGGATACAAAATCCTTTTTCAAAGTTACAGTTTATACATCTGGTTCTATTGCCAATGTTGCATAAATATCGTATCCCATGTTCGACTTTGATTCTAATTTCCTTTTATCTCATACGCTTTTGAGAATAACATGCTACTGTTTAATAATTACATAAATAGACATGAGTAAATAAAATACTAAATCCGTCAACCCTTTTCTGAGATGATTGTCTCATGATCAAACTATTTTTTGTAGCTGTATGTTTGTTTACATGCAAGTTGTGAATACTATTTTTTTGAAAGTGGAGTTGTGAATACTATTTTTTTATACCCAAATTAATATATCTTCTCAACTGTTGGGCATGCTGCAAGTTGTGTAGGAAGGATCTATGATTGAGTATAGGCTAAAAAAGTATTAAAAGGAAATTGGGATTAAGAGAATGGTAGCGGGTCTAAGTTATTCTAGGCTAAATGTTTCAGTTGGGCGCCACTGTAGTATTATCTGTATTGGTGGCCTGCAAGCAGATGTAACAGTAGAAGTAGATGTGGGACATGCACCGAAGGTTTTACAAATTTAATTTTATGCAATCCCGACTGTACTAGAGGATGGGATTTGGTGGAAGGTATGTTTGGATGACCTTCTGTGATTATTATGAGAGTGTTAGAGGTATATTAAGTTACTGTAAGATTAACTTGATGTGTCATATGGTGGCACTTTGAAATGGCGCAACACTAGCAATTTATTTAACCTTATTATCAGTGGCATTATATGTACGTTGTATATATGAATTAAGAATGAATGCAGTAACATGTTTTAATGTAAACCTGTTTAGTTAAACAACTGCTCATTTATATTCATTTTATGAATTAAGAATGAATGCAGTAACATGTTTTATATGTAAACCTGTTTAGTTAAACAACTACTCATTTATATTCATTTTGTGTATACCAAGCATAAACCATCCATAATTTTATTTTATATGCAGAGGCAATGAAGATAGGGTGCTTTATGCAATAAAGGCAGATCGCGAAGGAGATCTTCTGCCTTAATTTTCAAATCAGACTTCATCAAGGCAAGTTCTGGAATGTAGATGGGGAAGTTGATTTAAATCCATCGATTAAGCCCAAGAACTTAGTTAGAGATGAAACCGCAGTCTTGCTTTCCATCTGAATGCTTTTGACTAAAGGCATAAGGCATGCATATGCATCTCTGAGAAGGCTACTTGCAAATAATGTGAAACAAAAATAGTAAAATATCCTGGTGTAGTGTATCTATGAGCTAATATTGATTTATACAGAACAAAATGGCTTGAAGATGAGCTGCGCTTCAATTGATTTATACACGTCCCGTTTTCTAGCTTTGGTATAGCAGTTGCTCCTTTAATAAGAGTGAAGCACCTAATGGAAAATCAAGAGGGTTTGTTAAATCTGGCCCGCTTTTTGAACCTTACAAAGGAATAGGAGATTGTTTTGGTCCAACAAAAAAACATGAAGTAGGTTTCTCATTATGTAGAGGAAAAAGGTCAGTCTTTTTCTTAAGTTTCCTTTTCATATTTGTTATTCTTTTCACTTGATTAATCATATTCAGCATTATCTTCATTATTTAACATGGATGAGATGAACTCATGTAGTAGGTACAAAGATTCATCTTCAAGGCTACTTAAGGAAAATTGTCGAGACCGGTATTTGGCTACCGCACTTTATTTCTTCTGCACCTGCACTTTATGCTCAGGATTGTAATCGAGTATACAATGCAAGCGCTTCATTCCATTGGTTTTGATGCGTCAATATACTGCTCCATTTTGTACCGCAACAGCTACTATTGGTTCTAATGGAGTACCGTGATTGTCGCAGAACCAAATTCTCAAACCCTCGACAACTGGAACAACTACTATTTCGAATGCGGTGTAACCGACCACCAAGCTAAGACTTGATGTGACCATGTTCGCTGTTTTCACTGTGGCTGCTACGGTCACGACAATTCGGTTGTGCCCCTAGGATCCAAAAAACCAAATGTGCAACGTGAATCTCATCATCATCAATGGTGCCTTTCGCTTCTAGCCCTGAATTCGATCTTCAGTTCAATCACTACTCCAGCTTCTAGAATTACAAACTCTTATCTGTTTGCCACTTATCCCCTCTACATCTTTTCTGATCTTTTAGAAGACTGCAACCCTTCTCGATGTGTTCAACTGCTTTGCTATGGCCTCCCCTAAACCACCTTAGAAAAAGTAAAATATCCCAGTTTATTTTGTTTCATGTGTTGTGCATGTAGATAAAGAGGAAAAACTGGTGATCAAGTTAGGGGATGCAAAGCTACAAGCAGATTGAAGCAATTGTCTTTGAAAACGTGTGTTTTTAAATACATTTTTATGACATTTTAAGTATTTGCTCCAGTGTTTGTATTTTTTTAAGCATTTATGTAAATGATCATGAATGATATATGATCATAGGATACCTTTTGTTATTATGATAAACAAATAGGGTATATTGTCTGTACATTAAGGCTTTGTAATGTGCGTTTAATGGGATTTCTCTCTTTATCATTGTTTTAAATACTGCATGTTGAGTAATTTTAGCTATGGTAATATGAGTTATTCAAGGACCGAGTTTTTGTATAAAATACTGGTAATACTACCGTCATGTTATCATTAAACAGAAACACATGGTTTACATGATACATTTCCTAAAAGTAATAATATATATTAGCTCCAATACTGTTTATATTTTTTGAAACTTTTTCTAGATGAAATTAAAAAGTAATGTCTAGAAATAAAGTGAGGTGAAAATAGGACAACAATCATGTACAACACATTACATTTTATTGCTTTACAATGAATATTGATATTTAGTCCATCAATAGATGGTTTCATATGTTGTTTAATTTTAATGAAGGTTACACACTTAACCAGTAAGTAACAAGTGGCCATTAGAAATATTTGAAACTCATATACATTCCATGCCTTTTGTTTTGATACAATTAGAGAACCTTGAAACTTATAAGAGATGTGAGCTAAGAACGCCACGAGCTAGGATTCAGTAAAACCCACCAAATAAAGAGATGCTGAAGAAGGAAAAAGGGAAAGTGATGATGCTTTACTATAAAAATTTTGACGTTGATGAGTATGATGGATGGATTTTGCAAGGGTGGAAAGGGAGTATTATCTTCGCGCTTTCATCACGGAAACCAGCTTGATATGAGGAATATGTAAGTAGCTGACCTCACTGCTAGACACGTAACCAGCTCTCCAACGTTGTTGATGCTCCAAGGTGGCTTTAGCGAAAATACTTGCCTTGAAGTGGAGATTTGGTAATGTAATCTCACCAACTACATAAAGAAGTGGAAGCAGCCTGACCAACTGCAGAGCTTCTTCAGTATGCTTCGAATGAAGGTTAGAGAAAATGCTTGTCAAGATGGAGATCTATTAGGTGTGTCTCGCATTTGAGAGTGCGTAGGTGAACGTTAAGTCTCACATCGTAAGAAATATGGTGCATAGCATGGTATAAATGTGGAATTGGTGGTATTTAACATTAAGAATTCCTTTTGTTACAAACAAGTGTTGGCAAGACCATGTATGTGTCCGTTCTGGAAGGTGGTGAAAGGGATGATCAATTGGGACGCTGGCAAACCGTAAACCTTCATTAAGGTAGCTTCGTTTCAGAACAATGAAGTACGCGTTTATGAAAACACATTGGAGTGCCGAACACAACATATGAGAGCTTGCATTCATTTTGAACAGTGTTGCAATTCCATTTGCTTGAGGAAGAATTAGCCAAGCAAATAAAATTTAACTTCCTAACCTTATGCAGATTATGCATAAGGTTAAAGTAAAAACATCTTTGATTCAAACTTTGAATTTTTTTAATCATATAACATGTAATCTTTTCACAATCATAAATTTAACAAAAATACTAATGCGCATATTCAACAAAATGTGAATTTAAAAAAGGGAAAAAATACAACGTAAATGATATATGAGAGACCATTGACCATGGAGCACTGAAAAGGACGGAGCAAGTGATCCAGCAACAAGACATTGTGATTAGATGCATGCCCACCTGGGCATGCATATATACTCATATATCATAATATATCATGTATATATAATTAATTAACTATTTAATTAATTAATTTTCTTAATATTAAAATGTTTGAAATAATTTTATTATATTTTATAAACACTTTTGAAAATCATATTGTAATGCATATGATATATTTCTTATTTTAAACTTTACTTTAAATTTAAATTTTTAATTTAGTTTCAAAATAATTTTGAAAATTAGCCCAAGGCCCAATTTAAATTAGGTCTTTTCTATTATGGATAACCCTTGGGCTTACTTCGCCATTCGGGCCAGACTGGTAGCCAAGAAAAACAAAGTACTTGATTATCCAAACCCAACCTTAGACGCTACTTTTCTAGACACCATACTAAATGTGTAAACTTAATTAGTTAGCCCTAACATGACTAATTTAGACCGCATAGTCTATTGGATTTTGATACCATTATTGGAACCCGACCAGCATGTAATGGGGATAAAACCGATAAATTTCAAAGTCCAAATTTATTTTAAATGAAATCAATATTTTATTTAAGTTGTAAATATAGATTTATTTTCATTTGTATTACATAATATATAACATGCGTATTATATGCACATGTGTGTGACATGTACATGCAACATGAATGGTGTATATAGTTTAACAAGTTAGTGCATAAGTATTGGGATTTACACTGCAATAGACACATTAGCCTCGCTGTATACATATGTGCGTCTAATATATGTATATGTATAATTATATATAGTCTAAAATAATATTTTTAAAATATAAATGTTTATATATACGTTTGTGTGTGCGTACTTATTTATATATATGAATAATTGAAGTTATAAGATAAAGTAATATGTAAATATTGTTATGCATAATTTTGAATATAAAGAAAATTCAAAATTCAAATTTTAGATCTAGCTCAATGTAATATAATATCTAAATATTACAAATTCAAATAAATACATTAATTCTAAATATATATGTGTGCGTGTGTATGCACGTTTGCACCGCGTTATATACGTTTCTAAATAAAAAATATTTAAAAAAAATTCATATACATATTATATATATGTGTGTGTATTAAATTAGTGTTTCAAAAATACATACATACATACATACATATACATACATACATATATATATATATATAAATATATGTATATATATATATATATATGTATGTATATGTATGTATGTATGTGCATGACCTTGATAATATCAACAAAAATTAATTTTTTTTAAATACAAACGCTTTCGACTTTAAAAAAATTAATTTTCTTAAATATTGATTTCCATAAGGAAATCTTACCGAAATTTAATTTTTTTCAAAAAACTATTTAATACACGTACATAATTTAATTCAATGCTTATATGCATATGTTAAATTATTATTATATAAAGTAAGTATAATATAATATATATATAATATAATCGGTTTTAAAATATATATATATAATTATTTTCGAAAACCATAATGCTCTTAAACTAATAAAATAAGTATACATATATTTTGTATACTTATGTGTGCATTTTAAATCAATTTTTGTTTAAAAAACATTTTATTATTATCTAAATTTGATTTTTTAAATTTGAAGTTATTACTTTTATGTTATATATATACGTACATAATTATTTTAGAATACATATACATATATATTATCATCTAACGTAGACATCACCGACATATGTGGATTCGTGATAATTCATGTCCTATCTAAGCATATAATGACATATATATATATATATGTATGTATGTATGTATGTATGTATGAATATATAAAAAAAGATTTATTTTTTCTAAAGCGTAGATGAAATGCCTTGAAACTCCAAATCAAAGAACTCCTTGATTCAGTATCCAGAATCTAGAATGAACTGTTAATCTGAATGCAGCAACTACCAATCTTTTATTTATATTTTAATGGGTTGAAAATTACAGGAGGAAGGCAATAATGGAGGCCAGCCAAGACTGATCTAAAAGGAGCAAAAGTATTAGAGAGAACGTGGAGTTTGAGATGTATAAATAGTGTTGATTAAAGGAGCAAAAAAGGATCCAGATCCTACCTTTTCTCCTGCTATCTCATCTCTTTTTGAATCAGCATTCAACCCCAAACTCCCTATAATGGATGACCATAATATGCCCCTATCCAACCCTCTTAACTACTTCAAGCCCGTCAAATAAATGTGTAGTTAAATCTAATTCAAATGCACGTTGATATCGTATATCAATACATACGTCTATAACTATTATATACACACTACTTAATATTGACTAATACAAGTTAAATAAAATTTTATAATTAATATTTCATAAATATTAATTTAATTAATCTATAATAATTATAATTAATTAAATTTGGTGGTACTAAGAGTATTTAACATTTCGATTGTGTGACTCTTAGACGTAAATTTGGTCAGCGATTAATATCTAACAATTTAAATATTAACATTCATACGTCACCGTAGCTAGTGATGTGACGGGATGGATAAATTTACCCCTTACATAGCTTTGGTAAAATCTAATTTACTTATTTTAGTGTTACCTAGTAGTGATAATTATTTACACCAATTCTCTTCGTCAAAATTATGTTGCATTAAGACTTATGGAATTTGGCAATGGTCAGAATTCCTGTATTGTCCATACTCAATTTTATAGTCCAAACAAAAGTCATTGGTTCGGTAATAATTATTATTATTAACTGAACTACTTTAATCAGAGATTTTGACTTTGAGTTGACTTCAACTGACTATGATACTAATGTAACATCCCGTATCTAGAGGCCAAAAGTTAAGCGCCACAGATGCTGCAGTCATCCATAGTATTAACTTTCGGTGACAAAATACGGTAATGCTAATGGTATCCATAATATCAGAAGCACTTGAATATGAACAAAATTACAGATTTAAAAAAACAACATTTCACTGATTACATTTCAAAATAAATTCATATCCAAGTTACAAAATCTTAAAATGTTTCCCAAGCAATGATCAACTATAATTTACAATAATACACCAAAAGCGACATATGACGATGCCCCCTTGGTTGATCAAAGCAATATAGTCATGTCCGACTTAATACACAGCGGAAATAAACATAATAATCTGTACTCCTAATTAGCTATCTAGCAGCCAGCTGCTCATCCCCGGAAGCTTTATTCATCAAAATTTTAAAAACCTGAAAACCTCAACCCTTGGCCTACTCAAATCAATTTTTGAGCACCGAGAGTTTAAGGAGAAACAAAAACATCAAGTCAAACATAAAGCCTGATGTGAATAATATTGTTCATCTCTGTTATTTTATGTTAAGTGAGACCACGTCGCTTACCGGAACGAATTTTCCCGCACTAACATCCTTTTAAAACATATCTTTTGCAAATCTTTTCCTATAGCCAAAAGTAGTTAAAATCTATAAAGCATCGTTATGTAAACATACATATCAGATAATAAATGAACTATCTGTTTGAACATTTTAGTCTAACTATTACCCTTTGGCTGACTCGGGCCTTCCAGACAACATATTAAAATTTATCTAACATCTGTTAGACACTTCTCTTCTTCAGGATGTTTTTCCTTAACTACCTGTTAAATACTTCTCTTTTGAACGGTATGTCCTTAACTTATCATCTCTTAGGGTCACCTAATCCTTATGGTTTCGCGGGCTCACCAATAACCTATTTTCATACAAACATATAATCTTTTCTATGTGTACTAATAATTTTAGTCTTACCTTTGACAAAGCCCTACGTATTGGAATTTTGGAAAAAATTAGCTGGGGCTAATAGCTAATGTATAGGGCGTGACCTTATACCCGTCTCTTCTGGTATTATAATATCTAAGTCATTTTACTTGGGGATACCTTCCCATAATTTTCCTTGAAAACCTTTTCAAAATGATTTAAAACCATTAAATCGAACTTAACAAGAAAAATATATATAATGTATATGCTTTGCTCAAAATCGCCTTGCCATGTTATATATATACTTTACCCAAATCTTAGTTGATGAAAACATTTAAATCTTTGAAAGTTCCCTTTTCGAATCTATGAAAGTACTCATTTCGAAACTAAGTAAAACCTTTTCTTTCATCTAGGCCGAATGGCCAAAACCTTCCTTTCGAAACCATTCTCAAAACCTTTTTGAAATCACTTCAAAAACTTCCTTTTGAAACCATTCTCAAAATCTCTTCGAAACCACTGAAAAACCTTCCTTTTTAAAGCATTAAAAACCTTAGACATCTTTCTTTTAAAACCTCTAATCATTGCCTTGCGAAACCCTTAGAAAACCTTTCCTTTTAATCCTATCGAAACAACCAGAGAACCATACCTTTCAACTGCTTTGAAACTATTAGGGAACCACCCCTTTGAAACCTTCCTTTAAAACCTTTCGAAAGCATCAAATCTAAATCTTTCGAAAGCATTTGGGTTCAATTTAAAACATGTTGAAACCTTTCGAAACCTTACACCTTTGAAACCTTTGAAAACCGTCTTGGTCGAAACCAGTCGGATTATGCCTTCAATTAGAGCAAAAGGATAATAAACCCATTAATGTCGAAAGCACTTCTTTTCGAAAACATTCCAATCATCTCTTTCATAACCTTTTTGGGTTATACTTCAATAGAGAAAAAGGGTCATTAAATTATTTAAGTCGAAAGCCATTCTTTCATAAGCATTCCTAAGTAAAGAAGTGATTGTGTCAAAACCATCTCTTCGAAAGCATTAAGAAGCGGCCAAATTTCAGAAAATAAAGTAACCCCTTCGATACCCTTTGGGTCGAAAGGTAAAAAGGTGGCAGCAAAAAATTTCGACTTAGTCGAAAGCGATCATTTTAAAAACAAAGGCCCAACCTAATCGAAACCTTTCCTCTAAAACCATTTAACCCGGTCAAAAGCTAACCAATTCAAAAGCTACTTAGTCGAAAGCAAGCCGGTGAATTTTTATTTTTAAAGCAAAGCAATGCTTCAACCCCTTCGGAACCCTTGGTTTCGACTCTATACTTTCCGCCTACATCCAATTCACTATGTACCAGTTAACTACTACCATGTGCATTGATTTCGACGGTGTCGGAGGCAAAGGTAAGGAGACGGAACACGGTGCCGAAAGCATCGACAGTGAAAAAACATGTTGATTAGTCCTTTTAAACTATTTCTTTTGAACCTAACCTGCCTTGTTTGTCTAAATCTAATTGGTTGCCATTGTACTTTTTCAAAAGTGCTACCAATTTCCAAATATAACAAATTTGAATTACTCGCAAAGAGCCCCTTCTCCTTTTATAAATATATAAAACATTTAAATCTCATACCTTAAATAATTTTATATATCCATTAAAACACTTAAGAAAAAACTACAAAAATTCCAAAAATCTCTTTTGATATGTTTTCCAACATATAAAAATTTCAGACCCAAGTCTATTATTATTTAACCGTAAATAATTTATAATCCAAAATAACATTTTCTTTACTAGAAAATTCATATAAAATCCACAAAAATTCTGAAAATTGAAATCCACCTCCAAAATATTATTTCTAGCCTATATAAAAATTCGCAAGGTATTTAGATGTCATTTAATAGGGTTTTTATCTTAAAACATATCATAAATTCAATATGAACATGCATAAATCATCAACAAGTATATATAATCATTTCATTATTCAAAAACATGGAAAAACATTTCATATTTCTCCTTAAAACCAAAAACAAAACAATCGAGAGATGAAAACATTATTCACCTTAGCTTTAGTGATTAAGGATATGAGATTTGAATGAATTTGATGTTAATTAAGCTTCCCCTTTATCTTTCTTTCTCTTTCCCTTGTTAATGGTGGCCGACCTTAGCTTATAAAAATTTGAGAATGAAATGAACATGTATACATTACACGAACAGGGGATAAAGATGTAGGAATGGCCTCTTTCCCATTTACCCCTCTTGTATTCCATGTTAAACTCTTCTTTTACTTTATTTGTTAAATGGCACAGCTACCCTTAATTAAATCAAATCTCAATCCCCTAATCAGCATGTTATTTTATTTTATTTAGCTAATTAAATATCCTAAATAATGTTATCAAAAATATGAGGTGTTATAACTAACCTCATACAACTGAGGACACAAATCCTCTATTACATAGTGTCTCACTTCCAATGCTTTCACTTAACACAATTATAGTCATTCTATAGACGTTGTGCCACGATTTAAATACAATCAAAGTAGAACTTCCACATTGAAGATCAACGGTATTCCCAAGTCAAGAGAATGTGTAATATTGTCACATCGATATTTTTTGTTTGACCTTGGTTATATTAACTAGTACAAACATATCGAGTGATTCATTCCATAGTTATCCAATAACTATCAGTACGTAACCTCCAAGTGTTCCCAACAGTCATGAGTAATACAAGCTCAACATTTGGAGAGTGTTACTTATCTTAATCTCAATGTATGCACCGATATCCTGCCTCGATACATCTTGATTAAGAATATTTAAAATGATGTATTTAATATTATGTTATGGAAAACTACTCATGATTATAAGAATTGTAGTTATTATCATAAACACACCATTTATGGATTTTTTTTTACTAAATACACATAAGTTAATTAATTAATTAATTATAACATACTGCAACAGGTATATAACAATAAGATAAACACCTTTTATTTCAAACGAGATTATATTATAGAGCTTGTTGGAACTGAACTAGCTCGCAGCAGAAGTTATGGATGAATTTCAAAAAATTTACCCTATTGGATCTTTTACTGGGCCTATGAAGTTTAACTGAATTAGAACATTCCAAAATTTCATTTAAATAAATCATTTATTTTATTTAAATAAAATCATTTATTTTATTTAAATTCAAATATATTAGGATATGAAATTAATTTTAATTGATTTAGTTTATACATAAATGTATCATAACATATATGCGTGACTGCATGTGTAACATAATAATCCTGAAAGGTATAATATGCCTATATGTAGATGTTGAGATTTACATTGCAACATACATATTAGTCCATTTTGTATGTCATCTATGTTGTCCAAATATGTGCATGTATATGTGTTACAATATACATAAACACATATATGTATGTATAAATATATTATATATAATATATGAACATAAAACATTTATATATAGATAAATATAAACGTAGAAAGAGAGAGAGGAATTATTTATAATTCAAAATTAACACAGTTTTGCAAACATAATAATTTTAGTATTTTAATTTGTATATATTATGAATAAAATAATGTTTTCCTCCACAAATAATTAACATAAAACAATTTATTGATGAAAATTCAAATTTTACAATTTTCAAAAATCTAGGATCATAAAATAGAGCTTAGGAAAAATCTGAAGATTTTTCAAAGTTGAAATATTATTTTTAAAAACAAATACATTAATTTCAGCAATAATTATTTAGTACAAAATAATATATTATTAAAAATTCATAATTTAAAATTTCTGAAATTATAGGATCATGAATGAAAGGTTATGAAAATTTTTGAATATTTTTTCAATTAGATTATTATTTTTAATAAATTATAAACAGTTTTTTTGAAATAATATTAATTAATAAAAATAACAAACTTTACTGAAAAAATCCTAAATTTTTTCTATATGTTTCTGAAATGATATAATATTTTTTTTAAATGTAAAATTGAATTTTTAATGTAATAATTATTTTGTATATAATAAACAATTCAAATGTTCAATAAATGTTAATTTAAAAATATGCATATATGTATGATAATTAATTTTCAAATTTGTAGATTCATATTATATAAAAATAAGTGTACAATTTTTTTTAAATCATATGTATGTCTTATATATGCATATATGCTATTATGAGAGAGAAATATACACTGGTATATATGTGTGTGTGTGAATTTATTAATAAATATGTATAAAACAATTATTAATGACAAAAATTGATTTTGTATAGTAAATAACATTTGTCTATACATGCATCAAATAGTATAATAAATAAATTATGCATATAACCAAACTGATTTGTGACAACCACGTCTACTTACAAAAATCTCACATAACTAAACATATGGTAGCAATATATTTAAACATATATGAAATTGCTCATTATAGGATCATATAATATATTTTAATTACTATAATATGAACTAAAATTCGAATTTAATGAAGCATTTGAATCCACGTTGAAGTAATGACTTCCCTTTCTTTTACCGTTCTTGATTCGTCAGATTGCAAGTTCGGAATCACCGACCTCTAACTATCGAATAGTATTATTTTAATTTGAAATATATTTGAGAATTTTGAAGTGGATTGAGAGCTATATTTTAATCAACAACGTAGAAGGTAATGGTGGCCAAAAAAAAATTTTATTGTTATTTTAGAGATACATACATACATATACATATATATGTATATGTATGTATGTATAGGGTTGTATTAGAGAGAAATGAGGAAAACCTTTTTACCCGTTCTCACTTGATCTCAACCCATTATTTCCAAGCCAATTCCCTATGTACTAGCCACCCCTAGGCCTCCCAAAACCAAAATTTTGCAACCCTAATGATGGGCCTTAACCCCATCTAAGCCCAAGCCAAAATACTACGCAATTAAATCTAATTTAATCACTTATCGATCGATATATTTATAACTGTTTTAAATATATATAACATTATTTATTTCTCAAATCATATTCAAATTTTATATTTCTTAAGTATTAATTAATTTATAACAATTATAAACTAATTAAATCGTTCGGTCTTAAGGGAATTCATCATTTCGCCTGTGTAACTCTTGGGTGTAAATTTGATCAACTATTAACATCGAAATATTCTAATTTTAACGTTTAGCAGGTGGTGTGACATTATGGCCAAATTTTATGGCTTACTCATTTTTGGTAAAAATCCAGTTTTAGTTTAATAAGCGTTACCCGGTTGTGACATTTGTTTACACTAATTCTCTTCGTCAAATCTTTATCACTTTGGACTTATGGAGTTTGGTAATGGTCAAAATTCCAACCTCATCCACATTCAACTTTATAGTCCAAATACAAAGTCTTTGGTTCAATAATAATATTATTATTAACCAAAATCCTTTGGCCAGAGACTTTTACTTTGAGTTGACTGTGATACTAACTGCATATAGCCGAGGAGATGAATCCTTTCTTGAATAGTGCTTCACTTCCAATACTTCCACTCGACCCAACTATAGTCACCCGGTGGACGTCATGCCATGATTTGGATAAAATCAAAGCGGAGCTTTCATATTGACGATCCACGGTATCGAAATTCGAGAGAACTATGTAAATCAGTCACATCGATAATTTCTGTTTGACCTTGGTTATATTAACCAACAGAAAACTATCGAGTGAATCGTTGCATAGTTATTCAATAATTATTAGTATGTAACCCATAGGTGCCTCCTGCAGTCATGATTAATACACTGTCTAACATTTGGAGAGCGTTACGTTCTCTAGTCTCAACGGATACATCGATATCCAGTCTCGATGCATCTTGACTATGAACATTTAAAATGGTATATTTGTTTCGTCGTGATAAATTATTCATGGTTACAACACTTTGTAACTACTATCATAAATATACCATTTATGGATTTTTCTATCAAATATACTTTTAATTAAGTTAAATAATTAATATAATCACATTATATCAAGTATATAGTAGGAAGAAAATACCTTTTATTTGAACAAGATTGGTCAACAAGTTAGATATATGTAACAAATTACATAATTGCCCCTAGGGCATACTCTTAACTCTATCAATCTCCCACTTGCACTTAGGGTCAATTATGGAACCTAATTCCAACTTCTCAAATCAGTTTTCTCAATTTAGATCAATCCCTTAGTGAATGGATATGCTATTATGTTTTAATTATCTACTTTGTCGATCAACTCTCTCTGACACTGATAAACTAACTTTATCATGTGGAACGATTCAAAGTATGTCTTTTGACTTCTAGTGAGCTTTAAGTTCTATCACGACCAATTTCATGACATTGTTATCATATAACACTATTATGTGATTCTCGGCATTTGGAATCACCTTTGGCTCAATTGTAAATTTGTACATTTATATCTATATACATTGGTTTGTTGTAATGCTATTCAAGTTAGTGTTCTCGGTATTTCTTTGAATCGACCAAAATCACTTTTATTTTGAACATTTTCAAATTGATATTTTAACTTGAATTTTATCATTGACATGTTATATACTCAATATCACTTATAAAAGTTTATGGCCAAACATTCCATCATAACGAGTTCGTTGTTTCTATAAACAATTCTCTAGTTTTCATAAATATGCGAGAACACCTCAAACAACCATTTATTGATATCATTTTGGATTTTATATTTGCTCCGTGTATCAAATACATAAAAAACACAATATCATACACAACATTATCTGTATGATAATTCATATTGGTAATGCATAAGGAATCCAACTTACATGTTCACTTTTTAACAGGATGCTCTTGTATATCTTTGGCAAGGCCAGCCGACTTTATAGTGGGTCATACCACTGTATATAAATAAGGAAAAGATATTCTGCACGTGCAAAGAACAACTATATATGGTTTTATAGTGGCCATACCACTTAGGATACAAAACAGGTGAGAAACAAATCACCTCTGCAGCTATAAAAACCTAAGGAAACAAGGGCTTCTCCTCCCAAGAGGAAGAAGAGTCACTACCATCAGGGTCTAACACATGCAAATAGTCTACAAAATGTGTCGCAATATCCGGAAGAAGAGATATATTACGCGCTTCATTGGTGCCTTTCACAAAAAGAATGAGGCCACCTCCATCAGAGGCATAATGAAGGCGCCTAGATCCGCTAACATCGTCACGAACAAGCATGTGAAAATCATGTTTAGCAGGATCATATCACATGTCAGATTGGATACAGATCCAAGCTTTCTCCTTAGAACTCCATTCAATATCAGAAGCGAAGGCAGTCGAAGATAATATAGGATTAGAAATATCAGGCATAATAAAGGATTCCAAAGCTACACTAGAGAAATCAGGCTCACAAGGAGGATTCCAAATCTACACAAGAGAAATTAGGCTCACAAGGAGGATCGGGACAGACGACAGGAGAGATAAAAGGAGGCATAGACGGAGGAACAATTCGTTATTTCGGGATCCATTTCATGACCGGTGCGGAGGAAGAGGGGATCGATCAAGGGAGTGTGCTCTTGTTTATTGTTTTGGGACAATTCCTACATCTTTTATACGCACCATAAAAAACATCATTCACAATCCAAAATTGATTAAAACAACTAAAGTTGATTTTAGTACAAGCATATTGTTAAAATCAACAACGTGTTGTTTACTTATAGTTTAGAAATATCAATGTACCTCTTAACGTTCTTTCTTATGAACACACGCTTCATCTGCACTTTGATTGAAAATCAAACTATTTGATATTTCTACCAAAATACTTATTCAATCTTGATGCTTATAAAATGATACATTTGCATCATTTCTTGGATCATATTAAAAGACTCACAAACTCATTATCGATTCCACTGACTTCCAGGCATTTTGGTTAATATGTGTAAAATGGCTTACTCTAAATCATTATGTAGAATCTTCTATTTCAATACATAAGTATCAAACACTAAGTCTTATCGAGTAATAATTTTTTGGGTAACTCTAAAATAACTTCAGCATGTTGAATACCAAATCTGTTATGCTAATTTCAACAATTGAAATTTGCATATTATTCTTATCAACATTGCTCATTTAATTCCAACCACATTAGTCTTTTCAATAAAGATACAATCTCGACCCATGGATCATACCTCTTTGGTTGCGACCACCAAAATCATATTTTGATAGCGTACTTGGAATTCTTTTAGATTTGCATATCATACCATATAGAATCAACAATCTTAATGATTTAATTGAACAACCGAGGGTAATGTATATTTTCGACATTAATAAGAAACTCGTAGTTTCCCTTCGATGTACAAGAATACTTATTAAACATTCTAATGTTACGTGTTCATTTAAGTTAGTTAATTTCACTTCATCTCATATAATCAGTTCTATCTTTGGATTGGATCCAATTCCATTTAACTACCAAAAATTTCTCAAAGAAATTCATTCACAATGAAGTTGATATATCTTGAAACAAAAATAGTTTCTTGGTACAAATAGAATAGGGATCCATAAATGCTTTATGAACCTTTTTATTTATAAAACTTATTTTACTTTACAAAAATTATGTTTAAAACATAAATATGTCATTTGATTGTAGACCTTTCCAAGAAACTCTTTGGAGAATCATGCAAGATCCCTCATGAACAATTATTATGTGCAATCTTTCGACTCTCGCAACCTGCCGACTCCTTGGCCTAGGATATGTTGAGATATTCATAATTACTCATATTGAAATGTAGTTATATCTATTTTTTAGTCAATACCAAAAATAAACACTATTTCACAAATAATGTTCGGTATATTCGATGAAAACAATTTTCATAATTTGATGCAATCTTAGGTGCTATATGGAATGCTCCCACTATTTCCGCCATTACTATAATAACATACTAAATTTAGAGGTCCACCATTCACTTAATATTGTTAAAATTGATTACTTTTTCATATGCTGCAACTAGTTTACAGTGGAGAGTTCTTTGATCAAATATCTTGGACTCAAAGAAATAAATGTTATAGAAAACAATTTTCTATATGAAAATTCATTTTGGAACAAAAATCATGTTTCATATTCCAATATTACGTATAAATTATTATTACAATTCTTGTTTTCAATGTTTCTTTATAAAGCAGCAGTGACTATTCATTCTCTTCATTCCAACTTTACCTTAAATTACATCTATTCTTATACATTCGTTTTTCTTTCAAATGGTCAAACTATCCAAAAGAAAACCTTACTACAATATCACAGCAAACTTTTTACAAAAGCATGTTCGGTTATTCTTAACATTTAAGACATCAAATATGTTCCAATTTATGTAAACCGATCAAGATGACATTTAAACGATCGATTTCTTAGATGTTTCTCGTAGTTTTGGTCTTGTGTTGTATTAACACAGTATGATCCTTTTGAAGTCATTCAAGTTGAATACATGATCTTAAAATATTGTTTATTGGCTTACTTCGAATGAACTAACTTCATCGAAATATTATACCACACAAACTATGATTGTTCACCATATAACATTTATATATGAAGGTGCACGGATTAAATCCATAGTCTTGAATTGCATCTAGAGTTCAAAAACTCGTAAAATTCAATATATAAGTGACCAACTTACGAATGTATTAAGTAGTTGAAATTAGACACTTGCATGGGTATAGAAACATTATATAACATGCAATTAGAATTATTAGTAAGTATATATTATATTTCTATTTGTCAACTTTCAATTAAGTTTATTTATATATGTTAATTGACAAACGTTTTATCAATCATATTGAATACACAAATTTATCATTGTAGATGATTATAATATTATATAGCATACATTCTTACAATATTAGAAAGGTTAAATGTTACAATTTCATTTTTCTAATAAGGCTCCCAGTACTCTTTTATGTTTCTCCAACTCCTAAGATGAAACATAGAAGTCTTACAACTTCACTAGTAGGTATTAGGACTCTTTTGTTTTGGTATTATGACCTTGAGTTTGCTCAATAAATCATAGCCCCACTAATGATGGATAACTCATTATCAGTTGTATCACATACAACTCCTAACCCATTTTCCTTATTCTAATCTTGTTTCGACCTTAAGTTTTCTCAACAAGTACATATAGTTATCTTACCTCATATGTTTAATATACTAATAATACTACGCATAACATCCCTAGCTTGAGTTTGCTCAACAACTAAGGAGTACGTAAGTAATATATATATATATATATATATATATATATATATATATATATATATATATACGGTAGAGGACAACATTATCTTCAATATATATATTAAGTGATATCAACTTATAAAATAATATATTTCTTATGAAATACCTTAGCAATTCAAGTGTCAGACGCATCAAAAATCATGGTATACGTACATTTATATATATATATATATATATATATATATATATTCCTTAAGTCTATTTAGGTTTCGCTAATGTTCCACGTTTAGTTACACACATATCATATAAGTTTTATTGTTATATAACTTTTATATTTCCTATTACTTATATGATAGTCTTACATGTAATATATCACTAATTAAATCTTATCAAATCAATTTTAATCAGTTAACTCTTTATTTAATTTTAAATTAGTATTTCAATATAACTTTTATGTTGGACATATCTACTATAACATTTATAATGTATACTATAACCTTTATAGTGTAACAAACATATATCATATATATGTGTATTTTATTTAATTAATTAACCTCTAATTAATTTATTCAACTAAACAATTTTTATTAAAATTTATTAATTTCAAAATTTATCTCGTATGCATACATGTATACTTATGTTATCTTAAACGTTTTAAAATAACATAATATATATATCAACATATATAATACATGCATATATACATTAATTAACTCTCATATTTAATTAATTTATTTTATTAATTGTATCGATAAATTTAAAATTTAAAATCATTATATAAATATTTTCAAACACTTTGAAAATATCATTATGCTTTCAAACATTTTGAAAACTTACGTAGTATTATAATTTTTATAATAAACATGTTTTATTTTAAATTTAACTATTAAATTTAAAATCTTTAACATTAATTTTCAAAACGATTTTGAAAATTAGCCCAAGGCCCAAATTAAGTTGGGCCCATTCTATTAGAAGCAACCTTTGAGCTCACTTCACATTTCGGGCCAGGTCGGTAACTAGGCAGGATAGTGTACTTGATTACCCAGTTCCAATCCTATGCATTACCTTTCTAAACACCGTTCTAAGTGGGAAAGCTTAATTAGTTAGCCCTAATATGACTAAATTAGGACAAGCACCATTGTCCCAGTGGTTAAGTGATTTGGCTTTGGCGCGAGAGGTCACAAGTTCGAAACTTGCCTAGCGTGATTCGAACGTTTATTAACATGTGATATGTTGTCACGATGATTTGTTGTATATAAAGTACCATTTCAAAAAAAAATGACTAAATTAGACCATATAAGTTATTGGACTCCAATACTATTGTTGAAACTGGACTAGCCCACAGGGAAGTTATGGGTGAATTTAAAAAAATTACCCTATTAGATCTTTTATTAGGCCTATGAAGTCTAACTGAATTAGAACATTTCTAAACTTCATTTAAATAAAATCATTTAATTATTTAAATTCAAATATACTAAGATATGAAATTAATTTTATTTGATTTAGTTTATACATAAATGTATCATATACATATATGTGTTAGTGCATGTGTAACATAATAATATGTGAAAGGTATAATATGCCCATATGTAGATGTTGGGATTTACAACTCAACAGACATATTAGCTCATTTTGTATGTCATGTATGTTTTTCAAATATGTGCATGTATATATGTTATAAAATACACACATACACATACACGTGTAAGTATATTATATATAATATATGAACATCAAACATTTATATATATAAAGAGAGAGAAAAATTATTAAAAATTATTTATAATTCAAAATTAACTCAGTTTTGCAAACATGGTAATTTTAGTATTTTAATTTGTATATATTATGAATATAATAATGTTTTCATCCATAAATAATTAATATAAAATAATCTATTGATGAAAATTCAAATTTTATAATTTTCGAAAATTTAGGTTCATAAAATATAGCTTAAGAAAAATCTGAAGATTTTTCAAAGTTGAAACATTATTTTTAAAAACAAATACATTGATTTCGACAATAATTATCTAATATAAAATAATACATTATTAAAAATTCAAGTTTTAAAATTTCAAAAATTCTAGGATCATGAATGAAAGGTTATGAATTTTTTTGAAGAATTTTTCAATTAAATTATTATTTTTAATAAATCATAAACAGTTATTTTGAAATAAAATTAATATTAAAAATAATAAACTTTTTTGAAAAATTACTAAATTTTTCTATATGTTTCTAAAATGATATAATATTTTTCTAAATATAAAATTGAATTTTCAATGTAATAATTACTTTATATATAATAAATAATTCAAAATTTCAACAAATGTTAATTTAAAAATAATATATGTACGATAATTAATTTTCGAAAAACAATTATTAATGAAAAAAATTGATTTTGTATAGTAAACAACATTTCTCTATACATAAATCAAATAGTATGATAAACAAATTATGCACATAACTAAACTGATTTGTGATAGCCACATCTACTTACAAAAATTTCACCTAACTAAACATATAATAGCAATATATTTAAACAGATATGAAATTTCTCATTATAGGATCATAGGATATAATTTAATTACTGTAATATGAAATAAAATTACATATTTAATAATGCCTTTGAATCCACGTTGAAGCAATGACTTACCTTCCTTTTATTGTTCTTGATTCGTCAGATTGCAAGTCCAGAATCACCGACCTCTAACAATCAAATAATATTATTTTAATTTGAAATATATTTGAGAATTTTGAAGTGGATTGAGAGCTATGTTTTAATCAGCAATGTAGAAGGTAATGGCGGTCAAAAAAAAGTTTATCATTATGTTTAGAGATATAGACATATACGTAAAAAGAAACGAGGAAAACCTTTTTACCCATTCTCACTTGATCTCAACCCATTATCTCCAAGCCAATTCTCTATGTTTTAGCCACCCCTAAACCTTTCCAAAACAAAATTTTTGTAGCCCTAATGATGGGCCTTAAATCCATCTAAACCCAAGCCAAAATACTATGTAATTAAATCTACTTTAATCGTTTATCGATATTGTATATCGATCGGTATATTTATAACTATTATAAATATGTATAAAATTATTTATTTCTCAAATCATATTCAAATTTTATAATTAATATTTCATAAATATTAATTAATTTAATTAATTTATAACAATTATAAAATAATTAAATTCGTTTGGTCTTAAGGGAATTCATCATTTCGACTATGTAACTCTTGGGTGTAAATTTGGTCAGTGATTAACACCGAACTATTATAATGTTAACGTTTAGCAAGTGGTGTGACATTATGGCCAAATTTATCGCTTACTCATTTTCGGTAAAATTCCAATTTTAGTTTGATAAGCGTTACTCGGTTGTGACATTTGTTTACACCAATTCTCTTCGTCCAAACTATATCACTTTGGACTTACGGAATTTGGTAATGGTCAAAATTCCAACCTCTTCCACATTCAACTTTATAGTCCAAATACAAAGTCCTTGGTTCAACAATAACAATTATTATTAATCGAAATGTTCTGGCCAGAAACTTTGACTTTGAGTTGACTTGAGTTGACTGTGATACTAACCGAATCCTCCCTTGAATAGTTCTTCACTTCCAATACTTCCACTCGACCCAATTATAATCACTCGATGGACGCCATGCCATGATTTGGCTATAATCAAAGCGGAGCTTTCATATTGAAGATCCACAATATTCTCAAGTCGAGAGAACTGTGTAAATCGGTCATATCGATATTTTCTATTTGACCTTAGTTATATTAACCAACAGAAAACTATTGAGTTAGTCGTTCCATAGTTATCCAATAGCTATTAGTACGTAGCACTTAGGTGCCCCAGCGGTCATGAGTAATGCATTGACCAACATTTGAAGAGCGTTACGTACTCCAGTCTCAACTGATACATCAATATCTGGTCTTGATGCATCTTGACTAGGAACATTTAAAATGGTATATTTGTTTTGTTGTGATAAATTACTCATAGTTACAACACTTGTAACTGCTATAACAAAATATATCATTTATGGATTTTATACCAAAAATACTTTTAATTAAGTTAATTAATTAATATAATCACATTATATCAAATATATAATAGGAAGAAAATACCATTTATTTCGAATAAGATTGGTCAACGAGTTAGATATATGTAACAAATTATATAACTGCCCCTAGGGTATACCCCTAACTCTATCAGAATTATTAATTTATAGTAAATTACAAAATTGCCCTAAGAGCATACCCCTAACTCCGTCAGTGATCTTGGCAAGGATAATGAGGCAAAATAAAACTTGACGATACACTCTCCTTTATTCCTCTATTGAAAAAAAAATGGTAGTACTCAAAGAAGACGTGACCATTAGGACTAAGAAAAAGCGGGGAGGAGTTATTTTAGCCTACTTTTTTGGTATTAAGCCTTACTATATGCATTTCAAAGCATACATGAACAGAGTATAGAATGTTAGAGGTAATTTTGAGATGTACGCTTATGCCAATGGGTTCTTTTTGATTAAATTTAGTTTGGAAAGTGATTGTAATAATATCTTGAAGAATGGTCTTACTTCCCTAATGGTAGAATTATCATAATGAAAAAATGGTTTAATGACATGCATTGGACAGAGATTTACTAACCACTATTCCTGTTTGGATGATTCTACCTGAGGCAAACTTCAAACTAAGGGCTAAAAATCATTTAAGGCTATTGCAAGCGCTGTTGGGAGACCAATCAAACTTGGTGAGGCAACTAATAAAGAAAATAGTTTTAATCATGCTTTAATGCTAGTTGAAATTAAAGACAACGAAGATTTTATGAGGAAGTAAATATAACGTTATTTAATGGAGAAAATCTTCTGCAAGAAATAATATTTAAATGGTCACCCCAAAATGTGATAGATGTGTTTGCTTTGGACACAATAAAGAGGATTTGAATGAACATGTCGTTACATCTTTAGAATCCCCTACTGAAGATGTACGTTTATTTACATTTTTCGACAAGTATAATGAAAACACAAATAATACATAAGGAAAATATAATAAAGAAACTATGGCTAAGACTATAATTACGACTAGTTAAGTCAGCGGTCAACAGAGCACACATCAGATAACATGATACTTGATTACACAAATATTGCAATCCGTGCCGAAAATGACTGCAAAACTCATCCCTGCCATTGAAGATATCCTTGCTAAACACTTTGGCGTGCTCCTTGCTAAATGTGGAGCAAAAAACATTTGATAGTTGAAAGTAATGCAACAGATATGCAAGCTCACTCAAGTCAGACAGAATCAACTCCTAATCTTATAAGTCAAGATGTTATATATTTGTAATTGAAGACATTGGTATGGTCTCTAACCTTAATATTTCTATTGATAGGTTACTGCCTCTTATTTACTTGATAATAAGAATAATGAGTTTATTAACAGTAATATCTTATCTAAAAGTAATGTCCTTAGCTTAAAAGAGCAAAAAGTATTCAAGAAAAAAATCTATCATTGAGAATCCAAAAAGGAAAGAATTAAGTAATGGCTATAAAGTGAATAAAACTGGATTTACGAAATAGGGTAAAACTTATGTAAGCATCTTAGATGAACCTCCTAGTAAGACTGCTAGGACAAAAAATAAATCCATTATTCAATGTTGATTATAACTTGGATTGTGAGGGGTTTAAATTCACCTACTAAGAAATTAGATGCTTTAGAGTTGATTAAATCCAATAAAAACCACCGTAATAGCCTTACTTGAGCATAAACTCGATGATAATTATTTATCATGCATTCATACTGAAATTACGAGAAATTGGGACGGTATTAATAATAAAAAATAAGGGGGTAAAGGCAGAATTTTTATATTATGGAATTTAAACGTTTGGAAACCTAGAAATGCCATATTTGACTTTCAATTTATTCGATGTACCTATGAAAATGCAGATGGGCTCATTCTCAACATATCTTTCATTTACGCTAGTAATTGTGAAAAGAAATGAGCGCTTTTATGGAAAAAATTACATCAAATATATACGTTATTGGAAGGCGTTGCTTTTAGAAAGTGATTTTAATGCTATTTTAAATGCAAATGAAAAAAAGGGAAGACAATCCCATTACTTGCAAAAAGCGTGAAATTGTCAATAACTTTCTTTTAAAAACTGGTCTAGTGATGCTAACGTTTTTGGGGATAACTTTACACGAAAATTCGCTGAATTTAAAAACACTCACTGTAAATTAGATAGTCTTACTAAATAATGAATTTTAGAATTTGTTCCCCAACTACTTCTATAAAACATTAGATCATGTCACTAGCAATCACATTACTATTGAAATAAAACTACTCAGAGCTCAAAATGATACCAAAACCATTCCTTTTAGATTTATGGATAGATGGTGTGAAGTTGAAGGCTATCCGAAAACTAAAAAAGATTGTTTGAATTATCATTGTTATGGTGCTAACCAATATTAATTTTTTTTAGAAACACGTAGAGTAAATTTAAAGAATAGGAATAAAAATAGAGTTAAAGAAACCGACTTGATATAAATTCCAACAACCTCTTACAAGCAGAAATAGATAAATATAGTAATAACAAAATGGTTGTCTGACTTTTTTATGGCAACCAAAATCGTTTGACTAAAGCCTGACATATGCGTGCTTGTAATTTGAAACAAAAGCGAAAGCTGATTGGATCACTTATGGTGACGAAGCTACTAAAATTTTCTGTGCATAAATAAATATTAGAAAAAACTCTAACAATATTATTATCGGGTGTTTGTTGGGATATTCACGAATGAAGAAAATGATATAGTAACAAGGCTATAAATTACTTTTATAATTTACATTACGAAGAAGATTAAATCGAAAATTTCCTCGAATTTATATGTAAAAACACTATAAATAAGGAAGTTGAAAAGATTCTACTTACCCCACTTGACGTAGAAGAAGTTAAATTTGTTGTATTTAACTGTAGAGATAATAAAGACTAGGTCTGGACAGATTCGAGGTCAAATTTTATAAACATGTTGGGATCGAATTACATTTCCTATATTTAATAGCATAAATGAAGTTTTCAGTTTAGGAAAAAATGTAAAAAGTTTCGACCACACTCTTATTACTTTGATTCCAAAGATAAAAGACCCCAAATTCTTAAGGGATTATAGACCCATTGCATGTTGCAACTTTGTATATAAAATTATTTCAACAATTCCTTACTATAGAATAAAGAATTTCATGTCTTGTATTATTTCAGAAATTCAAAATGCATTTTTACCAAATAAATTAATATTCGAGAATACATAACTTGCATGATATTTTAATAATAAAGGGAAAAGTAAAACATGCATCAAAGTTGATTTACGAAAGGCATTTGATAAAGTTAGGGTTTCCTAGTCAGTTTTGTGATATTGTCTATGAATGCATAAGTTCTCTAGCATACTCCATTTTAATTAATGGGAAAGCAAAATGATATTTCAAAAGTAATAGGGAGTTGGACCAGGCGACCCCTTATCTCCATGTTTGTTTACAATCGGAATGGAGCATTTATCGATTCTTTTCGATTAGAGTAGTTAAGAGGGAATACCGAGCCTATTTACAAATTTAAGCATATCATTTCTCACTACTTTATACAGGGGATTTAATGCTTTTACTAAGGATGGTTCCTAAAATGCTACAATAATTAAAAATATTTTCATGGAATTGGATAATAAAATAAGGTCGCGAATAAATGTGACCAAAAGTAAATTTTATTTTAGTAAATACCGCTGATTCAGAGAAGATATTTTAAGGATTCTTTAGATAAAAGAAGGCAAACTGCTCGTAAAATATCTGAATCTTCCCATATCTATTATTAAAACAAAAGAAGCGTACAATGCTCATAGAAAAAATACAAGCGAGCTAGAAAATCGGTCAAGTAAATTATTATGCATAGTTGGCATAATGGAACTAGTCTCAAATGTTATTACAACAATCATTCTGTGCTGATTGCAAATACATGTTATTCCAATATCTTCTATTCAGAAATCAAAATTAAATGCAAACTTTATTTGAAAAGGTGGTTATCACAAAATTGCTTGGGTAAATGTCTGTAAACCTAAAAGGAAAGGGGTATAAGACTAAGAAATACAAGAGATATTAACGAGGCATGCGGTTTGAAGTTGTTTTAGAGATTTATTATTGATGATACGCTATAATCTCGTTGGATGAAAGGAAAATATTAATAAAAAAACAAATGCTTTCGGACAACAACAATGGAAACCCATCACTCTAGTTTATGGAAAGCAATTTTAAACAAAAGAGAAGTAGGCTCTAAATTAATTAATGGAGTATTGAAAGATGTGATTAATACTAGTACATAGTTTGATCATTGGTTAAATGGTCAAACCCTTATAAATAAATCTGAATGGAATATTCTAATTTTTATTGGAGGGACGGACTTTAAGATTAACAAAATATTATATAAAGGAATTTAGTATTTTGAAAATTTTCCTCTCTTTGAATATTTATAGTAATTATATTTCTATTATGATATGCACTCCAAAATTAGACAATGATAGATGAGTATGGAAGTTAGGTAAGGAAAATATGTTCTCCTTTAAAAAAACTTAGGAGTATTAGGGGTATCCATCCCAAAGTTGATTGGTACGATGTCATTTGGATAAAATTAATTGTCCTAAATGGCATATATTGCGTCCATTTTGCCATTCATAACAAACATGCTAGTTTTGATAAATTGACAAAACGGTACAAAATGGAAAATGTTAGGTGTTTTTTGTGTGATATTGAAAAAGTAACTAACAAACATTTATTTTTTGATTGCGGTTATTCTAGATGTATATGGACTCTAGCTAAAATCAAAATGAATATTCACAACAATATAGATTTCAATATTTGGAATGAAATCTAATTAATCAAAGAGTGCTGCAAAAACAAGGGCAAAGAAAGGGATCTAGTACACGTTGCATTTACTACTACAATTTATCATATTTGGTAGGAAATGAACGCCATAAAACAAAATAACTCTAAATTATGCAAATTATGGAAATCAAAATTAATTAAATATCAGTGTATGCTGTAAAAAAAAGAAAGCAGAAGCCATTAGAGAGAACAATTTTATTCATTCATAGATTAGTAATACATTTTCATTACATTAGCACATTTATATAAAGGCCTAGGAGCTTGGGATAGAACTAATCTCACGATGTGGGACTAAATACAAACAGTATATAGCATATTCATAATTTATTAATAGTTTCCTTCGATACAATCAAAATTTTCAATCCAAATATGATTTGCATTTTATGCATTTTGTTTGCTACCTTTACGAAAAACACATCATGTGTTTTCATTTTTATGCTTCAAATCAGTTTTGCATATTGCAACTACATCTTTGATGAATATTAAAAGTTCTATTACAACAATACTTAAAAGCGGAAAGTAATCTATTCATCTTAAAGTGCATCAAGATTTTCATTTCAACAATACTTAGAAGAAGATTGTAGTCTACATTCCATGTTCTTTGCATTATTTATAATCATCATAGTTATTTATATTCTTCAGGAATAATTTTTGCATATCGCAACTACCATTTCAATGTATATTAAAAGTTTCATTACAACGATACTTAAAAATAGGAAATAATCTACTCATCATGAATTATATCAAGATTTTCATTACAACAATACTCAAAGCAGGTTGTAATCTATGCTTCTTGTTCTTTGCATTCTTTATAACCACAAAAGTTATTTATATTCTTCGGGAATTTGTATACTTTCATCATTTAATATGATTCAAACCATATTTATACCTTCAGGGTATATTAAGCATTTCAAGTACTTTCGCTACTTTGCGGACTACATGTCCATATTTCTCTATTGGTAAAGGATTCACGATGGCCAGTCATGTTTCCCCTAATTCAAGATATTTAATCTTTTTATAAACATAAGCGCTTTATTACTTATAAATTTATCACCAATAATTATTTTTTGTCAGTTCTAGACATGATTTATTGAGATCTCTTTGATTATCATGTTTTATGTACCTAAACCACTTCTAGGGTAATTTGACAATCATGTCATTAGTCTCTTCAAGAGCACTCTTAAGTGTTTCTTCAAGAACACTCATCTCTTTTATTTGACATCTTTATTACATACTCTAAAATTATTTCAAACTGACTTTTGTACCATATTTCAGACGTGATTTACACATTTTGATCCTTTGGGGATCCAAATCTATATTGGAGAAAGTCTACCAGGGATATTATTGATAATTTATTCAAGTTACTTAATATTTTGCATCATTGTATATTCACTACACCAGAATCCCCATTTCGCAACGGCTTTAAGCCGTTGCAAAATAATTTCGCAACGGTTCAAATCCGTTGCGAAATATATTTTTTGCAACGGCTAAGGACCGTTGCAAAATATACTTTAGCAAAGGCTTGTAGCCGTTCGGATTTTATTTTGCAACGGATTAAAGCCGTTGCTAAATGTAGATGTATAGCTGGATTTTTCTTTGCACCAGCGACGGTCATTTCATTATCATAATTAATATAAAAATTTGCAAATTTAACAGTATCACAAAAGAAAGATTAATAAACCAAATATTTTTCATAGGTTAAACACAACAACCAAACATAACAAATGTTTGAATTATAATGTTCAACATCAACACATACCACTATATAGTTCAACAAGTGTGCATAACATACATAGTACAACAACAGCATCATTACATAATACTACATGCATAGTACAATACATACGGTACATAACATCTTCCTCCAATCGTCTAATGCTCCCGCCAGCATAAGTTTCATGCCTGCACACAAAACAAGAAATTGATGTTTGTTTATAAAGAGGTCACTAGTGCATTTTCAAAACTGCCTATTTACAAAACTATTCACTATTCTTTATTAATATTTGTATCAGATGTGTCAAAATTACATATGTTTAGCATATGAATATTGAATATTCAAATATTATTACCAGTGATGAGTCTTTCAAGATGATCCTATCTGACAACAAATCAGTATGGATGGCTTTAACAATTAATCAAGTCCAGATAAATGCAATATATGAATTATCATTATCATACATTACATTGCATTAGCATGTACCAGGCTTCTTTACAATATGACCATAAAAATTGCATAAAAGTTTCATTACAGGCTAGAATATAAAATCCTATAGTTTAAGTTCTAAACGATGACAGCTGATCATTTTTCTAGATAGCTAACCGGAGCAAATTACAAGAGATTGGTTTGATCCAAGCAAATATCGAACTGAGTTAATTAACCCAGGCTTAAATTACTAAATGATTGGATGTGATCATTATTTAGAGCACTTATTGATAGTTGTTCTAACAGTCAATATGGGAACAGCATCAAACATTATGATTTTTATGTTTCAAACAGTCAATACTGAGCTAAGATAACTCCTATTTCTTTAATAGTTGTTGCACACTGTTCACTCTCATTTCTGCATACAGTGACAAACCAACTCCTTATACAACTACAACCCACATATCACTCATCACTCCTATCCACAAACAAACACAAAATACTACACCCATACGCAATTGCCTTCCCCTTCATCACCAACATCAAGTAAACTGACCAACCAGCCTCTTTCTATGCACACCGCGCACACAAACTTCACCTGATAGCCTATAACACCATTGTAAGGAAAACGACTTACAGTCCCTCACAACCATAAAACCCACCACTGCCTATAACATCCACTTCCGTACAAACTCTCAACCCATCACTGCATAGCCCCTGCCAGTGCATCACCGAAGTGCACACAAACCAGTGCACTTCATCTCCAGTTCACTTACAACAACTTCACTTGCCCTTCCCACCGCAAACCAATCATCTTAAAATATTACATCTTAAAATATTCTAAAAATATGGTAACACTGATATGTGGCATCCTTTTGATTTTTTCAGTATGCACTGTTAAATTGAAATAAAATGTTAAATCTTTCTGTTATTATGCTAATTTCCATATTTACTAATTGTTTTTGTTACTGCTGTTAATAACGTGTGTTGCATATACAAGACTGTCATATGTTATCTAAATTTGTTACTGGAAAAAGTATGCAGACAATGGAAGTAAGGTTAACCTAGTGGAATTCTTAACTAAGTTGGTAAAAGAAGAGTTTAGGATGGAATTTCTCCTTTCCCTTTTGTTAAACTAAAATATTGTTTTGGGTCAAAACTGTATGAAAGTCAATGGTTATGATAGTAGATTCTAACTATAAAATATTATACAACTTGGTCATGTCGGGCCGGAGGTTTCTATGATGATTACAAAGAAAACATATTGGATATTGGAACATGGTATCTTATGTTCTTATGTTACTATAATTAACATTGCAATATATTTGCTTGAGTTATACATTGAATTCAGTCACTACTGTTATCATAATTTCATTCAATATAACACCACTGTAAGAAAATAGTGGGGTTCTACTAGAATTAGCCTATATAATATCTACACTTTTATACCAAAATACCTAACTGCTAAAATTTGACGGACTAAAAGAAATGAAACTTAATCAATCATGCATATGCAACAACTATTTTTCAGAAAATGAAATCAACAAGGGACAAATAATCTAAAGCAATAATTTTATAGAGTAGTGATAGTTGTTGTGCACTAATAATTCCCACCCACATTTAGTTAAATGGCCAACAACACAACATTGAAACGGATAATAATATTCTTGATAACAAATATAGTATCCAGTGACCGAAAATGACATAAATTTGGATACCCCCAACTCACTCATTTTCAAATAACTATACTAAGCTGTCCGTGTCCTTATCTCAACGTATACAGCCACATTTGCATTAGATCAAGTTTGCAAAAGGAAGAAGAGAGTAAATAGAACTTACTTCGGAACCCTTTAATATTTCATTTACTTTAACATAATGTGCACCTTCAGTTGTGAATGCATGCAATACCTAGATCAGTACAAATCATTAATATTGTGTAAAATAAAACACATAAGAAAAAATATACTGATGACTGTATAAAGAGATACTTAACAACATTCCTCGTTCTTGACAGATTACCGAAATTACAACAAGTATTAGATAGCTATTTATTTGGTCACCAGTTGGTAGACATGTTCGACTTTATTTCCGACTAGTGATTACATTCCAAATCAACATGTTATAGTCTAACAACAGCGACCATTTGTTAATGAAGAATATGCTTAGATCGCACTTCTATAATGCCACACTTCTCCCAGGAGAATAAGATTCACACAGCAGTAAACTATAGAACTTCCAAATTTAATGAAGTGGTTATAACAAGTGAATTGATTATGAAAAGAAATCTCATGGGGTGTGAATGTCACATTTCTTGAAGGTAAGATTATCATTCCCCTTATTTGAGAACACTTCCTTGAGGGTTAATCTCACCCTTAGGCTAAACAGGCCAAAAAAGATCCATAATGAAGATCAGGTCAGTTTAAAAAAAACGAAAATAGGTTACTTCAGATTGTCATTTTTAAAGCTCCACTACTAATTTTATTTAGCAAAAAGCTTCACCACTCATGGTCACAATAGCAAGAAATATGTTTTCAGCACATGAATACCTCAACTGCAAGTACACGCCCGATTGAAGCTTCAGAGTCATTCCACTTCATCTGTGCACAAAATCCCTGGCGTCCTCCTGCTCTCCGATCTAGGAGGCCAAGAAGTACTTCCACAAGACCAACCCTGCATATTAATATAATGTTAGATGAGTATTCTCAATAATTTAGTTAAAATGAAAACCGGTCATGGATTTGATGTAAAGATAATGATGAAAATGAATAATAGCAATTATTAATATTGATACTAGTGAAAAATTGAATATCCATATAGCATTAGAAAATCATTTCATATTTGAACATAGAAATGAATTGAGACATTATAGTTCTATTTATTGAAAAGTTATGATAGTGTAGACAAAATCCATTGGCCTAGAACTTGAGAAATTTTATTATTAACTTTTACTCCCAAGTAAAACTGTCATTATTGTCCTTTTCTACGTGTATAACATAAAAGTAAATAACTCCTCGATCCTGTCAAAGACCCGAGGAATTTCTGCGTTATAATGATTATGATCAATTACAAGTGTGCATTCAGTATAATTTTGTATCAACTTACTTCAAACCTTGTGCAAGCAATGCATCTCTTGCTCTATTTCCGGCAACAGCAACACGTTTTAGTGTTTCTAAAGCTAGAATACAACCACCTTGCCACCCAATCGCTTTCATAAGCAAAGGTACAACCTACTGGAAAGAGATTAGAACCTTGGGAAAATGCAATATCATATAAGCTACAAAAAGAATCAATTCTAAAAGCATTAATAAATTTTTCCCATTCAAGTTCTTGGTCACGGCCATTTTAATATATGTCAACGTACTCAACGCTAAGAACAAACTCACTTACAAATGACGATTTAACTTCACTGTATCTTTATACACTCTGAAAATATAAACCGCTTTTACCAATATGCTGTTATGGACACTATCTTAAACAATACACTAGTTCCATGCATACACGACCACACAAATAAATTATCTTCAAAACAATAAAGACCACATGCATAGTGGTAACTCTTTTGAATATTAAGATAAAAGGTTTTAAAACTGAATTTATCTTTTACAAAAAAAATAAAAAATAAATAAGTAAATAAATCTTATAACCAGTTTTCAACCGTGAAAAAAGAAGCTTAAAACTAAAACAACCATATAAAATTATTTAATCACCCAAATTTCACTACCTGAGTCCCAGCACTAGTGGCTGCCATAGCTTCAGCACATGTAGTACTTGATGCCAACTGATGCAAGACATGCAGACAACTAAGACGAACACGCTCTTGTGGTGTCTGGCTGTGTGTCTCCTCATTTCTATTTGCATTGAGTTCATCATCAGAAAGTGAATCAGATTTTGAACCCTCGACCGCCATGCTTTTCTCCTTCCTTCATATGCCACAGCTGACACCAGCTTTGGAACATAGCCAAGATATCCAACATGATCAGCAAGTGCTGGGTGAACTCGCAACAAAGATACAAGCGCAACAGAAAGTAGCAAAGGAAGCTCTGAGAGGACATGTTTTCATAATGGGTAGCAGCAATTGCTGAGACATATTGGTCAAGCAGTCCTTCTAAAAGCTTTTTGGGATTTCTCAAGGGAAACTTAGGATCTTTCAAGAAGAGCCTTACGTAAATCCCCCCAACTTGAATTTATAATAGTTTAGGGGTGTATAAACATGTAGATTTTTGTATTTATTTTTCATTGGAACGTGAAATGTGTTCATGTCATAGTGGAATCAAGCACGAGATTACCAAGAGCTCCAACCCATACTCCGAGACGTGTGTGCGTATTAAAAAATTCAGTTATTAGTGCCATGCTTCTATCATTAGCTTTTATGGTCATGACATCCACACATGACTGATCTTTTGTTACTGGAGTTAATAATAACAATTTTTCCTTATGAATACCCTCTGCACAACATTGCGCACTATGTGAACATTTTCTTGTGATATGCCCAATCTGTTTCAACATTTTCTTGCGATTCCTACCCTTCATAGGCAAACTTGATTTTATAGCCATTTGGAATACAACAGCTTCAATATAATACTTATTATCTATAGTGTTTCACCCCATTACAAAAACTATGATTATTTACTATCTATAATATTCCATTCACTGCAGGAAAATAAATCTTAATTTCATCAACTGGACATGTCATAGGAAAATACCCCAGGATGCCCAAGTACAATTCCTAATAATGCAAAATAAGTTGGATAATAAAACCTTCACTTAAAAGTATGTTCAAGATTTTGAAACAATCACACGCCAAATAAGCAAAACTCGGTCTATGAAAAATACAAGAAGATAATTAACAGGAATGAAGGTGATCGATGATAGGTAAACACCAAGGTAGAATTGAGAAAACTAGTTTTAAAATATCATTTAATTAGTCTCAGACTCCTAAATAGATGAAGTATGAAATTGCTGATTCTCACATCTAACCACCTATTCATAGAACAATGGGAGAGAGGAAGGTTTACCTGGGGTTCGTCTCTCATAATATGTTGACTAGATGCCTGCTCTAGTTTTCACCCACAGGCGTGACTTTGATTTTGATGGTTTAAACAAGGCAACAGGCGCGACTATGATTTTGATGGTTTAAACAAAGCAACAGGCGCGACTTTGATTCCAGCACTAGGGTTTAGTATTGGGGAGGAGGAAGGTAGCGATGAAGAGAAGTGGAAAGAATGTGGAGCTAGGGTTTTGGGGAAATCGCCCTGTCGCCAGAAGAAATTAGCTTCGGGGCGGGAGCTAAAAAAAATTGAAGGGTACGTACAGGGCGTGCTGTTTTGAGGGTGTGCTATTGTACATAGAAGACCACGGTTTGCAATGGCCCTATAACCCGTTCTAATATAGCAACGGCTCAAAGCTTTTGCCAAAGTGTTCGCAACGGATCAAAGCCGTTGGAATATTGCAACGGCCTAAGTCCGTTGCGAATTTGCCGCACTATGGTGTTGCAAAATTGCTTATATGGTGTAGTGATTTTAACAAATATTTAGCACTAAAGATCAAAATGAACTTGTATCGCTTTATCCTCCCCCTCAATGTTGACAAACATTGTCACATTAAATAATAATCATCTTTGGATTCTCATTTTGATCCATTATCATATTGCTACTAGCAAATACACCATACATATTAATGATAAGAGTAATTCATTTATCAATTGATGAGATGCATTCAAGTGATATTTGTGAGCGTCTGGCTCATGTTTAAATATGAGATTCAATTATGCCCAATTTTCATGAAATATAATCCAGTTGAGATTATACTAAAATTTCTAAAATAAGCTTATGGCTTTCAATTTTAGAAATAACGCAAAGATATTCTTTGACGTTTTCATTATAGTTTCAATATGGTAGCTATTCATTTATATATCATCAAAACTCAATAAATTTCTTTTAAGTTTGCTTGAGTGTAATGTATTTTGAATTAAGATATATGTACCATTTAGTAATACTATATGGGCTCTTCCGGACCCTTCAATTATAGTAGAAAATTTGCTATCGTTGAAATTTTTAGCTAAAATATGTTCAGACAGTTCAAAGAAAAACTTCTGGTTTTTCAAAATCGTATGAGTAGTTGTACTAACTAGTAGGCATATATTATCACTCAAATATTTATGGTCCATATATTAATAATTAAAGATAGTCAACTATTAAGATTTGTAAACATTAAATAAATTCTAATATTTTCCAAAAATAAATAAATTAAAATAGACTACTGATTAAAACACAACATTCATCGGTACATTATTTCAATTAGGTCTGAAAATAAAACATACAAGCACCAACTTCCAACAGATTTATTGAACTGAAATAAAATAAAATCCACATAGCAGACTTCAGGCTACTACTATCGATCAATTCCACCATATCATTTATTATTGCACTTAGATTTCATCATTAATGAAGTTTCCTTCATAAACTTCGAAGAAATGATCTAACTTCAAGTTAGTATTACTAGACAATCCTTTCACATAATTTTAGTTTAGAAGTAATTCTAAATATAGAGGAATTGTATTTCCTAATAGATTTAAAGACTTGAAACTTCTAGTTTAACCACTCGTGTCTAGTGTTTAGAAGTGTGATCATATTTTGGTGGTCATAACACTCCTTCAGGGAGTTCCATAGGTAAAGATGATCCTTTTCAGTTAAATGTTTTATTTTAAGTTTGCTTTGAATATGACACCTTAAAAATATAAGAGCCATTGTTTTATCTTATTGGATTATCATTTTTATGGCATTTTCTAAGCAACGAGATTGTAATTGGATGTCAGCATCCAATATCTATGACAAAAAGTTATCTTCTAATAAGTCCAAAGCTTTAAATTCAAGCATGGCTGTGTTTATCATATTACCAACTATAAGTGGAAATAAAAATGCATAAGCATCAAAATATTGTTTATGGGTATATAATCAATGCATTTCGTAAAATAAGAAACCATATCTGATAGTAGTTACAGTGAAAGAATAAAAATATTAATGCAAAATAGCAAAGGCCAACCAAATATAATCTATAAAAGCGACTATAATTTCTTATTTACATTCTTTTAATAGCTCTAGATTCAATCTCATTAATTACATTCATTGCTTTCCTTAAAATTGCAAAACTATCCTTGAAAATATGGAAAGGCCTTTATACGGATTGATTGGTGGAGAAGGGATGAATTATAATCAAAGATTGTGCTGACTTGATTATGTTTACTTTCATAATATAGGCAAATTTAAGAATATGAATATGTAGTATTAAATACCATTTATTAATTCATAACAACTGCAATAGTGAGATACATGAATATGTAACATGTATATACGTTATGATCCTTTTCAATAATAAGAGATATAAAAGAAGAATGAATGTATGAAGTATTCATACACATCTTTGTTGGACCATTCTCATTAATCAGTTAATTTTATTTAATGATTTATTAATTGCTACTGATTAATATATGAATTAATATATGCGGTTATTTACATATTGTAAACTAAACAGAGAGAGGAAATTTGTACATCACATAGTATATGAATAATATCATGAATAACAAAATAGTTTGACTTTGCAACTAAAAAGTATGTTGTATGAGTTACAACTATTGATAATAATCAATAAGTATAGTCTTGTGACATTACAATAATAGGCAAAAGATTAAGCATATGAAATTATAAACATTGGAATACCTCTTTGCTGAAAGTGGAAAGATAATATAACAGAATTAATGAGTGTATAAATATTAACATTCATTATGAAGAATCAAAAATACTTACTTGATAAGCCAAAGGAAAGAAACTTGATCTATTACATATTTTACCTTTTGAAAGGCATGATTGGATGAATGGAAGAAGGAAAAAAATTTAGAAAATAAACTTCCTGTTAGAATACCTTATTTTCTATTAAAAAGAAAGAGAGTGGGAGAGTAGATATATTTCTACATATTAATTGGTGTAATAAAAACACCAAATATATCAACAAATCTCTTCTAGAGACATTTTATCATTACTAAATATACAAATCTCTTCTGGAGATTTTTTTTTTTAATTATCACCACTTCTGCAGTGAACAAATTTTTATACATTTATTTGGTTTAGTAGTTAATATTATTGGCAAATATTTTTAGAACTTCAGGTTCCAATTTTACTTTAAAGTAAAGTCTTTGTTTAGTACTTTAGATCGTAAATGGTACAGTTTGATTTTCATTATCAAACTTCAGCTTTGATTGCAAACATGGTTAGAATTTACCATAATCTGAATTAGCTTTTCTAATAATTCAGCGCTTCACATCTCAAATTTTATAGAGTTTTTATATATAATCCCCCTTTTTTTAGGAATACAAACTTATATGCATAAATTTTATTTGAGAACTTCAGGTCTCCAATATTAGATAAACATTATGAAACAAGACGACTCTTCATAATTGTATTCGAACATAAGAATCATAATACTATTTCTCTTCGAGGAAATAGTATTTACCGCATTTGTAATGTTATTCCAACATATTGTTTTTGTTTTTATGTTATGTCTTTTGGACATATCAACATACTATTTCTTCTGGAATTGCTCGCTTATTTTCTTCTAGTCTTTATTTCAGCTTATGAAAGCTTTAATCTTTCATCTTCGCACAAATGAACTTCAGGTTCTTATTCTTTCATATAAACTTAATACGATCTTCTAGACACATATTATCCTTATATTTTTCTCTCTAAGAAACAATAAAATATTTCTTCTAGAAATATAAATCATGTAGCAAAATCATTTCTATAGTTCTTATTCAAACCGAAATCCAAACAAAAAAAATTCAAAATGAAAGCCCCCCTTTTTATTTTTACCAAACAGCGGAATGAGATCTAAAAGTTTAGATCTACGGTAAAATGAGATCTAAAATGGTAATATTAATAGAGCAAGATCTATAAGATATACATACATACATACATACATACATACATACATACATACATATATATATATATATATATATATATATAAATATATAATGAAATCTGGAAAATTAGATATATGATGGATAAGATCTAAAAAGAATACCAACGGAATAAGGTCTGAAATTACATTTTAGTCTATGAAACAATTTTAGTTTCAGATCAAATTCAAAATTATCATAAAAAATGGATGTACATTTATAAAAATTAATAAGAAATCTGATGATTAAAATCTACGGATCTAAAAAATATATCATTTGAACATGATATTAAGATCTACAAGATCTGAAAAATTAGAAAACAAATATAAGATCTGCAACAAAACGAGATCAAAAATACAGGAACAAAAAAATAAGATGTACAAATAGAATCAAATCTAAATAATTAGATCAACGATACAATGAGATCTAAAAGAAATAAAATTAATAGAATGAGATCAGAAAGATTTGAGTAATCAGATTAGAAATAGCTTACCGCTTTGAAGATTTATAATCATATCTGAAATTTTCCTTTTATTCAGAGATCGTGCTGATAACGTGTTACAAAATAAGGAGAATGTAGACTATTAGATAGAGAACAATTTTATTGAATTGAGATGGATCTTACAATACAATCAAACCCCATATTTATAGACTCCTTATGCAGTGCAGATTACAACAATGCCCTTTCTTATTTAGCATATTCATCCATATTATTAATATATATTACAACAGTGTAGAATTTTACTGGCCAAATCCAACATAAACATTACAATTTTCAAAGTAATATCTTCATAGCTCAAGTATGGAATCTGAAGAATTATGAAGTAAAAGTAGTGATATACACAAAGGCTAAAGACAACATTCATGCTTCTACGGATCAAGCTAACAACGACTTTCCTTCTCCAACAAAGTAACCCTCCTCCTGTTCAGATAAATGAAGATCTCAACATCTCAGTAACAACAAGAGACCACTGAAGCTGGGACACACAGAGAAAGATATGGTTACAATTAATATTATAAAGAAGCAAAGTAAGTCACCTTACAATAATTTGACTAAAACCCTTAAAAAGGCCATCTATGGATCTAATAGTTTGAATGATTGCTATCACCAAATAAGAAGACAATACGATGAAGATCGCAAGCTATTTGTTATGAATAATAGATCTATCATCAGCCTAAATCTCGAAGATGAAAGAAGCGCGTTTATATCCAACGTGAGTTCTAGATTTGAAGAAATCGAAAGACATCGGCTCACGTTTGAAGGAAAACAAGGTGCCGATATCTATAGAAGCAAAAAAAATCTTTGCTAATTCGACTTGGGAGAAGGGCAAGTGCACCTACGATAAAATAGATAAGAGAGAGGAGGTGGATGTGAAAGATTCCGTGGATAGATTCAAACCGCCATAACTGAAAACTGCAGCTGAATTTTAGAGTTTTGAAGAAATTGTGCATGACTATGCGTGGTGTTTAGTTTTAGTGTTACGTCACCGATAACCGCTCAACCATACCAACCGTTCATGCGATTACCATCTATAACGGTAACGGCTACGGCTACGGTAATGGTTCAAAATTTTGATAACCGCGGTTAACCGTCCCAACCATACATTATTGTTTTATGTAATATTTAACATTAAAGTAAAAAAAATTAGCAATTTATGTTTAAAAAATAGCTTGCACATTAATAATATGTGCATTCATGAACTAATAACATGTATATATTGGTCGTTTTATAAACAAACAAATAAATTTGCGAAAAACAGTTAGAGTTATATGAGTTTATTCATGAATAATACATATAATTGAAAATATATGTACAATATGTATCAAAATTAAAAATATGACGATCAACCATCATAGACGGTTACGGTGTTATAAGAATTTATAACCGTCAACAACGGTTACAGTTTGTGGTAATAACAACAGTTACAACGATCGTAATACCCCCAGTTATGCTCAAGATGATTGGGTCGGGTGCTCTAAGGTTTACTATAAGTCCGGCCCAACTATAAATATTGTTTACAGCTGATTTTTTTTATAATATTTTTGAAAAAAAAAACTTTTTCTTCATGTAGTCAACAAAAATACATTTGAATGGTAAAATATTCAAGCGTTGAAAAACGTGTGTGAACATAAATGGACTGCTGCTGGAAACAATGGCACATTCGTTATTATTGAGACTTTGAAGGTAAATAGTTTAAAATATGGTCTTTATACAAACACGCACATGCCTTGCAAGGCGCGTCTCACCCCTCTGGAAAATTAATAAAAGAATCGGATTCAGATCGCACTATACCACTGTAAATAATTCAATCTATTCTTAATATTCTACTGGCAACTTTGGAGCCTTTCTCGATTCGTTTATTCGTTTAATTTTTCATAAATTTCAGTGTTTCTCATTACAATTCGAATTAGACAAATTAGAATTATGTCGAGAAAGATGCTGATTGATGGAGAGGCGGAGGAGCAACAGTACGATTACGATTTGTTTGTGATTGGAGCTGGTAGTGGTGGAGTTCGAGCTTCTAGAACATCTGCTGCTTTTGGAGCTAAGGTTAATCTTTTTAGATCTTTAGTCGTTGTGTTTTGGCTCATTGGTCTACAAGAAATATAGCTTATAATTGATTCGCTATGCTTAGGAATTTTCCATAGCATGTTGCTTTTGTGTTATTTGTTTCTACAGGGTGAAATATCTTGTTATATAGATAGGTTGTTTGCTAAGAGCATCTTGAAAGCTTCTTTGGTAATCTTAGATTCTTAATTTCGAAAGGCAACATTTTTAGAAAGCTCCTCTCCAGTCCACAGTCTTAATTAATTTTGTTTGCTAACTTTAATTAAATTTTACAACACGGAAATTTTAAATTTACTTCCAGTCCATATTTGCAAGTTCCCTGCCTTGAAATTGATGGGGTTGATGTTTTAAGCCATTTAACAAAAATCTAACAGGTCTGTTTTTTCAAAATTTCTTGCAAAGTCAACCTTTATCTTTAAAATGCAATAATATTATGTGTTGGATTAAAAAGCCGTTTTATCATTAGGTCATAAAATTTATAAGCTATTTAAGCGTCATAACATATAAAATGTACAAATAAAATTCGTGAAAAGTTTTGTTTTCAGAACTCAATAGTTTTGGAAAAACTCGAATCGGTTATATGTTTCACTAGAGCTGTTATGATAATGACAACCGTTACCTATTCGAGAAAACCGTTACCATACCAATACACTGGTAAGTCAAAAATGATTACTGATACTTTACCGTTATCGCAGGTAAAATGTTTATTGTTACACCGGTACCTGTTGATTGATAACGGTAAATTTACCAGTACATAAAGCCAATAAATGTTATTACATTAAAGTGTCGATAATGATAAAAAAAAGTTGTTATGGATTCCAACTCCATTAATGCTTACGTAAACATTTTAATTTAGTATAGTTGACGTAGAAAATTTTCTTAATTCATCGCAAATTATCTACAGCCTAATATAGTAATTTTGCCAATCTTAAACTTTAAAGTTAATAAAGCTAGAAATAAATATCATCGTAGATGATATTATAAGCATTTGCTTAAAATCCGATAAACCTTCGAATTTTTTTATGGTTGGAATTAATTAAAATAGTGAAATAACAAAATTACCATGACTCATAAATTTACCGTTACCATTAGTTTTGACATTTATGTAACATACTGTTAACGTTGATAAACCGATGTAGCTCGATATTGATTACCTAGTAGTTGGAGTTGATATGATAATGGTAAATTTACCGGTACCATAACAACTCTACGTTTCACCATCAGGTCTTGTACTTTGAGAAAAGGAAGGTTTAATTGCTTTTTAGCAAAGTTACAGTTTTACATTCTCGAGTTAAAGGGCAGTTTAGCCGTTTGTTGATACAAAAACAATTTTGAGCACTATTAATAACTTTGGTCAAAGGAAAAATGCAATCTAAATGCCTTTTGAGCGAAAATGTAATGTAAATGCTTCTTGAGTAAAAGACTTTAAGAAAATATTGTTTAATTGTTTGTCAAACAAAAACATTTTAATTAACTTTTAAGCGAAATGCAGTTTTATTTTTTTAAAATAATCGATATACAATATATATCATTAGAACATCTTTATGTATACATTAAATCAATGAAGACGAATCGTCATTTCAACTTCTCTATAAGAAATACCAAAATTTAATAGAAATTTTACAATGTTGATTTGTATTTACCCATGGCGCTTGTTATTAGGGGCCCTACAAAGTTTGTGATTTATAGCTGGAAACGGATCTTTAATAGCTTTTTCTTCGGAAAAGTTATTATATTTTGAAAATTCGAACACAAAAAAGAATCATGGCAAATCTGACCTAAGTTTAATGTAAACCGGCGAGGAGACGTTGTTTATTTTTATAGTAATAGGGATCTAATGTTCATTTTCCCTTTTTACACGACATAACAAAATGTTCGGTGTTACAATTTCTACGTCCATCCCACCATTATGAAATTAAAATATCAATGAACGAAAAGAACAAGAAGAAGATTATTCTCCACCTAAAGGAATAGAATATTTAAACGTTTGCATCGGAAATGCTATTGTTTTTGAAGTATGTTGCAAAAAGGTATGTCTATGTTTGAATGACATGGTATATACTACAAAATGTGAAGTTTTAGCTAGAATATCAAAATTCCATCCATCTTGGACTATTTCCGAGGAAGAGCGATTCATCGATGAATTCGGGTTTCGAATGAAATTTGAAAGAGAAGAACATCATTTTTGTTAAATTAATGAAGTAGATGTGGAAATGAAGAATTCCGCCAGAAATTAAAAAATTAGATGGTAGTTACTTTTTGATGTTGGAGCTACCATTAATATTCTTTTGGAAGCGAAGGCAGATGAAGAAAAAGAGAGAGGAAAAGTAAGAGTGAAAATAAATAGCTCAATGTACTATGTTTATAGAATTACGAGCCATTATGTTACTTTCAATTTTTTTAATACTTTCATTTTACTATACATTATTCATATTGTGCTTAATGTTTTGACTTCAAAATATAGCAAACACATTATTTTAAGTAAAATTATATTTGACTTTGATTAATGTCCAATATTTATGTTTTGGTTATTTGATTGTAATTAATCAGTTTATCAAGGTTGTATTGAAATAGTGGACAAATTCGAAATTAGAACTTTTACCAGAACTTTTGAAATTAGCGAAAAAACCGAAACTCTTTAAAAATTGAAGGTTTGCAACCTAGTTCTTAGACCTTGGTATTTTTGACTAGCACGTATGAATAATCATGTATTATAAATGAATTGTTAAATTATCGTTACCGTTGATATTGAAAAAATATTACGGAGGTTTTACCATTAAAGATGTTAGCTCAAAAATGGAAATTGATTGACGGGTAATCGTATTGTAACGGGAAATATATCATTACTATAACAGCCCTGGCTATGTGATTATGAAATCAATAAATACTGATTCCTTTAGTAGCATTGTTGTTTGTCTGGATAGTAAATGTGCTAAACAAATTATTTTGATCCTAGTTTACTTACTAGATAGGATTGACCAATTAAATCTCAAAGAAAATTGGACTATGTTCAACATTGGCGTTATGCTCTAAGTGCAAACTATTAGTTACTTCTTTTCCACCCATTTTTTCATCAAGATTCAAGGGATAGTCTGGGACAGGGGAGGTGGGCGTTTGTGCAGGGTAGAGGTTTGAGAAAATCAGTGTGCTTAAAAACTGAAATAGTTAGTGTACAAATCAGGTCTATCTATTTTCTCCACTGTTTTTCCGCTTGGTTCAAGTAAAAGTTTCTCCTACAAATACACGCATGCGCGCGTGCAGTGCACACACACATATGGAAATGATGGATTATTCTTGCTTGTATTATTTATGAATAGCGAGACATGTACAGAAACGAGCATGCTTATTAAAATATCAATAAATTAAAATTTAGTTAATTATTCAAGTTAACTACTACAAAAGGCAAAAACAGAAACAAATATTATGATACCTCAAACCTACTCATTCCCTAGCGTTCCAAATTAAGTTTTTTTTTTTGGAACTCATAGATAGGAGTATGATTTTACATTCACATGAACTGATTTTTGGTTTCTAGTTTTAGTTTTTTCTCTATTGAATCATTCTGTTGGCTCAGCAGTTAACCTTTGCATTGTAAATATATTGGTCAAGAGCCTATGTGCTATATTTTGAACCAAGGTTCATGGTATTGGCCGGTATGAAATTCCGGTCGTGCCATACCGGTATCGGTGAACACCAGTTCAAAACTCGGTATAAATTCCAGTTTTGGACTGGTTGGTAAAAAATTGTAAAATTGAACCTAATTCCTCAGAGAATTGGCAAGCATGTGAAGAAAGAGGGAAATCAAAGGGAAAACATAATAAAATCGAAAAGAATACCTCAATTTGAAATTGAGCCTCTCTTATAAAAGAAAAGGTGAAATCAAACTTCTTCTAATCACAGGCATCGATTCATTTTTTTTCTCGCCACTGCTACTTTTTAACCCTAGTTCTTCGACGGAAATAAAGTGTGAGGGCTGGAGGGAATTAAGAATTGATAGAAAGAGCATCAGGGCTTTATTAATTTGGGAGTGAATTTGGGTTGGGCCTATGTGGTCTTAACTAATTACATGATGATAATTGGGTATTCTGATTTATTAATGGCGTGGGAGTAATTCGATTAGGTTTTGAATTGTTTGATTTAATTAGTTAGGATTTTGAACTTCCGAATTAATTTTAGTTTGGTTTATCTCAATTTAATTTTAGTTTAATCCTTTGTTGATTCATTTTTATCAGAAAAAAAAAAAAACCTAAACTCAAGATCAGTGAAACCAAGACTGGATTCCAAAACTGACCGAAATTACTAAAAATTTAAATGAGTGAAACCGAGTTCACGGCCCTTGTTTTGAACGTATTTTGAGACAATGGCAGCTAGCTAATCTTGACACTAGCTATGTATTGGTCAAGGACCTACATGTCATATTCTGAACATATCCAGAGCATCAGGGCTTTATTAATTTGGGAGTGAATTTGGGTTGGGCCTATGTGGTCTTAACTAATTACATGATGATAATTGGGTATTCTGATTTATTAATGGCGTGGGAGTAATTCGATTAGGTTTTGAATTGTTTGATTTAATTAGTTAGGATTTTGAACTTCCGAATTAATTTTAGTTTGGTTTATCTCAATTTAATTTTAGTTTAATCCTTTGTTGATTCATTTTTATCAGAAAAAAAAAAAAACCTAAACTCAAGATCAGTGAAACCAAGACTGGATTCCAAAACTGACCGAAATTACTAAAAATTTAAATGAGTGAAACCGAGTTCACGGCCCTTGTTTTGAACGTATTTTGAGACAATGGCAGCTAGCTAATCTTGACACTAGCTATGTATTGGTCAAGGACCTACATGTCATATTCTGAACATATCCAGATCATTTTCACATTATATGAAAAAAGTATCGGCGATTAATCTACATTAGCATTTTCAATGACCAACTATGTTCATTTTCTTTTTGAATAATAATAGAACTACTGTAGGAATCCCAGAGCCAAGTGTCACAGATGGGTTTTTCTTTAAAAATTTCCTTTGTATCTAGATTGATGATTTTTTTAACCATTTCGTTGTCAGCCCAGGGCTCCGGTCTATCCTTTTCTAGAAGCTATCTATGGATGTATGGGTGCTAGGATTCCGTCATTTAATTATTTTCCTTTTGTTGCTGTTGCTGTTGTTGTTGCAAGAAATACTTGTTTAGTAAAAGCAACATGATGCAGCTTATCCAAAGTCAAATGCTTCAGCGTTTCTGGACAAGCTATGTTTTGTTATCCCTTTAAAACAGTTTTCTTGCACATCTACTTGTCTTGTTTAGTCAAAGAAAAAAGTTAGTTCAGAGACTCGTCTAGCTAAGCTTATGTTAGTCAATTACAAACCAAACCTTTACAATGCAACAGGTAGCTATATGTGAACTTCCTTTTCATCCAATCAGTTCAGAAACTAATGGAGGAGTTGGTGGAACGTAAGTAAAAACTGCTATATGCATGTACATACATACATACAAATACACACACGCCCCTCTCTGTGTGTCTGTGTGTACACACACAGACATACATATATACACATGCTTAGTTTGACGGATTTGATAGAACTTACTCGTATTCCCATGTCTTATATGATGTTGCAGGTGTGTGCTACGTGGCTGTGTTCCCAAGAAGATTCTAGTATACGGAGCAACATTTGGAGGTGAATTTGAGGTAGTCTATCTGGTTGATAATATAGTTATTAAAAGCGTCAATAAGAATATAAATTTGAGAATGTTTGTATCGTATACTTTGGAGAACGAATTATGAAGGTTCGGCGTTTTTTTTTTCCTACAAGAAGCTCATATGTTTGTTTCCAGCAAGAAGCCCCTTGTATATTTGATATATTTATTGGTATAGGAGTAAAAATATAAATGCTGTCATATTTTACAGGATGCAAGAAATTTTGGATGGGAGTTGAATGAAAAGATAAATTTGAACTGGAAGAAACTCTTGCATAAAAAGGTTAATAAAACATCCATCTTTACACACTTTATATACTTTATATTAATGCAATCATTTTTTTCCTCCTTAGTTGGAACTGTGGTTGAAATTTTTTTCCACACTAAATGTTCAGGCTGTTATTTTTACTTGTGTTTTATGATGCTGTAGGAAACTATGTTGTCAGGTAAATGATTTCGAATTTGTCAGCTAACTACCAAAAGCTAAAATAACCTATTTTTAAAATCCATCATATGAATAAAATTGAATGAAAAGAGTAAATGATGTCTGGAATGGGTTTGTGCATCTAGCGTTGTTTTTGATGGAAATTTTACTTTATGGTTAATAGTGATGCTTAACTTAATTGCCTTTCCAATTTTATGTTTTAAATAATTCTTAGGCTGAAGATAGTTAATTGTGGTTTTATGATGTAGCGGGAAACTAATTTGTCAGCAAATGATTTCAAACTTACAGCTAACTTCATAAAGGTAAATGACTAGCCCATGGTATATAAGTTTAAACAAGTGAAAAAGGTTACTAATGTATGGGAAGATTTGTGCTTTTAACTTTGATGTTGATGCCGAATTTGCTTTATTTATGGTAATAATAGTGATGCTTAAGTGACATTAATTACCTTTCCACTTGTAAACTATAGTTCGTTTCAATTTTTAGATTCAGTATGTTCTGGTACTTGAATAAGGTTCCTATGCTGATCAATGAAACAAATACTGATGGCTAGTTTAATCAAAATAACTTCTAGCATTCTATGCAGCGGAAATTTATGTAGAGGATATTAGTTTCAAATAAGATTTAAGGGGATATACTTTCTCCATTACAAGTTAAAGCCTGTTTTGTCATTTTATACATAGGAAGGCCATTTTTTCTAATTGAATTCCATTGCGATTTCTGCTCAAATTAAAATTGAACGACAATTTCTTCTAAAGATAACTGGTTCTTCACATCTCATACTGCAATCCCCTATTCCATTTAAGAATATAGCTGCAAACTTTTCACCTTCACTCTCTTAAGATCGATCTCTCAAAAAATGATTTATTCGATTGAGAACAATGAAGCCTGAATTTCTTCATGGCCTGCAAATTTTGACTGTGTCATCTCTGCTTTGTTTGTGCCATAAAAGTAATCATCGTCGTTTAACATGTACCTCAATCTTGGTCTGCCATTGATGTATGTATCCTTTTCTAGCTTATATCTTGATCCCAAACAAATTAGAAAAAAATTGGGCACTAGAATGAAAGATGCACAAAATATTATAGAGTTTTAAAAATAAAAATAAAAATAAAAATAAACAAACCAATATAAAGAAAGCTTATTTGGCCAAACGACTTTACATAATTATCAGTTTGTGTAAAAAAAAAGTTGCTAAAACACAGAAAAAGCATACAGTTGTCTGGAAATGATACTGTCCATATTAGTTATTACAACAATGACGTTAACCAAAAAATTGGTCTAACACCCCAAGAAGCTATGAAAAACCAACAACTTGGAATGTAGTTGTTGATTACAGTTTTAGGTGGATTTAGCCTTTGATCTACGTTTATACAAGTTCAACTTGATAAACCTCAGATCTAGATTTATAGAACAAAGATTATGTATAGAAATAAGAAGAAAAAAATAAGGAAAAACAACACTAATTTTATAGTGCGGTTATGCCTACGTCCACTTTAATGTAATTTTATTATTGTTTTTTAATAAGAATCCAGAGGTAAATACACTGATAATCTTGAAATCGCTGCAAGATCTAAGATTAAAAATTGTTGCACATCTCCTTAGGGAAAAATATTTTGATCCTTTGCTAGGTGCACATGTACACCTGTATTTATAGGTGTAGAGGGGTGGATTTTGGTTTTGGAGCGGAATCTTCTCGCTGAATAGTTGTTCAAATATCTCCATTCCAGATCCGAATTCATATGAGATATAATAGGTGTAGATTTGGACAACGATGGATCAGTTTGATCCATGGATAGATAGGCGTGCATGATTTTTCTTATCTAGCTTTAATTTGTCCATCGATCCACAGCTACTTCATGCTTCTACCTTGTTTCATGCTCCAAACCCAAGTTTCTACAAGAGTTCAACGAGAATTAAAGATTTGATGGTACCGATTCATGTACTTTGCCAATCTTACCTGGTTTTCCTCTTGTATTGCCTTGTACTCGTCGTCGACGAGCCTAGTATTCATTCTTTCGTCATTTTAAAGTTCAACATCCTTAGGTTGTTTCTAGTGAAAAATCACATGTAACAAATGATAATATGGTTTCACTTGAGCAAAGATCATCCTGTCTTACAAAGCAGTACAAAATCCAAATTTACAGATCATCAAGGCTCTCAAATCATAATGTTGTAAGTTGTAACAGTAATCCTGCAATGGTGATTGATTATCATTTCCTGTTGCAAGTCAAAGAGCTCCTATCTGGAAGATCCAAAATTGCCTTAATTACACCGAGGAGAGCTAGAGTAAATTTTGAAGGGTGATTGTTATTTTTTTTCTCCTCTTTGGGTTCATTTCAGAAGTGCAAAATGCATTTTGGTTTGAAAGGTTGGGAAAATATATGCGATTATAAGGATTGTGAGAGGATGATTTTTTGAATCAATCTGAAGATTGAAGTTGGGTTTATGATGGAATCTTCAAAATTGCCTAGATCTCCATTTTGTTAGTTGGATATCTTGTACATAAGTAATGCGTGTGTGTTTACATTACCAATTGAATTAGCATGCAAATGTTGTGTGTGTGGGGGGAGGGGGGTGGGGGTGGGGGGAGGGCCTACTTCAATTAATAATGTATGTGTATATTTGCCTTGCCTTTTAACTCAAATAATGATATATGTTTATGGCTCTTTTGTTACACAACATTTAAAATAACTAGCTTTTCTCATGGAGCTAGTTTTACCTAGCATTTACAAAAATCAGCTTTCCTTTATATAAAAGTAAACTCATATAACATTTTAAAAAAATAGTTTTTTATTACAGCTGATTTTACGTATCATTTTAAAATCTAAAGTTTTTATATCATTTAATAAACCAGCCACTTGCAATCTTTTTAGCATTTTAAAAAACAAGAAGTTATAACTTATATGTAACTATATTTTTTTATGAAGCTAATATAGCTTAGCATTTATGAAAATAATTCACTGGTAACTATCTTTTATTAAAAAGAAAATTTAATTTTTATATCTGCGAAAATATGCTGATTTTAACTAAAATTGCTATTTTCACTTTGCATTATTAAATATGTTACTTATGACTAATAAAGCTAATTGCAATTAGAATTTACAAAAATATTCTAGTTTTTATTGGTTTGCTGCTAGTTCTCATTTACTGATTACAAATATATGCTATTTTAAAAATAATAAAACTATGTTCATTTAATTTTTTGAGTAAAATCTGCTTGTTCCGTTAATTTTTTAAACTAAATTAATTAGACCAACCGATCTCATATTTTTTCTTTTCCGCAACTCAACTGCTATTATCATTCTTTTGTTATTCAACCCTTTTTGGTAATCTTTTTGCCTCTGGAATTTATAAAGCATCATTTTATTTTTATTTTTCGATCCATTTTTGAATGACTATTTATTTTTGGTGTGTGTAATTGAAGATTTTTATGATTTTTGGGGATTTTAATAGTTCATTTGTTGTGATTTTAAAAGCTTGGATTCCTAATTTATTGTGAATGGATCTTTGTGAAGAAGTTAGATTGTATAAAATTAGTAGTAAAGAAAAAAAACTAATTATATATATCGTCTTTTTGGCCAATATTTTTTCAGAATGCGGCCCTTGAGAAATAAAATCCTCTATATTTCTTATATTACCTAGAAACATGGAAATCTTGTTCTTCATTCTGTTTGTTTCATAATTTTCACTTTGGTTGTTAAGGAATATACAAGTGACCGAAGTGACCATTTTTTCTATTCGGTTTGCTAGAGCGATTTATCCCATAGCTATTTAATATATTTCATAGTCAAGATTCTTTTATGTCTTGTGTTACACAGACAGAAGAAATTACCAGATTAAATGGAATATACAAAAAAATGCTGGGCAATGCTGGAGTAGTTATGCTCGAAGGAGAAGGAAGAGTCATCGATGCTCATAAGGTGGAGTTGATTCAATTGGATGGTTTAAAGCAACAATATTCTGCAAAACATATCTTGATTGCAACCGGTGGCCGAGCTCAGCGCCCAAATATTCCAGGGCAGGTTTGTATTATTCTCATCCGTTGTTTAACTTGCATAACACCGCTATAATTGATGGTTTCAATCACTCTTTTCTGTGCATACTAGTAGTCATAATGATTTTTGTACTGTTAAACTGCGATCATAATGTCATTTATCAAACACCATCAGTTTTATTGTCAATTTCATTCTAGTGATAATACAGACTAGAAGTTGAATGTCCTTATTTTTGTTTGGGGAAAGTCAGTTATTCAAATAAAACAGCCTGTGAATTTATGTTCTTTATTTAGTTTTTTTCGTCTTTTTGTCACCCTCTGAATTATATTATTTATCGTATCTGATTTGAAATCTAGGAGTTGGGTATAACCTCAGATGAAGCATTGAGCTTGGAAGAGTTACCTAAACGGGCAGTAGTGCTAGGTGGAGGGTATGCAACTTATTTTTCTATAGTTCAAGATTTCACCTTAAAATTAGTTTTCATATGATGCATTCTGGCTACAATTTTTTATGCCCAGGTATATTGCCGTTGAATTTGCTTCAATATGGCGTGGAATGGGTGCTCAAGTTGACTTATTTTATAGAAGAGAACTTCCGTTAAGGTTTGTGATACAAGTTGTGATGTAATGCCTTTAATATTTTTAGTTTTGGTTATTTGTAGTATTAATATTTCGGATTTTATGTCAAATTAGACAAAATAACAAATGAAAATTTCCATAATGATTATTGGTGGCCCATGCTATTTATCGATTTGAATAAAGCTTATGACAAAGTATCAAGGAAGGTTATGTGGTGGGCTTTGAAAAAGAAGAGAGTCTCAACAAAGTACATTACCCTTGATCCATTAACATATGATTACATCATGGGTCAGCTTTGAATACATACATTTTTGCCCTAGTGATGAATGAGGTTACAAAGGGTATACAAGGTGAGATTCTTTGTTGTGTGCTCTTTGCTGATGATGTTGTGCTAATTGACGAAAGTAGGATTGTAGTTGATAGACAACTGGAGCTGTGAAGACAGACTTTAGAATCAAAGGATTTTAGGCATAGCAGAACTAAAATAAAGTATATGAAGTGTGAGTTCAGCGGTGTCAGATCAGAAGATGGAGAAGTCACTCTGGCCAGACAAGTATTTCCCAAGAAGGAATCTTTTCAATATTTAATCAATGTTGCAGTATGATGGTGAGATTGATGAAGATGTTAGTTTTAGAATTCGAGCGGTATGGGTGAAATGAGGACAAGACATTCTATATGATAGGAAAGTACCACAGAAGTTTCAAGAAAAGTTTTACAGAACGGCAATCAGGCCTGCGATGTTGTATGATGCAGAATGTTGGCCTACATAAAGCCAATATGTCCAGAAGATAAGTGTAGCAGAGACACATATGCTGCGATGAAGCTACCTTCATACAAGAAGAGACTGAATTAGAAAAGATGATATACGTGACAAACTTGAAGTAGCACCAGCTGAAGAGAAGCTATTCCAACACTGCTTAAGATGGTTTGGACATTTCCAACGGAGGCCATCGATACACCTGTGCGCATTGGAATTATAGACCGTGTCGAATGCTCAAAAAGAGGTAGAGCTCGACCAAGGTGACATGGAATGAAGTAGTAAAAATGGACTTGAAGGATTGGAATATATTCGAAAAGCTGGTGTCGGACAGGAGCGCGTAGAAATTAGTGATCCACGTACCAGAAGTATGAGCTATGAGTTTTTTTGCTTAGGACTAGTTTATGGGTAGTGCTATAAGTTTTAGATTATAGGCCTAAGCCTAAGACGTAGTATTTGGTCTTCGGTCAATATTACTATTAGTATCATTATTATTATTATCATCATGGTTTTTATTTTTTTATTTTACTTAGTTGTTGTTATTATTATCTGTTTACTTATTCGACTTTATCTTATTATTATTATCATGCTTTTATCATTATTATTATTGTTGTTATTATATATAACTTTTAAATTGACTTTGTCATTTAGTTTTGTGTTTCATCTCTAATCGACCTCAATTTGTTTGAGAATAATGACTTAGTTGTTGTTGATTATTGGTGGCCACATACATATTTTCTTGAAGATTTTAAGTTGTTAATTAGAGGAGAATAAGGTAACCTCTTTATTCAACTCTGCCACTATTTTTTAACCTTAGAAAACCAAGCTTTGTGCCAAAAAACTCGAAATATTTTCCTGACCCTTATTTAAATCAAATAGTGCCGGTTAATTTCAATTTCCTTTGTTGATGATAGTCCCACATCTGCAAAATAATATATTTGGCTCTTCATAAGTACTAAGAGAAATCATGCTTCACATCGCCATTGTGATAGCTGAAGTGATTATAAAATATATTATTCTTCTTCTCTCTCTACTAAGACGTAGTGTTTGGTCTTCGGTCAATATTACTATTATTATCATTATTATTATTATTATCATGGATTTTTATTTTTATTTTTTATTTTATATATTTTTATTTTACTTAGTTGTTATTGTTATTTGTTTATTTATTTGACTTTATCTTATTATTATTATCATCATGATTTTAATATTATTATTATTGTTGTTATTATAATTTTTAAACTGATTTTGTCATTTAGTTTTGTGTTCCATCTCTAGCCGACCCCAATTTGTTTGAGAATAATGGCTTAGTTGTTGTTGATTATTGATGGCCACATACATATTTTCTTAAAGGTTTTAAGTTGTTAATTAGAGGAGAGTAAGGTAACCTGTTTATTCAACTCTACGACTATTTTTTAACCTTAGAAAACCGAGCTTTGTGCCAAAAAACTCGAAATATTTTCCTGACCCTTATTTAAATCAAATAGTGCTGGTTAATTTCAATCTCCTTTGTTGATGATAGTCTCACATCTGCAAAATAATATATTTGGCTCTTCATAAATACAAAGAGAAATCATGCTTCACATCACCATTGTGATAGCTGAAGTGATTATAAAATATATTATTCTCCTTCTCTCTCTACTTTGACGTAATATCAGAGCAAGGCCCTTACATGTGTATTAACATCACCTTTGTGATAACCGAAGTGATTAAAAAAGGACAATTTGACCAAGTTCCTGTTAAGTTTTAAAATACACCAAACATTCTTGCCAAAAAAGTACCTAAATTATGTCCTTAGAATTAAGTTACTGAATTATTGCAGAATCCAAAAATTGTAAACATTTCCGCAATTATTCAATAAAAAATATTGCGAAGATTTCCACAATTATTCACCGAATAATTGCATAAATGTTTGCAATTATTCAGTAACTTAATTCTAGGACCTAGTTTACAATCTTTTTTTTGGGAGGAGTTTTCGTGTATTAAGTTTGATTTTAAGGACCTGAGCCTAAATATATATTATTCTCATTCTCTCTCTCTCTACTTTGACATGGTATCAGAGCAAGACCCTTACATGTGTATTGGATCACTTTTCACGTCACCAATTAACGTTAAGTATCTCCTTCTTGATAAAAATAATAATATATATTCATTTTATTCTCTTTCTAATTTAACATCCTCGAATAATGGCTCGTCCTTGCCAACTCTAACAGTTCATTCTCAGCACTCTTAAGTCTGACATGTCTCATACCACCAACCACACCTCCAAGCCTGAAAACATCTTCCTCAACTTTACCCTCAATACCATCATCTTATCCCATCAATGCCTTACCTACTCAGAGATGCAGCAGCTTCATGATCTTAATTTCTGTCTAAACTGCAACGAACAACATACCAGGTCGTTGCTGCCAAGAACAGTGAATACTGTTCTTTCTAATATAACATCCTCGAGCCTCATTCACTTAACGACTCGTCCTTGCCAACTCAAACAGTTCATTCTCATCTGGTAGCTAGACTTATCCTTCACTCTAAGTCTGACATCTCTTTTCTCACCAACCTCAATCCCATCTCCAAGCCTGAAAACATCTTCCTCAATTTTACCCTCAAAACCAACAATACCATCATCACATTCCATCAATGCCTTACCTACTCAGAGATGCAGCAGCTTCATGATCTTAATTTCTGTCTAAACTGCAACGAATGATATACACCAGATCGTTGCCGCCAAGAACAGTGAATACTGTTGATATTGCTGGACGACAAACAAAGCTATACAACCTGTTAAACCTGGACCAGAAGAACCACACAACTGAAACAAGACGTTACCTTCCATGCACACACACCCATCTCAGATTTGAGGGCCCTGCGATCTCAAGCTGCTGTCCTCAATGGTCCAGTTGCAAAACTAATAGATATGGGCACTACTCATCACTACTTGCATCCAAGGAACACTCATTTTTTGGGTTTGTAGTTTGATAACCCATCTACTTTATTCATAGTAGCTAGGGATGGAAAGAATGCAAGGAGCAAAGACATAGTAGCAAGGATTCCGTACTCTTCTTGATGGATTTGATTGAATGCAAGCTAAAAATGGGTGATAGTAAAGTTGATATATTTTAACTAGGTGGTATAACCGATGTAGAAAAAACATTTTTGAAACGAGATCCATGTATGGTGATGCTCATCTTACGGCCTCGAGGACAATGTCGATTTCAAAGTGGAAGGTGATAATACGGCTCACCCACCAACCCCTCTAGTTGCATCAAAGAAGAGACCCAAACACACCAGAAGGTCCCTGCCAAACTGTTGGGTTAATGTGCAAAGTAATGAAGACGAACATTCACACACAAAAAAAAAAAAAAAAAAAAAAATCAAAATGCATGAATAGGAGACACCAACTAATTAAAAGAAGCTGCTTTCATTTTTGTTTCAGCAATCAATTTTTGTCAAAAATGTTAAAATCTTACGATTTAGATCCCGATTCAGACCGGATCCCTCCTTTAATGATTCGATTTACATTACGATTCAAATTTGGCTAAAACCACAATCAAAAACACATTCAACCCATAGTAACATATTTAATATACTTATTTAGATTCACAATTCCCATTATAATGTTTATAAACAAAATTAAAATGGAATTCGAGAGAAAAAAAATAAGTTTTAAGTTTAATTGTAGAAGTTCAAACATCAAAACCAGCCTCAAAGTGCATACAAACCTTAAAATGTGGATATTTTGAATTTACGATTTACGATTTAAATCCCGTTTTGATTTAAAATTTAAACCTTGCGATTTACGATTTAAATCCCATTTTGAAAACCTTGCAGCAATTACAAAATATCTCAGAGTGTAGGAACAGTTGTCCATATTATTATTGCAGTATTTTTGTTCGTGTGTTATGTAAACACTATGCTGCTGAATGAAACGGAAGGCACAAGTTTGAAATATTTCTCTCTTCTTTTAATATACTTCTTTACATTACGATTCAAATTTGGCTAAAACCACAATCAAAAACACATTCAACCCATAGTAACATATTTAATATACTTATTTAGATTCACAATTCCCATTATAATGTTTATAAACAAAATTAAAATGGAATTCGAGAGAAAAAAAATAAGTTTTAAGTTTAATTGTAGAAGTTCAAACATCAAAACCAGCCTCAAAGTGCATACAAACCTTAAAATGTGGATATTTTGAATTTACGATTTACGATTTAAATCCCGTTTTGATTTAAAATTTAAACCTTGCGATTTACGATTTAAATCCCATTTTGAAAACCTTGCAGCAATTACAAAATATCTCAGAGTGTAGGAACAGCTGTCCATATTATTATTGCAATTATTTTGGTAGTATTTTTGTTCGTGTGTTATGTAAACACTATGCTGCTGAATGAAACGGAAGGCACAAGTTTGAAATATTTCTCTCTTCTTTTAAATTTTCTCATTGTCTCGTTCTTAATCCGTCTATCTCCTTTCTTCTTGCTACTGTCTCATTCTTAATCCTTCATCTCCTTATCACATTGTCAATTCTCAAGATCAATAGACACTTTATGATGCAATTATGTATCTAATTCATTTACTAATCTTCTGGTAAATATTGCTAGGAGGGGAGGGGGTGGTATAACTTTAAATTGTGATATGTGTATTATGATTAAAATATTGCAGTCTACCCTCTCTATATTTAAAATAGCATTTCAACTTTAAATTGCGATGGTGCATTTTAATTGAGATATTATATTGTTCCCTCTCTATTTTAGAATGTACATATGAATCGTATCTGTAAGTTAACATAATCCATCTTTCGGGGGGTGAACAAAACTGTTCCTCTTGCTTGCGTATAGTCCATCAGATAAAAAAATATTCTCTGCTCTCGATGGTAGTCTTTATCGATTCTTGCAAAGCAAACCTATCTAACCCATTGACATTTGTACATAACTCTTGACATATAAACAACTTTTTACCAACTATTATTTCTTGGCAATGTAATGCTCTATATTTTTTCTTCATGTTCTTTGATTTAAGATAATGTGATAGTGATGTTTCTTATGTCAGGGGTTTTGATGATGAGATGCGGGCAGTTATGGCCAGAAATCTTGAAGGAAGAGGCATTAGATTACATCCAGCATCAACTCTGACTGAGGTAAATGAGCATAAAAGGATTATGTTATGCGATCCATCCTACACTTTCTCCAACAACTGACTCATTTTGTTTGTCATTCTTTCCTAGTTGCATAAAACCGAAGATGGCATTAGAGTTATTTCTGATCATGGGGAAGAACTTATGGCTGATGTTGTTTTATTTGCCACAGGTATTGTGCTGTCTTTCATGTCTGTTTTCTTTGATGCGTGATTTGAATAGATTGGAATCAGTACTATCTTCAATGATCAAATAAGTTTCAGAATGAAAAAAGAAAAAAAAACAAAATTTTCTAACTTTGAGGGGTAATGATTTTCTTAAACAATGAAAATATCTATATATAGCCACAAAATTTATGTTGGTGATGTTCTTAACCTCAATTCCATCTTGGAAAATTACATCACCTTTTCTCTCTCCTTAAGATGTACAAATATACGCATTTTAGGGGTCTTTCCACTTAATACCAAACAGTTGATTGGAATTTTAACAGCTTATGCTTTTACTTTATTCCAGAACGAGATACTTTGTTTTATGATTGCTTTACATTATTTAACTGTCACAGCGGGTGCCTTATCTGAATCTTGAAACTGTAAGACCATTCCCAACCTTGGGTTGGATGGGAAGGAATCGACTCCCAACGAGGGGTCGGTTTGCCACTTCAGGGTTGCTTGCTTAGCAACCCTGGAGGTTGATTCTTAGCCGGCCAAAATAAGGCCGATTAAGTGTAGCCGGCCTTATTTTGGCCGGCTAAGTGTTGACTCTTAGCCAGCTATATATTAGCCGACTAAGAGCCAACGGCTACTTTATAGCCGTTGGGCAATTGTCGGCGAAAACATAGCCGGCTAACTTTGCTCAGATGATCGTTGCTTATCCCCCTTATATAATATGTTCATTCCATCATTCTGTTTACACCATTTCCACTTCAATTTTTTCTCTTCTCAACACAGTTTCTTCAATCAATGTTAACAATGTCGAAAAATTCTAAAGGAAAACCATGGAAGTCTTCATCTTCTAGATTTCTACCTCAACAAAGGCCGGATAATCAAAATTCGGCGCAATTCAATCATCATATGTTTAATTCGCAGCACGGTCAGAATCAATTTCATTGTCAACAGACGTTAATTTCATATCGGCCTCAACAAAATCAGATTACCTACCATTCTCAACAAGATTCGAATCAGTACCAAAATTCTCAAAATGCGAATTATTCGCAGAATAATTCGTTTCAACAAAACTCTCAGTATGATCAAAACTATGTGTCTCCCGATAGCCAACGACGGTCAGTAATGCCTTGTCGTTTACAAAATATATCGAGAAATCTCGCTAATCAGATTGGAGGCAACAAATACGAAAATCAGGAAACACAATTTGATATCAATGAAATAGCCGATGAAGAAGACAATTGTAGAAATTCTACTTTGTCTTCCGGTCAAACTTGAGGAAATCAACCATTGACAATCAACATTTCAGAATCTGGAACCGCAGAACCAAAAGGTGGGGAAATGGTAAAGTGGTCACCGGACGAGCAAGCTGAATTAGCATTCTGCCGGGTTGAATGCTCTAGAGATAATAAGAAAGGTACGAGCCAGAACGAGTCCTCGTTTTGGACTGCTGTACGCAATCTGTTCAACCTCTTTGAAGCAGTCGTGGAGAAGAATAAACGTCGATTGTCAACGTTGGAAAGAAACAATGGCTGACCTGCATTCTAGACAGCAAAGCGGGGCAAACGACTTGGATCCAGTAAAATTTTGAGTTTAGGACTTTGAAATAACAAGCTTTATGTTTAATTCATCTAATAATACTTCATCCTCTGCAGCTCAGTCAAGCAAATGCATTGTATATGTCTGAACATAACAATCAACTTGTCAACTTTCAACATTGCTACGACATGCTAGAAAAGGAGGAAACATGGAACCGGGTGCGACAAGAACATTCAGCATGCGCTTTCTTCGTAGAAAGATGAGCAATGAATCCAGCCTCGGTAGTTTTGATCCGCATGAGGACACCCCCTTCACAACTAGTTCAGGTGGTCGACCTCCAGGAAAGTTTAAGGGGAAGAAAAAACCGTCCTCGATTACAGTGCACATTTCGAAAATATTGGACAGCGTATGACGGCCGCGAAAGATGCAAACAAATTATATCTGGAAACAAAAGAAACAAACAGAATTGAAAGAACAATGGAAAAACAGCAGCGGCACGATGAAAAACAGAAGTTAAGGAATGATGAGTTAGAGTTAACAAAACTAGAACTAGCCAGACAACAAAGAGCTGATGACATGGCTCTTTTAACTTGCAACTTAAGCAGACTAAATCCAGTTCGTAGGATGTATATGGAGTAGCAACTTGAGAAGTAACGTAGACGACAAAAATGTTGGTTGTAGTTGCTATTGTTGTTGCTAATGTAAGTATTGGTTGCAGTAATCATAAGCATTGGTTGTACTAATGTAAGTGTTGGTTGTAACTCTAATGGTAAATTAAGTTGTTATTGCTATTGTTACTCTTGAATACTCGTAATTTGTCAAAAACAACTTAGTAAAGTAGAAATAACAAATTCAAACACAAATAATAATACAAACTGGTTACAACTACTTAATATTACAACAATAAGCTTGTGGACAACCACTTAATAATGCAAACTGTCAACAACCACTTAATAGAACCACTTAATAATACAAACTGTCAACAACCACTTAATAGAACAACCACTTAATAATACAAACTGTCAATGTCAACAAACATTACTCCTACTAATTGTTTTCTATATGTTCCTAGTAGTGTTCCATCAATTCTTCTCTTAGACCAAGATGAGCTTGTGGATCTCTAATATCTTGTATTCTTTGTAAGTATTCAACAAAAATATTTGAGTCCTTATATAAACTTTTTTTGGAACGCTACAGGAATGTCTGGATAGTTTCTCAGTTGAAGTTTGTACCCACCTCGTTCTTCTTCGACAATCATATCATGTACCGTCGGATCATGGTAGTATACCTTTTTTCGTATAATATGAAACCTACTTTGAAGCACTCTAAATGCTCGTTCTACATCTTTTCTCAAGCTTTCTTGTTGTTTGGTAAACCTAGCTTCTTTTACGTTATTTTGTCTTTGTAAGCTTGCACAAATGTTTTCCATTTTGGGTAGATTCCATCTACCAGATAATAACATACTGAATGATCTTTGTTTCTGATTTTGTGATTGCATGGAGGTGAGATCTCATTATATAAGTCGTTAAATAAATATGACTGTCGTAGAACGTTAACATCATTAAGTGAACCTGACGCTTCAAAAAAAGCATGTCATATGTACAAATTGTACGAAGCTACAGCTTCCAAGATCAGAGTAGCATTTTTGCAATGTCCTGTATATTGTCCCTATAATGCAACTGCACAATTTTTCCATCTCCAATGCATACAATCTAGGCTACCTAACATACCTGGAAATCCCCGCTGAGATCCTATTGCCAGCGATCTGTCAATGTCTTGTGCTGTTGGAGATTGAAGATATTCTTCACCAAACATACAAACGACGGTTTAACAAAACTCTTTCGTACATAATATTACCGCTAAGTCTCCAATCCTCACTTTTTCATCTTGTGAATCTCCAGAAGTTCCATATGATATCATACGAAGAGCAGCTGTAACCTTTTGCAGGGGAGAAATACCAAGTTCACTGATTCCATTTCTTCTGTGCGTAAAAAAATGTTTGTTTCCGTTAATTTGTCGAGAACCCGATTAAAGATATTCTTCGACATCTGAAATATTCTTCTAAAATCCACGTCCCCATACAGTGGGTTTGCCGTAAAATAATTCTTGATCAATTGATTATGCCCGTTAGCATAGTCACGAGCATAACGCAAGTCTCTTCTCCCCATAACACTACCACCTTAGGAAGTCGCAGAGCCATCAGCAATTTCATGGATCATTAAATCCATTGTTTCGGTAGCGAACATTCTTTGTTGAGTAATACAATGTTCAACAAAGTCGTCGGAAGAAGATGACGATGAGGAAGACGAGGATGAGAAGCACCACAATCGTTTTAGAGCACTCATGGAATATTGGTAGAGAAAAGTTGTGTAATATTTTGTGTTTGTGAACGAGTATGTTTTACAATATTCTGGCCTCCATTTAAAAGCTCTTGTTGATTAAAGCTGCGGTGGTCATAAGTCTGATCATGTCAGAAACGGTCATAGAGCAGACGGGTCCACCTTTCGTACTGCTTGAATATGCTTTTGATAATTAAAGCTGCAGTGGTCAAGAGGCCTGGTCAAGCCACAAACAATCATAGAGTAGACGGACCCACCTCTAATACTGCTTGAAGATGCTCTTCATGACTAAAGCTGCGGTGGTTAGAAAGTATGGTCTTGTCACAAATAGAGATAGAGCTGCTTGAAGATGCTTGAAGACGGGTCCATCTATCGTATTGCTTGAAGTGCTGATGATTAAAGCTGCGGCGGTCAAGATGCCTGGTCAAGTGACAAATAGAGATAGAATAGATGGGTCCACCTATCGTACTGCTTGAAAATACTCTTGATAATTAAAGCTGCAGTGGTCAAGAGGCCTGATCAAGTCACAAACAGAGATAGAGTAGACGGGTCCACCTATCGTATTGCTTGAAGATGCTCTTGATGATTAAAGCTGCGGTGGTCAGAAGGCCTTGTCACAAACATTTGCCATGTTTATCTTCAAGGTCTAGTCATGTCACAAAGAGATGCTCTTATCACCGTTATTTGGTATATAAATATCGGTTCACTTGTCGATCTTCACTTCAATATTATCATAGCTTTAGTTTATAAAAATGATTGACTACGACCATATTTCATTACCATCCTCGTATTCATATGAAAGTCCTTTAGAGCATAATAGCCCATCGATACCTCATTCCTGCAACCACCTACCGAGTGGTATGTTGAAATGGAAGAGAGACATAACGCTGATGTAAGAGAGCATGAGATGCAAGTGCATGAGCGTATGTTGCTAGACGATGAACGACGTCAAAGACAAGATCGACGTAGCCATAGCAGAAACAGAGCTCAAAGAAATGGAATACGACATCAACTGCCTCGCACAAATCAAGAGGTTAACTCTAATGAGATATACTGTAAATGTGGGGTTTCTGTTCTATACGGTGTTGTACCTAACGGAACATATATTGGTCGGCATCATTGTACATGCCGCAATTCTCCTGACGGTTGTGACCTTTGGCAATGGCTAGACGACCCTGTTCCTCATCGTGCAGTTGTCTATGCCAACGAACTTGAAAATCAAATTCATATGCTTCAAAGGACGTGGGGTTCATTTAACTTATCTGGTGGTCGAAGGCAATTTTTTAATTATCTGTTGTCATGTTTGCTTTATAGTTCTTTTAATACGTTGTTCTCGTGTTTTCTTTAGGTTGTCATGTTTGATTTCAATGAAAGCTGTTATTTGTTCTTTTCTTAAGTTAAGTGTTGTTGATGATTTTCAACTGTTTATATACGATTATTATGTTAAGTGTGGAGTAGATTATGAGGATGATAAATTTAATGGAATTTGAAATTACATTTAGATTACTGATAGTCAAAACAACAAGCAGAAGGTAATAAACTTAGCAAACGTACATAACCAACCCATACTTAATTCAAATTATCTAATATATCTAACCCGGAGATTGTACGCAGCATGTCCAATAAAATCAATGTGATAATCCCACGAATAACGAGAATCGTACGTGGCTCGTGTTAGCTGAAATAAATCTTCTTCTTTCACTGACTTGTCTATAGCGTCGACATGCCCTTGTAAATGTTACAAAACTGCTGCGAGTTTCCAAAATTCTTCGAATTAATCTGCAATCCGGATGACTATTAAAAGTCTCGTTTAGAGTGACCCAAAAATCTTGCTCCATCTCCTCTTCCATATGTCTATGGTCAGTTTCTATGTAAGACTTGATTAGAACTAAATAATCACCAGCATTTCAGTTTTCATTTGGCACTGAAGCTTACTTAAGAAGGTGAATAAATGAGGTTGTTGTGAATTTTTAATACAGAAAGCCGTCTTATATAGAAAGTTCATGATCCGCGTCTCATGAATCAAGTGTCTGTCTTATAATCATGCGTGTGTCAATCATCCACAAAGGTTTGAAAGAATAAACACAAGTGTTTGTTCTTTCAGATAGTGATTTACAAATTTGCAAGCAAAATATCAAATCCAAAGCTGATACACAATACATAACAATAATAATACTCAAATACAACCACTACCACCACATATAAACCACTGATAATACAATCATATACGCTCTGCTACAGAATACATAATAATGATAATACTCATATACAACCAATGCTACCACATACAAACCACTGATAATACAATCATACAAACTTTGATATACAATACATAACAACGATAACACTCATATACAACAACAACTATTGCATACAAACCACTGAAAATACAATCACACAAACTCTGTTGCATAATACATGACAATGATTATACAATAGTACATGATAACACTAAGGCTCATCAAACTGATACTGATCATCAAAAAGATTGGCTGTTTCGTCATCATCGTCGTCGTCAGCTACTTTGGACGTAAGATGATATCGTTGTTCATCAGCTGTAGTAAACTCGTTAATACGAGCAGTCAACTCATCTATACTATGTCGATGCTTGACGTTCATAACCTAGCGGAGTCCCAACTGCATCTGAAACAAATCCTCGTACGAAAATGATGCTGGATCTAGATACTAGAAAATATCTGACCGAGAAATATGGACATATCTATCTACCCCTGACATTGTCGGAACACCTACTGTCCAACCATAGTCTTCTACCTGGGAGGGCTGTGGAGCATGATACACCTAAGCACTTTGTGTTAGGTCGGGAAAAATAGGGGGCAACACCACTACGTATACCCGAGGGCCCAACCAAATCAACAGATCCAGCATGAACAAATGTAGCCGTATGCGATGGAGTGTAAAAACGACGCCAAAAGGATACATAATCTACATTCATTACAATGAAGTAATTTGTGGACCACCACTCTCCTGCATACCGCTGTAATGCAGCACTATTATAAACCCTCAAAAAAGGAGTATCTGGATGTGGATCATCGGGAACGAAATCACCGTCTAAGGTCTGTCTCCAACTACGCACACCGAGGAACCAGCAGCATCCTTGGCATTGAAACCAGTGGAAAACGTCTCGTAGATAGGAAAGCAGCATGCACTACAATGAGGTCGGTCATAAAAGGTGATCCATCATACGGATGTCAAACAACGCTCTCACGTGTGGTTCGTAACTCATCTGATTTCGGGCCACTGCAAAACTATGACGTGCCTCCTCTCCTTGCACCATCCCGTGGTTATGTCGTGCCCATGCTCTAATTCGGAGAAAGAAAATAGGTAATGTGAAGTCCAAAGTAGGATAAGTCATGTTATGAAAGTACTCGTAGTACCAGTACTGTAAAACCTTGCAAAAACCCTGTAATGGACGAGGAGCTACCCCTAACAACACACTGATGATCCAGAGAGTGATACAAATACGCTAATATCGGAGTCTTTCGATCATATGCTACCGGACTATCAAACGACAACTCCGCTACAGCTGCTACATAACCAGATGGCAGGGTGTTCCATGCATTTGTAAAGAATAGGTTTCCCATTATGTGCATAATAAAAGGTTGAACTATCTCCAAGCGGTTATCAGAACTATGTACATGTATCACTTTCATTATTGCTTGTCTAATGTAAGAGTAAGCTGCAGTCCGGATGACAGTCCGTCATGTAAATCAAAATGTGAAATAACACTAGATAAACGATGAAAATGCTGATATTCCTCATCATAAGGTAGGGTCTCCCCCCGACCAATGCATATACCGGTCAACATAGTAAAGTCTAATGGTGTAATACCCAGCTCTCCAAAACTAAAAGTGAAAGACATGAGTGGTCTTACACCAACATGCGGCTAAAGCACCGCATAACTGAACATTCGAATTTAATATATTATCGATACCTATTAAAGCAATTTAGCATTATTTAAACCCTAAACATCAATAATAAAATAAATAGTAATTATGTAATTACGTACTCAGAAAGCTCCAAATCCTATCTCTCGCAGCAAAGCATGTATAATGCCATCAATATCGTAATCTCAGATAATTCTATAAAGCAGTATTACGCTAACACAAGATCCATGTGTGCGCGCACGACGAGTCTAAGTTAAAACATTTTGTGTATTCAATTTTTATCGTACAATTTGAACTAATAAGAAAAGGTAGAGGTAGATAACTTACAGAATTATCAACACACGTGCTAACGTGTATTTCTTCGTCTGGTAGTATCCGGAAATTGATCAAATTTTTGTTCGAACCCAAATTTTGGTCGATGTGGGGGTCCAAAACTGCAGCTCCTGTATTTCTCTCCGCGCGTCTTTGTTTAACCACCGTGATTCTTCGCCCTTCAACGAACGTGGATGGTGCGGATGCTACCTTCAGCAGGCGCTTTTTTCATGGACGGTGGAACATTTCCTGCTCTGCGACTTCCGCTACCTCGAAGTCTCCAGAAAGCTCTTCTCTTCTTTTTTTGGAAAGCGGATGTTTGCGAGCGGCAGAAAAATGACGAGCGGAAGGGGAAAGGAGGAAGAAGGAATGAGAAGAAATTACCCGGCTGTGCTTTGTCCTCTTAGCCGGCTAAGAGGACGGTGTGGATTGCAATCCACACCTTATCCTCTTAGCCGGCCTTATTTTGGCCGGCCAAGGGGAAGCACACTACGTGTGCTTTCTCTCCGGTTGGGGTTGCTTTGGGGGTCGATTGCCTTGAATCGACCCCAAGCAACCCCATACGCTGGGAATGCTCTAATACGTCTTATTACTTTTTTTTGGTACTCAAAGGAACCATTAATACCTAATTCGTAAAATTAACAATTTTGTACCTTTTTTTTGCTCAAATCTAAACCAAGCATAAACATAAATCAGCATATAGAACACAACATGAAAATGTATATTTTCTCATAAGTCAAAACATCAGTAAAAATAACATTGATTTGACAGTTGATGCAGAATAATAAACTGGATATTTCTGCTATATCCAGCTCGCATTGCTGTTTTGAGAACAAGGACTTGTTCTCAACATCGTTAAGTTCAGAAAAGTCATCAGCGTCTTCATAATCTAGTTTTGTAGGCAGTTCATCTCTCCAAGCAATTGGGAGACTCTTCTTCAAAGACAACCTCAAAATGTGAATATACTAATTGATGAGGAGTTGGCACATAACATTGCCTTGCTCTTTACACTCTGCTAGTTTATCACTCTTTGAAGCAGTCTTGGCAGAAGGTTTTTTCCTCTTGCTTGCGGAGTTGAACTGCCTCCAAAACTAGATTATGAAGATGTTGATGACCTTTTCAAACTTGACGACGTTGAGTATGAGTCCTTAAATCAGCATTATGAGCTGAAACTGAAGGGTGAATATGAGGGTGACACTTTTGATTGGATAAGGCCAGGATGTTCGTTTGCCTGGTTGAAAAAATAATAATAATAATTGATTTACACTACTTCCTAGTCATAGACTAATGATAATAAGAAAAAAACATATACTTTATTATTTTGTATCAGTTTTCAAATCAATGTTATTATTTTATTTCAGTTTTCAAATCAGTGTTATTTTTATTGTAATATGACTAATGAGAAGATGGACACTTTCTGTTTTGTTTTGATTTGCTGATTTATATTTGTGTGGTTAAGATATGAGCAAAAGGAGGGGGAAGAAAATCATTGTTAAATTTTTTCTTCACATTCGTGATATCTCTATTTTAGTTTCACTAGTGTAATTTTAATAGTTAACTTTTGAATAATCGTAGGACGATGCTTATGTTCAACTTTAGATTCATTTGCATATAATTAGGTGTAACGTTAGGCAACTTAAACGCACTTTTAACAGTTGGTTCCTGTTTTCGGTAGTTAAATGTTCCTTCAATACCTAATACTTTACGTCTAATAACACATTTTATATATTATTGTTTAGATATCAGCAGCATCCCTGTTTTAGCTCCAATAATTTAATTAAATGTTAAACTATGGGTAATCTCCATACGATAATGTTCCTACTTCAGATCATGTTCTCTACTTCAAAATTTATAACGTCAAGCATGCAGTATTATGGCATGTAAAATTTACCTTATCGGTTGCAGGAAGGATTCCAAACACAAAAAGGCTGAATTTAGAAGGTGCTGGTGTTGAACTTGACAGTACTGGTGCAGTTAAGGTAAAATTTCTTTTGCAAAATGTAAATTTATGGTTTAACATTATTTTACATAACTTACATTGATCTATTTGAGGCGTATTGAAGAATATCAGGTTTATTTTTATTATTTTATTACTAATTCAGTTAAAAATTTAATCAAAAAAGTTATCAGCAAAATAGCCTCCTTGTTTCATGTTTTGCCCAATTCAAACCCTTGCACTCACATACATCAATAATATCCTACTTATACTGTAGTTAAATACTTGACTACATTTTGGGGTCGCATTGTGCCACCTTAAATATATTTTTCAAGTTATGCACACAAGTAGTTTAAAAGCTTGTACATGCTGCAAACTGGGAGCGCACTAAATTAAATATTTTCAGGTTATAAGTTAGTTAACTTTAAACTTGCCTATCTAATGAAAAAAACATACCAGCATACAAAAATTTCAAGATTAGTTTTTACCATAACATATTGCAGGAATAAAATAATAAAATTAGTTCCTTGCTTTGTTTTAGCAAATATTGATTGATGGTAAATCATCAATTTTTTAGGTTGATGAGTACTCCAGAACGAATGTCCCCAGCATATGGGCGGTTGGTGACGTTACAAATAGAATAAACTTGACTCCTGTGGCTTTGATGGAGGGAACATGCTTTTCGGTATAGTTTTCTTTTCTTTTTTTAGGTGTGCGTTGTGACTGCTGTCTTGTAGGTTATAACGTCCTAACTGTATTTTCTGATTGAATGTTCATTTGTTGCTTGTAGAAAACTGTATTTGGTGGTCAACCAACTAAGCCTGACTACATGCATGTTCCATGTGCAGTTTTTAGGTAAGCTATATAGGTCTTTGAGTAGGGATTATGAAATTGTACACTGCAGCCATGTTATTAAATGCACACTTAAGTATTGTTTAGTGATAATCACATCTTACACTTCAATTTTCAAATTTCATGTTGAAAAAGAGAATTAGTATCCAAGCATGCTTAAGCAAATGCTAAATAATGGCACACTTTTTTTTAATCAAGTGGTTGCATCATTTTTTCTTTGTTATATTCATGCCCAATGCAGACTATGTTTGAATGCCAAATTAGAATACATGGTTTGTTTCTCCCTATGAAAACAGAGTGTTTCTGACAACAGTATGTGAGTGAGATGTTTTTGTTTTTATTTTTGAAGTTTAAACTTTGAATTCAAAAATATAGAATTTTCATTCTCTGTTTTTATGATCCAGTTACATCGTAATGTTGCCTGAGACATAAAATCTTGGATTAAGAGTCTGAATGTTGAAAATTGTGTATATATTTGTACAAATTTGTTTTATATTCAATGCTGGAAAACCAAGTGTCACTTTAGCTCATTAAGAAAATATGTTTATTATCTTCCCTCATATATTGGCCTAAAATAACCTAGCACTATGTTTAGAATGATGATCAGGAAAAGGAACGAGGAAACTCGGTGTAGCATATCATTTTTATAGTTACATTAAGATAGGCCTTAGCCATTTCTTAAGCATTATTATGGCTAGTGTGATCATGTATTTTATGAAAAAAAGGTGGAACCCAGTGCACGAGGCTCCCACACGACAATGGGCTCTGGGGAGGTCGATGATGTACATGGAGTTAGATTATGGCTAGTGTGATCATGTATTTTATTGGTCTGTCTGAGGTTTATACATGGAGTTAGATGCATGCTTTTGAGAACGTGCACTCTTAAGTCTTAAATGAACTAACTAGTGTATTTATAAGTTTCTTACATTTGCATGTCATTTCATTTCAAGATTTCAAAATACGAATCAGTTCTCAGCGTCATTCCACAGTTTGCTGGGTGCTGATATTCATCTGCTGACTTTTTTGCAGATGAACCATGTAAATTTATATCATTCTTCATGACACAGTTATGAATAAGAAATAATTGTGATTGATTTGTCCAACCGTTTATTAAGATTTTTTTTTTATCAGAAAAGAAAATTAGAATAAAATAAGCTAATTTCAATTTTGTATTTCTTCTATAGCATCCCGCCTCTTGCGGTTGTTGGTTTCACGGAACAAGAAGCCGTGGAGCAGAATAAAAGTGACATTCTTGTCTTCACCTCAACTTTTAATCCTATGAAAAATACAATTTCTGGGTATGTATTATTCTGTTCTAAATAGATAAATAAAAACTGTGCAAGTTGCAAGTACTAATTTATGATGTCTATCCATTTAAACTTAAATAATGCTTCAGACGGCAAGAGAAAACTTTCATGAAGCTAGTTGTTGATTCTGAGACGGATAAAGTGCTGGGTGCATCCATGTGTGGTCCAGATGCAGCAGAAATTATGCAGGTACTATTTTGCAATTCTAACATCCATTTAGGCTGTAGGTACATACCATTGTAAATTGAAAGAAGCATATGTTCGTAATTTTTGCACATTTATTATATCACTACAGATTTAGCATAGCCTTATGAATACAGTGTTATCTGATATTTCTTCAACAACGTTTAACCTCTTCTGTATCATTGATGCTACCTCTGATAAATGAAATTTTGTGATACTTATTCAGCAATATTTTGAGCTTCCATAAAGATGATGTTCTTCGTATACATGCAGCAAGATACAATATGTAATATCAACTTCTCTGTTTTCCTTTTAAAAATAGGGCATTGCTGTAGCTTTGAAGTGTGGAGCAACAAAGGCACAATTTGATAGCACGGTATTTTTTTACTTCTTTTCATTTGGAAGTGCATCGGACTTTATATTTGAAAAAAGAACAATATAATAAGGATATTTCTATCTTGTAGGTTGGAATTCATCCATCAGCTGCTGAAGAATTTGTTACTATGAGGACTTTGACAAGACGCGTAACTGCAGGTGCCAAACCTAGGACGAATATGTAGACATGCTTCAAGACAATATTCAGTTGTTATTTTGTTTTGGTATTATTTAAACTGAAATGATTACATCTCTTATATATACTGTAATAATTGAGTTGGTACCATGAACCAAACAATGTGTGCGCTTTAATACAGTGGGAAAGTTGTGTTAAATCAGGATATATATTGGGGGATTTGATTAATTTTGAAATGTTTAGTAAATGTCAAGTTTGAGTTGAAAGTACTAAAATGGTTCATTTTATGTTTAAAACTACCCAGTTTGTAGGATAAATATTTCCCATGCGTAATGGTTGTTGATCTATGCAGAATAATTGCTTGGTAAATGTTTATTTGATGATTATGTGCCATGTAAAAAAATGAAATGTAATTATCTGTAGTATTGTGCTACAAATATGTGAAAAGTACTCGCGCCTTAAAGCATGTGAGTTGTGCAAAGTAAAAAAAAACTTGTAATTTACTAAAATGTTTACATCGTAAATATTTGTAATATTTTACTAGTGATTATTCGCAAGGTTAATATTTTGTTTCATCGTCTCAATTCCAGTTTAGATTGGATTTTTTCACCTGTACGGCTGCAATCATAGTCCGCGTCCACCACAACGAAATCCACGTTAAACAATGCTAGCCACGCTTAATCTCATTGCCTATACTGAAAAATCGTTTTATGTCATGATTAAACCATAAATTCGACGACCAGAGATGAACTTCCACCAATATTTGATGCTAATCAACTCTTCTCATCGAGCCGCATCCTTCAATACTAACTTTGGCGCTTTTGCACAGTGGTGGAGCTAGCTAATAACTTTAGATAGGGCGAATTTATTCGCGAACTTGAAAAGTATCAAATCTTCATGTTTAAGAATAAACGAAGCTTTGCAGGTCGAGTTCACTGAAGACGAAAACATTGCCAGGCAGCTCATATTGGCTGATTTGAATTTTTTTTTTTTTTTTTTTTTTTTTTTTACATAATATTTTTAATCCTTAATTGTTTGAATTAAGCATGTGTACGTTGCTACCACAACGATAGTCATATTATATGAACTTCATAAACTATATTAATTCCCAACGACAATAACATGTTATATTACATGGTCAACTACAAAATGATACAAATATTGCCAAAACAAAAATGATCACAACAGACTAATTATCAGGCAAAATAAGATCACTATTAGCAAATCACTAAATATAAAAAAATAAAATAAAAAAAAGAACTTTCGTCTCATTTTGATTGTAAATGACAATTTTTCATCTCTTGAAAGCATGATATAATGGCTCGTCATCGATGCATTTAGATATATTATTTTCAGTTTATGCAACTGGATTGTCGTTTAACCACTGATTTTCCATAGAATTTCTAAGTTGATTTTTCACGACCCCATTGCGGAAAATGCTCTCAACTATCATCGTAGCCACATGCAAAGTCAATGCACGTTGCAAGAGTAAATATACTAACTGAAATGCCTCTTCTTTCTTTAACTGTTCCATCTTTTGAGAAAGTTTTTCAATACATTTTAAATTGGAGAATCATATATCCACACTCATCTCTACTACTAATAAATAAAATTCGTTGAACTAATTTACTCGGTGTCTTTTGAAATTTTAAAAATGTCCTTGCTTTCCGTTTACATATTTGCGCTCAAATAAATATCAACGTATACAATAACACAAACAGCCCGTGTGCGAAGCACGGGCCCATACTAGTAACGATAATGTAAGTTTCAAGTTGGTTGTCTAGCATTGAAATTTGAGTCTTTGAAAATTCAATCGGGTAATATTGAGCAAGTTTTAATAAATAATTCTTATCAAAAGCATAAAAAAAATCTCGAGGATCTAAACATGCTAAACAATGCAACAGTTCAATGGTACTGACACTGAATCGACTATTAATTCTAGCAACCGCGTCTCAAGAATGGTGTAATATAGATTCACTTGATAGTGACACAAATTTGTTATTTTTGATTGATTTCAGCTTGCGCGATTTGGACAAAAAAATGTCATCGAAATATCGATATCATGTTTATCACAAACGTATTTACATTATGTATCAAGTAAAAGGAACGTTCAATGACACTTCGTATATTGCAGCACCCCAATAGCCTCTTGATTTCCACCACGCAATCCGAATTAAATAATATGGCCAGCGGAAAAAAAAAACAGAAGGCTACAGGGGTGCTGCAAAATAAGGGTGTCATTGAACGCTCCTCATTAACTAATCTCATATACGATCTTTCATTCCTATAAATATTATTCCTATAAATATTGTTTTGAAACTTCAACTAAATTCATTGCATTCATGATATATTGATCCATTCTTTGCAATGATCTGATTACTCATCGGTAATTCCTAGTACGGTCTTCATTAGATGCACGTTGAATGCAAACTCAAAAGTGTTAATTGCATCTAATAAAGTACTTGCTTCAGAATTTTGTTCGGATCTAACTCTGGATAGAGTTAGGGGGTATGTTCTAAGGGCAATTATATAATTTGTTACATATATCTAACTCTGTGCCTAATCTTGTTCAAAATAAAAGGAGTTTTTTTTATTTATTATATGCTTGTTCTATGGTGATATAAATAATTAAGTATTAGCAAATTCCTTTGCTAACAAAAAATGTAGGGCAGGCTAAGACTGGATTGGATGATGGCTTAAGTAGCCTTATGCAAGCTTGAGAATAATATGCAAGTCCAGTTCGAGTTCAAGTGAAGTCATATGCATGTTCATTATTCAAACCCAAGTCCAAGAGATGGTCATATGCATGTTCATAGTTCAATAATAGCCAACTATACTCACTTGAAAGAAGCATGCTATGCATAAAGTTTATTTTCTAAGTCCTTATATGTAAGAAGTTCACAAACTACAATCAGTACTAAAATTCTCAAATCAACTTAGGGTTACAACTTTAATATTTTAGAAATGGAAAAAGAATTAATCGTCGCTTTAAAGTGGAGGAGGAGTGCCTATTTATAGAGGTGGTGGTAGACGGATTGGCTACCATATGTCCATTTGGTTTAATGTATGTTATCTGTTCAAATCATTGATATTCGATATCCCCTCCTTCTCAAAAATTCAGCATCCCCTCTGCATGGATGAAGCTCGACATCGCTTACTCTTATAAGTTCGTCAACACTATCTTCCTTTGGTGGCACTCGACAACGGTTATCGTGGTAGTAACTCGGTGACAGTTGGTGTGGTATACTCTCTTACCTCTAAAAAGCTTGACATCTTCATTTTGAGACTAAATATTTGACATCTTCTTTTTATTTTTTCTATAACACTTCTTGTTGTAGTGGTTCGATATCTTCCCCTTCATCTTTATCAATTTGGTTATCTTTAGGCTCGGTTGCCTTTGCATTATAGAAACTCGATATCTATAGGTGTTTGTTGACTCGGCATCTTCATCATTTTGTAAACTCGACATCTTGATTTGTTGTTAACATTCCATATTACTTCTGCTTGTTATGTGCTTGACATTCCTTATAATTGTTGAGACTCGATATCTTTTCCACCTTACATGCTCAACAACCTTCTCGATATCTCCTCTTTTCTTTGTTAAAACTCGACAACTCTTATATTTGTTAAACACTTGGAGCTGGTGTCTTTAGAAATTCGACGCCTTTCTATATCTATTAATAATTTAAGTATGTGATATCCTTCTTATCTTAGAGGTTCGACAACCCTTTGCTTTTAGACGTTCGACTCCTCCTTATTAGATGTTGATCGCCTATTTACTTAGCTTTTTTCTGGCTCGATACCCCTTGTCGTTGCCAAGCTCAACATACTTTCCTTTAGAAGCTTGATATCAATGTTTTAGTAACATTTAACCCCCTCCCTTCGTAGAAGAAGTGTATTATACTTTAGTACAATCTTGACATTTCATGTTGCCGCCTCAATATTAACATTGCCGCATTTCGATATCAGTGTTTGCCACATATTGGTATTCTGCTTCAATCTCATTCGTTCATTTTGAATTGAAATCAATGCCTTATGTCGTTTCTCTCTCTTCCTATAAATAAATGCTTCTCCTCCTTTTACAAGCTTTACGTGCAAGCTAAACTCAAAACTTGCAATTTTAATTTTCTTATTTCAAAAAACTTTCGATTCCCATGGCATTCAAGGTTGATTTAAGGTGAGACTTCTTCTTCTAATTGATTTAAGGGAAAGATAGGGTTTTTTATATTATGAAATTAAGGTTTTAGTAATTGAGCGTTTATAATCCATTTAAGGTTCAATTAGCAATTGGGTTTGTATACTTCTCATAATTTTGGGAATTTTGATGTTCGGATTCAAATATGGTTTACAATATTTTACTTTGTTGATTAATAGAAACTCAAATAATATACAGATTTAATGATTATCACAAACTTGGTATCCTTCTGGAAATTGAGTAACTTATTAGAGCTTTGATAATTGTAAGATCGACATTTATTTTGAAACTCGACACTTGATTGGGAGTTTAGTTAGTTGTTAAAAATTCCATATCTACTTAAAAACTTAAAAGCCTATTGGGGGTTTTCTAATTAGTTACTAATTCAAAAATGCATCAATCTTTTAAAAACTCAACAATTCGTTAAAGATTCGGTATCCTGTTAAGGTTTTATTAACTAGTTATAGATTTGACAATCAATTAGTGATTCAGCAACTAGTAGAGACTTGGTAACTAGTTGTGAATTTAACAATTGTTTGAAGAATTACTACCTATTTATAAACTCGATATCCTCTTAATGTGTTGCTAACCTTCTATAAGTTCAACAACTGTTTGAACGGTTTTAACTTAGTTACAAGTTTGATATCTTGTATAAGTTCGACATCTTGCTATGGGCTTGGTAACTTTGATAGGGCTTTCGACTAGTTATGAATTCAACTACTATTTATATATTTGTCACCCCATTACAAACTCAACAACTAGTTGAAGCACTTTTAAATAATTTCACACTCATTAATCACTGATGAGCTCGATACTTTATGATGGATTCGACAACTAGTCATAAATTCAGCATCCCATTATGATCTCAATAATAACAAGATGTAAATTCGATATCTTGTTGTGGTTCTAATAACTAGTTATGGGCTTGACATCTCAATGTGAACTCAATAAATAATTAATGAAATTTTAATTAGTTGTGAATTTACTAACCATCCATGAACTCGACATCTTGTTATGGGTTTGATATCCAGCAATGGGCTTAATAACTACTTATTGAATTGCTAAGTTATCATAAATTTGATAACTATATATGGTTTGGCATTTCATTTTGATCTGGATAGTTATTTAAACGATTTTCGACTTATTATGAACTCATTAATTATTTATAGGTTTGATGCCTATATTTAAGGACTTAACTTACCTTAGAATATTTCTCGAATACTCTAAACTTTTATAGAATATATAATACTTCCTTGATCCTTTGTAACATCATCTGGTAGATAAATAGTTGACAAGAAAGCTGATAAAGGTTCCAAGCCTTCTCCTGGTTCGGAGAAGGGAAACTATAGGCTTGTCTCATCCCTGAAAACTACTCAAAAGGAAGTCAACGCTATTCTTCAACAATTTGAGATTATCAAGAAAGAGGCTAGGGTGGAAGGCCCATCTGGCAAGGATGGACAATCCTCGGAAGGTTTCTTTGCTTTCACTCCAATCTATATTTGCACTCGGGCTACCTCCCCTTTTAACTTCTTCGTTCGATTCTTGGATCATCTAGGTATTTCCTCGATACAATTACTGCCCAACTCCTATACTTATTTAAGCTGTCTTGAAATCCTAGATAGGGAAGCCGCACTCCCCTCTCTTGATGTCAACACCCTTCACTCTTTAGTCACTCCTGTCAAAATGGGAAATCAGCCGGTATGTTCTGTATAGCGTCATCTCCCTCAAAAGTGCCTGATCACTAATTTGATTAACAGAGTTAAGGACTGGGAGAACTAGTTCTTCTATGTTAAGGGCCATACCCCTACAATTATAAGGACTTTCTCTATCCCTAGTAAGACTTGTCGCTTTTCCTTTATTGCTAATATTATATTCAGTTGTTTCCTTATGACAACCACTTCCTTTCAGATACTACTTCTAAGGGGGGCGAATCCTTCCATAGCTAGTACACGTTTTTTTGAGCCTAGCATCTCGAACTATAGGAGAGAGACGTAAAATCCTAACTAAGGTCAATCTTAGAAAGTATTCCTTGATCCTAAAGAATCATAGGGTGCTCAGGGATCCCCCCATGATGAAGAAAGATGCCCACGGGAGACAAGCCCTGTTGTTGGTAAACAAAATATTTTTTTCTAATTCTTCCCCATTCATCGTGATTATTTAAGTAAGCCCTTATTATGATTTTCAATAAAATTTCCTACATCACTATCTTACGACCTTTCCCTTTGATATAGATTCAGCTCTTATTATCGCAACTTCTAAGTCCAAAAAGGTTAAAGCTCGTGCTTCTTCATTGGCCACCTCTACTAAAGTGTCCCCTATTGAGGACTCCATTATTAATGCCCTTAAGAATATTAATGTTGAGAGTCATAAAAGTAAGAGGGGTTTTGATGATTTATCCAGTGCATTAAGCTCATTGCCAAATTAAAGACCCTATCTCGAAGAAGGCCAAACTTTTTCTATCATCGGTGAAGAATCCAATGTAAATATGACTGCACTCCTCCAAGAATCCAGCTCTGCCGATCCCAGTTTGCTAGCCCAGGATCCTCATAACCAGAAAATGGCTGGTTCCACTCCAAGTCCTTATATATATATATATATATATATATATATATATATATATATATATATATATATCATGATTCCCACATCTGCTTTCGCTCTTCAATGTTTATATCAGAGTTAGGCTTGAGTCCTCCTCCCACTGAAAATCTTCCCTCGGAGGCTCAAGTCAAACCCATCCCTTCAGGTTTAGATGGTTTTGTCCACTTATTTGTCCAGTCTCCATCCATGGCCCCTAATGCCACTGCAGCCTTCGACTTTTTCTAGGGACCATCTTCATATCCTCTTTTAACAGCTCCTAGTGGTGTGTGTGCTTATTTGTTTAGCTAATACAAGCTTTTGGCTTCATAAATTCTTATTTATCATATATTTTTTAGGTGGAAAAGCATATGTTTTTCCTCCAACAAGCCTCTCAAGGATCCACTAGTCAAGTTCTAGATCTCAAAGAGCAGATTTCTTCGTTGACAACTAAGGTTAGATTCCTTGAGGGCCAAGTTTTTGATGTTGCAGCGGAGAAGGATAACGCTATCTCAAAAAAGGATAAACTCGCATCCTACTTAAATGAGGAGAAAAAACTAGGCTAGCGGCCGAAGAGAGGGTGAAGACCCTAGAGACGGAGCTGGAGAAGCCAGAAAAGAAAGGGCTCAAATGGCTACTCAGTTGGAAAACAAAGATGCCGCCCTCGTCTATGCGAACAATATTGTCAAAGATGCCAAATGAAAAGTTTTCCACCTTATTAATCAAGCCCACTCCAAAATTAAGGAATGATTTTATGAGGATGCCCTCTTTATTGCATATTATGATAACATGTGGAAGAGTTCAGGGTTAGACTTTCATTCACTCTCAGATTTAAATGATAATTTTAAAAGGAAATTCGACCTCAAGCTAGGAAGAGCCTTGGATCACTTCAAGATGAATTCCCAAAAGAGGAGCCTAGTAATCCTCAAGAGCTATTATATTTTGATGATCCTCCACTTGACGAACATAAAAATAACGATGAAGCCGAGGATGATAAGGAAGATGAAAATGATGATGAAGGTAGGGGTGGTGGCATTAAGGACCCCGAAGGTCTAGGAAATGGCGGTAACAGATCAGCTCGCCATTACTTAGGCTCATATACTCATGATGCAGAATTTCCTGATCTTTCTGAACTCCAGAACATTCCTCGGGAAGTTATCTCATCAAAAGCCGCCTCTTCCCCCAAACATCAAGTAAAAGAGATAACTTAGGTCCCAGTTTCTCAAACTCCCACAGCGTAGGTATGAAATTTATCGTTCCTTAAATACCTATAATTAGTTATTAGCTTTGGTTAATAAGTTCACTTATTTATCTAAGGAAAAGAAACAATTATCATTTTGAGATTTTTCATAAGAAAAGTGAAAGGGAAGCATTGTGTTAAAAGAGAAATTGAGAAGCTGATTAAAGAGAATAATAGCTTATCTAACAAGTAGAGGCGTCTTCTCATTATGCTAGTCGACTGAATTTTTTTAAAGAAAAACAGGCAGCTCAGCTCTTGAAAAGATTATGCCTTCATCAGGAAAGAGTTGTAAAAGAAAATGCGGAGCTAACTACACTCTTTTGGATGCTTATTGAAGATATGGACACTTTAGTCGAGTTCCTTTACAAAGTTTATTCTAGGAACTTTTTTATTGATTTTCTTTTTTGGGGAAAGAGAGTAGGGGTTATTTAAGAATTAGCATAATAGATATTTGAATGATCATGGGTCTGATCCTCATCTTGGAGAACGTTGGAATTTTCGCAGGGTTTAGGCCACTGCACTTTCACCGCGCACTCTTCCTCTTGAAAAAGTCAAGTTTAATAAAGATAAATTTTTCTCTAAATTTTACAAAAGGCCCATATTGTATGACCTTGAATGATTTTGTTGTTGTATTATGTAATTCAAACAATCTTTTTGAAGTATTGAAATTCTTATCTCTTTACAGCTTAGTTTGTTTTTCCTAAAATACACAGGTTAAGGAATCATTGGGCACTTCCATTTCAAAAGAATTCTTAGGTAAATTTATCGAGATAAAAGAGGATTTTAAGGAGAAAACATTAACCCTCAAAACCTCTAGACAAGAAAAATACTGCTTTTTTAGGGACCTTGAGGAAGTTTACACACAACTTCCTCGCTTATATTTTGATTTCTTAGGTGGTGAAAAAGATAGTTTACTTAAAGAAATCCGGTCTAAGTACGCTAAACTATTATGCGGTGATTCTAGTCCCTCTTTAGAGAGATGGGATTATCATCAGTTTTTCCTCCAATTATAACTCCTCTCGAGTTTAATATCTCATTTGACTCCACTTTCCCTATGTCCACGGGTTCACTCAAAAAAGCTCAAATTGCTGGTTTTAAACTTAAGGATTGAATGTATAAAATTCAAATTGTTAATGAAATTTGAACTTGTTCTTGCTTATAAGCCCTTTTGTTATTAATAAAAGAATATATTTACCCCACATGTCGATTTTTCTTTTATTTATTCCTACCAGGAATGTTGACTCTTGCTTATATCTAGCGACTATGACCTCCCTTCTCGAATGGATAGACTTAAGGCCAGACTGATATTAGATATTAGGAAGCACTCCGCTCAAGATGCTTCGGCAACACCATTTTCAGACAACCCAGGAGCATATAAATGGTATAACAAATACGACGAGTTGAGATACACATAAAGCAATGTAAATAAAATGTCCTCGAATTTAGAGGATAAAGTCAAAGAAAAGGACAAAGATCGAAGAACTAAGAATATAAGGGCAGTAGGTCGAACTAGACCCTAAGACCAAGGAATCAAAATTAATGCAAAAATCCCTCATCTATAATAGAGAATTGAGAATATTGAAGTTGATATGCTAAAAAGCTAAATATTGTGGAAATCTCTGGAACTTACTGCAAGTAGAGGCAAATCCAGTCTTTCCACTCCTATCCCTACAAGGACAACTCAGTCTCAATCCTTGGTTGGTAGAAAGAAGTTGTCCTCTTTGGAAAACCCACCTCTGGGCTTAGATGATGGAGAAATTTCCAGGTGGCGTTGGAAGTATAAATATGAATGCACTCAGTTTCTAAAAGGAAAGCGGGATGAACAAGTTTCTAAACATCTCAATAAGTATCAAAGCCAGATTGAGGAGCTAGGACATAAGAAATTCAATTTTAAGCAAAAGATTAAGGCTCTTAAAGGGGCTAATAAGATGCTTGATCACGCGTTTAAGATTCAAATTGACTTTGTTGACAATATGGACATCATCCGAAAAAAGGAGAAAAAACTTAAAGGACTACTAGATGTGGCGATTCGTCATATCACCAAAACTTCTTCAGCCGTCAAAGCTTTGAAGGAAAAAGTGCAAAACCTCAAGTCTCAACTGAAAATAACCTAAGTGATGTCATTTGAAAATTCCCAACTAGACTCCCTTATAGATTATTTGCTTAAAATAATAGTTATATTTGGCCTAAAGATCGATTATTCTTTCTTAGGTCCAGAAATGAATCAGAGGTTGGTCAAAGCAGCAGAGGCAGGATATAGACGTTATCAACACTTTTTTTTATACGGGTGTTATGACCGTCTCAAGAATATTTAGGCCCTCCTTTTCTGCTTACAGATGCCCCTGCCTCAAGTGAAAATCATCCATGTCTTCTCGAGGTTGAGGGGAATGGTAAGGAAAAAGTATGCCAACATTATCCGCTCTCTCAACCTCCTCCTCAAAAAGATTAGGATGATTTTTCTAGATATTTGTAATTTTTGTATGTAAATTTATTAAATAACTTTGTACTTGAATAGTTGATATTTTGAACAAAACCTCGTGTTTCTCTTTCTCATTCTAGTCCTGCATTTGAACACATTGAGCTTGTTTGAGATTAGTAACTTTGATTCCATATGATTTATGGTCTTTAAAATATTTGTTCGCTTTTTGCTTTTCTAAAGATAGGCTTTGATCTGAGAGTTGCTTATCGGGTGTTATAATACTTGGTTGCCACCTTACTTGATGAGACTTTGCCTTTTCTTCTGGAAAAATGCAAGGTAAATAATTGTAATTTCTATAATTTTGAGAAATTGCTTCTTTCTCAAATTAATCAGTTTGTTTTGTAAATGCTAAAGAAATTTATGAAAATTTTTCCAATTGATTTTTAAAAATTCAAGGACTTGGTTTTGAAATTTATCTTTTGAAATAATTATCGAATCAGCAAAATTTCAAATGAATCGGACTAGTTTGCCTCCTCAACTTTCTTGGTGGAATGATTTTATAAATGGATCCTCATTGCTTGAATTTCCTTCCCTATGTCTGAGTTTCTTTGATGGCTATTCGATGGTTTTTCGTTGTCACATGAGATTTATAAGCATGGAAAATTATTTATTAGTTTAATAGAAGACCACAAAATCGCTCGATAAGAAGGCCGTAAGTTCAATTGACAAGAAGACCAGAAATCCATTTAAAATGATTCACTTTTTGACTAATATGAGATTGGAAATTCAATCAATAATGGAGATTTTTGTGATAGGGTATTTTTGAAAAAGATATTCAAAATTTATCAAAAATATCCATATTTGACACTGAGACACTTGGTTCTGGGTAAAAGATAGTTCTTGTCCCTTTCTTTGAAGGTTGCCTTATTTTCAGCTTAGTGTCAGATTAGTCGTGCTTAGTATACTTCCTTTTAGAGGATTGCTTTGATCTATTCTTAAGACGAAGTCGCACTTGTCTAATGGACTTTCATTGCCCCTTATTACCTTTTAGGTAATGATTTAGGCTTTGATTGATTTCTTTCGCCCTTATCACCTTATAAGGGATGATTTAGGCTTTGATCAAGTTCTTTCTCTTTATGCTTTAATCCAGTTCTTTCCCCCTTTATCACTTTATAGGCGATGATTTATGCTTTAATCTTTTTTGTCCCTTATTACCTTATAGGTAATGATCTAGGCTGGTCGGTGCGTTTAGTTAGTCATCTTAGACAGAACCAAAGTCTTACCTATCCTCCCTTGAGAACGCGCTCCGATCAAGCCTTATAGGCGAAACTGAAGGCTGATTAGTGCTTTGGCCAGACCATCTTATGCGGGACCAAAGGCTTACTCCATCCTCCCTTTAGAAGGTGCTTCAGCTAGGCGACGTAGGCGGGATCGAAGTCTTGCAGTGCTTTAGCCGAGCCATCTTAGGTGGGACCAAAGGCTTACTCTAACCTTCCTCTAGGAGGTGCTCCGACCAGGCCACGTAGATGGGACCGAAGGCTTATACTGCTCTGGCTAAGTCTTATAGGTCAGACCAGAGGCTTACTCTGACCTCTCTTTAGGAGGTGCTTTGACCAGGCCCTTGTGGCGGGATCAAAGGTTTTTCCTTTATTTTATAAGTTCTTTCCATGAAGTACATTCCTTTATTAAGCACCTTATTTTTGTAGATATATTCGATCTTTTGCTTAAATCTTGTTAACAAATTCTTGAAGTTTTCTTTTTCCCAAAAAATTCTCAATCGTCCCTTTAAGGGCTCGGCACTGATTAATTCATGTCCATTTGTTCGATGATATTGGAAATAAAAGCCCTCGAGATTTCTTTCATTTCCTTGTCGCTTCTTCTTTGAAGGCCAATAGTCCAACCTCTCGTTGGTTAGAAGATAAATGTTTTCATAGGAGGTGGTAAGGGAACGGGCTCTTGCAGATTGAAAATTCCTAGGGGATTGTATCTTGGTCCCTATTGGGTTTCTCGTAACATTAGGTAGACTCTTTAGTTCTAACAAAAAAGTTCTCTTTAAAAATTCTTGAGTTCTGATTGATGTGGAGAGTGGTCGACTACTTCCTTCAACTTTTGGGAACACTTATTGAAATCCTTTGTTATTTCATTTTCGTAGATAGTTCCTTTAGCTTGGAGTTGTATAGTTTTTCTCATTTTCAAGAGTAGATCATTACTTTTCTTGGTTTCTTTTCTTAGAGCGGGGTAATAAGAGAAGATCAGGGTAGATCCCATATGGAATGGACTTATATTCAAGTTATCTAGATCGTAAGGAATTACTCGTCACTTTTTAGCTAAAGACATCAGTGCCAATTCTCTTAACACTTGTTCCTCATGGAATTAAAGACTATGGGTCACTTGACAAGTTGACTCGGGAAAGTAAGGCTCGTAGGATCCTTATGCAGAGATAGTCATTATGCAGTTTAATAGGTTTGTGAAAGATACCGAGAGTCCTTAATAGGAATATGATGGATATGGTAAGTCAAAGTCCGCGAAAGGGATAGGCGACAAATGAAAAGTCCTTTATAGGAATATTCAGGAGAGTGGAGGTTCAAGCTCTCCTTCTAGCACTAAAATTTTAGTAAATTTCTTTGCTAACCAAATATGTAGGGCGGGATAAGACTGGATTAGACAAGGGCTTAAGTAGCCTTATGCAAGCTTGAGAATAGTATGCAAGTCCAGTTTAAGTTTAAGCGAAGTAATATGCATGTTCATTATTCAGACTCGAGTTCGAGAGATAGTCGTATGCTTGGTCATAGTTCAATAATAGCCAAATGTAGTCACTTAAAAGAAGTATGCTATTTAAAAAGTTCATTGTCCAAGTCCTTATGTGTAAAAAGTTCACGAACTACAATCAGCACTAAAATACCCAAATTAATTTAGGGTTACAACTTTAATATTTCATATATGGAAAAATAATTAATGCCCCTTTAAAGTAGAGGAGGGGTGCTGATTTATAGAGTGGTGATACGCAGGTTGGCTGCTACGTGTCCATTTGGCTTAATGTATGTTATCTATTTAAATCGTTGATATTTGGTGTCCCCTCCTTCTTGAAAATTTGGCATCCCCTCTGTAAGGATGAAGGTCGACATCGCTTACTCTTACAAGTTCGACAACACTATCTTCCTTTCATAACACTTGATAACGGTTATCGTGGTAGTAGCTTGGTGATAGTTGGTGTAGTATCATTATCTCGAAAAGCTCGACATCTTCATTCTGAGACTAAATATTTGACGTCTTGTTTTTATTTGTTCTATAACACTTCTTGTTATAGTGGTTTGATGCCTTCCCCTTCACCTCTATCAATTTGGTTATCTTTAGGCTCGATAGCCTTTTCATTATAGAAACTCGGTATCTATAAGTGTTTGGTTACTCAGCATCTTAATCATCTTGTAAACTCGACATCTTGATTTGTTGTTGATATTCGATATTACTTCTGCTTGTTATGTGCTTGGCTTCCTTATAATTTTTGAGATTCAATATTTTTTCCACCTTACATGCTCGATTACCTTTATGGTTGTTGAGGCTCGACATCTCCTCTTTTCTTTATTCAAGCTCGACAATTCTTATATTTGTTAAACACTTGGAGCTCGACATCTTTCGAAATTCAAAGCCTTTCTATATCCATTAATTACTTGAGTATGTGATATCCTTCTCATCATAGAGGTTCGACAACCCATTGCTTTTAGATGTTCGACATCTCCTTATTAGACATTGATCGCCTATTTAATTCGCTCTCTTCTGCCTTGATAGCCCTTATCGTTGCCAAGCTCAACATGCTTTCCTTTATAAGCTCGATATCAATGCTTTTAGTAACATTAAGTGATTAGTTTAAATTGTATAGATGAAAATTATTAAATGATATGTAATATGATAGTAATTACAAAATGTTGTAATCATGTGAATTTTATCACATTGAAAATAATATATTATTTTAAATGTTCCCGGCAAGATGTTTCAAGAAAGGGTATCGATTCATCCGTTAAGACTAAAGTGCCTAATGCTCTTCAAATGTTGGGCAATATATTTCTCATGGCTGTTGCAGGCACCAAGGTGTTACGTACTGGTAGTTATTTGATAACTATGGAATGACTCACTCGAGAGTCCTCTGCTGGTTAATATACCTAAGGTCATACGGACAATCCCAAAGTAACGATGTTACACTATTTCCTCAACTTATGAATACCGTGCTACGATGCAGACACTCCACTTTAATTATAGTTAAACCATGACATGACGTTCATCGAACGAATATAGTTGGGTTTGAGTTGAAACATTGGAAGAGAAACGCTATTCAATAGAAAATTCATCTCATTGGCTATATGGGGTTAGTATCAAAGTCAACTGTAGTGAATTCAAAACCAAAGTCTCTGGGTAGATCAATATGGTTTATTAATCAAGAATTTTGTATTTGGAATCACAAAGTTAAATATGGACGATGTTACTTTTGACCAAAATCAAATTCCATAAGTCCTAAGGTGATATAATCTTGGCAAAGAGAATTAGTGTAAATAATCGTTATTACCAGGTACCATTTATAGTAAGTAAAATTGGATTTTATTAAAAGATGTGTAAGTGATAAATTCAGACAAAATGTCACACTACTAGCTAAGGTGGCGTGTGAATGTTAATATTCTAATCGTTCGATATTAATCGCTGATTGAATTTACATCTTTGAGTCGCATAACCATACCGATGAATTCTCCAAAAAAGCACATGATTTAATTAATTTATAAAATATTACAAATCAACTAAATTAATTAGTATTTAAGAAATATTAATTAATATTTAATTTAGTTGATGTTTGAATTTTCTTTTAATTATTTGAATGCATTTATTAAAGTTATAATTGCGTGCACCGATATACAATATCGATGTAATTTTAAATGGGTTTAAATAAAAGATAATTGGTAATTTATGGAAGTTTTATGTCATTTGGTGGCATATAATTCATTCATACCATTAAAGAGAGAGAAGTGTGTGTGTGCAATCAAGGGAACTAATTAGATAAGTTTTAATTAAAGATGGAAAATGTTTCATTCTTTCAATTAAAATAAATTTATTAATTCATTTCCTATGGACAATTCATTCTTTCCTTCATTCACTCTCTCTTCTTTCCTTCTAACCTTCCATGGCTGAAAACAAAATAAATATTTTAAAAGTTTATGAACTCCAACTCAAATTTAAACATCAAAATAATGGAACGTAAGTGGTTCATCTATCTATTGCAAGGATTGAGTGTGGGTCTTTGAGATATGAGGAGATATCTTCATTCAAGGTGTGATATTTTTGGCCACATCTTAAAGTAACCATCCAATCTCCTTTTTATATTTGTTATATCTTATTAGAATAACTCAGATCCCTTGTGTATACATCTTATCATGATAATAGGTTATATCTTATCAACATAGTTTAGATTTTATTTCTTATACAATGAATTTGTATATTCATATGTTGTTTAATTTATTAAATGTTATTGTTTAGATATTAAAGTATGAAAAAAATCATCTTATCGAAATACAAGAAATCCCCAAAATCGCAACAAGCTAACATTGATATTTTAAATAAATGGAATACACCTGTCAGCCTATGAGATCATCTCCGAAAGTATGAGTTTAGATGAATAGTTTCAAGTGGCAATTTTGGTTGATAAGTTACCTCCAAGTTGGAAGAATATTAAGAATAATCTTAGACATGAAACTATGGAATTTCATTGGAAAGTCTAATAACCCATCTCCGTATTGAGGAGGAATCTCGTAAACTGGATGTGAAGGAAGAAGTGCTTGCTATTTCAAGAAATATGAAGAAAGCTGCAATTCTGAAAGCGACCCAAAAGCTTTAAGAATCAGTAACGCAAGCTTAATCAGAACCACAAAAAATAGAATCCACCCCAAAAGAATGACTTTGGACAGTTGTTTCTTTGTCACAACTATGGAAAACTAGGTCATATGGCACGCAAGTGTCGGAACATGCCAAACTCTGCACCACATGCTAACCTAATCGAGGAGCCTCTTATGGCTATGATTTTTGATGATTCACCATGTTGGCGAATCAGAGGGTTGGTGAGTAGATACTGGTGCTACGCCTCATGTCTTTTATGACCGTGCGATGTTCAAAACATACATGGAGACCGAGGACAAGAAAGTGTTGTTGGAAAACTCTCACACCACCATTATTGCTAGGATTGGAAGTGTAGAGCTAAAGTTTACCTCTGGAAAGACCGTCATTCTGAAAGACGTCATGCACACTTCAGAGATGAGAAATAATCTTGTTTCAGGTTATCTTCTTAATAAGGCTAGGTTTACACAGACTATTGGAGCTGATATGTACACCATCACTATGAATGGTATGTTTGTGGGTAGGGGTTATCCAACTGATTGCATGTTTAAATTGAATGTTGAATGTAATAAAATGTCTATATGTGTTGTGTGATTTTAATATCTAGCACTCTAGACTATGTCATGTTGATAAAAGAATAATAAAGAACATGAGTAGCTTAGGTATAATCCCTAATATGTCACTCAATGATTTTGAAAAACGTGTTTTTTGTAGTCAAGCAAAAATAACTAAAACCTCACATAAATATGTAATCAGAGAATCAGAACCTTTAGACTTGATTCATTCTGATATATGTGAGCTTAATGGCACTTTGACTATAAATGAACACCGCTACTTTATCGCTTTCATTGATGATTGCTCTAATTTTATTTATGTATACCCTATAAAAATTAAAAGTGATGCATTTCAGATGTTTAAATCTTTCATAACTGAAACTGAAAATCGATCTAATAAGAAAGTTAAAAGATTGCGTAGTGATAGAGGAACTGAATATGAATCAAGTTTGTTTATTGACTTTTACAATTCAAATAGAATAATACATGAAAGAATTGCACCATGTTCACTTGAAATGAATGGTAAAGATGAAAGCAAAATTAAAACATTAACTGAATTCGTAGTTGCTATTTTACTCAATTCTGGTGCATCATCACATTGGTGGGTGGAAATCTTATCGACCGTGTGTTATGTTTTGAATAGGATCCCTAAGTCAAAAAGAAAAATTTCACCTTTTGAAATCTTAAGAAATTATAAACCGAATGTGCCATATTTTAGAACTTGGGAATGTTTAGCATATGTTCATATACCTGACTCTAAGAGAATAAAATTAGCAAGTAGAGCATATGAATGTATATTTATTGGCTATGCTATCAACAGCAAAGCATATAGATTTTATGATCTGAATACACACAATATAATAGAATCTAATGATGCTGATTTTTAAGAATTGAGATTTCCTTGTAAATTGAGTAATAGTGAGGGCACGTCAAGTAACGCTATGCCTATTAGAACAGAACATAATGAATCTTCTGAAAATAGAAGAAGTAAAAGAGCAAGAATTACAAAAGATCGTGTTCAGATTTTTGCACTTTTACTATAGAGGGGGATCCTTTAAACCTCCAAGAAGCTTCATCTTCTTTAGATGTCGAATTTTGACAAGCGGTTATAAATGATGAGATGAATTCTTTGCAATCCAATAAGACTTGGCACTTAGTAGATTTACCACCTGGTTGTAAGTCTATAGGCTGTAATGGGTACATAAAAAGAAATTAAAACCTAATATAACAGTTGATAAATATAAAGCCCGTTTAGTAGTTAAAGGGTTTAAGCAAAGAGAAAATGTATACTTTTTGACACTTTTTCACCTGTAACTAGAATTACATCTATTCAAGTCCTAATTTCACCAGCATCTATTCATAATTTAATAATACACCAAATGGATGTTAAAACTGTTATTTTAAATGGTGAATTAGAAGAGGAAATATATATGGACCAACCTAAAGGCTTTGTAATTCATGGTCAAGAACATAAAGTTTACAAGTTAGATAAATCATTATATGGTTTAAAATAAGCACTTAAGCAATGGCATAAGAAATTTGATAACTTAATAATCTCGCATGGTTTTAAAGTTAATGAAAGTGACAAATGTATTTACTATAAATCTGAGAGTGACATTTGCACTATTATATATATGTATGTAGATGGTCTGCTTAATCTTTGGGTCAAACATTCATGCTATAAACAATGTCAAATCTTTGTTACGTACCAACTTCGATATGAAAGATCTAAGTGAAGCAAGTGTAATTCTTGGAATTAAGATTACTAGGTTAGAAAATGGAATTTCTTTAGATCAATCTCATTACATTGAGAATATACTAAAGAAATGCAATTACTTTGCTTGTAAATTTGTATGTACATCATATGATCCTAGTGTAAAACTATTTAAGAACACTAGTGAAGGTTTAAGATAGTTTGATTATGCGAGCGTCATTGACTGCCTTCGATATGCAACTGATTGAACTAGACCCGACATTGCCTATGTCGTGGGATTATTTTGCAGATTTACTAGTAGACCTAGTATAGAGCACTAGCATGCTATCGAAAGGGTAATGAGATACTTAAAACGAACTATGAACCTTGGGTTACATTATGAAAAGTTTCCAGCTATCCATGAAGGATACTCCAATGCAGTCTGGAATACTTTATCTGATGATTCGAAAGAAACCATTGGTTGTATCTTTAGCATTGCTGGTGGTGCTGTTTCTTGGAAATCGAAGAAACGGACTATTTTGGCTTAGTCCATTATGGAGTCTGAAATGATAGCACTTGCCACAGCTAGTGAAGAAGAAGATTACTTAAGAAATGTGCCAGCTGAGATTCCTTTATGGAAAAAATGAGACCAACTATGTTGATCCATTGCGATAGTACCTCGGTTATCGCAAAAGTATAGAACCGTTATTAATAAGAGACAATAGATATGTCGTAAGCACGGCACTGTTAGAGAGCTACTCTCTTTAGGAGCTGTTAGAGTGGATCACATACGCAGTGATCAGAATTTGGCCCATCCTTTGACGAAAGGATTAGCCAGAGAGAAAGTCCTTAGAACCTCTAAAAGAATGAGACTATTATCCTTAGATTGTTGAGTCATGCACAATAGTAATGTGATCTAATGACCAGAGATCCTAAGAACAAGGTTCAATAGGTAAGAACAAGTTGTGAAGTGATATGAGTTGAACATGCTATTTTTATATATTTTGAAGCATGTATTCATGAAGTGATTAGAGGACGAGTTAATAGAAACTCTTAATGAGATCTACTCTATATAGAGTGGAGTATCTACCTTCAGGAGTACTCATGATAGACTCACCTATGTTGATGTGGAAATGTGGTCGTTTTATGAAATTTGGGCCAAATTCTTATAGCATTCACTAAACTGAAATAGACGCACATGGACATAAATGCACGGGCTTATTTGATTGCACTCTAGAAAAATTGTGTGCGGTTTGATGTCAGGAATATAGTTCAAGACTACGTGTTACTCTAGTAAAAAATGAATCTTATCCACTATGCAATGGTTCAAGTCGAAAGATACATTTGTTTATGCACAATCTTATATTTTCAGAAACCGCTCGAAAAATAGTTTTAAAAATTCAGATGGGAGATTTTTGAAAATTATGCTTGTGAATTGTTTTTAAAATTAATGACCTTGGAATAAGTGCATTTATTGTTTGAGTCCCACACCACAGGGATTATTGAAAGATCTCATATATATATATATATATATATATATATATATATATATGAGTTTCTTAGCTCCTAAATTGGGCCCTATGGACACCCAATGATGCTATTTTGTGAGGAGGGAGACCATGCTTAACCACCACAAGCACGCGTCAACCGACCGACTCAACCCGTCCCGGGCTTGGCTCAGGCTTGGGCTTGTTGTGGTGTAGCACTTATATTTTTGGACGAAATTGTTAAACATTTTCTAACCCTTATTTTATTTGAAACGGTAAAACTTCAGATCCGTTTTTTAAGCCAATGTCACCCCACGACTCAGTAATACGTTCGCCTTGGTATTCTGTCTATTTTAATTAGTTGGTAGACGAAATCAAAAGTAGAACGACATTTTTTCTACAAGCCATTCGTCTTCTTCACGAAACCATTTTTTCTTCAGTAAAAACAAAAGCCGAGTAGTATTTTTTTTAAGTGCAACTAAGTCGAACCCGTTTGTCAGACGAATCGATACTAAAAAAACAAACAAAGAGAGGTTGTTTTATCCTAAAGTCGGCGATGTTTGTTTGACTGCTTGCACGACTGAGAAGAATGCCAAAACGTCTTAAACACAGTGACCGAGTACACGAATCGACCGAAGTTCATTTGTTTCCAACAATAAGTCATCCCAAGAGGCTAGCAGTTGGTATGCTTGGACGAACTACATCCACTACTTCACTCAATTTTTACCTTACCACTAGTGTAACTAACTAAAGTTCGGTGAGATGCTACTTTCCAAATTTACCTTGATATATTCTCATTGTTGAAATAGAGCCAGCTGAAACAATTGTTAATCCCTACCAATGACGTGTGACTCATATAAGATTTTCTTCTCTTCTCTTTTATATTCTTGTCTTCGAAGATGGAGTTATATAATAAATTATAGAAATATGAATGTAAATTTAGGTGAATCTAAGAATTGAAACTTAAAGAAAGGCATCATCATCAAATAAAACAATAATCTAATATAGAAAACCAAGTGCAAGGCAAAATTACGATTTTTGAGGGGTGCAGTGCTAGAATAAGAAGAGTATAATTAAACCGATCATTAAAGATGTTTGTCTTTCTTGGATTTGCAAAATCAAATAAGCACGAAGTAAAAACAATATAAAGTTTTTACTCTCTTCTTGCTACAATTTTACGGGTTCCTTTAAATGATGATATTTCTCTTTTCTCGTACTGCTAATATGTTTTCTTTTCGTTTCCTCTTTTTTTTTTGTAATCCAAATATACTCCATTGATATGTGTTTTTTTACATGCATCGTTTCAATAGTTTTGAAATTATACGGTTAAATGATTGACTCTCCACTGGGTTTTTTTCTTCTGAGTTGATAAAACTACAAACAAAGTTAAAATGACTATAGTTAGACATGCCAACCGTTGATTTGATTAGCTTTTTCCAGATTTTTATAATTCATTTTCTAAACTAAAAACCAAACTGACCATAATAATGTTCGTCCGAAAAATATTATATTGAACTATAATCAAGCACAACATGGTAAAATAAGGTAAACTTACTCCAAAAGCATATAAAATATCAAAAGGACAAACGTACAACTAACCAACAATTTCATTTACATTCTTCATATCACCCATCAACTACTTCAATAACTAAAATATTAACTTTTCAAAACATCGTCCTTTATCTCAACAAAATTAATATGTATCAAGTAACACAACAAATATTTACTTAGTAATTGAGAAAAAAACAATTGAATTGAATTTCAAATATTGGATACAATGCACTTAATATTTATCCCCACAATAAAGATTATATTTAAAATAGAAATTCAATTAAAGCCTCGATTACATCTACAGAATATCAAATTTACAAGTGAGAACAAACAAATAATATCAAAAATAAACTAACCGGCTAAAAACACATTGTTAACAGTATTATCGTGCACAACGCTTGAGTTAGACAATAAAACACCAACATATGTAGGGTTCTCACTATAAATGACCATAAATAAAATTTCTATAGTTCGTATTTCTACATAAGTACACACTTCGACAAAATTTATGGAATAATACCTTAATTAAGCATACATGAGTAAGTCATTTACTCAATTATGTTGGTTATTTTAGTAAATAACTTACAAATTTAATTTAAACTTGTAATATGAATGAATACGATTTTTTTTATTGAGAACAAATTACATTGCGACTTTGATGATACATTAAGTTATCACAATGGAAAAGAGATTTAAGTTGTATATTCACAATTAATTAATGAAGTTTATTCTACTATTACAGATTAATATGCAAGAAAATTTTCTCAAGGATAAATTTTAAGTCATTTTTAATATCTAGATAGCCAATTAATATTTCCCCGCAAGGACAAAAACGTTCAAATTTTTTAACAAGGCCTAACTGTCACCATGCACTCAATCTCTCTACTTCCACCTTGTTCTTCTTTTTTAATTCTTCTTCAACCTCTCTTTTACATGTTGAAAATTAAATTATCCATTCATATTTTCTTGATTTCAAATCTCGTTTGATTCTTTCAACGCTGTAATTTTCAGATTTAAGGTATAATTCTATTACCCTGTTTTTGTTTTTTCTTTTATCAGGGTTTAATTTTGGTTGTATCTAAAAAAATTTCCTATTTTTCTTTTCAAGAATAAGTTCAGTTATGTTGTTGTGTTTACTTCTTTGTTATTCTTTGGAAAATTTGAAAAGTTGCAGAAGGTATCTTCAGTTTTCTTCTCTTCCTTATGCAGCATTTGTTTTCTTCTGTGTTTTAAATTGAATGTTGTTTGGATTTTATTCTCTAACGTATATTTTGCATTCATATTGGTTCGACTGAAAACATATTGTTGTGTTCAGTTCAGCGGTGATCGATTTTCATGTATCGTTTTTGTTTTTTCTTAGCATCATTTTTCACAATAATGCAGTCTGAAAGTTTTGTTTGTTTGAATATCATTAATGAAGTTGTTATAGAGTAAATATGATGATTTGAATTAGTATTTTGTTAGTATTATACATTTAATGAGTCTGTTTGAGTATCGGTTTTATTACTAATTCGATGATCAGTTTTTAGGTAACAGTTTTATATACTGTAGGTATTAATTTTGAAAAATATGTTTTTTTCGATTGTTGTTGTATAAAGAAAATTATTGATGTCAGTTTTTCTGCTGAGTAGCAACTGCACAATGCATCCAAATTGTTTGATGTTTTTTGCATTCTTTCATTGTAATTTTGTCTTCATAGAAAACAATGAAGAAGTTGTAAAATAGGGTTGTGTTTCAGAATGTCTATTAGCTTTTTTGTCAATCAATTCTTTTCTTTAACCAATTGTGTGACCTTAAATATCATCTGCAATCCACATCTATATACAGTGTTGGTCTTTATATCTTTGCATTTTACTTTTTCTTCGCTTGTTTTTTGCTCTGGTGCTTCAGATATCACTTTCTTGCTCCTAAGACGTGGGTCAGCAAAATCATCGCCATTCTGCTGCATGAACAACTGGCATTATGTTGATTAGCATGTTTCGTTATCAGTGACATAACTAGGATTTTGATTTGTGGTGCGCATAACTATATAGATGTCAAAAACATTTTATGAAAGAAAAAAAATATGGCTTGACTAATTTGCTTTAAGGTTTAACACATTCACACGTAATAATAACCAAGAATGATAATAATGAGTTTATATGAATTGCAAATATGAATAATTTTAACAAACTTCCACTCCGTTCAAATTGTGCTTTATGAACTTCTTGAAAATCAATCCATAGCTTCATGCTTAATATTTTTTAGCAATTTCTCATCCTATATCATCTTATGGTTTTTTTAAGTAAACTGTCATGCATCCTACTGTGGGATGATGTTTGTTGTCATTATAGAGACAGTTTCATCCTAGAATAGTGGAAAAAATTAACACCAACTTTTAACTAAATAGTCATGTTATAGTTACAGTAAAGAACAAAAAATTAGTATAAAACTGTCTAGTTTTAAAGTGCAATCACTTCTAAACATAGACGTAATACTGAAGCAACAATCTAGTTTTAAAGTGCAATCACTTCAAAACGTGTTGTATACTTTTAATTTGTGCATGTGGTAGAGGTTTGGACTGAAATGAAGCTCTTTGTTTGTTCTTTTAAATTTTCATTTTCATAGGACGAGAAGTTGGCAACCTGCCCCATAGGCTAGTTACGTCTCTAATCATTATTGCAATTTATTGATGTCAGTTTTTGCTATAACTGACAGTGAAAAAAAAATTAAAATTACAAATCACTAACTTCAATCAAATGAATTATAGGTATCAATTTTTTTTATTATCAGTATCAGTTTTGTTATACATAACGACGAAAACAATTTTGAAAATTACTAAGTATTAGCTTCAAACAACCGAGCTATATGTATCACTTTTGTTATACGATGGCATTAGTTTTGTTACAAATTACAGTGAAGAGGATTTCTAAAATTCCAAAGCATTAACTTCAATCAAGATGACTATAGGAATCATTGGTTTCTATTGGTATCGGTTTTGTTACAAACTAGAGTGAAAACAAAGTTCTACAGTTGCAGAGCACCAGCTTCAAGCAAACACATAAGGTCAGACCCAGCCTTTTGGTAAAGCGGCTAAAGCGGCCGCTTAGGGCCAAATAAAATTAGGGCACCAATCTTCAAGTCGCGAACCGCGATAAATAAAAATTGAACGGTGCAGAGGCGGAGACGCAGAGCATCAAAGCCAAGGAGCACCAGCACGGAGATGGAGCCACGGAGCACCAGCAACGCAGTGGAGCATCGGCAAACGACTTCTCTCCTCGGCGAGGGCGTCATCTCCTCCAAATCAAAGTACTGCTTTTGAAATATGAATTATGTGTGTCCAGTTGATCTAAAAGTAAACGTTGTAGCCTGGATTAGAATAGAAATTGGGAACAAAACAATTTTTTTTAATCTTGATTCAATAAAATAAATTTGAACTAAAATTAATCTGAAATATTATATAACCTTCAATTTTTACGTAAGATATTTCGATTGTTCTTTTCTTTCCGAGTAGAATAACCTATTTCATCAATTTTCTACATTACTACAAATATGTAGATTTTTGTATATGTTCAATGTGAAACATGGAATTCTTTGATTGTCCACAATGGAGATGGTAATGAGCTTAGTTTGCTTCAACATACAATGAAGTTTGATACTAAATCTACTTAACCAAATCAAGAATGATCCTATGCTTTTCTGAATTAGGTTGAACAAGTTAGTTAATAATGCTGAAGCCTGAACCAATCGGATGGAATGATTTTCTTCATTATGATTTTCTTAATTAGTCTTATGTTTAAGCAAGATTCACGATTAAAAAAAATTGTCGTTGATGCATTGCAGACCATTATGATAATTATACAATTATGTATAACTGAACTTATTGTTAGGAATGAAGTTATTTTTTTTCTCTTCCCATTATTTATAAACAATATAAATTATATCGATGATTTAATTAATAACAATAGTATTAGTTCTGTACTAGAGTCTAAGTTTCGCAATTAGCTTTACGTATCAAAACCCATAAGACCGGTCCTGTATAAGGTGTATCATTTTTGTAATATAATAGTATCAAGTTTGATAAAAATGACAATGAAATAATTTAGAAAAAAATAAAGTATAAACCTCAAACATACAGATTACTGGTATCATTTTTGCAAGATATTAATATCAGTTTTACTACTAATGGTGTGGTAAATAATTTATAAAATTAGCAACTCCACCGAAACAAACAGTGGGTGTTATTTTCGTTAAATATTGGTATTGGTTTTGTTCAAAATGACGGTAAAAATAATTTTAAATTCTAAATCATTAATTTTAAATGTACAGACTGGAAGTAACATTTTGAATTATAATGGTATCGGTTATTATACAAAATACAGTAAAAACAATTTATCAAAGTACAAAGTGCAAACTTAAAACAAACTGATTATTGGTATCATTTTCACAAAAAATCGATGTCAGTATTGCTACAAATGACATGGAAACCAGTTCATAATCATAAAATTAGAAGTCACCAACCATACTCAAAACAAACATTATGTGTCATTTTTGTTAAATATTGACATCATTTTTGTTAAAAGTTATAGCGGAAACAATTTTTAAAATTCCAAAGTATTAGCATCAAACATACAAGCTGTATGTATCATGTTTGGTTTATAATGATATATCAGTTTTGCTACAAATTTGAGAACAATTTCTAAAATTGCAAAGCTTTATCTTCAAACAAACAAATAGTAGGTATCATTTTTGTAATACGTTGGCATCAATTTTGCGACAAATTATATTGAAAACAATTTCTACAACCACCAAGCACTAACTTCAAACAAACATTCTGTAAGTATCATTTTTTCAATAACATGTTATAAAACGATACTATTTGTAGTTCTACCGAATTTATTTCATGCTCTTCAGATTCTTCAACAACAATTATTTCCCCTTCTCTTTTCTTGCTTTTTCTTGTTTAACAAATTTGATACTATCAACTTATATGTTTAGTAATATAATATTGTTAGTATCACTTTTATAATTTATAGTATCATTTACCTGTTAAATATGTTTTTAATTTTTGTCTGACATTTCTTCTGAATTTTGTTTTCCTTTTTTTTTCTTTGTTCTTTCTAAAGTTTACGACTGCTTTTCATTTATATTACACAACAAATGCTTGCTACATATTTTTTTCATTGTTCTGTCAAAAAAAACAACGATATTACAATACAATTGTATTAATCTTGTTGTACTTGATTTTATCGTATCGGTAATCTTTTCCAATGTGTTTTTGTATGTTTTCTTTCATTTTGATTGATTTTCGTCTTCTGCATTTTGTTCATTTCTTTTCTTTGTTCTTTATTCTAGTGTTTGTCGTGCTTCTTATTTAACTGGCCATTTTCATAGGTTAACTTTTTAGGCTTTACTTTCGTTATCTACGAATTTGGACCATTCCGGGCTAGTTTTATGTTTCTCGGGATAGGAATTGTTGTTGAATTTTTAGTGGAGCTACGTTTTCTGTTTCGATAGTTTGGCATTATTGTTGAATATCAATCGTTTCAATTTCACGATTTGGGTATTGCTGTTAATTTACTTATGGTTATATTGAAGATGATGATTTGCATTTGGTTTCAGACAACATTGCTAAAGTGATTTAAGTTTTGAAAGCGAATCGAGAAAAGAGTTCGAAATCAAAAAAGATCGAATGGAACAAAGAGAGAAGTTTAACTTAGGAATGAAGTTTGAACCTGTCGTTGAAAGAACAAAAAATTAAGCATGATCTTTTGCCTAACTTTTAAAAAATAATGTCTTTAATAAAATTACCCCAATTAACATATGTATATGCATGTAGCATATATGAATACATATATGTATGCATATCAAAATTGTAGTGCAACCCTCTGAAAAGGACGTTGCTCCAATTTTGATCGGATCTAACCTTTTAGTCCGATCAGAGCACGGAGTAGAGCGTTTCTTCCCAAAACAAATTAAACAGAAAATCCATATTCATTCATCCTCCATGTATAAATTTTGCATTAAATTTAAAAGTAGTTGGATAAAAAAACAAGTTTTATTGACTTTGAAGTTTCAAAAACTCGTGTAAAATACTGTTGGCCAACATGTAAATTAATTTTAAAATGCATTGACTTTTTCAAAAAGTGTTACAATCACGCATGAAGACAGGTTTTTATTAGTTCAGATGTGATAAAAGATTCAGGCTGATGTTCTAAACAAAACATCAACAAGATGTGGAAGAACGTTTTAAATTCAAACTCTAACGGGCATGATAATCATGCTACTTCGTGTGAATACTTCGAATAATTTGAGTGACAAGCACTGCTTACTCCCTGCGGTACTGCTGACATCCAGTTAAATTTTATAATTTTATGCGACGGGTCGCTACAACATATTCCAATACCGTCCAACTGAACATTCATTCATAACATGATGTAAAACAAAAGAAAACGTACAAAACCACATCAACAGGTGAATAAGTCTAAAACGGTTCTGCCATTATGCCAAAAAACCGTCCAAACATGAATCTCATGCATATGATAAAACCTAAATGACGTAAATCCCATCACTAGTAAACTACATGGCCAAACAGCCAAATGAAAGCAATACGGCTGACAAGCCAACATTTTACAAATGCCAATTTGTATCACACGATGATGCAAATTAATAACAAAATAAACTATGACTGAAATTAAGGAAAAGAAATTCAAGCCCAGCATACCAAAATGAGATAAAACTTCAACTGAAACAACACAGCATCAAAAAGGACAAATGATTTTCAGAAGATACAAATACTGGTTCTGATTACACAATAGCATTAGCAGCACTGGCAATCCTAGGCCACAGATCAGCACATTCCTTTCCAATTGGCCCAGTAATGGCAGATCCTATAAATCCAGATTATGTTCGTTCAGTTCCAAGTCTTCCCAACTTGACGGTAAAAAGCAACTAAAAAACAAAACAAAATCAACGGTAGTACCTTTCATTTCACCTTTAGGATTAACAATCACCCCAGCATTATCTACAAAAGAGCAAAGAGAAAACAAAACGTTTCAGATGGGCTGATTCCAACACTACACATATACATTACAAAAAACATCACGTGCAATAGTAAAATGTACCAGGAGACAGGTAACATAATGCAAAATAAAAGCAATATGCTGTTTAGTACTGGCATTCATAGTTATATGCTTCTTACTGAAGATATGAACATTGTTGTGATCATGCTCCGCTAAAGAAGCAACAATTTTTAACAAACAAGTGTACGTTAGAGCTACAATTTTATAAAATGCAGCATTTTCAAAACGTATTTCATCAGCTAAGAAAATTTGCCAGAAGACAGGTAACATAATGCAAAAATAAGGCACTATGCTGTTTAATACTGGCACAGACAGTTATATGCTTCTCACTGAAGTAGTGACCATTGTTTTGATCATACTACTGCTATAGAAGCAACAGCCCTGTGAAAATAAGCAAGTAAAGCAGCAGCTTTATGAAGTAAAGAGGCTACGTTAAAGGTCAAATAATGCTATTGCAACAGCATAAGTAGTTGTATAAAGGAGTCAATTATTATACTTTGTATATATAAAAAAGATTCTGATGTGTACTAGCAAAATATACTTTAATCGGCAAAATTTACCAGGAGACAGGTAGCACAATGCAAAATAAAATCATGATGCTGTTTAATACTGGCATTCACATTCTATGCTTCTTACTGAAAAAATGACCATCTGTTTGGCCATGCTTCCACTAAACAAGCAACAGTTCATACCCCCCCCCCCCCCCCATGTAAATCAATCAGAGCTACAACATTACAGAATGGATAAAACAGGAGAAAATACTAGAAGTGCATGTCTTGAGCATGTTTCTCAGGAGTGTTTTGGCAGTAAAATTTCTTATTTAAAACTTGTAAGTGATCCATAAGAAAGAACTTGTGAATTGGTTCTTATTCTACAATTAAAGTTAATCATTATCAAAACGTTTGTGCTTTTCGCTAACTCATTTAAAACTACCTTAAAATTTGTCAAAAGTCAAAAGTACTTTTTTAAATGGTTGTAGAAAAATTGGAGGCGGATAAACCACTTGTAGACAGAACAGGTGCAAGATCAATGATCACTGCAAGAGCATGCACGCATGGTGGTTTTATTTGCTCCATGTAATGCCAATTAAAAAAATTATTTAAAATTTAAAAAATGGAATATAATCAAAAAAATGACTAAGCACAAAAAGGCATCCTTGATTTACAAATTGAAGTTGTATGTGACATTGCCAGTCCAAACAAATCATGGCAAAAATACTGCTACTGAAGGCAATGGAATTTGAGACCACTTGCGAGCAGACAAATTATTAAGAAATTTCTACCAAAACTTGCAGGCTCTATATAAGATGCGTATTCAGGAATATGCAAACATGGCTTATTTGCTCCATCAAATATCCATCATAAAAACTAGTGTAAAAACCAAGATTGTAGAAATTGCTATGTGGTGGGTTTGAACCAGAGATCAACTGTATAGGCAGAGATCAATTGAAGGTTAATCAGAACAAGGTGTTTTTGATAAAATAAGAAATATTAATGACCGTTGGTCTACTTCATTCGAAAAATAGATTTTTGTATGAAAATATACCTATATATAATAATTGAAATACAATCTTCAACTATCAAGCAAATGAAGGCAGTATTCTATTTGAGTGGAATATTTCAAAACTACTTATGTATTCATAAATAACTATGAAGCATAACTATGCATTCATGACCAACCATGTATTCATGACTGTGTGTCCTTACTTAGGGTAAGGACCATAGAAATGAAACAGTATAAAAAAATTGAAGTCTCAACCTTGCAACTATGTAGAGATTAGGCGGAAACATTAGCAGTCAAATAATGAAACAGCATAAAAATAAATGAGCGCAAAAGTGACTTAATTATTATAAATCAAGCAGTATGTAGATCGCCCTGTCCTAACAAATCAATACAGAAATACTGCCAGCTGATGCAATTGAATATTTGATGAACTGCAAGAAGAGAAATTGCCAACGAAATTATAACTACTACTCCACACACACACATACGTATACACACATATGATGCTTACATGCAAACATTGTTTAACATACCTTAGGGGAATACCCATCAAATAAATTATAGTACTAACAAATAGTAATGCCCAGTACTTAATAATGAAACAGCATAAAAAACAAACAAACTAAAAGATACGCATATTTGAGTTGTATGTCTCATGGCCAGTCCAAACAAATCACTGCAGAAATATCTGCTACCAAAGGCAATGGAATATGAGACCACTTGCAAGGGGAGAAATTACAAAGTAATTTCATCAACACTTCAGCTTTATGTATGATGTTTATTCAGGAATATGCAAACAAGGTTTGATTTTGCTCCATGGAATACCCATCAAAAAACTGATATAAAATCAAAAAGCGCTTAGCCTCTTAAATAATGAAATAGCATAAAAATTTGACAAATACAAAAGGATTTAAATAATACAAATTGAGTTGTATGTCTCATGGCCAGTCCAAACAAATCACTGCAGATATACTGCTACTGAAGGCAATGGAATATGAGACCACTTGCAAGCGGAGATATTACAAAGTAATTTCATCAACACTTGAAAGCTTTGTGTATGATGTTTATTCAGGAATATGCAAACATGGTTTGATTTTGCTCATGGAATACCCATCAAAAAACTGAAATAAAATCAAAAGGTTCTTAGCCTCTTAAATAATGAAATAGCATAAAAAATTGACAAATACAAAAGGATTTAAATAATACAAATTGAGTTGTATGCCTCATGGCCAGTCCAAACAAATCACTGCAGATATACTGCTACTGAAGGCAATGGAATATGAGACCACTTGCAAGCGGAGATATTACAAAGTAATTTCATCAACACTTGAAAGCTTTGTGTATGATGTTTATTCAGGAATATGCAAACATGGTTTGATTTTGCTCCATGGAATACCCATCAAAAAACTGAAATAAAATCAAAAACCGCCTAGCCTCTTAAATAATGAAATAGCATAAAAATTTCACAAATACAAAAGGATTTAAATAATACAAATTGAGTTGTATGTCTCATGGCCAGTCCAAACAAATCACTGCAGATATACTGCTACTGAAGGCAATGGAATATGAGACCACTTGCAAGCGGAGAAATTACAAAGTAATTTCATCAACACTTGAAAGCTTTGTGTATGATGTTTATTCAGGAATATGCAAACATGGTTTGATTTTGCTCCATGGAATACCTATCAAAAAACTGAAATAAAATCAAAAGGTGCTTAGCCTCTTAAATAATGAAATAGCATAAAAATTGACAAATACAAAAGGATTTAAATAATACAAAAGGATTTAAATACAAAAACAAATCACTGCAGATATACTGCTACTGAAGGCAATGGAATATGAGACCACTTGCAAGCGGAGAAATTACAAAGTAATTTCATCAACACTTGAAAGCTTTGTGTATGATGTTTATTCAGGAATATGCAAACATGGTTTGATTTTGCTCCATGGAATACCTATCAAAAAACTGAAATAAAATCAAAAGGTGCTTAGCCTCTTAAATAATGAAATAGCATAAAAATTGACAAATACAAAAGGATTTAAATAATACAAATTGAGTTGTATGCCTCATGGCCAGTCCAAACAAATCACTGCAGATATACTGCTACTGAAGGCAATGGAATATGAGACCACTTGCAAGCGGAGAAATTACAAAGTAATTTCATCAACACTTGAAAGCTTTGTGTATGATGTTTATTCAGGAATATGCAAACATGGTTTGATTTTGCTCCATGGAATACCGATCAAAAAACTGAAATAAAATCAAAAACCGCCTAGCCTCTTAAATAATGAAATAGCATAAAAATTTAACAAATACAAATGGATTTAAATAAATACAAATTGAGTTGTATGTCTCATGGCCAGTCCAAACAAATAACTGCAGATATACTGCTACTGAAGGCAATGGAATATGAGACCACTTGCAAGCGGAGAAATTACAAAGTAATTTCATCAACACTTGAGAGCTTTGTGTATGATGTTTATTCAGGAATATGCAAACATGGTTTGATTTTGCTCCATGGAATACCCATCAAAAAAAAAGTAAAAACCAAAAACAAATAATTATTGCTTAGCCTCATAAATGATCAAAATAGCATCATCGGTGATAAGAAAGAAAATGACTTAATATACTTAAAAATTGAATGCCTCATGGCCTGTCCAAACAAATCACAGCAGAAATACTGCTATTAAAGGCAATGGAATATGAGACCACTAGCAAGCAGAGAAATTACTAAGTAAATTCCTTTAATGCATTGCAAGTTTTGTATATGATGTTTACTCAGAAATTTGCAAACATGATTTGATTTGCTCCATGGAATACCCATCAAAAAAAATTAAATAAATCAAAGAGTAATGCTTAGCTTCTTAAATAATGAAATAGCATAGATAATTAAACTAGCACAAAAACGACTTAAAATTGCTAATTGAGCTGTATGCACCATGGCCAGTCCAAACAAATCACTGCAAATACAACGCTATTGAAGGCAATGGAATATGAGACTGCTTGCAAGCAGAGAAAATTAGAAGGAAATCCCTTCAACACTTGCAAGCTTGATCAATGATGTTTATTCAGGAATATGCTGCATTGAACACCCATCAAAAAATTATAGTAAAAATCAAATGGTAATGCTTAGGTACCATTCTTTTCGCGGACTGGACAGTTAAAGTTCGTGTCCACGTCGGACGCATCCAAAGCGTCCGACGCAGGCCTTGACTCCCAGCCCAGTTCGCAAGAGCCATTTGTTTGCCCCTTCCCCTTTTCTCCCCTATTTTAAACCCCGTGCCCCTTCTCCATGCCCCTTTCATGTGCAAAAAATAACACATTCTTATTTAGCAAGCCAACCCATTTCCCTTCCCCTTTCGTGTGCCCATTTTGTTTGCCCCTTACAGTTCAAAAAAAACACACTCTTGGCCTCTCTTAAATAATGAAATGATACGGAACCGTAAAGCACAAAAATGAATTAAAGATTACAAATGAGTTGTATATCTCATGGCCAGTCCAAACAAATCATTGTAGAAATACTACTACCGAAGGCAATGGAATATAAGACCAGGTGCAAGCAGAGATATTACTGTCAATTCCTTCAACACTAGCATGCTATATGTATACGATGTTTATTCAGGAATATGCAAACATGGTCAGATTTGCTCCATGGGATACCCATAATAAAATTAAAGTAAACAGAAGTAGTAATAATGACCAAGCTTATTCAATATAGCTTCTCATCAGTGCAATTGTAACAAGTAACTGAAAGGATAAAAAGGCTTGCAATTGAACATGTTATTTCATGAAGGTGACATGGCAGGTAAATGATGGGAATCTAACAATTTTTATAAAGAAATTTTTAGGGGTTCTCTTCGAATATATTTAAAATAGTACAAGTTCAAAGATTGGGGTTTCATTTCCACAGCCTTATAAATCCAACTTAATCCCCAGCCCGTTTAACATGCACAAATTATGGAAACAATACATTATTCAAAACAAGAACTTTACCAAAAGTCGGATGTCTTCCCAAATCGATAACCAAAACTAATATTATCAACTGCAAACATTAATTTACAAATTCAAAGATAATACTCTCGTCTTAATGTAAAACAGACTTTCAATTAGCCAGCTTTTATGATTAAAAAGTTAAATAATGACTTTAAATTACCATGAATTGAAGAATGTGAACATGTCCAAAGTTTTGATAATACAGAAATCAATTATAAAATACACCATCATACCTTCAAAATACATATAGACCCCATCCTTTCGGCGAAAAGGTTTCCTCTGCCTAACAATAACAGCTGGCATTACCTTCTTCCTCAAATCCGGCTTCCCTTTCTTAACAGTAGCCATCACCATATCACCAATACAAGCTGAAGGCAGCCGATTCAATCTACCTTTGATACCCTTCACTGATATTATATAAAGATTCTTTGCGCCAGTGTTATCAGCACAATTCACAGTAGCTGCCACTGGTAAACCAAGTGACATTCTAAACTTATTTCCTGCCGACCCTCCACGACCTATCAAATATTGCATATTACGATTAGAATAAATGTATACTTAATTATTAAATAAAATAACATCTCAAAGAGTTATTTTGATTTACAAAGAGTGATCAAATTAGCAAACCCGTGTGAATTCTTAAATGTGATCTGACCGCCAGTTTTAAAAATCATGAATAGAACTTCCATGCATTACTGTGTTTTTGAAACCAATATGATGTACGATAAATCAAAAAATAAGAAAGAAGATTAAATTTGAAAATCATATGTATTTTAGGTATAAAATCAAATCTTACAGAACAACTTGCTCCTGTAAACGCAAAGACTTGATGCAATATAAATCCAAAATGAACAATAGTTATCATTAAACTGAAAATTTATATGAAACAGAAACTAGCAGTAGGAAGCAAATTCATACATCCACTAGGAAAATAAACTTGGGAGAGCTAAAAAAAAGTTGCGTTCACGATTTTAATCCGTAAGTAAAGATTATCGGAGAGAATGATAATATTAGAACATTACCTCGCTTCGACATTCTGGGCTTGATTGAACTGCAACTTGACGGCAAAACATTTAGGGTTCTTCTTATTTATACCGTTTTTTAGGGTTTCCGAGTAGTTTAACCATTTGAATTACGAGGATGCCCTTGTTCTCGAATAACAATCTGGGCTTTTGTCCAAAATACATGGTGCAGATGGGCCGATATTTGGTTGGCGCCAAACTCATGTTTTCCTTTCTAACTATGCAATTGGTACTTTTAACTGTTGCATGAGATTAAAATACATGGTGTAGATGGGCCGATATTTGGTTAAAATACGTGGTGTAGATGGACCGATCTTTGGTTAGCGCCAATTGTATATTGTTTAAGTTTAATTTTTGTGGAAAATTGTTGCATGAGATTGAATTAATACGAAAGCGTAAATGTGGAAAATCCAATTGCACAAAGTTAAACTTAAACAATATATAATTGAAAAATCCACTGTTCAGTTTGGTAATTTCAAAAAACAAATTTATTTAATTATTCTTTAAATTTGATTGAACACGTGATAATAATGCGTTGAGCAAAAAATGTTTGTATCAATGGAATAAAAAATAAAGTTATAACGTAGATAATTAAAAATTATGCATTGATATGGATCCATGCATAGGTCTTTCGGTAAGTATAAAAGATCTTATATTTAAATTATGTTACTCTAAATCTTAATTTAATGGCCAAAATTTATATGATTATGACACCTAATTTTCTCCTTCATTTCATTTCTATAATAATTTGGACAATGCATCTAAAAGCTAATAAATTGAGTATGAATTTGGGGGTAAGATTTAAGTGTGAAGATTTTTTCAATACAAGCAATAAAATGATTTTTTTTTTTTTTAGTACAAACAATCAAGGGGTTATTGGTTCAAGGACGCAAGATGACCTAGTCTTTTCAGTGTAAAAAGCGGCAAAGGAAATGCCTCATGCCATTATCCAAGTACCAAGCGCTACATCATTGATGTAATGCATGGTATACTCCCAAAAAAAGCTTGAATGGCCATCAACAAAAGAAAAACTAAACCGACATAGGTGAGCGGGCAGGGAATACCTATGGGCGTGAAACAACTCTCTTTAAGGAACTTGATAAAGCAGTCTCGTAACTTTTAAAGAAGGGGTGTCTCTTCACAAAGGAGGTCACGGTGACCAGATCCAAGCAATCATTTACAAACCATAGGTTTTTGCAAAGTCTTAAGACCATGTATGGGGGCTAACGTCAACCTAGTAGTGGTAGGTAAAGAAAGTTGGTAACTTGACGATGGGGAGCCGATAAACGAAATCTCGGTAAGTAGTGGCCGTAACTATAAGGTCTAACTTGAGCATAAAATTTAAGTATGTAGATGCTTCAGTACATACTTACATACATACATACATATATACATACATACATACATACATGTATATATATATATGGGTTAGGATCAGCTACACCTCAAATTCTCCTTGATTTCAACCTCATTTTCCGATTTGAATAATCATATAAGTGATAAGAGAGATAAAGTCTGATTATTTAAATTGAAACGTATGGTTGACTAAGGAGAAAATGGCTACCCTCCATTATTTCTTCTACGAAGCCGCAAAGTGCATACGATGGGAGGAAGCCATGATGGGACAGTAGACTGGAACAACTGTCGAACCATTAGAAGCTTCTAATAGTGCAAACGCTATGGTTAAAAATGATGAAGGTAGTAGTGAAGAGAAAAGAAAAACAACAATCCTAGCAACTCCGGAGCCGTCGAAAAATACAACAAAGGAGGTTCAAGCCCGACACGAGGTTCGAAATTTATATGGGCTTAAAGATATTATAGAAAACATCTACCTCGCCGCGCAGGGGGGGCTCAAATACAACAAGCCTGTGCCAAAGAAGGAAACTAAAGAAGAAACGAAAGTGGTAAAGTATTATTGATTCTACGAATCCCATTGGTACAACACTGATGAATGATGTCGTTTGCAGGACGTAACCGAGGAGTACATCAGGAGAAGGAAATTAGACACATGTGTTGAGAGTATTAATGCTCCTTTGACTCCTCAGATGCAGGCCCCAAGGCTGGTCCCCTTTGGAATAGAGACGAGGGATCTAGTGTCAACCATGAGAAGGATGAGAGATTGGCAATCAACACCGCAGTAGGAGAGCCACACGTAGCAGATAGGAGCTGGGTAGAGATGGAATGATTTGCAAAGTCATTAAAGAACGGAGAAGCTTATGTGTATATTGTAGGCGAGGAACGAAAGAATAAGGCCCAACGTTGAGAAGAAGATAAGATGACCTTCAGCAACACCGATTTGCGAGGTAAGCAGTACCCGCACATTGACCCTATGGTTATTACAGTTATGCTCGACCCAACAGAAGTGCATTAGATTCTAATCGATAATGGAAGCTCGATAAATATTCTATTAAAAGATACATATAATAAGATGAGATTGTCTATGGAAGATGTTGCACCATGCAACTAGCAGCTGCGTGACTTTACAGGAGAGGGCACGATGCCTTTGGGGAGGTTGGTTTTGTTCATCGAGATAGGAACCTGTCTTCAATCAATCATAGGAAAACAAACTTTCATTTTGGTAAATGGATCTCTGCATGCAGCGCCTTTTTAGGGCGATTGACTTTATTGGGCTTTCGTGCATGTCATTGCCCAACGGTGCTTTACCATGAAGTTCTCAACAACCAATGGGATAGGAGTGGTGGGAGAGACCAAGATGTTGCTAAGGAATGCTATATGGTGGAGCTTCGAGAAAACAACTGGTGGGAAAAAGAGAATGGCATATAGATCACTTTCTGTGCCAAAAACTTCCTCGCATAGCAACTAAAGGAGGGTCCCTCTCTCGGATTCACAAGTGATCCTCATAATGAACTTGACCCGAGAGATGGAGAAGAGGGGGCCACGGCTGAGCCTAGAGAGGCAATGGAGTTTGTGGAAGTTGATGGCAGCGACCCTACAAGACTTATGAAAATAGGATCTAGTTTAGGACGGAATCTTAAGATACCACTAATTGGATTCTTACTGGATAATCAGGATGTGTTCGCCTGATCTCAAGTGGATATGTGCATGATTTCTCCCGCAATCGCTTTATCATGCTTTCAACGTCGACTCGAAGGAACCTCTAGTGCAGCAAAAGAAGTGGAGTATGGGACCGAAGTGGTCAGCGGTGTTAAATGAGGAAGTGAAGGCCTTGGTGACAAATGGCTTCATGAGAGAATCTCAATACTCAGAATGGATCGCTAGCCCATTGTTGGTCAAGAAGTTGAATGGAAAATGGTGGACCTACATCAGTTTCTCTAACCTAAATGATGCATACCCTATGGACTGCTTCCCGATCCGGAGGAATGAGCAGCTAGTAGGTAGAATTGCCGAGCACGAGCTTCTATTTTTATGGATGCCTGGATATAACCAAATTACGATGCATATCCCCGATCACGATCTCACTACCTTTGTTGTCAACTTAGGGCTCTATTGCTACAAGGTCATGCTATTTGGGATTAAGAATGCCGGAGCGATGTATCAATGCTTGGTTAATAAGATGTTCGTCGGTCAGATGGAAAGACTATGGAGGTATACATTAACGACATACTCGTGAAATAAGAGAGGGCTAAAAATCACATCCTATTCTTGAAGGAAATGTTTCCAATTCCATGAAAATACGATAATTTGAACCGCTAAAATATTCTTTTAGGGTATCTTTTGGAATGTTCTTGTGATTCATTGTGCATGCAAGGGGAGTAGAGGCAAACTTGGAACGAGTTCGGGCTTTTAAAGACATCAAAATTCCCAAAATATGGAAGGAGATGCAAAGTTTAAATGGTAAAGTAACAATACTAAATAGGTTCATATTTAGGGTGATGGATAAGTGTGTTTTGTTCTCCAAAGCACTTAAGAAAGAAAAAGGCAAGTTTACATGGACAAACGGGTGTTTAGCCGCTTTCTTAAACATGTTGGAACACTTGCAAAAGCCACCAATTCTTTTTACACTAGTTGAGGGGGAAGATCTCTATCTATACTTGGCGGCATCATTCCATGCCCTAAGCGCAGCATCAGTTAGGGAGGAAGATCAAGTGTAACATTTGGTATACCACGTGGGTAAATGTATCATCGGGCCAGAGTCAAGGTATCCTAAACTGGAGAAGTTGGCATACTGCCTGTTATTTGCATCCTAGAAGTTGAGGCGTTATTTACAATCGTACTCCATCCAATTGGTTACAGATCTTCTTTTGAGACAAGTTCTACATAGGCCTGATACTTCAGTGAGGCTTACCAAATGGAGTATCCAGTTAAGCCAATACGAGATAACCTATCATCTACGAATTGTAATCAAAAGACAAGCATTGGCAGATTCTATCGTTGAGTTCACCATACGACAAGATAAAGAAAAACCCTAGAATGAAGAATCTCTTAAATAAAAGATGTAGGTAGACAGAGCATCGAATAATCATATTCCAGTGCAAGAGTGGTATTACTAACACCAGAAGGAAAGAATCTAAGCTATGAAATTCGGCTTAGATTCGAGACAATAAATAATAAAGCAGAATATGAAGCTTTGATAGTAGGGTTAAAGATAGCAAAGGAGCTAGGAATCAGATCGCCATGCGTGCACAATGACTCGCAGTTGATAGTGAACTAGGTGCCCAGAGAATTCCAGGCTAAGGGAGAGTGCTTGAATCCTATTTAGAGAAGGTAAAGGTCTTACTTAATGAAATGGAGCACTATGTGATCAAGCACATTCCCCGGGAGGAGAATCGACAAGCTGATGAGTAGGTAAAGTTGGCAAGTTCGAGAGTTGGGCCTCTATTGGGATCGATCCCTATTACGACCCTACATAGACCCAGTTTCAAGGAGGTGAACGTGATTGTAGCTATAAACGGTGAGGAGAACAAGATGACACTGTTAATAAAATACCTGAGTGAAGAAGTATTGTAACGTCCTACCTCTATACCCATACCCTAAGAGTATTACTGGGTAATACTGTAGGATAATATGGAGAATGAGGCTGTATGAGGTACACGTGTGAATATTCTCTTAGGCTAACACCAGTGCGTATTTAAAAAAATCATAGACAACTCACATATACGTACATTGCATTGGCACAAAACAATAAACACGTGTGCTCCAGAATAGAACAATACACAATGTAAAATAAATCATAGAAAACACAAAGTCAATAACGTAGCGATAACATATATGATACAAACATACGCAAATCTGAGTGGGATATAAAAGAGGTCAGTCGCCCACTATCTCAGAACCATACAATGTATATCCAATACAACAAAATGTCATACAATCATGAGATAACATAATACACAGTGATCTGCAATAATATCCTACCCCCACATATGCTCAACATCCACATAATGGTCATCTGCCACTGAACCTGTAACGTCTCGGACTAACTCGAGTATTATATAACCAATAAACGAATAAAACCATATTTAAATCCGATGCGAGTATATACCAGTATGCACGGTAGTAAAAAAACAAAGTACGCATAAAGTACGTAAATGACTCAAAGTACATCCATCACAAACATCGTAATATTATACTATGCCTCACATTCTTAAATATCACTTAAGGAAAACTTGCAAGCAAGTAAGAATCACGACATCTATAAATTGGTTAACGATAATCAAATCCATCAAAATCTTGGAATATTATGGATAAGTGCATAACTTATCCATAAAAACCATAATAAAGGAATGTATCCTAAATCAAACCAAACACGAGGGTTTACAATTAGAATACCCATTTCGCCTTGTAACCCTGATGGAAGTAAAAACTTCTGACTGTTAAGTCGAAAAGTGTAAATCAAGAAATATGAAACCCAAATAGAACGAAATCCAAACTAACTATGAAAGTCAATATCTAGAAATACTATCTCGTCTTTCAGTCCTAATGGAAGTATAAACTTTTGACTGTTGGTCCTAGGAAATAGCTAGAAACACAATTCAACAAAATATCAAAAACCAATCAAAAACTTGTGTACAAAATCATATATCTCGACTCCAGTCCTCAAAGAGGCGAAACTTTCGATTGAATGGTCCTAAGGGATAGAAACAACAAATCAAACAAAATGATATCTCTAAGCTATATGCTCTTATGAGAGGATTATAGATAAGCTCACAACATGTCTCTAATTTCATAGATAGACAACACGAAGCTGTCTTGAGTTAGAGTATCTCAATTGACAGACAAACACGCAGCCAATCTCTAATGTCAAACATTCATTGTCTATGTCGAGGCGATAATATCAAATATCTTAAATATAATGGATCCGCCTAAGTCATCCAAATGGGAGACTGATGTACCGTAGCACAACTCCAAGAAACGCTAATGACCGTAGCTCATTTCCTATAGTCCCTTAATTACTCCCAAAACAGTGACACTTGTATCCATCGCATGTCATAAACACGCTGTCGGCTATACCCAGCATTGGCCATGGTTCATACTTCCCATGGTAACGGACTGTGATGACCTGCCTTTTCAACCCTTGGAAATCGACACTAATACATCCACCGTATTCACATACCGAATATCCAAGTGCTGAAAAGACAGATTGTTTGGGTGAAAGAAAAAAAAAAGAACAGAATCTCACTCGTAAAGAGATAAACATATAATATACATAAGAATTTTACAAAAAGAAATCATCTTTTATATACATACATAACACCAATTAGAGCACATCAATATATGTCAGCCTAGACAGTTGTAACAAACTATCTTTACAATTGTTGATAAATACATACAGAAATCAAGAACCAAACAGTAACGATTCGTATTTTTTTTACTATTTAAATTCTTGGATTTGATATAATTATTGATAAAAATGGTTAAAAATAAAATTTAATGAATTATTAGTATTGATGTATCGAGTAATTAAATTGTTTAAGTTTATGTTGCTATTATTTAAATAATGGAATTCTGGATTTAATGTGAATGAAAATGCCATCAGAAATTGATTTAAATTTTATCTAAACAACAATGAAGATTGTTAATACTTAAAAAAATTGAGCGATTAAATAAATTTATGGGAATTACTTGTTTTGTTCGACATGTAGAAATAGCCATTGTGGCCACAGTCTCGGATTTCGGCGAAACCAACTTCATCGGATCCGTAATAGTGAATTATTATAGGATTTCAAGTTTCGTAGCGATCAGACTTGTCGTTTGGCCGTAAGAATTTGAAACGTGTAGAAATTAATTTCAAAATTTGATTAAAACAATTCGATTTGAAAAGCTATCTTCCGCATACGATCGAATTAGACCTCGAGACTAGTTCCATTGTGTTCGAAATTAGGGTAAAACATTGTGAATGTTAGGCGGTTTGCTTCGTTTCAAATTTAATAAATATACAAATATCTCAACACCCTTCTACCACTCACGTTTTTAGCCCATAACTGCCCCCTTTCTTTCGAATCTCATTTCAAAACAAAACACGTCAACTGTAAAAAAACGAATCGAGGGAAAATAAAAAAATCGATCGATAAAAATAAACATAAACTGAGGGAACCCCGATTGGAGTAGATAGCAGCCGCGTAGCCTAGAGGCGGACGAGCAGTGGTCGCGGTCGAGAGCGAGCAAGGTTCGGGATTCACATTGGATCTTGGTGACGTGCTAGGCGGGGCAGGCGATGGTTGGGTCTGGGCGCGTGTTGAGAAATCATCGTTCGATCGTTTGAAAGGGAAAAAAATTGATGTCGATCATGAATAGTCATGTGCCTGGATGTGAGAAGTGATAGCAAAAAAGGAGCTATAGGGTAGGTTAATCGTGATGGTTAGTTTAATTATGTTATCTAGCACTTTAGCCCGACTACATGGCGATAATCACGGAGCCTATGGTTGAACCTGGACGAGACTCAAGCTAGGAAAGGGGTGGAAGTATGACGGATCGGTGGAAACTTAGGTTTGGATCATCCTATACACATGGGTCGATATGTTTGGTGTTGGCTCGGCCGGAGTGGTTCAATGTTATAGTGTAGTCAAGATGACTCGACCAAGGTGGATTGGTATTATAAACGTGGAGATTCGGCTAAGATAGGCAAGACAAAGTGGTTCGGCCAACATGGGAGAGACAAAATGGTTCGGTTGATATGCTTTCGGACTTAGTGGGTCGGTGTGGATGGAATCAACCTTGGTCGTTCGGCCAATGGTAGTCCGGCCTTAGAAGTACTGAGACATGTATCGCTGGCCAAGGAAGGAAATGCAGGATAGTTCAGTCTAGATGGCTCAACATATGTCATTCGACCTAGAGGGTTACCAGGCATCGTTCGGTCGTGATAGAAAAGCTAATGTAGTTCGGTAAAGACTAGTTCGGCACGTGTGAGTCGACGTAGTTGGATCGGTGAACCTTGAGGAGGTTGATGAATTCTTTAACCTACAACAGAGTGACGTGGCTAACGTTTCTTTGCTTCGAGTCAGTTGTCGTTCACTTCGAGCCCTTCGAGAAGTTGCTTCGAGTCATTCATTTAGACGCCCTGGTTCAACATTTGTCGATCGGCTGAAAGTCGTTTGGTATTCCTGGTCCGACTGACTCAAGATTACCATGTATGGGCCGAGCTACCTTGGTCTTGGGCCTGTACAGGGAGTCCAACCCATCTTCATATATAAATAGAGAGGCAGGGGTACAGCCGAAGAGACCTTTTTTTGGGAACTCCAAGGAGACTCTGCCATTTTTTTTACTCACTTTTCTTCTCTTCAAACTTTCATTCAAGTTGTTTGTTCATGGATTGTATATGTACTCAAGTGATTGAAGAAGTAACAAAGATCATATTCAAAGTGGACGTAGGCAATTATGTCGAACCACTACAAATTTGGTATTCCCTTTTCTGTTATTCATTTTGCATTCAATTGCGTTATTTCTCTGTTTTAATTTACTTTCTTCATTAATCTCTCTACACAACTCTATTGAATGGTGTTAGTGACCAATTTTGGTGCTTTCACTGAGAGCGTGCATTCTCAGGCTGTTAGGATCTACCTTGTCGCTACTGGATTGAAGAAATCCCCCAAAGGAGATTCGATTTCATTCTCAAGAGTTCATAAATACAGTTAGAGTTCTGACGGATAACTCTATGATGGGAAGATCACGTACCAGATCAGCCTCCCATAACGCGGATGTCAATGAGACTGTCAGCGTCCAACAAGTGGGACCCAGTATTCAACAAGCTAATCTAGCAGCAAGAGCCGCCACCATCCAAAACCAATCAGAACTTGTCACCAGGGCAGAGTTCAATAAGCTGATGAGAGAACTTGTGGAAAGCAGGAGACAACTTAACGAGCAAATTCAAACTAACGCCAATCTCATTATCCAGATCGCTTAGCAACGACATCAAAATGTTAGAGGAAGCCCCACTTCCTACTCGTCTTCTGATAGCTCTGCTTCATCAAATGAACATCACAGGCGTAGACGCCGAAGGATTGAAAGGGCACAAACAGGTGTAGCAGAACTGTCCAACAGAAATGGTCCAAGTTCCCTACCTAGAACCGCGACCCCTCACCTGCACCTGGGTTATCGTACTCAAATTGGAGTGGAAAACTTAAGATCTGGAGCACAGGTGGAGGATGGTCCACCACCTCGTCAGAGTTGTAGCAAAGCGGGTCCCCAGAACGTACATCCGGGAGATCACTTACCGAGGAGGCATTAGCCGAAACAATTACGTAGGACGGAGTCCAACCTGCCGCTAATATCTAGACCCGGGATTTATCAGCTATGGTCAGGCAACTGATGAGGGAAAATCAGGGCTTATCCAATGATGATTGGTGGATATCTAGGAGTCATACTCCATTCACAGATGTTATCCTATAGGCTGAGTACACCCGGAGGTTCAGTATGCCGACTATTCCAGCATATGAAGGGAAGACTGATCCCCGACAGCATGTAATAAGATACGAGTGGATGATGGATTCGGTTAGGGCAAATGATGCAACTAAATATATGTGCTTCCCAATAATCTTATCCGGAATCGCTACATGTGGTTCACCGGACTTCCTCCACGGTCGATCTCTAGGTTTGATGAGTTAGCAATGAAATTTGTGGAGCAGTTTTGGATACATACCACTCGCCCAAAGGACATGATGTCATTATCCAGTGTAATCCAGGATCTAGGGGAGTCGTTAAAGGAATACTTGCAAAGATTTCACATTGCTGCTATCGAAGTTAGCAATCTGAATGACCATGCTATTCTTATGGTCGTGATGCGAGGATTAGATCCGGACTCTGAGTTTGGTGATTGGATGGAAGGAAAACCACCAACTACCCTAGAATGTTTTTATTCAAAGGCGAACCAATTCATGAGAAGAGAAGAGGCCGGATGGATAAGGCGAAGTAGTGTGCTAGGGCCCAGCAAGGAAGTGGTGAAAGCAATATTGCGGTAAAGCAATCCGACGACAACTTCGGCAAGGTCCAGGTCAATGTTCAAAATAAGCCAGGGCAGTCTAAAGGATTCGGAGGAAGAAATTCCCGAAGGAAGAGAGAAGCACGAAAATGGAAACCAAGGATCCCAACTTATGACGAATACACTCCTCTGAACACGTCTCTTAAAAATATTTATTTATCAACTTATAATACGTTCCAATACCGAAAGTCACGCCCAAAGGAATACACCGAGGAACAAAAACAGACTGGGAAGTACTACCGGTTTCACAAGACCCGCGGGCACAACACCGAGGAATCTAGACACCTCCATGATGCTATAGAAAAACTGATTCGACAAAAGAATTTACAGCAGTTTTTTAAGAATCCGTAGGAAGGCGGATAGGGGACATCCGACCCCAATCGCGGGTAGGCTCTACATCAACCGGAAGAACCCACTCGGACCGTAGGTAGATTGATCATAAACACGATAGTCGGTGGGCCTCATCCAACATATAAGAGTTGGTAAGAAATGGAATGCTATGCTAATTCCATAAAGCATGTGGATTTTGAATGCTGCTCGAACACGGAAGACGGGACTCCAACGAAACATCAACGAATGACGACGGATGATATAGTATTCTGGAGCAGGGATGTCGATCGGGTGGAGGCACCTACCATTGATCCAATGGTCATCTCAGCTATGATTGGGCCGGCGTTTGTGATAAGGATACTGATCGATTATGGGAGTTCTGTTAATATTATCTTCAAAAAGGCGTATGACCAAATGAAAATGGAGGCAAAGAATCTGAAACCATCTAAAGTACGCATTCACGGCTTTAATGATGTAGCCACTGATGCAATAGGTTTTGTCGAATTGCCAGTTGAGTTAGGAGAAGGTGAACGTTGGAGGGTACGGATCTTACCATTCATTGTTTTGGATGTTGATTCCCTGTATAATGTTTTTCTAGGCCAACCAGCCCTGGTCGAGTTTAGGGCAACTTTGGCCCCGTGGTGTTTAATCTTGAAATTTTCGACGGATAGAGGAGTTGGTGTTGTGCATGGCGATCAAGTGACTGGTCATGCATGTTATATGGCTGAGCAGAGAGAGGCCCAGCGAAGAGAAAAGAGAAAGGTTGTGGACAACTCTATCCGCATTCATGTTGCTTAAAATTGACAAGTAATGCCCGAGCCTTGGCTCGGGTAGCAGGGTTGGGTCTATAGAGACATAGATCTGAGAAAGGATGATAAAGAACCCAAGGAGGCTAAGGCAGAACCGGCTAAACTGACGATTGACATTCCAATCAGCTATGATGACCCATCACGGGTGCTTAAGATTGGATCATAACTCAACCCCTTGATGATTGTAGATCTTACCGATTTCCTCCAAGCACATTCCAGATCAGGAACACACTAGTTTTGTCACAGACGTTGGATTGTACTGTTATGTAATGATGCCTTTTAGGTTGAAGAACGTAGGAGCGACTTATCAGCATTTTGTGAATCGGATGTTTAAAGACCAAATTAGTAGAACAATGGAGGTATATGTGGATGACATGCTCGTGAAGTCACGGTAGTCAAATGACCACATACAAGACTTAGCGGAGATGTTTGATATACTTAGATACTACAGAATGAAAAGCAATCCAATAAAATGTTCCTTTGGTGTTGCGTCGGGAAAGTTTTTGGGTTTTATTGTCAATGCATGGGGAATCGAAGCTAACTTGGAAAAGATTCAGGCTATTCGAGACATATAAGTGCCCAGAACTATAAAGCAAGTACAAAGCTTGAATGGAAAAGTCGCCGCGTTGAGTCGATTCATATCCAGAGCGACCGACAAGTGTATTTCCTTCTTCAATGTGATAAGGAAAGGGAGAAGAAATTTTGAATGGACGCCGGACTGTGAGGATGCGTTTCGAGCTCTGATGAGACACTTGAAGAGGCCCTCGGTTCTGTCAAAGCCCATAGACCATAAAGAGTTATTTGTTCACTTGGCCGTGTCTCAGCATGCCATCAGTACAGCCTTGGTTCGCGAGGAGGACCAAATTCAAAAAATAGCGTACTATGTCAGTAAACGTCTAATGGGAGCAGAGAGAAATTATCCTAAGATCGAGAAGCTAGCCTACTGCTTGGTGATTGCATCACGCAAGCCCCGTCCGTATTTTCAAGCACACCCGATCAGTGTTTATACTGATCCATCTCTGCGACCGGTGCTCCAACGACCAGAAACTTCTAGAAGATTGCTGAAATAGAACATTGAGTTGAGTCAATTCGATATCACTTACCCATAGTGGAGGGCTATTCAAGGGCAAGCGTTAGCAGACTTCATTGCAGAATTCACCATATTAGAAGAACCAAGTAATGGTGACATCGTTCCCCCCATTCGATGGAAACTATACACCGATGGGGCATCCAACGACCATTGATCTGGGGCCGGTGTTATTCTTGTAACTCTCGAAAACCGATCAATTTGTTATGCTTTGAAACTCAATGTCCCAGCTACAAATAACGAAGCCGAATATGAAGCATTGATTGCAGGCTTGAAACTTACTAGGGAACTCGGAATAAAATCGGTTGAAATCTTTTGTGACTCACAATTGGTGGTATATCAAGTATGAGGAGACTATCAGGCAAAGAGGCAAAGGCTTGCCCCATACCTTACTCGGGTTCAAGAGCTGTTGGCAGACTCGGAATATTACGATATTTCACATATCCCACGTTAACAAAACGGGAAAGCCGATTCATTGACAAAATTCGCAAGTATAGGTGATGCACAAAAGATGGGCTTAGATTCTGTTGAAATCTTACATGCCCCAGATATAAACGAAATGGAAGTAGATTTTGTGTTAGGGACGAAAACTGAAAGTGAGTCGTGGATGACCCCTTTCAAAGAATACATGTTACATGGAACTTTGCATAAAAGAAAGAATGAAAGATGACAAGTCGTTCGGAAAGCCTTGCGGTATATAATGTTGGATGGAGTAATGTATCAGAAAGGATTCTCAGTTCCCTTACTTTGGTGCATCGCCCACGACGAGATAAAGTGGGTCTTGAAAGAAATTCATGAAGGAGGATGTAGTGACCATACTGGGGGGCAGACACTAGCCAAAATGATCCTTCGCTATGGATACTATCAGCCAACTGTGAATCAATATGCCGCAGACCGTGTAAGAAGATGCGACAAATGTCAAAAATATGCGAAGATCCCGAGAGCTCCGCCGACGGAACTCATGCAAATGGTTAGTCCCTGGCCATTTGCAATATGGGCGATCGATATAATCGGTTCTTTGCTAATCTCCAAAGATGGTGCGAAATATGCAATTATTGCGGTTGATTATTTCACAAAGTGGGTGGAAACAGAGCCCGTAGCTACGATCACCATCAAAAAGGTCATTAATTTCGTTGTGCGAAGCATCTATGCCATTTTGGCCTCCCTTGAACTATCATCACAGACAATGGAACCCAATTTGAGAGTAGAGAGTTCAAGGAATTATGCCAAAAATATTGCATTGAGAAAAGATTTGCGGTAGTTGCTCACCCTAAGGCCAATGGACAAGTTGAAACAGTAAATAAAATAATTAAGTCCATATTGAAAAACTATTTGGAGAAGGCTAGAGGCAAGTGGGTGGATGAGCTTCCAACAACACTTTGGGCCTACAAAACCACCCACAAGTCCACGACTGGCCATACTCCATTCACCTTGGCATACGGCACTGAAGTAGTTATACCCGTGGAACTTGAAGTTCCCTCTCACTGGGTGACTCGTTATGATCCTAGGACAAATCAGGATCTCTTGCTAGAATCGTTGGACTTTGTCGACGAAAAACGTGAAGAAGCTGATTTAAGGGCGGCTACGTACCGGCACCGAATCGCTCGTTATTATAATGAAAAAGCTCGACCAAGAATTTTTAATGTGGGTGATCTTGTTTTGAAGCGAGTTTTTCCAATCCCATCACATATGAATCTCACATGGGAAGGTCCGTACGTCATCGAACGGAAGCTTGGAGAAGGAACCTTCAAGCTAGTGACTGTTTGTGGCATGACACTCCCCAGAGCATGGAATAGCGAGCACTTGTATCGTTATTACACTTAGATCATTTCTTTTGTATTTTAGTAGCGATTGTTTCAATAAATGTTTCTCTTGTTGTTCTCGGTCCTACATGTAATAAGACAATTCAATTATCATTATTTTCTACAATCAATAAAGGCTTGAAGCTATTTTCCTACGAGTTATTAGTGTTTTGCATTTTGTAATTTCGTGACAAAATAGAATTGCATCGATCTGTCTGGCGTATGAATTCACACGTAAACGATTCGAAAAATCTCTTTGTTTCTGGAGCGCGGACTAGAGTACTCCGAGTCCTTGGAGTGCAGAGTAGAGTATAAATGATTCAAAAATCTCTAAGTCCCCGAAGCATGGACTAGAGTACTCTAAGTCCCCGAAGTGCGGACTAGGGTATAAACGATTTAGAAATCTCTTCCTCGGAGCACGGACTAGAGTACACTGAGTCCCTGAAGTGCAGACTAGAGTATAAATGATTCAAAAATCTCTTAGTCCCCAGAGCGCGGACTACAGTACTCTGAGCCCCTGGAGTGCGGGCTAGAGTATAAACGATTCAAAAATTTCTAAGTCCCCCCGAGCGTGGACTAGAGTATTCTGAGTCTTCAGAGTACGGACTAGAGTATAAACGATTCAGAAATCTCTACGTCCCCGGAGCGCGGACTAGAGTACTCTGAGTCCCTAGAGTGCGGACTAGAGTATAAACAATTTAAAAATCTCTAAGTCCCTGGAGTGCGAACTGTAGTACTCTGAATCCCCGAAGTGCGGATTAGAGTATAAACGATTCAAAAATCTCTAAGTCCCCGAAGCACGGACTAGAGTACTCTGAGTCCCCGTAGTGCGGACTTGAGTATAAATGATTCAAAAATCTCTAAGTCCCCGGAGCGTGAATTATAGTGCTCTAAGTCCCCGGTGTGCTGACGAGAGTATAAACGATTCAAAAATCTCTAAGTCCTCGGAGCGCGGACTAGAGTACTCTGAGTTCTCGGAGTGCAGACTAGAGTATAAATAATTCAAAAATCTCTAAGTCCCCGGAGCGTGGACTAGAGTACTCTGAGTCCCCGGAGTGTGGACTAAAGTATAAACTATCCAAAAATCTCTAAGTCCCCAGAGCACGGACTAGAGTATAAATGATTCAAAAATCCCTAAGTCCTCAAAGTGTGGACAAGAGTACTCTGAGTCCCCGGAGTGCGGACTAGAGTATAAATTATTCAAATCTCTAAGTCCTAGAGCGCGGACTAGAGTACTCTGAGTCCCTGGAGTACGGATTAGAGATAAACGATTCAGAAATCTCTAAGTCCCTGGAGCACGGACTAGAGTACACTGAGTCTCCGAAGTGCGGATTAGAGTATAAACGATTCAAAAATATCTATGTCCCCGGAGCGTGGACTAGAGTACTCTGAGTCCCTGGAGTGCGGACTAGAGTATAAACGATTCAAAAATATCTAAGTCCACGGAGCACGGACTAGAGTACTCTGAGTCTTCAGAGTGCAGACTAGAGTATAAACGATCCAAAAATATCTAAGTCCCTAGAGCGTGGACTAGAGCACTTTGAGTCCTCGGAGTGCGGATTAGAGTATAAATGATTTTAAATTCTCTAAGTCCCTGGAGCGCAGACTAGTGTACTTTGAGTCCTCGGAGTGCAGACTAGAGTATAAACGATCCAAAAATCTCTCAGTCCTCGGAGCGTGGACTAGAGTACTCTGAGTCCCCAAAGTGCGGACTAGAGTATGAACGATTCAAAAATCTCTAAGTCCCCAGAAAGCATAGTAGAGTATAAATAATTCAAAAGTCTCCAACTCGTATGGAAACGGACCGGAGCCCATGTAACCCACATGATTTCGAATTTCAACTACAAGTAAACAATAAGCTAAACAATGAAAATCATGAAAGACAAAGAAACAAAATTTTATTTACTAATCCAAAATTAAGTTCCATTACAATCTTTTCGGAGTTTGGAGCAAAAGTCTATTCACAACGACTATAAAATAAATAGAAATAACTACATGATTCAGGTTTATTCGGCTGAACGAGGCATGACCAAATAACTACCGTTTTGATTTTTTCTCCTTCTTTGGTTTCTCCGTAGGCTCCTTACCTAAGCATTTCCTCTTAGATGCCTTGCTTCCTAGTGAGGTGGGTCCGAGGGAGGTAGAGGAACCTCTAGAGATGCGGTCCCACCGGGGAGAATTACCTTCAGGGGCCTATTTAGAGGATCATCAAGTTCCACCACCCGAGGTTCAGTCTTAATTTCGGCTTTCTTTTTCTCCTCTTCCGCGATTCGCACCTCTATTCTAAGTTTTGAAGTAGGTCCGGAGGCGCATGTGATTTCAACCTCACCATGTTCATCTACAGGCGAGGGATTCTCGAGCTCATCCTCATTGAGCGCCCCAATTACTTGAGCATCGGGTCCAGGAGTATCCCCGGTATGAAGTGCCTCCGCCCTTTTCTCTTCCCTCTCTATAGCGACATCGCTCCTTGGAGTTGGTTCGAGATCAGAATGGCCTACATAAAATCATAAAAGACGAATGTTAGGATACATCACTTACCCACCAAAAGCGATGGTTCTTTGAACTCTAGAAGGAAAAATTACATTCCGACTTTCGACTGAGAGAAAATGGAGTTTGTTTTGGGGGAAAAATATATTATTTTGAGTATTATATATGAGGTGCATCTTTTTAAAGAAAATGAATTTTTGTGTTGGTTGTCCGTCTAGTGCTTTAAGAATTCTGGTCGATGCGTTTGGCAAACGTTATCGATAGGAATTTTCTAAATGCTATGATAAGACAGTATGACACGGTAAATTGAGTTTTAATAAGTGGAGTTTGAAAATAATTAATATGTCGGAGTATTAATTTTTATTTTAAATGTTTGATAAAACCATTAAACCATAGTGAGTGTTGGGGGAGTGGATAGGCAATTTTGATCGTTTGATTAACTCTGTAGCCAATCGATGGGGTCATTCGCTATAAATCAATGGCGAGGCAATACCCTTATATTATTTGAAATTTGAGAAATTGAATATGGTAATTTGGGTAAGTAACGAATAATAATAATTAAGGGGATATCTTAATTGGAAGAAAATATCATTTGATGCTTTGATTAATAAAATGATGTATTTAAGGTAAAAAATACTTGGTTTGAAAAATTAAAATATTAATTAAATAGTTTAGTTCAAGATAGTGATGATGACTATAAAAAAAATGTTTTGACACTTAGTTATTTGAGTAATAGTAGAGGATGGAGATAAAATCCTATCTTAAGAGAAAATAAAAAAGTGTTTGTTTGGAACATTTAGTATAAATTTGTGAGCTAATTTTCATTTTAAACTTAAATGGTATTAAAACTTGTGGGTTTGAAATTGCAAAATTCTTCTAAAAACAAGATTGAACTAATTATCAATTTTAATTAGTTTTATGTTGATAATTAGATGTGAATTTAATTTTTATGACAAGTGGAAATGTGAATTTGGATTGTTTTGATATATGAACAATTTATGTAGTATAATCATTTTATATTGTGAGAATAATTTTAAACTTTATATATATATATATATATATATCCCAAAAATTTATTTGGTAGATAATCAATAATCATCTCTTGATAATGAAATAGATTAGTTATCTCTTCCAAAATGAGTTTTCATAGTTAATTGTTTTAAAGCTAGATTTTTAAAAGTAATGAAAGTATTTCCACTTAATGAATTGTTGTTTTGATGATTACATAAAGTTGATCATAATTTTGCTTGTCTTAGATTTTCAGGGAAACAGAAGGTCATTTAATAAATGATATAGCAAAAAGCTTGTTTGAAAATGTTGTTTGAGATTAAAATGGTTTGAGAAAATTTCAATTTTAAATTGATTTAAAAACCGAAATTTTGTTTGAAAAAGTGCTGTACTAAAACAACGATAACTTGGCATTTATGCTCCAAATGAGTTCAATCATTTTGTAAATGAAAGTGCTTTTAGTAAGCTATGAAGTTTCTTTTTACCACTTTAAAAGACTTTTCTTTTTAGTGAGTTTAAAATGGGATTGAAAGTGGATAGACATTTCTGTCCTCTTAAGAAATTTCTAATATTAAGCTGAAAATAAATCAAGCATAACTTTCAAACTGTAATTTCGGTTTAGATGATCTTTATATTGATGGAAAGCATAAAAGTAGTAGAATAACTTTTTTTTACAAATTTTTTCAGATTTTGAGTTTTTATAGGTCAAAATTTAAGATCTTTACAGCAAATTTTTATTTGAAACAACTTGTTTTCTTATTAGATAAGTGCATTCTATCTATTTTGTGAATATAATTTAGTTGATGTTTTGTATGAAAGTATATAATTCAAACTGAAATATATTATGGTAGAATCTATGAGTAAAACATTTTATTCACTTTAAATAAAGAGCTTAGAGAATAAATTGGATTTTTGTAAGAAATCTTGAAAATTTTCAGAACATTGAAGTTTGAGAATTTTATTTGAAAGAAATTAAAATTTTGAAACCTTAAAAATGCTTTTTTTGTAAAATAAGAATATATAAATCCATTCTTCGAGTTTGTTTTGTCTTTGAGCCATTATCTAACATTGTGCATTATGCGGTCATTTAAGTCTAGTGGCCTTTGAAAAAACCACCTCTCATCGAATTCTCTTACTTCTCTTGTTGTCAAACTTATGTTGGTGTGGTTCTTTTCGTAATGACATACGGAAAGTCGTGTTGATAATTATCTTATTAATTAGAGTCCGAGATAAAAGTTGAGCTGAATCCCGACTCTATTTGAGAAATTTCCAAGAAATCAATCTCACTTGATTGATCCTTTGGGTAGCATTCATCATGAGGTATTACTTATATAAATTCTATAGTCCGCTAATCCTGACGAATATATTCGGCAAATTATAGAATTTACCCACCAACTTTATCTTGATCTTCTTTCATCTTAAGTAGAGAGTGAGGACTTTTGGTCTCATGCTTGTATATCCTTCCTTTGATTGATGAAATAATTCTGTTGAATACGAACTCTTCTCTAGGAATTGCGAGGATGCAATTTTGCCAAGGGAGAGAGTCAGTAACAACCCGGGTTTGGATATTACCTGTTAATATTAAATTATAACGGTAGTTATAATTTAATATTGTAAATTAAAATAAAATTAGAGATTTTAAATTGTTTATTTAGAATAACAATAAATTTTGAGAATAAAAATGAGAAAAATAAAGTTTAAAAGCTTTATTTTATTTGTTTGGGTTAATAATGAATGGAAAATGATTTTTATTTAAAGAAAATGCAATAATTTTATCAATTATTTCTAATTACTTCTTTTAATAATTTTTAAAAGAAGTACGTGATTTTTACAAGGTGTTAATCTAAATTAAAAGATGGAATTTGGTTTAAAATTGAGTTTTATTTATAAGGTTGAGTTTAAAATGGTTTGTAATATTTTCTATGTAAGAAAATATTTTTTGTAGAATTTTAGAAGTTAAATATGCAGACTTTTACATTTATTTGTGAAAATAAGGTATTTTTGTAAAATAGAGGTTTTAATAACAAAAATGTTTTTAAAAACTTAAAATTTTCTTTTTATATATTGTAATTTTATTTCAAATGTTTGGAAGTTTACATAAATTGTTGTGCGAAAATTTGAAAGAAAATGAAATTTATTTTGTATAATAGTGTATATATTTGTGCATTTGGTTTAAGTATGAATTAAGTCCTTAGGCTAGTTAATTAATTTTCTTCATTTAAATTGTCGTTTTAATTAAAATAGAAGAGATTTTAAAAGGTAATCTCACTCCAAACTATCTCTATTTCATCAAAATATTTGTTTAGAGAAAATAATTTTCTAATTTACTGTATATTTCCCTTACATGTGTTGTTTTTAAGTTTTTATAGGATATAGAAGCCTATTTCACCTCAAAGTTTGCCTCTTTCAACACAAATTCGAGTTTTTATCTCCATATAGCAAAGTGAGTTGTAATACTCACAAATCCTAGCTGAGCCAAGCTGAAAATAGCAAGAAATTGTAGAAAAAATTTAGCTTTTGTTGATAATTTCGTGTGTTTTTTCTGTCTGAAATCTGTTCTCTGTTGCATCTTTGAAAGCTTATGACTTTTGATTCCGGCAACGAAATGCTGCCGAATTCTTGCATTTGGTAGCATACATGTTGAACTTCATTTCTATAAATTTTAGTTGAAAAATATTGTCATCTGGATGTTCAAATCAGTGGTAAAAAAAATCTACTCGAAAGCAGATTTTTGCCAGTAGAAATTGTTTGCCGAGTTCCTGCAAACATGGCTTGAGTCCATGTTTGAGATAGCATAACTTTTTAATTTATTTCTGAAATTCACCGATTCTTTTTTTTTGTTTGAAATATGAAGTTCTTTAATATAAGCATACCAAGTTTTAGGTCATTTCGACCTATATAACTTATAGAAATATGCTGCCGAACTTTGGTCCGGCTCTTGTTTTTGCCCAGATTTTTACAGTAAAAACACTGTTTGGGTTCAACTTTGAGACATCATAGCTTTCTCGTACTTTATCCAAATTGTATGATTCTTTTTTTATTTGAAATATGAAGTTTTTCTAATATGTGCATATCATTTGGTCCTCGGTTTAATGCCTGGAAGTTGAACCCAAGATGGTTTTTAGGCCTGTGCATTTTTGGTTTTCGAACTGTTGCAAACATGGTCTGAGTCCATGTTTGAGACAATGTAACTTTTTCATTTCCATTCAGAATTCAACGATTCTTTTTTCATTTGAAAGTCAAAGTTTTCTACTTTGTGCACCCCAATTTTCAGTTCAATCAAAGGTCATTCGGTTACATGTTTCATGTCCGAAAGTTGAACCCAGAGAAGATTTCAGACATGGGTTTTATTTTGGTCAAGTGTTTTTATGTTCTTTTTCTGTCCCATTTGACATTTACTTCAGTTTTTATGATATTTCTGAAGTATTTTGAGGGCTATGACGCCTATCAATAGGTTAGCCCAGTTTTTAGGAATCTGTAATTCAAATTTTGAATTATTTGAATTTAGTTTGAATTTAATTTTGAATTTTGGTTTGAGTGGAATTTTGCTTGTTTTTGGTCGCTTTCGAGCACAGTTTTCTCCAAATCTTTTTGAAATGATTTTTAAAATTTAGAAGATTTAAAAATAATTATTATATAATATTTTAAAGTACTTTCAAGCATAAAAGCTATTTATTCTTTGTAACAAGGGGAATTTTCAAATATGGCTTCCAAATGGTTTTCGAAATCGGTTTTCAAAGATTATTTTCAAGGTAAATTATTTTCTATAAAAATTACATGTTTTTTCACTATCGAGCGAATGAGAAGGAAAGTTAAACGATTGGGTAAAACGCGTAGTATGGAATACATGCGTTTATCCTTTCGGTTAATTCCTAACTTGTCTATTTGATCGTTTTGGCCTACGGGTCTAGTTTACCGATGACATGAGGTGAACCTTTTACTATTTTGAGTGTGAAAATTATTAGCGGTTAGTGAACCGTTTAGTGCGAACGAGTGGTATGAAACACACGCTAATACTTTTCGGGTTCCTTTTCGAGAGTCTGTGACACATTTGTCCGTTGGCGTGCCAGTACTGGACCTTTGGGACATTTGCCATTGCGCCATATTTGTCTTCGGGCGTTTGTCATTGCGGCTTATTTGTCCTTGGACATTTGCCATTGCGGCGTATTTTGCCATTGCAGCGTATTATTTTTTTACGTTTGCCTTTGGGCGAGGTACATATTATGTGAAACAATACTTGACAAAAATAACACGTGCAAAACCTTTTTGAGATGATTTTTACCCTTGTGTGTCGTTATTTTGGAATCGGTCCTTTGAACCATTCGATGGCTATTACTTCGGGACTTTTGGACTTTTGGGAGTTCTTTTGAGATTTTCATTACCTACACTTGCGTGTTGATGTTTGCCTTTTGGCATATATATATTGAGATTGCCTATTGGTGCTATTTATGGGATTTTCCTTTTGGCGTTGTATGAGATTTTTATCTCTTTGTTGACATTTGTCTTATGGCTTATGTCGAGATGGCTTTTGATTATGTTTTCCTTGGAGTTGCCGATATGGCGTGTTTGGGAATTACTCTTTTAGGAGTTTATATTTTACTATTCCCTAAACCATTCTTATTTGATTTATTATTGCCGATGATATGAGGCATGCTACATTTTAGCGATTCATGAGATTTTTCGTCTCCTTTGTGTTTTATGCTTATTGAAGCAATAGTGTTCTATCACCAAGTGTAATCATATATGCCATACATGATACGTATCCTCCATATGTCTATGGTTAGCTTTCTTAATGTTTCTTCTTGTGTAAGAAGAATATCACTATGCTCTTATGCTCTATTATTCTGCTATCACCTTTTACTGATTAGTTTAGCTAGACTGACCCATGTATTTTATACTCGGGTCAGACCGAGGTGTTTCGGGTTAGGTACATTTAGACTTAGCCTATTCTGCTTCTGCATGGACTATTCTACTAGCTCTTTTTGTTATAGCTTTTTTTGTAGTCCTTTTTGGTTTGCTACTCTCGTATGTATATGCTTTTGACTCGTGTTTGTATTATGGTCGTCATACCACATATGTGACATATTATTTTATATACTCTGTGATGTATATGTATATGTGTGTATATGTGGGATTATCTGCTATTCTATGATGCGTTTCGCATTTGAGTTGTTATATTTTGCTCTGATAGATCCTATAGCCACCTATGGCTTTGTATTAAGTATTTATTGGATATGTCAATCCACAAAAAATGGCATTATCGACGTATTCAATAGATATTTAAGACAAGGCTATAGATGGTCGCTCCTATCCAGCTCTATTCTCTGCATTGGCAGAAAGTATTACCCAGTAATACCCTTTGTTAATGTGGGTCTCAGGGTGGGGTGTCACAGCTTGGACATCCGTTAAAATTGTAGTTTGAATTAAAATGATTTGGGAGAATTTCAAATTTCAAATTTCATTTACAAAAGCGTTGTACTAAAATAGCGACAGTGAAATTAAAATCTGAGAATTATATTGGCTATATCTTTCACGTTTCTTACCCAAATTCTATAATTTTAGATGTTCTTGAAAGTTTAGACTTTGTACTAATAGTTTCATGTTATGAATTTTATGAAATTTTGAAGTTTGCTTGGTTAAAACTATGTTTGTTTGTTGCTGTCCCAAGAGCAAAACGACAGCAATAACAATCATTAACCTGAGAATTGTATTAGTCTTTTTTTGCTCTCATTCTTGTTCGATTTTGATGTTGTTTTGAGATGTTTTGAGAGCTATGATGCCTATCAATAGGCTAGCTATATTTGGAGAATTAGCAATTCAAATTGAAATTGAATTGATTTTGAATTGAATTCGAATTGAATTCAAGTTTTTGTTTTAATATATCTTCCTTATTTTTCCTTGTTTTCTAGCACGGTTTTCTAAAAATCTTTTTAAAATGATTTTTAAAATTCATGGTCATTTCAAGAATATTTATTATATAATATTTTCAAGTATTTCAAGTATAAAATATATATCTGTGGTTCACCTATTTTGGGAGTCTCACCTTTTGGAATAGGGGATAGAACGTGAACATCAAGCCATGGCTTCTCTGGGTCATAGCCAACATGCTGCTCGAAAGGATCGAGTAATGAGCAACCGGCCGGCTGAGCGGAGGGAGGAACTAGAGGCTCAGTTCCAAATGGGCCAGCAATGTCGTCCTTCCCCTTCGATGAGGAGGAATCTCTTTCGAAGAGGGCTTTCGCCGCAGATAAGTTGGAAGGCTCATTCCCTCGAAGTACTTCCTTCACAACAGCTTCTTCACTAACCTCTTCGGTGCCTAGCCCAACTCTTTTAGGCCAATGACTCTAGGTAACCCTCGCCTAAAAAAGATAGATCCCAATGCATGAGAACTCAAGCATTATACTCGGCAATGAGCGGATCAAATAAGCATTTAAATTCTTCTCTGCCAGCTTCAGCGGCTGCCTCGAGGCGAGAGTCGACTTCTGTCAATGTCATTCTCTTACCTTCCTCACGAGTTGCCTCCTTTAATGCTTCAGCCTTAGAAAGTTCCTCATCAAGCTTCGTCTTTAGGAGTCGTGTTGCGACAATTTCATCGCAATATCATTGTGACTCTTTGTGTGTAGCAATTTTCTCTTCTTTCTCTTTAAGGAGCAGTTCCACCAGTTCTTTAACTCATCGTGCGAGGATATTGTTTTGTTTCTGGATGGAGTCTTTCTCTAAGGCTAAAGCACCACTACGTTGGACTGCCTTATCAAGTTCTTTTTTGTGAGTGGCTTCCAAATGCTAACTGCCCCGGCTGTATCCTTGGCGACTAACTGCCTCGGCTGTATCCTTGGCGTTTTTCCGTGTGACCTAAAGTTGAGATTTGTACAATGATAGTTCTTCATCTTGGGCTTTAATGATATCTTTATCATGAATGGCTTCAAGTTTCAGGCGATCAATTTCGTGTTGACATTCCATAGAAAGCTCTGAAACTTTCTCCACCAAATGAACGAACGCATCATGTTGAACATAGATATCATTATTGTAGGAGATGGAGCTTTGTTTGACATGCCCTGGAAGAAGATGAATTGAAGGAAGAAATTTCAGTCCGTCGAAAAATATCTTTGGAAATGTGGCCTTAAGCTCGACTAATTTTTCTGCTGTTGATGGATCATGTGCGTAGACTGGGGAGTTTGCTTAGCCGGAGTCATGGACTTCTTATGGGGCTCATGAGATTGCTTAGTGCTTGACGAGCTAGAGTGTTGGTCGTGGGGAGCTTCGAATTAGGATCCCCTCTGAGTAGATTTTTCCCTACCGTGCTCTGATTGAGGGGGAGGATCGTTTGGATATGAGGAAAGATTGTAAGCTTTTCTTCTGCAAGATGGTGACTCTCTATGACGATAGTTTCTATCGCTGCTTCATCCCTATCTCATCGTCTACCTGATCCTGAATCCTTAAGGAATGATGGAATATAGAGGACCAATGAAGGCGGTTGAAGCCATGTTTACGCCCCATATCACCTGCACAGAACACCAAGTGAGGACGAGTTAGTGGAAATCATATGATGAATAAAATTCAAGTGTAGGGTGAAGTGTAAGTGTTTGTGTGTCCTAGTGATTCCCCTCGAAGAACCAGTGTGTTTTGCTTTACTTATTGGAGTTTTCTCTCCTTGATGATGAGCTTGATTGCCTTCATCACTTTTCGTGGGTGAATTGAGTCCCGTATCCCCCGAGACGTTGAATCCGTAATTCAGTAAGTCGTCAGGGATGTCAGGTCTGATAGACCTTTTAATGAACCCTATGAATTTTGGGGAGACGACTCATTCTCAACCAGAGTAATTGTAACTTTAGAAGTTCCATCTACTATTTTCTTTTTCAACTTATAGTCTAAGCTCTTTTTTCCCTTCGACGGGGGAGGCGGTTTGTTGATGCCAGGTGCATCAGTTACTAGTGTAAAATCAGAACCTATGTTCTCATCGGTCGCTTCTGGCACTTCGGTTTCTTTGATTTCACCTTCCTCTGTTGTATCGGGGGGGCTCCTACAGGGGTCCCTGAGGGTTCGACTTGGTCTTTGCCTTTTTCTGCAGCAGATTTAGTTGTAGTGGTGCTGATTGAAAGGCCAGTCTGATGGCCCTCCATCAATAACCCAAACTTCAAAAGCGATTCGTTGGAAATAAAAGATTGGTTTCCCAATCTCTCACAGGAATGGCTCGAATGGCCTCGACGGCCTCATAATATCCAGCGCCTTCGTGATGTGGGCGGATACCTATAAAAGTCGAAAGAAGTTCATAAAGGAGGGCACCTTGAATCTTAGGCAATTATTAGTTTAAAATTGAAACTTACTCCCTTCCAGCCATCTTCTCGCGAAACCAAGGGGCAACGTACGTAAAAACACTCTTGTTTATACTAGAAAAATTACTCCATGCCCCCGTCAGTATTTGACATTTGGAATGTGGCTCGAGAAATATGAAGATGGACTGTTAGACCATCTTTTGAAGCGGTAAGTATAACAGATATCCTCGGGAGTAGGGAGTCTGAATAAGATGCTCATAAAGAGGACATGGGTGCCATGAATAAATGCATGACTATTATGGTGTAGCTGTGCCGGAGCAATCCCGATGTACCGCAACACTTCATGGAGAACTGAATTGAAAGATGGAAAGCTTCCGACCCAACACATAAATTTGTTGCACGCTGTATACCGGGCTGAGGGCAAGTGAGGCCAATCTTGACCTGATGGAACTAAAACGTCATCAAAAGGGATTCCATGAAATTAGCACAACCGGGAAGAGTAACTTTGCCGATTTTTGAAGCCTATGAATCAATATGATTATCCAAAATAACGGCTCCGTCTACAACATAAGGGGCCGGGCCTATAACTACAGTAGATTGATCAGGAATACCCTGTGTAGAGGTTGTAGGTGGATTCGAAGTCCCTACTACCTCCTGTCTAGGACTTGGCTCAGGCTTATCAGAAACTGTGGCAGAGCTTGTTCTTCTAAACATCTTCAATGAGTGTCTAGTATGAATAGATACCCGTTTAAGCTATACTTGAAAGACAATCGACATCAAATATAACAACAATAATATATCCCCCCGTGTTGTGTGTAAACTAGTGCGACGGCTCCAACGTGAGTGCAGAAAAAACTAAAGTTTTAAGCACAACTGTGGGGAGATAGAGCTTTAAGTTGTTGTCTTCGAAGACCATCATCATTGACCGTCTCCTACAGTTTATCATATGATTGGCAATAGAAGTCTTAGAATCGAACATTGGCATCATAGAGTGTGAAAGCTATTATTTGCATTTGATGGGTTAAGTTTGCTTTTAAGATTATTCAAGCAGTGGAGTATTTAGTTCGAATTTAGTCCTTGGGATAATATGTTTTACTACTTGTCATCGTCCATTATACTATGCTTGGTTGTGAAGGTAAGTTGCCCAAATGAATGTTGTGTTCGAGTAAAAATTGCCAGTGTTGACCTACTCACTCGTTATCTCACCCTAACCACCAACCGACCTCACTTAAACTCTTACTGACCTACATCACCTTACTAGATGTCGAGCCACACTAACTACACTCATTCCCCTCACTCACGCTCTAATCACTTAACATCCCACTAGGTTTAAACCGACCCATGTTCCTAACTTCACAATGACTCTTGCTCTCTTTTTCAATACCAGACGACTCCCTCGCTCGACATACTGAACCACCCTTATGGACTCTCACCGGTCCACAACGTCGCATTTAAATGACCGACCCACACTCATTCCCCTGTCACCGAACAGCCTCACCATGATATGTGTCGAGCCACTCCTTTTCAGAATATGGACTCGCTCTATTACCCAATCCTAACCGACCCATACCATCTTTCGAATCACCGATCCTCATCGTCTCTCAAATCACCAACCCACTTTATTGCCAGAGTTTTACCGGCCCGTGACCATCCAAAGTATCGAACTCCTCCTCCTCACAAAACCAAAATGCTCTCTCTCCTCCCTAAACTCTCTGCTCTCCTCACACATACTGTCACTATCACTACCACTTTTATCTCGATCCCGTCACGAAAGAGTGAATACGCATATAGCTCGGATCCAAAGCAAGTTTGAAGGGACGAGGGTAAAGAAATTATGCTAAAATCCAGATCCTTACCTACGAAGTCAGTTGGAGTTGAGGCACGTGCACTTTAAGGCTCGAAATCGAGAGGAGATTGGAAGGTATTTAGGAAGACAGTGGAAAAATGAGAGAAAAAGGATGATGGCAATTTTAAGGAAGAGGGAGCTTCTTTGTTTGAGTAGTGCCGGAGAAGATAAGTTAGTAAATAAGAGTGGGAAGGAAGAGAAGGAATGAAGGCTTTTATATGTAAAGAGGGGGAGACGAACATGCCTTACCCTATGGAACCGGTCAGAGCACTTCAGTGGGTCGATGAGTGAACATAACCGAACGACACTGAGTAGACCGGATGCGTGGCTCGGTGTTCGTGCACTAAGTAAAAAACAAGAGAAAGAAAGTATAACTAAATAGAAATATATAAATGTCTGCACATGATGCTAGGAAAGTCCGCCATGATTCAGCCATCGTAAAATCGTATACATTCAGCTTTTGAAAAGTTAAGAATAGGATTTAACGACGGACGATTATCTTTCTAGATGAGCTAGCTTCTGAAAGCGAGGACTGTCTGCTAATTCTAAGCACATCGTGTTGATTCACATGATGCGCCTTGGGGGGTAAATGTTACCTGGCGCTTTGGCCTGGCCACATGGTGATAGTCACAGAGCCTATGGTTGAACCTGGACGAGACTCGAGCCAGAAAAGAGTGGAAGTATGATGGACCGATGAAACTTAAGTCTGGATCGTCCTATACACCTGGGTCGATATGTTTGGTGCTGGCTCGGCCAGAGTGGTTCGGTGTTGTAGTGTAATCAAGATGGCCCGGCCAAGGTGGATCGGTATTGGAGTGTAGACGTGGCGGCTCCGCTAAGATAGGCAAGCCAAAGTGGTACGACCAACATGGGAGAGACAAAATGGTTCGATCGATATGGTTTTGGGCTTAGTGGGTCAGTGTGGATGGAATTGACCTTGGTCGTTCGGCCAATGGTGGTTCGGCCTTGGAAATACTAAGACATGTATCACTTGGCCAAGGAAGGAAAGGTAGGACAGTTCAGTCTAGATGGCTCGGTATATGTCGTTCGGCCTAGATGGGTTAGCAGGCATCGTTCGGTCGTGATAGGGAAGCTAATGTAGTTCGGTAAGGACTGGTTCAGCACGTGTGGGTCTGCGTAGCTAGATCGGCGAACCTTGAGGAGAATGAATTTTCAACCTATAATAGAGTGACGTGACTAACGTTTCTTTGCTTCGAGTCATCTGCCATTCGCTTCGAGTCCCCCGAGAAGTTGCTTCGAGTCATTCGTCAAGACGCCCTGGTTCGGCATTGTCGATCGGCCGAAAGTCATTAGGTATGCCTGGTCCGGCTGACTCAAGATTACCATATATAGGGTGAGCTACCTTGGTCTTGGGCCTGCACAGGGAGTCCAACCCATCTTCATCTATAAATAGAGAGGCAAGGGTACAGTTGAAGCGACATTTTTTCGGAAACTCCAAGGATATTCTGCCATTTTTTGTACTCACTTCTCTTGTGTTCAAACTTTCATTCAAGTTATTTGTTTACGGATTGTATCTGTACTCAAGTAATGGAAGAAGTAACAAATATCATATTCAAAGTGGACCTAGGCAATTACGCCGAACCACTATAAATTTGGTGTTCCCTTTTCTATTATTCTTTTTGCATTCAATTGCATTATTTCTCTATTTTAATTTACTTTCTCCATTAATCTCTCTACACAACCCTATTCAAGGGTGTTAGTGACCAATTTTGGTGCAAAAGAATTATTTATTTACTTATTAATTTAGTTTGAATTATATCGTTATTAACAAAATCGCAACTCTTTCATACGAGGTCCGTTTCAGACGAATTGAGTTGCAGCAGATTCGTATCGGCGTCATCTACAGCGTGGGATCGAATTGGAATTTCATTTGAAGCTGAAATAATTTCAGTTTCAATTAAAGGTGAGTGTTTTATGCGCTCACGATTGAATAAAATATTTTTATGATAGTTGAATTAAAATTCTGAAATGATTTGAATTGATTTATAGTTGGTGGTTGATAAATTTAATTGACATTTAAATTGACATCCAAATTGCCTGATAAAATTTAAATTGACAGATAAATTGGATTAAAATTGAATTGCTTGTAAACACCTGATATTGATAATTATTTAATTGTTGTGATACATTGGCTGTTTGGATATTGGTTGCAAATGGATGCTATTGGTTGATGTGTGGTTAGTTGGGTATTTAATTATTTCACATATATATGTTGTTATCCTGTATGTTATTTACGGTATATAAAATTGTAAATTGAATAATTTCGAATTAATTAAGAAATAGGTTTTGATTTGGATTGAAATGATATATATCCATCCCTGGAATTAAACTGAAATAATTTGTTCACTTGGTCATAGGATAGAAAATTGTATATTGACACCTGAATGGTTAAATAAAATGATTTTGAAAATTTTCGATTTGGAATTATTTAAAATGATTTGATTTAAGAAATAAAATCGAATTTTTGGAAATCGAATTATTTTTTGAATTTGAGCTCAGAATGCAGAAGTTTAAATTTGATAACAAGAATTGTTTTAAATAATTGAAGTTGAGATATTTTAAGTTATAATCAAAATATGATGTGAATATTAGAAAATTGATTTGTTTTAAAAGATTAGACTTTTATTCGAACTCATGATTGATATAAATCGAAATGGTTTAAAAATTGGAATCGGAGTTGAAATTAATTTGAGATTAGAATTTAAATTAATTTGGAATTGGAATTTTAAATTAATTTGGAATTGGAGTTGAAATTAATTTGGAATTGACATCGAAATGAATTTGAAATCGAAATAAAATTCGACTTGAAATCGAAATTGAATCAATTAAATCGGAAAGCAAATTGAAACTGATTTGAATTGAAAATTTTAAAAAGTGAACTGTTTGACTTTTAAACTATTTTTAAATCAATATTTTTAGTATAAACGGTTTAAAAATATATATTCTTTAAATATTCAAATTATCTTGATTTTCCATACTATTTAAACTATATAAACTATTTTTAATACTCGGATTATTTTCTATTAAACTATTTTAACTATTTTAAAACTATTTAAAACTATTTTCTAAAATTCAAACTGGTGAAATGGGTGGTATGTTTATATTTAAATATTGGATTTAAATACGAATTGGATTAAAGAAAGTCTGTAACGTAAATTGTAACTCGAATTAAATTTCGAAGTGAAATCGGCATATCAAATTGAATTGACATTTTGAAGTAAAATGCGATATTTGAAGCGAATATGGTAAATTTCAAAATGGATTTGATTTTGAAGTGGATATGATATTTTGATATTAAGTACGAAATGTAAACGTGTCAACCGGTGTGTAAAATGACGTTTGGTTGTTAAAGAGACCAGACCCTCTTATTGACATACTCTCTGTCAATATTGAAACCACTTTGACAACCGTGTACGTGGTGGATGATATCCAGAATGTAGTAGTTGAATTGGCGACGTTTACCGGAATGAAGTAAGAGAACGATGATGGATAGCCTTGACACTTGTATCATAATTAAAATGACTAAAACAAGAGCCTATGTCTGGCCATTGAGGTTAGCTACCTCTAGCGACGTTGATCACTCGTATTACTATTGTGATTTCGTATTCGATGGGTGCACCTTTTGTCGGTTGGATTGATTGTCGCGGTCAGCCACGAATGGGGTACTACCAGCCAGAAAGGGTAAACTGGTAGAATCCTACATTGGGCATTGCCTCACGTGCCTTGTCATATTTATTCCTATACTATGACTTTGGTTTAAAACTGTACAAATGTGTTAAGGTGGATCAATGTAAAGCCTTAACGCTATTTTGATATTTATTTTACTAATAGACATTATGTATTATAGTGTATACTATCATATATAAATATTTTAATGGATCCTTAGAAGGTGAAAAATCCCGTAACATCTCTTAAGTTATTGCACTCATATTGTGATATTGATTTGACTTACATAAGGGTATTTTAGTCCTGACTCGAGTGTTTTGTCTTTCATTACGCTCGGGTCAGTCTTGAGTTTTTTCAGCATATTGAAGACTATTTTCTGGAGAACGAAGAATGAGTTTTGGTATATTACTATTATTATTATCATCCCCTGCATCATGTTTTCTGCTATATTGATTATTTATCCCTGATGTATATATATAGCTCTGATAAATGTGTCTAGATTAAAATCAAATGTATAGTAAACAACTTCATGAATTATTCATCTGATTATTATATTTTATTGTTTCCACTATGAGATTCTGTGTTTTTTCTTCTTCTCTTCTTATTTTTCTTATTTAACCCCATTGATTATCTACGTTCCCGATTGTTCAAGTCGGTCATGTGTAGATTATTGTCGATTTAAACTTTTCGAAACGTGGGTCGTCACATAAACAGAGGAAAATATAAGATATGTGAATACGTCTTGGAGAATCCAGCTCGTCTTTTAAAAGCTCCAAAGTATCCGTCTAAAGCTGGAAAATATGCTCGGGATGACCGAGCATTATAGAAAAACAACGCTCAGGTTAGTCTGGTAAAACCAGTGTGAGAAACTCAAAACATAAGAAACTTTATTGTAACTTATAAAATTCTTTAAAATCAAAGGTATATTGTAAGACCACGCCATGCAAAATATCGACAGGGTTTTATCTTACGATGACCAAAACATTTCTTATGAAATCTAGTGATATTATAATAACGTTTATGATTTAAAATATCAAAAATAAAGTGGTTTTGATGTGTGTACATGAAAGTAATAATAGATAAAATAAAAAATCGTATTGGAGAATGATTTCCAATAAATGGAAAGGTAAGGGATTACCTTTCGAAAATCTATACACCTCTAAATAAAATGCATGGTGGGATCGAAAACCTTTAGACCCCTGCCAAAACAGGACTGGCCTACCCCCGAACTAGGTAGTACCTAATATGGTCTCTTCTTGATTGCGATCAACAACAAAAATTAGGGCCGAAGCGTACATAGAGATATCGACACTGGATCCTGGGATGATCATACCCTAATAGGTGCAACCCACATGGCTCTACTGTATTTTCCCTATTTTAACCATTACCGGGGTATGAGGCTTGAGAGGTTATGCTCTTAACATTTAGCAGTCCATCTTGGTTACACTACCCTTTAGGCAGAAATGCAATGCTAGCATTCATCCTTACAAGTTCGTTCTGGGTCTGAACAAAACCAAAGGCTCTTCAAGAAGCATCCCCTTCAATCATCTTTAGGATGTCTTCCACTCGAACACATATGTTGGTTTGGAGTGGTTTTCGAATAACAAATCTGATCCTGGTCTCTTCAAACCAACAATGATAATTTTCGGTTGACTCATTCCTGATTCTTTTGGAAGTATATAAGTACCTGAGTCCTCAATGGGGAACTCGCATATACAATCATACTTCCTAAGTCAAAACTGGCTAAGACTTGATAGTTGGTTATTTAACCATCAAATTATCAAACAACAATAATTCAGATATTTAAGTGCCCATAGCAACCACTAAGCCTCAAAACAAATCTTTCATTTATTAAATCGCTTTTCAAGACGTTTATCAAAACATTCATATACTTATCTCAGTGAAATAAGTATATTCACAAAACATTTGTGAAAGATTTCTAATATCAAAATCATATTAAAAGGATCAAAATAAAAGTTATTTAAATTGGAGGTAAAAATATCCTCAAACAATATTCCTTCGGTGTTAAGTGTGCAACGAACGTCCATACCACCATAGTTGAAATCCATATCTCAAATTATTTTATAATTTACTTCTACAAGCCTTTTTAATAAATTTCTTCCATTTATGCAATCTCCTTTACTTAAATTCCAACACATTTATAAAAATCTTTATAAAACTCCAAGTTAATTTACAAAACTCCTTTGTAAATATTAAAACCATTTATATAACTCTCTATAAATCTCCACAGTCATTTATAAAACTTCTTTTATAACTATCCAAAACCATTTATAAAACTTCTTATAAAAAATCATTTATAAAACTCTTTTATAAATATTAACCAATAAGGTACTTTGATAAACAAATCAATTACTTAATGCACTTTTTAAGTAAACAAATAGTTATTTAAACATTTTTCACTTAATTATTTTTAAAACTAGATAAGCAAAACAATCATTTTAAAAAGTATCCAATTAACTTCAAAAACACCTTTAATAAAATCATTACCTAGTTATCTTTTAAATATCATATTTAAAAATGATAATAACTTTAACCCTTTTCAAAAAAGGTAAAATGAAATACTTGACTGCACAAATCAGTTGGAGGCTTAGTGACCACAATGGTTCATTTAGTTGAGTTTAACTTATCAAGTTATAATATGGGTATTTACAAAACAAACAGGTATGTAAAGGGAATCAACTAACAACAAACAAGTCAACATATAGGTAAGATGTCCAAGTTACTATAATAGCAGATGGGGATTTGCTCTACTAATCACATGTACAAGTTAATATAATAGCAGATTGGTGTTTGGTTCAACCAATGGATGTCAAATATAACTTAATTAACAGAACGGTGATTTATTCTACTAGACAAATATCATTGGGTTTCATATTTAATGAAGTTACTTAAAAGTGATCGACAAATAAATCCATTGGATTTAAAAACATCGTTTCAAGGAAAATTAATTTAAAACAAAACCAGTCTTTAGAAATAAAGTGGTTTAAAACCTAAACACATTTATTTAAAAATTTAAATAACATTCAAACTCTTTATTTAATAATAATTAAACTTTTAATATTAATCAAACCATAATTAACTTTTAAATCAATATCTAATAATAATTATCCTTTACGTAAATAATTAAATAATATATAATGTTTAAATAAGTATCTAAACCATAACTAATCTCTAATTAATTATTAAATAATTTAAACCTTCATCAATGATTAAATTATCTTAGTCAAGTCTTAAGTAATCTTGCTTAATTTGTCATTAATTAAATATTTAAATCTTTTTATAAATTAATAATTGATCTTAAATAAATACTTAAATCATAATTAATCCCTAATTAATTAATTAATTAATAGCTTTTTAATAACTTAATTAAAGTTTTTAAAACACTATGCAAACATATGCTTAAGTAAAAACACTTTTTAGATTTCAAAAATAGTTCGTTTTTACGAGCTACACTTATAGCGACTATCGCTATATGATCCGTAAATTTCAAAAGTGAATTTATTTTCGAAATCATTTCCAAAACTCTATATTTTTACTTTTAACTTACCTTTATAACTTTAAATAAAGTTTTTAAGAACTAAACACATAAAGTTCAAACTTTATAAACTTTTTCATAAAACGCCTAAGCGAAATCAAGTTAAATCCAAGGATCTCAATGCTGCAACATACAAAAAACTCAAATGCTAGCTTAACTTGACCTATAACTTAGTATGTATGTTTACAAACATAAATATAGAAAATTTCATCATAATATAAACCAATGTCCTAACTTGAAACTTCCTACTAACTTTAACTTTCTAACTTTTCTTACTTATCAAGTTTACACGCATCACATCCAAATACATGCCCACACATAGAAAAATCATCAAATTCATCTAAACAAGCATCAAACTTAGAACTAAGTAGCATAAAAATTTAAAGTGAAAAACTTTATGAAAAGTAGTGAGCCATACTCACATTAAGCTATCCAAACTCTTACCAACTCCACCAAACTGAACTAAAACTTGACCCGAGCCTAGATCCGTGCTTTGACTTTGGTAAGAAAAAGATTTGGTAGCCTTATAATGGCTTTATGGTTTGGCCAAGGTATGGTTCACATGACCCAAAGCTGGTGGAGCTCAACCTTGAAAGGTGGAGGAGGTTCAGATTATCATTGAATTTACAAAAATCCAATCTGAAAATGGGTTATCTTCCAACCGGTTTTTGGACAAGTTACTTACGTAATTTGAGAAAGTTGTCAAATGGAAAGTTCTTGGAGATTAGTTTTTCTACAATTTCGAAAAAATGTATCACTCAATTTGGATCATTTTTAAGGAAGATATGGTCAATAGAAGAAGATGTAACGACCTGTAAATTTTCGATAATTTAATTTGTTAATTTAATAAGATTTTGTAATTTAATATTGAAGAAGATAAAAATATGTGAATTGTTAATGGGAATAACAACTAGAATGAATTGTAACAATATAAATGTAACTTAATTGTTAATAACTTGAATGAAATTCCAATGAATATTGAAATGATAATTAAAACCAATCATTAACAATTAAAATGAAAGGTCGGGTGAAATAATGAAAATTGTTATAATTGGTTATGGAACTGAAATATAAGAAATGAATGTAAATATTTAATTAGCTAATGGGATAATAATATAGTTAATGGTAATTAAATAAAATCAGAAGTATATAAAAATTGTAACATTTGTTTGATAATAGAGAATTTATAAGTGTAATTAAAGTTATGGTAACACTTGTTATAAGTTCCTGTTTATTTGGTTTAATAATTAAAATGGAAATCAATTAGAATTAAATGAACCTTAATGTTATATTAATGAGAATTAATGCAAGAAATAAAGGTGATAAATACAAACCAATGTTAATTGTAACTATGAGATGACAGTTTAGTGAATAACATGATTTAAAAACCAAATAAATGAATTTATTGGGAATTTAAATTTTAATTACTGGACAAATTGAAATCGAAATTAAATACTGTAAATTGGGAAATATTCAATGATAAATTGATGTAGAAATTGGTTTAAAGGATTATAAATTTATCAAGTAATCCAAATCGATAAAATTTGTAAATAATTAAATTTGAATTGTAAAATTGATTTAATTAACTTATTATTAAATTACTTAATTAATGTGATATTAGCCATTTTAGCCACTGACTCGAATTTCGACGAAACTAGTTTCATCTGATCCATAACGGTGAATTATTATAGGATTTCAAGTTTCGTAACGATAGGACTTGTCGTTTGATCGTACGGACTCGAAACGCCTAGAAATCAATTGAATTGAAATCAATTTGAAATAACTTGATTTTAGCATAACTTTTTCATACGATGGAATTTGGACCTAAAACCTGTTCCATTGATTTTAAAATATTTTAAACATCTATTTTGATATATGGGTTGACCCATTTTCGTTCCAGAGTTGAAGCGGGCTTTTCGGGTCGTTATCGTTCAATTTTCCAAACCAATCAAGCCCATTTATTTATTGTGTTCTACCTATATATATATATATGTGTGTGTGTGTGTGTGTGTGTGTGTGTGTGTATATCGTTGTAAATCCTAATAGTCTTTCTATTTCTTATTTCTATACATACAGAAATTTCTATTTCTCCTCTTTCTCAATGACAGACAAACTCTAAAATTCACAGCCCAATTTCAATTCAAAAATCAACTTCAAAAATTGAAACTCCTCAATATATATCGAATTGTATATCGATTTGAAGCTCTTGACGAGCACATCTCAGATTTGTAATTCGTTTTCAAATCTAAAGCTCTATATGTCCAGAAAATTGAGAACAATTCCACTGCGTTGCGACCAACTTAGTTTGATCGATGAATCGAAGGTACAGGGTTGCAGAGATCGTCGCACGCAGTACATCAGCGGTGGTCATTTGGAGATTTAATGGCTAGATTGATTGATTAAATTCGATTAGGGTTTAACCTAATCGACGGCGGCTGGGTAGTTTTCGTTGCCGATCGACAAGGTGACGCGTCAGGTTTTGGATGGAGGGCCAAGGCGAGGTCACGACAAGGAGTAGGGGGGTCGCGATCATCTCTGGTGGCGGCGGCTTCTAGGTTTTGGCGAATTGAAGATAGGTTCGAACGGCTACAGTGTGGAACGTGCGTACTAGGGCTTGCTGTAGAACGAGATGACATGTCTGAATGTTTGTGTTGAGTTTTAGTTTCGTATTATTTTATATAAATTTAATTTCGAGTCGCTCTAACTAGCATAACTCTTGCATACGAGGTCCGATTTACACGCGGTTTTCTCCGCTAGGATCGTATCAAAATTCCAGATATTTTGATACTGGTTTAGAAAAATTCCGAGACTGTTCCAATTTTGGGTTTGAATTGGATTTAAATTCTAAAAGGTGAGTGTTTTAACCCACTCACAACTTATAAAATTTCTTATGTTTGTTGAGTTGATTTATGATGTGATTTGAAATTTATTATGGCTTTTTGCATATTTTAAATCATCATCTCGGTTAAATTGAATTTATTGAATTAAATTGTTATTTAATTTGTTTTTGCATATAAACTTCCAATTAAATTATTATTTAATTTATTTTTGCATATAAACTATCAGTTAAATTGTTATTTAATTTATTATTGAATATAAACTGCCAGTAAATACCTGTTATTCATTACCTGTTCTATATTGATGTTATTGATTGAAGTGGATGACGATTGTGATAAATGTTTGATGATTGATATTGAATGAATGGATGTTGTATTTTATATTGTTATAAACTGCAAGTTGTTATGGATTTTTATTTTTCGGGATTACGGTTTGAAATGATATATAACCGTATTTATGTTTTAAATTACGGATTGAAATGATAAATATCTGTATCACTTGACCATAGGATAGAAAATTATATACAGACACCGTGGTCTATCTATATAAAAATAATTTGAAATTGATTTCTATGGTTTTTGGAAATAAATACATGGTTTTATATAAATATTGATTTTTGATATTAAATAAATGCTATTTTATATATATGGTCAAATTCTTGACTTGAGCTAAATTGGTTGATATAAATAAGTTTAATAATAAAGTTTGATTTTTATTTAAAATTTATGGTTAAGTATTTATTTAAATTATATTTTAATATAGAATTTATAATGATTTCAATAAATTAAGGTTGAAAGATAAATTGGAAATTGGTTTGAAATTGTATTCAATTGAGAATTTTAGTTAATAAAAATCGATTTGGGACTCATTGAAATTTAAGATGTTAAAGAATATGATTTTTAACTTGATTTTTTTGTTTAAGGTTATATAAATGAATATATCAAGTTTAAATAAAGTGAGGGAAATATTCAGTTATTTGAAATTGGAGTTTATTTGAATGATATTGGAATTATTAAGTAAATATCTCAAAACTAAATAATAGTAAACTGAATTTGATATATATATATATATATGTAGAGTTAATAGATTTAGTTTTGAAGTGTTGAATAGTGAAAGCTTTGAAATATATTGAAATGGTTTATTTGGAGATTCGAATCTATATTTGAAATCGATATAAATTGAAATGGTTTATTGAAAACCGAAAGTGAGTCGAAAGTTATGAATTGAGATTTAATTCAAAGTGAATAAAATTGTGAAGTCGAGGAAATTATTTTACTTTATAAAGTAATTTTAGTTTCAAACTATTTTATTTTATATACTATTTGAATATCCAAACCGTTTAAGCGGTGGAATTTAAGGTTTAGAAGTTATGAAATTCAAAGTATTATGTTTTGAAAGATTATATTTCAAGCGTTTGGTTTCGAAATATTATAATTTTGAAAGTGCTATGGTTTTAGAAAGGATATATTTGAAATAAAATGGTATCATATTGGTTTGGTTTTTGAAAGGCAATGATATTTGGTTTTAATGCATAAACTATTTTGAAAATGGCCGCGGTGTTATAATAACGTTTGGTTGTTAAAGATCGGGATTGGAAGTTGTCATACTCTCTGCCAACTCCGAAAACCACTTTAACAACCGTGTACGCGGTGGAGATTCCAGAATGAAGTAGGATGGTGGTGGCGTTCCTTTTAGGTATATACGTAGACCCAACTCCCGTGAGTAGGCATAAGGTGGCTAAAACAGGAGCGATTCTCGGGCCAAGGAGGTAGCCCCTCTTATCGAAAACACTCCTTCGATATTATATTCTGACTTTGGATTGATTTGGTGGCCACTTTTGATTTTTATTTTATTTTATGGGAGTGTGGCTCGAGCTGGACGGTAGAAGCTACTATGCTTTACCACCAGCCCGGATGCGTAATTGGTATATCTAAACTAGCATTGCCTTGTGTGTCGTGTCACCTACCCTAACACGCCTTGTATGAGTTTGGTTTTCTTTCGTAGCCCGTGGAGTATCCTCGGATGGCTTCCCGATCGGGAGGGACTATGATATTGGATGGACTACTGGGTCTAGTACGTGTTAAGGTGGAAAATGTAAAGCCTTAACGCTATTTAAAAGTAAGTTTATTTAACTACAGACATTATTGTAATAGCGAAATATTACTACATAGTAATAGTTTAACGGATCCTTAGGAGATGTGAATCCTGAGCATCTCTTAAGTTACTACACTCACATTAGACACTGGATAGGAGATGTCAAATCCCGTAAACATCTCCGAAGCCGTTTAGACTCATATTTATTTACTGTTGATTTAATTTACATAAGATCTTTTAGTTCTGACTCGAGTGTTTTGTCTTTTCAATTCGCTCGGGTCAGTCTGAGCATTTCAGGGTTCGAAGACCTTATTTCTGAAGGACGAAGACGAAGATTGCATTACTATTATTTATTATATTATTCCACTGCATTCATACTATTCCGCTACATTATTTATTATTCACTGGTATGTGTAACTCTGATATGTGTTGTATAAGTATAATCAAATGTTTTGTAAAACAGCTTCATGAACTGTTATTTAATTATTATATTTTATCATTCCGCTGTGAGATTCTGTCTTGTTTTATTTCTTCCTTTCTCTTATTCACCCCAATAAAAATTCGCCCTTTTAGTATGGTTTGAGTCTAACATGTGTGTCTGCCTATGCACTTGGAGGGTGCAGCATGATAGGGGGTTCTCGCATTTGGTTTGGTAGCAAGCGGATGACTTTTACTCCTACATGTACGTGTGAGGGTTGGTGCAGTCGAGAGGATGGCCGTAAAGGCAGAACACAGGTACCAATGTATGCTACGGTGGGCATTACCAGGTGTGTGGTTTATCGTCGATTTAAAGCGTGCAAAAAGGCTGGATGTTACATCAGGTATCAGAGCTTTGGTTTAGCGATAAACCTTAGCTTTGTGGGGTCTGACACTTTACTAATAGGGTAGTAATACCCTATGATGAGTCGCTGAGTGTATATATGCAAGTGAGTGTGTTTGTTAGTGTTATAAAAAGGTTTTAATATTGTGCTAAATTGTTTCGTTTTGTATTTATAAATTCTGGTTGGTGCATAGGACGCTATGACATCAATAGGGATTTCTAAACACTTAATAGGACAGGCCGACACAATATTTGTTTTGAATATAGGTGAATGAAATAATTTTGCCTGTTATATTTTCTGTATATAAAGTAATAAATTTTATAAAGGTTATATTTGGTTGTAATATATTGGTTGTTAGGTAGTGAAATTTATAAATATTGATTGGAAACAAAATTTGAAGAAAATAAAATAAATGAAATTTGGAAATTTTAGAACTTAAGTTCCAGGATTTTGAAATATGCTTTCAAAGGAATTTGGAACACAATAATATTGTTTATAAGTATTTTCTGATATAAATATTCCAATATAATTTGAAAGAATTATTTTAAAGGAATTTTGAAACGGAATAAGTTCCGTACTCCCCTCTCTGTCGTTGGAAAATAATTTCGGTGATGAGTGCACGCATCATTGACATTCATTTTCGAGTTTCAAGTGGGAAGACCACTGTAGTAGTTTTACTGCGGATTTGTTTTGATAAACAAATATAAATTTTACATTTTTTTAAATATAAGCGGATATACAAATTGTAAGCGTATATATCTATCTGTTATTTTAAAATGATTTGAAATTTAAACTGGTATTTAGTTCTTAAGTTTCCGTTAATTAACAGTTCTAATTATTGTAGTGCAATGGAATGTAACTAATTAATAATTGGAACCTTTAGATGAAATAAGAAACTAAATGTTAAGTTATAAATGAAATTACAATAAAGTTGAAATTTTTAACTTATATAAACGAAGGATATGATTATTGAACATCAAGTTAATTAAAATGAAATAAGATAAACTTGTATAATTTTCAATTGCATTCTTAAAAAGCATATATATAACTTACCAAAAGATTTAAAAGTTGAAATGTCTGATAAGAAAATGTAATAGAAAAATTTACAAGTAAACTTATGAATAGAAAGGTTCAAAGAATAACTTTTATAAATAAGAATTTGATATTTAGGGGTTATAAACTTAAGTTATAATTGAAATGTTATTATAATAAATGAGATAGAAAGCGAATATTGTAAATGAGTAATTAAAAACTTAAGTACATATATTGAAGTGCTAAATAACTGAATTACACATGAATACCATAAATAAATGAAAGTAAGTAATGAACAAATGAACGTAATACAATAAAAAGAAAATATACATGATATAAATGAATTGGAATAAAATTTAGTAAGAAGTAAATGTTGTGAAAGAAATTTATGAGAATAAACTTAAGTAAGGTTAAAAATTGTCGTTTGTTTAGTTTATGGTTGTTTGGGCAAGGATACTTTAAACATGTTTGGATGTATGAATAATTTATTTAGTTTCATCTAAGACTGTTAAGTAAATGGTGCACTTAATAGTTTATTTTCCATTCTATACAATTAAAAGTTTTTGAACCCAAACAACTATTTGTTTGTTTCATATAGATGGATAATTGAATTGTGTTGATTCTGTATGATGATTGTATGCTGTGGTTGCAATTGATTATTGTTGTTTGACATTGATTGTTTGCTAGTGGATGAACAAAATTAATATTTCATTCTATATAATTATTAACTCCTTTTAGATTATATAAGTGAAATGTGGATTATGGAAGCAATTACTACTGCTTTTGGTTTCATAAATAAGTGTTAATTGCCCAACAAATAGGTACGTTCTCGGATTTCGGTTTTATAGCGTTATTATATTGTTTTTCCCGCTGTTGGGATATATTATTTTGAGATATTATGATATATATTATTATATTTGATATTATATTTTCTCTCAAGCCTCCCCGTACAAAGGAGACTCTGCCGAAATTTTCCATAAATTTTAGACTTAGAAAAATTTTGAAAATGTTTTCCAAACTTTATTAGTTTGAGTATAAAAAGATTTAATGTTTATAAATTGGTATATTTTATTTTAATTAATTAATTTTGTAAATTATTTGTTTATAAATTTAATATTTTGAATAAGATTATTGTTTATTTAATTCTTTCTTTTCCCTTCTTTTCCTTTTTGGGGACGAAAAGATTTGAGCGGGGAAGAGTGTAACGACCCGTAAATTTTCGATAATTTAATTTGTTAATTTAATAAGGTTTTGTAATTTAATATTGAAGAAGATAAAAATTTGTGAATTGTTAATGAGAATAACAACTAGAATGAATTGTAACAATATAAATGTAAGTTAATTGTTAATAACTTAAATGAAATTCCAATGAATACTAAAATGATAATTAAACCAATCATTAACAATTGAAATGAAAGGTCATGTGAAATAATGAAAATTGTTATAATTGGTTATGAGGCTGAAATGTAAGAAACGAATGTAAATATTTAATTAGCTAATGGGTTAATAATATAGTGAGTGGTAATTAAATAAAATCAGAAGTATATAAGAATTATAACATTTGTTTGATAATAGGGAATTCATAAGTGTAATTAAAGTTATGGTAACACTTGTTATAAGTTACCTGTCTATTTGGTTTAATAATTAAAATGGAAATCAATTAGAATTAAATGAATCTTAATGTTATATTAATGAGAATTAATGCAATAACTAAAGGAGTGAATGTAATAAATACAAACCAATATTAATTGTAACCATGAGATGACAATTTAGTGAATAATAAGATTTAAAAACCAAATAAATGAATTTATTGAGAATTTAAATTTAAATTACCAGACAAATTGAAATTGAAATTAAATACCGTAAATTGGGAAATATTCAATGATAAATTGATGTAGAAATTTGTTTAAAGGATTCTAAATTTACCAAGTAATCCAAACCGATAAAATTTGAATTGTAAAATTGATTTAATTAACTTATTATTAAATTATTTAATTAATGTAAAAATAGCCATTTTGGCCACTGACTCGGATTTCGACAAAACCAGTTTTATCGGATCCGTAATGGTGAATTATTATAGGATTTCAAGTTTCGTAACGATCGGACTTGTCGTTTGATCGTACGGACTCGAAACGCATAGAAATCAATTGAATTGAAATCAATTTGAAATAACTTGATTTTAGCATAACTTCTTCATACGATGGAATTTGGACCTGAAATCTGTTCCTTGATTTTAAAATATTTTAAAACATCTATTTTGATATATGGGTTGACCCGTTTCCGTTCCAGAGTCGAAGCGGGCTTTTCGGATCGTTATCTTTCCATTTTCCAAACCAATCAAGCCCATTTGTTTCTATTGGGTTCTACCTATATATATATCATTGTAAATCCTAGCAGCCTTTCTATTTCTTATTTTTTACATACAAAAATTTCTGTTGCTCCTCTTTCTCAATGACAGACAAACCCTAAAATTCACAACCCAATTTCAATTCAAAAATCAACTTCAAAAATTGAAGCTCCTCAATATATATCGAATTATATATCGATTTGAAGCTCTCGACGAGCACATCTCAGATCTATAATTCATTTTCAAATCGAAAGCTCTATCTATCCAAAAATTTGAAAACAATTCTTGGCCATCCATTGTGTCGCGACCAACTTGGTATGATCGACGAATCGAAGGTATAGGGTCGCAGAGATCGTCACACGTAGTGCATCAGCGGTGGTCGTTTGGAGATTTAACGGCTAGATTAATCAATTTAATTTGATTAGGTTTAACCTAACCGATGGCGGCTGGGCAGTTTTTCATCGCCGATCGACGAGGTGATGCATCGGGTTTTGGATAGAGGGCCACGGCAAGGAGTAGGGGGTCGCAATCATCTCTGGTGGCGACGGCTTCTAGGTTTTGGCGAATTGAAGATGGGTTCGAACGACTACAGTGTGGAACGTGCATGCTAGGGCTTGCTGTAGAAGGAGATGACGTGTCTGAATGTGTCTGGTGAGTTTTAGTTTCGTTTTATTTTATATAAATTTAATTTCGAGTCGCTCTAGCTAACATAACTCTTGCATATAGGGTCCGATTTGCACGAGGTTTTCTCCGCTAGGATCGTATTGAAATTCTGGATATTTTGACGCTGGCTTGGACAAATTCTAGGACTGTTCAAATTTTGGGTTTAAATTGGATTTAAATTCAAAAATATGAGTGTTTTAACCCACTCACAACTTCTAAAATTTCTTATGTTTGTTAAATTGATTTATGATGTGATTTGAAATTTATTTATGACTGTTTGGCATATTTTAAATCATCATCTCAGTTAAATTGAATTTATTGAATTAAATTGTTATTTAATTTATTTTTGCATATAAACTGCCAGTTAAATTATTATCTAATTTATTTTTGCATATAAACTGCCAGCTAAATTGTTATTTAATTTATTATTGAATATAAACTGCCAGTAAATACTTGTTATTTATTACCTGTTCTATATTGATGTTATTGATTGAACTGGATGATGATTGTGATAAATGTTTGGTGATTAATATTGGATGAATGGATATTCTATTTTATATTGAGTTGCAAGTTGTTATGGATTTTTGTTTTCGGGATTGCGGTTTGAAATGATATATAACCATATTTATGTTTTAAATTACGGATTGAAATGATAAATATCCGTATCACTTGACCATAGGATAGAAAATTATATACAGAACCGTGGTCTATATATATAAAATAATAATTTGAAATTAATTTCTATGGTTTTTGAAAAGAAATACATGGTTTTATACAAATATTAATTTTAGATATTATATAAATGCTATTATATATATAGTCAAATTCTTGACTTGAGCAATGTATAAATTGGTTGATATAAATAAGTTTAGTAATAAAGTTTGATTTTTATTAAAATATAATGTGGTTAAGTATTTATTTAAATTATATTTTAATATAGAATTTATAATGATTTCAATAAATTAAGGTTGAAAGATAAATTGGAAATTGGTTTGAAATTGCATTCAATTGAGAATTTTAGTTAATAAAAATCAATTTGGGACTCATTGAACTTTGAGACTTTAAAGAATATGATTTTTAACTTGATTTTTTTGTTTAAGGTTATATAAATGAATATATCAAGTTTAAATAAAGTGAGGGAAATATTCAGTTATTTGAAATTGGAGTTGATTTGAATGACATTGGAATTATTAAGTAAATATTTCAAAACTAAATAATAGTAAAGTGAATATGATATATATATATATATAGAGAGAGAGAGAGAGTTAACAAATTTAGTTTTGAAGTGTTGAATATTGTAAGCTTTGAAATATATTGAAATGGTTTATTTGGAGGTTCGAATCTATATTTGAAATCGATATAAATTGAAATGGTTTATTAAAAACTGAAAGTGAGTTGAAAGTTATGAATTGAGATTTAATTTAAAGTGAATAAAATTGTGAAGTCGAGGAAATTACTTTACTTTATAAAGTAATTTTAAATTCAAACTATTTTATTTTATATACCGTTTGAATATCCAAATCGTTTAAGTGGTGGATGTTATGGTTTAGAAGCTGTGAAATTCAAAGTATTATGTTTCGAAAGGTTATATTTTAAGCGTTTGGTTTAGAAATATTATAATTTTGAAAATGTTATGGTTCTAGAAAGGATATATTTGAAATAAAATGGTATCGTATTGATTTGGTTTTTGAAAGGCAATGATATTTGGTTTTAAGGCATAAACTATTTTGAAAATGACCGCGGTGTTATAATAACGTTTGATTGTTAAAGAGACCGAGATCGGAAGTTGTCATACTCTCTGCCAACTCCGAAAATCACTTTAACAACCGTGTACGCGGTGGAGATTCCAGAATGAAGTAGGATGGTCGCGGCGTTCCTTTGAGGTATATACGTGGACCCAACTCCCGTGAGTTGGCATAAGATGGCTAAAACATGAGCGATTCTCGGGCCAAGGAGGTAGCCCCTCTTATCGAACACACTCCTTTGATATTATATTCTGACTTTGGATTGATTTGGTGGCCACTTCTGATTTTTTTGATTTTTTATGGGTGTAGCCCAAGGTGGCCGGTAGTAGCTGTTGCGCGTTACCACCAGCCCGGATGCGTAATTGGCATATCTACCCTGGCATTGCCTTGCATGCCGTGTCACCTACCTTAGCGCGCCTTGTACAAGTTTGGTTTTCTCCCGTAGCCCTTGGAGTATCCTCTGGTGGCTTCCCGATCAGGAGGGACTATGATACTGGATTGACTACTGGGACTATTACGTGTTAAGGTGGAAAATGTAAAGCCTTAACGCTATTTAAAAGTAAGTTTATTTTACTATAGACATTGTTATAATAGCGAAATATTACTACATAGTAAATAGTTTAACGGATCCTTAGGAAATGTGAATCCCGAGCATCTCTTAAGTTACTACACTCACGTTAGACACTGGATAGGAGATGTCAAATCCCTTAAACATCTACGACGCCTTTTACACTCATATTTATTTACCGTTGATTTAACTTACATAAGATCTTTTAGTTCTGACTCTAGTGTTTTGTCTTTTCAATTCGCTTGGGTCGGTCTGAGCATTTCAAGGTTCGAATATCTTATTTCTGGAGGACGAAGACGAAGATTGTATTACTATTATTTATTATATTATTCCACTACATTCATACTGTTTCGCTGCATTATTTATTATTCTCTGGTATGCGTAACTCTGATATGTGTTGTATAAGTACAATCAAATGTTTTGTAAAACAGCTTCATGAACTGTTATTTGATTATTATATTTTTCATTCCGCTGTGAGATTGTCTTGTTTTATTTCTTTCTTCCTTTTTCTTATTCACCCCAATAATACTTCGCTCTTTTGTATGGTTTGAGTCTGACGTGTGTGATTTATCTTCGATTTAAAGCGTACAAAAAGGCAGGATGTTACAGAAGAGGTATTTTCGATGTTGAAAATCTAAGTCCAAAAATGAGTCTAAAAGAAATGATATTTTGACATGGCTATGCTCAATATTTGAAGAAATAGTACACATGAAAGTTGTAGCCATGTAATTTCATACGGTTTGAAAAAAAAACAACCTCCATTTAATTAAGATATGAGAAAGATATGGTACGTAGAATAGGAGATAAGATTAAAGAAATGAAAGGGCAATTTACAAGTGATAAATCTAAGGTTTTTAGAAATTTGAAAATTCTTTGGTAGCCATTAGAGAACTCATGAAAGTTTGAAGGAGTTTTATAAAGTAGAGATGAAATGAGAAATGATGAGAATAAGGAAATTTGTAGATATATTAATTGTATAAATTAAATTACCAATTTACCCCTTATACTTTACCCTCCACTACCTTGCACCACCTCATTATGCTTGCCTCTACCCTTGTACCTATTGCCTACCCCCTTTTCCCCTTTATGTGCACCTTGGCCAATATGTTTTAGTATTTAAATGTACTTACGTTGGCTTATGATGTGACATTTTCTTTTATTAAATTATGCTTTAAACCTTATATACCTAAATATAAATACATACGTGTATGTATACACATACACACACTAATACATATATATCCTAACTTGTTTATAAATGTGCATAGTTACACTAAAGAGTTCATAATGTTTCCGACAACTATTAGCCGACGAAAATTCAAAAATTCGAAAAACGAATTCCGGTCATATTTTTTAATTTTCTTCGAACTAATTATTTTTGTAAACAAATTTGAAAATCTATTTCACCATCATTATTTATTATTTAAAAGAGTTCTATTTTGATTATAAAATCTATTATTTAAATATATAAAATTAATTAAATATTCTTAAATTAATGTGGTGAAATTCCAGGTCGTTACATGGACTATTGGCCCTTAGGTGATGTCGAGGCAATGGCTCTAATGAGAGAAATAACTCACAACCTACAACTCAACATGGTGGAATCACAAATTCAAGGCACGACCCCACGATCAGGACCACAAGGATGGATAACTAGCCTATCCGGTGGGTCTAATTCACGCACTCTCCATAGTGGCGTGAACTCTATGACGTAGATTTCCAATAAATACTCTCAACAGTACAAGTCCCGATGAGAGTGATAACTAATGCTCTCGACTTTAAAAGCCTTGACGAGAGTGACAATAACTACTCTCGATTATATGAGTCCTGATGAGAGTGCATCAACATAACAAATCCTCGACTATTAACCCTAAGAGTAGATAATGATACTCAACTAGTTCGTCCGCAGAGGATGCAACAAAAATATATTGTCGATGAGATAAGTCCCAACGAGAGAAATAACAAGTACTCTCGACTCCACATATCCTTACAAGAGCGTTACAACATATTAATTCCTCGACAACTAGTCCTAAGAGTAAACAATAATAACTCGACTAGTTAGTTCTAAAGGGATAGATCTATAAATCCCGACATATCTCCAGCTTATAACCTTTGGAGAGCAATGGAACTCTTGACTATAAGCTCTAAGGAGTCACCTCTGGACGATATCACAAATACATAACCCATCTTTAGGATATAAGTGACATCTACTCACCACTAGTAATCGAATAAGTACTACTTGAGTGTCCCATACCACATAGTATTACTCGAACTTTACTAGAAGCTAGTAAACTACACTCATCAAATCAAAAATTATTCTACAATATGAGTCAATATAATAACCAAAAAATTTCACCGAGTGTCCCATACGACCAGTACTACTAATCCATTTATTCAATATCCTTAATATATAGAATTAAATCACAAAATCATGAAATGTAAATCATTTCAATATGAACCATATACGAAAGAGGATTATTACTTGTTGATGCCAAAAGTGGGAATCAACACCCAATAGAATCTAGTAAAGATTAAATGAAGAATGAAATTAAAACAGAGAGCGGAAATTATAAATTAACACATAGAATTTTTATAGTAGTTCAGCAATTTTGGCCTACATCCACTTCATATTTTTATTGATATTCCACTTGATTATCATTGCAAGAGTGTTTGGATTAGCTGAAAGCCATTAGTACAAAAGAGAAGAATAAAAATGGCAGAGATTCGAAAGAGAAAGCAGCCCCTTTTCTGACACTATGCCTGCTCTATTTATACGGGAAGATGTGCACGGATCGGACCAAAATTTTGGCAGAAGGTTCAGGGGCCCAAGACGAGGCGACCCCAAAATTTGCAGACCCAACAGCGTCCATAATAGAGATCGGTACCGATCCTTATAAGTGCATCCAAATGGGCCGCGATTGCTTTGAGGGATCCCCATGACGTTAGCTACTTGCTCCCTAGATTTCATGCAATTTCGACGTATGGTTTGTGAGATATCGCATTTTCATGAAGTAGTGTTGCTTGAATTTTGATTTCTTCTGATCCCTTTAGAGGGATAGCTAGCGATCCCTCCAATTTGATCTAGATGCCATGCAATCCCTATGGGGTGTTCCGCACATCCTAATTAACTTATACTCCAGGTTTCATGTTGATAGCATCTGTAAATTTTGAGTTATTGACCGATCGTTGTTGCAATATGTAGTGAAAGCTGAATATGGAAGATTCCTTTTTATACTGGTCCCTTTTGATATGTGAAGTAATTTCCCATAACTTGTGCATACAAACTACAAAAGACTTGAACTTGGAATGGGGCCTTCCTTGTCACTCTGTATCAATCTTACTGAGTTTGGGACATTAATTGAGGATACATACCAATCCCCTATGGAAAGGGATAGGCATTGAACCCCCATCTAGGAGAGGCATTATTCCACACTTAGAATATTTTAGAGAGTCTATTTGTTGGCATTGGTTGACCGTCACTTCGTATCATTATCTGCGCTTGATCTCTAAGCCTAATAATCATCTCTCCATGTTGTCTTCCTTGATGATCACTTAGTCTAACTTGTCCAGTCAGCCTGAATATAGCCGGACCAAAAGGCCGGATAACACTTGCCCACCAAAGTACGTCTTGTAGCATACATGATGTGCTTTGAATCATAGCAAGTCAGAGTCACCAGAAAGAAATCCATCAAGTTTCCTGAATAGTCGTTGTCTTTCCATTTGATCCTCCTAAAGTGTTGCATCCCTCTTTGATCATCATGATTTTTGGTCAATTTTTAGTAGCATAAATTCAGGATTGTATTACATCAATTGCTTTATGTGTCTGATTCTACAGGACTAGCAAGCTTTGGCTATCTGATCCAGTTTTTTCTTTAATAACTCCAAGTGAAAATTCAATTTCTGTCGATTTCAAGAAGTCAATTGTTTTTTAATATACACGTGCACGTTCAGGTACATGTTCTTATCATTGGCTCCCGAATGCGTTTATACACTCATGAGTCGTCACCAATTACTGCTAATTTAATTACAATTGGATCACAATTTCTTATTTATAAATTATTTTAATGAAATAGGGGTTGTAAAAGGTCACTCCTTCAAGTTCTACAAGGGTGACGGCCTTAGAGTCATAGGCAAAGGTGAATGGTGTATGGCCAGTCATGGACTTGTAGGTGGTTCTGTACGCCCATAATGTTGATGAAAGTTCGTTGATCCACTTGCCTCTGGCCTTGTCCAAACATTTCTTCAGAATGGACTTTATGATTTTGTTCATAGCTGCTTGAGGGCGAGAAACTACCGCAAATCTCTTTTCAATATGATGCCATCGGTAGAAGTTTTTAAATTTAGCGCCGTCGAGTTGTGTTTCATTACCAGTTATAATGGTTCATGGAAGGTCATAATAACAAATGACTTTCCGGACAATGAAGTTGATTATCCTATTTGTATTGCTTGTGGTTAAAAGTTCTTATTCTGCCATTTGGTGAAGTAGTCAACTGCTTTTAGGATTCTTATTCTGCCTATTTGATCGCGTATTTCGCACCACCTTTAGGATTGGTAAGAAGACAATGAAGTCAATGCCCCCAAGTGGCAAACAGCTATGGACAAGTAATTTAAGTAATTTCCATCGGCGGGGCTCTCAGAATTATTATGAACATCTAGCACTCATCGCATTATCTAGCGTGATCGGCTGCATCTCGATTAACAATTGGCTAGTAATACTCGTAGCAGAGTATTTTATTTGTCAGGGTTTGCCCATTGGTGGAATCATCGCATTCTTCTTCATGGAGTTCTCTCAGGACTCGTTTGATATCATCATGGGTGGTATACCGAAGCAGGGGAATGAAGATAACCCTTTCTATACATGACTCTTTCTTAGATGATGCAACGTGAAGCTTTGAGGAGGATCCATCATATCTGCTAGTCGGTGTAGACATCGATGAGGCGAGCCTGGAAGTAATGATGAGCCTTTCGTGATGCAACCAACGGGTAGTACGCGAACTTTTCCAGCTTTGAGTAGTTACTCTCAACACCCATCAATCGCCTAATAACATAATATACTGGCCTCTCGATCTGGTTCTCTTCGCATAGAATTGCAGTGCTTATGGCATGTACCAACATAGCTAAATAGACGTATAAATCTTTGTGATCCGTTGGCTTGGATAGGTTAAGAGGTCTCTTTAAGTGATCTACCAGAGTGGTGGCCCTGGAAATGAATCGACTTTGAATGATGACCTTCCCATTTAGGCTCCATACCTTCTAGACTGTCTTTGGTACTTGGATGTTTCGGATTGCTTGAATCTTCTCGAGACTGGTTTCGATTCCATGAGAGTTAATGATGAAACCTTGAAATTTCCCTAACACAACGCCGAAAGAGCATTTCAAGCAATTCAGTTTCATTTCATATTTTCATTCAATACTGAACATCACTGCTAATTCATCGATGTGGTCGTTTGATCATCGTGACTTTATGAGCATATCCTCTATATATACTTCCGTCGGTTGCCTGATCTGGTCTAGGAACATCCTGTTGACCAGTCTCTGGTAAGTAGCTTCAGCATTATTTAGTTTAAATAACATCACAACATAATATAGCCCTAGATCGGTAATGAAGTGGACGTGCTTCCAGTTGAGGGCATGCATGAGGACTAGGTTGTACCTGGAGTACATATCCATAAAAGAAAGCAGTTCATATCTAGCGGTTGAGTCTACCAACTGGTCGATCCTCGAAAGTGGAAAGCTGTCTTTCGGACATGCCTTGTTCAGGCCTGAGTAGTTGATGCATGACCGCTACTTTCCATTAGCTTTTAACCAATGAACTGGTTTGATACCCATTTCGAGCAGAGGGTGTCACGAGTAAACCTATTGTTTTTTAGTTTATCCACCCCCTCTTTAAGTGTAACGAACATTTCCCGATCCATGTTGCATTGCGTTTGTTTCGCTGGAACATGCCTCGGGTCGATATTTAATAAATGGCTCGCGATAGTCGGTGAGATCACATGCATGTCAGAATGGATCCAAGTGAACACATCAAGATTCATTCAAATAAAGCCAGCTAATTCTGTCATTATCATTGCACTGAGTGTGATCCGATCTTCAATATCCATGATGGGTCGCCATGGATGACTGTAATGTCGACTGTCAGCTCAACGGGTGCAATCTGGGACTCTTTGAGTTCAAATGTAACTATTTCGTATAACAATCAACGTGAAATATGGCTGGGACGATCAATGATGATGGTTTCTTCGGTCGAATCCCAAAGTCTCATCATGAGTTATTAAGTCTGATAGTGAAGGGCTCTAAATGCTTTGAGCGATTATCTGTAAATGGCCAAAAAACAGTTTTGGAAGCATGTTGAAGAAAATGTCGAGTAGGGGTCAGCCTCATGTTGCACGCAACTGCATAGCTGGCTCTTGCTTTGAGTTTGAATCTGCTTGTATATTCGAGCAACGCACTTTCCATTCAACGTATTCATGATCCGTTTCCCGTCGTTCAGGTTGGAGTGATAGTCAGTTGCCTATGAGCTAGGGCATCGATTCGATGATTCTTTCTCTAGGCATCCTTTCGGTCGTAGCCTTGATTCATTGTAAACATTATATATAAGTTTCAATATTGAGCTATCGCAGACTGTCTTTGGTTGATCACACTTCTTCTCCAGTCTCGGGTTGATAAATGTACGGCATGGATGGTTGAGTCTCGTCCTAGCTATGTTTATACTCCTATCTAAGCTCAAAAGACATAGGATTGATCGATGAATGGTCGGCTCACATTCATCCTGTTTCTCGCTCTTGCCCCTAAGTTTGGGGCATACATCGATAAGTAGGAAGGAAAGCCATGTCCACTTTAGTTTTACACTCTTTCCCGTTGAATCGCGGGATCGGGTTAGGTGATTGAAGGCTGAGTCTCTCCTATCCCGAATTGTATTCTGGTTTTTTCTTTTATAGGAATACGTCGATGCTCTGTCGGATTTTGATTATGAGTTGGGTATTGGATGGTCAACCACATCCACTTTGATTCATATTCTCTAATCAGACCTAGGGGTAGATTTGGCTCAGGTGCAGTCGGGTCATGCTCATCCGGTTTCATACTTCTCCTGATGGATCGAAGGAGGGTGTTGGAGAATTAATGATCAAGTCTTCATGGTTTGTTCTCCTATCTGCACTCTGGTCATCATAGTTTTTTGAGGGACATCTAGGTCACATCAGTTTTTGTTTGGTGTGGATCAATATTGATCGTTAACCCAGTGACATAATATTTTCGGTCGCTCGTAACATCGGACGTCATTCTGATCAATTTTGCAGTAAGGCCTCCTTGCTGTTGTTGACTTAAGTCGTAAAGAACGCTAAACCAGAGCTATAGTGAGCTGTCATATTCGGCTTTTAGTGATTTGTACTCATGCCCCCAGCATTGATCTGGCGAGCCCAGAAATCGGACGGTCGAATTCAATCCTTAGTGATTTTATACTCCTCATGTTGATTACAGGCCGGAGTTATTGGGTTAGAGAACAGTCGAAATTTGTTCATCCGTCCATTGAGTTCATAAGTCAATCCACGCTCTGGGGACTTAGAATTATTTTGTGAGCAGTCGGTTCAGTCCAGATTATTTATATTCCAGTCCGCACTCTAGGGACTTAAAGTTTTCTCGTGGACAGTTGTGCGTCCGCCCATGACAGTCATTTTTCCGTCGAATGGTTTATACTCTAGTTTGCAGTCGGGGACTTAGGTACTATAGTCCGTAGCACTACAACAAACTGGGGCTTTAATAGGGTTTAAAAAACACTATTATAGCTTACTATAGCATTTAAAAGAAAAATATGGAATGACATGCTATGATATTTTAAATAGCAAGAGGTAAAACGCTATGGAAAATAATTTTTCTATAGCGTTTACTCAATGCTATTAAGAAAAAACGCTATGGGAAATATATCCACGGTTACTTTCTATAACGTTTAATATGCGTATTTCTATAGCATTTTTATGTATATTTCTATAGCATTTGTTGTGTATACTTTCCACAACATTTTGTTTAGTTTTATTATATAGTTTTATATATCGTTTGTTTACCATGTAAATGGTTACTTTCTATAGCGTTTTATGTATGACAGTGTTTATTAAATGCCATGAAATAAAATATCAATTTATATAAAAAAAATTTTGAGAAGAACGGGTGTGTAGCGTGGAACTACACAGCCGATTAAGCATAATATTAACATAATATATTGTGATCAAAAGGCCTGATCACTGGCTGAAGGAAGTTTATGAAGCGACTACATTAGACAAACAAACCAAAAAAACACAACTTGCATTCTAGACCATTATGAACATAAGGATGATTCTGTTAGTGCAGCAATCAAGTAACACAAAAAACATTCCAGAAGAAGTTGTAGCAGCAGCGTTAGGAGTGAGGGTTCTGGCACGGTGGCGCGGCCGAGGAGGAGCTACCCACCGATTCTGGTTAGGGGGATCTGGGGATGCGGAGACGGAGTCTGGCTGGGGTGGAGAAGCTGGAACCTGACCAAATTTAAAAACAGTGATTATTCTATTGCAAATTTGGACCGTCGAAATATTGGGTTGTTAAATACACGGGCATTTCGCTCTTTCCATATCACCCAACAAAAAATGGCTAGAAGCGAGTCGGTATTAGGATCTGGAGCATTATACTGCCAGAAATCATAGAAGTTGGAGACTACTGGAATGAGACCGAGAATATGAGCACAAGAAGAGGCCTAAATGTAGCAAGAAAAGTCACAGTCGAAGAAAAGGTGGTCTATCGATTCGTGTTCCAGATTGCAGAGGGGACAGGTCGGGTCCGAAGGGATGTTGAGGCGGGCGAGGCGGTCTTTGGTGTTGATACGGCCATGGATCAGACACCATTGGAAAAATAAGATTCGGGGGGGGGGGGAAGGTGACATTTCCACAGGCGAGCGAAGGAGAAAAGTCTTCCCGGGTGGTTAAGAAGAGGTAGCACTGAGACACAAAGTAGTGATTGGAGGGAGATAGGGACCAGGTGTAAAGGTCCGGAGAAGATGGTGTCAGGTTGACGGTTTGGAGTATATTGATGACAGCAAGGTATTCACGGAGCAGATTATTGTTGAGGAAGGAAGAGGGGCAGAGAGATTGAGTGTTAATGGAAACAGCGTCGGACACTGTGAGAAGCTTGTGTGCCGTGGAGGCGAAAAGGTTGGGGAATCTGAGGTTTAATGGGGAGTGCCCGGACCAATGATCAAGCCAGAAAAGGCAGTTGGATCCGTTACCTAGGAGTTGGTGAAAGAGGGATTTAATACGATTGATGGAGGATAGGACGCCGGACCAAAAGGGGGAGGGTTTATTAATGGGAGCTAGGTGGAGGACGCGAGATGGATTGTTAAGGTAGTGAACAGAAAGGATCCAGTCTTTCCATATGAAGAATCCAGGTGTCAAGGTACGCCAATGCCATTTCCCCAAGAGGGAAAGGTTAAAAGTTCTAAGGTTGACAATACCTAGGCCACCATGATCTTTGCTTAAGCAAGCTATTTTCCAGCTGACAAGGCATTTAGCCTTCCCCCCATTCCATAGAAAGGACCTTCTAATGGAGTCTAATTTGTTTGAAACCCAGATCGGAAGTTTATGGAACGAAAGCCAATACAGGGGGATGGAGGAAAGGAAAGATTTAATCAGCACTAGACGACCAGCAGCCGAGAGAGCGTCTGCTTTCCAGCCCGAAAGTCTGGATTCAATTTTGGAAATGAGGGGAGCCCAATCGGCACGATGAAGTTTGGTTGGTCGTAAGGGGATACCGAGGTAGGAGATTGGGAATTGAGCGATATTACAGTTGAGGACAGAAGCGACAGAGGGGCCAAGGTGGTCGGAGCTACCAAGAATGATGATGGAGCTTTTCTGGAAATTGATGGCAAGTCCGGAAACAAGCTCGAAGACGTATAGGAGAACCTTCAGTCTGTGGGTATGATTGGGCGTGGGTGAGACAAAGAGAATAGTGTCGTCAGCGAATTGGAGATTAGAGATGGATAAGTTGGAGTTTGGGGGGCCAATACCGGTGAGGTAGTTGTTTGCGGTTGCTAGTTTAGACATACGGTTGAAAACATCTTCCACCAGGACAAAGAGCAGCGGCGAGAGGGGGTCACCCTGTCTGAGGCCGCGAGCGGATTTGATATGACCCCCTGAAGAACCATTAATCCGGATCGAGGAAAGACTTGAGGTTAGGATGCATTTTATCCAATCACACAATTTCACGGAGAAGCCTCTGTGGGACAAGAGTTGAAGAATGAAGTTCCAATTAACCGAGTCGAACGCCTTTGAGAAGTCTAGTTTGAGGAGGACTCCTGGCAGGCTGTTTGTGTGGCAAAAGGAGATGGCCTCTTGTGTTGCCGCCACACAGTCTAATATATTGCGGCCCTGAATAAATGCAGATTGTTCCTTGCCAATCAACTGGTTCATATATGGATGGAGACGATTAGCTAGGACTTTAGTGAACAGCTTGAAGGAGGTGTTGAGAAGACTGATGGGACGGAAGGCAGTCAGGGATTTGGCACCTATGGATTACGGGATGAGAACAATAATGGAGTAGTTGAGACGGGAAATGGTCATTGGGTTGGAGTGGAATTCGGAACACAGATCCAGAAGATCAAACTTGATGACGTCCCAGAAATGCTTGAAGAAGGAAGGGCCAAAGCCATCAGGGCCTGGCGATTTGTTATCATCCATATCTTTTTGGGCCGCTAAGATTTCTTCTTCGGTGTAGGGAGAGTCAATTTGGATTGGGGTGGATTGGGGTAAAGGAGGTTCTAGTCGATTGGGGGGAGGGGGGAGGAGGGTTGGCCAAGGATGGAACGGTGAAAGTCGGTGAAAAGGTTTAGAATTTCTGGCTGATCAGTGATGGACACATCATTATGAATTATTTCGGGGATGAACAGTGATCGGCGACGGCCGTTAGCCAGTCTGTGGAAATAGGCCGTGTTTTTGTCGTCGTCCGCTAACCATCTATCTTTTGAACGTTGTTTCCAACTAATTTCCTCCTGCTTCAATAGTCTTCCAAGTTCTGCTTCAAAACTTTTAAGTTTGTGTGACTCAGACTCATCGAGTGGGCGAGATTCCTCCAAGATGTTCAGCTTGAGGATTTCATCTTGGGTGGAGGCAATACGGTTCCTGAGTGAACCCCAGATGGATCTGTCCCAAGGTTTGAGGAGTCTTCTAAGCGATCTGAGTTTGCCAACTATCCGTGCAGAGGCTGAGGTGGAGTTAATGGGTTGGGCCCAAGCTGTTTTGATAAATTCGTCAAAGGAAGGTTCAAGGAGCCAGAGTCTTTCAAACCTGAATGGTCGATTATGGTCTGTGTGGGAGCCCGTATCTAGCACCAGGGCACAAAGGTCTGAGAGGACAGATGCTAGGCCATGGCAAGTTGACAGGGGGTGAATATCCTCCCATGCAGGGTTGAAGAGAAAGCGATCTAGTTTGGCTAAAGCGGGGGCTTGACGTCTATTGGACCATGTGAAGAGACGGTTGTTGATAGGGGGTTCGATTAGAGAGCATGAGCTGATGAAAGCATTGAAGACATCTGAGTCAGACGAGAAATTTCCTGAGTTTCTTTCATCGGGGTGTCTGGTTGTGTTGAAGTCACCCCCGAGTACCCAAGGTCCATTAATATGAGATGCAAATTCCAAGCATAAATTCCAAAGTTCTGCCCGTTCGTGGGAGGATTGGGGGCCATAAATGTTTGAGAAGAAGACAATGGTGTTGGTCTGAAGGTGGATAAGGGCAACGTGGAGGACAAACGGCTGGTGAATGGTTTGGCTAAGGGACCATACAGATTCATTCCACATGGTAATGAGACCCCCCTGGAGCCAATAGCATTTGTGTGGGCCCACCGCGAGAGTCGTGGGCCACCAATTTGTCGAAAAAGGGCTGGAGATGGGTCAGAGAGTTTAGATTCTTGGAGCAGGAGGATGTCGGTGTGTAGGGGGGACAGGGACGAGCAGACTGAGTGCCTTTTTGATGGGTCCCCTAGCCCACGAATATTCCAGGAGACAATTTTCATTGGAGAGAGGAAAGACGCTCTTGTTCTAGGGTTTGCATGGCAGAATAATGCTCGTCCAGTATAGTCACTCCCATGCAACGGGCTAATTTCTTGTTTAATCTAGAATTAGCAGAAGAAAAAACTACAGGTTCGTAGAAACTACCTGTAGCTCCAGGTAGAGACAAGGCTCTAGTGGTCCTCGAGCTTCGCCGTATAAACGCTGGGGAAAGACCATGTGTACCAGGCTGGGCAGGAGCTGAAGCAGGCGGGATAGCTGGGCGAAAAACTGGTGCTGGGGTTGGGTCGGAAGGTGGGATCTGGAGGTAGAGGGGAGTAGAGAGGTCTAGGTCAAGGAGGGGGTCCCATCTTGGTGGGGCTGGATCGGGGTTATGGGGTAATATACAGTCATCAAAGTTCAAAGGTGGGGTGGGAGAGGCTGGCTCGAAATTCATGGCGTCGAAACGATCATCAGGTCGAGTTCATCAGAGGGGATGCCAAGGGGATCTTCGAAGCATTTAAACTCTCTTTCTACGTCAATGCCTAGCGGGTAGGTCTCCGGTCTGAAGCGGGGGTGTGAATGATCCCATCGAGAGACCGATATGAGGTAATCAGAGTTGTTGAGGCGAATCCGGTATGAAGTGGAGGCTGGGACTCCCATCAGAAATTGCATCTTAACATAGAGTTGGCGGCGGTCAAACTCAGACCACTCGCATCTGTCAAAATCAATGAGACGCCCTACAGGATTAAGTGCGGACCGGACGGCATCTCGATTATTTCGCAAGGGTTCCGGAAAACCTTTGATGGATGCCCAGCTGGGCGGTTCCAGTTCGATGGATGGCGGCGGTTCGTAGTCAGGCCAAGCTTCAAGATAAATCGAACCCCTTTGGAGAGTACCTTGCAGTTGAGCGCGGCTGTTTTCGAGTGAATGGAGGGGCAACAGATCAGGAACCAATTGCTGTCTAGTAACAAGATTGCCCATTCTTCTCGGCCGAAGGTGGAGGACAGGACAACATTGAGGCCCTCCACACTCCAGATGCCATTGATGATGGTTGCGGTGATATAATGTGAGAAGTCTGCCATTGGGAAGTGAGGAGAAGGCAGAAAAGGATAAAGGGAAGGTGCAGGGGATTTGTTTTGGAGAGGAGACGGGGAGTTATGGTGATTGGATGGATTGGAGATAGTGGGGTTGAATGTGGGTCCAGCTGTGGGGCGATTTGATGTCTGCGCACGTGGGGGAATGGGATTGGAAGCGCCAGAACTATGTTTTGGTATTTGGGAAAAGGGTGCAGAGGGATGATTACTCACAGTAACCGATGAGTTTTTCAGAAGTCTCAAGGCAGAAGATCTGGAAGGACAACGGGCGCAATAATGACCAAAAAATCCACAGTAGTAGTAGATTCTGGGGTCCCCACAGTTGGTAGCCACGTGGCCCAGACCAGCGCATTTGAAACACCATTTTTTTTATTTTAAAAATTCAAAAGTTTGGCGGTAAGAATCAAAAAGCGGGAACGGGCGCCGACGATTAAGTTTGGGAGGGGTTGGCAGAAGTGGCTGGAAGTTGGATGACGGAGCGGGGCGGGGGGTTGCGGCTACCTGGACGTAGGTTTTACCTTTGGGTGGGTTGTCTGTGTGGAAGGGTTTTAAAATCGATGAAGGCGGAGCTGTTTCAGATGACCGAGACAAGTATTTCGAAGGGACGAAAGCGATGCCAATGAGCGAAAGAGAAGGAGCGAACGATGGAGAGGGTTGTGAGGAGGAGGAGGAGGGGGAGGGGGCTGAACGATGAGACGCCATTTTGTTATATCCACTTTTAAACAAAAAGATTATCAATTTATATAATTTTGTTGTTGCTTTTTTAGCGTTTACACATAATATTTATTTACCATTTCTTCTCTGCATACAAGTATAACCGATTTTCATTGATAGAAAATATGTAAATTAAAGCACATTATTTCATACATATTCTTCAAACAACCTTTTCCATATCCATACATAAAGTTTCATACATACAGTTCAAACATCTTTACTCATATCCATACATAATGGTTTATACATATTTACATCGACAACTTACCTATAGACTAGTCAAATAGTTGATTTCATCTTGCTTGCTTTTGATATTCTCTCTCTAATATCTGCAATATTAAGAAATCAAGATGTTACACTACTAAATGTTAAAGTATCAAAGGCACAAAAAATTATCTCTATAGATGCAAATAGGGGCAGAATATCAGATTAAACCGCATTTCTTATTAAGAGAGGTAGTTTAATATATGCCACTAAAAAAGGAGTCCGTACTAAGCATTAGAGGTAGATCCAGTTGTATAACCGCCTCTATAGTCTGTGTTGCCATGTAAGATTGAGTGGATAATAGAGGTATTCACAACATTAATTCAAAAACAATAGGGGCCAAACTATGCGTCATTATTTGCTGGGCATGAAATATAATTTAACTAGTATAACCGCACAACGGTGGAGAAACCGACCGTTTGATTGTATAACTTTGATAAGAAATATACATTTAAAAAATTTGTTAATATTACTTAAACATTAAGTGATAATATGTTGGAAAATAATAAATTGAGATTTGAATCTGAAAATATGAATTTCAAATTTAAATATTAATCAAAACATTCAAAATTGTCGATTTGAAATTGAAAAGTTGAAAATTTTTAAAATCATAATAGATTTGAATTTGAAATCTTTGATGCGCAAAATAAAAGGAGAAAGTTTGAAAACCGCGATGAGACAAGATTCACGTTTTTAGAGAAACCGCGATGAGACAAGATCCACGTTTTTTTGGCTTCAGGAAAATTGATTTTGGCTAGTAGAAGTAGGCAAACCTCCCTACGGTCGGTTTGATAAACAAATAGAAGCATACAGAAGTGCTCATAATAATTTTAAAATAGTAGGGGCTAATATTTACGTTACTTTTTAATACAAAAATTGAGTATGTACTAGTGCCTCTAATAGCGAAAATAAAGTAACTGAACATCACACCACACAACACCACACCATCCCTATACCAGCACACATCAGGTATATACAATATTATACCCAAAATAAATGAAAATCACATTATTAACACTTTGACAAGGACATATTGTACAACATGATCTTCTATCGTTAACACAACATTTCATATGGTAAAGAAAATATTTTCAGTAATGCAAACTTTTTGATCAAGCAAGTATATTAGGTAAATACTATATTACTAATCTAAGACCAACCTTGCCTCAAAACACATACATGTCAATAAGTTACTTACTAAAATGTTGTGGCTGCATACAAAACTCTGTTGCATAGGATTCAAAATGAAACTTCATCCAACTTAGAGGATCGATCTTTTTCATTGCAGCAAATCAACAATGGTCATCTTCAAATTTGTAGTTAACATAGCTTTCCTATGATGGGTTACAAATATTTATCAACTCCCATCATATTTAATTGAAAGAATATAAAATTAAAGAACATAATTATCTTTGCATAGTTATGATACAAATAAGTAAAAACATAGTAGCATTCTTGGTAAATTCAAGACAATAGCATAATATTCTGCACTTTTCTATTGAAACTTATCATTTCAAATCAAATGTGAGTAGTCATATTCTAATATTTGAGTTTAAGATGAGGTTGGCATCATGCAACAGTTTATGTTGCCTTATTGTTTCATAATTGTTCTAACATCAGAAAATAACAAACATTATCATATGTAAATAAATAAATCATATTTAATACATGTACATTATTCGTAATTGTTCTAACAATAACGTGGTTATTTTAGATTTGTTCTAGCTATGAAGGCTGCTGTGAGAATTGATCATACCTAATGATGGCTGTTGTACCTCCTTATTGAAGGCTGCTGTGAAAATTGAAAGTATTAAGATTTTTAAGGAGCAAATTAAACATAAAAGGAGAAAATGGTGATAGTGAACGTGACTGGTTTATTTTCATTCAACTGCCGATTTACTTTTGCACTTCCCTTTTCCACCGTTAAAGCAAAAAAATGACCGCTGCTTTTCTGTTGCTCCTGAAGACGTTGCTAGCATCCTAAAATATTTGCAGTTATATACGTTTTTGTTATATTATATTTATGGTCCAAAGAGTAGTCTATGCTATAACATGTCTAGAATGGTGAATTACAAAACAAGTGGGAGAGGGTAGTAGATCCTAAAGTTTGAATTTTTTATAATTAAACTGCTTTTCTAACTGTGATGGTCTAACTATATATTTGACTTCTTTGATTAAAAACGTACTTATATTTCTATTTAATATAATCTCTTTTGTTACTTTATTTCAGAGTTAAAATAAATCAATACACGTAGCTCCAATGATTTTTCAAGCGTCAATAGTTTGGATCAAGATAGTGCTATCATAACATGTATTTATTTATGCTGATGTGAATTAGAAGTATCTGTACTATATTGTTATTATTACTGAGTTAGATTTCAAGACCGCATAAGCCTTTTGAGTATTTTGTGAAATAAATAGTCGCGACTCCCATCTTTTTCTTTTGTAACATCTCTTATGAGATCCTTTTAATTCTTCTTCCTTTCTACAATCAACCATCTTCTAAATAAAAATACATAAGATCTTCTTTTGATGGTGAAGAAAAAATTCCATTATTAAAAAAAATTCTACTATTCTGGAGGGCGTCCTCAAAGTCTTCTAACCCCTTGTTCGCATCGCTTTGCTAGGTTTTCTCTTACAGGAAATCTACACCATCACGATTAATTTTTTTCCTAATTTATTGCATCCACTCTTTCCACTAACTTTTCATTGAAATAGACGAAAATGGTGACAATGTAATCGGATCGAAAGAGGTAATCAACGCGAAGAACTTTGCATAGAGGTTAGTCTAATTCGTCTTCTATACTTCGAAATCATAATTCATTTTATCCTCGATTAATCATTTTCTATGTTTCTTCTAGCTTTCAGATTGAAATTTTAAATTATGTTTATGATTTGAGGCTTTAAGGAGAAGTCGTTGATTTATTCATCAAAATAGACAAAAATGGTGATAGCGTAGTCGAATTGGAAATAGCAATCAACATAAACGTAGATGTTGGTCTAATTCTTCTTCTATACTTCGAAACCCTAATTCGTTTTATCCCTGATCAATCGATATATATGTTTCTTCTAACTTTTGGATTGAAATTTTAAATTTTGTTTATATTTGAGGCTTTAAGGAGAAGTCGCTGACTTTTTCCATAGATATCTTTAACAATCATTGGTCAGATGGATACAACCTAATTATTTTTATATTTTACATGTTTACTCCTAGGTGAGAAAAACTATCAAAATGAATTAACCGAGGAAAACAAAACGAAAACTGACATTCAGTGAGTAAGACTAGTATACAACAATTTAAATGGAGATTCCGCACAAGTTAAAAAAATTGATATAAAGAAACAAACATTTACAAATAATAATAGAAACTGTAATTATCCAAAAAAGTTAAAGTTTTATTATCTATATATCTTATTGTGAGCCAAGGTAGTTAACATAGTGAATTTTTGTCTAATTTAACTTTATTATGTGATGTTCTCATATTATCTATGTATCTTATAGGTTAACTTAGTTATGATTTTGAGCTAATGTATATTCATGTAGAAACGGGCAGTTTATGTCGTATCACTATATTATGTCAAAAAAATTACCCTAGTTTATTGCATACACTCTTTCCACTAACTATTTATCGAAATAGACAAAAATGGTGACAGTGTAATTAGATCGAAAGAGGTAATCAGCATGAAGAACTTTGCATGGAGGTTATTTTAATTCTTCTTCTATACTTTGAAATCGTAATTCATTTTATCCCTGATTAATCAATTTCTATGTTTCTTCTAACTTTCAGATTGAAATTTTAAACTAGTTTATGATTTGAGGCTTTAAGAAGAAGTCATTGATTTATTCATCAAAATAGACGAAAAAGGTGACAACGTAGTCGAATCGGAAGTAGTAATCAACACGAAGAACTTTACATAGAGGTTGGTCTAATTCTTCTTCTATACTTCAAAACGCTAATTCGTTTTATCCCTGATCAATCAATTTATGTGTTTCTTCTAACTTTTGGATTGAAAATTTAATTTTTGTTTATAATTTGAGACTTTAAGGAGAAGTCGCTGATTTTTTCCATAGATATCTTTAGCAATCATTTGTCAGATGGGTACAGTCTAATTACTTTTATATTTTACATGTTTACTCCTAGGTGAGAAAAACCATCAGAATGAATTAACCGAGGAAAACAAAACAAAATTTGACATTCAGTGAGTAAGACTAATATATAAGAATTTGAGTGGAGATTCCTCACAAGTTAAAAATATTGGTGTAAAGAAACAAACATTTAGAAATAATAATAGAAACGGTAGTTATTCAAAAAAGTTAAAATCTTATTATCTATAAATCTTAGTGTGATCCAAGGTTGTTTACATAGTGAATTTTTGCCTAATTTAACTTTGTTATGTGATGTTCTCATATCATCTATATATCTTATAGGTTACCTTAGTTATGATTTTGAGCTAATGTGAATTCATGTCTACACAGGCAGTTTATGTCATATCACTATATTATGTCTGAACATATTTATCTAACAATACTTCTCCACATTAGTATGTTAAAGTAAATTAATCCAAGTGTTTGACAGTTCATTTCACTATATTTTTTCAATTCTGGTACTTATATGCATTGTATTTGATCAGGAGTACTAAGTGGAAGACCACAACTCTACATGCCATCTTTTTTGGTAGGTAAAAAATTATTTCTGTGTGCATATATGTAGACTATGATTTTAGTTCCTCATATAACTTGATTTATACCGAAATATATAACCATGTTGTACACAGATTCTACAATTGCAAGGTATCTACATTGATGGGTATGTCTGAGCATACATTCTTTGCAATATCGCTTATGTAGGGATACTATAAAGGTACATTATTATCAATACGGTAATATTGAAATAGATAATTAGATGTTGTAAAAATATACCATACCACTTTGATCCAATTATTTAGTAAAAGTACTGTAACCTTCCTCTTAAATATAATGAATAGTGTCTTGGTCACCAAAAATATATGATATCTTAATGCTAATTCATTAAAAAATTATCATTGATGCTCTATTTTCTTTACATATATTCACGATTTGAAGTAATTTTGTTTTTAATTGTAGTTAATATTGTGGTTGAAGGAGCAGTAGATAATCTAAAGGTTCAAAAATTAATATATAGGTTTATTTGTTTTAAATGACCACAAATTTTCTTGCCACTTTCAAACATCAAATGATAATAAAGGTATAAATCTTCAATTTTACATTGTGATTTTATTGCTCTCTTATTATTTCCTTTAATTACATATTTGGGCTACAAAATGTGAGTCTGGATATACACCTATTTTAAGGAAATTTATTTGGATTTACAATGGTTTAATGGATGTTTTGAATGGCTTTAATTAGCTTATGCATAAGGTTTAATATCGCATTTAATCAATCGTTGCTTACCTTCAATGAAGCTGTTCGTAATGTTGTATTTCTATTCAAGCATTTTTACGAAATGCCTTACCTTCAAATATGTAATATTGGTACGATTTAACCTTTTTATTAACAGTTTGACATAGAAATGCTATCAGATATTCTTAAAAACCCAAATATGTCACATAGCATGTGAATACATTAAACCAATATAATTTTCAATGAATCTACTATAATATGGGCTCAAAATCATTAATTATTTTTTTGCAACATTATACTCTTTATAACCGTATTTGACATAATTTTTGGTAAATTTATGAATTAAGTTGCCAACAAATTGATACATCAATATTAACCTTAGTTATACTTCTACAACCAAATAAGAACAGTAAAAGTTAGCAATATTTTTCATTAGCATCCAAGAATGGTGTCAGGACTTTTTATTTTCTGATATAATTTCCGTTAAATGAGTAGTTTATTTACCATAAGTTTGGTTGTATTTATTCTCTATGTATTTTTATTTGTATCTGTATTATTACATGCATTCGTCATAAATTCATATACTTCATATTTGTGTAACTAATTTGAAAAAACTCAGGATGCATATGTGACATGTAAGTATTCACAAGGAGAAGGATATATAGTGCTGCTTACAGCAAATACTATGTTAATAATTAATTTAATTTCTGAACCCATAGTATTATAAATGAACAATATTATTTTTAATCCTTGACAATCATTTATGTGTTTAGTTTAGAGTACTAAACTATTAGTTACACACGGAACAACTTTCATCTGGGTTAAAGGCGTGAGGATCAAATAATAAATACAAAAGTAAAAAAAATGGTGTTGAAAGTTTTGGAAAGTTATAATCCATTTTAATCTATATCTACATGATGTAAACCATGGATATAGAAAATTTCACTTTCAAGGCAGCATGTCCACAACACAAAACATCCTATCGATTACTTTTTAATGATCCTACACCAATTTCCAGCAAGAAGTATTATTTTAGGATTGATAAAAAATAGTTGTAGGTGCATGAAGGAAATCAACTATGTTGCTTCAAGTAAATTAGTACATAACCGTGTTGGCTTCACTTCATACGTTATATCTTCTAATTACATACATGAATTTATGCTAAGTATTTCATGCTTGGTTTTTGTTTTTACGACTTCTCTTCTTTTAATGAAAAAGACAAGAAATATTAGTTAGTGTTTCTATTCATACCGAATTATTGAAAAGAGAAACAAAATTTTAGTGGTTGAAATAACCATGGCGTAGAGTCATCGATTTGGGCATCATTTCCAAAGTGTAAGTAAATGATTTTTCACATTAACTTTTCTTCATTTTTAACCGCCTTCTTTAATTTCTTTTATTTATTTTTCTAAATATTTTATTTGGATTCTTCTTATATAATATTGCATTGCCTATGATCTTATAGTAAGTCCAAAAGTAATATCTTATGTAGACAAATAGTTTTAAATGTCATAGTTAAGCAGTAGAAACATCATAAGTCATTTTTTACAAGAAGCGCGGTGCACTTTTTATTAGTTATGAGAATGTTTTAAATATTACTAAAAAAGATACCAAATAAAAGCATACATTCTCTTTACACAATATTTTTAACGCTTTAGGGAATTTTTGTTTTATGATGCCTTTGTAATGTGACAGTCCAATGACTAATGCAATTCAATCTTAGAGCTAATGCTTAAGATTAAGACAAATTAGAATCTTAAGAGATTTTTAAGTGGTTTTTTTTATTGCAAAATTGTGTTCAAGTGGCTCATCATTTGTTCTTACACTTTTTAAATAAATAAGGATATAGAAACTAATTCACCAATAAAGTCTGACAATGCGGTATTTTTGTTGAGGGAAAAAGAGATGCTGACATGGAATGGGATGTTGAGAAGAAAGAAGAAGAAGAAATAGAAAGTGAAGGAGAAGTAGAAGATTAAGAGCACGTGGAGTTTGATGCTAAGAGACTTCACAGTTCAATAGAAAAAAAGCTGATAATAACCCATGGAGGGTGGAAATAAAAATAAGGAAAGTCAGTATAAGTTAAAGTCTACAAGCGGAGTACATTTTATTTTATGTTTAACGTGTAACCCTTTTAACTTAACGACCTTAACTACTTGTCACCGAGAAGTACATATCATCATTCCATGATTAGTTTATATATGCATTCCTAAAAACCAAATAATGCTATTATAAGCTATATGTTATTTTAAATGAATGAACCTTTAATTTCTATTATTTACTACTCTCCATTTTGGTAAACATTTCATTTTGTTTTTCCTATTTATAGGTATGGGCGAGTGATTATTATTTTATGTGAGGTTATCTTATACTATATATACATCATGAATGTTTGAAAACTATATTATAATGCAACAACATGTGCAAATAATTATCTGAGATGTAGTTTAGCAAATACATCTTCATAATATAAGGATATATTGAAATTATCATATATATATATATATATATAAACTATTTATATGGAGAGCTATTAATATACAGGCTGAATCCCCAGTCTATACACTGAATATATTTGAGTGCTTCAACTATAAACTTGGAAGAATAACTATGAAAATATATGTTTATCACTTTATTCTTTCGTTATCATGCTACTATAATAAAGGTAGACATATATGCTTTCAGACTATATGCTATAACATCTATGATAGATATATTTATTAGTATTTTAATTCAGTAAACTCGATTCTTTGTCAATAGTTATCATGTATATTTACGGTATCATATGCTGATTGTTTTATAAGACAAGTTAAAAAACAAGGTTAACACAACCAAATATATATCACATTTTCTACGTTACATTAAAATAGGATCCAATTCAATGAAAGATATACCGTGTAGTGGAACATTATTTTATGATACATCCTTGGTCCTATTTTATAGGAATCATGCTTTTTATTGCTTTCTATTTTACCATAGTGCATCTGCTGCTTTTTTTACTGACTACCGATGAGTCCACTTTGTCCTTTTAGCTCTTTCACCTACATATATGTTTGAGAACATTCAGTCTTATTACTACATTGACTCAATAAGGATTGTCTACTAATTTTAATACTTATATTTGATATTGTAATATTGTTTCTAATTTCTTCCTGTAAATAGTATATTCTGATTATTTTTCAAAATCATTTAATTTTCTAATTGCAATTAATATGTTTTTGCTATACCCGTGTGCAAAGCATGGGTTCGCACTAGTATGTATATATATATATATATCATTAATGGCTTTTCATGAATTTCAAAGGCCAACATCTTTTAAAGTATGAACTCAAACTAAAACAGATATTTTTAAAATTACACATAGATTTAATATTATTTCCAAATTTATCTAATCAGCTGTAGTGCAGTCAGTGTGTTTGATTCCTGAGACATTATTGCAGTTGCCTTCAATTTGCGCATTTACAACTATAATTTATATTAACATTTTCATGCACTTAAGTAAAATAAATCTTTATTTTATCCATTTGACAGAACATATAGAAACTAAGGATTATAAGGATATTCCAGTCATTATGGAAGAAAGAATTGGTTGACATGAAAAATGATTTCACTGATGATGTTTAAAAGCTAACGATAAATTATTCAATTAGTTGTTCAAAATTTAGTTTTGTAAAGAAGTTCCATTTTTAATTTTATTCTAGTTCTTTGCCGTTGCAAATGAAGAGACGCGACTGCTACAGACCGCGACAGTTCTCGGCCGTTATAAATGAAGAGAGGTGACTGTTGCAAACCGCGACAGTTTTTGGCCATTACAGACGAAGAGATGTGGGTATTCCCAACAAACATAACCGTTGGGAATTAGCCTATAAAAGGAGAAGGAAACCTGATCAGTAAAAAAACTCCAAAGATCATACTCATCACGATCTCGAGCAGATCACAAGCCTTGAATGTAATTTCCTTCTTCATCCAGTTAGATTTCTGTTTACTTATATATTTATATACATCATTCTGTAATCTTTCCATTTCAACATTGTGCTATTTCTACGAAGCAGTACAATGCTTATTTATCGCTATAGTTTAATACAAAAATTTATTGTTGTGATTGTTATAGTCTGTTCTTGTAAATTAATTACAACATAGTTATGGTTCAAAATAACCAATACAGAATTCCAAAGTAGTAGAAATCTTATTTGTAAACTTGTGTGACGAGTTTATAACATATTGGTCTCTGTTTTGGTATACTGATCATATAACATCTTAAGACTTTCCTGTTTTCACTAAAACAGAGATGGTGAAAGTTGAACTATCAGCAAAAAGTGAAAACCACAATAGGTCTGATCCGTTTAAAGGAGATAGTGATGACTTCATAACATGGCAGAATCAAATGCTGTTTTATCTCACCATGTTAGGGCTGCAGAAGTGCATTGAGGAGGATGAACCACAGCCTAAAGACGGACAAACTAGAGAAAAAGACACAGCTGTTTTTCTCGAAATTGACTCATGAAGCATTCATACTTCTTGTGTCGAAATTACATTCTGAACTGTTTAGATAAAGTGCTATATAAAGTATATCAGCCACACCAGATAGCAAAATCCTTATGGACTACACTTGTAAACAAATACAAGACGCAGAATATCGGTTTGAAGAAGTTCATAGTAGATAAATTTATGGAATACAAAATGGTGGATTCCAAATCCGTAACTCGTCAATTGCAGGAACTCCAACTTATAATTCATGAACTTGAAGCAGAAGGACATCAAGTTGGAGAATCTTTCCTTGTTGAAGCAATAACAAAAAAATTACCAGCATCCTGGAGAGACTACCGCAACTATCTGAAATATAGGAAAAAGGAGATTTCCTTAGAAGATCTCATTGTCAGATTAAAAATTGAGGCACATAATCATGGAATAACACAACCCAAAGGCGAAAAGGCACTTGTTGTAGAAGGGTCAAAGAAGAAAGGACGCTTCAACAACAAAAACAAAAAGAGAAAGGCACCGGATAATCAATCCAAAGATAAGAAAACCAAGAAGTCCAAAGGCGAATGTTGGGTCTGCGGAAAGACCGGGCACGTAGCTAAAGATTGCAGGCACAAGAAGACGAATGACAAATCGGTGGCAAATATAATGGAAAATTTGAGTTCAACCATTGAGGAGATGAACTTCTTAGGAGTTGTTTCAGAATGCAACTTAGTACAGAACCCGCACAATGGTAGGTAGACACAGGCGCTACTCGTCTTGTCTGTTCTAATATATCTATGTTCTCCACTTACAAGAAATACGATTAGGAAGAAAAACTCTACATGGGTAATTCTGCAGTTTCTATGATCGAAGGTAACGACACTGTCATTCTAAAATTTACATCCGAAAAAACTGTGACACTAAGTGAAGTTTTTCCATGTTTTGGATATCCGCGAAAATCTTATCTCTGGACCCATACTATCAAGGAAAGGCTTCCGTCTGGTCTTCGAGTCAGATAAAGTAGTTCCGTCTAAGGTTGGAATTTATATAGGAAGGGGTTATTTATGTGATGGCATATTTAAGGCAAATGTATCCATAGTCGGCAATAAAACTATGTATTCTGATTGTGCTATTAACAAAAAAGAAGCTTCTTATTTGGTTGAGCATAAAATTTAACTATGGCATAATAGATTAGGACACATAAATTTTCGAAAATGAAAAAATTAGCAAACTTAGGGTTAATTTATAAATTCCAATTAGATAAAAACTACGAATGTGAGATATGTGTTGAATCAAAATTGGTTAAAAAACCATTTCATACTGTTGATAGAAGTACGAAACCACTAGGTTTGGTTCACACCGATTTATATGATTTTAAATCATTACCTATAAGAGGTGGAAAAAAGTACTTTATCACTTTTATTGACGATTATACACGATATTGCTATGTATATCTTTTGATAGTAAAGATGAAGCAATTACATCGTTTATAAAATATAAGGCTGAAGTAGAAAATCAATTAAATAAAAAGATTAAGTATTGAGATCTGATCAAGGTGGAGAATATGAATCACCATTTGAACAATTTTGTGCTGATACTTGTATAATTCATCAAACAATAGCTCCATATTTATCGCAGCAAAATGGTATTGCCGAGAGAAAGAATATAATATTAAAAGATATGATAAATGCAATGTTATTGACCTCTGGTCTATCGACGAACTTGTGAGGGGAAGCTGTAAATATTTTTAATCACATATTAAATAAGGTTCCTCACAATAAAACAGGAACAATTCCATATGAGTTATGTAAAGAACACATACCAAGTTTCAAATACCTCAAGTGTGGGGGGACCTGGGGGTGCTTAGCAAAAGTTCCAGTTCTACCTTCCAAGAAAGTTAAACTTGGACCAAAAACTGTAGACTGTTACTATCTAGGGCCAACCTAAAATAGTAGTGCCTACAGATTTTTGGTATTCAAGTCTGATATAGCTGATATTAATGTCAATACAATCATAGAGTCTCGAGATGCCTCATTCCTTGAAGACGTGTTTCCGCACAAAGGAATGAAGGAAATTATGTCTTTTAAAGGACAAGGGAAGAATTAAGCAAGCCATATGACGATGAAACTCTTCGTGAAACTGAGAAAGCTGAACCAAGAAGAAGCGGAAGAGCAAGAACGTCCAAGATGTTTGGTTTATATTTTCTAACATACATGTTAGAACACGAACCTCAAACATACAAAGAAGCAATGTCATCTTCTGAATCTTCTTATTGGAAAGAAGCAATCAAAAGTGAAATTGATTCAATTCTAGGTAATAAAACTTAGGAAATAGTTGCTCTTCCACCTGGAATAAAACCAATTGATTGCAAATGGATCTTCAAAAAGAAGATGAAACCAGATGGCTCTATTGACAAATATAAAGCAAGATTGGTAGCCAAAGGATATCGTCAAAAGGAAGGTTTAGACTTCTTTGATACTTATTCACCGGTTACACAAATAACCTCTATAAGAATGTTAATAGCAATTGCATCCATATATAATCTAGATATTTATCAAATGGATGTAAAGACAGCATTCTTAAATAGAAATCTTGATGAGGAGATTAACATGGAGCAACCCGAGGGTTTTATTTACAAAGGAAATGAAAACAAAGTATGTAGATTAGTAAAACCATTATATGGACTAAAACAAGCTCCAAAACAATGGCACGTAAAATTTTATAGTGTCATGATGAAAAATGGTTTTCGTATAAATGGATGTGATAAATGTGTTTATTATAAACAAGTTGGACAATCATACGTGATGAATTGTTTATATGTAGACGATATGCTAATCTTTGGTCCAAATAGTACAATAATAGAGACCATAAAGAAAATGTTAATCAACAATTTCGACATGAAAGATTTAGAAGTTACAGACATTATTTTGGGAATCAAAATAATAAAACACCTAATGGAATTGATCTATCTCAGTCACACTATGTGGAAAAAGTGATTGAAAAATTCCAAAATTACGGAATTAAAGGAGTAAGAACACCTTTTAATCCATCGGAAGTATAGCACAAAAACACTAATGAGAGTGCAATAAAACTGGAATACTCTCGTGTAATAGGATACATAATGTACCTCGTGAATTGCATAAGACCAAATATAGCTTATGCAGTAAGTCAACTGAGCAGGTATACAAGCAACCAAGGAAGGAACATTGGAAAGCACTAACGAGAGTGTTGGGATATTTAAAGAGTACCACGAACTTATCCCCACATTACAGAAAATATCCTGCCATCTTAGAAGGATATAGTGATGCAAACTGGATTTCTGATTCAAAGGAATCTAAATCAACTAGTGGTTATGTCTTCACCCTAGCGGGAGCAACAGTGTCATGGAAGTCTACTAAACAAACGTACATAGCTCGATCCACTATGAAATCAGAGTTCATCGCTTTAGACAAAGCAAGCGAAGAAGCAGAATAGCTTCGTTAATTTTTATAAGACATTCCATTTTGGCCTAAACCTGCACCAGCCATATGCATACATTGTGATAATCAAGCAGCGTTAAGTAGAGCGCAAAACTTTGTGTATAATAGAAAGTCATGACATATTCGTCGACGCCATAACACGGTTATGCAGTTACTCTCAAATGGAACTATTTCCACTGATTATGTGAGAACTACTGATAACCTTATAGATCCATTTACTAAAGGATTATCAAGAGAGAAAATTGACTGCGCGTCGAGGGGAATGGGTTTAAAAGCCTAAAAGAACAAGAGTTATCTTATACGGAAACCTATCCTAGCGACTGGAGATCCCACGGACTAGGATCAATAGGCAAACCAGTTCTGAGTAACTCAAGAAGTAATGCATTTTGGACTTAGTCCTACTCCATTACTATGGTGCACAATAGAATGTATGCCTATAGAAGTATTAAAAGGATAAAGCTAAGCTTTTTAACGATGACCATATCTTGAAATTAACAAGTGGGTATATGTAGGATATTCTTAATGGTCGCGATCACCTATGTTAGAGTGAGCTGGGTCGGCTCTATGAGAATATTAAAGGCTTAAATTCTCTAAAACACTCGCAGAACCAAATTTTTTCAGGATCAAAATGAACACACCCAAGAGATTGGATGTGGAGGGAAACAATGCTTTGTAAAGCTTGTTGTCTGGTTATGCACAAAATGCTGACGGTTCAAGATGAAATAACCCATCGATTAGCCAAGTATATCTGATAAGTTTTAACTAGGAAAAGTTCAAAGTGAAATATCTACTTATCCTTGATATAGCATTATTTTCATATGAATTATGTGATATTACACTTTGTGTGGGTGAGAAATATATCATCATTCATGTGGGGGATTGTTAGAGGACCCTTATATAGTGAATAAGATATTGTCCCATGTCGCCAAAAATAAGTTAATGTTCATGCTTATATACTACTTTCCTCAAACCTATATTGGCCCTTAGGGTCAGGTAATTTTGTGCGAGCGGGAGAACCTATATGACCATGAACTAACATATACACACGTGCGTCCGGGTGCGGGTCCAATAAGAATGAACCGTGTTATATTTTTGCTGCACAGAAGTAAATAGTTTTCTACCATTTAAATTCAAATAGAAGCGACTAGTGGACTGGACGCGACTTTTCAAAATAAGCATTGCAAAGCTGTTTTTAGCCATTGCGAATGAAGAGACACAACTGTTGCAAACCGCGACAGTTTTTAGCCGTTGAAAATGAAGAGACGCGACTGCTGCAAACCGCGATAGTTCTTAGCTGTTGCAAATGAAGAGAGGCGACTGTTGCAAACCGTGACAGTTTTTGGCCGTTGTAGACGAAGTGATGCGGCTGTTCCCAACAAACATAACCGTTGGGAATTAGCCAATAAAAGGACAAGGAAAGCTGATCAGTGAAAAAACTCCGAATTTTCTCTTCTTCCTCTTCATTTCTTAATCTCCAGACCCATGCGCTTCTACATATCACATAGAAGATCATACTCATCACAATATCGAGCAGATCATGTATGCTGTATCTTGCAAGATTTTGAATAAAGTCGTAAGAAAATTGTTACGACAAGCCTCATACGTAATTTCCTTCTTCATCTGGTTAGATTTCTATTTACTTATATATTTATAAACATCATGTTGTAATGTTTCCTTTCAATGTTGTGTTGTTTCTACGAAGTAGTACAACGCTTGTTTATCGCTATAGTATAATACAACAATTTGTTGCCGTGATTGCTATAGTTGTTCTTGTAAATTAATTACAACATAGTTATTGTTCAAAATAACTAATACAGAATTCCAAAGTAGCGGAAATCTGATTTTTAAACCTGTGTGACGAGTTTATAACATATTGGTCTCTGTTTTGGTATACTGATCGTATAACAGTCTGCCTGTGCGTAACAACACAAATTTTATTACCACCACCATCTACTAGAGGTATGTTGCTAGCCATGACACTAGCTAGTCGTTCGCACTGCCAATCGAGAGTAGAAACCCATATTTTGGAACCAAATGTTAAGCTTGAGTTCACCAGTGGCTTGTATATGTTGTCTACTGACCTATCATCCACTTCAACATGTTCTTCCCATGTTACCTATTGATATGTCCACGTACAAAAAAAACAGTAATTTACATGTATGTTGTGTTATGAAAGAAATTTTCTATCAACTACCATCAGCAAGTCAAAGTTTAATTCCACAACCTTCTCTATCCAATTAAGACAATGTAGGAAAACCCTCCAACGTTGCAGTAGCAAATTAATAATATATTTAAATATGCTAACTAAGATATTCATGTATTATGTATAATTTCGTGGTTAGTTTGACTATTCATCTATTAGTAGCTAAGAGTTATTCGATTAAGGAAACCAAAAAAAAGAAGTTTAGTGAGATACCGGAAATATTACAAAAATAGAAGTATGTGAACTTACAAAATTAGCTATGTGTCTTGCAAAGGTCATTGACCCGCCCGTGTGACTCATCTTCGGCTTCTTATGATTCCTGATGTTTTTTTCAACTTTAATCTACTACAAATATAAATTCAACAAATTTCAGCTTAAGTCTTGGGACAGTGAAAATAAATAAATAAAAGGATAGCAGTATAGGAAGTTTTAAACTTACAGTTCACTTAAGTCATTGGCTTCAATATTTGCTTTGAGTTGCTCATTGGGGTTCTCTGCTTGTTTTTGTTTGCGAATAAGCTTCCTCTTCTTCACCATAACCTGCATTGACAAAACAGACTTATATATACCTAGCTACAAGAGCAAACAAAAGCAAAGTACATTGCAAAAGCATAAACATGCTACAACAAAATAAGGACAAGTTTGAACTTTTAATTATAAGTCCAACAACAACATGATTAAAATTATCTGATATATACACATCAAAAACAACATTGTATTTTCGTTGTACATGAAATAATATTAATAACCATATATATCTATTGGACATTACACTGCCAATCCAAATCTGTCCATGCGGAAAATAATGTATATTACTTCACTGCCTCAACCTAAATTCTGCCGCTGCTTGGTATATATATATCAAATTACATCCCATGTTCTCAAAATAAATTACATTAAAGACTTACTTTATTAGTACAGTAGCAGTTTGAAACAAGGTTGCATATTAGTGAAAATCAAGCCATAAGTTCACTAATCAAGGTGGTATTTTTTAAAATCCCCTATCGAAAATATTTCTTATATCCTCTTTATCAATTTTAATCAAATAAACTAATCCTAGACCAATAAACATATAGAAAAGGAAAATATATTTTAAAATTCTTAAAATAGTCTTTTATAATAAAAAATCTCTTTTGAATTTCCCTTTGAATCCTTTCTATTGAATATCCAGTTTACCAAAGAATTTCCCTTTTAGAAGTATTATTAAAAGTTCCTCATTTATACTTATAAAAAAATTCCATATATTCCAGTATTTTGAAAAATCTCTATTTGATTTCAAATAAATTTTTATATCCAAAACAATTTTCAACAACTCATTTTATTTCAGGATCACTTTTATTACTTTAAATACACTTTAAATAAATTTTAAAGCACCATAAACAATTTTTTGGAGTTTTCAACAAAAATCTTTTCAAACATAAAATCAATCGAACTTCTGAAATATACATCATGAGGCAAAAATTCTCCATCATAATTAACCAATCATAAATATAGTTTTATCGTTTTGTCCGAATTGACTTACATTGAATTCCAACTATCCATAAATGCACAAACACATAACAATTCATAATTCATCTCGGCCAACAGTTCTAATGAGAAGGCATACTCTCAACTAAATAACACTAAAAGATATAAAATTTGCAAATCAAAATGCAATCGGAAGGCGTCTCCTCTGCATTATGTACGATCCAACAAACACAAAAACTCAATATCAAACACCAAATAACATCCAAGCTCGCACAATCAATCCAATATCACTAACAACCAATTCAACACTATCCAAACAACATTTCCAAGCAGGAATTCAATCGATAATCCAAGAAATAATCTCAGACAAACTTTTCAACCAAGCAATTAAACCAAACAATTCAATAATAATCGAGACAAGATATATGTGTGTGTAGGAAACAATGAATTATGATATAGTGGTGAGTTATAAAAACTCAACTCAAGTGATGTTTCCCAAACAATAATCACTCTCAGCCTAAGTACATGATGTCGTCGAATACTACGTAATTGCCAGCACCTCCATCTCATTGATCGTAACTAATCCTCCACGTCACTGCAGCAAATAGGTATCCTTGAACCAAAAGACTGTCGAGTCTACGATCCAAATTTTGTGTCGATTCTACCACAATGCTCCATTCTTTGACCTATATGCTTTCCATATGCATCTGTATAATTTCTAACCTCTTTGAACCTATCCATCACAGCCCGGTATCAGCAAAACTTCAAAAATTGGGTTTGCACATAAAATGATGCAAACCCGAGAATGAACTGCAAAGTTGTGAATTTTTCCCCCTAGATGTAGAGCTAAAGCTCTCTTATAATCTCCTTGCTTATTTAAGGTTTGGACGGGAGTTGGATGTGAAAAGAGAATGGTTTGGGTGAAGGGTGGAATAGTGGAGGTTGGGAGCTATTTTAAAGAATGGTGGAAAAAGTGATTTAGGGAAGGATGGCTCACTTATTTATAGGAAAAACTCCAAGTACCCCCAATCCAGACCTCCCTCCTCCCTCGAACCGACAACCTCCCGACAGAGCACCCTCCCCCCTCAAGCAGGGTTCCCTGATCAACCACTGAACCTTATCAACCCCCGACCAGGTTTCCATGATTGGTCGTTGACCCTATTCTTTTGTCGAACCAAGCTTAGCTTGAACCAAACAACGTTGAACCAACTACTATCGAACAGAAAATCTATAACTCCAATCTTTAAACAGCCATATATCCTAGCTAGAGAGTCCACATCGCTATTATAACCACTCTACGGAATGGAAAACGTCATATCTTTTCAATGGAAGTGGTCTCGGATGCCAATTATGCTTGTACCAAAAGTTATAGTAGATACAAATTTTGATGGATAAAATAGTCCAATGAACTATAGGTCGTTACACTCTCCCCTTCTTTAAAATTTTCGCTCCAAAATCCAACACAAATAAGGCAAAGTCCAACATAGTCACCCTACATGCCTATTATCCATTAGCAATACACTCAAGGCCTACCTTCCATAGGAACACTACTCCTAAGCTGGTACTTAATACCACCTACACAACTCCAAAGTGCATTACAGACCTCCTTCCTGTTAGAAGGCAAGAATATCATCCATGAACACCAGTACATGCCCATTAGGCTCTCGAGCTCCAATATGTCTCCAAAAGCCATCCACTCACTACACGGATACTGTAGGCACTCCTCACTTGGATATAATCCTACAAAGAACCCTCGTTATCCATGGGTTAACCACTTTCTTTTCTAGTCCTTCTTGCTCTTCAAGTATCACCCTCCTTGAAGATAGAACTCTAGTCCTAGGTCGACACAGAACTCAATCCCTTTACACATCAGTCGTCTGATTACCCCCAAATGTTTCTTTCCCCATGGGAAATTGTGACGAATCCTCATTCATGTTCTTGAGTGAACACACCAAACTAACCATAATTGTACCCTCTTAGGTGCACAGTCTAGCTCTAGCCTCCATTCTCCTCCTATCCCAATTGTCACCTTCAACTTTTCTTCATTCACCATATCTTCGTATCTCTTTGAACACTGTACAACGAATGACACCTAAATCATCCATTATTAGGTACTCTAAGTCTCAACGAACCACATCTAAGTCGATCGAACAACACCAAGTTCGAAACAATTATAGGTTCGCCTATCAGGCTAGGGCGTAACCTTAACTTGCTCATTAAGTCACCATGATATTGATGCCCTTCCCTTTATACTTTGTCGATGGAGCACTCGACGAAACTAGAATAGCGTTCAAAGCATAAGCAGACACAACCTGCTTATTCCATGGTGATTTCGGACAATCTCTCTTTATGTGTCCAGTCCTATCACAGCTGAAGCACTTCCTTACCCAACTCACTGAAGCCCTACGATGCTTACTAAGGTGACCCCTCTTATTGCAATTAAAGCACACTAGCTCCTACCTAGCCTTCTTCTGGTCCTCTTCTTCTTGAAGTTGCATCTTTTCCCTCTTGTTTTTCTCGAGTTTCTCTTGCCTCCCTCGCTCACCTGGGATTTGGCCCTCCTTAGAAACAACAACCTCGGCTTTTGGTTTCAAATATAGGCTATCATGTCTCAAAGCTTTCTCTATAAACCTCTCAAAGGTCTCATCAATATGGCCAATCATCCAAGTAAAGAGCTCCAATAAATGGTCCTTATGCTCTCCTCAAACTCCCAAGCTAGCATGTATCTAACTCCAAGTAATAGGGTGTCATCCCCACACTAGCATACCAACAAATAAAAATACGTATGCAAACTTCTATACCGATCACACATATGGTCGAAAAATATAAACCACCACCATCACTAAGCGCACAATAATCCATGCGACCATCATAGAGATCGATAACTACTTAACACTGAGCCTTACCAAAGCGTAAAGGACTCATTACCATTACTAAGGCAAACCACACTGTCACCAAGGGCTTATACTAAACTCCTCTTGCCACCAGTAGTGCAGGTTAAGCCACCACTAAGATCTTGTCTCGAACACTTCTCGCTGCCACCAAGGTGAATCGGATCACCACTAAGGTCTCACATAACCATAGCCATCACCAAGGCCTCGCATCATCACCAAGATGCAACAATATCCTGACCATCACTAAGGTCTCACTCCACTTGATCATCCTTGAAGCCTCGCTCTAGCGTGCCCTCCTCTAAATCCCCGAAGTCTCACTTTGGTATAACCATTTTCGGAGTCTCACCTCATCATGATCATTCCTTAAGTCTCACCCTGCTATGACTTTCTCAAAGTCTCTCTTCGATATGACCATTTTCAAAATCTCACCCCATCATGATCTTCCTGAAGTCTCACCTCATTGTGACTTTCTCAAAGTCCACCCTCATTATTACCTTCTCAAAGTCTCTTAGATACAAGATAACTCAATCTACAAGCTCTCAAGTGAGTGGCATCTCATGCTACAAAATTGATCTGGTGTTCTTTCAGATACCAATCTCATAGGTACTGTCCTCTCAGGATAAGCCAGACCATCTCATCTCCAGGGTACACTGGTGAGCTTCCTCATATACCCCTGCCCATAGGAATAACCATCATATCCAGAGTTATCAATAATCCCTTCAGCATCCAACTCGATCCAAAATAACTCATGCCCCTCTGCATTGCTTCACCTTGTCGAATGTGCCTCCTCGAACATCACTAAGTCCACGTATATACTTTTCACCTGAAGTAGTCAACTACATCGACTCACTCATCGATCCATCAAAGTCTGGAACATTTCTCGACATCTAACTTCACCCATAGTGTCATATTATTGAAGTTCCAACACTTTGTCAAAGCATCTCCACGCCTCTTATCTTGAAGATCATCTCTCACTAAAGTGCTTCAGATATACGATAACTCTCTTGGATGCTCAACTCATTATCCACACAGGTGGCTAAGTACTGGACACGTTCATACGTCCAATATGGGTATGCACAGATTGCCTCGGGTACACATAGGCTAACCTGTCCCATTAATGAGCATCACAACCACGGAGTTACCCAACAATCCCTTAGCATAGGTGTCCATAGTAGAACTGCCATATAGATGCTCAACTCTTGCCTACATAGATGGCTAAGGATTGGGTGACTATACACACAGACGTCCAACACATAGATACACATAGACTACCCTAGGTATACACAGACTACCATGTCCTACTCAATAGCATCACAACCTCATGAGTTATTACATGGATCTCATCCTTTCGGACCATCATAGGATGTTATAGTCACTCTCCACATCGAGTCGTCAAAATCATTGTACTTCGTTGGTTGCCATCCCAAAGTATCCTAGAGCCATCCTAGCGTCAACCATTCCTACTATGAACCAACTCCCAAGACAATCAAGCAACCCTAAGTCTTACCTCGAAGTCCATAGCTAAACTCCGTGTTCTACCTATGTCAGTCCTTCCTATGACCAAGCCAAGCAAGACACAACCGTCGAGCCATCCATGCAACACCCCAAACCAACTAAGCGCCAACCACTAACACCGAACCACGTCCCCTACCAAATCACCAAACGTGCTTCTCCACCTGGCCACGGACCATATTCCTCTGCTCGGCCATCGACCAAGTTTTAATGCTCCACCACCGACCATGTTCCCCTGCTCGACCACCGACCAAGTTTCACCGTCCGACCACCAACCAAAACCCACCACCGAAAGAAAACCCACGATCGGCCACCGAACCAACATCGACCGAGCCGAGCTTCTTGGTCAGTTGCCACCACAATTCCTCTTTTGGACTATCAAATGGCGAACTGAGCACAACGAATCGAAATCCTGTAACTCCTTCCATACTTCAACATCGCGCTGATTCCATTGCTACGCTTACCTCTTCAAACTTATTCATCGCTTATACAAAGATATGACTCCAAACGCTCTAGAATCAATCCGTTGAAGTCCATCTCCTCGGCTCGTATCTCTTGTTTGCTCTGGTGGGAATTTTCGACATTATAAGAATACAATCAAACATTATGCCTACACAAAACAACACTCAAACATCCAATAAGAACGCTCTCTCATTCTATATTTTTAACCCAACTAATAGTGTATATTAACATATCCTAAATGGTTGAGCCTATCGAAGGCTCAGGGAGTCACTAAACATAAGGTTTGATACCAAATGTAATAATCTCCCTACACCTCCGGCATCTAAACACATTAGATAGTGCGTTGCTACCATGTCCAGCCGATGTAGGACGATTGTCAAGGTGAAAAGAAAGAAGACCAAACATAGAACCTGTGGAACATCTCACATTGTACATATAAAATGTAATATAACAATATAGATGTAAAATAAGCGAGATAGTGAAATAATCAAACAAACCATAATTAAGAACATCATAGTGCCTACAGTACTACACAGCAGAATCCAACATTAATGATTCTAAACTAACGTTAAACAATGGAATAACATAATGTAACAATCAACTACCCACGACATAGCCTACATCCGCTTTTCATTTCCTTTTCCGATCCTCTTTACAACTTTGTACCTGTACATATGGACAGAACAAAAATTAAAAGGGTTTCAACTAATTTTGGACCATGCCAATTTCTATATACCTCAACCCAGCCTAAGGGATCCAGTGGCTATTGCATAGAAGAAGGTATGTACATACTCTTTTGGGGGAACAAGCCCACGTAGTTCTGGTTCTTGCTATGTTGTTACAACCAAATAGTCAGTAGCACAAAACGACCATAGCATCCATGCAACCATTTGCAATCATCACAACTATGCAATTAATGTAAGCGGAACCACTGCATATATGAAACCACCTTATCGCCAAAGGTACTAACCAACCATGTTAGTGCACAACGCCATATCACTAAATGGATACTAACTCATTGTATTAGTAACACAATGTTCACAGCAACCAACTACATAATGTGTAGTAATAATAGTAAATATGGCATTGGGTATGAACAACCATACCTGGCGTATCCCTACATCCTAAGAGTTACCATATCACAGCCAATATATGCTAATCTACTACCAAAGCCATGTAAGTGTATTACAAACAAAGTACAAAGTCTAGTGTATAGGTATACGGTTAAAAATATCTACATCGTTTGACACCCTAGAGTGATAATAACCATGAAAAACATAGCATCCATCAAACAATCCTCACTTTCACTCATGCTCGATGGATATATGATAACTTGTGTGGCATAATCGCAAACCAGGGACTCAATCGAAATCTTGACTTCATTAGCGCTCGAATCCATGCCACTTTGAAAGGCTACGAACTAGGCCCACAATCGCAAAGTCAAGGGTAATCTACTATCGCAAGATCTGGACATGATCATAAATCCAAGTGGGAGCTTCCCACATACCCTTTCTTTATAAGCACATTAGAAAACTCTGAGTTATCAATGATCCTTTTACATGCTTCTCCATAATAAAGCTCAATCGTTATTCCATCCCGACTATCTCCATAGTAAGACACAGTCGCAAATCCCACTCGCAAGTTCCCATCGTTAAACTTGGTCGTATGGATTACCGCGACTACTCCCATCATTAAGTCATCATTTGCAGAACGCCTCTAGACACTTATCATAAGTCGTAGAGCCATCCTGTCAAAGTTGTCGCCATCATCATTGGCGTTATCGTGTCGAAGCATTACATTAGGGCTTCACTTGTCACCATACGAAATTGAAGGCCACTCCGAGTCATTTGGTGTCATTTACTTCACTCTACGTCATCCACTAAACCCCTTGAATAAGTCCTAAAGAAATCCTGAAGTTTTGCTTCACCACGACCAAAATTTCCAAATTTCAAGTTTTGGTTCGTGTATGCCCTAGGTCAAGTCCATAGAAACCCATGGAAAATCCCGAAGCATGACCTGAAGTAGCCAAATCCCAAACCAAATTCCTTGCCTGGGTGTCGATATGAGCCACTTGTCAAAATACCCAAGCATGACCCAAAGCCCCCTCCCTCCAGCAAGAATTCCATGTCGACACTGAGCCAAAGCACTACCGAACCCAAGCACGACCCGAGCCAATACCCATGACCAAGATTTCTCGTCCGTCTTTGAGCCAAACCCCAGATGTGCCTAGGGCTGACCAAAACACCCCTTGAACCAAAATAATTTCGAGTCTCCGAATCCAAATTTCTCATCGATTCCACCACTATGCTCCATTCTTTGACCTATACGCCTTCTATATGCATCAATACAACTCCTAACCTCTTTGAGCTTATCCATCAAAGCCTTGTCCCACAAAACCTTCAAAAACCAAGTTTTTCATGTGAAACGATGTAAATTCGAGAATGAATAACAGAATTATGATTTTTCTTCCCCTAAGATGTAGATTAAAGCTCTCTGATAAATCCCCTTGCTTATCTAATTTTTGGACGAGATTTGAATGTGAAAAGAGAAGAGTTTGGATGGAGGGTGAAATAATGGAGGTTGGGAGCTATTTTAGAAAATGGTAGAAAAAGTGATTTGAGGAAGGATGGCTCACCTATTTATAGACAAAACTCCAAGCACCACCTAGAAGCTCTGGACCTCCCCCCTCCCTCGAATCGACTACCTCCTAACTGAGCACCCCCCAAACATGATTCCCTGATCAACCACTAAACCTTATCCCCCCGACCAGGTTTCCATGATCGGTCCCCGACCCCATTCTTCTGCCAAATCAAGCCTTGCCCGAACCAAACAATGCCGAACCAACTACTACCGAACGGAAAATCTATAACTCCAATTTTCAAACAGCCATAATTCCTAGCCAAAAAGTCCAAACCATTATTATGACCACTCTACGAAAAAGGAAACCATCATGTATTTCTAATGGAAATAGTCTCAGATTCCAATTATGCTTCTACCAAAATTTATAATTGTTACAAGGTTTCAATGGTAAAATTTTTCGATAAACTATGGGTCGTTACATATGGACTAGAGTCCAGATCTTAATTTACTTTGAGTAAGATCTTTTTTGAGAACTATCCTTGGGCTCCTGATTGCCTTATCCCCAACCGAATGATAATGGATGGTTTCTCCGATTATTAGCTTCGTAGCCGGTTGCTCAACATTTTTACTTAGGCCAAATGAAGGCACAACTCACTTGACATCCTTGGAAGGCACTTTCAACCCCAGCTGCTTCATTTTAGAAAGCAATTTTTCCCTTTCAGAGCTCATGCTACATGTAATGGCAAAATATGACAGATTAGAATCAAAACAAATCCTTGAAAGATGAAAAGCTATGACTTAAGCATGCGACTATATGAATGTCTACATGTGAAAGTGCATGCTATCCAGATTAGCCCTTAATGTCCTCGTGGGACTCTAGCTAACCCTGAATTTCTGCCTTTGTCTTAGAATCTTCATAGTCAATCTCAAGCTCTAGATCCTGGAGTTAGTCAGAAAGAGAAATGTCCTTGAGAACGAAAATTCCCTCTTCCTTGAGACCAAAAACATGGCGTAAGACCTCGTCTACCTATAAATTATACAGCCTAGCTAAACCAATGAGTTCAGAGGAATGCACTTCTTTGTGGTATGAGACAGTACGACCGCTATCGTGAGAATGGGAGCTTTCTTCCTCTACTGTATTTGAGCGAATGCCATCATCATCTCATTCCCTTAGAGGCCTAAGCCGACTACTCTTACGAGGCTCGATCCTAAAGGGTCCTAACCCTTACTCCTCCATACCCGTTACAACATGGGAGGCAACTCTGCATGGACCAGCAGTCATGATGGCATTAGAGATGGAAGGTTGGGAAGGTGGAACTTCACTTGTATCGCTAGTAGACGAATCTGTTCTTTTTTTCTTGATAGTCTAATGAGTAAAAGGTTATTTGCCTCTCTTGATTGATCGATCGATCACTAGCTGTCCAAGTTTCCTTAAGTTATCATCGATAACATGGTGACGAACCTCCTAAAGTTCCTTCGAGATTTGCTAAAGTCTACGATGCATGTCTTCCATGTCTTCTCCAGTGGCTGCTCTCACCACACCTGGAAGAAGAACCAAAGAAAGAAAAAAAAATCATTTAACGTAAGATTTCACGAAACTATGCAAAGGAACAAGTGGAAGAAAGAAACTCACATCCATAATGTCATTGATGAAAGCTCGGAGAGCTATCCTAGACGAAAAAATATTTATGTTTGAACATATCATACTTAGAGTGTAGATTTTTAACTGGATTAAACTTGCTCCCTACCTTTAGGTAGATAAAAGGATAACCCTCAAGTTTGCTTTTTATAGCGTAAAAGAACTTGATTTTACGGTGGATGGGAGGCATCTGAAAATCCCTTATGAAAATGACATACATGCTAGTAAGGATGGAATACCCATCGGGACGCAATTAGAACGAAGCAATTTTCATGTGCGTAAGCAAGCTTGCCATGCATTTAGGAAGAGGAGGCGAGGCTCTAGCCATGCAGTGATAATGAGAATAAGTCATGTATCCTTCCGGTGGAGCATGTGGTTTTGGGAGTGAGCAAAAGGATGTCCTCTCTGGGGATGCCGTGAGCGGCCATGATCAAATGTAGCTTTTCAAAAGTCAAGGTAGAGGCCTTAGGGTCAATGGGATTCACTAAAGTTTAGATAGCCCATACCCATATATCAAAGAGTGAACTGAACTGGGCTGGTTGGAGTGATGCCTAATGGTGTAGGCTGTGGAGGTGCAAAAGAAAAAGGACCTTGATCTCTAAAAATAGTCAACGGACGTGTTTTTTGATGGCCCGACATGATATGTTAATTTATCTCATGAATTATCGCAAAGAGTGGAATGTTTATGTATGTGCATGAGTGCGTTCATGTACATTGAAAAAGAGCCAAGACAATGTCAACTTAAACATGTTGATGCTATTGGAAAAACTATTCCAATACCATGCTCTACCCAGAAATGAGTATTCAAAGCTCAACTCAATGACTAAAGCCAATAGTAACAAGCAAAAATTAGTTAGCATACAATTGTCAACTTTCTATCAGGCGGTCGAGCACTTGAATAGACAAGCCATATGTGGGAATCAAATTCGAAGAGTATACAATAATCATGTTTTTTTGCAAGCACCAAGTCATCACACCCTAACTTATATGCTCAGCCCCCCAAAACCCAAACCCTAAGCTAATAGCCAGGTATAGTACGAATTATGGCATACAAATCAGTAATTATGGATGAAAAAGTTGGAAGAGGTGTTTACCAGATCGTTTGATGATCATGGATGGAAAGTATGTCAAACTAGAGGAAATGGAAGTGTAGATTGACACTTGTAACTTAGGGGAGGCGAATGGTCTCGAAGGATTTTGGGGACTCAGGAAAATAAGCAAGTGGACCGGTGGTTAAAGGAGCTAGAGTTTATATAGGGGCGAGGTTTCGTTCGGTGCCAAACCAGTGGCACACCAAACCAATGATATGTCGAATCAACCCTGGCCACCGAATCATGAACATGTCAATCCAAGCTGGAAAAGGAGATAAAAATATGCGTCTATTGAGGGATTCAATGAGTTATTCAACAAAGCCCACCATGTGCTTACGAGATGAGCTTTGTAGGGCAAGTTTTTTGGGTTGTTTTGCCCATGCGATTAAGGTGGCCTGGAAGTAGTCAAGGTACCCAAGGTACCGAACATGATCCTTGGTTCGGTTCTTTGGGTGCAGGATCGACATCGATTGTTGAATAAAGACTAGATTAAGGAGGATTTGCAAGCCGAACCAAAAAGACCAAAGAGGAACCCAAAAAAACTGGGAAGCAGGAAACTGGCCAGAAACATGTCCACATGCACTTCTCCAAGCCAACCGAACTCGAACCAAGCTCTTAACTGAACCATATTGGCCATATACGGAATAAAATCTACATATAATTGGAAATTAGCAATCATATCTTTTATATGTAGAAGTATTATTAGATTTGGGCTAGATATACATGGAAATTTCCTACCTTTTCGAGTTAACCATGCCGCCTTTTTACGCCTATAAATATCCAAGCATTTGGCACTTATGAGGACAATTTTTGAAGGTTAGGAACTCTATGTTGTAGAATTAACTGAACCGAGCTTCAGATCTATATTTTTTTGTCATAATTATTGTATTTCATCTCAACACTTGTGTAAAAGCTTAATCATAAGAAAAAGAATAAAAATGAATAGTGGATTTAGGCTATTATGACTAAACACTATAATCTACATGTCTTTTACTTTCTTCGCATTTACTTTCTATTGAATCTATTATTGATAATTTAATTGGAGGTATTTCTTCATTTTTTGTGCAAACATGCTGCGTATGGCAGGAACCTGGATTTCCGATATGCAGATGTGGTTGGTTTTGGCAAATATGCAGCATAAGATGGGAAGTTGTATATTAAGTATGTAGATTGGGTTTTGGATAATAAAGGTTAGCTAAGGCATATTGAGAGCCGAATAAGGGAGTAGGCTGCATCATTGTGGGCCAGCCAGTGTGCTTAGGAATCTGGTTTCCAAACAGAATTAGTATAGTGAGGAGTCAATAAACTCAGACCTATTGGGATTAGAAGACGGTCCAGGTTGATTATTAATTGGTAAGTTGGGCTGCATAGTTTGAATTAAAACCAAACCAAGGCATGAATCAATTCTAGCATTTGAAAATATACTAGAGAGTGTCATTGCAACAACACTTCTTATAACCTAATGGCGAATTCAACATTAGGTGTCTATCTCATGGTTCGAAATTCCAGCTATTCCGATGATTCCGTTCTGGTTCTGATCTCAATCGAAACGAAGTTAAATTTTGGTTCCGGTCAATATTCCGGATTTTTCTTAAAATATTGAAAAAAAATAGTAAAAAATCGCAGAAAACAAAAAACACAATAAACATATAAAAAATTAAAAGAGAAAACAAATTTAATAAGATTACAAATACATTGACAAGAAAAGAATTGATATACTTTTGTCAATTTACACAAGAATCATAATAAAAAATTAATTTTTTTGAAATTGAGCGAAATTTCGAAAATCTCAAGTGGACAAATAGAATCTCAAACCATGATTTTGTCTTTAAAACATATATTCATATGTAATTTAAAGAATGTAATATAAATTTATGATAGTATTGAATATTTTTTAGCATATTTAGCAGTTCTAACAAAAAAATGTGTCGTAATTAGAAAACCGAAATTAAAACGAAACTTCCAAAATATCCGGAACGGAACCGGAAATTTTAAAATTACCAATGACCGAAACGGAAATGGAAAACGGAATTTTGAACCTTGGTCTATATACCAGTATTAGCGTGAAGAATTATGGTGGACTGGCCGAGGGATGTTGGCGAAGCTGGTAGCCCGGATATTGGCATGTGTGGGGTCGAGGTAGAGGGTTGCGGTTTGGCGAAGCGGCTTCTAGGAACTGATTTGCATTTCTATGAAGGGATATTAGCATTTAATGGGTGAGCATCGACATTAGTTGGCACTTGTGGCTGCTAGGAACTGATTCGCGTTTCTGTGAAGGGATATTAGCATTTAATGGCTGCTAGGAACTGATTTGCGTTGCTACAAAGGCGCTTGAACCCAAGATGCCGAGTGACGTTTGTCAAAATAGAGAACGCCGAGCGAAGGCGCTTGAACCTAAGATGCCGAGCGACGATGGTCGAAATAGAGAATGCCAAGCGAAAGCCGCTTGAACCTAAGATGCCGAGCAACGTTGTTCGAACCAGATAATGCCGAGCGATGGACTTAGGCCGGGCAGCACTTAGGCCGAGTGGCATTTGGGCCGAGCGGCATTGCTAGCCGAACGACATTTAATAGTCTGCCTCTCGTAGCCGGTCCAGGCAACCGGGTAACGTTTGCCCCCCAAAGAATATTGTGAGAGTCAATCATGATATGCTTTGAATCACAAACAAACCATGCTTCCCACTCTTCTCCTCCCATCCGGTGGAATTCATTTCTTTATTCTGCCACGTCTTTGACATGGCTCGATCGATATTCGTTCGTCGAACCACCCATTCGATAAATTCTCAGTTGCTCGGCGTAGCTGCTCATCGAACCATTGAAATGCCTTGACCAAATCGACTAGTTGATGCCTGTTCACCTCCCTTTCCTCATACAAAAGCTAACATTTCTCCTTTTCTTCTTTTCACTTCCACTTCAACACAATAGGACTTTTTAATCTACCTTCCTCCAAACTTCAGCTTCCACTCAACCTTCCTCTCTCATCCTAAACCCAAAGCGTATCCTCCGCAACTCCCTCTGATAACAAATCGAAACAAACTTCGGTCTCAAATCTCTCAATTCCCCAAACCTCGACTCGCTCTCTTAGGTATGAACTTCCCATTCAATTAACTTTCTCGAGCTAGGGGTTTTGTATGAAATTCGATTTCGTAAGTCTTCTTCAAATTACGAATGGCAGGAGTCATGTAGGTGATGAAGACGAAACTAAGGTTTGAACATGCCTTAAGTTGGAGCCGGTGATTCCTAGGACAATGGTTCCTGTTAGGCCACAAAGTGAGGGAGGAGGAAGTGGGTCGGTAGGAGCGTAGTGAGTTATGGAGGTGTTGGCTGATTGTTAATGCTTAGTTGTTAGGTTGTATGGAAGTGAGATAGAGGGAAACAATGGGTCGGTCAGCATGGGCGGTTTCCACGGCCAGGGATTGTGGCCTTGTACCGTTTGGTGTGAGGGAGAGAGTGTGGTCTCACCACTTGAGGGTAATGTTATGGCCCGTCCGAAGATCGCAAGGTGGGTTCGATATGCCGAGCGAGTGTGGTTTGGTATGCCCCCTGTAAGCCATTCGGTGAAGAGAGAGTGTTGGTGTTAGGGAAGTAGGAAGTAAGTAGGTCGGTGTTGCGTTTTGGTTTAGGTGGCCGTTCGACCGTATGTTTTGAGTGTCACTACTCATTGAGCCTTGAAGTAGGAAACAACAGTCAAAATCATTCCAACTCGAACACAACTCATGTCAAATTCACTTACTTCCCATGCTTAATCATATGACAATAAACAAGGACGAGGACTTAAGCAAACAAGCATATCGAACAAATCCGGACTGATAACTCCCCAGTTTTAATAACTATAAACCTGAGTTTAACTTGATTAAAAAAATAGCCTTCAACATATAGTGCCAATATCCGAGTTTAAAACTGAAATCATTGTAAGACAGCTCTTGGAGACGGTCAGCGATGACGGTCTATGAAGATGATAGTTCAATGATTAACTTTTACTTTATCAGCTTTGTGACTTTTAATTATTTTACATTTACACTTGAACGATTGCACTAGTCCACACACCACGCGGGGGGAGCACTTTTGTCGTTATGTCTAATATTGATTGTCTTTCAATTATAGTTCAAACAGGTGTTTATCCAATCTTCGATGCTCATTGAAGATGTCTAGAAAGTCGAGCTCTGCTACAATCTCAGATAAACCCGAGCCAAGTTTTCAACAAGAAGTAGTAGGAACTTCAAATCTATCGACAACTCCTATACAGAATATCTCGAGTTCAACGACTGCATCCGTTGACTTGAACCCCTGGTGCCATTGACGCGGCAATCATCCAAGATAATCCGGTTGATTCTCTAGCTTCGAGAATTAATGAAAACGCTCTTTGCCGACTATGCTCAATCCACGGAATTCCTTTTGTCGATGTACTGGTTCCATCGGGACAAGATCGTCCTCACCTACCCCCAGCCGGATATACTACCTGCAACATATTCTTGTGTTGGGTTGGTAGTGTGCCACCATTTAACTCCTTCCTCCACTATCTGTTGCAGTATATTGAGATCGCCCCATCACAGTTACGTCCCAACAATCACGAGTTCATATATGGCATGTGCATTCATTTTTTGAGCATTCTATTCAGGCTCCCCACTCCCAGTGAAATCCGCAATATTTATCATTTCAAGAGACGATCCAACAGTCCATCTTTCATACTCTTGAAGCCACATAACAAGTGCCAAATCTTGACGGGGGCGTGGAGCAAATTCGCCCAATATAAGCAAGAATGGTTTTAAGTGCGCTGTCCCGCAAGCTTTGCGAGGAGATGACTAAAAGGGAGTAAGTTTCTTTTCCAGGGATCAATACTTGTACGTGGCGGAAAGTGCATCCTTTCTAAACGCTTTCTCTACTTTTACAGGTATCAACCCACGTCTCGAAGGCTCTGAGTACTCTGAGGCCGTCGACGCTATTCGAGTTGTTCCCACGGAAGACCGGGATATCAGATTCATCATTACCAATGAATCGCTTTCAAAATTTGGGCTATTGGCAGAAGGTCGTCGAATAAGTCTTCCTCACGGCGCTACTACAGCTGGGTCTGCCTTGGACAAAGGCAAAAGGCAAGCTGGGCCTTCAACACGTGGTGCCCCCGACACACTCGAGGAAGGCGAGATTAGAGAAACTAAGGGGTCAGAAGCACCGGGTGAGAATGTAAGTCCGGCTCTGGAACTAGTGGTTGAGGCACATGGCATCGATGCAATGCCTCCCCCTTTGAGGGAAAAAAAGAAATTGGCTTACAAATTGAGGAAAAAGACGGTAGGTGGAGCCTCAATTGTCACGATCACTCCAATGGAGAAAGATCCATCTCCACAACACTTAGAAGGTTCACTGAAAGGCTTATTTGACCTCACTATTCCTGACGACTTACTCAATTACGGCTTCAACGATGCAGAAGCCCTAAAACTCCATTCGCCTGCGAAAGGCGATGAAGGCGTTCAAGCCCATAATCAAGGAGAAAAAACTCTGATAAGTAAAGCCAAAGAAACTGGTCCGTCAGGGGGAAACATTAGGACACACACAATAACACTTACACTTCACCTTGCACTTAAACTTCAGCCATCATGTGATTCTGGCTAACTCATGTTCACTTATTTTCTATGCAGGTGATATGGGACATTCTCATGGATTCGACCGCCTTCACAGGTCCTCCATTTTTCATCACTCTGGCCAGGATTCGGGATCCGACGAACGCCAGGATAAAGACGACGACAGCGGTAGGGACTATCGCTCCCAGGATTCATCATCTTGAAGGAAAAATTACCATCAGTCTTCATACCATCACGATCCTCCCTCTCACCCAGAGCAAGGCAGGGAGAAATCTGGTTATAAGGGGTCCCAGTCTGATACTCCCCATGACCAACACTCGGGTTCATCTAGCACCAGGCAATCCTAGGAACTTCACAAAAAACTCGTAGTATCTAGACAAACTTCTTATCCTGCCGCACATGATCCATCGATAGTGGAAAGGCTAGCCGATCTTAAGGCCACGTTCCTAAAAATATGCTTCGACGGTCTGAAATTTCTTCCAGCGATCCATCACATTCAAGGCACGTCAAACAAAGTGCCATTGCTTGCAACAATGATGTCTACGTTCAACATGTTGCATTTGTTCATTTGACAAAGAACGTTTTCGAAGTTTCTATCGAACACTAACATGAAATTGATCGTCTGAAACTTAAAGGCATTCATGACAAAGACATCATCAAGGCTTAAGATGAAGAGCTTTCCTCATACAAATCTCAGCTTGAAACTGCTCAGAAAAATGCTAAAAACACAACTGATGCCATTAATCGTCTAGAGGCCACACATAAGAAAGAGATCGACGAAGCGGTTCAACACTGTGGTGCCTTATCATTAGAGAAAGACTCCATTCAGAAGGAGAGAGATGCGTTCGCTCAGCGAGTCAAAGAGTTGGAAGAGCTACTTATAAAAAAGGAGGAAAAGACTACTGCTCAGGAGGAGTCGCAACAATATTGCGATGAGGTCATTGCTACACGACTCCTGAAGACAAAGCTCGATGAAGATCTCTCCAAGGCTAAAATACTAAAGGAGAGGCCCGTGAAGAGGGCAAAAGGTCGGCGCTTACGAAAATTGATTCTCACCTTGAGGCGCCACTGAGGCTGGTAGGGAGGAAATCAAGTGCATGTTTGATCCGCTTATAGCCGAGTACAACACTTGTGTTCTCATATATCATGGCCTAACATTTCTCGACAAGGGTTACCTCGAATCTTTGGTCGAAGCATATGAAACTTTGATAAAGATCAAAAAGGTTGAGTCGGGCACCGAAGAGGTTGACGAAGAAGCTTTAGTGAAGGAATTTTTCCGGGGGAATGAGCCTTCAGACTTGTCTGCAGCGAAGGCTCTTTATGGCAGAGACTCCTCCTCGTCGAAAGGAAAGAATGACATTGCCATCCCGTTCGGAGCCGAATCTCTAGTTCCTCCCCCTACTCAACCGACTGATCGTCAGTCACTTGACCCCTTCAAGTAGCACATTGGCTACGACCCAGAAGATCCTGGCCTTGATATTCATGTTCTATCTCCCATTCCAAAGGGTGAAACTCCCCGGACGCCTGAGAATCAGCCAGAAACCGGTACATAACTTTTCTTCCCAAAGTTCAAAGGGTCGTCGTTTTCGATGAGTGGTTAATGTATTCTTGTCTCTTATGATTTCGTGTAGGTCGTTTCGATCCTGAGCCAACTCCAAGGAGCGATGATGCCATGGAGAAGGAGTAGATGGGTGAGGCAATTCAGATGGGAGAGATTCCCGGTACTGACGCTCAAGTGATTGAGGCGCTTAACGAGGATAGGTTGAAAATCCGTCACCTATCGAAGAAAATTACAAAGTTGAAATTACAGGCGCTTCTGGACATACTTTGAAGTTGAGCATGGAGGAGCAGCTTATGGAAGAGAAGAAGAAGAAATTGAAATCAAGATCGATCCCCAAGTAATGGAACTAGATGATCCCTTGAACATGCCTTTAGTGGTCATCCTCCCCGGTGGGATCAGGCCACTGGAAATTCCTCTTCCTTTCTCGGACACCACTTCCCTTGCAAGCAAAGCGTCCAAGAGAAAATGCGTGGGGGAGGAGTTATCTAAGAAATCAAGGAATTAGAAGAAACTAAAGAAGTAGTTTCCCTACTCGTTCAATGAGAGTTAGCCTAGATTATGTAATTATTTCTATTTATTTTTGTAGTCAATGTAAGTAGACTTTTGGTTTCAAGTTTTAGGAGGAATTGTAGAAGAACTTTGTTTTGGGATTTGTGAATAAAACTTAGTTTCTTTTGTTTTTTGATGACTTTCGCCTTTCAGCTTATTGTCTAACTCGTTGCCATATCTTCAGTTCTCCTCCATGTAACTCGGAATTTTTTTGAGAATCGTAGATCTTCTATCCTGCACTTCGGGCACTTAGAATACTTTTAGCCCGCACTCTGGGGACTTAAAGATTTTAAGTAATTTACACACTAGTCCACACTCTGGGGACTCAGAGTACTCCAGTCCACACTCTGAGGACTTGGAGTACTCCAGTCCACGCTCTGCGGACTTGAAGATTTTATGTCATTTATACTCTAGTCCGCACTCTGGGGACTCAGAGTACTCCAGTCCGCACTTCGGGGACTTGGAGATTTTAAGTCATTTACACTCCAGTCCGCACTTTGGAAACTTGGAGATTTTAAGTCGTTTATACTCTAGTCCGCACTCTGGAGATTCAGAGTACTCCAATCCGCACTTTGGGGACTTGAAGATTTTAAGTCGTTTATACTCTAGTCTGCACTCTGGGGACTCAGAGTACTCCAGTCCGCACTCTGAGGACTTGGAGATTTTTATTTTTATGCACGTTCATATGCCATACAGAATAATGTAACTTTAATTTTTGCCATAGAATTATCACACACGAAAACATCAATAATTCATGGAAAAGATAGCTTCAAGCCTTTATTAATGAGAACAAACTGAATTGTCTTATTACATGTCGGAAACTAAGAATCAGAAATAAAAACATACAAGAAATAATTACAAATAAAATGTGAAAGGAATAGACTAAGTACAATAACGCCGCAGATGCTCGCTATTCCATGCTCGGGGGAGTGTCGTGCCATCAACAATAGCTAGCTTGAAAGTTCCCTCTCCAAGTCTCCATTCAATGATGTATGGAATTCCCATGTGGGGTTCATATGCGATGGGACTGGGAAAACTCATTTCAAAACGAGATCGCCCATATCAAAGATTCTCGGTCCAACTTTTTCATTATAATATGGAGCGACTCGGTGCCTGTATGCAGCCGCCCTTAAATCAGCTTCTTCACATCAACGAAGTCCAGTGATTCCATGAGAGATCCTGATTCGTTTTAGGGTCATAATGAGTTACCGATGTGAAGGAACTTCAAGTTCCACGGGCAGACGGCCTTCGTGTCATATGCCAATGCGAATGGAGTGGGCCAGTCGTGGACTTGTGGGTGGTTCTGTAAGCCTAAAGTGCCGTTGGAAGCTCGTCAACCCACTTGCCTCTAGCCTTTTCCAAACGTTTTTTTAATATGGACTTGATTATTTTGTTCACGGCTTCTACTTGTCCATTAGCTTTTGGATGAGCAACTGCTGCAAACCTTTTCTCAATGCCATACTTTTAACAAAATTCTTTGAATTCCCTACTTTCGAACTGAGTTTCGCTATCCGTAATGGTAGTTTGCGGGAGGCCAAAATGACATATGATGTTTCGTACAACGAAATTAATGACCATTTTGGTTGTGATTGTAGCTAAGGGCTCTGTTTCTTCCCACTTGGTAAAGTAATCGACCACAACTATTGCGTATTTTGCACCACCTTTAGATATAGGCAAGGAACCAATTAAATCGATTCCCCATATTGCAAACGGCCAGGGACTAACCATTTGTGTGAGTTCCGTTGGTGGAGCTCTTAGGATTTTTGCATATTTTTGATACTTGTCACATCTTCTTACATAGTCTGCAACGTCTCGATTTACAGTTGGCCAATAGTATCCATAGCGGAGGATCTTTTTTGCTAATGTCTGCCCTCCTATATGGCCACCACATTCTCCTTCATGAACTTTCTTCAAGACTCATCTTATCTCACCGTGGGCAATGCACCGGAGTAAGGGAACTGAGAATCCCTTTCGATACATTATTCCATCCTGCATTACATATCGCGAAGCTTTACGAATGACTTTTCGTCTTTCGCTCTTCCTTTCGGGCAAGACCACATGTAGCAAGTATTGTTTGAATGAGGTTATCCACGACTCCTTCTCGATTTCCATTTCTAGCACGAAATCTACTTCCATCACATTTATACTCGGAGCATGTAAGGTTTCGACGGGAACCAATCCCATTTGTTGTGCATCGTCAGTACTTGCAAATTTGGCCAACGAATCGGCTTCTGTATTTTGTTCACTCGGGATATGCGAGATATCGTAATATTCAAGGTATGCCAGTAGTTCATGAACCAAGGCAAGGTACGGAGCAAGCCTCTGCCCCTTCGCTTGATAATCTCCCCACACCTCCATACCTGGTACACCACCAATTGTGAGTCATAAAAGATTTCAACCGACTTTACTTCAAGTTCCCTGATAAGTTTCAAACCAGCAATCAATGCTTCATACTCAGCTTTGTTATTCGTTGTGGGGAAATTGAGCTTCAAAGCGTAACAAATTGTCGGTTTTTGGGAGTCACAAGAATTATACCAGCCCCAAAACAACGGTCGTTGCATGCCTCATCGATGTATAGTTTCCATCGAATGGGGGCAATGACATCATCACTGTTTGGTCCGTCTGATCGGTGAATTCAGTGATGAAGTCTGCTAGCGCTTTCCCTCGTATAGCCCTTCATGGCAGGTAGGTAATATCGAACTGACTCAACTCAATTTTCCATTTTAACATCCTTCCAGAGGTTTCTAGTCGTTGGAGTACCTATCATAAGGGTTGATCGGTATAAACACTGATCGAGTTACGGATGAAGCTTGCGTGATGCAATCACCAAGCAGTAGGCCAGTTTCTCAATTTTAGGATAATTTCTTTCTACCATCGTTAAACGTTTACTAACATAGTACACCAGCTTTTGAACTAGGTCCTCCTTATGAATCAAAGCCGTACTGATGGCATGTTGAGATATGGCCAAGTATACATACAACACTTCATAGTCTACAAGCTTCGATAACACCGGGGGACTTTCCAAATGTCTTACCAGAGCTCGGATTGCATCCTCACAGTTGGGCGTCTATTCGAAATTTCTTTTTCCTTTCTTTATTACATTGAGGAAGGGAATACACTTATCTATAGCTTTGGATATGAATCGACTCAGTGCGGCCACTTTTCCGTTCAGGCTTTGTACTTGCTTTATAGTCCTGGACGCCTGTATGTCTCGAATAGCTTGAATCTTTTTCGGGTTAGCTTCGACTCCCCGCGCATTAACAATGAAAGCCAAAAACTTCCCTGACACAATGCCAACGGAACACTTCAAAGGATTAATTTTCATTCCATAATATCTGAGTATATCAAACATTTCCACCAAGTCTCGAATGTGGTCGTTGGACTGTCGTGACTTCACGAGCATTTCGTCCACATAGACCCTCATTGTTCTACCAATCTGGTCTTTAAACATTCGATTCACCAGATGCTGATAGGTTACTTCCTCATTTTTCAATCCGAAAGGCATCAATACAAAGTAATATAGCCCAATGTTTGTGACAAAACTAGTGTGCTCTTGGTTAGGAATGTCGGGATTTGATTATATCCTGAGTATGCATCGATAAATGGCAATAACTCGTGCCCTGCCATTGAGTCGACCAGCTGGTCAATTCTGGATAAAGGGAAACCATCCTTAAGGCATGCTTTGTTCTGATCAGATAATCTATACATGTTCACCATTTCCCATTTGCTTTTCTCACAAGCACGGGGTTAGACACCCATTCATGGTATGGCGTCACGGACGAAATAATTGGTTTTGAGTTTTTCCACCTCCTCTTTGAGAGCAGCGGACCTCTTTAGTTCCATGCCTCTCCTTTTCTGCTTTACCGGTACATACCTTAGATCTATGTTCACCATATGACTCGCAATAGCAGGAGAAATCCCGCACATATTAGAATGTATCCAAGCGAAAATATCCAGATTCACTCGAAGGAAATCAGTGAGATCCTCGGTCATCGAGGGGTTGAGTTGTGATCCAATCTTAAGTACTCATGATGGGTCATCTCGGCTGACTAGAATGTCAATCGTCAGTTCAGCTGGTGCTGCTTTTGCTTCCCTGGGTTCCTCATCATCATCTCTCGGATTTGTGTCTCTATAGATCCGATCGTGTTGCCCGAGCCAGGACTTGGGCACTACTTGTCAATTTTCAGTGACTCGGGTATGGACGAAGCTGTCCACAACCTTTCCCTTCTTTCTTCTTCGGGCCTCTCTCAGCTTAGCCACATAACACGCACGACCGGTCGTATGGTCACCATGCACAACACCAACTCCTTTGTCTGTCAGAAATTTCAAAGTTAAACACCAAGGGACCAAAGCTGGCCTAAACTCTACTAGGGCCGGTCGACCGAGAAATACATTGTACGGGGAATCAACATCCAAAACGATGAAAGGCAGGATTCGCACCCTCCTACATTCACCATGTCCAAGTTCAACTAGCAATTCAACATAACCCACTACATCAGATGATGCACCATTAAAGCCATGGATACGGACTTAATATAATTTTAAATCCTTTGTCTCTATCTTCATTTGGTCATATGCTTTTTTAAATATGATGTTAATAGAACTTCTACAATCAGTTAAAATTCTTTTCACAAATGCTGGTCCGATTGTCATGGAGATGACCATCGGGTCAACGGTAGGAGCCTCCACCTGATCAGCATCTCTGTTCCTAAATACTATATCATCCGTCATCGTTCACTGCTGCTTAGCCGGTGACCCATCCTCCGTATTTAAACAACATTCAAAATTTACATGCCTTAGGGAGTTAGTATGCCGCACCATTTCATGCCAATTATTATCTGCAGGGTGAGGTCCATCGACTATCATGTTTATGACTAGTCTACCAAAGTTCAAGCAAGTTCCTCTGGATGGCATGGAGCTTCCCCACGACCGGGGTATGATGATCCATGCCTACCTTCCTACGGGTTCTTGACAAACTCCTGCAAATTTTTCTATCGAATCATCTTTTCTATGGCATCGTGGAGGTGTCTACACTCCTCGGTATTGTGCCCATAAGTCTCAAGGAAGCACATACTTCCTAGTTCGCTTTTGTTCCTCTGTAGACTCCTTTGAACGTGGCTTTCGGTATTAAAAGTATTACAAGTCGATAGGTAAATATTTTTCAGAGATGCATTCAGAGGAGTGTGTTCATTGTAAGTCGGAATCCTTGGTTTCCATTTTTCCGCTTCCCTTTTCTTTCCGGGATTTCCTCGTCCGGACCCTATAGATTGTCCAGGCTTGTTCTAAACATCGACCTGGACCTTCCCTGAGTTATCATCAGATTATTTTACAGCAACGTTGCTCTTCACAATCTCCTTGCCAAGCCCTGGTGCATTATCTCGCCTCGTCCACCTGGATTCCTCTCTTCTTATGAATTGATGAGCCTTTGAGTAAAAACACTCTACCGTAGCCGGAGGCTTTCCTGCCAGCCAATCGCCAAACTCTGAATCCGGATCCACTCCTCGCATCACGGCCATCAAAATGGCATGGTCATTTGGATTGCTAACTTCAGTAGCCGCAACGTGAAATCTCTGTAAGTACTCCTTTAACGACTCCCTTGGAGCCTGAATTACACTGGATAAGGACATCATGTCCTTGCGACGAGTGGCATGAATCCTGAACTGTTCTACAAATTTCGTCGCTAATTCATCAAAGCTGGAGATAGACCATGGAGGAAGTTGGGTGAACCACATGGTAGCAATTCCAGATAAAGTTATTAGGAAGCATCTAGACTTGGTTGCATCATTTGCTCTAGCTGAATCCATCATCCATTCATATCTCATCACATGCTGTCGGGGGTCAGTCTTTCCTTCGTAGGCTGGGATAGTCGGCATGTTAAACTTCCTGAGCTACTCGGCTTGTAGGATAGTATCTGTGAATGGAGTATGACTCCTGAATATCCTAAGATCATCATTAGTCAAGCCTTGATTTTCTCTCATCAGCTGTCTGACCATAGCCGATAGGTCTGAGGTTTGTATTGAAGATGGTAGGTTGGAATCTGTCCTATAAGACCGCTCTGGTTGGTGTCTCCTCTGTTGGCGATGTACCAAACGTATACCCTGAGGACTAGTTTGATAGGACCTTGGTGGTCGGCCGTCCAGCTTCCACTCGCGCTTCAGATCCTAAGTTTCCTGCTCCAGCTTGGGTATGATTTCCTTGGTGTAAGTGAGGTGCCATGGATCGAGGTAGGGAGCCTGGACCATCCCTGGTTGATCGATCAACAACACCGGCTTGCGTTGTTTCAGTTTTGCGGCGTCTACGCCTAGGAGGTTCATTGGACGAAGTCGAGCTGTCAGATGAGGAGTAAGGGGCGGGGCTACCTCCAGCATTCTGATGCTATTACCGAGTAAGCCGACTCATAAGGTTGGCATTAGCTTGAATCTATTCGCTAAGTTGTCTCCTGCTTTTCATGAGTTCTCTCATCAAGTCGTTGAACTCCATTCTAGTGACAACTTCCATCTGGCTTTGGAAGGCGACAGTCCCTGTGCCCGGATTAACTTCTTAATTGCTGGGTCCTACTTGTTGGATGTTAGCAGTCGCGTTAATGTCCGCGTTGTGCGAGGCTGATCTGGTACGAGATCTTTCCATTGTAGAGTCATTTGTAGGAACTCTGAGTAGAATCAATGGACTTCCTGTGAATGACTTGGATCTCCTTTGAGGGATTTTTCCAATCCAGTAGCTACAAAATAGATCATAATAACCTGAGTATGGACCTCTTAATGAAAGTACCAAAATGTTAGCACAAGAATTGGTCACAAACACCCAAAGAAAGATTTGTGCAGAGAGATTAATAGGAATATATGTAGAATTAATAGCAAAACCAGAACACCAAGTTTATAGTGGTTCGGTGTAACTGCCTACGTCCACTTTGAGTTCAATCTTTATTGCTTTTTCAAATAATTGAATACAGATACAATCCGTACTCCAACAACTTGAATACAAGTTCTAAGTGAAAAAGAATAAGTCTTGAAAAAGGCAGAGTCTCCCCAGTGTTCTCGAAAAAAGATCCCTTACACTGTGCCTCTGCCCTTCTATTTGTAGGCGAAGACATGCCGGAGTTTCTTCGCGGGCCCAGGAACAAGGTACTTCGGCCCGTAGTAAGTGACTTCTACGCACCGAGCCAGGGATGCCGAACGGCAATTGCCGTGCGAGGAATGCCGGTCGAGAACTTAACTAGATAGTAGGTTGACTCGGATCGAAGTCATGTCGAACGGTGAAGTCTGTTGTATGGCTTCACTCTCTTGGCCAAGTGGTGCGTTCTGAAATACTTGGTAATGTTCATTTGTGCCAAACCCTCCTGTGCCAAGCGACGTTGGACGAAACAGAGAATGCCGAGCGAAGGCGCTTGAGCCCAAGATGTCGAGCGACGTTGGTCAAAATAGAGAATGTCGAGCGAAGGCGCTTGAACCTAAGATGCCGAGTGACGTTAATCGAAACAACGAATGCCAAGCGAAGGCGCTTGAACATAAGATTCCGAGCGACGTTGTTCGAACCAGAGAATGCGAGCGATGGACTTAGGCCGAGTGGCATTTGGGCCTAGCGGCATTTAGGCCGAGCAGCATTTGCAAGCCGAACGACATTTAATAGTCTGCCTCTCGTAGCCGGGCCAAGCAACCGGGTAATAATGCATTTGAAGTATTATTCTTATGCTAAATCTATTTATTATGTTTCGTTTTCACAAGTATTGTTTTTATGCATATGTAGGAAGACTCTACTGCATCTATTTGTTTCAAATCTTAATGTACTGCTGTAGTTGCTTACCATCTTCAATAATCTATAAAGGATAGTTGCTTCGACTTGGTTCAGACTGCAAAATAAAAGCTAAACCAACTTGTACAAGTGTGATTACAGTCTTTTTTAGCCTTGATCTCATTATTCAATGATGTATACATCCATTTTTTTAACCTCCATCGGAATATTCTTCTACCAAAACAAAGCAGCTCACAAGAGAATTAAGCAGACACCATATGTACAGAAATGTGCTCTTCAATATCTAAAAAGGTAACCTCAGTAGTAAATAATACAGCATTTTCCAACCTCATGTGAACATCTTTATCATGCTTTGCTACAAATTTTGCCAAAAAAACCAAATATCGCTTTATAAATGTACAATTTGCAGAAGTTATGCAACTGTCAGTGTCTGCATATACATGTTTTGGAATTTGGACCAGGCTTCAATGCATTTACAATACTTGATATTATGCATCGCCAATGTTCATTAGTGAAATATAAATATACAACTCCCATAACAATTTTCCAAATAGCCCAAATATTTACACAGGCAAACACACAGACGAAGAAAAAAAAGTATAGAATAAAGTTAGCCAAAAAGATCAACTTGAAATAGATTAAACTGAAAATCAAGTACTGAAAATTTATAGGCAACGTAGCACAAGAGATTATACATCCATTTATAATTATTTTATCTATTATGTTCATTTTGGTGGTTTATATTATGACTTTCAAGATTGGAAGATGCATTGGATCATGTTCGTACCGGTTGGAGAAGGACCCACAACAGTAGGTGGTTCTCTCTAAATCATGTATTCTATTTTTTTTTGGAAACCAATGGCTAAGGGAGCCTTGCCCATTTTATTCAACACAGAGAGATACAATTATTAATTCATACTTAAAATCATACACATATCACAATGCACAGGAACTCACATAAAAACACATAGTAAATTCTTGTTCTTTGCAATCTTTCTTTCATTTCAGCCTGCTAATCCTTTTTAGAATTCTCCTATTTATTATTCTGTATATAGCATCTGAATCTTCCATCTTCAAGTTAAATATTCTTCTATTTCTTTCACTCCATATCTCATAAGCAAAAGCCTTCAAAACAATCATAAGAATCATTGCATTAGGAGTTTTCCATCTTATTGCCTTGAAAATATTGAACCATTCAATTCTTGAGGATCTATCAGGCTTGTGAAATTTTCCATTAGAAAGCAATCTGCACCAGATTCTATGAGTAAAATTACATTCAAAAAATAAGTGGATATTTGTTTCCATATGACTATGACATAGCACACAATCTACATTGCTTATTATACCCAGATATGTCAATTTTTGTTTAGTATTTAAAGCATTTGCCATGATTTTCCATAGTAATAAATTTTATTTTGCAGGAGAATTTTCTTTCCAGATTCTTGTTGCCCATGGGAATTTTCCTGAATTTATATTTTCAATCAGAGTTTTATACACCAGAGATATTGAGTGAGCCTTTCCTTTTCTGGACCATAGAACTTTTAGCTTTGATGATGGTAGAGGCAAAGATGATATTGAAAGCCATAACTTTCTAACCAGATTTGAACCGGAGTAAGACAAAATAATAGATCTTTCATTAATATATGATGAAGCTTTTGCATTGAAAGGAATACCAGTCTGCTTTTTTAAAGAGTAAGATAAACTTTCTTGAATTATGAAACCACTTTTAGCCCAAGGAGATGACATAATCATGCTTTCTAGTATTATGCTAACTTTTATATATCCACATAATCATTCTTTTCGTTCGCCCGATTTTTATGTTTAGAATTACTTTAATATTTAATTAAAAATCAATTACTTAATCCTTCTTTACTAATTTGAGCAAATCTAAGATTGCTTGCCATGAATGAAATTATCGTCCCTTTTTATGTTAGATAAGAAATGGGTTTAAGTATTATCATTTGAAATGTGCATATACAAAAGGGTATCATGGAAGTTTAGTTAATATCACATCCAACTATAACGAGTAATAAATGGCAATATTTCAACTAAAAAGTAAATAAACATAGACGAACGATGGTAACTTTTGATCCACTTTATAGTATACTAGTTATTACTAATATCCACATTATGGATTTAAAGTTGGTATGTGTATATTTAATAAAAATTACCAAGTTTATAGCTTAATCCATTAGTTAGTTAATCATATTTTCAAAAAAGGTGGTGATGGCACCCAAATAAACTTCATTTATGTCATCGACTTTGTTTATAGTGTCAGCGGTATGAAACCCTCATTGTGATCATGAGGCTTTGGATGAGGACTTAATTGCTACTATTTGTTAACTTTATGAAATCCTATTTATGTTGCTACTTTCATTATATCACGTCCACATAAACTTTCAAGCACGCATGACAAAGGTGATGGCAATGCAACAGAGGTATGATTGAACTTGTGAAGACACTTTACCGTCGTCATCTTCGTAAGCACTTTGGATAAGGTAGTGAAATGCATTTTGTGGTAATTGAGATTTTACGTGGCTTTTTGTACGGGATATTAGTCATGGATGGATGGTATTGTTTTTTTAGGGGATATTAAGACTAGTTGAATAGTTGTGTTGTTTGGAATTTGATTGTGTCTATATGGCTTAGTGATTTATAATTGCATTTTTCATTTTTTATGCTATTCATTTTATAAAACGTGTATGCATGTCTATATGTATGATTTTATTATTGACTATCGAAATTCTGACACAACTGTACAGTGGAATCTATAAAAAAAATTAGTACAAAAAATTACAGCTATAGACTGTAACGACCCGTAAATTTCAATGATTAAAATTAGTTAAATTAATAAAATTTTTGTAATTAAATTTAAAAAGAAATAAAAATTTTATAATTTATATTGAAGTAAATGTTAAGATGAAGTGTAGCAATTGTTATTAAAACTAATTATAGACAATTGGAGTAAAATCCTAATAATGAAAGAGTGGAAATTGTGCATTTGGTTATAAAATGGAAGATAGGTAAATAAAAGTAAGTATTGAATGAACTAATGAAATAATACAATGTTAATGGTAAGTAATAAACTTTTAAATGTAAGAAAAGTAAATAGGTGACAACTAATATATGTCACTTATTTATTTAGTGTGCTAAATAAAATTTGCATTCAAATTGCAATTTAAGATAATTTTTTCTATTTGGCAGTAATGGATTAATAATGGGAATGAAATGTAAGAAGGTTAGTGCAAGTTAATAAATAATTTAGCGCAATCCCAATTTGTCGAAATAACTGTAGGGTCATAATTGGTTGTATTTAGTAAATTGGAAATAAATTTCAATAAATATAATTAAATAGTATGTTAATGATGATTGAATGAAATTTGTGTTATGTAACAATTGTTTATGAATAATAACTTATAAGTGTGATTGAAAGTAAATGGTAACAAATATTTTATATTACCTACTTATTTAGCCTGTTAATTTAAATGTGGTAAAAATTGCAATAAATCTAAAAAAATTATTACACTAATGTTAATTTAGGTAATATTTGAAATTAATGTTAATATTATCCATAATAGGGCAAATTTGTTGAATTTAAAAGAATGGAAATGAAGACTTATCAATTTAATGAGATTTGAGCTATAACAATTGGATTAATTGCAATTAAATGAAATTAAAATACCTAAATATTACGTTATTGGGAATTTAGATGAAATGTGAGAATATTTATGTAATGAATTTTGAATCCAATGTTAATCTCGTCCATTTGATAATAATAAATTGAATAATAAAATGAAAAGTAAATTTAATAGAATTATTGGAAATTAAATTTATAATTTTGAATTAAATGAAATTGAGGTTAATACTGAGATTGATAAATTAATCAACTCTAAATTTACATTTGAATTTGTTTAAATCATTGTAAATGATTGAGAAATAAAAAATATGAAATTTGTTAACAATAGTTGAAATTTGAAAATTTTGATTTAATTATTAAATTATTTAATTAATGTAAAAATAGCCATTTTGGCCACTGACTCGGATTTCGACGAAACCAGTTTCATCGAAACTGTAACAGTGAATTATTGTATGATTTCAAGTTTCGTAGCGATCGTGCTTGTCGTTTGATCGTACGGACTCGAAACGCCTTGAAATCAATGAAATTAAAATCAAATGAAATCAATTTGGAATAAATTGATTTTAGCATAACTTCTTCATACGACGGAATTTGGACTTGAAACCTGTTTCATCGCGTTTAAAATATTTAAAACATCTATTTTGATATATGGGTTAACCCAATTTCGTTTCAGAGTCGAAACGGGCTTTTCGGGCCATTCATCGTTCAATGCGTATATCCAATCGATCCGGTCTATTCTATTTCAGCTTTGTCGATATATACCCTGTTATAAAGCCTAATTCATTTCTTATTCCTCATTTCTGTATGTTCTATTAGCTCCTCTTTCCAATGGCTGCAAATCCTAATTCCCAAATACAATTCCAAATCAAATCCAAAGCAAAAATTCAAAATCCACAAACAATATCAAATTTTATATCGTCGGAAAGCACTCGAAGAGCGCATCCAAATTCTATGATTCATTTTTCAATTCGATGCACTATTTAGCCAGAAATCGAAGAACCATTTTCGGCCGTTCATCGCGCGTCGATGAACATCGACTGATCGACGAACCATTTCTGGGTTTTGTAGAGTGGACGATGGGGAGTTCATCGGTATGCTTCGTTTTGCGATTTGACGGTTGGATCCATGGCAAAAATTCAATTAGGGTTATGATTTTTGGCGATGGTTGGGCGTTTTTCATCGCCGTGGCTGGCCAGAGGCGGGGAGAAGAATCGTAGGGGGAAGGGGGGGTGACCGCGAGCGTGGGCAAGGCGGTGATTGACTGGTGTTCATCGCGATTTGATGCGAGGTTACGCTTTGTTTGCGTGCGTTAATGTCGTCTGGGATGAAGCTTTTCGCGTGCGTACCAATGCCGTAGAAGGAGATGACGTGGCAATGGGGTAGGTTTATTTTATTTTGTTTTAATTTAATTTTGATTTCAATCTGCTGATTTAATCGTAACTTTCGCATATGAGGTCGAAATTATTCGCGATTTTCTCCGATGCGATCCTAGTAAAATTCCGGACATTTTGGCGCTGGGTTGGACGAATTTTGAGACTTTTCAAATTTTGGATTTATATTGGATTTAAATTTAATTTAAATTCAGAAGGTGAGTGTTTTAACCCACTCACAACTTCTAAAATTTCTTATGTGTGTTAAATTAATTTTTGATGTGATTAGAAATTTATTTAAGATTGTTTGGCATATTTTTAATCATCATCCCAGTTAATTTGACTTTACTGAATTAAATTATTATTTAATTTATTATTGCATATAAACTGCCAGTTAAATTGTTATTTAATTTATTATTGAGTACAAAGTGCCAGTAAATCCCTGTTATTTATTATCTGTTATATATTGATGTTATTGTTTGAATTGGATGATGATTGTGATAAATGGTTGATGATTGATGTTGGGTGAATGGATGATGCACTTTATATTGTTATAAACTGCAAGTTGTCATGCATTTTATTTTTCGGAATTGCGGTTTGAAATGATATATAACCGTATTTTTATTTTAAATTACGGATTGAAATGATAAATATCCGTATCACTTGACCATAGGGTAGAAAATTATATACAGACACCGTGGTCTATATATAAAAATATTTTGAAATGATTTCTATGGTTTTAGAAAGAAATATACGGTTTAAAAAATATTAATTTTTGATATTATATAAATATTATATTGTATATATGTAGTTAAATTCTTGATTTTAAGCTATGTATAAATTTGTTTAATAAAAAGAAGTTTAATAATGGAGTTTGATTATTTAATATTATATGGTCAAGTACCTATTTAAGAGATTGTATATATAGAGTTTTAATGGCTTGAATAAAAATTAAGTTGGAAGATAAATATGAAATTGGTTTGAATTGAATTATTTAAGAATTATACTTGGAATAAATTTGATTTGAAATTTAAATAAAATTGAGATTTTAAAGGGTATGATTCTTATAACCTGATTTGGTTTAGATTGATTTAAATGAATATATCATGTTAAATAAATTGAAAAATATATCCAATTATGTGAAGTTAAAAGTTTTCTCAAATGATATTGGATTTATTACGTAAACATTTCAAATCTAAATAATAGTAATTGAATTTGATGTATATGGGATTATCAAAGAACTAGTTTCGAAATGGTGGAATATTTAAAGCTTTGAAATATATGGAAATTGAAATGGTTTATTTGGGAATTCAAATCTGTATTTGGAATTGGTTTGTAAAATTAAAGAAGCTAATTTAATATATAAAGTAATTTAATATTAAACCATTTAAGTATTGGAAGTTATGTTTCAAAGTTATGGGTTCCAAGGTATTATGATTTGAAAATGCTATGATTTTGGAAAAAGAATATAAATAAAAATGATATTATATTGATTTGGGTTTTACAAATGATATCAAATTGATTTGGTTTTTAAAATGAAAATGATATCGTATTTATATGGTTTTGAAATAAATATAATATCCTGGTTTTGAAGTATAATTATTTTGAAATGACCGCGGTGTTATAATAACGTTTGGTTGTTAAAGAGACCGGGATCGAAAGTTGTCATACTCTCCACCAATTCCGAAAACCACTTTAACAACCGTGTACGCAGTGGAGATTTCAGAATGAAGTAGGATGGTGGCGGCATTTCCTTTGTGGTATATACGTGGACCTGATTCCCGTAAGTTGGCATAGGTGGCTAAAACATGAGCAATTCTCGGGCCAAGGAGGTAGCCCCTCTTATTAGACACATCCTTTCGATATTATACTCTGACTTTTGTGTTGGATCATAGGTTTTAACTGCTGACAAGACACAATAATTCACGAATCTACGACTACGACAACATCCGAACTCAATGACTTAAAGTATGGTTCATATAGTTATATATTTTTACAATAGTCATCAAGTATGTATATAGAGTCTAGTTTAGTGCTTTGTAAAATGTTTTCAAAAAATGCACGGAGCAAAACTCGAACTTGGGTCACTAGTTTGGAAGACAAGTACATTAACCAAATGAGCTACTACAATTTTTGCTTAACAATAGAATTCAATCGACTGGATACAGTCAGTCAGTTGACTGAATATGTGCATTTTAACATATTTGTGCATAATTTTTTTACATGTCCTCACTATTCAGTCGACTAACCATTTTCGACCAGTCGAATGACCTGAACCCAACTGTCATATTTTGAAAAGACATCTTCATTCTGCGAAAGGTTCTGTTCTTTCTATGAACGGAAATGGACGCTCCTTTTGGTCAGAACCCTTCACCAATGGCGGTAACTCTCTGTCTACTATAAATACATGTTCCCAGACACTTCATATTCACCGATTTTCATTCTAACTCTCTAATATTCTTCTTGTGCTTTAATATTTGCATTCAAACAACGAACAAACATTTTTACTGCTTTGAATCATCAAATAAACTTTCATAATCTTCGATTCTTTGCATTACATTCTCTTCATATCTTTACATACACTTCATATACTTGAGGATTTGATTATAGGAGGTTTGTACTATCAGAGACAAACTAGTGTTATCAAGAACACACGGTGTCAGATATACTTTTGTATAAGTGAAGTTCTCTTCTGCTGCTGAGGCAAAAATCCTGTTCTGCTGCTCAAGTGTCTGTTCTGCTGCTTAGACTGTGTATAGCTGTTCCTTCGGGTTAAGTGAGGATTGTTATTTTAGTGAAATTCCAGAAGGAGTCTGGGACTGGACGTAGGACGGTGCTCCGAACCAGTATAAAATCTCTGGTGTTATTTTTATTATATTACTGCTTTTATATTTAGCACTATTTACTACATTACTATACTCTACATTATTATATCCATATTGCACGATCCTACACACTTACATTTGGTATCAAAGCAAGGTCATCATATAACCGTAACACATTTATGTGATAATCTAAAACTCTGGAATTCTATCGATTGTCACAACATCATAGAATAATGGCCAAAAAACGATCTAATCGAAATACAACGGGCAAAATCCCTGTCAAAGCCGCCAGTGAGGACTACGAAAAGGTATTTTCTGATTTACAAATTTCAGTAAAAGATAATAATGAATTAGTTAGTATTAGCAATAAGATTTTAAAGCTTAACTTTATTATTTTAGAAAAGATGAAATCTGTAGAACGTGAAAACGAGAAATTGAAAAATGAGAAGTTAGATTTAGAAAATCAACTTGGTGTTTTAAAAAATAATTTTATAACTATTAAAGATTCTCTAGATTGAAAAAACACCATATTTGAAAAAGAGAGAGAAATTTTCAAAAGAAATTTTTTGATTTAAAAAGACAAAATGATTTATTACAATCCTCTTTAGATAATTTAGAATTTCGAAATTCCCTTCTCAAGAATTAGAACCGTACGTCAAAAAACGATAATTCTGAATTAAATAAGAAAATTGATATTTTGAATAATAGTAATATTTCTTTTGAAAATAATAATTGTGACTTTAAGGCTAAATTTGATAAACTTAACACTGAAGTCATAAAATTTAATAAAGGTCAAAACGATCTAAACATGATTTTATCTAGTTCTAGACCTTTAAATGATAAAAGTGGCTTAGGATATAATAAAACAAATTGTAGAAATAACACTAGACACGCTTTCATGTATAGTAAATATGTTAGTGCTAGTACTAGATTACGAGAAAAGTCTAAATCCAATTTTTATAGAAATTCAAACACTGCTATGACCAATAAAGTCTACAATTTCTTTAGTAGTACAAAATCATTGATGGGAAATATGAATAAGAATTATCTAAATATTTGGGTTCCTGTTAATTGGAAAAATAGAGAAAAATACATTGATGATTATTTTGATATGGTAGTTAATAATGAAAATTATATTTATAAAGGTTCAACCACACCCAAATGGGTATGGTTTACTAAAAATTAGGAAATTATAAGAACCTTGGGTATCGTATGCTTTAAATGTTAATTTTTTTCTGATACCTTACATTATATGTAGAAGTTATTTTGTTTTATATTGTTTTATGTTAACACTTAAGTGAAATATAATTTATATCATCATATAAACTCTCTTTTTTGTCAATGACAAAGGGGGAGAAAGATATTGATCTAACACTATTTGCAGGGATATCCATGTAAGCACAGATTAAGGGGGAGAAAAGATTAATTTTTACAGGAATATATGGCATAGATTCAAGGGGAGAAATCCATAGCACAATTGCAGGAATATATTCAGTGAGAGAGATAAGATCAACAAAGCTAGTCAAAGATTCGTTCATAGCATAATGAAATTGTCATCATCAAAAAGGGGAAGAATGTTGGATCATAGGTTTTGACTGCTGACAAGACATAATAATTAACGAATCTACGACTATGACAACATCCGAACTCAACGACTCAAAGTATGGTTCATATAGTTATATTACATTGATGATTATTTTGGTATGATAGTCAATAATGAAAATTATATTTATAAAGGTTCAACCACACCCAAATAGGCACGGTTTCCTAAAAATTAGGAAATTATAAGAACCTTGGGTATCGTATGCTTTAAATGTTAATTTTTTTCTGATACCTTACATTATATATAGAAGTTATTTTGTTTTATATTGTTTTATGTTAACACTTAAGTGAAATATAATTTATATCATTATATAAACTCTCCTTTTTGTCGATGACAAAGGGGGAGAAAGATATTGCTCTAACACTATTTGCAGGAATATCCATGTAAGCACGGATTAAGTGGGAGAAAAGATTAATTATTTACAGGAATATATGGCATAGATTCAGGGAGAGAAATCTATAGCACAATTGCAGGAATATATTCAGTGAGAGAGATAAGATCAACAAAGCTTGTCAAAGATTCGTTCATAGCATAATGAAATTGTCATCATCAAAATGGGGGAGAATGTTGGATCATAGGTTTTGACTGTTGACAAGACACAATAATTCACGAATCTATGACTACGACAACATCCAAACTAACGACTCATAGTATGGTTCATATAGTTATATATTTTTACAAGAGTCATCAAATATGTATATAGAGTCTAGTTTAGTGCTTTGTAAAAATCTTTCCTCAAGAATCATCATTCACATTCAAGTAAACTTGCATGCATATTTTAATCAAAATCAAGTTTTCAAAAAATGCACAAAGCAGTACTCGAACCCGGGTCACTAGTTTGTAAGGCAAGTACACTAACCAAATGAGCTACTACAACTTTTGCTTAACAATAGAATTCAGTCGACTGAATACAGTTAGTCATTCGACTAAATCTGTGCATTTTAACATATTTGTGCATAATTTTTTTTACATAGCCTCACTATTCAGTCGACTGACCATTTTCGACCAGTCGACTGACCATTTTCGACCAGTCGACTGACCTGAACCCAACTGTCATATTTTGAAAAGGCATCTTCATTCTGCGAAAGGTTGTGTTCTTTCTATGAACGGAAATGGACGCTCCTTTTGGTCAGAACCCTTCACCAATGGCGGTAACTCTGTGTCTACTATAAATACATGTTCCCAGACACTTCATATTCACCGATTTTCATTCTAACTCTCTAATATTCTTCTTGTGCTTTAATATTTGCATTCAAACAACGAACAAACATTTTTACTGCTTTGAATCATCAAATAAACTTTCATAATCTTCGATTCTTAGCATTACCTTCTCTTCATATCTTCACATACGTTTCATATACTTGAGGATTTGATTATAGGAGGTTTGTACTATCAGAGACAAACTAGTGTTATCAAGAACACACAGTGTCAGATATACTTTTGTATTAGTGAAGTCTCTTCTGCTGCTGAGGCGAAAATCCTATTCTGCTGCTCAGGTGTCTGTTCTGCTGCTCAAACTGTGTATACCTGTTCCTCTGGGTTAAGTGAGGATTATTGTTTTAGTGAAATTCCAGAAGGAGTCTGGGATTGGACGTAGGACGTTGCTCCGAACCAGTATAAAATCTCTGGTGCTATTTTTATTATATTACTGCTTTTATATTTAGCACTATTTACTACATCACTATATCTGCATTATTCTATCCATATTGCACGATCCTACACACTTTCATTTAGGATTGATTTGGTGATCAATTTTGAATTTTGTTTTTAGGGGTGTGGCTCGAGGTGGGCGGTAGTAGCAGCTACGCGTTACTACCAGCCCAGATAGCAATTGGTATATCCACCTTAGCATTGCCTTATTGTGCCGTGTCACCTACCCTCGCGCATCTTGTGCGAGTTTGGTTTTCTCCCTTAGCCCGTGTGGTATCCTCTAGTGGTTTCTCGATCAGGAGGGACCATGATATTGGATGGACCACTAGGACTATTACGTGGTAAGGGATATATGGGTAACCCCTTAACGCTATTTAAAAGTAAGTTTATTTTACTATTAGACATTATTATAATAACGAAATATTACTACATAGTAAATAAGTTTAACGGATCCTTAGGAGATGTGAATCCCCAGCATCTCTTAAGTTATTGCACTCATGTTAGACACTGGATAGGAGTTGTCAAATTCCGTAAACATCTCTGATGTCATTCCACTCATATTCATTCCTGTTGATTTAACTTACATAATATCTTTTAGTTCTGACTCAAGTGTTTTGTCTTTTCAATTCGCTCGAGTCAGCCTGAGCATTTCAGGATTTGAAGACTTTATTTCTGGAGGACGAAGAAGAAGATTTTATTACTATTATTTATTATATTATTCCACTACATCACATTGTTCCGCTGCATTAATTATTATTCTCTATTATGTGTACTCTGATATGTATTGTATAAATATAATCAAATGTTTTGTGAAACAGCTTCATGAACTATTTTTTTGATTATTACATTTTATCGTTCCGATGCAAGATTCTATTTTGTTTTTTTTCCTTACTTTTTCTTATTTACCCCATAACAATCCGCCTTTCTGTATGGTTCAAGTCTGACGTGTGTGGTTTATCATCAATTTAAAGCATATAAAAAGACGGGACGTTACATCTGGTATCAGAGCTTTGGTTTAGCGATAAACCTTAGTTTTGTGGGGTCTGACTCTTTATCAATAGGGTAGTAATACCCTATGATGAGTTGCTGAGTGTGTGTGTATATGTGTGTGTGTGTGTGTGTGTGTATGAGAGCGTACTTGTTAGTGTTATAAAACGGTTTTAATATTTTGTTAATTTGTTCCGTTTTGTATTTATAAATTCTGGTTGGTGCATGGGACGTCATGACATCGATAGGGATTTCTAAACACTTAATAGGACAGACCGACACAATATTTGTTTTGAATATGGGTAAATGAAATAATTTTGCCTATTATATTTTCTGTATATTAAAATAAATTTTTATAAATGATATATATATATTTGGTTGCAAAATATTAGTTGTTAGGTAATGAAAATAATAGTTGAAATGAGATTGAAAATAAAATAAATGGAAATTTGGAATTTAAAACTTAAGCCCGGGGTTTTAAAAATTTCTTTCGAATAATTTTGGAATATAATAATATTTTTTATAAGTATTTTCTGATATAAATATTTCAATATAATTTGAAATAATTGTTTAAGGAAATTTTGAAGAGAAATAAGCTCTATACTTCCCTCTCTGTCGTTGGAAAATAATTTCGACGATGAGTGCACGCATCATCGACATTCATTTTCGAGTTTCGAAGTGGGAAGGCCATTGTAGTAGTTTACTAAGAATTTATTTTGATAATCAAATATAAATTTTTAATTTTTTTAAATATAATTGGATATATAAAATACGTTTATCTGTTATTTTAAAATGATTTGAGATATAACCCGGTATTTAGTTCTTAAGTTTCCATTGATTAATAGTTTAAGTTATTATAGTGAAATGGAATGTAACTAATTAATAATTGGAGCCTTTAATTAGAATAAGAGATTTAATGCTAGGTTATGAATGAAATTAAAAGAAATTTGAAATTGTAACCTACGAAACAAAGGATATAATTATTGAACATTAAATTTATTAAAAGAAATGGGATAAACTTGTATGATCTTCAATTGCATCCTTAAAAGCATATATATATAACTTACCTAACAATAAAAGTTACAATGTTTAATAGAAATTGTAATAGAATATTATACAAGTAAAAATTTGAAATAATGAAAATATTCAATGAAATTCTTTAGTAAATAAGAATTTGGTGTTGTAGTTGTTATGAACTTAAGTATAATTGAAAGACTACTAATTAAAATAGAAAGGTAAGTATTATAAATGGAATTTAGTAATAAATGAAAGTAAATAAATGAAATTAAGTAGTATAAATGAATGATAATAAACTTAAGTGAATGGTTGAAGCTATTTATAAATAAAATAAGTAGGAAAACGAATATTGTAAATAAGTGAAATTAAGTAATGAATAAATGAATGTAATGCAAATAAAAGAAATTTGCATTATATATGGATAAATGAAAACTGTAAGAAATAAAATGTAAAATAAAAAGATAAACCATTATATGAATAAAAAAGAAATCAAACAACAAATGTATGAACGGAATTAATAAGAATAAACTTAATATATTGTTTGAGATTGTTGTTTGTTTGGTCTATGGTTGTTTGGGCAAGAATACTTTAAATTTGTTTGGATGAATGAATAATCTATTTAGTTTCATCTAAGACTGTTGAGTAAATGGTGCATTTAGTAGTTTATTTTCCATTCCGTACAATTTAAAGTTTTGAAGCCAAACAACTATTTGATTTGTTTTGCTTGCATGGTTGATTTGTATATGATGTGTATGATGTTGGTTGCAAACGATTGTTGTTAAATTGATTTGTTTGGCAGCGTTTGAAACAACTTTAAATATTTCATTTTATATAATTATTAACTCTTTTGGATTATATAAGTGAAATACATGTTATGGAAGCAATTGCTACTGCTTTTGATTTCATAATAAAGCGTAAATTGCCTGACAAATAGGTACGTTCTCAGATTACGGTTATAACGTTATTATGTTATTATTCCCGGGTTGGGATATATATTATTTTGGAAAATATATGTTGTATATTGTTATATTTGATTTTCTTCCAAGCCTCTCCGTACAAAGGAGACTCTGCCGAAATTTTCCGTAAATTTTGGATTTAGAAAATATTTTGAAATTATTTCCAAACTTTATTAATAAGTATAAAAGGATTTAATGGTTATAAATTGGCATATTTATTTAAATTAATTAATTTTGTAAATTTATTTGTTTATAAATTTAATATTTTAAATAAGATATATTGATTTCTATATTCTTCTTTTCCCTTCTTTTTCCTTTTAGGGGACGAAAAGTTTTGAGTGGGGGAGAGTGTAACGATCCGTAAATTTCAATGATTAAAAGTAGTTAAAGTAATAAGATTTTTGTAGTTAAATTTAGAAAGAAATAAAAAATTTATAATTTATATTGAAGTAAATGTTAAGATGAAGTGTAGCGATTGTTATTAAAACTAATTATAGACAATTGGAGTTAAATCACAATAATGAAAGGGTGGAAATTGTGCACTTGGTTATAAAATGGAAGATAGGTAAATAAAAGTAAGTATTGAATGAATTAATGAAATAATATAGTGTTAATGGTAAGTAATAAACTTTTAAATGTAAGAAAAGTAAATAAGTGACAACTAATATATGTCATTTATTTATTTAGTGTGTTAAATAAAATTTGTAATCAAATTGCAATTTAAGGTAATTTTATCTATTTGGTAATAATGGATTAATAACGGGAATGAAATGTAAGATGGTTAGTACAAGTTAATAAATAAATAATTTAGCGCAATCCCAATTTGTTGAAATAACTGTAGGGTCATAATTGGTTGTATTTAGTAAATTGGAAATAAATTTCAATAAATATAATTAAATAGTGTTTGCACAAAAAATGGACAAACACCTCCAATCCGTATTATTTAGTTTATTATATGTTATTTTTCAAGGTTTTAGGTTACTTATGCAAATATGGTAAAAGCAAGGACTAAAATGTAAAAGACACGCAGATTTATAGTGGTTCGGCCAGAACGTGCCTACGTCCACTTTATATGTTATTCTCTCTTTCCTTTCGGATTACAAGTACAAAGCTTTAAGTACAAGTATAAGAAAGTTGTTTGAAAGTTCCTTCCTTGCTTGAGCTCTCAAACTTGTCCGCCATTGTTGTACCCCTGCCCCTCTATTTATAGAGTGAGGTTAGGGGCAGGGGTCTTGGATGTATATAGCTGCTGGTGGGCCTGGGCGGAAGCAACCTGGTCTGGCATAGGGGTTGGTTCGGTAATTGTTAGGTGGAGTTTGGACCGGTGATGGTTGGTTCGGTATTGTATAGAGGAGGATGGTTCGGCCGAAGCTTGGTTCGGTGGGACGTTGGTCCGGTGGTGAGTGGACGTGGGTTGGTTCGGCAGGGGATTGGTCCGGTGATGGAGGCGAGGTTGGTCCGGTGGTAGGTTGGTTCGGTCATAGGACCGGATCCGTGTTGTGTGGATAGGCTTTGGACCGGCAGTGGATGGAAGGTGGCTAGTTCGGTAGTGGGTTCATTCGGTAATGGGGGGAGTGGTACCAGGTTCGGTGGTGTAGGGAAGTGGAGTTGGACCGGTGAGGAGGTCCGGTGGAGCATGGTTCGGTGATGGAGTGGAGAGGCTTTGGTTCGGCTAGGCATAGGTACCGGATGGACATGGATACCGTATGTAAATGGTGATTCTGGACGAAATTGAGACTCCTTGGCCTCGTGATCTCATGGGCGAGAATTTGCCCAACATTTGCCCCCCAAAGTAGGGCACGTGCTTACAGGTGTCGCGCTTTGTTTTTTCTTCCAGTTGGTGTAGCTATATTCGGTTTTAAGTGCCGAACCATCTGGTTCGGTTGTCCTGTGTACGTCTATAAATAGGGGGTTCACCCCTTCGTTATTCCTTACCGAATCAGAGACAGCCGAATCAAACCCTAGCCGAATCAAACCCTAGCCGAATCAAACCCTTGCCGAATCAATCTCGTGCCGAGCCAGGTATATATCCCTTTGCCAAATGAACGTGAAAGGTTTTTAATGCCGAATGCTACATGATATACTACCGAATGAGCTTGTGCCGAATGGACATGATCCCGAATGAAACATGGAAGCATTTGGCACCGAATGGACTTGACAACTATTCGTTTATATTCCCATATTCCTCGTTTTAATATCCTGTTTTTCTTGTTCCGCAGATAAATGTCTCGCAAAGCGGAAACTCGATTGGACAGTAGGAAGTCCAAGGATAGGGGGGAGTCTTCTTCCGTGCCCCCAGCCCTACCAGGATCGGCGCGACATGGACCTGCCCCAAGGTCGCTAGTGGATGGGTATGGTCCCCAGGAACTTCTGATCTCCCCTCCCGATTGCTTTCCTAGCTCCTTAAAGGAGGAGCAACTTGACGCTATAGCTCGTTCCTTCGGGATAGATAGAGCGCTTATGCGGTTGCCGGGGAGCGGAGTGATGCCGTACGACCCCCCCGAAGGCTACTTTGCTTACAGTAGATATCATTGCATGTGTGGTGCTATCCCTCCTCTCAATGCCTGGATAGTTAGCTTTGTCACATATCTGAAGGTGGCTCCATTCCAGCTTCAGCCTAACTCCTACGCCATTCTGGTGAGTCTTTTCGTCATCTTTCAGAGGAGATATGGGCGTCCCCCTTCCAACCGGGAGATCCGGTATCTGTACAACTTGAGAGGCTACAAGAAGGGGTCTCCATATATCAGTTTGGAAGCGGCTGTGACCTTCAAGCCTGTTCTGGATCTGTACTCGAAGCTCAGTATGTTCAAGAAGGAATGGTTTTTTATTAGGGATGACTCTGTTTCTTTCCACCTTTTCACTTCCGGCTGTAAGTTGAACTCTATCTATATTTTCCTTGTCCCGATCACAATGCTTCTTCTTATATGCTTTCATTTCTTGCTAGCGACAGGTGGTTTTGCGGTTGTGGAGAATGATTCCTTGGTTCAAACGGCTGTGGAAATAAGAGCCATTCCGGCACGGATCGGTCGGCTTCTTACTTGATCAGGAATGCCACTCTCCTGGAGTATAACTTGATTATGCCACGCCAATCTGTGGTTAAACAGAGAGATACAGCCGAGGAGAGGTCTGCTAAAGCCAAGGATGGGGCCACTGCGAAGAGTAGCAAGAAGAGATCTTTCTCGGTGCCTACAGCCGTTGGGGGAAAGAAGCTTAAGAAGTCTGATGGACCCTCTCCTAGTACATGCCCAGACATTCCGGAGGAGGAAGGTGGAGAGGAGGAAAGAGACGAAGAGGAGAGCGGAGGAGATGGAGAAGGTGAAGGACAGGGTGGTAGTGGTGCCGGCCCTTTGTCTTCTGAGCAGGCAGGGGAGATCCAGGAGTGGACGGATGATGCCTTCCGTCAAGCTTTTGAAGGGTTGGAGGAAGGATCAGCCTCGGTGAAGAAGGCAAAGGAGGGTGACAAGGTTGGGGTTGCTGCCGATCCATTCCCTAAGAGTTCTTCAGCTGAGGCGTCTCCAGCGATTCAAGGTGAACTTTTGACTTCTGCAGACTCCATTTATGACAGGGAATTAGGAATATTTTATGGCTCGCTCCCGTCCTGGGATGAAATCCAGGATTTATTGCAGGATCCTACTCCTCCGCAGGGTTTGTATAATAGATGTGTTTTCTCATTCTTTTTTAACTTAACATATTTCTCGAATTATGGACCGTTGTATGCTTGTAACACTTGTTCTTTATTACAGGGGCAGGCGAGGTGGCCAAAACTTCAGACGTTCGACACCGCCTTGAACAATTCAAATTGATGAGAGCTGCTACTAAGCCGCCAACTGGCCGTTCCGGGGATGTAGTTAAATATCGCCCTCTTCTGGGAGTCATTTAAGAAGATATCCCGCAGAGGAAGAGGAGGCGTTCCTTATTTGATTCACCACCTGGTCCTCAGTCTCCTATTCAGCCTCCCCGAGATACTACGGAGAAGACCACGGAGTTTGTTCCCCCTCCGCCTCCTTCCGCGAACCCTACTGTGATCCGCATAAAACGTCCCGACGTGCCTCGCAATCCCTTTGCCGGCCACCCGGATTTGGATCCAAGCCTTCAGGATATTTTATTTGACGAGGCCACGGGCGAGCATCTTCTCCCCCGCAATCCCATGGTTCGGATTCTTGATGAGGCTAAGTCCCTAGATTTGGACCTGCTCACTACTCGGATAGCTGCCATGGGGGACGAAGCCAAGGCCAACATTGACCGGGTCGCGGAGGAGGTCAAGAAGTTGATGGAGCATCATGCTCGACTGGCTAGGGTTGGGGAGGAAATCGGGAGTGCTAACATCCGGCTGCGGCTACAGGTTGCTGATCAGGACAAGCAGCTTGCCGATCAGGCTATCCAGATTTCTCAGCACGAGGCAGCCTCCAGGCAGTTAAAGGAGAGTCTGGAAAAGGTCAGCAAGGCAGAATTGCGAAAAATGGAGGCTGCTTGCAAGGGGCGGATTGATATGGCCATTGCGACGGTGGACGAGGTTTGGAATGCGGATCTTGAGCGGATTGAAGAGTTGTCTGGGAGGCTTGAGGCCGCAGAGCTTGCTCAGGCCAAGCTAAAGGAAGAGATGGAGGAAATGAGGAGGTCTCTTCAGGCTGACCGCTTGAGATACCGATCAGAGAGGGATGCTGCCGTCGCTAAGTTATTGTCCTCCGAGGCCCGGGTGAGGGAGTTTGAGGAGAATGAGGGGATGATGGATGAGATGTTGCAGGATATGTACTTCCGTACCTGGAAGCAGGGTAATCTATCCTGGATGGATGACTATCCCCGGATCATGGCTAGGATATATCTCCGGGCTTTGGAGGAGGCCAAGGCCGATGCAGATAAGGAAGGTGGAGCGGCATTCAGGATGGACGTGGTAACCGCCCAGTTCTCAAAGGAGGAGAAGGTAGCGGTGAAGGAAGGGATGCGGCTGCAGAGGAAGCGGGTGTGCAATTGGCTGATGAGGATCAAGTGGCGGACGCTGGTGAGTCTCTTTTCTCTTTCTCTTTTCTTTTTGGATTTTCATAACTTGATCACTTACTGTTCGCTTAATGAATTCCCCTTCTGAATTGGACAGGTGGGACTTCTGGTCACCATGCTGGGAGCTCCGACCCTGTGGCTAAGTAGGCTTGGAGAGTTGGTAGGATGAGGGCGAAGCGTGAACGTAGCTGGTCACCTTTTGATTTCTTTTTATTGCTGTTCATGTTAGTCCAAAACATTGATGTAACTGTAATAATATTGTTTGTGATGAATGACGTTTTGTAATTTCATAATATAAGCTGATTCCTTTATGTTGGAATGTTATTGCTATTTTGCTGTGCTGTGTAAGTGATGTAACTATGCATATTACTAGTGACTTGACTGTGTCTGATGCCAAATTTTTTGCTTAAAGCATAATTTTCTCATTTTGCAATGTAAATGTGATGTGTAAATACGAACTGCAGCTATGCATTAATGTATAAAAGTAGAAGGTACCGCCCTTCATGTTTTGGCCATAGACGGCAATTTCGTGCATCCTGTAAGACTAAGCACGGAATTCTGTTGAGTGTCTCGTCATCCGATTGTAAGTTTCTGTTCCCATTAGCGAACGTTCCCTATTTCATGTCCTGTACTTTCAAGCACCGTTACGGAGAATAGAAGAAAAGTTTTAAATGAAATTGAAATATAGGAAAAGTAAAACTTCCAGTCACGGAAGGCCGTCGATGTGCTTAAGTTCGTGGCAAACAGGTTTTGTAGTCACTTTCCCTAGCTGTGGGTCTTGGAGACATTTGTCACCCATCTTACGCCTACTGCGGGGAGTTTTCTTTTTTACCACAGCCGCACTTAAGACACATCGGAGCCGATTGCGCACAGTAACTACCCGGGCCATTATGGCCCGTAATCGTGGGTATTATTCGATTCACTGTGGCCGGCTAGCGTGGGGGCCGATCGTCAACTGTGAACTGCCCTTGGCTGGCCACACCTTATGTTGGGGCTTATGATCGGTTCAGAGTCGCCGGCGAGCCAAATCGCTGTAATGAGCTGCCATCGGCTATAGTCGGCCTTTTTTATGATGACTTATACTCGGCTCATTACAGTCGGCTTTAAGGGCCGAGGCAAACAATGAGTTAACTCGCGGTAGAGGGATACCGGAGCAAAGTGTCTCATTGGCGAGGGCATAGGAGCGCAACGTACCTGTTAGATTTTGTCCAGGTGGAGTTGTGTTGCGAAGTTCTAGATTGAAATGTTATCTGCAAAGGATTTTGTTCAACAGCAAAGGATAAAGCTTAACAAGTAGCCAAGATATAAAGGAACAAGTTAACAAGAGCCAAGTTTTTTAAAGTGGTTCGGCACGAAAATGCCTACGTCCACTGATTCTCTTTGTTAATTCACTTCATATGGGCAGTACAAGTTAAGAAAAGTATCGACGGAGGTTTCGGATGTTCCATGCCCTCTGGAACACCTCTCCGTCCACTGTTGACAAAATATAAGCTCCGTTGTGGAGATCTTTATGAATTACATAAGGTTCGTCCCAGATGGGGTCCAGTTCCCCGGGGCGCGGAAAGATTCTCTTGAGGACAAGGTCTCCTTCTTGTAAGCTGCGATGTTTGACTTTGGAGTTGTATAGTGCTGCCACTTTTTGTCTGTGAGCTGCTGCTTTGAGTGCTGCGTCATTTCTTCTCTCCTCAATTAGATCCAAAGACATGTGGAGGAGTTCTTCATTTTCTTCCAGGTTGTAGTGGATCCTACGGTGAGAGGGCACTATAGTTTCAACTGGAAGCATGGCCTCCGATCCGTATGCCAAAGAGAAGGGAGTATGCCCTGTTGAAGTTCTGTAAGATGTGCGATAAGCCCAAAGTGCCGTAGGAAGTTCGTCCACCCAAGCGCCTTTCGACTTTTCAAGTTTCTTCTTGATTAAGGTTTTGAGAATTTTGTCGACAGCTACTATTTGGCCGTTTTCCTGGGATAAGCCACGGATGAGAAGCTTCCCGTGCTCTTGGCACCAGTTGGTGAATTCATCGCTGTCAAATTGAAGTCCATTGTCTGATACGATTTTGAGTGGTGTTCCGTACCTGCACAGAATATTTTTGATTAAGAAGTTGATAACTTTTGCCGAAGATATTTTATTTAGAGGTTCCGCCTCCACCCATTTGGTAAAGTAGTCGACTGCCACTATAGCATATTTGGCTCCGCCTCGGCCCGTTGGCAGTTCGCCAATTAAGTCAATCCCTCATATTGCGAAGGGCCAAGGGATGGTCATCTGAGTAATTTCATTGGTTGGTAGTCGAGGGATTTTGGCAAATTTCTGACATCTGTCACATTTTTTGATGAAGTCTAAGGCGTCTTTGTTCAAGGTGGGCCAGAAATATCCATATCGGAGTATCTTTTTTGCCAGAGTCTGCCCTCCGGTGTGGTCTCCACAACTTTCCTGATGGATGTTGGATAGAATTCCCTTGGCTTCTCTTCCAGCAACGCACCTCAATAAGGGGTTAGAGAAGCCGCGCCGATAGAGGATGCCTTCTTGCATCGTGTAGAGGGAAGCTTTCCTTAGAATTTTCTTAACTTCATTTCGCCCGTCTAGTAGGGTGCCGTTTTGTAAGTATTCTCGGATAGGGGTCATCCATGTTTCTTCTTTGGTTGCAGCTATCAGGTTTACTTGCTCAAAACTCGGGGTTAGTAGCCTCGAGACAGTTATCATTCCAGAAGTGGTATCATCTCCCATGCTAGCTTGCTTTGCCAGTTCGTCGGCCTCTTGATTTTCTTCTCGGGGAATGTGTTTGATCGAGTAGTGATCCAATTGATTGAGCAGCTGCTTGGTCTTTTTCAGATATGCCGTGAGCCGCTCTCCTCGAGTCTGGAACTCCCCTAGTATTTGATTTACGATGAGTTGCGAATCACTGCGAAGACATAAGGAACTGACCCGATCTCCAGGGCGAGCTCTAATCCGGCTATTACTGCTTCATATTCGGCATCATTGTTGGTGGCAGCGAATTCCAGCCTTAATGCATAACGCAGCTTTCTTCCCCTGGGAGTGATGATCACAACGCCTACCCCCGAGCCTTGTTCGTTCGACGCTCCATCTACGAAGAGATTCCACTTGATATATTCTGCTATTTCAGATTGGTCCCTACCTTCGCTAGTAGTGAACTCGGAAATGAAATCAGCTATGGCTTGCCCCTTGATAGCGGTGCGAGGATGGTAAGTGATATCATATTGACTTAGTTCGATGCACCACTTAAGTAATCGCCCAGAAGTGTCGGGGCGATGGAGCACTTGTTTTAGCGGTTGATCGGTTAAAACTCTGATGGAATGAGACTGGAAATAGTGTCGCAGCTTCCTTGATGTGATTAGTAAACAGTACGCCAGTTTCTCGAGTTTGGGATACCGGGTTTCTGCTCCCGTGAACCTCTTGCTTATGAAGTACACTGGCCGTTGTGTGCGGTTTTCTTCTCTTACCAAAGCGGCGCTTAGGGCATGGGATGACACAGCAAGATATAGGTATAGTTCTTCGCCTTCATTTGGCGTTGAGAGTACTGGTGGCCGCTGGAGGTGCTCGATTAGGTTAAGGAAAGCTTCTGAACATTCGTCGGTCCACTCGAATTTTCCTTTGTCTTTCTTCAGGGCTTCGAAGAAAGGAATGCATTTGTCAGTTGCTTTAGAGATGAACCGGCTTAGGGCGGCCACCTTCCCGTTTAGGCTTTGCATTTCTTTCCGAGTGGATGGTATTTTGATATCTTGCAAGGCTCGGACTTGTTTGGGGTTCACTTCGATCCCTCTGGCATGGACGATGAATCCCAAGAACTTTCCTGATGACACTCCGAAGGAGCACTTTAGAGGGTTCAGCTTCATTCCATATTTGCGAAGTACTTGAAACATCTCACCCAAGTGGCTCACATGATCGTTGGCTTTTCTTGACTTCACTAGCATGTCGTCTACATAAACTTCCATGGTTCGTCCTATCAGTTCTGCAAACATCTTGTTGACGAGGCGTTGGTAAGTAGCTCCGGCATTCTTAAGTCCGAAATGCATTACTTTGTAGCAGTACAACCCCCGGTCCGTGATGAAACTGGTGTGGTCTTGATCGGGGGAATGCATAGGGATTTGGTTATATCCTGAGTATGCGTCCATAAAGGATAAGAGTTCGTGTCCAGCAGTGCTGTCCACGAGTTGGTCGATTCGGGGGAGTGGGAAGCAGTCTTTCGGGCAGGCGTCATTTAAGTTGGAGAAATCGATGCATGTTCGCTACTTCCCATTAGCTTTCTTTACCAGTACCGGGTTGGCGATCCACTCCGGGTAGATGGCTTCACGTATGAAGTCATTGGCAAGTAAGTTCTTTACTTCTTCCTCGACGCTGCTGATCGTTCTGCCCCCATACTTCTCTTCTTTTGCTTTACTGGTACCTTGGTAGGATCAATGTTTAGTGCGTGGCATGCTATGTCCGGGGAGATTCCGGTCATATCAGCGTGCGTCCATGCAAATACATTTATGTTGTGGCGAAGAAAATCAATGAGTTGATTCTTTAATTCTCTTTTTAGCTGAGATCCGACTCTCAGCAGTTTACTTGGGTCGTGTTTGTCTACAGATACGAATTTCATAGCCTCTACAGGCTCGGCGGTGGCCTCCTCCTCTCCGTCCCTGGGATCTAGTTCGTTGAAGGGATCACTTGTATATCGAAGAGGAGGGGCTTTCTTTAGTTGCTATGCTTCCAAGCTTTTCATGCAGAGAGTAGTCTCTGCATTCTTCCCTTTATCTTTCTTGCGGTTATTGCGAAGCTCGGTTACATAGCAGTTCCGAGCGGCGTCTTGATCTCCTTCTACTTCTCCCACTCCATTATCCGTTGGGAACTTCATCTTCAGGTACCATGGGGCAAGGACAATTTGGAAGTCAGACAAGGCTGGTCTTCTTAAAAAGGCATTGTAGGCTGAGTGGTTGTCTATTAGCACGAATGTTTGTTTTCGAACGGCGGAACGGGGATGACTTCCCAATTCAACAAAGAGATCCAATTGTCCGAGAGGCATCTTTGCTTCTCCAGTGAAACCGTGTAGTGGTTTGTTACAGGGGGATACATCCTTCATTGACAGCTTCATTTTGTCGAAAGCATGCTTGAATAGGATATTTACTGAACTTCCAGTGTCTATTAAGATTCGGAAAACTTTGGCTGGACCGAACCAGGCAGAGATGACCATAGGATCCATATGAGGGTATTGCCTTCCTTCTAGGTCGCGCCTGCTGAATGTGATATCATTACTTTCCTTCCACTTAGGGTGGCATTCTTCCATAACAGAATTGACGCAGTCTCCCTCGCTTCTGAGTGAGTTTCCATATCTTTCCATTTCTGCCCAGCTCTTGTCAGCGATGTATGGCCCTCCTGATATTGTATGGACCACTATCTTCTCTTGGCTAGAACCGCTGGTGTTGCGATTTCCTCTCCTTGTCTCTAGGTGGAGCTGCCCTGGGTTTTCCTTGGTAGGAGCTGGGGTCCTGTCCTGTCCCTTCACATAGCGTTCTAATTTCTTTCTCCTGATGTGTTCTTTAATTAGGTCTCGGAGATGGCGGCATTCATTGGTACCGTGCCCATGAGACTCGTGGAAACGACAGAATTTTCCGGACTGGATTGCGCCATCTGAATCTTTCTTGTACGGGGGGTGCTTATATGTGAGTTCGTCCTGGGTGGCCAGGAAGATGTTCTCGACTGTTTCATTCAAGGGAGTGTAAGCGTCAAATCTCGGTCCTGGTTGGTACAAGCGCTTTTCTCCCTTCTTGCCCCCTGCATTGTCTCTGGAGTCGTTTCTTCGAATGTCTTTCGCTGCGGCAGGGGCGTTTCCATGGGCCGTCTTAGCCTGTGGTCCTGTCTGCCTTTCAGTGGCAGCCTCTTCGAGTCTCATGTACTTCCCAGCTTCATGAAAGAAATCGGGCAAGGTAGCTGGTTTTTCTTTAGTTAGTCTTCTAGCGAACTTGGTATCTGGGTGCACACCACTACAGAGGGCCATTAGGGTGAGTTTCTCATCGGCATCTTGAACTGCGGCCGCTGCGGCGTTGAATCAGGTTAGATATTGTTGTAGTGTCTCTCCGGATTTCTGTTTGACATTGGATAGAGAATAAACATCCTTGGGTTGTTCCACATGAATGCGGAACTGGCTAATGAACTTTTCCTTCAACATTTCCCATGAACTGATGGATCCTTGGGGTAGATGGCAGAACCAGGAGGTAGCTAGGTTTGCTAAAAATAGTGGAAAGCATTTGCATAGTACTCCTTCCGTTGCCCCGCTCATGAGCATATGCTGTGTGTATCTCTGCAAGTGTACAACGGGGTCGGAAGTTCCCTTGTACGGTTCCATCGTCGGCATTTTCCACTCTCGAGGGGTGATGGCGGTTTCGATGTCGCGGGTGAAAGGGCTGGTTACCCTAGCGCCTATCTCTCGCTCCCTTTGCTCCCGTCGGACGCATTCCCTGAATAATCGTGCCATTCTTTCATCGGAATTTGGAGCAGACAAGAATGAGCTTGGTTCTTCCCTGCGGGATCGATCTCGTCCGGATGACATGTAGGGATGGTATAGCCTATCACTTCTGACATTATCCAGTGGCTGTCTTTGGCTACTCGGATGCATGCTAGGACCAGCTATAGTTGCCCCCTTCCTTGATCTTCCCCTGCGGGGTTCTGTTTCGAGCATTTCCATGGGGTCAACTTCGGGCTGGGTTCTAGCTCGGCTCCGTTCAGCGGGGTTTCTATGATTAGGTGGCATGACTGGCTCAGCTACATCCGACACTCGCCTGGTGCCTCCCCCATTGGGTTCGGTTCCAAGCGCTTCCTCGAGTCGGAGTTCGGGCTGAGTCCGGGCGCGGCCCCTATCACTGTTGTTCCTATTGATAGCTTCTTCGAAGAGGGAAGACCTTTGCTGTCTCTGAGATCCTCCAGATTGAGACTCACCCCATGATTCAGTGTTGTGGTTGGATTCTTCGGCATCCCTCAAGCGTGACATGAGTTGGTTCACCAAAGCTTCTTGTTAGGATGCGAAGCGGTTAGTTACTTCAGTCACAACTCTGTCTAGATCTGCCCTAGTGATTGCTGCCGGTTGTTCCGCGGCAGGGGCTGTTGGATTTGCCTGATCTGCTGTCGTAGTGGGATGGTTCTCTTGATGTGGATCCATTGGATCTGGAGGATGCTGGTTGCAATGTTCTTTCCCTTGTTGGTGTCTTTTCTCGGCCTGGAAGTCATGTTTTCTAGGCAATCAAGGGTGCTATTGGGAAAGAAGGTTGAATGAGGGAAGCTGAAGCTTCGAGTTCCAAATTCTCAGTGAAAGCACCAAAAATGTTTGCACAAAAATGGACAAACACCTCCAATCCGTATTATTTAGTTGATTATATGTTATTTTTCAAGGTTTTAGGTTACTTATGCAAATATGTAAAAAGCAAGGACTAAAATGTAAAAGACACGCAGATTTATAGTGGTTCGGCCAGAACGTGCCTACGTCCACTTTATATGTTATACTCTCTTTCCTTTCGGATTACAAGTACAAAGCTTTAAGTACAAGTATAAGAAAGTTGTTTGAAAGTTCCTTCCTTGCTTGAGCTCTCAAACTTGTCCGCCATTGTTGTACCCCTGCCCCTCTATTTGTAGAGTGAGGTTAGGGGCAGGGGTCTTGGATGTATATAGCTGCTGGTGGGCCTGGGCAGAAGCAACCTGGTCTGGCATAGGGGGTTGGTTCGGTAATTGTTAGGTGGAGTTTGGACCGGTGATGGTTGGTTCGGTATTGTATAGAGGAGGATGGTTCGGCCGAAGCTTGGTTCGGTGGGACGTTGGTCCGGTGGTGAGTGGACGTGGGTTGGTTCGGCAGGGGATTGGTCCTGTGATGGAGGCGAGGTTGGTCCGGTGGTTGGTTGGTTCGGTCATGGGACCGGATCCGTGTTGTGTGGATAGGCTTTGGACCGACAGTGGATGGAAGGTGGCTGGTTCGGTAGTGGGTTCATTCGGTAATGGGGGGAGTGGTACCAGGTTCGGTGGTGTAGGGAAGTGGAGTTGGACCGGTGAGGAGGTCCGGTAGAGCATGGTTCGGTGATGGAGTGGAGAGGCTTTGGTTCGGCTAGGCATAGGTACCGGATGGACATGGATACCGTATGTAAATGGTGATTCTGGACGAAATTGAGGCTCCTTGGCCTCGTGATCTCATGGGCGAGAATTTGCCCAACAAATAGTATGTTAATGACGATTGAATGAAATTTATGTTATGTAAACAATTGTAACAATTATTTAGTAATAATAACTTATAAGTGTGATTGAAAGTAAATGGTAACAAATATTTTATGTTACCTACTTATTTAGCCTGTTAATTTAAATGTGGTAAAAATTACAATAAATCTAAATAAATTATTACGCTAATGTTAATTTAGGTAATATTTGAAATTAATGTCAATAATATCCATAATAGGGAAAATTTGTTGAATTTAAAAGAATGGAAATGAAGACTTATTAATTTAATGGGATTTGAACTATAATAATTGGATTAATTGCAATTAAATGAAATTAAAATATCTAAATATTACGTTATTGGGAATTTAGATGAAATGTGAGAATATTAACGTAATGAATTTCGAATCCAATGTTAATCTCATCCGTTTGATGATAATAAATTGAATAATAAAATGAAAAGTAATTTTAATAGAATTATTGAAAATTAAATTGATAATTTTGAATTAAATGAAATTGAGGTTGATACCGAGATTGATAAATTAATCAACTCTAAATTTACATTTGAATTTGTTTAAATCATTGTAAATGATTGAGAAATAAAAAATGATGAAATTTGTTAATAATAGAGTTGAAATTTGAAAATTTTGATTTACTTAATTAATTATTAAATTATTTAATTAATGTAAAAATAGCCATTTTGGCCACTAACTCAGATTTCGATGAAACTAGTTTCATCGGATCCGTAACGGTGAATTATTGTATGATTTCATGTTTCATAGCGATTGGGCTTGTCGTTTGATCGTACGGACTCGAAACGCCTTGAAATCAATGAAATTGAAATCAATTGAAATCAATTTGGAATAAATTCATTTTAGCATAACTTCTTCATACGATAGAATTTGAACTTGAAACCTATTCCATTGCGTTTAAAATATTTAAAAACATCTATTTTGATATATGGGTTGACCTAATTTCGTTTCGGAGTCGAAACGGGCTTTTCGTGTCATTTATCGTTCAATGCGTATATCCAATCGATCCGGTCTATTCTATTTCGGCTTTGTCTATATGTACCCTTTTATAAACCCTCATTTATTTCTTATTCCTCATTTCTGTATGTTCTATTAGCTCCTCTTTCCAATGGGTGCAAACCCTAATTCCCAAATACAATGCCAAATCAAATCCAAAGCAAAAATTCAAACTCCATAAACAATATCAAATTTTATATCGTCGGAAAGCTCTCGAAGAGCGCATCCCAATTCTATGATTCATTTTTCAATTCGATGCACTGTTTAGCCAGAAATCGAAGAACCATTTTCGACTGTTCATCGTGCGTCAACGAACATCGACTGATCGACGAACCATTTCTGCGTTTTGTAGAGTGGACAATGGGGAGTTCACCGATATGCTTCATTTCGCGATTTGACTGTTGGATCTACGGCAAAAATTCAATTAGGGTTGTGGAGTTTGGTGGTGTCTAGGCATTTTTCATTGTCGTACGACGCCGTGGCTGGCCAGAGGCGAGGAAAAGAATCGGGGGAAGGGGGGCGACCGCGAGCGTGGGCGAGGCGGCGATTGGCTGGTGTTCGTCGCGATTTGATACGAGGTTACGCTCTATTTACATGTGTTGATGTTGTCTAGGCTGAAGCTTTTCACGTGCATACCAATGCTGTAGAAGGAGATGATGTGGCAATGGGGTAGGTTTATTTTTTTTGTTTTAATTTAATTTTGATTTCAATCTGTTGATTTAATCGTAACTTTCGCATACGAGGTCGAAATTACTCACGATTTTTTCCAATGCGATCCTAGTAAAATTCCGGACATTTTGCCGCTGGTTGGATGAATTCTGAGACTGTTCAAATTTTAGATTTAAATTGGATTTCAATTCAATTTAAATTCAAAAGGTGGGTGTTTTAACCCACTCACAACTTCTAAAATTTCTTATGTGTGTTAAATCAATTTTTGATGTGATTAGAAATTTATTTATGATTGTTTGGCATATTTTTAGTCATCATCCCAGTTAATTTGAATTTATTGAATTAAATTATTATTTAATTTATTATTGCATATAAACTGACGGTTAAACTGCCAGTAAATCCATGTATTTATTATCTGTTATATATCGATGTTATTGTTTGAATTGGATGATGATTGTGATAAATGGTTGATGATTGATGTTGGATGAATGGATAATGCACTTTATATTGTTATAAACTGCAAGTTGTCATGCATTTTATTTTTCGGGATTGCGGTTTGAAATGATATATAATCGTATTTTTATTTTAAATTACAGATTGAAATGATAAATATATGTATCACTTGACCATAGGGTAGAAAATTATATATAGACACCGTGGTCTATATATAAAAATATTTTGAAATGATTTCTATGGTTTTGGAAAGAAATATACGGTTTAATAAATATTAATTTTTTGATATTATATAAATATTATTTTATATATATAGTTAAATTCTTGAATTTAAGCTATGTATAAATTTGTTTAATAAAAATAAATTTAATGATGGAGTTTGATTATTTTATATTATATGGTTAAGTACCTATTTAAGATATTGTATATATAGAGTTTTAATGACTTAAACAAAAATTAAGTTGGAAGATAAATATGAAATTGGTTTGAATTGAATTATTTAAGAATTATACTCGAATAAATTTGATTTGAAATTTAAATAAAATTGAGATTTTAAAAGGTATGATTCTTATAACCCGATTTGGTTTAGATTGATTTAAATGAATATAAAGTTGATTTAAATGAATATATCAAGTTAAATAAATTGAAAAAAATATCCAGTTATGTGAAGTTAAAAGTTTTCTTAAATGATATTGGATTTATTACGTAAACATTTCAAATCTAAATAATAGTAATTGAATTTGATGTATATGAGATTATCAAAGAATTAGTTTTGAAATGGTGGAATATATAAAGCTTTGAAATATATGTAAATTGAAATGGTTTATTTGGAAATTCAAATCTGTATTTGGAATTGATTTGTGAAATTAAAGAAGCTAATTTATTATATAAAGTAATTTAATATTAAACCATTTAAATATTGGAAGTTATGTTTCAAAGTTATGGGTTCCAAGGTATTATGATTTGAAAATGCTATGATTTTGGGAAAAGAATATATTTGAAATAAAAATGATATTATATTGATTTGGGTTTTACAAATGATATCATATTGATTTGGTTTTTAAAATGAAAATGATATCGTATTTATATGGTTTTGAAATGAAGATTATATCCTGGTTTTGAAGTATAATTATTTTGAAATGACCGCGGTATTATAATAATGTTTGGTTGTTAAAGAGACCGGGATCGGAAGTTGTCATACTCTCCGCCAACTTCGAAAATCACTTTAACAACCATGTACGCGATGGAGATTTCAGAATGAAGTAGGATGGCGGCGGCGTTTTCTTTGAGGTATATATGTGGACCCGACTCCCGTGAGTTGGCATAAGGTGGCTAAAACAGGAGCGATTCTCGGGTCAAGGAGGTAGCCCCTCTTATCGGACACATCCCTTCGATATTATACTTTGACTTTTGGATTGATTCGGTGGCTACTTTTGATTTTTGATTTTGGGGGTGTGGCTCGAGGTAGGCGGTAGTAGCTGCTACGCGTTACTACCAGCCCAGATAGCAATTGGTATATCTACCGTGGCATTTCCTTGTTGTGCCATGTCACCTGCCCTAGCGCGCCTTGTACGAGTTTGGTTTTCTTCCGTAGCCTGTGTGGTATCCTCTGGTGGCTTCCCGATCTAGAGGGACCATGATATTGGATGGACTACTGGGACTATTACGTGGTAAGGGCTATATAGGTAACCGCTTAACGCTATTTAAAAGTAAGTTTATTTTACTATTAGACATCATTATAATAGCGAAATATTACTACATAATAAGGGCTATATGGGTAACCCCTTAACGCTATTTAAAAGTAAGTTTATTTTACTATTAGACATCATTATAATAGCGAAATATTACTACATAGTAAATAGTTTAACAGATCCTTAGGAGATGTGAATCCCAGCATCTCTTAAGTTACTGCACTCACGTTAGACACTGGATAGGAGATGTCAAATCCCGTAAACATCCCTGACGTCGTTCCACTCATATTTATTCCTGTTGATTTAACTTACATAAGATCTTTTAGTTCTGACTCGAGTGTTTTGTCTTTTCAATTCGCTCGGGTCAGCCTGAGCATTTCAAGATTTGAAGACTTTATCTCTGAAGGACGAAGATGAAGATTTTATTGCTATTATTTATTATATTATTCCACTACATCACATTGTTCCACTGCATTAATTATTATTCTCTGGTATGTGTACTCCGATATGTATTGTATAAATATAATCAAATGTTTTGTAAACAGCTTCATGAACTGTTTATTTGATTATTATATTTTATAGTTCCGCTGCAAGATTCTATTTTGTTTTTTTCCTTGCTTTTTCTTGTTTATCCCATAACAATCCGCCCTTCTGTATGGTTTAAGTCTGATATGTGTGGTTTATTGTCGATTTAAAGCGTACAAAAAGGCGGGACGTTGCACAGACATAATAAAAAGAGAATACCAACGGAAATTACAAACAAAAGCACTATTAATAATCACAGATGATGGCAAGTAGGTACACAAAAATTACAAAATCCACTTCTAAACATTCGCAAATCAGTGTGTGATTAGCTGTAGAAGCTTGTTACATCTGTCCTTAATCTCATGATATATTGCAAGAGTTTACCGACTATTATTTATTCAAAAACTATTTTCACACAAAATATTATTTTTAAAAAAGACGTGGGAAAAACGTCAGTGACGTCATGCTAAATTCCATCGCTAACTTAACACTAATTTATCGAATACGAGTTTACCGTCCTGGATCAACCGTCATAAATCAACCGCTAAATAAAATTTAGCAATGGATTTAACCACAGCAAAATGGAGATATTCTTGAAGGGCTTTTATTTTATGATATTTACAAATTAATTTAAATAAGATAAACTCCGAAAGTTGCTAACAAATACTGTTGTGTAACTCCTGGTGCAAACTCGATTCTCAATAATATTTAAATAATTTGAACATAAATTATTTATAGACTTTGCTGAAGCACAATAGTAGACAGTTCAATTGCTTACAGATCGTTTAGGTGAAATCCCGTTTCTAATCATTTAAGCTACACCCCGTCAATGATATACTATGCATGTTTCTCTTCGTTATCACTATATAAACTAGATATTTAGAGCTTGGTCATTTCTCAAAACTCTAATAATATTTCTAGTTAATTGCGAGCTCCAATATTAAAATTCATGATTCAATCCGATAACATTTATCGATTAATTGATTTTCACTGGCTCTTTGACTTTATGCTGACCACCAATTACAATGATACTACTCTTTTATTTGAAGGACACGAAACGTTTCTTGAATAGTGTTTTACTTCAAGCGATTCAACTCATTGCCATCTATGGCCTTGGCACAGTCATCATTGTCGTACGACTGACCATAATCAAAGTATAATTTAGACACTTAAGATTCAAAATATTCTCCAGTCAAAATACTACTACACATCGTCATATGAGATCTTCGTTCTTGAGTCAAACTATGTAACGACTACGTTGTATTTGTATTTGAAATTTTGTTTATATCCCAATATTGTAATATATACAAAAGAAAATAAAGCCAAAATCTTATTTTATTTCGAAACAAATTCACTATACGAAAAAAATTATACCACCAAATTACATAATTTATAACATGGCACACTCTTAACTCTATTACGTGGAAGCAACAATAATTTCTAGATATCCTTTCTTCTTCGATTACCATTGTAGGTGTAACAACCCTCTCCGTAATGGAGCTAATTTTTGACCTAATTAAAGCCCATCGACACTTAGGTCCATTCCAAAGCTGGCCGTTGGTTGGTAAATTGATCAAGTAAAAATATATAGAGCTATCTATCTATGCTTTCTGAACCTCACAATGGAAGGAGTAAAATATAATAATAAAGTAAGCACTCATTTCAACATTTCCAAACCTCAAAAAAAACAATATTCCAAATATTCATAACATAATGTATCAAAATAGAACATCAATAAGTTTAAAATGTGGGTATATCAGAATAAATGTAAATATAAATAAATAGCTAATACCGCCACTGGTCTTCACTGCCTCTTTCACACTTCGTCCCCCTAACCTGTCGATTATAATAAGGAGGGATTCAGATCAACAATGTCTACTGAATGTAAATTTCAAGTCTTGCCATAATAATATTTGAATAGTATCATTTATATGAGTATTATGTCTTACACATCTCCTAACTATATTTTTTTAGTACACCTCCAACTGTGAGTCAATAGCTCTTCCAGTCTAGCTCCATAACATATCTCCAACTGTAGGCCAATAGCCTTCTCCAGTCTAACTTCGTGACTATAACGCGAGTGCGATACAACTATGGAATATATTGAGTACAACGACCCATCTCCATCAACTATATTCTAATGATGCTAGAGAAAGTATCTGAGTCACTCAAGACCTTTTAAATGGGAAATAGGAAGACCCTGACCATTTCATACCTAGACCCTAGGCAGAGATCCTTGTCATGTACTACCTAGACCCAAGGCAAACCCTCTCTAGTACTTCCTAACTGACATCGTAAGAAACATCATAAGACCACTTAAGACTTCTTTAACATGGAAGAGGCAGACCCTCCAATAGCCATTTAATAACTCAACCCCAAAGCGGACCCCCATTAAAGATTTCCAATACCACGCCTAAAAGATAATACCGACGATTTAATACTTCCTGAATAGGAAAGAGGTGGACCTTATAATTGTCGTTTAATACCTCAAAACCCGAAGCATGCCGATCCCGGGATATCCGTTTTATGACCTGTAACTCAAACCGTGGCGTCTCACATTAGTCCGATCATTCGCAGGTGCTGGTAGCCAGATGAGCTGAGCAGGCTTTTCCCTAAAGAATTGGGATTGACCTCACATCCATCGTGGATACTTATTATAGGCGACATCTCATATCAGTTCCAAAGTCACAATGCTGGTAGTCAGATCAACAAGCAGACTTCTATGTGCTTTTAACCAACCTTGCATCCCTGTAACATAGTCATATTTCCATTCTCCAACCTTACAAAACTATACTAACGTATATGTATAACACATACACACCCACATAATACACCTCACCAGCAGTTAAGCATTAAGGCTATATAAGAGAAACTCTTTATTTCGCCTTTAATCGTGAATTAATTTCCGTTATTGTTCTTAACTTCTTTTTTATATAGTTTATTATTATTTGTTAACCTATTTATTTTATAAGTTACGACTATACGCTACTATTATATTTATACTTAACATTACTTTTTGGCTAACTAATTTTTATTAAATATTCCTAGGCATGTGTAAATCATTTCCATACTTAGATTTTCACATCTTATTTGGTTTATTAAGATATTTAAAATGTCAAAATTTCGATTTCCATATAAGCCCCTAGTCCAATACCACAGTTTACATAACAGCTAAATCACAATTTAAATTAGCTAAACAAAATGGACTGCCATATATATTCAAAAATGAAATCGAAACATCCAACTTGTTTTACATTGACATAGTAGAATTAATGCCTCTGCTTTGAGGGAGAAAAAACTTTACAATTTAAATCATTTATATTCTATTCGACTTTTAAATGTATAAGGTTGAATTGAAAAAGGATTCATATTTATTTTTATTACAGAAGTAGGTGATGCAAACCATGGAAGGGATAAAAATCCATGCTTTCATACCCTTTTTTAATTCTTTTTAGTTCTTTGTCATAATAAACAGAAATTGGGAAGTTTAGTAGAACATAAATAATTCATATTACAAATAATAATGGATTAAATTCTACCACATTAACACAAAACAAATAAGATTCAACCAATTTCAGAATTAACATCTTTTCGGTGGAATTTTGGGGGTTTTAACTTAAAGTTTTGGGAAACTACCCAATGCATAAAATAAATCCAAACATTAACTGCATAAACCAACATAAAGAGAAAAACAAAGATTTCCACTTAGCAGTAGTTTTCTTCGAATTCCCTTGGTTTTGATTTCACACCTTCACTTATTTTTTCCCCTCCGTTTATCCTCTTTTCCATTGAATAACCTATAACAATTCTATTTGTATGTATTAGATACTGAAATCATGGATTGGAGAATGATAATATATATATGATTATATTTAAGATTCATTACCTATTTTCCTTAAGATTGCTTACTTTAATTTCTACTCTAATTGTTGAATCTTCAATGTATATATTTGTCTTTGAATCTGATTTTTAGAAGTTTATTGAGAAGGAAAAAAATGGTGGACTTTTGTTAGCCTGTTTTATTTTTATGAATAAAAGTGCGAGGGATCACCTCTTATTTATAATGGTTAGGATGCACTTGGACAGTATGATAAAAATCAATTTACAATAAAAAATCCAGGCCGTTCAGGTCATGAAAACCGTAGTTGGCTCGGTAGTTGACTAGTCGACCGACCCCTTATACAGTGTTGACTGGTTACCTTTCCAGGCGGCCTATTAATTGCACATATTATTTATTACCTTTATTACTCATGCAAATAATGTTTGCTTAAACGTTAAGTTTACTGCCGAACACTTTAATATTTGTTACCATTTTCAATTTATAAATTCAAATCTATTTAGATTATTTTGTTCTAGAATTTTCATAAGTCGACAACTTCTACATAAGATTTTCACAAGATAACGTTTGCACAAATTTTTTTCTTATTATTAATTAATTAATTTTTTATCAATTTTTTGGGGTGTTACATTCTTCTCCCTTAAAAGAATTTAGTGCTCGAAATTCTTAAGGGACAGATAGTGTAACGCTCACTCTACTGCCATATTGTACAATCATGCATCTACATAACCATGTACTCAACCAAAAATGCAATGTGATTATGTAAACAACATACTATAAGTAATCTCAACCCTAGCGTGAATGCAAAATCGTGACATATAGGCATATATGCAAACATTCTAAATAAACATAAGATTTTATATGATAACAAAAATAAAAGGAAAAATGTGGCAATCATCCCCTACCATTCAATTTAGCAATCACGATGCAAGAAAAACCTATACAATGCTAAATTTTTTAGAGAGAAATTTTTCCAGAGAAAGGCTCAGAATGAGAAGCCTTCAGCTTCTCTTCTATTTTTCATGTGTTTTCCGTTGGATTATCTCTTCACTGCACTCGGACCAGCCTAATTTCTTTGTTATGAAGCTTCCTAAATCCTCACTCCAGTATATGTACAGTGGCATGGGGTGTTATCGGCTCTGTCTCTATATCAGCTAATGGATAAGGCTCTACTATAGTGGTTGTGTCATGTAGACATCTCCGTAAATGCTATACAAGGAAAACATCGTGGACTCTCACTAACTTAGCCGAAAACTCTACTTGATATATATGTTTCCTCATCCTTTCCAAAATTGGAAAAAGGCAAAAGAAATCTCGACTCCAACTTCCCTGATTTTCCAAAACTCATAATCTTCCTAAGAAGGAAAACCTTAACAAATACCATGCCTCCAACTGAAAACTCCAACTCTTTCCTTCACCCTTCACCATAGGACTTTAGTCGGTCTTGCACTACCTTAATTCGTAGCATAATTACCTCAACTATTTCCATGGTCCTATAGATCAAATCTAGTCCAATTAGAATTTTGTCAGTAGTTTCGCACCAACAACTAGGTTCCTTGCACGGCCTCCTATATAAGGCTTCAAAGGATGTCATACCATTCATCGCATAGTAACTGTTATTGTCTGTGAACTCTACTATGGGTAAATGATGCTCCTGATGTCCTTCAAAATCCATGGTGCAAGCCCTCAATAAATCCTCCAAAATCTTGTCCGCCCTTTCATATGTTCATAGGTCAGTGGGTGGCAAGCATCGCTAAGATTCAACGTCATTTCTAAAACTGTTTGCAAACTCCTTCAAAATCAGTCAGTGCATAAGGGTTCTCTATCGCTGAAAATAAAGACCGAACCTCCGTGCAATCGCACCACTTCTTTGATATAAATTTGCGCTAGAGATATCATCATCATATTAGTCATTGCCAAAATAAAGTAAGCACTTTTAGCGAGTCTATCCACCGCAACTCAAATAGCTTCATTGCCTATTTGACTTATAGGCAACTCATTTATAAAGTCCATCGATATATGCTCACATTTTCAATTTGATGTCTCTAACGACAATAACAGACCTTCATTATTCCCTTATTCCATTTTTATCCTTTGCCATTTTAAACATTTAGTGACATATTCCACTACTTGCGCTTTCATCCCTAGTCAGTGGAAAACCGCTTCATATCCCTGTATATCTTATCTCTACTGGGATGAATAGTCATCTTAGAATAGAGGCACTTTCTCAATACTTCCCTCAAAATGTCCTCTACCATTGAAACAAATAGGCATCCATCCCTCCTTAGCCATCCTCTTTCATCGATTGAACACCTACTGATATGGGGTAAATGCTCTCCCTTACCTAACTTGCTTAAACTATCGACTATTGCTGCATCATTCTTCTATTCTCGACCAATGTAGTCCACCAATATTGATCTTACTTCTGTTGCTACCAGATAACCTATAGTGAGTTTCGATGGAGGTTGAAAATTGAAATTCGAAAGGAACACTAATCGCCTCTACTCACAAATAGCACCAAGCGTAGCATTCCTTCGACTAAAGACGTTGACGACAACATTCCCTTTTTCGAGCGTATATTAAATTCAAAGTCATATGATGCTAAAAACTCCATCCACTTCTATCGCCTAAGGTTCAAATCCTTTGGTAAAACATGTTTAAGGGACTTATGATTAGTAAATAGCTCAAACCTTTCCCCCAAAAGATAACGTGTCCACATCTTCAAAGCGAATATGATAGCCGCTAACTCTAAATCATAAGTGGGATGCCTCTTCTCATGGTCCTTCAACTACTTGCTTGCATAGGCCATCACTTTGCCTACTTACATAAAAAACTACTAACCCTATAATGCACGCATCGATATAAATGGTGAAAGGCTTCAACTCATTTGGAATAGTTAGTACAGGTGCACTCGTCAATAGTTCCTTCGACTTCTCAAAGGCTTTCGTGCATTTCTCATCCCATGCAAAGACCAAGTTTTTCTTGGTTACGCGAGCCATGGTACTACTGTGTTTGCAAAGTTCTTAATGAATTTCTTATAGTACCTAGCCAAACCAAGAAAACTCCTAACTTTAGTAGCGTTTCTTAGAATTTGGCAGTTTGGAATAACTGCTACCTTTGCAGGGTCAATGGCTAACAATTCCATGAAAACAGTGTGATCGAAATTACAACCTTCCTTCAAAAATCACACTTTGAGAATTTGGCTTTTAGCTGGTGTTTTCTAAAGATCTCTATTACCTCCCTTAAGTGATCTTCATGCTCATCTTCACTTTTAGAGAATACTATATTATCATCTATAAATACAAAGACGAACTTATTCAGTTGCCTCCTAAAGATTCTACTTATCAATTCTACAAAATATGCAAGGGCGTTTGTCAGCCCAAAGGCATTACTTCCCATTCATGTAGTTCTTTTGGAGTACAAAAGCAGCCTTCTCCTTGTTATCCTCAAATACTCTTAACCGATGGAACCTAGTGGCAAGATCTAGTTGGAAAAAGACATCGACCTCAATAAGTTGGTCAAATAAGTCGTCTATTCTAGGTAATCGATACATGTTCCTCTTAGTCACCTAGTGCTCGGTAATAGATGCATGGCCTTAAAGATCCATTTGCCTTAGCGGTGAAGACAATCAATGCTCCTTATTCTTAAGTAGTACATCCAATGAACCTCTTCTGTAATGGCTCCAAAATTTGCGCATCTAGTTCTCACCACTCTTTGGGGCCACATACCTCGATAGCACCACGATGGGTTAGCTTCTTTCTTCAAGTCAATCCTAAACTCGATCTCCCTTTGGGGTGGGAGACTAGAGACTTCTTCAAAACCTTTGGAAAGTTTCAACTATGGACACAAATAAGAACTCGTCATGTGATAGGCTAAGAGAATACAAATAGCTTAACTTGACTGAGCTTTGGGGCATACAAAGAACATCTATATCTCGCCCGCCACAAATCCTCGACCAAACGATCCTCCTATCACCACCTAATATAACCCCATAATAAGACAATGAATCCATCCCAAAGAACCATGAATTGCATATAAAGTCAACAATATATATCTACCATTAGGTCTTTGCAAATCATAGAAATGTATCGACTCCTAATAAGATTTGACATGACTACGGGGTTGAAGACAAATTATGTTTTTAATCCCAAAAAATTAATTATGTTTTGAGCTATGAATTAATGTGATGCTCCTAAATCAAATAAGGTACGAATAGTATTTCCAAATATAACAGTTGTACCTCCCATCGCAAATTTTCCTTTGTTCTGGAAGGAGGTCTACTTGAGACAGGTACAACCTCTTGGCATAAGCTTGCACACCATATCCCTCCTTAGCTAGTTTCGGGTGCCGATTCTTATAGTTCACTTCTTCATGGAAGTTATAGCATCTCCCCTTGAACCACTTCTCACATCAAACTCACCTTATAGTCCTTAACATCGTCCCCCTTCTTTAGATATCTACGGCATATTAACCTCCTTTCTTGAACTTCCCCTTGGCTTTCTTGTCTGCCCAGAATCCTTCTTTCTTCCCTCCACCTTGATTATCAGATTGTCCTATTTCCTCCTTTTCTTCTATAACAATTTTCTAAAGCAGGGCCATTTTAACTAACATCTCATAGGCAGCACCCGTGTGAACCTAAGTTAAAAGTAGCTCCATAAGCGGAGAATTTAAGCCTTTTACAAACTTCATCGCCTTCTTTGCTTGGGTGTCAATCAGGCTAATTCCAAATTTATCCATTTCTGTGAACTTATTGATATATTCCTTCACCGCGGAGTCCCCTTGTCTTAGTTGGATAAACTTGGCTGACTTACCTTTTGAACATGAATCATGACTCGAAGTGAGCCCTTAATTCAGCCCAAGTAATTCCTTCCTCTTCATTCTCCTCAACAATTGTTGTCCACCAATCCAACACCTTTCCCTTTAAATGACATGCTGCTATCCTCCTCTTAACCCGGTCTTCCCATCCCAGCTCCAAGAATATATGGTTATAATCATTAATCAAAGCCTTGGTTTCTACAAAATCTTCCACCCTCGAAATGCTCATTCACCCATATTCTAAAAATGTTTACACAATTAGAGGAAGTCTATTGGGCGAGGTGCTTGTTCAATAGGTAGTGCAACTAACGCTATTGGCATAGCTTGTTGAGGAATGGGAAATTGCCCCCACAAGCCTTAGATATTATCGGAACCACGATGACATACTTGGAATGGTGGTATCTCCTAGGCGGGGTGGTTTTTGACTTCAGAGCCATTATTCTAAGCCATTTCAACTATCTATAGGTTCAAAATTTTATATTAATCCTAACATCTTATAATAGTATTACTTGTTGAATTAAAAGTTTGCCTAGTGTATTCGTGTATGTCCATATATGTATAATCGTATATATAATAGGGTTTTGAAAAAGATTTTCAAAAGCAACAAATACGTACTCTCGTTGTACCTATTCCCAATGATAACCTAAGTTTTGATAATGTTCAACTTAGTAAAAGCCCATTGATCCTTAGGTCCATTCTAAAACTATTGTTGAGTGGTAATATTTAATCAAATAAACAATATACAGAGCCATTTATCTATGCTTTCAGAATCTCAAAGTGGAATGGATAAATATAAGAATAAATTAAATACCATTTTCATACATTTCCAAATCCTAGAAATAAAGTATTCCAAATGTCCACAACATAATGTCTTAAAATAGAACACAGTCAAGTCTAAAATTTGGGTACATCAGAATAAATCATAAACATAAATAAATAGCTATACTACCCCTAGTCTTCAATACCTCCCTTACACTTCATCATCATCACTGCTCCCCATAACCTGTGGCTTATAGTGAGGAGGGATTCAGAATAACAACGTCAGGTGAATGAAAGTCTCAAGTCTTACCATAATTATATTTGGGCAGTATCATTCAGATGAGTATCATGTCTTACGCATTTCCTAACTATATCTTTCTGAGTACACCTCCAACTATAAACCAATGGCTCTTCTAGTTATGCTCCATAATGTATTTCCAACTGTAGGCCAATGGTCTTTTCCAATCTAACTTTGTGACTATAACGCGGTTGCAATGTAATTATGGAATATATTGGGTCCAATGACCTATCTCCGTCAACTATATCCTAATGATGTGAGGGAAGAATCTAGAACTATCGACGGGTGCCCGAAATCCGATATCCATCCGAATCCGTATTCAAAAACATGAAAAACATCTGATATCCAAAAAGCGGATACAGATATCCGATATCCGAAAAGCTTTACGGAAACGGAGATAGTTATAGTGGTATTCGTATCCGTAAATTATCCACCCGATACACATGTACATACATTAATATATATATATATGTGTGTGTGTGTGTGTGTGTTTAATTAACTACAAAGCTTAGCTAAATATATTATGGCTGATTCTCTTCACGCCCCATTTTCCTCCTTTCATACCCCGCTACTTCATCAATTTTCAAGTTTTCCAAAATTGTCCATATCTTCGAACCACACCAGATTACGTTTAAAAGAAATAATTACATACAAAAGCTCTAAAGGAGCGATGTTTTTGTAAAAACCTTGCTCGGCCTAAGCGAGGTTCATGTAACAACTTAGTTCGGACAGAGCGAGGTTTGTGTAACAACCTAGTTCGAATCGAGTGAGGTTTGTGTAACAACCCAGTTCAGATCGAGCGTGGTTCGTGAATAGACAACGTCAAAGCTGAACATGGTTTAAAAAATGTGAGGAAATTTTTGGAATGAATTGAGGGACTAAAAGAAAAAGGTGGGGTGTGATGATTATTTGTAACCCAGTAGGGTGCGAAAGGAGGAAAGAGGGGTGGGAATAGAACTAGCCATATATAATTTCCCCTTAAGGATTAACTCATCCCGACCTCCCGATCTAAACCAAATAATCTAAACCAAATAACAATTCCCATTTGCTTTTATTTTTCAAACCAAACTTCAAAACCAAAGCATCTTTAATAATGCTCAATTCAGCTTCATATTAAGGCTCCACTTTGAAAACCAACTCCAACAGTGAATATTACCCTTAATATTAAGGGTAATGTTCAAGGGCCAATTCAGTTTTTGAATTGGCCCTGTGTGTTGATTTAATCAGCGCCTAGTAGAGGGCGCTAATTTAGTCAGAGCCTAGAGTCACAATGGCTCTCCCCCGACATCTCTCCCTCCTTCAACGGCTACTTCCACCTCCAACGGCTACTTTCTGCCTCCTCAACTCTATAAATACACTCTTTTCACTCTTCATACCTATACAAACATCTTCGCTCTTTTCTTCTCTAACCTGTATTATCTGAAAATGACTTCACCTTTTGGGGATTTTACGCATCCTTCTTAGTCTCAAAACCATTTCTTCGACGACGGCCAGCAACAACCGAGCACTCCTCTGACACAACATTTATCCAACCCATGGAGAAGTGACAAGGACTTCAATTCATGCAACATTTACTGTCATTATACGAATGACTCGAGTAGAGACAACGATCACAGCGGCGATAAGTTTTGGAAGAAAATATTGAATACCTTCAACCTCAAGCATCCCGAAAATACTTGACCTTTGTTGGCAATTCTAGGTAGATTTTGGAAAATCAATCGTCAAACTCAGTTTTATGAATCACGGATTTATAAAATAAAGAAGGCGAACCCTAGTGGAACGGGAGGCGAAGAGCATTTGGTATGTTTCTTGTTATTATTAGTTTTCTGTATTTAATCTGATTATTAATTTATTCCTTTTTGGTTTTCAGAAAAGAATGGAAAATGAAGAATTCATAAAGCTTTTTCAAAGGGAAAAAGGAGCTAAAAAATCACATTATTACCAATTTCCAAACTGTTATGAGTTATTGATGAGCACACCGAAGTGGAACTCCGATAATGTGAAGAGCCTCCGAGACGTTCAAACAAAGGGTAAGGGAAATAAAAAAGCATTGAAATCATCATACTTGTCTAGGCCGGAAGATTCATCTTGTAGGGAAACTCAGTTCGAGGAAGAAAACAAATCGGATGCACTCAACTAGAGACCAGATGAAGGTTGACCAATGGGAGTTAAAGCAGCAAAGAGAAAGAATAAGCTTGATGTCATGGTGAATGCGAAAGTGAATGCCGCTTTTGAAATTCAAGAAAGAAGACATCAAGATAGAAGCAAGCTAGCATAGTAAAAAGATCAATGTGATGTGTAAGTTTGCAGAAATTGAGCAACAGATGTTGGATATTGAACGGAAAAATCAAGAACATATGATTATGAATTAAGATCTGATGTAGATCGATGACATGCAAAAGCAGTATTGGATGGAGCGCAAAAGACAAATACTTATTTCCTTGTTCCCTCAAAGTAGTTCGTTTCAATCTTAGAAATGTTTAATTTGTATTAGGTTTGGTGTACTGTATCATTTATTTATTCTACATTTTGTTATTAATTAATATTGTACTATTCTAGTTTCCATTTAGACAAAGTCGATAACCAAACAAAATAACATTTTTAAGGAAATGCAATACATATTAATAATATAACTAAAATACAGCTACAGCGCAAACGTATACACACATGACAAACCAGATATAAAATTGGACTAACAATAAAGTAATTCTAAATATTATTCATAAGGTCTTTTTGTAGCCGGTTGTGCGTCTTGGTACGAAAGTTGACGTTCCACGTGAATGTTGAATGCTTCTTCATTATAAGAACATCATCTTGGAATACTTCTACCATTTTCTCTGCACCATCATATTCGTAGTGACGTTGTTCTTCGTCCATATCCCTTTCGTCTTCAATAATCATATTATGCATAATAATACATACAAAAATGATTCTGGACATTTTTTCCCGAGACCACAGTCGACATGGATTACTAATCATTGCAGATCTAGATTTTAGAACTCCAAAATCTCTTTATACAATTTTTTTGTCCTTCTTGCATCGTAGCAAACTTTGCTTGATTTGCAGTTATTGGGTTTGGACATGTTTTCACAATGGTGCTCCATTTTGGATAAATCTCATCTCCAGATAATATCCATGTTCGTAAGTGTTTTGTCCAAAAGTACTGGTGTTACTCAATTAAGTGCCAGATCATTAAATAAGCATGACCTCTCAATAACATTTAAATCGTTATTAGATCCATGCATTTCAAAGAAAGCATGCCATATCCATAAATCGTATGAAGCAATGATTCCAAAATGATAGTCAATTTTTTTCTTTACCATTGTATGCTTTAGGACAGTTCTTCCATTCCCAATGCATGCATTCGAGATTTCCAAGCATTCCAGACCATCCTCTGCTCTCGTGCATTTCTCGAATCCGCACCACATCATCCTCATTTGGAGCTCTAAGGTACTCAGTGTCGAAAACGTCAATCGCAGATTAACAGAATTTATCGAGAGTTTCTAATGCGGTCGTCTCTACGATCCGACATGCATCATCTAATGCATCTGTGGGGGTGCCATAAGCTAACACCCTCAGTGCAGCAGTCATTTTTTGTTAACCGCCAAGCCTCTGTATTTTTGAAGCATTTGGTTTTTGAATAAAGCATTTATCATTGTTTTGAATATCTGTTAAAATTCTTAAAAGTAGATCTCTTCTCATTCTGTATCTTCTCCTAAACATATCAGGTCCATAAGTGCAATTCGGATTGAAGTAGTTTTGCATCAAAGTTTTATGGAAGACAAGTTGATTACGGCTTACATGTTTCCAACCCATGACCGATCCGCCATGTTTTCATGATGTGGAGCCATAAGCTTCATGGTATATGTCAACTATTTCCTGCAATTCTTTGGCTTCCTCTCGAGGTATATCTTCTTCATCAAAATCACTATCGAATGCCATAAAAAATTTGACGAAAGATGAGGTATTCATTGTTGTATTTTGTTAAATGCTATGAGAGAAAGAAAGAAGATGTTAAATGTGATTCATGGAATGGAATTTGAATTCCTTATATAGAAGTGATAAGATATGTAGAGTTGGCGACAGACATTAGCAAATGGTAGGCAAAAAATGCAGAGTGTAGTCAAATCAACTGTAGCAAGTGACAGACAATGTTGATACTTAGTGTGGTCATCTCAACTTTAACGAGTGGCAAACAAAATATAGCTGTAATCCACCATTTTTTGCTTAATAGGATGAGATGAATTCAGAACGATTTTCCAAGTAGTAGAATATATAGCGGTAAGAAGATGTTATATGGAAAAAACTATGCAACGTGGCTACAATGTTCGAATAAAAATGATGAACCATTTTGTGATCGCATTGACATCAAAAGTATTGAAACATGTCTATAGTGCTAAGTCTAGCGAACATCAAAAGTAGTGCAATGTGCAAACAGTGCTCGATATGACGGGGCACTACAAATAAAACTATGCAATGTAAATGTGTTGTTAATAAGCCTATGCCAACAACAAAAGTAGTGCAACATGCAAACGGTGCTTGATATGACGTGATACTATAAACAAAATATCAAAGGTAGTTTGTCAATGTGCTGAAATTTTAATACAGATATGCAATGTAAATAAAGCTATATAACATAACAAATATACAGTAACAGATGTCCACAATACAATGCAGAAGCACATCAATATAGACAAACAACGGTAAAATAAATGTAATAGTATAGAGCATGATCATCCTAAGTCAATGGCACCATCATCGTCATCCGCTACATCATCAAAACGAGTAGGACAACCATGATCAACCTGAAATTCAGCCAGTTAAGCCTGCAAATCATCAATCTGTGATTGCATCGCCTGCTAAGTCTGCTGAGCCTAATGACTCAACGCTTGAGTATGAATGAGTGTCATATGTCGAATGGAGGCAATATATCGCTTATGCTCGTCCAACCTACCTGCATACTATAATTACATATAATATATCAATATACGTTTGATTAACTAATACTGTACAATGAATTACCTCATAAGGCGGGTATAGTCCAGTAGTGGGTATACCAGCAATGCCATGATCTGGAGGATAAACTATCGGCTGCTCGATAAGAGTACCAGTAATATCATACGCTCTATAACATGCATTCAGACCCAAGTTCATGGGCTTCTGAGAATACTGGAATGGAGTTGGATCAAAAGAAAATGGAGGTGCCTGAACTCTACCACTAGCAACATGTGGGCCTATATGATAAGAGTTCACTCCTCAAGCATAGTCAGGTAACATGTATCATCAATGAGCAACTCTAGCCCAGCAGCTATCATAATCCCCATCGGCTAAGAAAAATGTAGAAGCTTCTACCCATCCAGTCTGTCTCAAACCGTGTATACACTGTGATCCAATGGTCGACGTCTGTCAAACATGTCATCAAAAGATAATGGATCTCCAGGGATACGTAACTCCGTAGTAATCTGAAACAAGCATCTCTCCCCCAAATACCAAATAGGAAGAAACGTCGGTGGGAGTAAGAGCATTCTTCGCAAGTCCGAATGATACAATATAGATAGAGGACGAGCATCATGCATTTGGCCCGCATGTGTCATGGCAATCCAATTGAACCCATAGTGTCTGGAAAATATTATCCCTGCACCTCATATCAATCTGAGTACTGGCATCCATCAGCTCATGTCTAACCCCATAGGCGCGCGAGAAACTAACTGAACATGCTCCTATTGTCTCATGCGCGAAAAATATGTCTCTGGAGCATGACTAGTAGTCTCAACAATATATGGATGCATGTTTACCGTGTACTCATAGTACTAGCACAAAAGAATATACCAAAACCCAAACATCTGCCTATCCTTCTCCAAAGCAATAGAATCAAGAGCGGTGTACAAATATCCAAGTATAACGGAACCCAATTGATGGTGTGCAGCTGATCTAAATGGCTACCACTATAATGTAACCTAATCTAATGGTACTCCTTTGGTTTGAAAAGAAATTCGAACCAAATAAGTACAACAGAAATGCTCTAAGCACGACATCACTTATAGCATCGGTGCCTATATGAGCTGCAATATAAGCCTGCATATATGTAAGGAGAACTGTCCCGAAGGCAACACGACCCTTCTCAAATTGGGGTAGATAAATAGTAAAGACCTCGAAGCTCTCAAACATATGATCAAAAGGAAGTGGTATCTTGTCTGGGCCTCCAATCTCAATTCCAGTCAACATATAAAATCGGCGGGGGTAATGCCGAGCTCAAAATGTAGAAAATAAAAAGTACGTACTGTAGGCCACCACCTCTCAACTAAGGCTAATATGAGTGGACGATCAAATGACTGCGGTGGTATAATCTATAAGAAACATGTAAAAGGACTAGTTTGGAGCCAATTTACTAAACCCAGAGGTAGTATGTCATACAGCAGTGCTATACACTTTGCCCAACTACCCCGATAGTTGACGTACCTTGACTAAAAAATTAAAGGGTTGTTCCAGATTATTGTACAATTTAAATTCAACTAACTAAGTAATACACTTTATAATATCATATAACTATATAATAAACATTATTTCACAGTTAATATAAGACAAATGTATTATTTATTATTCAAAATTGTACCTCGATCGCATCCAATATTGTGAAGATACAATGAGTGTATCTCTCTAGCAGCTCGTGCAGAATCCGTAGCTGGAAAATCATCGTATCTAGTGCTGGAGCAATGTGTGCTGGGCCTACAAGCTCCTCTGGCTGATGTCGAACGATACGTCTTGCGATTTTCGTTACACGTGGCGGTATTTCGACGTTTTTTAAAATAAAAAACAAGATGGATTCGGGATAACGATACGTCTTGCGATTAATATAAGCCTTCGAAAATTGATTCGGGAGCCATTTTTCACATTTGTAGAGACGTGAATTTTTTCTTATGAGAAGAGTGTCGGCATGATTAGGATAGCCAATGAAGAAGAGCTATCCATTTATGGTATTGCATCTATCCGATTTCGTATGCATGATGATGTGGTTAGAGAAGTCTCTGGAGTGAGACATGTACCCACTTGTTCGCATAATCTTATTTCTCTCGGTCAGTTGGATCACCATGGTTACACTTATGAGACTCAAGGTGGAGTTTTGAGAGTGAAGAAATGTGGTCGTGTAAGGATAAGAGGAGTATTGGAAGAAGGAATCCTTGATTGGTTCTGTAGTCGACAATGGAAAGTGAGTGATGGTTGAAGGACCTAGTCCACAGCAAGGTGAAGAGGTTAATGTGGTCACTGCTTATGATTCTAGCATTGAGAATCATATTTTAGACAGGGATCTTCATGTTGATGATGCTCGAGGGATCGATAGTGATCAGGTGATGAGCTCAGACTGAGTGATAGATAGGCATCGAATTGCAAAATCCACAAAGACAACACAGAGATCTTTGTGGTATTATATGTTAGGGTTGTCTCGCATGTTTAATGGAGAAACGACGGTTTGGATTGGAGAATAAATTCTCATATCGTTAAATAACATGGAAAAGTGGTGTATAAATATGGGTTGGTAGGCATGTAACACTGGGGATTCCTTTTGTTACAATAAAATGTGTGCCAACCCATATGCGTACGCCACGTGCTGGAGATGGGGAGTTTGTTCCGACCATCGTTACATAACAGTGGTATCGGAGCCGAAGGTTACGGACTAGGCCATGCAGACACAGCAGTACTCTCAAATGTTACCGCATAGAAATGCGAGTCAAGGGGGAGACTGTTAGGGTTGTCTCGCATGTTTAATGGAGGAACGGCGGTTTGGATTGGAGAATAAAGTCCCACATCGCTAAATAACATGGAAAAGTGGTGTATAAATATGGGTTGGTAGGCATGTAACACTGGGGATTCCTTTTGTTACAACAAAATGTGTGCCAACCCATATGCGTACGCCACGTGCTGGAGATGAGGAGCTTGTTCCGACCGTCGTTACATTACATTATAAACGTTTTTGAGACCAGATTTATGTGGTGCACCTCATGTGGGAGATGCATCACTTGCAGACGATGGTTGAGCTTTGTAATTTAGTGTGACTGAGATATGGAGATTTGTGATAGATCTAAATATGGCATGCTTGATATGTTGGAGATATGTGATTTTGCATCAAGATAGAGCGGTAAATTTTGGTGATACAAAATCATAAATAGAGGGAAATAAATATTCAAAAGAAAAAAATAGAAGATTTTGTTTTCTCTAATTAATAGGCATATTTGAGTATGTTTATTTCTCTCCAGTTGACTAATCAAATTATTATTTTCCATCTAATGTTAACTTGAGCGTTAAGTAATTGATTATATAAATAGAGACTAGAAGAGAGGGTAAAAGTGTGATGGAAAATCTATTTGCTAATTTTATCTTCTTCATCTTTATTCTTTTTCTCCAACAATTTTAGTCATATAGATATTTGCTCACTTTCTCAATTTGGTTATTGATTCAATGTTATTTTGTTTACTTTAGCTTTGTTCTATTAATTGTAAACAAAAGTTTGGTGAATCAATAAAGTGGGTGGTTGGGTGGAATATTTTGTGTTATTGCGTTTTGATTTCAATTCCATCTTGTTTTGAATCTAAGTTATGTCTTTGCGATTTGGGTGACAAAGATCCGTTGATAAAAGCTTACGTAAAGCGCTACTATTTTCATAATATAGAAACAGTAGGCAATGCACCGCATGGTAAACCAAATTCACATGGCATGTAAACTGCAAAGAACAAACGTTTGAAACTCAATTTCTCATACATGTTCAAACATAAGCGATGGCTATTTTATAACAACAGTATGGAAGATGTAAAGTTGGAGAAATATTTCTAATATAGATTGCAAATATTTAAATAAGCACAGGGTGTCATGATCAAATGGTATGTGTGTATATATTTTTATACTTTACATAGCGAACTGATCGCGCTTGTTTATTTAATTTCCAACCAGACAGCAACATCAATGTTGATTTATATCTCAAATTGCAGCTAATAATTTAACCTGTTTGTTAGATCATCGTCTTCACTTTGTGACCAGCATACACATAACAACAAGATGTATTCTTCAGTTTTTGAGAGCATAGAGATTAAAAAAAAATGCCAGGTGCAACGACATACTCAAGTTAAAAGTAAAATAGTTGGATTCACATCTTCTGCTATAAGTTTTAGCTGGCTCTTATACCAAAAGAAATGTACTGTGACTATAGCTATTTATGTTAAGTGAATGTAAATATTTTTCTCGAATTGGTTCGGTGACTGTATGTCTGGAAGTAACTAAGATACATAAACTAACAATGTTTATTCTGCAATGGCAGTAAAATGCATATTATAAGCAGCTGTTCAATGCCCCTTAAATGCATGGTTGGTCCATATAATATTATTTGTGTAGTGTGTCCAATTGCTTTATTCTCCTCTCATGTATGTGAATTAATAAAATGCAACAATAGTAGTTCAAACCAGTGAATTGATGCACACACGTATCTACTCCGTAGTAGGGAAACTCTTATTTGTATGGTTTACTCAATGCATTTACATTTACTAAACTTTTTATTCAAATGGAGCAGGTACAGTCACACCAAGATGAAGTATGGTGTCTACAATTCTCAAATAATGGGAAATATTTTGCTTCGTCATCTAGTGATAAGTCAGCTATCATATGAGAGGTAATTCTATTTATTTACTTTTTCAAAATCTATTATGGTATACCTGTCATTTGCATGAAATATGAATTGACTCCATTGAAACCGACCTGTAGAAATCAATCTCATGACCATAGAATTCAGATCAATTGGAGAATAAAAGTTCATGAATTTTGAGTAGTTTGCTTATATAACTTGATTTAATTGATAAGTAGTTCTAATGAATGACTATCCGACTCCTTTTTCAATGAAAACCACTTTAATGTTTTTTAGTTGCTGTAGTTATGTATGCAGGCCATTAAGTGCAGGTTTCCTGAAAACTTGGAGCATGCATGCCTGCAAGCTTGCATAACTTGCAAGTTTCATATTCTTGCAAGTTCCATTGCAAGCCTGCAGCTTGCATGCAATTGCAAGCTTGCATGCCTTCTAAGCCTTTTTTGCTCATCATTAATGTAAGTTCCAGTAACTATGTTTCTTTTGGTCATCACTAATGCATAACTATGTTTCTTTTGCAGAGGGATATTGGTGGGAAAAGTTGCTTAACTACTCTATGGAAAAGAAAGCATCAATTTTGTCTATTGCTATTTGTACTTTCAGTGTTGGTTGTAATTTAAAACATGCATTTGCTACTATGTTTTATATTTTATGTCTTTTGTGGTGGAAGTACTCTAGGAGACTTTCTTGTATGGAATTTTACGTGGCCTACTACCTACATGTATTTGTTTTCATGTTATGTGGTTGTCATATTTTGATGACATTGTTAAAATATGTTATATGGAGTATGTGTGATATGGTCGTATCATCATCATCATGTATTAAGTTCCTCTTTGCTATTTTTTATGTAAAAGTTTGATTATGGTATTAAATTTTTGGACATTTATATCCGTATCAAATATACATTTTTAATTTTCGGATACGGATATATTCGGATATTTGAAAATATACATGGATATAGATACGGATGTGCTTTGGTTACCATCCGCGAATATCGGATTTAGATACCGATTTTCACTTTCGGATACAGATACAACATTATCCATATCTGAGTGCATCCGTTTACAGTCCTAGAAGTACCTTAGTCACTTAAGACCTTTTTAATAGGAAATTATTAGACTCCAACCATTTAATAGATTGACCCTTGGCGATCCTTATCATTTAACACATAGACCCAAGATGAACCGCTCTCTACTACTTCCTGGCTGACATCGTAAGAAATCTCATATGATCACTTAATACTTCTTTAATGGGAAGAGGCGGACTGAAACACCCCACTTTTTTACCCATACAATCTAAGAGTATTACCGAGTAATATTGTCAGATAGTACGGAAAATGAGGGTATATGGGGTACACACACAAATATTTCTTTGGAGTAACACTGGAATGTATTAAACATCGAATAAATAACTCACATATATGAACACAATATCGACACAAAGCAATAAACACGTATGCTTACGGGATAGAGCAATATACAACATACATTTTATAAATAGAGAACACAAAGTCAAAATCACAGCGGTAATATATAATACTAATATTCAAAGTATGTCTAACATACATCACATGAATATACATATAAGAGTCTATACAATACATGATGGTAAAAAACTTTACAAAATACTAGCCTCCTCTATGCCCAAAACACAAGCTAGTTTCATTGTCCCTAAACCTGTAATGTATCGGATTGTCCCGAGTATTACATCAATAACACACGGGTCAGACTATGCTTAAATCAAGAGTTAATAAACTTATGCGACTCAGTATATGCAAAGTATAACAATAATATTGTAACATCCATAATATCAACAAATATGTGGTAACATATGCATGATATATAATTAAAATATATCTTAGACAATCATAAATGTATCATGTAATATCAAATACCACAAAACCATGCATAAGTGTGTCATCATCAATATAGAAGTAATTCAAATCAGAAACCATGGAACCAATTTCAAATGAGTGAATCATCCATATCTAGAAATCATCATTAAACCCAGGAATTAAAAATAAGAGATATCACCAAGCATAGTCAAGCTAGCACAAGATATTTCCCAAATATATCATCGAATCTCAATAACAAAACAACATCTCAATATAAAATATAGGCCGCCAATCAGTAAAATCATATACCATAAAAGACATTAGAATGCACTATACATTAGATATCCGTCCAGATATAATCTCATCTATTAATGTAGAAATAAATAGTGATAGGAAATCAAATCAGATCATATGGGTTACACCATCCAATAATCTCATAATATCTGGGTTACACCACCCATACAATCTACAATATAGCTACCTGCCATCTCCAAGAACACTTGGATTATTCATCCGGATCCGCTCTAATACTTAGTTGAGGTATATAGATAGTATGTACATATCTACCATTCAGTGTAAAACTAGAAAAGAGGCTAATAGCTACCCTGTTTGCTCCAGGAGCATAAGCCTACACTGCTCGAATCCATTCCTATAGTCTTCAATTACCAACCTGGTATCGTGATTATATCCACCAGATGTCATAAACATGCAGCAAGACTGTGCTATGCATTGATCATGACCTGGATCATGCCCTATAGTAACAGACTGCCGTCCTTCATGACTAAAGGGGCTAGTGCTACACCAACTAAAGAGCTACACCACCCTTCACTCAAATCCCACGATACTCATCTAATACAACAAAAAGTGTGGAGAATATTAGAATTATGATTCTCAATTTTGATGACGACAACCTCATAATAACATATTTCAACAGCACTAGTGGTTTGAAAAGAAGAAGTGGAAATTACATTTAAGCATCGAAGAACGTCAAACAACTACTATGGAGAGAAGAGGTAAAGAATATTTGAATGTGAGCATATTGTCTTAGATTATGATGTTAAAACTCGCAAGAATGCTACATACATCTCTTATCTTTTAAATTAAAAATGAAAACAAAGTTTTACATATATCATTTTATACATTTAAAATGCTCTTTGGAAACTGCATTCTATGTGTACACTGGTGGACTGGAGCCCACTCACTACAACAAAAACACCCTTTAATAGCGTTGAAAAAACGCTATTATAGGCTACTATAGCGTGTTTTGGTACGCTGTATATTAACATGTTGTTATAGGTCAGTGACCTATAATAGCAACGTAAAAAACGCTATAAGAGACGCTATGGACAAGGACTTTTCATAGCGGTTTAAAAGTGCTATAAACATGATTTGTAATAGCCTTGAAAAATCGCTATGAAGTAAAACTATAGCGTTTTTATGAATGCTATATAACAATAAGTTGCCATACATACGAAATATACAATAGCGTCCAAAAACGCTATACAAAACAAAATTCAACAGCGTTTTGGGCTGCAATCGTAAATTGTATGCATAAATACAACTACTTTTTATAGCGTTTAGCTGTCTTTTATAGCATTGTTTATTTGCTATGAAAACTGTTTATAGCACTATCATAATGTTGTAGTATATTAAAAATGGGAAAAACCATCTTTCCATAGCACAGTTAAAACGCTATAAGTTTTTATCATTGCTGCTACATACATTCCAGCTTACAATTCTACGAATATATTATAAAATTTCAAAAAAACACAATTACCACATTGTGATGTCCGTAATCAAATGGAGACATAAGCCAAACCACAATATATATATCCATAATATTTTGTAAACAAAGTTTCAAACATTAAATATTTGTGATCTCAAAAAAAAACAATAACAACCGTAGCTAACCAAAATGATACATACTAAAAGCAAAGATATACGTCAATACAAAATACATTAATCCAAGCTTTAGACCGATTTGAAAGAGAATGAATGCAGCAAAATAATTTTTCCTCCCTTGCAACTTGTAGTAACCCTGGTATCATCACACAGCACCTTGTCAAAACGAAGCATATAGGTTACTTTTCAACCTAAACATCATCCGCAAGTTATATAATTTTTCATAACAAAAAAAGATAAGGACTGTATATGAGCTGATTGAGCTCATGAACTCAGCCTACTAAATGAACTAGTATATGAGCTGAGAATACTTTAGTCGAAAAAAAGAAAGAAAAATCAAAATCAAAATTTTGATCATGCAAATAGAAGAATAATATGACTCTCCTAACAAGCAATACAAAACAGGATCGGAAGAAATGTTTGTTTGAACCATAACAAAATATTACTTCAGTAATATGTTTCTATTTTTACTTATGGTTATTTTGGTATTATTAATATTATGAAGTATGTTAGCATGGCTGTTATATAAATCTAAGGGTTCAGTATTATGAAGTATGTTAGCACGTTATTATTAATATTTTGGTATTATCAATATTATGAAGTGTCATGTTTTCTGAAACTCAAAATGGAAATAATTGTGGCTAAAGCATGTATAAAATCCTGATGAAAAAGAGTTCATTGAACATCATTGTGCTTTCTGTTTTCTACTCTACAAAAGATAGATGTACATTAAAACCAAGTCAAATATTTCACCTGCTGTACCGTATCATGTGTCTGAAGTCTAAACAAGTGGCGGTAAAAAGTTAGATAGCAAGCACATCAATGTGTTTAACATTTTAATAAAGTGTTTAGGTGTACATGTTACAGCTTATGTGCCGACTTAAAGCCTTGATACTTGCTACTTGTGTGTGACACGAACTGAAAAATAAAATAAAAATAAATTAAAGAAAGTCAATTTTCGAAAGTTGTTTATAAAATATGATTGGCCTACTTTCAAGCTGCTGCAACAAAATGAAAGGAATAAAACATAACAATAATAGCAGCTGTATTTTTAATGCTCCCATAATAACATAATAATAGCAGCTGTATTTGGACTAAATATTTTCAGATAATGAGATTGTGTGTCTAAACGATCAATCGATGGATTATTTACACTAATGCTACACTCCACAGGTGCCTGAAATGCTATCTTATTTAGCTCTAAAATTATGCTAATTATAGATATTTTAACTTGAAATCCTATTTAGATCAGTCATGAAATACTATCTTATTTTTAAGTCATTACCTATTTAACACTTATCCTATGAGAAGAAACTGCAAATGTACGTGACAGTAAAAGCCTGGCCAGACATATCAATCCTAACTGTTTAACATTATGTACGTTAATTAGATTTCATATTCAATAGCTGCAGTAAACACTATTTTAATGCTGATATACACTGCAATTTTCTCTCCATAAATGTTAGCTTTTGTCCCATGCACACATGTCATGATTGTATAAAAATACATGTTTATTTTCTTCTCTTTTTAGATTCTAATTCAATTTCTTGCATGTTATTATATGTATGGCACATTAGTGTCAGTTATGTAAGTTGATTAAATAAGATTTATTACATGAAAATATTATTTGGAGAATATCTAAAGATCCTAACCATAAGATGACTATTTTAACTGACACCGAAGCATGGAGTCAAACATCAGTTTGATCAGTAAACTGATTCAATTGTTCTATTTCACATATATGTACAAGTATAATAATACTATTTTAGATTGAAATATCGCTGTTTGAAGTAAGAATTGCTAGGCAAAACATACCTGAAATTCCAATATATTCAAAATTTGGTTGGTGAAGTTCCTATAAAGTAAACCAGGCTTCGGTATATGACTCCACGGCTTCAAAAGATATCACATAATCACAAGAGTCGTGACAGTTGAGGGTGTGCACCACCTGATAATTACAAGATGATTTAACTCAAAATACAAATTTAATGCAGCATTTTTTATTTTAATTGTTTTTGTCAAGAACGGATGAGAATTAGGATTATTCGGTATTTTCTTTCAAGTCACCTTAGTATTTATTTTGCTTTCATCATCAAGAAATATAACAAGAGATGAGGTAATGTGATCTGCTTCAACTGCTATAATTTGACACCCAAAATGAATTGAGTTGGAAGGAAGCTTTGCTGCTATTGTCTCAATAAGTTCACTCCTTTTATGACTCTAAGCCCTTCTTCCCTAAAGAATGAAGGAAAAACAAAAAAATAACTTAGCATTCGATAAGCTAACTAATATTATGGGGCAGCCAAATCTATGTATAACACAAGAGGACTAGTATTCATGGTACCAACTTATATTCCATAAAACAAAAACTGACTACATAAACATACAATTTTAGATTCTAAGTGAAACAAGCTGCAGTCTTCCAATGTTATCAAAGGTTTAATATATTTTGTATAAGCAATTAATAACTATAAGAACCAAACGTTTGATTTTCCATGAGCTTTTCTATGTAGTTTCTAACCGATCAAAATACCTTTATAATGATTTCACACATATATACGAGCCAGTAAAAATGAAAGTAAATGCCAAGAAGTTTGGATGCATATACCCGATTGGTATCACCTCTTTCCCTTCCTTGGATATTGGCTCATCATATATCCTGATTTCAATTAAACCACAAACTGTAAGTCTTCAACTATTTGCTTATCAAAAGGTATTTGTTAACATTGAGCAGCTACTTGTTTTATCTTGTTTTACAGGTGACTAAGTGAAGATAAAGAATTGGACTGCATTATAATAACTTAGAGTAACATGCTCTGGGTTTACGTACATATTTGAGCCTCAAAATGGATCTTGATACATCTTGGGCGAGTATGAAGAGCAGGATTTGTCTTATTGCTTCACATCAACCATCCATCTGCTTCAACAAAATCATGTTAAAAAAAAAAAAATTTGTACATTGCCTTTTCACATAGTGAAGCATCCATAATCTGCAATACCGAACCTTTTCGGTAAGAAATGGTGCAGTTAAGCCTGCATCCTTATCATCTACCAAATTGGTTTTCAGCAAACAAGTTTAGAAAGTAGGATTTGTCGACAACTAATTCCATCCTGAACCAAAATCATCTAACTTAGCTCATCGTTATTAACACCTAATCCATCTTCCAACCGCTTTATCCACCAATAATTTAGAAACCAATAATTTTTAACGATAAAATCCCAAACTAACTACAGCACCACAACAAAATAGCACAAAATAACCATAGATTCGTATAACAGAATTTGTTATAAGATGAGAAAACCTAACACACAAGCAAACCCAAAGTAACCATTCCCTTGAATTCCCTTAAAACGCCACTAGCATAACCAATAATGTACGTGACAGTAAAAGCCTGGCCGTACATATCAATCCTAACTATTTAACATTATGTACGTTAATTAGATTTCATATTCTATAGCTGCAGTAAACACTATTTTAATGCTGATATACACTGCAATTTTCTCTCCATAAATTAGCTTTTGTCCCATGCACACATGTCATGATTGTATAAAAATACATGTTTATTTTCTTCTCTTTTTAGATTCTAATTCAATTTCTTGTATGTTATTATATGTACGGCACATTAGTGTCAGTTATGTAAGTTGATTAAATAAGAATTATTACATGAAAATATTATTTGGAGAATATCTAAAGATCCTAACCATAAGATGACTATTTTAACTGACACCGAAGCATGGAGTCAAACATCAGTTTGATCAATAAACTGATTCAATTGTTCCATTTCACATATATGTACAAGTATAATAATACTATTTTTAGATTGAAATATCACTGTTTGAAGTAAGAATTGCTAGGTAAAACTACCTGAAATTCCAATATATTCAAAATTAGGTTGGTGAAGTTCCTACAAAGTAAAACCAGGCTTCGGTATATGACTCCACGGCTTCAAAAGATATCACATAATCACAAGAGTTGTGACAGTTAAATTTTTATAAAACGCAACTAATTTTTTTTTCAAACTTGGATAAATTTTACAAATTTAATTTAAGTCGGATGTTTATAAAACTTGGTTAAATTTATAATAATTAGTTAAATTTTATTAACTTGTTATCTTTATCAACTTAATTTATTTTAAAAACTTAATCAAAGTTTATAAACTTAGTTATTTTTTTAGACTTGCTTAATTTGTATAAAACTTAGTTAACTTCTATAGAAATTGGTTAATTTTTATAAATTTTGTTGATTTTTATAAATTTATTTAATTTTCACAAAAGTTAGATAACTTTGTTAAATTTTTATAAACTTAATTATTATTTTATAAAGTTGCTTACCTTTTACAAAATTTTGTCGATATTGAGATAATTATTTAATTTATATACAACTTGTTTAACTTATTTAAATTTTTATATAACATAGTTAATTTTTATAAATTTACTTCAGTTTTCTAAAAATTAGTTAAGGTAGAAAATTATTTACTTTTTTATAAAACTTGGTTAACGTGGTTAATTTTTATAATTTATCTAACCTAGTCTAATTTTACAAAAATTAATCAAATTTTTATAAAACAGAGTTAGAATTTTATAAAACTTGGTCAAATTTTACAAACTTAATAATGAGATGTTTGTAAAAAACTTGGTCAAGTTTTATAAAACTTAGTTAGATTTTATTAACTTTGTTATTTTTATTAATTTAGTCTATTTTGAATACTTAAGCGTACTTAATTTCTATAGAACCTAGTTAACTTCTATAAAAATTAGTTATCTTTTTATAAAGTATGTTAATTTTTATAAATTTATTTAATTTTTATAAATTTATTTAATTTTTATAGAACTTAGATAACTTTGTTAATGTTATATTTTGTTTTACATACCTTACTCAACAATTGCATGTCGATTGTTATAAACTTATTAATTTATATAAAATTTAGAAATTTTATAAACTAAATTAATTTTAAAAAACTTAGTTTTGTTAATTATTAAAGAACTTAAGTAATTTTAAACTTAATTAGTTTATTATCTATATCTAGTTGAGAGTTACCGTTCATAAAAGCTTACTGAACTACTGTTGTAGATATTTTTCGCTTCTAACAGTGGAGAAATGAAAGAATATCAATTTGACAGTGGATATTTCAGAAAATTCATTGAAAGGGAAAAAATAATTACTTCAGGTGCTACTAATATTTGATTGCACTAAACTGAGTATGATATTCCTCCATCAACTATAGTGATAAACAGTTTTAAAGTAATGACCGAATTCTAGACCTATGGCTATATTAACATGAAAGTGAATGCAACAGCTGTATATTTAAGGAAAGTGGATCATTAGATCAATGATCACCAAAGAAACATGAAGAAAATTAAAGCTGCAAAAAAGAGCTAATATTAAAGTGATAGTATGCTAGCTTAAATTGAAGAAAAGAGATAAGTATACATACTTAGGAGAAGAAATAACGTGTGTTGCGCACTGCAATGGATGATGTACTGAACCGCAACGCATAAAGTACTGAACTTTTGAAGGTGGTGCGATGAACTGCAACGGATGAAGTACTGAAATGCTGAAGATGATGTACTGAAATGCAGTGTTCCATGAAATGGTGGGTCCGAATATATCACAAACAATATTGATTTGACCCTGCAACCTGCAAAGGCTGAAGTGTGTACTGACCTGAATTGGAATGTCGGACAATGGGGGTGGCTGCTTAATAAATAAAGTCGGTAGAAGCAACTAGCATGGGAACACAGTGAACTAGAATTTCCATAGAATAAGCCAGAACTGAAATGGTTAATTGACATGTAGACTAAGTAGAAGCATGTTGCATGGAGCAATCATAGGTGAAGCTTCTATGAATGAATCCGGACAAGCGTCAAGGTTCCTGTTAGTGGATGTCATTGTAAAAAAGATGGCAGTAAGGGATGTTGGCTTTGACTAATACTCGATTATGTGTTTGTTTGAGTGTTTTGAAGTTAAGTAGTCGGTTCATTAAAAACTAACTTGTAAAAAATAGGTACAATTAGCTTTTGATTAGTTATGATTGCAAAACTAAAGATCAAATGTAATACATATAAATTTCTATCTGTATATAGTAGTTTCTTTTGGTACAATGCTATTTGTTACACTGTTTAATACAAATAAGATCATAAATCGTCCATCGAAAATTAAATACATATGAATAAAGAACATACCTTCATCTATATGATTAACAATTAATGCTCGAGTGTTGCAAGCCAAGCTATACTGTTTTAGGTTATCTATATGGTATTTTCTTATATTGTCTTGCAGATGATGAATGAGATAGTGAGAAGTTCATGAGAGGAGATACTTGAAAATGAAAAGCTAGGTCAGGTAAGGACTTCAATGGAGGATCGAGTCTGTCTAACCAAGTCAAGAAACTTGGGGTTAGGCTATTTAATTATATAGTTGAATTGTTTAGGAATTAGTAACATATACATTGATCAATATATTAATTATGAGTAAATATTTAAGATGATAATAAATGAACTTCTCACTATATATTGATTATGAGTAAATACTTTGAGAATAGTGTAAATCATAAATAAATCCAAAAGTCAAGTCACTGTCAAAAGAACTAAAAAAATGAACTAAGGGGAACAAAAAATTCTGCAGCCTTTGTCTAAAGATGGCGTTTCACGAAATTGTTTGTAGAATAATTTTATTTTTAACCCTACGGGATGTAGAAACGCCATGTTGATTTGCCGTTATATATATTTTTTCTTGTAATGTGCTAAACATACATCTACAGGGACATTTGGATATAAAACAGACACAGTATGACTACAATTACAAAACCAAAAATTTGTTTTCATCACAAGGTAAGCTAAGGATGATGACCACCATAAAGTTCTCAAGCTTGTCCAATTTTTATTTTCAAATTGAAAAACCCATACTACCATACTCATGTTGTCAATTTTTTTAAAATCAGAATGCACATATTTAGGTGTTCTTCGACATGTTCCTATAACACATATAAGAAAGGATAGTAAACAATATCAGATTGTGAAAGCAGTAAAGTTCCAACAGTTCATAATGAAACAAATAAAATATATCAATATAATATGCAAGTTATGTTATAGACAATTCATAATATGAATATAATAAGTCATCATTGAGATTATTGTTTTTCAAAATTACTTTTCATGCATGATTCATGAAACAATAGCTAGGAAAATCAAACTCCACAAAACCAACAAAAGCCATACAAACATACCTACGCCAATTTTCAGCAAATTCCACAAAAGGCTAGATTAATCAGGAGTACCACATAATCCAGATGTGTAGCAATAGGGATATATATAGAACATTCCTAAAAGTTACATCCACGGAAACAGTAGACATAAATATACCAAACCCTGAATCTCATATGTCGAATATAGCTCTATTTATGCTAAAGCATATAGCTCTACTTATGTTAAGAATAGCACTATGTTTTGAAACCAACGAAACAGGTTCAGTAAAAAGCAAATAGTAAATAGTCGCAGCAGGCAAAGGAGTTTATAAATCGGGGAAAATATAGAAATAGTCAATAAAAAATACACCATACAGTTCGATTTTTGTATACTAAAAAAAATTGACAAATTATATGTTCTTGTCAAGATATGGAAATAGTTTTGAATAGGATTTTTATTACTAATTAACTATTTACCTGGAAAATTAACAAATTAACCAATTAATTATATCATTGGCCTTGCCCTGTAAGTAAAACAATAGAACGCATGCCCATATAGCCTTCTTAGGGCTAGGGTGCCAAAGTAATCGGTAATACAAAATTTGCATGATACATTGCTATAACAAATAAAAATGTAGCATAGATCAAGAAAGATGGTTTATTTATTTTTATGCAAGTCATAGAGTAGATGGTAGAATCAAAGGTCCTACTTATTGTCAATAGTGTAAGCTCAATTAGTCTGGTCTTCTTTTTTTACCATTTCAATATACCCATTAGTTCACCATCATTGATCAGCAATATAATTGGATTGAAATAAAATTAGCTAAAAAAGGTTTGGATTCACCGGGCACATGGTGACATGTGAATATGGGTCAAAAAGGCACAAGACTGAGAATGCAACCTATACAGTGTAATGATTGTCAACGCACATTAATTATAATTCTTACTATTAACATTAAGAAAAGCCTTCCTCGGTTCAAATTTTTAACTTTTGGTTTGATCATCTTAACATTTAAAATATTTTGCAACTTTCATAGAGGGTTCATCGCTTTGGAAATCCTACGTACAGATTGCAACATATATGAAGAACACTAAAGCACAGCTAGAAAGCCTGGAATTGAATCAATTTTAGGAGAGGAGCTCAAAAATCAGAAAGCATTAGGATGTTGCTAGTTGCTGCACAATGTAACCTTTTAAGCAACCCCACAAATCAATGCTGCTTTGGCCTAGAACAAGAATTGAACAAGGACCTGTTACATTTCCTTCAGTTGGAAAATGAGGCTACTGGAAAAAAATGGGGTACATGAATGAAACCTTTTCTGACAAAACACTAAATATCATCATCAGAGTCCAAATGTCAAACAACACGAAAACAACATTCATTGTATCGAGGTTATAAGCATACTGCCGTTGATAAAAGTGACGATGAAGAAGCTGATGTTTGTATTAAACACTAAACAGATATTCTTAGCAATACTAATCCCTCATAGATTGACTACTCACTTCTTAACTCTTTGAAAATGCTTGCAATATATGCTGAGGAAAGCATTAATCTCATCAACCGAGTATTAAACACTAAAATCAAGGAAGTCCTCTTTGGTTTAAAACATAACAATTTCAGTCAACCTGATGTCTTTGATGTATTTTTCTTCATCAAGTGTTAGAGTTATATTTCAAGAGATTTTCTTAAAGCTATCCACTACTTAAATATTGGTATCCTATTGAGTAGCATCATTCATCCCTAAGGTTGATCAACCCTACAAAGTGAGTGAATATAGACTTGTAAGACGCTATAACTTAACTTATAAGTGCATTGCAAATGTGAAATCAACCAAACTAAATGTTGACCTTCAAATAATTATTTCTTCCAACCAACAAGCTTTTCTGACTTCAAGAAGCATCAAAGACCATATTTTTTCTGACTTAAGAAATCATGTATGGTTGCTCTAAAGGTTCTATTTTCTCTAAATAGCATGCTAAAATGGATATCCATAAGGCATTTGATCTTGTGAAATGGAATTCTCTTACTTCATGCTCTCCAAAATGAGTTATCCCTTACCTTTCCGTGCATGAATTCATAAATGTATATCCACACTGACTACTCCATAATCATCAATGGAGATCCAAATGTCTATTTTAATGGAAAGTAAGGGTTAAGACAAGGAGACCCCTTATTTGCATATTTATTTATTACTTAGATGGAAGTGCTCAATCTCATCTTAATCGAAACTTCCACTGACTAAATTAATTTTCCCTCGTCTAGCTCAATCTTACTCCAGTAATTAATTTTCCCTCATCTAGTCCTTAGAATGAATAAATCATATTCATTTTAAAAGATTCTTGTCCATTCAACAACACATACCAGCTGTTCCTAAAAGAGGTTTTTTTGCCAAATTGAAAACAAAATAAAACTTAAAAAATTAAAAACGATGGTTATAGTTAAAAAATAAAACTGGTTTTCGAATTAAATTTAACCAGCTCCTCTCAATCTTTAACATAGGTTAATAAATTTGATTCTGAAAAAAAAATCAGGATGCATAACAAATAAAATAGGAACGGTGATTTGCTAACCACAAATGCAACCAGAGAATTGATTATATCGACAAAAGGAAAGACGTTTTTTGAGAGGTTGCAATGGTGATTCCCGAAGACGCAGCTGCAGAGGTGGGCAGAGGCGGCAGAAAACGAGTGACTTGATTATGTGAGATGTGAGAAGAGAGATGGACGAATGAGAGGTTTATTTAGAGTTTTCATGATTGAGATATGGAGGGTAGGGAAGAAGCGAAAAGGAGGAGGGAAGAATTGGAAAATCAGCGGCCATGAAATAATTTGGAATCCTGCCTGTGAGTTTCGTGCTATTGTTTTTATTCACAGCGTCTTTATTTCGTTTTTCTCGTATAGTCCTATGATTTATAAGAATAACAATAGCAGGTTGTAATACCATGTTGTAACCCCTTGCAATTAATAACAATTATTCTTGTAGTGACTTAAAATGGAGATTCCAAAGACAAATCTGATGCATATTTTCACCACCAAATCGACACATCCCTTCTTCCTCCTTTAGCCACAACCTTCATTAATGAAAGGTCATCATATCTCTTGATCAAAACTATTCGCATCTATAAATAACTATGGTTTTCCACGTTTTATTTAACTAATTTCTCTATTCTAATCGCTGCTCTCCAATGTTCTTAAAATCATAAATTATTCAAAACTACTCTTAGCAGTGTTCAATTCTCTAACTATTTTACTTCCTAAACTCTTATTCATTCAAGCAAATCAGTCTTGCGAGTTATAGGAGTTTGTACTACAAATTGGGCAAGTTAGTGTACAAAGACACAACTACTGCCAATGGTTTGTGTTCAGCTGAGATAGTGTAAAAGTCATGTTCAGCGGTTCAAGTGAGTGTAGAGACCTATTCCTCTAAACAAAATGAGGGTTTTAGTAAGTTAAATTGGGACTGAACATAGAATGGTGGTTCAAACCAGTATAAAAAGTCTGATATGCTTGTTTTTACCTTTATTCTACTTATTATCTGCTCATGATACTACACACATATATTGATATTTAATTTAGTCAAACACAACTTATACACTTTCATTTGGTATCACAACAGGGAACATTCATAAACCGTAACATAGTTTATTGAATAAATTATAATATGGCACACATAACACATTTATTGAAGACCAATCTACTGCATGACCCCCTCTATTTACTTATAATGACTATAATTGGTTCAATTTAAGTAAGAATATATATAGAAGCTAATGGTTTAGAAGTTTGGGATGCTACATAAACTCAATATGCAGCACCTAATACACCTATTAGCGCATGGACCGTTGATCAAAAACCACTGCTACTAATAATTCTAAACTTATGAACATATTATTTTGTGCTTTAGACACAAAATTTTTTCATGTGTTATAATTTGCTAAACTGCTTATGACATCTGGCACACTTATATGTCACTCATTAAGGCATTAATACAGTCAAACGGTCTAGAATTGCTATGTTAAAAAAATCAATTTTAAAATTTAAAATGAAGGATAACGAAAATATTTCAGGTATGTACTCTAGACTACAAGATATTACATAGGATTTGATTGGTCTTGGTGAAACTTTATCAAAATTCAATATCATCATAGAAATATTTAATTCTTTAACTGATGATTGAGAAAGAAAAGTATTAGCAATCAAAGAAGCCAATGGTCTCTCTTAACTCAAAGTTGAAGAGTTGGTTGGAAATACGATGGCCTATGAAGTTAATTTGTAGGTAAGGAAAATTCAAAATGAAGAAAAAAGAACTATAACATTCCAAGTTGAGAAAGATTCAGAATTAGACGAAGAAGAGATGATTTTCATAGCAAAGAATTATAGAAAATTCAAGAAGTAAGTTCTAACTACCCGCCTTTTCGATCCTCAGAAGTTAGCACTAATACATCTATGGTATTCACATGTCGAACATCCAAGTACCGGAAAGACAGATTATTGGGGTGAAAGAAAGAAAAAGACAGAACATAATATCATAATGTGACGAGTAATATATAATATACACAGATCTTTACAGAAAGAAAAAAATTTAGTGTACATATTATCATTAGAGCAACGAACATATCGTCAGCTTGGACTGTTATAACAACATATCCTTACAATGGCTGATAAATACATACAAGAACAAACAATGGAAGATGAAATACGGGAATACGTCTTGAAGAATCAAGCTCGTATCTTGAAGCTCCAATATGTCCAGCTGAATCTGGAAAATATGTTTGGACCGACCCAAGCATCATAAGAAAAATAACAACCGGATCAATCTGGTAAAGCCAGCATGAGAAACACAATCAAATGGATTACTTTATGTTTAAAAAACCTTTTATAAATAAAGGTATCTCGTAAGACCATGCCATATATAAACACGAATGGATTTTTACCTTACGATAACCAAATCATTTTTTTATTTTAAAATCCAATGATATCTTAATAATGTCTACGGTTTAAGATAAATATTAATCATAGCTGAAATGGTTACATTAATTACATTTTATCATAATAGGTACACATCTAAATCCGTAAAGACACGTATTAGAGACTGGGTTTCCATCAATGACAAGGCTATTGTGGTACCGACTGCCACAGTACACCTCTAGACAAATGTACCAAGTGCCTCACATGGACCCCCTGCAAATCAGAGCCAACTGCTCCTTTAACATAGCGTACCTGATTACATCATTTCTCGGGCATCAAGTCTACAAAATATGTGCACAGCCATGGCCTCACTCTTCCAGTGCACATGCATACCAAATCCATAAATATTTCTTTTAGGTCAAGGAATGACTGCTCCTAATGGTTGCAAACACATAGCTTTGAAGCATATCTCATGTTTTAGCCATTACCGAAGTGTGAGGCTTGTGAGGTCATGATTACCCTTTTTCTCTCTTAGCAAATTCCGCTTGGAATGCTAACACTGCCTTTCGAGCACAATGTAATGCCAATGGTCATCCATATAGGGAGGATCGAAAGGGCCTTCGATGATACCTATTATTTATAAATATCATTAATAAAATAATAATTAACATTAAAACAACCTTAATAAAATAACTAATTAACTTAACACGTCATTAATTAAATCAATTAATTAACTTAAACCATAATTAAATCAATTAAATATCTTAAAACAAAATTAATTATATAATTAAATAACTCAATTAAATATCTTAAAACAACATCAATAATACAATTAAATAACCTTTAAAGAAAATTAAAAATAATTAAATATCTCTTTATCAACATTAATAATATAATTCAAAATTTAAACAATATTAATAATATAATTAAATATCTCTTAACAACATTAATAATATAATTAAATAACTTTAAACAATATTAATAATATAATTAAATAACTCTTAACAATATTAATAATATAAGTAAATAACTTTAAACGCTATTAATAATATGATTAAATACATTAAATTAATAATATGATTAAATACTTTAAACATCTTTAACAAAAAATAATTAACTTACTTTAAAACATCGTTAATAAAATAATTAAAATCATTTTGGACAAATACATTCACATCTCTGATACCAAATGTAACGACCTGTAATTTTTGAGTCTTCGAATTTGAATACTTAATTTGTTTAAATATTTAGATTTGAATTTAAAGTATAATAAAATTTGTGCTTAAAATAACTGCTTGATTTTTTTATGATGTATTTTTAATTTAATTTATAAGATTTTTTTCATAATTTTTAATTTGAAAAATAATTAAATTTTCGTTTGACGCATTTTGCGGTAAACGTACGTATTTTTGAAACTGCACATAATTAGTTACTCAATGTATTTCATTGTTATTTTGTGCTTGTGTATCATTATTATGCGTGATCGTATTTTTAATTTTGTCGTTCACAGCTCGTACGTGAATCTGATATGGTGTAACGATGTATCCTAAAACTTTTAAATCAAAACAAAACCATTCACACATGCAATATCTTTACACGGTCTTTTTGCACCAAATCTTTGCATATCTTTCATCGTCCTCGTCACTGACTTTTTGGTCAGTTTGCATTTAAGATTTGTGCCTTGGCTTTCCTTAGCTCTTAAGGAAATCTTAGTTTATATATATGTAAATACAACACACACGCATGTTTAGGGACCATACAAAACTCATTTTCTTCCTTTCTTTGGATAGACAAAGACAAAGCCTCTTTTCTTTCCGTTTGATTCTATCCTTCTTCAATTCTCCTTCTTTTGTTTCTTTTATTTTTGCAAGGCACAGAAAAAAAAGGCACACGTGAAACACAAGTTATATTTCATTTTTCTTCTCTACTGAGAAAACAACACAACAAATCTTCTTTCTTCTATTCTTTTCCTTTCTATTACCTTTCCTTTTCGCTTCTTTTTCTATGCAGGCATATGTGTGGTTGCGTGGATATATATGTGTGTTCACGTGTGCATGGAAATGTAGCAGCCGAGTTGTGTGCAGGTGAGTGGACGTGTATAGGGAGAAGAGAATGGAAGGTGGTGTGTTCATTTTAGTTCCAGGCATTAGAAATGGGGAAGGTGATGTTGTAGGCTTGAGAAAGTGGAATGTTTGGTGTTGGGCTTTGTTGGCATGTTGGGCTGAAGTGGGTTAGTGGATCCAATGTGGAATTCGTGATAGATTAATTAATAGAGGCTTAGTGGATCTCATGTGAAATTAAATCCAAAATTGATTGTTTGTTTATTTGATCTTTAAATAACCGACTATCATATCTTGGCCAAATATATAATTTTGGAAATAGTTAGGAGAAACACGGGGGTTATAAGACACAATTATCTTCGATGATGTAATACCATGCGTATAAATATCAGTTTTTTCTTCTAGGACAAATGATAAGGAAATCCGTCCACTTTAATGGTTAGGAGGTGATCTGCACTCTTGTGTATTGTTCAATTATTTCCAAAAGAATCAGAGTTGAGTTTAACGATATAATCGATTTGGTTTTAGATCGACTGGTAATCGGGGGTGTGCACTTATAGATGACCCGAAACCGTAACCACACCAAAATCATATGTTCGTTCTATGTTTTGGAAGGGATTCATGACTGGTTCAATATGATGGAATTGAAGATGGAATTCTTTAAAGTGCAAGAGCTACTTGCTACACATCCTGAGGGTAATTCCAAAATGGATGTAGTAGAAATTGTGCCTTCGGTTTATTCATATCCTGAATAACTTATATGAATGAATGCTAACATTGCATTGTTTCTTGGAGGGCATTGTTAGCATTCCAAGTGGGAATTTCTATGAGGAAAAAGGTAAAAGCGTAACCTTTAAGCCTCACAACTCGTTAATGGATAGAACAGGGGATGCTCGTAGAGCTATGTAGTTAGCTACCATTAGAAACATCATTCCCCGATCTAGATTCAATTTTATAGGTGAGCATGGGGGCAATGTTTGCAACCCAGTGCTCGGGGGATGATATAATTCGACATGTCAGGTTAAAGGGCAACCGGCTTTGTGTTTTCGCACGGGTCGATAAGTTCGACCTCGGGTACATTTTATCTAGAGGTGTACTGTATGGAAGGTAATCCATTACCTTTCCATGTTGGAATCCAATCTCCAATACGAGCCTTTATAGACTTAGTTGTATACCTATTATGTTGGAATGTATAACCATTTTGGCTATGATTAATATTTATTTTGAACCTCATACATCATTATAATATCACTGGATTTCTATAAAATGGTTTGGTTATCGTAAGGTAAAACCCATTTATGTTTATGTATGACATGGTCTTACGAAATAACTTCATTTTTGAAAGGTTTTGTAATATTAAAATCCATAAAATATCTGTTTCTCATGTTGATTTACCAGATATATCTAGGCATTATTTTATTACAATGCTCGGGTCAATCGGAGCATAATTCCAATGCTTTTGGAGCTTCAGGAGATGAGCTGGATGCCTCCGAGATGCATTCACATTTTTTTATATCTTCTGTTGTTTATTCTTATCTATATTTTTCGGCGGTTATAAGGACAAGTTGTTATAACTGTCCAGCCTGATGATAAGTTAGTTTTTCTCTGATGATAGTATGTATACCAGAGTATCACGGTTTTTCTTTTGTAATGGCTTGCTATATATTATATATTATTTGTCACATTGTGAGATTTCGTTTTGTCTTTTCTTTCTTTTACCCCAACAATCTATCTTTTCAGCACTTGGATGTTCGGCACTTAAATACCATGGATGTACTTCTAATGATCGAAAAGGTAGGTCGTTACAAATCAGAGTTAATTATTTTTTAGGCTTGTATCCAGAACAAGTTATATGGCATTTATAAAGCATTGCTTAATCAAAATCCTTCTTTTACCTCCTAACTGTTTAAGGATACAGATTTCATTATCATTTGTCCTAAGAGAACAGAATGAGATTTATGCACAATGTATAACATTATTGAAGACGACTGTACCATGTAACTCCCGTGTTTCACCTAGATATTTCCACAGTTATATTGTGGCCAAGATTTTGATGGTCGATTATTTAACTATCAAATAAACAAATAATCAATCATGGATTTAATTTCATACGGGATCCACTAAGCCTCTATTGATTAATCTTTCATTAATTAAATCTATCTTCAATTATTTGATTCAAAATACCTTCACAAAAGATATTGTCACAAATCCCTTATACACCTTTCTATACTTTGAAAACTTTCATATATTTATCTCACCGGTATAAGTATATTGAAAAAATATTATACTTCCAGTACTTAGAAAATATATCCATGTACTTATTTCAACGGTATAAGTATGTTAATAAAAGCTTGAGGAAGATTTCCTCTTTTCCAAATTCGTATTTAATGGGCCATAAACAAATATCACTTAAAACCGCTTATTCTAACCCAAACCACTTTTCCTTCAGTATTAAGTGTAACAACCCAGTATTTTGTGATTATTTCTATTTGTATATTTTAATTATTTTAATTGAAATTCCTGATTTAAAAACTTTATTTTATTTATTAAAATGGATAATTTTTTTATTTTAAATATAAATTTTGATTTTTGTGTGAATTATAATTCCAAACATGAATAAATAGAATATTTTCTAGAAAAGTGGATTTTTGGTCAATCTAGTTAAACTTTGACTTTTAAATTTAAAATTCTAATATTTTAATTCTTGAATTTTATCTTTCATTATGAAAATAAATTAAATTTCAAGAATACTGCTTTTCGTTTCGTTGAAATCCGATTTATATTGTGAAAGTTATGCTTTTTACAATATTGTATGTAAATTGATTTATTTAATAAAATTGTCTATTTTAATTTATATAAATATTATTTTTATTTGTCAAATCTTGTTCTAATTTGTATATATGTGTGTAATATGTCATGTTAGGTATATATTTTTATTTTTAAAACATGTTAAAGTATTATAGTTATTTTTCTAAAACTAGTTATATTTTGTTTTCAATTTTCAATACTAGTTTTCATATAAATAACTATTTTCTTATATTTTTCTTTATTTTTCTAAAATTTATTCATTCATTTCATTTTCACCTTATTTTTTATTCAATTTTATTTTATTTACATGGTTTTTGTTTTAGTTTATTTGCATAAAAGAAAATAGGAAATTTAAAGAGACTTCGGCTTTTAACCTTTGACCTTCCATCTTCACACCCTTCAATTTTTGGGCAGTCCCTTCTCAAGCATTAGCCGTGACTTTTCTTTCTAGAAATTCACTTGAAAACACTCTTCGCACTTCTCTTTTTATGTATGGTTTCAGATCTGAAGAAGAAAGTTTGGTAATGTCTTCTTTTTCCCACTCTTTTCTTCTCATTTTATTGATTTTCCTTTGTAGTTTGTCTTGCCTCTTCTTGCATTTGTTCCACCGTCTAGCACCACCACATCCACTGCCATTTCATCTTCCTTCCCCTCTGTCTTGTCTAGGCCGTTACTCCCCTAAGTTGTTTGCACCACAAAAACTTCACAAATCACCTTGAAACTAGCATAGCTGAACCCCTTCATGCCATAGCCTTCATTTGTCCACCTTGGCACCTCCATAGCCGCCACCACCTGCTCCTCCACCACCTCTGGCCACCACTCCAGACCTCACCTGACCTGTAGCATGAATGGCCGATCCCACATTAGTCAATACCGAACCCAAAGTGTGCACAAAAACTCAATTTATGCCTTGCCTTTTGACCTTCTTCATGTGTAACTCCTTTACCCTTCCAATCTCCTTGTAGCCGTGCACATGCATGCATATCCTAGCCTAAATCACCACTTTGGCTGAGCATATAAGACCCCTAGGTCGAGCACATGAAGGTTGAGGCAATGGTCAAAGCAAATTTATTCATAGTTGCTTTCATTTTAAAATTGTTTCAATTTGTATTTGTGATGAAATCATATTTATATTTGTCTTGTTTTATCGTTGTGTACAAGAATAAAGCTTGGTTACTCCACTCCACTCAAGTCAAAATTCGTATTATCGTGCCTTCTGGAATTCATTTGTGTGCTTTGTCTTGTTATCTCCAGCTTGAAATAAGTGAATAATTCTCACAAGGCATTCTGTACTTATATAATTAGTAAATTGACACCATTTGAATCTGTAGTTTATATTATTATGTTATAACTGCCTGTGATATGATCATATGTTGTTCACCCCTGTTTATACACCTGTCATATCATCTGTTACCGTTATATAATGCTATACTATTTATTTACATCTGTTATCACACTACAAGTTCCCTGTAGATTAGAATCACCATGGGTTGAAATGATACATACCCGAACTGACATTGGAATAGGGAAAAATCATTATGGGCTGAAATGATAGGCCTGGGTGATTTTTATTTATTTTTATTTACTTGGGATTTCGGGTTTGAAATAATACAACCCAAATTTTTCCTTTGTAAATTATGGATTGAAATGATATATTATATGTAACATTTGACTTAGGTTAGAAAATTTTATATACAGACCCATAGTTAATATATATTTTTCTAAAATTTTTAAAATATTATAAAAATGTAAATATTATGATATTTTAATTTAAACGTAATTTAAAAATGATTTTTATAAAATATTAGTGATTTTCTACAAGTTAAATAAGTGAGATAAATAAATGGTAGAGTAGAATCTAGAATATACGTAAATTTTGGAATTTATGATTTTGTTTATAAATGTTGTTTAAATTAAGTAAGAAAATATGATAATTTGATTTTTATTTGAATTTAAAATGACTTTATAAAGTGTTATTGATTTTTCTATAAATTAAAAATAGTTAAATAAATAAATGTTTAAAATTGAAATTTGAAATATAACTTAACTTGGAAAATGTTAAATGTGTTTTAAATTTAAAGGTTAAGTTAAGAAAAATAAAAATGGGATTTAAATTAATTTATGAAATGGTAATTTAAATTAAAAGTAAAGTAAATGAAATGTTATAAAATTGTACATTTAATTTTATAAGTGAAATTATTAAAAAAAATGATTTTTTTGTATGAAAATTTCACTTTATAAAATCATAAATTAAAGGGTATTTAAATGATCATTTTGAAGTGTGAAAATATAATATTTTATAAGTTAAATTGGTTTAAATTTAAGTTTAATTATTTATGAAATTGTATTGAAAATTTGGAATTTAATTAACAGCAATTCAGAAATGCTATCATTTCTTAAGTAAAGGATATTACAGCATTTCTAAGTGCTATAATTGATATAAATGAACCAAGGGCTATTACAACACTCTGTATAGTTGCAGAATTGAACTAAAGCTTTTATTTGAAACCTGAACTATTACAGCATTTCTGTAAATGCTATCTTTGCTAAATTGAATTGTTTTCAAAATGTAACTTACCGCAGCATTTTCTAAATGGTGCGAAAGTTGAAATTTCACTGTTTTAATAAATTTAAGTGAATAAATGAATTCTGAAAAGGCTAAATTTTGGGAATTAAATATTTGATTTTTAAATATAATATATTTTTTAAAGTTTTAATTGGAATATTTGATTTGAAATATAAACAATTTTGAAAGGTAATTTAAAATGGTATTTAAATTAAATAAAAATGAATGAGGTTTTGAAAGGATATGATATTTTGATATTTGAAATGAATTTGAAATGATATTTAATTTTGGAATGATATTTGATTTCGAAGTATAAAATACTATTTTGGAAATTTAACCACGGGATGTATTTAATTTATGATTTAACTGATCCTTGGAGGATGGGTGATCCCAAGCATCCTTTAAGTTATTGTGCATTACTACTACAGTTCACTTGAGTTAGTTTTCATTATATAAGTATGTATGTCCTGACTCGAGTGTTTTGTGTTTTACTTTACGCTCGGGTCAGCCTGAGTATTTACAGCTTAGCTTTGGATTTCTTTTCTGGAGCTAGGAATCGTTGGAGATTCTGCTTGTCTAGTTATCTATTCCCTTTCAGTTTCAGTTGTCTCTTTCAGCTCTTGAATTTATAAACTTCTATGTATTTGAGATTTCTATTGTATATGTTTTACACTGATATTATGTATTTTGTTTTGAGAGTTTGTTATAGTAGCTTCATGAACTACTATGGCATTTTAATTTCCGCTGCGAGTTATTCTGATATTTTTGTGTCTGTGATTCTGTGATTGTTTTTCATTTGCTCCAAATTTTATTATAATGCGGTATTTTGAGCAATTCAAGTCTGACATGTGTGGATGCAAATGGCTAAAAATATCGGGTTGTTACATTAAGTATGGAAAGATTGGTTCCATACCACCATAACTTGGAAGGATTATTTATCAAAATCAAATATAATTCCTTTTGTTATGTTCTCTTTCTATGAACTCATTCCATATCTATGAATCTTTTATAAATCTTCAAAATTAATTTATAAAACTTCTGCCATTAATCTCAAAAATTATTTATAAAATTCCTTTCTATTTATAAAACCCTTTTCTATTAATAAAACTCCTTTCTATTTAAAAATAATTCCCTTTTTTAAACAATTTATTACTTTAAATACTTTTTATTTAATAAATTGATTACCGTTAAAACCTCCTTAATAAATAATTTATCAAATTTAAAACATCGTTAGTAAATAATTAATTAACTTTAGAACACTATTAATAAATAATTAATGAACTTAACACTATTAATAAAAAGATTGATTAACTTAAAACACTATTAATAAATAATTAATAAATTTCAAAAACATCATTATTAAATAATTAACTAACTTAAAATATCATTAGTAAAAAAATTAACCTTAAAATAAATTTAACAGAATAATTAATTAACTTTAAATTAACTTTAGTAAAATAATTGAATAACTTTAAACCATCATTATTAAGTAATTAGTTAACTTTAAAATATTGTTATTAAAATAATACTAGCTTAACCATTTAAATAAAAAAACACTTAAATTCAAAATATTATGAAGGTAAAGTAAATTTTTAAGTCCGTTTCCTTTTAAAATTTGGAAAGAGGCTTAGCAATCACAATTTCACTTAAATAAGCTACTACTTATTTCAGTTCAACATTCCCAGTCATATCGTAGATAATTACATAAGCAACATATATGTAATTAATATCCATAATTACAATCGACAGATAACACACCATTTATCCAATTTAACTGGCATATAAATAAATGTCCAAGTGAATAAAATAGTAGAATGAGCATTGATTCCGCTCAATAGATGTCCAACATAATATATCAAATTTAAATATAGTAGAACAGTGTTTTATTTTGCTAACTGAATGTCAGTGCTGAAATGTAATTATTTAAATACATAATTGTTTCTACCACTATTAATCTATCATCAAAGTATACTTCAAAAAAATATCAATCATTTTTATTAAAGTGTTGATCTCGTCAATACGAGTCTAGTGCAAGAAACCATGAGTTAAATGGATCTCAAATTAATAAGATATTCATTTTCAAAGTTAATAACATTTAAATTAAATAATTTAATTATCTAAACCCACACCCAAACCAACTGGCCCTAGCCTATCTAACCAAACCCGACCCAACTCATTATCCTTCTTCTCAACGTATTTCCCCAAATCAAATGATTCCCAAATCAATTCCTAGAACCAACCCGTGCACGTACGTGAATATGCACAATGTCGAAGCCATCTTCGACCCTCAATCATCGCACCAAACCCACAAACAAACTCCACGCACCTCCCTCGACTCGACCGCACCACCATTGTAACACCTCTAATTTTAAATACCATTATTCATGATATTTAAATGGATAAATTAAATAGAATAATACAGAGACTAGAGTGACAAGGGAATTGAGATTTGAAAACTAATTAAGGTCGTGCCTTAACCAAATTAATTAATGAGAAAGAGTTATGATTTAGAAACCTAAGAGAATAAGGCAAGGGCAATATAGGAATAGCCAAACCCCATAACCCCTAAAATCCCTTACCATATTCTCATTCTCATTTACATCCTTACAAAGCTAAAGCATAAACAAAAGAAAATTAAGGCCGACCATAACCCTAGGAGAAGAGGAGCTCAAAAATCAATTAGAGGCTAAGATTCAAGCTAGGAAGATTAAAGTGTAAAACAAATCCTAAGTTCCTTATTCAAACAAGGTGAATAATGATCTAAACTATCTCATATATGTCATCTTGAATGTTTTAATTCGGGTTTGTGGTTTAAAACCATATAATTGGATGAATGATGACATGTTTTGATTTAAATGCTATGTTATAATTTAAACAAGGATTTTATGGAATAATATAGTTCATTTTTAAGGCTAAAATCATGCAAAATTATTTCCAAATTCCAAGATTTTTGAATGTTATGTAAAACATTATTTTAGACATAGGCTTAAATTTTCATAATATTCCAAGCTATGGATAATTTATTATGAATTTTCGAGTGAAAGAAATGGATATTTCGGGTTTAACTAATTTAAGGAATTAATTACTTATTTTTCGGCTGAAAACTTTATATGATAAAGATGTTATCATTTTGGAATTTATGTGATTTTCTGAGATTTTTCTCAGGAGATTTGGGTGAGTTTTGGATTTAATTAGAAAGATTAGTATTTAATGATCAATTAAATACAAGGGGTTAGTTAATAATTTTTAACTAAATATTGGAGCATTGGGAATTACATGCAGCGGCAAATTCTGAAAAGATTTTATAAAGATTTTGTTATCCGATAGAAAATTTACAACATAAGGGGTTAGGTAAAAAGAAATTGCTTTACTTATTTATAATTAATTTTTATGGTAATTATAGCAATGCCACTTGCCTTTGAAAGCATTAATGCCTTCAAAAACGTTGATACATCCGAAAGCATACAATTTCGTTTCCCTTTGAACATTAAGGGGATAGGGGTATCATTGTAGTTAACATACACTATAATTAAGGTAGAAGGGTCCTCCCGCACAAATCAGTTGTCGAGGGGGTCCCTCCGCATACATACACCTTAATAAGTGTGCATTACCGCGTTGATTGATCCAACTATCATGGAAAGGGCCTTTCGCGCTAGTAGATAGTTTCGAAAGGGTTCCTTCTGCTCTTATATGCTCCACAAGTATGTCAATCAATGATGACGGAAGGGGTGTGCTGCACCAATCAATGGCGCTAATAGCATACCTTCCGCACCTTTATATTTGAGTAAGTCCAGCCATTATGGAAAGTACCTTCCACACTAGTTGATAGCATCGAAAGGGTCCTTCTGCATGCATGTTTAATTATAGAAGTGGAAGGGTTGTGTCGCACCCAATCAATGGTGTCAACAGGGTCCTTTCGCAAGGTTTCAAAGAAGTAGTGGAAGGGGCCTTCCGCTTTGCTTTAATAATGATTTTGAAAGGTTCTACCGCTAGAGTAGAGTGGTGAAAGGGGCATAGCCACTTGGTTCGAACCCATTAATTAAATGGAAGGGGATGGAGGGCTTGTTTATTATATGATGTTGAAAAAGGGAGTGACAGAGGGTAACTCATGATGTCACAATGATCCAAAAGATATAGTCGAAAGCCTTAGTTTTCAAATTAGAGAACCCAATCTCATTTTTAAAGTAAACATATAGAAATTTAAAAGAGTTTTGAATTGACATTTAACTTTGAAATATTAAAGGAAGCTTTCCTTAGTAAATTGGAAGGTTAAGAGTATTGATCAACTTTCATTGGAAAAAATGGATATATGGAAATAAACTATGGATGTTTATATGGTGTGTATCATTTGATCAGTTATCATGAATGTTTATGTTATCATATTCACTTTATAACCCATTTGGGCATGTTGGGGTGTTAAAGGGTAGGATGGCCACTTAGGTTGACCCAATAGTGAATGTAAACTGAATCAAAAGACCATAGAGTTAAAAAGGTTGTTAATTAGCCCATAAAAAAATATAATTTGAAGAATGCTATTAGCAGGAGCCAATTGGTTTTTAGTGATCTAATGAAAACTATGTCCGACATAAGTTATTGAAAAAGATCAATAAGTTCATAGATAGCCCATGAAAACTATAATATGAGAGATGTTATTGGTAGAAACCAATAGGTTCATAGCGATCCCATGAAAACTATGAAAGCGGATATAAAATCCATAAGGAATTGAACAGGTTATTAGTCATCCCATGAAATCTAATAGGTTAATAGTAACCCTAAAAACTATAACTTGAGACTGATAGTCAGGTGAATGGAGATGGAAAATCCAGAGCATATTACATGTTTGCATATCATCATGATACATTTTATTATGTTATGTCTTAACCATTGTGAATGCAGGTGCACAATATATGGTTATTATAAATTGGGTTAAGATGCTAGTAAGGGGAAAACTCATTCCACCGAGTGGAATGGTATCGCTAGATGTCTATATGGTTCGAGATGGTAGGTTATTATTCTGACCAGACTTTTTTGTCTAACTCGAAGTTTATGCTTTTCCGTTAAACTCTCGGGTGCTCGTTGATTTTGAGTAGTTTGAGAGTTAAGGTTTCAGGTTCTCATTTAGATGAATAAGCTTCCAAAGACGTGCTGGAGAAAAGCTAGCTAGTATGAGTTCTTTCCATTTGATTTCGTTGTGTGATTGGATGTAATGGCAAAGTTACTTAGTGCCCATATTTAGACTCTGATCAACCGGGGGGCATCTTCATATATCGCTCTTGTGTAATTTATAATAGTTATATTTCTCTATATGTAAGCTATGAATTGGGATTACGTAATGAATCTATAATGCGATTTGACATGGAATGAGAAATTTATTTTAAAATTGAGTTTAAAATTTTCATATCCATGTGTTTTTGTTATATCAATGTATCTAACATTACCGCATTTGGTCACCAAAAAATAATAAATATAGATGATTGTAGTATCTGTAATGGTTATTTTCAGGCCTCCAAATGGGGGATGATATCCCCAAATAATTTCTGACCTTCAACCCAATATTCGAAACACGAATAGGCAACCAAATCACTTCGACGCCATCGCCTCGATCAACGCTAGCCTCAACTGCTACCACCACCACTCTGCCATGCCTATCCCCACCTCTTTCCAACTCCACGGCATGCTCGACACTCCACAGTGACGCCAGAAAAACCGAACTCGAACGTCGAACCCACAATAGCCAAAATCCTAAACCTAACTCAACCAAGCAACCCTAACCACCAACGACCACGCGACCACCTCTACTATCTCAACCATTATCCCTGCCTGCCCCTAGCACCAACTCTCCGCCTTCAAACTCTTAAATCGCTGGAATTCTCTAAATGATCAGAATCTGTTCATCTAACCACCATGACACCATCACACCCTCTAAAATCATGAGACTAGCTTCAAAATTCATGATTTTCAGAGAGGAACACGACTCAATACTTCGTTCATCAATTTGCGCTTGATGCAAAACGGACTCTTTTCGACCATCTATTGTAATCGATACACTACATTCACCCCACTTGATGGAATGCCACCGGACTAATTTATAAAAAACTAGACACCATGGCAAATAACTTTCTAGATGATTTGTTTGGCTAAACTCGAACATTTTGGGTAGTATGGATTTTTAAAATAAGAAATGGAGATGATTTCTTCATAACATAGGGAGCAGGAAGAAGGAAAGATGAAGAAAGGTTTCTATTTGAATATCTTAGTGTATGTTTTATTTCATTTATAGTAAACCTATTTATCGCATTTCAAAGCAAATATAAATAAAAATATGATTTTTAAAACAATTGCTTAAAAATTATTTTTATATCAAAATTAAATTGCTAACCAAATACCTTTTTTATTTTATCAAAATATACATAAACATCGATTGAATTACTCACGATGCAAATTCCATTCTTAACTTTTTAAATTCTCTTGATGAAATAGAAAAGAAGTTGAGAATATAAAGATGAAAAAAATGAAAAAGGAAATGAAAAGAGCGAATATATAAGGTAAAATAAAATAAAATAAAAGAAGAGATCACTAAGGACCAAAATACCCTTAATCTCATTTTTCAACTCTTCCATCTTTTCCAAGCCTCCAAAGTAATAACCATGTAAAAATATGGTGGATTTGAGAATGGATCATGTACCTTAGTTGATTTTTATACTTAAGGATCTTAAATTTTCTAATCCATCATTTCATATTTCAAACTTAAATATATTTTTATATTTATTAATCCTTATTATTTTTATATTTGTTTATCTTTACCTTTCAAAATAAAATTGTTTTCTCTAATCATTTAGATGTTGTTTTAAAAGTGTATACTGATATATAACAACTATCTACAACTTTCCGTTCAATTAAAAGCCAAAAATCTGAAAAACAATTTTCAGACACATTGTCAATTTTTCATCGAACTACCTATTTTTGTAAACAAAGTTCAAAAATGAATTTTCTAGCATTAGTTATTAATTAAAAGAGGGTTTATTAATTATTTAAAACCACTAATTAAATATTTAAAATAAATTAAATATTTACAAATTAAAACGATGAAATTCCGGATCATTATGCCAGTAAAGAGAGGAAACAACAACAACAATAATGTTAGACCCAAGTGCTTTGGCTGTAATAAGCTGGACTTATCACAAAAGATTGTCCATTACAAAAGCAAGGAAAAAGGATTTCAAGAGCAAAAAACAAATTTGATAAAAAAAGTCTGTCTATCAAGTTACCTGGGATGATTCCGACTCTTCATCTTCTTCAGTTAGCAACAATGACACTGAGCAAGCAAACGTCTGCTTTATAGCCACAAAGGTTAATGTACAATCTGGTCTAACTTATGATGAGCTATTTGAATTTTGTATATATTTAAATAAAAAAAATTGCATTTTACGAAAAGCACATCAGAAACAATAGTTAACTTAAATAGAGCATAATTAGAAATAAACATGTTAAAAGATGATTAATCTATTCTAGAAGATGTTATTGAAGCTCATAAACAATATTTTGAAAATTCTATTTTTGAAATTGGAACGGAAATTTTATTTCAAGAAAAATTAAAATCATCTAAAGAATGTGAGCTATTAAAAGATTCAAATACAGATTTAAAAGTTTCAAATTATAATTTAAATTCTAAAGTTGATTATCTTGAAAAAGAAATCAGATCTTTAGAAAATGAAAATATTATTTCAAAAATAAAATTAAAGAACTAGAAATTTCTCAAAACTCATTTGAAAATTTGACAAACAAAATTTTTATATTAGAGAAAGAAATTGATTTTTATAGAAATGAAAATGTCAAATTATTAAAAAAGAATTGTTAATTAATTCTAAAATCAAAACTCTTGATACCGAAAATTTGGATTTAAAAAAAAAATCAAAACAATCTCTTCGAATGTTCTAAGTTTAATAAAGATCAAGAAAACTTATCAAATCTAATAAAAATTTTGTAGACCTATTTACAACAAATATGGTTTGGGTTTTAAAAGAGGAAAGATCAAAAATATTTCTAAGAAAAATAGTTTTCTCTATACTAAATTAAAAAATCTAGTAGCACTAAGGAAGATAAAAATAATGAAAGCAAAACAATAAATATATGGGTTCCAAAATCAAATAATAGTCTTATTTGGAAAAAATATATAAATAAATTTATTACCGATGTTCATAATAATAGCAGTTATTCTTTTAAAGGTTTTACCAAACCCTCTCGGGTATGGTTACCAAAAACTTAACTCCATGACTCTAACGTAGGAATCGGGTACTCTTTATTTTTTGCAGATATTCACGCACATTAGTAAACAGAGAAGATGGATTCTAGATGGCGATTGTTCCAATCACATGATAGGAAACTCCAACATGCTTACAAATATTAGACCACTTGATGGAGAAATATATCTTTCGGTGATAATTCAAAAGGATACATCATTGGAATACAGAACATCGACGGCAATGGTAATCCAAATTCTCCTTTAATTACTAGTGTTTATTCTATCGTATTAACTTTATATTATTATATAAATAAGAAAAACATGTAATTGTTAGAGATTTACCAGTAAACAAATTTCAATGTAAATAATCTATGTGACGTATGTCAAGAGGAAAATTTTTAAAAACGTTTATTTAAATCTATAAATGATATTTCAACTAGTATACCTTTAGAATTATTACATTTAGATCTATTTGATCCAACACAAGCAAGATTTATAAGCCGTAATAAATATATTTTTGTAATTGTCGATCATTTTTCAAGATACATTTGGACCTTATTTTTAAACATAACAGTGACACTTTTGAAATGTTTAGAAATTTTGCAAAAGAATTCAAAATTTATAAATTTAGAATATTCAAAGCGATCATGGAAGATAGTTCGATAGTGATGAGTTTGTAATAAAAGGGGATTAGTCATAATTATTTTTCCAAAACACCACAACAAAACAGTGTTGTGGAAAGAAAAAATAGAACCTTACAAGAGTGCGCCGGAGCACTGCTAAATAGCACCACTTACCTCAAAACTTTTGGCTGAAAAAGTGGCTACTACATGCTATGTTCTAGTTCGTGTCTCAACTCATCGCGCCAGAACACTGCTAAATAGCACCACTTACCTCAAAACTTTTGGCTGAAATAGTGGCTACTACATGCTATGTTCTAATTCGTGTCTCAACTCATCCTAAACTAAAATACTTCTTATGAATTATTTTACCAACGAAAACCTAAAATATCATATTTTAAAGCTTTTGGATCGATTTTTCTTATTTTAAATACCAAAGATAATCTTGGTACATTTGAATCTAAAGCCGATGAAGGAATTTTTGCCTGATATTTTGAAAGAAGTAATGTCTATTGTGTGTTTAATAAAAGAACTAGTTCAATTGAGGAAACCTTACACGTGTCTTTTGACGAAAATTTTAGTCACATTAATGATGATTCAGAAATAAATATTAATCAAATATCTGCTTCTTTTCAAAATGAAGAAAATAAAAATATGAAATTTCGTAAGGGATAATTAAATCACCAGAACAAGATAAAAATAAATAAACTCTAAGAATACTAAAAGATCATCCAATTGAAAATATATTAGGAGATGTTAAGATAATAGTCTTGACTAGAAAATAACTTAATGAAATGAGTCGCTTAGCTTTTATTTCTATAATAGAACCTAAAAATTATAAGGAAGCGGGAAAAGACGAATATTTGATCATTGCTATGTAAGAAGAATTAAATCAATTTGAGGGTAATGCTGTATGAGAATTAGTCTCAAGACCCAATGATCAAGCAGCAATAGGAACAAAATGGATTTATAAAAACGAGAGTGATGAAAATGGTGAAATAAGAGAATCGACTATGACGAAACTTTCACACCTATAGCACAACTTGAAGCAATTTGAATACTTCTAACTTTTACTTGCCATCATAATATTATGGATGTCAAAAGTGCTATTCTCAATGGTTTTATAAAATAAAATGTTTGTATTGAACAACCATTGTTATTTAAACATGGAAAATATCCAAACTATATTTATAAACTTAAGAAAGCTCTATCTGGTCTCAAACAAGCACCATGTGCTTGGTATGACAGACTAAAAAGCTATTTACTAAATTCTAAATTTAAAATCGGTCAAGTTAATTCAACACTATTTCTAAAACATAAAAATAATGATTTATTGGTAGTACAAATATATGTCAATGATATCATTTTCGGATCTACTAATGATTAACTTTGTATGGAGTTTTATGATACTATGAGAAAAGAATTTGAAATGCCCCACATAGGCGAATTAAATTATTTTTTAGATTACAAATAAAACAACTAGAGATGAGATTTTAATTTTATAAGAAAAATACTATAAAAATTTGATTAAAAGATTTGGTGTCAATAATATGAGTAGCAAGCCAACACTTGTAAGCACAATTATTCACTTAGATAAAGGCGAAAATGGTAAAGATGTCGATCAAAAACTCTATAGAAGTATGATTGAGCCTTTACTTAACTGCAAGTCGCCCTATTTTAATGATGAGTGTGCCTCTGCGCTTGTTTTCAAGCTAAACCTAAGGAGTCACACCAACAAGACATTAAAAAAATTCAAAGATATTTAATTGGAACTAAGGAATATGGTTTTTTTGTCCTAAAGGATTGAATTAGTATCTTAAAGCAATGCACATTTTGGTGGATGTTGTACCAATAGAAAAAGCACTGGTGGTACTTGTCATATTCTAGGTCAATCGTTAGTCTCTTGGTTAAGTAAAGAACAAAATTGTGTCTCATTATCTACATGTAAATCTGAATATATTTCGAATGGCTCTTGCTTGTGCTCTGATAATTTATATACAACAAACTCTAAATGATTTTAATATTAACTTGGCTAAATCACTTATCTACCGTGATAAAACCCGTGCGATAAATTTGGATAAAAATCAAAATCACTCTAGAACTAAACATATTGAAAATAGACACCATTTTCTAAGAGATCATTTCGAGAAAGAAAATATCACTCTAGAATTTGTAAACACCAAAAATCAAATTGCAAATATATTTACCAAACCTTTAAATGAAAATACATAAATTAAAATACAATGTGAATATGAAATTTGTTCTATAAATGAAATAGTTTAAGTTAATATATTTTTGAAGTTTGCAATTCTAATCTATTAAATATTTTAATAAATGTTTTATAACCGAGCTTTCAAAATTTTCAAGTTAATTGACAATACAAATTCAAATCTTATAAAATAAACTATAGAAAACTTAAAATCATAAAAACTCACTAGTTTTAAAAAATTCAAAATACAAATATAAAATTAAATTGAGTAAGATTTTACTTATATTTGTTTTTCAAATAATTAAATTTTCATTTAAATGCTCGCTGGAAAGCAACATTTTTCCTTCATACCGGTGCCCTGGGTTGGGTTAACCAATCCACCGGTGACGGATATTTTTCACAGCCAAGACTTCCTTTATCTTCTTCTAACTAACTTCACTTCATTTTTTTACCCCAATTCAGTTTTTCTCAAGTCCTAGCCACTATTTCCAAACCCTAATTTTTCAAATATTCAGTAATTTCTAGTTTAAATGCCAAATTTTCACTATGGCAAAAAGGAAAAGAATATTAGCTTCCACCTCCTTAGGATCTATTGCAGAAATTCTCATTGACGAAGTGAAAGGCTGACTAAAAACAAACGTGAGAACATCAAGAAATTATAATGGCTAATGAGAACTTGCATGGATGTTCGATAAATCTAAACTCCTTGAATCTTTATGATATTAAAAACTTATTTATTCGAGAGCCAATTTGGTTAATATTATAAATATGAATGGTTAACCAAAAGAATATAAATATACATAAAACAAACAAATCAATATTTAATAATAAATCATTTGCAACATATAGTCTTATATAATTTAAAATGGATAATATAGAAGTATATATATTATAGAATTAAATTAGATAATTAAATTATATAAAATATGATATTCTCTTTTCAACGGATTGCTAATTGCATTCATATACTTAACATCTATGTATATAGGTATATATATATTTTGAGTTAAATATATAACAATGCTTACACATATACAAAAGGTTACATACACATGATTACATACATATACAAACAATATCACACAAACATGCATATGATCACATAAACACTTAAGATCACGCGCACATACATAAAACTGCACACCCACATAGTCCCATCGGTGCACATCATTCATGACCGGTCCACTGATTGGCTATTACTTGGAGCGATAAAGCTCCAAGCCATGCAACTTTCACTCCACTATGGGTGGCTTCGACTGCCCGATTGCGCTCTATCGACTCACTCTTTAGAACTACACCCCATGTGCAATGAATAAATGTATATAGGCACAGATTGGTGAGTGTGTAAACCCACCTGTTCACCGCATTCCTTCCTCTTCGTTGTACACGATCTTTAAAACCCAAGGCATCGATGAAACTCCAATTGCTTGCGTATGTAGGTACACATCAGTGATGAGAAGTACATAGTTGAGTTTGGGAATTTATGCTAATTTGTTAGAATTTATTTTGATCACTGAACTATAAAGGTTTAGGTAAGTTGATGATTTTCTACAAGCAACATAAGTGAGTACATTAGGTTAAATTTATAGGATTGGATGAAGAGTCGAGAGAAAGAAATTTTGGAATTTAGAGAAGTAAGGAAAACATTGTATATGGTTTAGGATTATTGTTCTTTTAGGCTTCACTTTATTTCCTTTTCTTTTTCTTTTGTTTCTTCTTTCTTTTTCTTTTCTTTCTTCTTTCTTTTCTTTAGTTTATTTAACAATTCTAGTTCAAGCCCAAATACAAATCACTTCTACTAAAATACTTTCTAATAAATTACAACATTATTTATTTTACAAAGTTATTTTCTATAATTTTATTTACTTAATTATTCCTTTTATTTAAATCATTTGCTAATTAATTTTCAAACTATATTAATAAAATTTATTCTCCTTAATAAAATAAACTTTATATTTTACTATTTCGATTTATCATTATTTCTAAAATAATTCATTCATATTTTCATATTCCAAAATCATTTGATCACTATTCTTTTTACATACAATTTCTTATTATTTTATTAAAATATTCATTATCATACTCTAAATCGTTCTAAAATTCCAAATCAAAATTATATTAACTATACTTAATTATTTATCCAACATTATAAAATTTTATATAATATTTTCCTATATTTAATTCATTTAAATTTAAATACTGAAAGTTCATATACTAAATCCAATACTAAACAACTTCTGAATTAATTATTTTAAAATTTTAAAAATCCATTTATTCCCGAAACTATTTAATTCCACTACTAATCATCTTGTTATAAAATTCGGATATTCTGAAATAAATTCAAATTATTTATTGTAAATTTCAAAATCCATTTTTTAATTAATTAAATATTTATTATTAATTAACTCTAAAAATCGGGTTGTTACAGACTCTTCCCTTAACAAAATTGCATCCTTGGAATATCCACAGAAGGAATATATAACATAACTAATAATTCCGTAATTATAAAATACTCTCCGTTAATAAACTTATTATCTAATAGAAATTCATCTTATATACAGTTAAAAATTCAAAAATTCAAATGAACTTCAAAATAATTTGCCGGACCAAAATCTTATCAAGAAATTTTTTCACTAAAGTTTCAATTCATGATTTAATATACAAAATTTTCGATATATTTCTTAATTCCGAAACATCTGAAAACAAAAATTCTTTTCAATTACCATTTCATTCCAAAACTCTCTTTATTATGTGTGTGTATATATATATATGTATGTATAATATAATATAATATAATATAAATACTTTAACTAAATTATAAAATTCTAATATTTCCTAAAAGTAGTAATAATATTTCTCACTAATATACTCCTTTAATAAATATTTTCCCATAATCGCACAAGTTTCGAAATCTTTTAAAATATTTTAAACACAAAATTTATTCTATACTATTATATTCATAAAACTAAATGTAATTCATGATATTTCAAAATAATCAAACTACAACACTTCAACTTGCAACTATATTTGCTACATACACTCATGTCACAACAATCATATATATTATGATAGGCAATTGTCACATCCTCACATATCATACAATTCCAAGTTTAATATGTATATACGCATAAATATACCAACAATGCCTCGCCAAGAATTTCTATTGGCTTACTTCGCCAACTGGCAGCATTGTTGACCATGTGATCAACATTGCCTCGCCACGACTTTAGCCTTCCACTAATACTTAATGGCTGGAATCACTATAAATATAACCTTTTTTGTCTTCGAAACAATATAAATATAATTATCTTTAAAATATAATTTCAAAGATATGTTCCACACTTTAAAATATTATAACACTTTCACAAAACATTTCAAAAATTTGTGTCCATATGTCTCGTTTTAGTGTTTAGGAATCTCTATCGATAATGTTGGCCAGGCGCATCGACCAGAATTCTTAAAGCACTCAACAGATAGATTAACACCAATATAATTCAAAACTTAGTCAATTACCATACTTTATCATTCCAATTTAATATCGTAACTTTTTCAAACATCCTTTAAATATACATACGAAACACTAAAGCATTTTATATTTATATTACCATACTTTATCAGTACACTCAGTAAGAGACTGGTAAATAGATTTCCCACTATGCACTCTGATTGGAATCAAATCAAAATATAATAATACAAGAGTAAGACACATGTTAATCATTTTATATTTATATTCATACTCAAAATACCAAAATCCAAATATCTTATATATGTATAAATAACAAATACATTTCCTAGATGATTACACCAGTAACCATCCTATATATGTACTCCTACTATCCCTAATTGTAGGGTAACTACCCAACACACCCAAGGGGATAGAGACTCTAAGTCCCATCTAAAGTATTAACTCATGTCTCTTATATATAATGTATGTTTGAACCTTTCTCTGATACCAAATCAAACATCCCACCTCTATACCCATATTATCTAAGAGTATACTAAGTAAAACTGTTAGATAGCACAGAGGATGAGGCTATATGAGGTACATATGTGAATATTCCTTTGGGATTACACAAGTATGTATTAATACATCGAATAAATAACTCAACTTATACGTAGACAATATCAGCACAAAGCAATAAACACGTGTGCCTCTAAGATAGAACAATACATAACATACAATATATAAATAGAGAATACAGAGTCAAAATCGCAGCGATAATATAATACTAATATACAACGTATGTCCAATATACATCGCATAAATATACATATAAGAGTCTATACAATACATGATAGTAAACAACTGTACAAAATACTAGCCTCCTTTATGCCCAAAACACAAGCTAGTCTCACTGTCCCAGAACCTGTAATGTCTCGGACTGATCCGAGAATTACGTAGATAACACATGGGTCAAGCTATGTCTAAATCAAGGGTTAATAAAAAATATGCGACTCAACATATGTAAATTATAATAACAATATGGTAACATCCATAATTCAATAAATATGTGGTAACATACGCATGTTATGTAATTAAAATATATCTTAGACAATCATAAATGTATCATGTAATATCAAATACCACAAAACCAAGCAAAAATATGTCATCACCCATATAGAAATAACCAAATCAAAAATCATGGAACCAATATCAAATGGGTGAATCATCCATATCTAGAAATCATCATTAAATATAAGAATTTAAATAAGAGATATCACCAAGTATAGTCAAGCTAACACAAGACATTTCCTAAATATATCTATGAATCTCAAATAACTAAACAGCATCTTCAATAAGCTATCTATCATTAATTTTATACACCATAAAAACATGAGAATCCACTATACACTAGATATCCATCTGGATATAATCTCATCTCCTCATGTGGAAATAAATAGTGATGGGAAATCATATCGTATGGGTTACACCATCCAATAATCTCCGCCATTTCCAAAGGCATCTGGGTTATATACCCATATCTGCTCTAATACGTAAGTGAGGCATGCATATAGTATGTACATATCTACCATTTAGTGTAGAACCGGAAGGGAGATTGACAGCTACCCTGCCTGCTCCAAGAGCCAAGGGCTACACCGTTTGGATCCACTCCTATAGTCCTAAGTTACCAACCTGGTATCATGACTATATCCACCGCATGTCATAAACATGCCGTAAGACTATGTTTTGCATTGATCATGACCCGGATCACACCCCTATGTAACAGACTGCTGGCCTTTGTGACTAAAGGGGCTAGGGGTACACTACACTACGGGCTACACCACCTTTCGTTCAAATCCCACATGCGCATCTAATACAACAAAAAGTGTCACATATTTGGGGCACAACTCCATGATCAAGCCACCAAGATGGATACTGGCCATTTGCTTCCTGCTAACCTCTAATCATATCTTGGAGCACTTCATGATAGACATCATACATATAGGTACACACGCATGGCTCAATCATTCATAATGCTCTACCCCGAGCATATAAACTTTCCCTACATCGATCATCACCTCATGTAAGTATAATCTTAGTTCCCGTCGCTTGAGTGACATCTACTTAGCATAAATAATCAAAGAAGTACCACATCAACGTCACATACCACCGGGTGATTTTCAATCATTTATTCACTGGTCATGAAATGCACTCAATCCCCATAATTTTCTACATAACGAGCCAAAAGGATAACCGGAGAAATATTACCGGATGCCCCATCCCATATGGTATTATAACTTCTTTTATTTAGATTCGTCGCTACATGGAATAAAATTATCACAAGGTCACATAAAAGAATGTCATCACTGTATCATATAAAAACGCTATTTAAATCAACATCAATAGTGAATCATCAATATAACCTGATTCAATGTATATAAAATGAAGTAAAATCAGAAAAATATATGAACTTAATATATATATATATATATATATATATGTAAAACAAACAAATCAATATTTAATAATAAATCATTTGCAACATATAATCTTATATAATAGAATAAGCACTTCAAATGGATAATAAATAAATAAATATATTCTAGAATTAAACTAGATAGTTAATTTAAACAAATATAATATTCTCTTTTCAACGGAGTATTAATTTCATTGATATACTTAACATCTAAGTATATAGGTATGTGTACATGTATATATATATGTATGTATGTATGTATGTATGTATGTATGTATGTATGTATGTGTGTGTGTGTGTTTGTGTGTGTGTAATTTAAATATATAACAATGCTTGCACATATACACAAGGTTGCACACACACGCATGATTAGATACATGCACACATAAGATCACACACACACATAATCACATACACACACACACACACTCTCAAGATCGCGTATGTGCACGCAAAAATGCAAACCCGCATAGTCCGTAACAACCATGTTTTCGAAGCCGTAATATTGGAAAAATTTAGTTATAGTAAAAGTATTTGAATTCGTTTTTTTCATTATTATTATTATTATTGGAATCAAATTATTATTCAATTAAAGTCTATTTAATAAAGAGTTTTATTGTAGTAAAATTGAAGTAGTTAATAAATTTCAATTTTAGATAATATATTAAAATTCAATTAAAAATGTTAATAAATATGAGATATTTTAAAATAAATAATTTTGCATAATTGAAAAGATGAAAAGAAGTTCTATTTGATACTCACCAAAATCAGTAAATCGACAAAGATGAATAATCATTTAATTTAAATATTTTGTAAAATATAAGATATATTAATTTAAATAGAAAATGAATCTATAATTCAATGATAGAATTACTCATATGTGAATGTAGGGATTCAATTTGCAATTTTAGAGAGATAAGAATGGATTTAGATGAGGATTTAGATGAAAATAACATTAGTTATAGATTTAATTCATTCCTCTCGGTCCCTTTTTGCACTTCAAAGCTTAGGCCTTACAACCCAAAACCCAACTTCATTTTATTCCTACCCCAAACCACGAAGCCCTATTTCTCAAACTCGATTTGTGACAAAGGGTAAAAATAAAATAAATGGAGAATGTGGCCGCGTTCGCTTGCGTGCAAAGGAGGAAAAGGTGATGCAAAAAGAGGCTAGCATCGTCAGCGGCTGGTGATGACTAGGTTCGTGTGCGAATTCCTAGGTAAAGGCAGTGGAGTCCTACGCGCGAACATCGGGGAAGGACACGTGACCTAGGCTCGATGCTTCACAGGCTAAGGTACTTGGGGGTTGAGGAAAGCTGGTGGTCGACGACTTGTAATTTTTAGTGCATGATTGAATGATGGGTAAGAGGAGATGTAAGGAGCAACGTCTGACAGAGATCGTAGTGGTGAAGACGATATCATAGTGAAGAACGGTGTTGTCGTAGGCAGTTGCTATTCATGGTCAAGGGCAACTAGGGGTTTAGCTTGTGCATTGATTTAAATTTTAGTGATTGAAATTAAAATGATACCAAGCACCGAAATCCCCAATTTATTCGCAACCTAAAACCCTAACAGCCCTCGACCATGAACAGCAACCGTCTATGACAATACTGTTCTTCACTATGGTTTCGTCTTCGCCATTATGATTTTCATCGGATGCTTCTCCTTTCATCTCGTCCTACCATCATCCAATCGTGCACCAACAATTGCAGGCCATCGACGACCAACTTTCCTCAACCCTAAATTGTGGCCAAGTATCTCCACCTACGACACATCGAGTCTTGGTCGCGCGTCCTTCCCTGACGTTCACACGCATGACTCCACCGTCTTCAACCAAGAATTCGCACACGAGCCCAACCACCACCAACCACCGATGGATGCTACCTTATCTTCGTGTCGCCTTCTCCTCCCTGGCGTGCGAGCGCACGTGGCCATGTTCTCCATTTATTTTATTTTATCCTTTTTTCGCAAATTGATTTTGAGAAATAGGGCTTCATGATTTGGGGTAGGAATAAAATAAAGTTGGGTTTTAGATTGTAAGGCCTAAGTTTAAAGTGCAAAAAGGGAAAGAGGAATGAATTAAATTTACAAATAATGTTATTTTCATCTAAGTCCTCATCTAAATCCATTTTTATCTCTCTATAATTGCAAATTGAATCCCTTCATTCATATATGAGTAATTCTATCATTGAATTATAAAAAAAATCTATTTAAATCGATTTATCATATATTTATCAAATATTTAAATTCAATGATTATTCACCTTTTCGATTTATCGATTTTAGTGAATATCGAAAAGAACTTATTTTCATTTATTTCAGTTATACAAAATTATTTGTACTTTTAAAATATTTCCTATTTATTAACACATTTTAGTTGAATTTTAACATATTATCTAAAATTGAAATTTATTAACTAATTCTATTGTACTATAATAGAATCCTTTATTAAATAGACTTTAATTGAATAATAAATTTATTCCAAAAATAATAATAATTACAAAAATCGAATTCGAATACTTTTACTTTATCCAATATTATGGCTTCGAAAATAGGATTGTTACATAGTCCCACCGGTGGACCGATCATTCATGATTGGTCCACCGGTCAGCTATTTCCTGAAGCAATTAAGCTCCAGGCCATGCAACTTTCACTCCACTTCAGGTGGCCTCGACTATCAGATTCCCCCCCTCGACTCACTCTATAGCACTACACACCATATGCAATGAATAAATTGATATAGCCATAGATTAGCGAGTGTGTATATTCACATGTTCACTACATTCCTTCCTCTTCTCTGTATGCAATCTTCAAAACCAAGACATCGACGAATTCTTATCGGTTGTGTACGTAGGTGTATATCGGCAATGAGAAGTACATAGTTGATTTTGGGAATTTATGGTAATTTATTAGATTTTATTTTTATTATTAAATGATAAGGATTTAGGTAAGTTGATGATTTTTTTAAAAGCAATGTAAATGAATATTGTTTGCACCAAAAATTAACAAAAACACCCAATAGAGATTTTATAGAGAATGGAGAATAATAAATGAAAATAGAGGAAAGAAGTAGTTAAATAATAGTAAGTAAGAAATAACAAGAAGACAACGACTTATAGTGGTTTGGTGTTGAAAGCCTACATCCACTTTGGAGTAATAACTTAATTAAATACTTGAATTGCTGAGTACTTAAGGATGGATCGGAGTAATACGCTTAGTTACAAAAAAGTGCAAAGTAACAAACAACGTAAAGTCCCTCAAAGCGAACAATCAAATCTATATTTATAGGGGAAAACGGTGAAATATCTTCCTAAAATTTCGGCAACAGAGTCTCCAGATCCAAAAGAAGTCATGGTATCGACCTTGGGTCCCACATCCTTCACAGTAACGATCAGTACTGATCATTTTAAGAGCACATTTTGGCAAGCAATGGATATGGTGGGATCCACTCTTCAATATATTGATATTCCCAAAGTTTCATGTGTATTTGACTTTTAGATTTTGAGATATCGATCGTTTTCCATTGAGTTGAACTATAATAGAGATACGGTGTGATCCATTGTTGGTGAATATGGATCATGCTCGATCCAATTTCAGTAAATGGTGTATTTTCATACTTTTATAGTTCTATTAAGTCCGTCTTCTTCTTTCACTTCACCACTGCTTCATATTATTATCTATGCCCGATCTCTGGGCTTCATTAGTGTTAATCTAACTTGTCGATCCCGATGACAGTCAAGTTTAACTTTTCTAATCAGTTCAAATATAGTCAGGCCAAAAGGCTGGATAACACTTGCCTCCCCTAAAGTATGTCATGTATCAACATGATGTGCTTTAAATAGATGCAAATTAGAGACGTCGGAAAGGAATCCATTCAGCTTTCTGAAAAGTTTTCATCCCTTCGATGATTTGCTTTCCTTGAAGAGTCGTATCGCTTTTTGTTTGACATGACGATTGAATGACTTCCAATAGTATAAATTCATAATTATAATTTTCCAACTAATATCTATGCCCAGTTTCATTGAGCCTGTAGGCCTTGGTTATCTGACCGTTTCATTCTTTGATAAATCCATGTGAGAATTCAATTTCTATCGATTTCACGAAATCGAGTTTATTAGGATGCACATGTGCACGTCCATGTACATGTCCTTGTCATTGGCTCCCAAATGCGTTCATACGCTCATGGATCATTTCCAATTTGGTGGAATGCAATTCATTATTTTCTTTTTTTAGGATGGTTCGACATGAATCCATCAGGTAAATGGCTCGTACCTGATCCATAAAATGGATCGAATCAAATTCATTTGAGATTGGACCATGTATGATCATTCTCCCCTCCTCCTCTTTTTTATTAAAGAGAAGGATCGGCATACATCTATCACATAATGATCGTGCCCAATCATTTCTTGATTTGGCCATTTGATTGAACTGTAGGTTAAGAAGAATGGATCGGCTTAAGTCCATCATAAAATGATCGTACCCGATGGTTTATCGGTTGGGTTCCATTGAACTATAAACTTCGATAGTTTGTATCACATCCTTCATAAATATACTTGGGGTACTTAGATCATTTTCTTTACCTCGTTTCATTTTCAATCATCGTTACTCGAATCAAAAAAACCATCCTCGTCTTCTCCTTCACCGTCGATCCAACAAGCCTTCTGATCCAACCCTATACTCATCTCCCAGCTATCTCTATAGGTCGGTCTGAATCCTTGCTACATCAACCATCGACGTTGCCATCTCCTATGAACCCTACTTCATACTTTAATTCACATCGCCTCTGCTTCTCAACTTTTTAACATAGGTAGTGCAAACTTATTTTGCTTGTGATTAATGAGGTTGAGGAGATTATGGTTCTCGTTCTAGTTAGCATGATTCAGATCATGGCGATTCGATCGGTTAGAGTGGATGGAGGAGATGGTGACGATCGTATCGAGTCATTTGTATTGGTTTTGAGTTTGGATGGAGTGCGCTTATTTGAGGTCGAAGGTGGGAGTTTGTTTTCAGCCAATCGTTCTTGGAGTTCTTGGCCGATCATTTGTAACGAGGTTGATGTTGTGAAGCAGTTAGCATCGGGGAATGAAACAGAGTTCGACTGATCATTATGATAGCTTGGTATTTGAAAATATAAAGAGAATTTGGATCATTCGTTTTCTATTAGAGTTTTTGACCGATCATTTTTTTGGATCAGTGTTTCGAGTCTTTAATTGGAGTGAAGTGTGGAACCGGGGTCGAAAGTTAGAGAACGATCGGGTGTGAGATGGTCGCGTAAAAACGATCCGTCATGTACTTTGGGATCGGTCGGTCGTAACATTATTTTGGATCGGTTGTTGGTTTTACTTGAATAACATACTTAAAACCCTCAAAATTTAATTTTAGTTAGAACTTTGTGCTAAGCTTCGGCCTCGAACGTGAAATGAACTTGACTAATTTCCTGCATATTCGAACTTCAACATGCTAACAGTTGATCTCGATGATTAGACCGAACCCTTTGCCATTGACATAGAGAATCAGTTGAGACAGTTGCAATGATGGTCACTTCGATCGAACCCTAGAGTCACATCATAATCATAGTCTTTAATTCTGAACTGTTATTATTGCATTGCACAACATTGCACCACTATGCACAAGCATACACATTGCATGGGGGGAGAATGTTATTTTTTCTAATAATGGTTATCTACTGAGTTTAGTAATCATGGGTTTCAAATGCTCGGAGTGTTTAGCTACCATATCTTCTGAACAGATTTCATAGCACAACAATACGAGTGATGAATCGCGCTCCGCAATTGCTTTCGTTGAATTCTCCCCCGGACATCAAGCTGAACAACCGAAAAGTTCATGTCCATCACTCGATCTTTTCTCCGTCTTTCTTGTCCTTCTAGCAGAAGTGATAGACCCTGCTCCTGACACTCTAGAAGATGCTATTTTTTGGAAGATCCTAAGGATTCCTAGCTTTAAAAATTAACGAAGCCTTTGTTCATAGAATTTGTGCCAGACACGGGATTCCGTTTGATGATGTGTGAGTTCCAACTCGGGATGATAGAGGGCATATGCCTCCTGAAGGGTTCAATGCATGCAACAGGTTCATGTGTTGGGTAGAATGCGTCTCATCCTTCAATTCATTTATCTAAGAGATGCTACGTTATATGAGGTTAGCATTGGCACAACAGCATCCAAATGGATGTGCCTTGTTTAAATGTACCTACATAGCATTCATGGAGTTTTTGTTTCATCCTCCAACTCCTAAAGACATTTGATTTCTTTTGACCTTCAAGTGATGAAAGGACAACCTTTCATTCACATTTCTCGAGTCAACCAAGAAGTGCCAGATCCCAACTGGCACTTGGAACAAGCTGAGTGCTTTCAAAAGCGATTGGTTCTATATCCGCTGCCCGCCTGGCTCTGTTAGATGGTGGTTAGAAGGATGTAAGTAGTACTCCCTGACTAATTTCTTGAGTGCTTGTATCTAGGTCGTATCCTGAATTAAACAATTTTTTTGGTTTGTGCAAGCTCTTATCCATGACCCAATGGAAAACAATATACAGACGCGGTCTTGGTGCTATAAAGGTTCCAACAGAAGATAGAGACATGAGAATCTCCTTACTGATTTACTGCCCGATGGAAGACGGTCGTAGCATAGGGCTACCGGTCACTACAGGAGTTACAATAGCTGGGCACCGGGATGCGGATGATGATGAAGGCAGTCGAACTGATCATGTTGTTCCCCCAGTTGAGAGGGCTTAGGAAACTACCGATAAAGATGCAACGGGAGATAAGGGTGACAAACTCGACGGCGATAGCATGGGTTCTAGTTTCGTGGCTATAACTAGATCTTCACAAACCTTATAGGCCCTCCCCCGCTCTTAAAAAAGAAAAAGGAAGAAGCTCATTTACAGGTTCCCTAAGAGCCGCCGTTTTAAACAGCCCAAGCTATCCATCAACCCTCGTGTCATTCCAAATTAGTCTGCTTCTCAATCTTCAGAACACTTGGATGAAACATTTGAGGCATTATCCAATCTTTCGATATTGGATGACGTTGATGCTTTTTATTTTACTGACATGAGCATCGGTGGATCAGAATCTCCTTCTAGAGCTGGGGCTGGAATCCCTCCTACCACTAGTGGAGAGGTTACTCCTACCAGTAAAGCTTTAATGACTGGTCCATTTGGGGACACAAGGACACCCATGTTCGCACGCACTTCACATTATTGCATTGCATTTATTTCGAGTCCTTCAATACTTAGAGTTGATTCGTTCTTTGTCTTTCTCTGTAGAAACAACAAGGAAGAAGCGCATGTTTCAGTTTCTACAAGGAATATCACGCCAGAATCCTGGTTCATGTTTGAGCTCGTATCGCCAAAGTAGTGGTCATGAATATGACCCTAGCTATCGCCCTAGCCAGGATTGGGATTACTAGAATAGAAGCGCCAGAGACAAGTCTTCCAATGATAAACATCGGTCCTAATTTAGATCTCCTCCCCTTAAATATTCTAAAAGGCAACAAGATTGTCGCGATGAGTTTCCTCCTATTGACACCTCTCGTGGTCCCTCTTCCACCTCGATTTCTTCATAGTCTATTGTTCCATTTCATCCTCAGTGACCCAGCGATTATCGACGTCATGATGTTCACCAACAAAGGTTGGGAAAAGAAAGCACTGACACCCAAGTTGTCACTGAAGCTCAACAAGCCGATGTCGCCACTCGCATGGCTCATCTTAAGTTAGATTTTCCAAATGTGTGTCTTGATGGATTTTTCTTTGTACCCAATCTTAAGAAAGTTCCAAAAGAAGTACAGCAAATGACTATGGATTGTGTGAATGATATCCACAAGCAGTATAACGAGTGGATGAGAGCGACGGAGAGGATTTCTAAAGATCTTAAGAGAGAGTGGAAGAGATTGAGAAGTTGAAAAGCCAAGAGGCCTAGGACAAGTGGATCATTAAAATTCTAACCAATGAGTTAAAATCTTTAAGAAGCACATGGGCAGAAGCCAAGAGAAAAGTAGAAACGGCCATCAAGTCACTCAAAGATGAGAAGGCCAAGCACTTGGCCGAGGTTGAAGTGCTTCATAATTGGAAACATAAACTGGTGCTAGAAAGGGATGCGGCCTAAAGAAGCATAGTTGAGTACAAAAATAAGTTTGAGCGTGAACCTAATGATAAAGAGGAGGTATAGAAAATCGATTAAGATGCCTGTAAGGAATTGGTTACCATCAGGCTTGGAAGAAATGCGGCTATCGAAAAGGCCAAAGACGTTGATGCCCTTGTTAAATGAGAAGTGGAGGTCGCGAGAGAAAAGGTCAGCGAGGAATTAGATCCACTGCTCATTCTTTACAACGCCAATGTCCTAAAGTACAGAAACTTGGAGTGGCTTCGGGGTGACTACCCTTACCATCTTTTACGTGCTTGGAAGCATTTTGTTCAAGAGGACAACGAAGCTCTCGGCACTGATCAAATCAATTTAATGAGGCTGGAAGCTAAAATTCTATTGGGTGATGAACCCACCCAGCTTTTACTCCAAAAAGAGCATGCCACAACCTCTCAACGTGAAGCTGGTGAACGTTTTGGATCCATGTCACACAATGTCGTAGATGACGAAAATCCAGTGACCCAAGCTTTTTGCAGCACCACCGTGGATTCTTTTATCGATCCCGGTTACAATCCGAAGAAACCGCACATTACTACATCTATTGGGATCTCCAAGATTATGAAAGGTGGTTCCGATGGCACTCCGGGTCACGTGAGGGATCGACGTGGAGAAGGTATTTCATTAAACTCACCTTTCCTTCAGAAAGATGGATTTTCCACGGGGAACATATCCAATCTTTTTAGTTATGTTTCCTTAGCTTTAGATCCACTGGCGGTAGTTCTACCACTTCCTCAAGAATCTCAACTAGGAATTCAGGTGCCAACGACAGAGTCCGTTACTATCATGACTTCCACATCAACCCAAGATGCCCCGAAAGAGGAAGCTTTTATGATCAACGAGCACCTGGTGGACACTTTGTTAAGGGAACAAAGCGATCCGCGTCAAGAGATTCTATTGATGACAACGTTGTGATTATTGGAGCTTTCCAACCCTTGTCGGGCCCCTCTATGCAAGAAATGGATAAGAAACTTAAAGCGGACATAGCCCTTTAGGAAAAAGTCAAGCAGGAGAAAATGGAGATCGCTCCCCCATCTCCATTGTTTTGACTGGAAAAATTGTGGATGCCTCCGCTCCTTTTCCAGAACCTGCTCAAGATGCACATACTTGGTCAATCCAGTCTACTCCGTTTAAAGGTCAAGGAAGCAGGAAGAGAGGGGAAAAGAGAAGTGGAGAAAGTTCGAGTGAAATCTCACCCAATTCTAAGAAGAAGAAAAAGAACCCGAGGAGGAAGTGATTCATTGCATGCACTCATGCTCCCAAATCTTTCGTGTTTTGTTAGCCAAATTTGTACAGGATCGGCTCCCTTTTTTGATTCTTTTGCTATGAATACTTGTACTTGACTATCCAAGCTTATGTAAATAAATTTCTTTTACATTTGTTGAATTCCTATATGAATCTACTTAAGTAGCTAGGCTATTATACCCTCCATTAAATGTGCTTGTAATTCGTCACTTGTTAATTCTGGTAATCGTCCGTTAATTTTTAATCAAGGCCTCTTGTAACATCCCTCTATTTGGAGACCCAAAACTAACGGCTACGGATGTTGCAGTCATCAATAGTTATTAACCTTTGGCGACCAAATACGACAGTGCCAGATTCATTGATACACAGATCATAAGAATATGGAAAAAAATTACAATTCCAAATCATATCTCTAAATAAATCTAATTAACCCAATTGGTCGATCCGATTATATAATAAAGCTAATAAATCTGCCTTTACAAATAAAATACACAGCGGAAAAGATATCTCTAAATAACTAGCCTCCTGCATGCTCCCGGAAGCTTTATTCGTCTAATAAGAGAACCTGAAAACCCTAAACCTTAAACTACACAAAATAATTGAGTACCCGAGAATTTAAGGGGAAAACAAAAAATTCGAGTTAGACATAAAGCTTGGTATGAATAATAGTTTATCATCTCAAACCAAATAGATATCTAGTGAGACCACGCCGCATAGCGGAATGGGTTTTCCCCTCACTAGTATCCTAAAACCTTTAAAAAACCATATACTATGCTCCCGCATCCACAATAGTTAAAAACATTGTATTTCAAAACATTATGATGATATGAAAAATAAGCAAATCAAATCTAGATTACCTATCCACATTCATTCTGACTATCTTCCTCAATTATAGTTTCTAGGATTACTATTAACCTATTAGTTTTCATGGGCTAACTAATAATCAGTTAAACATTTAAGGACTCCCTGTCTAATTACATAGTTTTCATGGGCTTACTATGAACATGTCTATCTGATGTCTTCATTTACACAAAGTTTTCATGGGCTAACAATGAACATGTCTATCTGACATCGTCTTTACACATAGTTTTCATGGGCTCACTGTTAACCTGTTTGCTCCTGCCAATAGCATACGGTTTTCATGGGTATACTTTAAACCTATTGGCCCCTGCCAATATCTTTCATTTAAATTTTAGCATCCTATATTCTGATCTTCCTGACCTCGTGGTTGCAATTCTACCCATTCAGGAGTTTATTCAATTTATACTCACTATTGGGTTAACCTAACTGGTTCTCCTACCATTTTTTTCCCAAAATGCAGCATGGCTCCATTATAAAATGAATATATTCATATTAGAAGAAAAAAATATAACAATACAGCAATACCACCGCTGTGGGTTTAATTTATAACGAATAGATTCTTCTTAAACCATTATAAAAACTCCTTTAATATAGCCATGAGTTTTTAAATAGAGTTTCGGTCATAAAACCATTCGATGCTTTTGAAACCCAGCTTTCGACTTCATAGGATAACCTCCTTCGAAAGCTCTTAAAAACATTAGGCTCCTACCTTATATACTTTAAATTCTACCTTCTGAAAGTATAAAACTTGGTCAAAAGAAAACAATTTTATAACCCCTTCGAAAGTATCGCTTTCAAAGGCAAAGAAAACCAGGCAAACATATTCGGAAGCAAAGAAATCAACTCCTTCGGAATAAAAATTGGTTTTAGATAAAACTTTTTATAGGTGTAGAGTCAAGGTCTCTAACCTATTCCATTGTGTTCAAATAATGGTTTCCCTTTCCATAGTGTGGTCGAATATATAAATGGCCTACGGTTAGAGAGTGATGCCTTTTGAAGTTTGCAAACAAAGTTGGAGAAAACTGCTACGAAAGGGCTTCTGCAACGTTTACAACTGCTGTCGAAAGGTAATTTTCGACTAAGTCAAAAGGTTACTTAGTCAAAAGGTTACTATGTCGAAAGGTTCTTCCAAAACCCTGCAGAAGGGTCTAGAAGTGCTGCAGAATGATCTAAGTTGAAAGGTCACTTAGTCGAAAGGTTACTAAGTCGAAAGGTTTTTTCAAAATCCTGCAGAAGGATCCAAAAGTGCTGCAGAATGATCTAAGTCGAAAGGTCACTTAGTCGAAGGTTACTAAGTCGAAAGGTTGTTTCAAAATACTACAGAAGGGTCCAGAGGTGCTGCAGAATGATCTAAGTCGAAAGGTTGAATGACAGAGTCGTAAATAACTTGAAAACTATTATTTTGCTAATTAAAGTATATTCTTTTCACCAATTCCTATTCTTTGTCACATTTATATTGGTTAATGACATATTTTAACACTTTCTTTCCAGAAAAAAATGCAATAGATCAGATTTTATTATTTCCAGAATAATTAATTATATTAATGCTTTAATATAATTATTAAGCCTTTTTAGATTATAAAATTCATAATATATCGAAATCACTTTAGAAAAATCTTAAAAATTCACCATAAATCTGAAATAAAATTTTCGACATTATATAAAATTTCAGGGCAAAATTCATTATTTTATTATTTTTAGTGATTAAAAGGAAATTCATGAAATATTCTTATTAACTCCGAAAATTATGAAATTAAAAACCCATCTCTAAAATTAAGTTTTACACAACATATCCAAAACTCAAGTCGTTTGGAGGTCGTTTACTAAGGTTTTTACTTTAAAACTCATCATTTTACTTCCATAAAAATTTCAATAAATCACCATAAATCATTAATCCATCCTAACAATGATTATTAGATCCAAACATAATCAATACGGCAAAATACATTCGGTTACTATCCATAAACAATCCTAAACAAGGAAAAATGAGATGATTTACACTATTATTCACCTTGATTAAGTTGTTGGATTTTGAGATTTGCCTTAGCTTTAATCTTCTAGCTTTCTCTCTTGGATCTTCCAAGTTTGTCGATCTCCTAAGGTGTTTTAATGGCTAGCTATATCTTCTCTTTTATGTGTATTTTAATTTATTAAATGGTAGGTGAGAATAAGAGAGGGTTTAAGGATATATGGGTGTGATTATTCTCATGTTGCCCTCCTCTTATTTTCCTAACTTATAAATTATAAACTATACTTATACATTCATTAGTTTAGCTGCGGCCAAGTTAATTGATAATTAAATCTCAACTCCTTAATCAACCATATTATTCTATTTAATTTATCTAATTAAATGCCCTGAATAATGTTAAACAAAAATTAAGGGTGTTATAGGCTATCCCCTTAGAGAATTTCGTCCTTGAAATTCAGTAAGGACTATAAACAAGCATAACAACCATGTAAACAAAAGCTAGTATGTCCTACCAGCTAATAAGTTATATAAAACAAATATTGAGCATACCCTCGAAGCAGATCGGGATACGCATCTCGAATCCTATCTTCTGTCTCCCAAGTACAGTCCTTCTCGATGTCGCTACACTAAACTTTCACCAACTCGACTGTCTTAGTCCTCAGTCTTTTCTCATCTCTCGCTGCAACCCAAACTAGTTCTCTAACGAAAGTCAAATTAGGCTCTACCACCAAGTCCTCCAACTCTCTTTGAGGAATAGTAGCCTCTGGATTATGCACATACTTATAAAGATGAGACACATGGAATACATTATGGACACCTATCATACTGCTCGGTGACTCTACTCTGTATGTGAGCTTTCCAATCCTTTCTATAATCTGAAATTGTCCAACATACCTCGGGGCCAACTTTCCCAACTTTTCAAACCATACCACACCCTTCATCGGTGATACCCAAATGAAAACCCTGTCTCCCACTAAGAACTCTAGGTCTTTAAACCTTTTATTTGCGTAACCCTTTTGCCTGGATTAAGCTTCCCTCATCCATCCCCAGATTAACTCAATCTTTTCTAATGTCCCTCTAATGAAATCCGGACCTAAGAACAATCTGTCTCCGGTCTCCAACCAACATGCTGGTGATTTGCATGGCCTTCCATATAAAGCTTCAAATGGCACCATTCCTATACTAGTCTGATAAATATTATTATAGGAAGACTTAATCAGATGCAGGTGATCCTCCCAAGATCTACCAAAATCTAGCACACAAGCTCTTAAAAAATCCTCGAGTATCTTGTTAACTCTTTCAGTCTGTCCGTCCATCTATGGGTGATAAGCTGTACTCATCTTGAGCTTGGTACATATACCTCTTGTAGACTCCTCCAAAATTCGCTAGTAAACAATGCATATCTTTCACAGACTATAATACTAGGAATCCCATGAAGTCTAAAAATATTCTTCATGAACAACTTTGCTAAACCAGGTGCGATTCTGGTCGACTTTACTGGAATGAAATGAGCACTTTGGTCAACCGGTCCACAATAGCCCATATACTCTCATTTCCTCTCCTTGACCTTCACAACCCATTTATAAAATATATGGATATTGAATCCCATTTCCAAACTAGAATATCCAGTGACTGAAGTAACCTACTCGGCTTTTGATGTACGACTTTCACTTATTAACAGTTTACACACTGCCTAACCCATAAGCCACCATCCCTCTTCATGCCTTCCTAATAGAAGCTCCTCTTCATATCATGATACATCTTGGTCCATCCAGGATGAATCGTAAATTTGGATTGATGACATTCCTCAAGAACTTCTCTTCTCAAGTTCTCCACATCTAAAACACATAACTGTCCCTTCTTTCTCAACCATCTTCCCTGGTCAAGACAAAAATCTTTCAAATCATCAACCTTAGTTCCAACCTCAAGCCTTTTGATCCTCTCAGCTAATAATGGATCCTCCTTCTGTTTAGAAGAAAATCTCTCGATCGACACTGGTCGAACTTCCAAATAGTACAACATGGCAATACTCTGACTAGAACTAGTAGTCGGTCTTAACTGCACACCATAACTAGTCAAAGCTTCCATATCTTTCCACTTTGACAACATAGCCAATACCACATTCCGATGTCTTCTGCTGAGAGCATCACTACTTATTACCTTCCCCTAGGGTATACTCTATAGCGAAATCATAAGCAGCCAAAAACTTCAGTCACCTCTACTGTTGCATATTCAACTCCTTTTGAGAGAATAAGTATCTCAAAGACTTATGACCAGTATAAAATTCAAATCTCTCCCCCAAGAGATAATGCCTCCAAATCTTCAAGGCAAAAATTACCGCAGCCAACTCCAAGTCATGAGTATGATATCTTACTTCATGCGGTCTAAGCTACCTAGATGTGTATGCAATAACTTTGCCCTTCTGCATCAATACTGCTTCCAATCCAGTCCCACATGCATCATTGTATACTACCAACCCTTGGTTACCATCTGGAACTACTAACACTGGCACATTGGTTAACAAATGCTTTAACTTAAGGAACCCTTCCTCACATTTGTTAGACCAAAGAAACTTCTCATCCTTTCTAGTCAACTTAGTCAAAGGCGCTGCTATCTGCGAGAATTCCTTGATGAATCTCTGGTAATAGCCAGCAAGTCCAAGAAAACTTCTAATCTCGGTCGTCGTTTCTGGTCTCTTACAATTGTTCACGGCTTCAATTTTATTTGGATCGAATGACATTCCCTTCTTGAAACCACATGACCAAGAAATTTAACGTCTTTCTTTCAAAAATGACATTTTTAAAACTTCGCCTTCAGCTGATTCTGCATCAGCATCTCCACCACCACTCTAAAATGAATCTCATGCTCTCTTTCATCTTTTGAGTATACTAAAATGTCATCTATGAATACCAACACGAACCTATCTAAGTGCTCTCGAAAAACCCGGTTCATAAAATCAACAAAGAAAGCAGGTGTATTTGACAATCCAAATGGCATCACCAACCACTCATATGAACCATATCTAGTCCGAAATGCCATCAAAGGAATGCTATCCTCCACCACTCTTAACCGATGGAACCCCATCGCTAATCCAATTGGGAAAATATTCCGGCTCCACTCAATTGATCAAACAGATCGTCTATCCTTGGCAGAGGATTACCTATTCCTGATCGTCCTTTCGTTTAACTTACGATAGTCGATACAAACAACCCATCGGGTTTTTTACAAACATCGTGGCTGCTCCCCAAGACGAACTGCTTGGTCTAATAAAATTTCTTCTCTCACGATCCACTAGCTGCACCTTCAATTCCTTCATCTTTATTGGTGTTATTCTGCTAGGTGGTCTACTGACAGGTTTAGCTCTTGGTACAAGGTCTATCTGAGATTCTACAGCTCGTTTTGGTGGTAATCCAGTGACCGGCTCAAATACATCCACAAATTATCTTACTACACGAACCTGACTAAGCTCATCTCCCACTTCCAAGGTACTTAACAAAGCAAACACTCTTACTGGATTTCTCCACTGAGAAAATGATTCGGTTATGACTATCTGGGTGCCTTAATGATACTTTCCAATCTAGGAAAAATATCCTAACCTCATAGTTACCCAATCAATCCATATCCAAAATGATCCCAAAATCTACGAAATCAAAAACATACAAACTGCATGCAAACTTATGACCTAACAACTCAATTTCTAATTGACCATATCTCATCCCAAGAGTTGCATGCCCTTCTATTGGATTTACAGCCCTTAAGGAAGTAACAAGGTATGTGGGTTCTATACATAACCTATCAACCAAATACTGTGATATAAATGAGTGTGATGCACCGGTATCAAAAGGTACTATGACAGGTAATACTCCGAATCAAAAGCATACCGTGATACCCCACCCCTATGCTCACAATAACAAAGGTTATTATAAGGAATAACGTCTGCTATTGCGAAGAATAAGGCTTGTTAGAAGCGACCATCCGTAAGTTATGCCTTAGATGAGTATTGATTACATCGATAGGAGTTGTGTAAATTACTCCCAAAGATATATATTCAATCCAAATCTAAAGCGAAACTACGTTGGCTAATGAAAAACTCAGAACAACTAATAATAACAACAACACAAATAGTATAATCACGTCAGAACAGAAATATCAGATATATAGCGGAAGACAAGTCTGGAATACATGCTACAACGCTCGATAGTTTACATGAACAAAATAGATATATACAAAGACATCAACATATATGAGACGAGAGTCAATGCACCAAAAAGAAACACCTCGAAGCTAGACAAACGATGAAGTGAAATCCCAAAAGCTGAAGCTACAACAGAATCAGAGATAACGACTATCCTGAAATAACTCGGTCTGACCCGAATATTATTTAAAAGAAAATAATAAACGGAACAGTCTAACTTAAACTTCAGAAATAAGTGTATGATAAACAACACTTAAGCAAATAATCATAATTTCGAATGAGATATTATACAAATAGATAATCAACATAGCTCAAATAAAGAAAACTCAATTTAAACTCCATCAATATCAATAATCTCGAATGAGACTATTCAACATAATTAATTACCATAGTTTAAATGAAGAAATCTCAATTTAAACTCCATCAAAATCGGCTTTTAAATTCCCAATTGAATTCAAATCAGCTATACGCAAATTTATAATCTCGGATGAGACTATACCCAAAATTATAGCCTCGGTTGAGACTATACAACATAGTAATCAGCATAGTTTAAAGGAAGAAGTCCCAATAAACATCATCAAAATCAACTTTCAAATTCACAATTGAATTCAAAAAAACAATACACAGAATCTAGAAATCGGTCAAGATAACTAAAAAATCAGCATCCACAAAATCTAGAAATCAAAATAAGATAACTAGAAAATCAACATAAAAGATGGATCGATCCCAACAGATGGCGAGTTTTAGCTACGCCGCACGTGCATCTCATATGGCCGAAGCCTACCAAGTATTATATTTTTGGCGCCAACAATTGACCCGAAGGTCCAACAAATGACCCGAAGGTCCAACAAATGACCTGAAGGTCTAGTACTGGTATTGACCTGAAGGTCCATCATATGACCCGAAGGTCCAGCAGAGTGGCTCGAAAGCCAAATGAAATCATCAAAATCATCAAACAGCAAAATATTTCAATTAACGAGTCCGGAATTAACCAAAATAGTAAAAGTGTGGTTCCATACTCCGCACTTTTGCTAAATCATTTAAATCTCTTCATCGTTTCCTTGAAAGTGCAAAATTGTGTATTTTATATAAATAACATTTTACGTTCTCAAACGGACAAGTCCGGAATTAATCGAATCAGTAAAAGTAAGGGTTCATAGTCCTTAATTTTGCTGAATCGTTTAAATCACTTCCTCATCCTTTGAAAGCGCAAACTGTAAAAATTTAGAATCAATTTTATTTTAAAATGATTTTTAAAACACGTGATTAAAACAACAACATCTATATCAATTTCGACGAGGAAATTGCGCTTCACAAAACACCGTAAAAACGAATCTCAAAATCAGCGTTGCGGGATAACCGCTTGAAAATTCACTTTAAAATTGACGGTTATTGAAGTCAAAACAACAGCGATTTTTATACGTCAAAATCTCATCATAACAATATGCATCTGAATTATAGCGCCAAAATAAAAATACGTTATAAGAATAACGGCAACGAAATACGTTTTAAAGCCGAACACCGGTGCAACGTAATTTAACAGTTCAATGCAAGTTAACGGTTCAACGTAATTTAACAAGAAGGTTACGAAAACATATGCAGTGCAAAGGAAAACAAATAATGAAAGTACTGTCAATTTGCATATGCATAAAAACGAAAAGTCAATGTGTTCATGCTTCCATGAAATTATTTCATGCGTTTAGAAAAAAATTTAAAAAATGAAAGAAAAGATACATTTCATGTATTAAGTGTTGCCCCTTTTATTTCAATACTTTATATTCACAGGCACGTACAAAATCCTAGGCATTCATTTAATACATGTGAAAGGGAATTATAATTTGGCATTGAATCGATATGCATGCAATGCACTTCCAGGTGCAAATAATGCATTCATTTAATACATTTGAGAGGGAATTATAATTTGGCATTGAATCAATATGCATGCAATGTACTTCCAGGTGCAAATAATGCATTCATTTAATACACGTGAAAGGGAATTATAGTTTGGCATTGAATCAATATGCATGCAATGGATTTCAAGTGCATATAATACACGCACTGGATTCTCAGGTGAAAACAATACATGTAACTGATTTCAAGGTGTAAATAATGCATGCACTAATAAAAGCTTGGACCTGGACTTTAACTTTGTAATACAATTCTTCATATTATTATTATTTTCCACGCATGTACCGGGTACACAAATTATGACCAACCTAGACAATTTTCCATCACTCTGCACTTGCACGCATGCATTTGCAAATATGGCCAGGATAACAGTATATACGAAACACATAAAATCAAGGGTAGGTGACAGACAGCCTACCATACGTGAGCATATTCAACACGCGGCCAGGTGTGAGGAAATTTTCAAAGCACATACTAACGAGACCAGGGTAAACATGATTTATACTCACGAAATATCGCAAAAACAATTGCTTAAACTTTTAACGTGTTAGGTAATCAGATAGAACTCACGCTCGCCCTGATTTGAATGCGTGCAAATGAATTAATCTAACAAAGCCACCAGTGCATTTTGTACAAAGAAATTGTACGCGAAAAAAAATCATGAAGCTGATAGAAATAAATTTTCTCATTTTAAATAGATGTGAGTTTGCACTCACCTTAGATTGGGTACAAAATCAGTGAGCAACAAAAATTCCAGCTTTAGAACCAGTTAGCACCCATAATCCAAAAGAAGCAATAATATGGAACCGCCATTAATATGTCGTTTGCAAAAGCTACTGAAGGAATGAACGAACAAACGAATGAAGTGTGTACTGTAATTTTTGAGACAAAATAAAAGATGCAGTTGCTCTTTTTATTTTTCACAAGTCAAAGAAATGATGCTGGGAGTGGTTTAGGGGTACAATTGCATTGAAGAGGAGATGTGTATAAAGAAAAAAAAAGTACGCATGCATTAATAGTGACAACAATTTCAACATTTGCTTTCAAATGGCTCATTTTGTTTTTGAAATGGACGTGTTCCATTTACACGTGAAGAAGGATTTGAACTACACTTTCAACGATCACTTTAGACAAAAATGAAATGGTGTGGACATGTGTCCCCTATTGCACAAATGTGCCACCAGATACATCGCCTAGACAACACTATATATATGCGCATGCAATGGAAAGTCACACACGCAAGAATATAGAATGAAAAATATGTAATGTCGGGCATTACAACACGTGTACACTAAAATGACCAGGGCTTCTATTTTTCGTGCATACCAGTTTGCATACTTGCAAATTCTATTGCACGCAAGTAACAAAAGACACGGCCTGGTAAGTTTTCATGCACGTACAAAATGAGATAAGCAAACTTATTGACCAGGGCTATTTTAACTTGCAAACATGCTTCACGTGAATAATGAAAAAAAAAATATACCTCATCATCTTGTATACGTAACCAAATAATGGAAGAAACATGCAATATTCAGGCACACTTTGATTTGCACGCGAATGCAAGAAAAATATCACAACTTTGCTATTTATTCCAAATGACTTTGCAACTGACTTTGCGACATTTTTTTTCAAATTTTAATAAAATAAAATTTCTATTTAAAATATTTGCTCCGACGGTAATTCAAAAGTTACGGTCGTTACAGATTTTTAAAATATTCCTTACGACAGTAATTCTAAAATCACGGTCGTTACAGACTCCCCCTTATAAAAATTGCGTCACCGCAATTTTCATACTAGAAGCAGTCGATAACACAAAATATTCATCACAACAAAGATTAAAATAGAAAAGATTGAGCAAGAATGCTCACTCCTATCCGAAGAGGAGAGAAAACCAGGAATAGAACGCTCGATGAATTCTTTGGTTTCCCAAGTGCAATCTTTGAGATTTGCGGACCATTGAATTTTCACAAGCGGAACTTCTTTATTCCGAAGGTGTTTAACCTCCGTAACTAGCACACGAATAGGATTTTGCATTATCGACAAGTCAGGTGGGATCTCAAGATCTTGCAACATATGAGAATCAATAATGGAATCCGAATCACGAAGGCATCGACGAAACTGGGATACATGAATTACGTCATGAATTCTCGAAAACTGAATAGGTAGCGATACACGATAAGCAATTGGGCCAATGCGTTTCGTAATAGGAAACAGTCCAATATATCGAGGAGCCAATTTCCCGAAGCTACCAAAACGCACCACACCCTTCATCGGGGAAACACGAATGAATACAAGATCGCCAACAGAAAATTCCAAGGGCTTCCTACGGTGATCGGAATAAGATTTCTGCCTAATCTGAGCCTCTTCCATTTTATGTCTAATAAAATCAACCCTCCAAGAAGATTTACGAATATAATCGGGGCCGAGAACTTACTTTTCCTCTGATTCCAACCAATAAGATGGTTACCGACACGGCCTTCCGTAAAAAGCTTCGAAAGGAGCCATACCGATACTGGATTGGAAATTGTTGTTATAAGAAAATTTAACAAGAGATAAGTGGTCTTCCCAACTATCTCAAAAGTCAAGAAGCGGTCCGAATGGACTTGATAGGAATAAAACGGGCTGATTTTGTCAATCGGTCAACAATCACCCAAACACTAGTATGGCCCGACCTCGAATGAGGTAGACCATCAATGAAGGCCAAAGAAATTTGATCCCATTTCCATAATGGAATCTCAAGAGGCTGCAAAAGACCACTAGAACGCTGATGTTCTGATTTAACAAGTTGACAAGTCATGCAATGACTTACATAACTTGCATTATCACGCTTCATACCCTCCCAATAGTATAAGCGTTTCATATCAGCATACATCTTACTACTACCTGGATGGATACTATACTTAGAGCGATGACAGTCCTCAAGAATGTCATTTCTAAGATTAGAAACATTAGGCACGATCAACATTCCCTTCTTCCGAATACAACCATGAATATCAATATCGAAATCCTTTAGATCATCACTTCGGGATTCCGATTTACAACTTTGAGTAAGATAAGAGAAATCTGGATCTTGTTTCAAGGCATCGGTAACACGATCCAACAAACTAGGACGAGCTTCCATGCTAAATAAAAGCACGGGAGAATCAGAAACTGAAGGACAGTCTCTACTATCACAATGAGATAAAGCTTCCAATATATTCCACTCCGCTAGCATCATGGTAACAACAACTTGTTGCCTGCGACTAAGCGCATCAGCAACTCGATTACCCATACCAGGGGTATACTGAATATCGAAATTATAAGAAGCTAGAAATTCGAGCCAATGCTATTGTCTCAAATTAAGTTCCTTCTGAGTGAATAGATACTTTAGAGATTTGTGATCAGTGAAGAGAATAAAATGCTCGCCCAACAAATAATGTCGGCAAAGCTTTAGAGCAAAGACTATGGCTGATAACTCCAAATCATGAGTAGCATAACGAATCTCGTTAGGCTTTAGTTGTCTAGAAGCATAGGCAACTGCTGTATCCTTTAGCAAGAGAAGAGCACCAAAACTAATACGGCTAGTATTGGTACGAATAGTGAAGTATTGGTTCCCTTCGGGAACCACAAGGATAAGAGTATCAGAAAGGAGTTCTTTCAAATAATCTTCTTTCCTGAAAAGCTAAAACTTCCAAAATTACAATTTTCTTTATGAAATCATTTTCTAGAAAATTTACATTTTATAGGTCAATTTATTGTGTCACATTGTCTCATCAAAGCATTTAGGAGATTCCTATAGATAACGTTGATCAAGCGCATCGACCAGAATTCTTAAAGCACTCAATGGGCAATACAATCACAAAATCATCTTTTATATGATAAACACAAATCCAATTATACTCGTAAATAAATCCTATGAGAAAGATTTGCAAAATTTTAAATTGCTAATTTCATCCAAAATCAATAAATACACAAATGGAGTCATCGAGATATTCGTAGAATACTTGGATCATAAAATGGATGAAATAAGCTGGGCAAACTGAATGACATAATAAGTCATTCATAAGAATCACAACGAGTGCGGAATGCGGTAAGTGGAATGCTAACTTCCGCCACTCGTAGCCAAATAAAAACCGGTAACTAGATCGAGTTGGGAGAAGAGCTAGAACGAATAAATCGCTTGGCTTCCAACTCAGATAATTGTTGCTTGAGTTCCTCATTTTCCTTAGCAGATATCCTCGTGGGAGGACGACTGATAGGATGAGCACCAAAGATAAGATCAATACGGAACTCAATTGCCCTATTCGACGGCAAACTCGAAATAGGCTCGAAGACATCAGAAAAATCACAAACAACCGGAATATTAGCTATAACAGCCTCCGATTCGAAGGAAGAAAAAATAGCATTCGAAGGATGGTCCATGCTTCGAAATATAATAGATAACTGCTCGACAGCATCGGGATGCTACAGATATAAAGTTCTTTCGTGACATAGGATTGAACTTCATAACGGACGAGCCAATCCATTCCCAAAATTATATCAAAACCAAGATGATCCATAACATGCAGATTTGCATGAAAGGAAAAACCACAAAGAATAATCTCAACATCAACACACAACAAACCAAGGGTAGCGGATCCACCAATAGGATTTACACTCCTCAAAGGGTCGTAAGGACTAACAACATCCAAAGGAATAACATCAACAAGCTCTTCCGACACAAATGAATGCAATGCACCCGTATCGAAAAGAACTCTAATAGAACGGCCACGAAATGAAATAAAACTTTCCAAAATAGAAGGAAGAATACCTTTGGGCTGAGAAGAATCACTAGAAGCTTTAGCAACATTAAGCTTTCCAGATTAGAAACCCTTAGGAGCAGTAAGACAATCAGAAACCCAATGTCCTACTTTCAATTCTAAGATTGAAAAGGAATTTAACAAATGGAATACTACGAGAATATAGAATATATTCATAGACATATTCCAACTTGTTAGAGAGGATAAAAGTTTAAGAACAACGAAGGAATAGATTAGAAAGGCACGAATAAAACCCTCGAATTGTTGTAACACATGTTCCATTCTGCTTCTGTTCTGTGTTTATTATAACTTGTTCTAAATCTCAGCTCTGATACCAAGCTGTGACGCCCCACCTATATGCTCACAATAACAAAGGTTATTATAAGGAATAACGTCTACTATTTCGAAGAATAAGGCTTGTTAGAAGCGACCATCCGTAAGTTATGCCTTAGATGAGTATTGATTACATCGATAGGAGTTGTGTAAATTACTCCCAAAGATATATATATTCAATCCAAATCTAAAGCGAAACTACGTTGGCTAATGAAAAACTCAGAACAACTCATAATAACAACAACACAAATAGTGTAATCACGTCAGAACAGAAATATCAGATATATAGCGGAAGATAAGTCTGGAATACATGCAACAATGCTCGATAGTTTACGTGAACAAAATGTATATATACAAAGACATCAACATATATGAGACGAGAGTCAATGCACCAAAAAGAAACACCTCGAACCTAGACAAACGATGAAGTGAAATCCCAAAAGCTGAAGCTGCAACAGAATCAGATAACGACTATCCTGAAATAACTCGGTCTGACCCGAGTATTATTTAAAAGAAAATAATAAACGGATCAGTCTAATTTAAACTTAAGCAAATAATCATAATCTCGAATAAGATATTATACAAATAGATAATCAACATAGCTGAAATAAAGAAAACTCAATTTAAATTCCATCAAAATCAATAATCTCGAATGAGACTATTTAACATAATTAATCGCTATAGTTTAAATGAAGAAATCTCAATTTAAACTCCATCAAAATCAGCTTTTAAATTCCCAATTGAATTCAAATCAGCTATACGCAAATTTATAATCTCGGATGAGACTATACACAAAATTATAGCCTCGGTTGAGACTATACAACATAGTAATCAGCATAGTTTAAAGGAAGAAGTCCCAATAAACATCATCAAAATCAACTTTCAAATTCACAATTGAATTCAAAACAACAATACACAGAATCTAGAAATCGGTCAAGATAACTAGAAAATCAGCATTCACAAAATCTAGAAATCAAAATAAGATAACTAGAAAATCAACATAAAAGATGGATCGATCCCAGCAGATGGTCAGTTTTAGCTACGCCACACGTGCATCTCATATGGCCGAAACCTACCAAGTACTATATTTTTGGCACTCAACAAATGATCCGAAGGTCTAGTACTGGTATTGACCCGAAGGTCCATCATATGACCCGAAGGTCCAGCAGAGTGGCTCGAAAGCCAAATGAAATCATCAAAATCATCAAACAGCAAAATATTTCAATTAACGAGTCTGGAATTAACCGAAATAGTAAAAGTGTGGTTCCATACTCCGCACTTTTGCTAAATCGTTTAAATCTCTTCATCGTTTCCTTGAAAGTGCAAAATTGTGTATTTTATATAAATAATATTTTACGTTCTCAAACGGAAAAGTCCGAAATTAATCGAATCAGTAAAAGTAAGGGTTCATAGTCCTCAATTTTGCTGAATCGTTTAAATCGCTTGTTCATCCTTTTGAAAGCGCAAACTGTAAAAAATTTGAAAACAATTTTATTTAAAACGATTTTAAAACACGTGATTAAAACAGCAACATCTATATCAATTTCGATGAGGAAATTGCGCTTCATAAAACACCGTAAAAACGGATCTCAAAATCAGCGTTGTGGGATAACCTCTTGAAAATTCACTTTAAAATTGATGGTTACTGAAGTCAAAGCAACAGTGATTTTTATATGTCAAAATCTCATCAAAACAATATGCATATGAATTATAGCGCCAAAATAAAAATCTGTTATAAGAATAACGGCAACGAAATACGTTTTAAAGCCGAACACCGGTGCATCGTAATTTAACAGTTCAACGTAATTTAACAAGCAGGTTACGAAAACATATGCAGTGCAAAGGAAAACAAATAATGAAAGTACTGTCAATTTACATACGCATAAAAACGAAAAGTCAATGTGTTCATGCTTCCATGAAATTATTTCATGCGTTTAGAAAAAATTTTAAAAATGAAAGAAAAGATACATTTCATGTATTAAGTGTTGCCCCTTTTATTTCAATACTTTATATTCACAGGCACGTACAAAATCCTAGGCATTCATTTAATACATGTGAAAGGGAATTATAATTTGGCATTGAATCAATATGCATGCAATGAACTTCCAGGTGCAAATAATGCATTCATTTAATACACTTGAAAGGGAATTATAATTTGGCATTGAATCAATATGCATGCTCCGGGTGCAAATAATGCATTCATTTAATACACGTGAAAGGGAATTATAGTTTAGCATTGAATCAATATGCATGCAATGGATTTCAAGTGCATATAATACACGCACTGGATTCTCAGGTGAAAACAATACATGTAACTGATTTCAAGGTGTAAATAATGCACGCACTAATAAAAGCTTGGACCTGGACTTTAACTTTGCAATACAATTCTTCATATTATTATTTTTTCCACGCATGTACCGGTACACAAATTATGACCAACCTGGACAATTTTCCATCACTCTGCACTTGCACGCATGCATTTGCAAATATGGTCAGGACAACAGTATACACGAAACACATAAAATCAAGGGTAGGTGACAGGCAGCCTACCATACGTGAGCATATTCAACACGCGGCCAGGTGTGAGGAAATTTTCAAAGCACATACTAACGAGACCAGGGTAAACATGATTTATACTCACGAAATATCGCAAAAACAATTGCTTAAACTTCTAACGTGTTAGGTAATCAGACAGATTTCACGCTCGCCCTGATTTGAATGCGTGCAAATGAATTAATCTAACAAAGCTACCAGTGCATTTTGTACAAAGAAATTGCACGCAAAAAAAATCATGAAGCTGATAGAAATAAATTTTCTCAGTTTAAATAGATGTGAGTTTGCACTCACCTTAGATTGGGTACAAAATCAGTGAGCAACGAAAATTCCAGCTTTAGAACTAATTAGCACCCATAATCCAAAAGAAGCAATAATATGGAACTGCCATTAATATTTCGTTTGCAAAACCTACTGAAGGAATGAACGAACAAACGAATGAAGTGTTTACTGTAATTTTTGAGACAAAATAAAAGATGCAGTTGCTCTTTTTATTTTTCACAAGTCAAAGAAATGATGCTGGGAGTGGTTTAGGGGTACAATTGCATTGAAGAGGAGATGTGTATAAAGGAAAAAAAAGTACGCGCGCATTAATGGTGACAGCAATTTCAACATTTTCTTTCAAATGGCTCATTTTGTTTTTGAAATGGGCTTGTTCCATTTACACGTGAAGAAGGAATTGAACTCACTTTCAACGTTCACTTTAGACAAAAATGAAATGGTGTGGACATGTGTCCCCTATTGCATAAATGTGCCACCAGATACATCGCCTAGACAACACTATATATATGCGCACGCACTGGAAAGTCACGCATGCAAGAATATAGAATGAAAAATATGTAATGCCGGGCATTACAACACGTGTACACTAAAATGATCAGGGCTTTTTTCGTGCATACCAGTTTGCATACTTGCAAACTCTATTGCACGCAAGTAACAAAAGACACGGCCTGGTAAGTTTTCTTGCACGTACAAAATGAGATAAGCAAACTTATTGACTAGTGCTATTTTAACTTGCAAACATGCTTCACGTGAATAATGAAAAAAAAAATACCTCATATTCCATAAGCCAGGACATATGGTTAAAGAATGCCTGGTAATAAAGTAGGCCCAAGTAGCAAAGGTATATGCAATCAAGGATGAACCTTCAACCTCAGGAGCTGATAAAGGGAAAGGAGTTTTGGAAGGTAATCTTCTTATTTATAATAAAATTGTTAGAGTTCTGTTCGACACTGGAGCCACGCATAATTTTATTTTCCAACAAACCATAGAAGAGTTAAATCTTGAACCCGAATCTGTAGACGAACCTATTTATGTGAAGAACCTGGTAGGAGGCCCTGCGAATCTTTGTTTACGTTGTAGAAAAGTTCCTATTTCGTATTCTCGTCGTCAGTTTCCTATCAGCCTTTTCGTTCTTGACTTTAATGAATTTGAGATTTCACTTGGAATGAATTGGTTAACAAAATATGAAGCTAAATTAGATTGTATCAATAGAATGATTTCGATCAAAACCAAATTTGGGAATTTTGTTGTGATTACTTGTGAGGATCCAAGTCCGAAGAGGGACAAGCTAATGTATACTTTACGGTATCCCGACCCGAGTTTGGAATCCATACCTATTGTTCAAGAATTTCATGACGTATTTGAAGAAGTTAAGTCTTTGCCTCCGCATACGGAAATCAAATTTAGAATCGACTTGGTTCCCAAAGCCCATCCAATTGTGCATGCAAATCGTAGGATGGCACCAAGGGAAAGAGTCAAGCTAGTTAAGCAAACCCAAGATTTACTGGAGAAAGGATTTATACGACCTAGTCGTTCCAGTTGGGGATCCACTGTGGTATTTGTGCCATGTCCGAGGGATCTTTGAGATTTGTGCATAGATTATTGCGATCTTAATAAGTTAACCCTTAAGAATAAATTTCCTTTGCCCTGAATCGACGACATGTTCGATCAATTGCATGTTGCTCGATTCTTTTCCAACATGGACCTAGCCCAAGAATTCCATCAGCTGAGAATTGTAGAAGATTATATTTATTTGACTGCTTTTAGGGGTCTCGATGCATTCTACAAATGGTGAGTTATGCCCTTCGGACTAACCAATGCCCCCGCATATTTCGTAGACCTGATGACCCGAGTATTTCGTGAAGTATTGAATAAATTCGTTCTCGTATTTATTGATGATATTATGATTTATTCCAAAATTGAAGAAAATCATGCCGAGCACTTAAAAATAGTTTTGGAAATATTGAGGAGCAATATTCTTTTTGCCAAGTTTTATAAATGTCATTTTTGGGTAAAAGAAGTTAGATTTCTGGGACATATTATAACAGAAGGAATTTCTATAGACCTTGGTAAGGTTTCCGCTATCCTAGATTGGAAGCAACCCACAACCTCAAAGGAGGTCAGAAGTTTTCTGGGATTAGCCGGATACTACCGGAAGTTTGTTCGGGATTTCTCTAAGTTAGCCAGTCCATTAATTAAGCTGACTATGAAGAATGCCAAATTTATTTGGACTCCAAAATGCGAGGAAGCGTTTCGAGAATTGAAGAAAAGGTTGACCACTGCTCCCGTTCTTGCTATTATTAACGGGAATAAAGGTCTATCTGTTTATACAGATGCGTGTGATGAAGGAGTGGGTGCTGTTCTAATGCAAGAGGGTAGAGTGAATGCCTATGCGAGCAGACAATTGCGACCACATGAAAAGAACTACCCGACCCACGATCTTGAGATTTTAGCAGTTATCTTTGCTTTTAAAATCTGCCGTCATTATCTTCTGAGTGAAAATTTTGAATTGTTCACCGACCATAAATCTTTGAAATACTACTTTACCCAAAAGGATTTGAATTTAAGACGGTAACGTTGGTTGGAATTCCTAGCGTCATACGACCTGGATATTCAGTATACACCTGGTAAAGCCAACGTGGTAGCTGATGGTTTAAGTAGAAGTCATGCCTTTCTTGCTGTCACCCCCACTCTTCTTGAGAAGATTGCTAGTAATATCAAAGAAGACGAGTTTCTCCAAGAAATTTTTGGAAGAATACGTCGAGGCGAAGATTCCAGCTTTGAAATCGATGATCGTGGAATTATAAGGTTGAAAGGGAGCATTTGTGTCCCAGACATCCTAGATCTCAAACGAGAAGTATTGGACGAATATCACAAATCCAAGTTTAGTATCTATCCGGGGGTTAACAAAATGTATCGAGATATTAAGTGGACCTTCTGGTGGAAAAGAATGAAGGGGGATGTATCCATTTATGTTAGTAGATACTCAGCTTGCCAACAAATAAAGAGTGATCAAATGATGATGGTAGGTTTACTCCAACCACTGGAAGTGCCCAAATGGAAATGGGACCGAGTGTCTATGGATTTCATAGATGGTTTACCACGAACTCGAAAAGGTAGTGAAGCGATTTGGGTTGTTGTGGATCGTCTAACCATGATTGCCCACTTTATTCCAGTTAAATCCACCCGAAGAGCAGCGAGTTTGGCAGAGTTATATGTGAAGGAGATTGTTCGACTCCATGGTATACCAAGTAATATAGTGAGTGATTGAGACCCAATCTTCACTAGCAGATTTTGGGAGGCATTTCAAGCCGCACTAGGAACCAAGTTGAACTTCAGTACTGCTTACCACCCACAGTCTGATGGGCAAACTGAGAGAATAAATCGAATCATGGAAGATCTTTTGCGTGCTTGTATTCTTGATTTTGGAGGTTCATGGGAGGAACATTTGCATTTGGTTGAGTTTTCGTATAATAATAGTTATCAGGCCAGTAATAGAATGGCTCCTTTCGAAGTATTGTATGGTCGTCCTTGTAGATTACCTGCGTGTTGGATTGAGTCGGGTGATAGGCTTGTTCTTGATCCGGACACGATAAAGGAAGCTTCTGAGAAGGTTGATTTCATTCGGAGGAAGTTGAAACTGCCCAGAGTCGACAAATAAGTTATGCCAACCACAGGAGAAGAACTTTAGAGTTCCAGGTTGGAGATTTAGTTTTCTTAAGGGTTTCTCCAATGCATGGAGTTTTGAGATTTGGAAAGACGGGTAAGCTGGCACCACGATATATTGGTCCTTTTCCTAGACTTGAGAGGATTGGTCCTTTGGCTTATCGAGTGCAGTTACCTAATTGGTTAGCTGGCATGCATAATGTGTTCCATGTTTCACACCTTAGGAAGTATGTGCATGACCCATATCATATCATTGAGGAGGCCGCTCAACAAGATTTGGAAATCACACCTAATTTGGCAGTGAAAAGAGACCATTGAAGATTATTGGTCGAGATGAAAAGCGGTTAAGAAATAAAGTGGTGGAATTGATGAAAGTACAATGGAGTGGAGATCCGAATGATTGTACTTGGAAACAGAGGAAAGCATGCAGAAGTCCTGTCCCAAATGTAGAATAGATATTTCGGCTTGATCTGGTAAGCCATTTCTCTATCTTTTTATGTGTTCATATGTTCTTTGTTTGTCTCCCTGTCTATCAAATTTCAAGGATGAAATTTTCTTAAGAGGGAATTTGTAAGGATCCCGTTTCTAAGTCAAATTTAATTTAGTAATTAATATAATTTTTAGAATTAGTTGGTGAACTAATTTGAATTTTTCAAAACAAATAAGATATATGTTTGTTTATGTATATATATTGTGATTTGGAAGTTATGTTTTGAATTCAATATAATAATTTTCAAAAGCTATTTAAGGGTTAAATTCTAATATATATGTATATATGTTTATTTATTAATGTATAATTAGATTTTAAATCATTTTCTTTAAGATAATATAAATATAAATAAGAGGAAAAGTTTAAATATAAAATATAAAGCATATGTTAATATAAAAACATAAAACATATAAAATTAAATATAATATAATGTAAAATTATATAAAATCATTAATGTATGTTAATTAACAAGTGTAAAAATTATGACATGCATTAAATATTTGTAAGTTAATTGTAACATGCAATTACAAGTGTCATTGGTTTCTTTTTATTTTTATAATAATAAATAAAAGCAAAACAAGTTATATATATACCACTCTACCCCTTCTCTTCGCATTTTCTTTGATAATTTCAAAACTATGAAAAAAACCTGAGAACAAACTAGAGATAAAAAATTAAAGCAAACAATCAAACAAATCTCAAACCTGAAGCGTCTTAAACATCAAGCAAATTCAAATCAAGTTTCAGATCAAAGTTCAAGATCAAAAACAATTTCTAGATTTTCAAACTTCTTTTTTCTTCAAATCGGTGAGTAAACTATTTAAAAAAAAAACTTATTCTGATCTATGACTTGATGTTTGTGATTGATACTTGAAGTGTGTTGTGAAAAATGTTTGTATAGATGTAAATATGCCTGGATGTATATATATGTAGAAAAATTGGATGCATGTCTGTGTACAGGTATATTTGCTCTGTTGTTGTTTTAGAGGTTTCAAAATCTAATCCCCTAATCCTTTTTAGTCTTTGATGCTCAAACAAAAAGTGTTTGAATTAACAAGATCTAAGTTTTAAAATAATTTCAAGTATATATATTGAGTATTTTTTTCAAAAATAGGAAATTACAGTAAAAATCAATTCAAGTTAAAATTTTGATCAGTTAAATTCCACGTTTTGATTGCATGTCTGGATTCGAGCTTAGAAAACATGATTTTCGATAAAGATTTTATAATTTTTAGTGTTGTGGTTGTCGAGAATTTACGAGTTGAACGATATTGGGATTTCATCAATTCCCGACGACCAGAGGGAAGATAAGCTTCGGGCCTGGTGCTGGAGGAAGCCTGGGTGGTGGAGATCGACGGAAAAATGGCTGGAGGATTTATAGGTGGTCAGAGTGGCTTGGCAACGTTGAACTAGGGTTCTATAACCTGTTTTGTTCGATGATGAAGACGAGGTGATTTCGTTGTCAGGGGTGAATCATACTTGACCGGTGCAGGGGGGAACGATGTGTGGGTTAGTGATGCAGCTTTGGACGTGATCACGTGATCTCTAGCGATTAAGGATGGCGATGCGAGCTGGTTTACGTTGATCGAGTTTCGGTTCCAGTTGTTTCGACATGCTCGATTTTGGATTCCAGTACTATCAATGGAGCTAGGAGGTCAGGATCGTCGACAAGGTCGTCGGCGGCTGGTGGGTAGTCGTAGCGATGGTCAGAGAAGGGTGGGCGTGGCACACACATGCACCTTTATCAGTGTGTATCAGAAGTTTGGTTTATTGATGTTGGATTTAAGGAGAAGGTGTGGTCTCGGGTGGGAACTCGGGGAAATCAGGGGATTGCTCGAGTTTGGCTTCGGGTGAGTTTTTGAGGGTTTATCATATTTTAACAGTTTTAAAATTTTTAACATAACAAAGTTTAAAAAAAAGAAGGAGATTACTCGGGTCTGGGCTCGGGTTTGCTTGGGGATAGACTCATGTCAAGTTAGATTATTAACCAAGTTTTAAAATTTTAAGTAAAACAAGTTTTAAAGTTAAAACAAATCAAAATTTAAACAATTTTCTTTAATCAATTTCTTTTAAACAACAAATGTTTATTTATATGTTTGGATAGATAAAAGTTATATAATTTATTTTAACTTAAATTAATTAAGTTAATTCTTAAGTATGATGGTAATTAAGTAGTTGATTAAGAAAGTAAAATGTTTTTGATCATTAATTAAACTTAAGGTCTTAAGCTAATTCAAATGTTAATGATAATTTTTTTCCATGTTTTATTAAATAAGATTTAATTGATAATTAAAGTAACTAATTAAGATAAAGGGTTTATCTTTAATTAATTAAGGCCGTGGGTAATTAAAGATTAATTAATTAATGAAAGTAACTAAAGAAAAATTAATTAATTAATAAGGTTATTAAATAATAATTAAAGGTTAACTAATAAATGATTAAAGGATAATTAATTAATAATTAAAGGGTAATTAATCAGTAATTATGGGATAATAAATTAATGTAAGTAATTAAGGATAATTAATTAAGATGGATAATTAAGGATGATTAATTAATTTCATTAATTAATTAAAATAATAATAAACGGTTTGTAACTAAATTAATGATAATTAAGTAGGGTTAGGTAATAAATTCATAAGTAATCAATTTATTTGGTTTAAATTAATTATAAATTATGTGATTAATTAATCTTGTTTATGGATGATTGATTGTATTGAATGCTTGGATTGATTAATTTCTCTAGTATGTTAATCTGTAATATTCTGTGATATAAATTGCTTTGGATTGAGCTGTGATAAATATTTATCTGTGATGAATTGCTGTGTGAATATAATGTTCTGCATTGAATTATAAAAGGTGGATCTTTCGTTTAAAAGATTTAACTAAGATCCGAATGTATCCACGTGTTTTGAAATAAGCGCTCATTATTCGGAAAGTCCGGGGAAGGACATTAAGTCGTAGACCCATTCCGAATAATGATATGAAGGTATGGAATTGCATTTGAAGACGGTGGTTGTTGATCGGATATTTTCGAAAATGAAAGGATTGCCTGTTGATTGTCTCTGCACCGAGTTACTCCGGTATAGAGATTACCCTATGTGATGGGGAATCCGGACGAGATTGGAGATATTCGGATTTGCAAGGACTTCTTTCCTTAATTGGACAAAGTGCCTTCGGTTCCATTCAGACCCAGGATGGACTTGTATGGATGTATGTCTGACATTACACTTTGAGATATAAAGCACGTTTCTATCAAACACATTTCTGTTTGGTGGCGGAGAATTTATTCTCTTAGCTTAACCCCTTTCTCTGAAACGTACGAGCTCAGAGGTTATGTAGTTGATAGTTATTAGTGATATATTCCCAATTTGGTAATGTGGCATGCTAAGTGTTGAGCATTGGTTGATCGAAGCATGACTTTTGTGTAAAGCGTAGTATTGTGGGACGAGACTTCATCGAACCTCACACCCCAGGAAATGGTCGAAACAGAAAGGATGCAGCAAGGTTATGGGGTTCGCGACCCTAAGGATATGTGCATTTCCTTCTGGATAAAAAGTGGTATTATGGTATGAAACCCAGATATTTTACTTATGTGGTTGTTGGAATTTGAGGGCCCTCGATAAAGGTCGATTGCGACCGAGGGATGACATACTCGTGATAGTTAGTTACCTAGTTAGAGAGGTAATCCGGCCTTGTGTTGGCAAAGATCGGTTAGGTTCTCGGGACATCCCTCCAAAGGCGACCCATTCGGATAAAGGAAGTTTCTTAGCCTTGACCATTTGTTGAAAATCCAAACAAGCAATACGAGCCCTTTATGATTTCAGTTGTAGAACCTGCCATTTAACATGTTAGCTATAGTAGGCATACTATAATGGTACGTATGCTAGCTAAGATCAATATTATACTTTTGAAATGTTTTTCCATACTATGCACTAAAAATAATGTCAAAAGGATTTTTGCATATCAAGCATGTTTGACTACTATAAGGAGAAACTTTCCCAATGTGTGTGATTGCAATTGAATGTGTGTCGGGAGACCTTATGGTAATTTAATTTTCCAAAAAGCATGAACGGGTTTCTTTTTATACAAATAACTGTTTTTATGTTTCTCACACCTGTCTCATGACTAACTCGGATTTTATTGTTCCCTTTGCTAAACGCTGGGTGCCCCTAATTTTACACACGGGCAGCCTAGAGTCAGGTAATCAGTAGGTTCTGGAGCTAAGTTGAAAAGTAGATGTGGACTTGGAAGTCTTTGGTTTGGAAGCTTTCGATTTTGGGCTTTTTGGTTTGAACTTTGGAGCTTTGGGAATGAAGATGCAGTATGTTGAACTCTCTTGAAAGACCCTATTGATGTTATTTTTCCACTGTTATGTTGTATTCTGCTGTTGTGTGGTATATATAGCAATCTGATGATGGTCACTTGTTGTAGAATGTTGTAATCTATGAAGTCATGAATGAAAGTTATTTTGTTTCCATTGTTTTGTTATCATCTAATGTGTTATGACTCCAGCGAACCGGACTCCAACGTTTGAATCTTTGGCATTTGAATATGGACGATGTATTGGATGTCGATTTTCTAAGGTTGAAAGTCGGGGTCGTCACATGCTGCATATGATCTATGGATTAGCTATATTAGACAACTTGAATGAAGTTTTATATATTTCTCTTTAAGTACTATGTGTTTTTCTTTCAGTTCCATGTATTTTCTTTCAGTTTAATGTATTTTCTTTAAGTTCTTTGTATTTCTATTCAATCCAATGCATTAGGAATTAATTCCATGCATTCTCTTTCAGTTCAATGTACGTTCTTTAAGTTCTATGTATTTTCTTTTAGTTCTTTAGTAAGTTGTATACACTTTCACTATCGGCTGATACGTAATATAAGAAAATAACAACGAAACAAGGCAACAAAAATTGAAATAGAGTGATACAAAAAGGACAAACAGCATTGAAATAGACTGATACAGAAAGGACAACCAACATTGAAATAAAGTGATACAAAAAGGAAACCAACATTAAAATTAACTGATACGGAGGAACCAAACTAATAATTGAAATGATGATAATAAGACCTAAAACAAACACATAATGACGATTTCAAAATCAATCTTCGATCATGTGATAACTGTGTTAGTTCCTGAGATGATGGTTTTGATGACAACAACCTTAGGACTTATTATAAAATATAAATACTAATATTTTTGTGTAGTTATATATGTATATGCAAGATATGTATATGCAAGTACTGAGAATGAAGACTGAAAATAAAGATTCAAGAGTGAGTATAGAGATTCAAGACCGACGAATTCAAGATTGATGAAATCAAGACTGAAGACTCATGAGTATCAAGATTATTAAGAACTCAAGATATCAAGATAAGTAATATAGTCCAGATTTATGTTAAAACTTCATAACAACACTAAAACCTTTATTCGGATTTTAATTGTGGGATGAAATCCACCTTCTCGCTTTAATAGTGGGATGGAACCCATGATCTCTTTAGTGGGATGGAACCCACGAACTTCTATAATGGAATGGAATCCACGAAAATTTCAAAATGATTTATTCTTTCAAAACTATATTTTTAAACTCATCTCTATCAATTTAAATATTTTAGCCTTGATTCAAAAACTATTTTTAATCATATTAATGTCAAAATCATCTCTTGTTTTTTAAACCATCTCTTGATTTTAATATTTTAACTTTAATACATTTTAAAGAAATATATATTTAGTTTTTAATATTTCTTTTATATTATAGATTATATATTACTTTCTAAAACTCTTTTATAAGTTTAAACTATACTCAAAATGGTTTACAACGTTTAGAAATTGTTTTGACAAGTTTTGGAATAGAAATCATTTTAAAGCAAAATCTATTTTCAAAAATAACATAGGAATGTCGACATCCCCCGTCCTTCTATGTCGACATGGTAGCCGTAGAATTTAAAATTCGAATTTTCAAAAGAAGTGTCTATTCGTCATAACCTTTCACGAATGGACATGACCGTTGTTCTCCTATAAATACCAGTTGTTTTCAACGAATTTTAAGTTAGTTTTTCTTCATTTTCTTCATTCCTTATTCTCCACTCAAATATTCTCTTATATTTCAAATGGTTTAAAAAAACTCTGCCAAAATTCTAAGTGAATCAAACTCAATCATCTCTAGTTTAACTCTCTGCCACACTCTCTCAAAGATCTCAATGATATTCAAAGTTTTAGGATCATTTGTAACCAAAGAAGTGTATCGAGTCTCTCTTTAACAAAGTGTGATTGAAAACGGTGTGAATGTGGGCCATTAATCAGTTGAATGTGATTGTAGCCCGTAAATCAATTAGGTGATCTTACAGCCTGGTTAAATAAAGAGAGTTTTCCCTAGACTCGGGACAGGAGGGTGTATCTCATGGCCTTGAAATCGAGGTTGTAATGTCGAAATTAAATTTGAAAAGGATAAGTGTCATATCGAATATAATAAATCAAATATTATCTTTGAAGGAATTAGAAAGACAAATATTTATATTCTCTGTATGAAAATCTCAACTGATAACTTATGTCTTTTGGCTAATACAAGTGATCTTTGAATTTGACATAAAAGATTTGGGCATTTGAATCAAACTCTTATCTAGACGTTCAAAACTTGATATAGTAAGAGATCTCTCTAAAATGGATTTTAAAATAGACAGTATATATGATGCTTGTCAATTAGGAAAATAAAGAAAGAGTTCATTTAAATTGAAAGATATGATTTCAACTTCAAAACCTCTTGAGTTACTTCATTTAGATCTGTTTGGTCCATCTCAAATTCGGTCAATAAATCACAGTAAATATGTTTTTGTAATTATAGGGGACTATTCTAGATTTACATGGACAATTTTTTTGAAACATAGAAGTGATGCTTTTGATTTATTTAAAATATTTGCAAAAAGAATTGAAAATCAACTTTCTTTAAAAATCCAGACTATTCGTAGCGATCATGGTGGAGAACTTGAAAATGAAAATTTTGGGAATTTCTGTAATTAAAAGGAATAACCCATAATTTTTCTTTTCCAAGAACTCCACAATAAAACAGAGTGGTAAAGCGTAAAAATAGGACGATTCAAGAGTGTGCAAGAATTATGCTGTTAGATAGTAAATTACCAAGAAATTTTTGGGTTAAAGCAGTCGCTACAGCTTGTTACATTTTGAATAGGATTTTAATTAGACCTCTAACCAATAAAACACCATATGAACTTCTTTTCAATAAGAAACCAAAGGTATCTTATTTTAAAGTTTTTGGAAGTAAATGCTTTATTCTAAATACAAAGGACAATTTAGATAAATTTGATCCTAAATCTGACAAAGGAATCTTTATCGGATATTCTAATAGAAGTAAAGCATACAGAGTTTTCAATTTAAAAACTAACATCATTGAAGAAATAATGCATGTATCTTTTGCTGAAAATTTCAAAGATTTTGTTCAAATAAATGATGAAAATGACTTTGCTACTCTAAACAATGAATCAAATGAAACAAATTGTGAAACTGTTCATCCTAGTAAAAGGATTGGGCTTTTAAAAGATCATTTTATAGAAAATATACTAGAAAATATTGAATCTGTTGTTAGAACAAAAAATCAACTAAACAAGATGAGAAATGTAGCGTTTATATCAACTATTGAACCCAAAAATCCAAAGGAAGCGGCATCTTATGATTCATGAATTCTTGCTATGCAAGAAGAACTGAATCAATTCACCAGAAATGATGTATGTGAACTTGTTCCTAGACCCGAAGACAAAACTATAATATGAACTAAATGAGTTTATAAAAATAAAATGAATGAACAAAGTGAGGTTGTTAGAAATAAATCTCGGTTAGTCACGTAAGGTTATTGTCAAGAAAAATGAATAGACTATGATGAAACCTTTGCACCCGTGGCAAGATTAGAAGCCATTAGAATTCTATTTGCTTTCGAAAATCACAACTTCAAATTATTTCAAATGGATGTCAAAAGCGCATTTTTAAATGGTTTTGTTAAAGAGGATGTTTATGTTGAAAAACCTCCACTTTTGAAGAAGAAAAGTTTCCAAATCATGTTTACAAATTAAAGAAATCTTTATATGGTCTGAAACAACCTACTAGAGCCTGGTATGATAGACTAAGATCTTACCCATTACAATCAAAATTTTAAATTGGTAAAGTATACAATACTCTTTTTATTAAAAGAAACAAAAATGATATCCAATTAGTACAGATTTATGTAGATGATATAATTTTTGGATCAAAAAACAATGAAATGAACAAAGCGTTTTCTGAAATAATGACAAAAGGGTTTGAGATGATTCGTATGGATGAACTTATTTTCTTTTTAGGATTGCATATAAAATAATTAGATGGTGGTATTTTCATTAGTCAAGAAAAGTATGTTAGGGATCTAGTTAGTAAGTTTGGTATGACCACTGCGAGTGGAAAACCCACTACCATGGTAACCAATGAAGCCTTACATAAAGAAGACATGTCAAAAGATGTTGATCAAAAACTATACAGGGAAATGATTGGATCGCTACTCTATATAACTACGAGTAGGCCTGATATCATGCATAGTGTCTATCTCTATGCAAGACACCAATCTCAACACAAAGAAACCCATTTAAAAGCTGTTAAACGTATCCTAAGATATGTTAAATACACTTTAGACTATGGCCTATTTTACCCTAAAATGATTTATTTGATTTGATCTCATATTGTGATGCTGACTATGTTGGTTGAAAATCAGACCGAAAAAGTACAAGTGGAACTTGTCGCTTTTTAGGACATTCTCTGGTTTCCTGGTTTAGTAAAAAGAAAAATACTATCTCGCTATCAATAACTAAAGAGAATATATCTCTGCTGCTTTGACTTGTTCTCAAGTTATCTATATGCAACAGACCCTAAAGGATTTTGGATTAAATATTTCAAAATCATCAATTTATTGTGACAATACAAGTGCAATAAATTTATCCAAAAATCATACTCATCATGTCAGAACAAAACAAATTGATATCAGACATCACTTTCTCAGAGATAATATAAATAAAGAGATTATTTCTCTTGAATTTTTCAACACTAAAAATCAAATAGCAGATATTCTGACCAAACCCTTGAATCAACCAACCTTCATTAAATTAAGAAGAGAACTAGGTATTTGTTATATAACTGAGATATAGTAACATATATATTTAAATAAATAAATAAATAATTGTCAAAATTTTAAAAGGGATGTCGACATGCCCCTACCCCCCATGTCGATATACAACGGTAAAATTTGAAATTTTGATTTTCTCTCTAAAATCAGTTTGGTGGTTATATAATCACAACATTTCAAAATTTTCTGTCTATGTACTTCATTTTCTCTGTAATAAACTTCCGAAGATATAAAATAATGGCATCCTCTTCTAAATCAAACCAAAATGCAACCTTTTCCTTCCCTTCTCCTAATTTTGATCCATTTCAACAAACTACATTGGCTCGAGTAATGAAGATCGAGGAAATCATGAAGGATCCTCTACAAAAGCCGACTGAATTACAAGTCATTCAAATAAGGATGGCAAAGGAACAAGAGAAACAGGGCAATATTCTTAAAAATTTGCGAAAATTTCTAATGGATAATCATGCAGACCCTATTATGATTGAAGATGATTCCTCTAACGTACATATTCATAATTTATTAGAGAACGACGAAGAAGAAGAAGAAGAGAAAGAGGAAGAGGAAGAGGAAGAAGCGAAAATGGACGAAGACGGCAAAGTAATTTACGTTGGAGAAGTCAGTTTTGACAAAAATGGAAATTTGGTTGAACAACATAGAAACTTTTTTCTCCATTACCCTAACTGTTCGATTCACAAGTCACCGATTGTCAAGGACTCTCGTTAGATTGCTATTATATTAATGTTTTTATATTTTGTGTACTTGTATATATTTGTGTCTATGTTTCATATATATGTGTAATGTAACATCATATATAATAAAATTAGATTTATGTTTCGCTTATTATACTTCGTTATTATCATTTAGTTCCATAGTATTAGTTTAAGGGGAGTTATATAGTTTAGGCGTAGTTTTCGTTGATGACAAAGGGGGAGAATTATAAAATAGGTTAGATAGGCTTAGATTAAGGGGGAGAGTTAGTAGATTAAGGGGGCGTTATTGGAATAAGAGGAAGTTGGAGTGGATTTTATAAACAAAGGCTGTCATCATCAAAAATGGGGAGATTGTTAGTTCCTGAGATGATGGTTTTGATGACAACAACCTTATGACTTGTTATAAAATATATATATACTAATATTCTTGTCTAGATATATATGTATATGCAGGATATATATATATATATATATATATATATATATATATATATATATGCAGGTACCTAGAATGAAGACTAAATATAAAGATTCAAGACTGAGTACAGAGATTCAAGAGTGACGAATTCAAGATTGAAGAAATCAAGACTGAAGACTCATGAGTATCAAGATTATTAAGAGTTCAAGATATCAAGATAAGTAATAGAGTCTAGATTTATGTTGAAACTTCACAATAGCACTAAAATCTTTATTCAGGTTTTAATTGTGGAATGGAATCCACCTTCTCGCTTTAATAGTGGGATGAAACTCATGACCTCTTTAGTGGGATGGAACTCACGACCTACTCTAGTGAAATGGAATCCACGAAACTTTCAAAATGATTTATTTTTTCAAAACTATCTTCTTAAAGTCATCTCTATCAATTTAAATATTTTAGCCTTAATTCAAAAACTATTTTTAATCGTATTAATTTCAAAATCATCTCTTGTTTTTTAAACCATCTCTTGATTTTAGTATTTTAACTTTAATATATATTGAAGAAATCTATATTTAGTTTTTAATATTACTTTTATATCATAGAAAATATATTACTTACTAAAACTCTTTTATAAGTCTAAATTATATTCAAAATGGTTTACAAAGTTTAGAAATTATTTTGACAAGTTTTAGAATAGAAATCATTTTAAAGCAAAATCTATTTTCAAAAATAACATAGGCATGTCGATATCCCTTATCCCCCTATGTCGACATGGTAGCCGTAGAATTTAAAATTCAAATTTTCAAAAGAAGTGTATATTCGTCATAACCTTTCATGAATGAACATGACCGTTGTTCTCCTATAAATACCAGTTTTCAACGAATTTTAAGTTGGTTTTTCTTCATTTTCTTCACTCCTTCTCCACTCAAATATTCTCTTATATTTCATATGCTTTGACAAACTCTACCGAAATTCTAAGCGAATCAAACTCGATTATCTCTAGTTTGACTCTCTGCCACTTTCTCAAAGATCTCAGTGCTATGCAGAGTTATAGGATCATTTGCAATCAAAGAAGTGTATCTAGTCTCTCTATCAAAGTGTGACTAGAAACGGTGTGATTGTGGCCCATAAATCAACTGGGTGTGATTGTAGCCCATAAATCAGTTAGGTGATCTTATAGCTTTGTTAAATCAAGAGAGTTTACCCTAGACTCGGAGACATGAGGGAGTATCTCATGGCCTTGAAATCGAGGTTGTAATATCGACATTATATTTAAAAAGAAATCTGCACAAGAAATTGTGTGGGACTGGATGTAGGTTAACTACGAACCAGTATAAAATTCCAGCGTGTTCTTTCTTTTACTGCTTTTATTTACTATTTGCATCTGTGCCTGGTTCTATGATTATCTCTGTGTTTGTGAATTGCATATGTTTGGATTTAATTTGAAAAGATTTCAAAAGATTCACGAAATTAATTAAACACTATTCACCACCCCTCTAGTGTTAATTCTGCCTTAAGATCCGTAATTCTCATTTCCTACAAACTGAAGCGAATCAAGTGTCCTCCCGGGCATTTCAATTTCTTGTTCAAGTTCAGTTGCATACACTACTACACGATGAGGTAAAGGATCGTCTAACCATTGCTAAAGTCCACAACCATCCGAAAAATTGCGACATCTATAGTGGCATTGACCAATGTCAGATCTGTTTCTTATGACGAAATACAAAACATTAACTCTACAATTGGAGTATATTTCTCCATAATAAACCTCTTATTCTAGTTGTGGTAGTTGATGTCGTATTTTATGCCTTCTTTGCCTTCTCCCATTGTTGCTCCTCCGCTCCTCCCTCTGTCTTCTTTCCTCCTCCAAAAGCCTATGCTCATGCAAAACTCTCTCATGCTGTCTTACATCTTTATAATGTATTTCCTCCATTTCAACATACTTGTAACAACCCTGGTTTAGAGATTACCTGTCAATATTAAATTATAATTACCATGACGGGTAATCTCCAAACCAGGGTTGTTACAATACCATCCGGCTGGTTCTTCGGGGTAAGATGGATTAGGAAGGATCTCGAGACTTAAAGGACCTTCGTATGAATATGATTCTGGCAAGGAAATATGGCTGTAATCCATCATTTTTTACTTAATAGGATAAGATGAATTCAGAGCAATTTGCCAAGCAATAGAATATATAGCAGCAAGAAGATGTTATATGGTAAAAACTGTGCAACATGGCTACAGTGTTCGATAATATAGAATACTGTACCACTTTGTAATAGCATTGACATTAAAAGTACTGCAACGTGGTTGTAGTGCTAAGGCTAGCAAATATCAAAAGTAGTGAAATGTGCAAACAGTGCTCGATATGACGTGGCACTGCAAATAAAGCTATGCAATGTAAATGTGCTGTAAATAAAGCTATGCAAACATCAAAAATAGTGCAACGTGCAAACAATGCTTGATATGATGTGACACTATAAATAAAACATCAAAAGCCGTTTGTCAGTATGCTAAAATTTTAATACAGGTATGCAATGTAAATAAAGCTGTATAACGTAACCAAAAAATAGTAAAATATGTCCATGGTACAATATAGAAGTACATCAATAAAGAAAAACAATGGTAAAATAAATGTAACGGTACAGTAACTGATCATCCTAAGTCTACGACACAATCGTCGTCGTCGTCCACTACGTCATCAATATAAGCAGGACATCCATTATCAAACTGAAATGCAGCCAGTTGAGCCTACAAATCTTCAATCTATGTTTGCATCGCCTATTGAGTCTAATGAGCCCGATGACTGACCGCCTGAGTATGAATGAGTGTCATATGCTGAATGGCGGCAATATATTGCCTATGCTTGTCCAACCTACCTGCATACTGTAATTACATATAATATATTAGTATACTTTTGCTTAACTAATACTATACAATGAATTGTTAATATAATAAATTACCTCAACTGCTCCATAAGAGTACTGGTAATATTATACGCTCTGTAATAGGCATCAAGACTGAAGTCTATGGGCTGTTGAGAGTACTGGGATGGAGTGAGATCAAAAAGAAATGGAGGTGCTTGAACTCTACCACTGGTTATGTGTGGGCCTATATGATCGGAGTTCACTCTTCGAGCGCAGTCAGGTAACGTGTATCGCCGAGGAGAAACTCTAACCCAGTAACTGTCATAATCCCCATCTGCTAAGAATATGCATAAGCATCTACTCATCCAGTCTATCTCAATCCCTGTATATATACCGTGATCCAATGTTCAGACATCTGCCGAACATGTCATCATGAGATAATGGATCTCCAGGGATACGTAACTCCCTAGTAGTCTGGAACTAGAATCTCTCCCCCAAATATTAAACAGGAAGAAACACTGGTGGGAGAAAGATCATCCTCCGCAAACCCAAATGATACGAAATATAAAAAGGATGACCATCATACATCTGACCCACATGTGTCAAGGAAATCCAATATGAAGCCCATAGTGCCCGGAAAATATTATCTATGCACCTCATATCAATCTCAGTATGGGCCTCCATCAGGTCATGTTTAAACCCTCGTAGGCATATGAGAAACTAACTGAACACACTCCCATCGTTTCATACATGGAAAATATGTCTCTGGTGCATGAATAGTCGTCTCAACAATACGGGGATGCATGTTCGTCGCGTACTCATAGTACTAGCACGATAGAATACACCAAAATCCAAACATCTGTCTAACCTCCCCTAAAGTGTAAGAAGCAAGAGAACAAATATCCAAGTATAGAGGAACCCTAATCGATAGTGTGAAGCTAATCTAAATCGACCACCGCTGTAAGGTAACCTAATCTAATGGTACTATTTTGGTTTGAAAAGAAAGTCGAACCAAATAAGTACAACAAAAATGCCCTAAGTACGGCGTCACTCAAAGCATTAGCGCCCATATAAGTTGCAATATATTCCTATAGATATGTAAGGGGATCGCGCCGGAGGCGACATGACCCTCCTCAAACTAGGGTAGATAAATAGTGAAAATCTCGAGGCTCTCAGACGTATGATCAAATGGAAATGGTATCCTATCTGGGCTTCCGATCTCAATCCCAGTCAACATATGAAAATCGGCGGGGGTAATGCCGAACTCAAAATCTAGAAAATGAAAAATGTGTGTCGTAGGCCACCACCTCTCTACTATGGCTGATATGAGTGGACGATCAAATGACTGTGGTGGCCTCATCTGTAAGAAATATGAAAAAAGACCAGTCTGGAGCCTATCTACTAAACTCTGAGGTAGTGTGCCATACTACTGTGCTATACATGTAACGACCCACTATTTTGGACCATTCAAATCGACAATAAAACCACACATGTCGGACTTGAATAATTCAAAACAGTAGATTGTAATATAATTTGGAGCAAATAAAACCAATCACAGAAACACAGACACAGAAAATATCAGAATAACTCGCAGCAGAAATTAAATAACCATAGTGGTTCATGAAGCTACTACAACATAGTCTCAAAACAAGTACAAAATACCAAAGTCTGAAAGCAAATACAATAGTAAATCTCCATACATAAATACACACACACACACACATATATATATACACACACACACATCCACTAATACATAAGCTGAATAAAAATAACTGAATAGAAATAGATGACAACTAGACAGATAGATAATCTCCAGCAAATCCTCTAGCTCCAGAAGATGAAATCCAAAGCTGATACTGAGGCTGAACCGAGGGTAAAGAAAAAACACAAAACACTCGAGCCAGGACATATATACTTATACAATGTAAACCAACTCAAGTGAATTGTAATAGAAATGCACAAGTAACTTAAAGGATGCTTGGGACCGCCCGTCCTTTAAGGATCCGTCAAACTATCTACTATGTAGTACTATACGCTATTATGATAATGTCTAAAGTAAAGTATAATATATATTAAAAATAGCATTAAGGCGTTACCCATATCCCCCTTAACACGTTTTTATATTCACATAGTCTACACAGTACCGTAATCTCTCCCGTACTGGGCGTCGTCAGAGGGCACTGCATAGGTATGGTACAAAACAAAATCGTATAAGGCACGCTAGGTTAGGTGACATGGCCCAACAAGGCAATGCCAGCGTAGATATACCAATTACACATCCGGGCTGGTGGTAACGCATAACCGCAGCTACCGTCTGCCTCAAGCCACACTCCCAAAATCAAAGGAGCGTACCAAATCAATCACAAAGTAATAGAATGGCATACGAAGATGTGACGACCCGGAATTTTTGAGCATTTGAAATGGGGATATTTAATTTATTTTAAATATTTGAAAGGTTAATTTTAACTTGAATTTCAAATATCACTATTTATTGGGTAATTTAATTATTGAATTAAATAATTTGAAGTTGGGTAAAATGTTGAAACTGGAGTTTTAAGCCTGTTAAAAATAATTTGAAGGCTTATAAATTTTTTATTGATAGTACTGAGGATAGTAAAAGTGTTAAAATTGAATTTGGAAGCGTCTTGTTAAGTTTTGGAATTTTATCGTTTAAATCGATATTTTAAAATAGCCTTCCGAGGCACAGTCTCAGAATTTGACGAAACCAGTTCCGTTTGATCCGTAATATTATATTATTATCGAATTTCAATTTTCGCAGTGTTTGGAGTTACCGTTTGGTCGTATGATCTGAAAATGCCTAGAATAATCTAATGGAATTTAATTTAAATAGTCAGATCTTCTTGTATAAGCCACACCCTTCCAGCTTTTTATGCAAGCTTCTTTCCTCTTTCGCCTTTCACGTGCTAGAAAAAATCAAATCCAACCCATCTTCTAGCCGAAGCCATTTTCTTCCCCTTTTTATAAATCTCGAGTCCCTCCTTCTCGTCTAAAAAAAGTGTGTGTCGCGTATGCCGCCCTACCCTTAAAATCGAAACCTCGATTTCCCCTCATCTTTGTTCAAGCATCAGTCTTTTACCTCAAAATCAAATGATTTCGTTCGAGTAAAAAAAAGAGACCCAATCGTTTGCCTTGCCCTAAATCGAAATTCGAATCAATGAAAAGGGGGAAGGCACTCACGTTCGAAGCGACAAGTGTTAGAAGTCGGTATAGTTGTGGCAGTGAAGTCGAGAGGAGCGATGGTTGCAATAGGAGGCGCGCGAAAGGCGGCAAGGTCCGGTGGCGATTTCCAATAGAAGCGCGAGCTAGGGTTTGGATTCATGCATGAGGATGGTTTGGAGTCGCCGCGAGCTCGCGTGGATGGCAGCGGTTTCGAGCGAAGCGATGCGCGAGGCAGAGGAGTAGTTCGCCAGTAAGGTATTCTTTTTATTAAATTTTATATGCACACATAAAATTTTTAATTTGAAATTGGTTAATTAAGTTTATTTACTGATAATAGTAAACAGCTAAATTAATTTGTCATAAGAATAAAAATAATAATTAGGTTATGTATTGTTTAAAAATAGTTTGGGTTACTGGCATATTACAGTATTTGTTTAATATATATATATATATATATATATATATATATATATATATATATACAGGGGTTTTAAAATGCTCAAAGAATTTATAAAAAGTTGGATTTTTGAAATCTGTAACCTATTTTATAAATATGTATGTAGTTCAAAAGAAATAAATATATATATATGTTTTCACTTACTAAAAAAAATATAAGTATTAGGGTGATCAACTTGTGCAATCAACTTATTAAATCATTTTAGTTATTAAAGGAAATTAGTTTAGATTGATTATTTGTTTAAATTTAATCATTGGCTAAAATTAAAACCAGTAAACGATAATTGATTTTTCGATTTGTTCGAATATTAATAAAATCCTCTAAAGTTATTCAAGGTCCAAATTTTGTGAAGGAAATAGCCGGTTGAGTCGGATTGCAAACCAAAGATGAGTTAATCTCACTCATCTGGTTTATTTAAATTTAAATAATTAAATTTAAATAATTGGTTGAATGGTTGAATTGATTTAATGTGCTATATTATAGTATATTATATATCTTGGAATGATTGATTTCCCGCATTATATAGCGGATGAGACCCTATGCGCCGCATAATAGCGGATGATATTTTATTTGAAACCCATATACCGCGATATTCCACCTCGAAGTGGAATTGGTATTTTATGTTGTGCTAACATCTGTGGATGCAGAGAAAACATGTTGGAGGGTTCCAACTGGAATCCTCAACATTTATTTAAATTATTTAATATTCTCTGTTATGATTATTTGATATTCTATGATGAATTATATTGGAATATTTAATTCTATGGTTTGATTGAATATATTTAGGTATAATGAGTTACCAAAAATATATAAATTGGATTTTGGAAGAAAATAAAAGAAGTGAATTTGTAAGCGAAATAATTATAGAAAATTCGAATGAATTTAAGAATGAATTGAAAAAGAATAAAAGTGATTTTAAAATTCTAATAAATAAATTTCGAGCATGGGAAGGGGACTTTGAATAAACAGAGAAATAATGAATTTTAAACCTTAAGTAACATTATTTAAAGAAATAAAGAATTTATTTAAAAATCCGAGTTTAAATTTATTGAAATAGATAAAGAAGGAATTTATTTCCCAACGAAGTAAATTGGGAATCAATTTGGAGATTGATTTAATTGTGAAAAACCGAGATTTATTAAAAGAGAAATGAGACTTTGGGAATTTATAAACTGGGTTTATAAAAGTAAAGTAAAATATATCAGTGGATATTTGGGAAGAATAAATTCAAGGTGGGAATTTATTAAAGGAAATGAGAAAATTTGTTTGAAAATAAACAGTGATTTATTTTTAAAGAATGCGAAGAGAAGTATATTTCCCTGGATAGCCAAGTACGTTTTCAAAGAAATTTTTAAATATAAGATAAAAGTTTTAATGTTGTTTTAAAAAGCATGCTTTAGGAAATTTATTATTTCTAAATGATTAAACTCTAAAGTAAGTATTTCTCAAATCTATTATCGTAGCAATTATTTAAAGGTGACTTAGTATTTTGTTTTAAAGGAGAAAATCTAGTTTATATTTTAGGAAATAACCTTATTTTAAATATTTCTAAAGCATTAATTTTAATTAAGTATTAAAGTAGTTTTTCTAAATTTAAATGTTAAAGCATATTTTACAATAAAGTGTTTTTAAATTAGTTTAAAAATCTAAAATTTTGTGTTTGGTGATTTCAGTGGAAATAGAAAATATTATTCTAAAAAGGAAGATAGTTTGAAACTGTTTTCAAAGATTGAAAATGGAAATATATCTTGCGAAGATATTTTAAGATAAATAAATAATTTGGAGAATTTTTTTATGGTTGATGGATGTTTGTGAATATTAATTGATAGTTAAATAACCGAATATCAATATTGGCCAAATGCGCTGATCGTTTCGAAGAGACGGGGATCAGGATTAAATTCTCGAAAACCACTTCGATTCGGTTTGTACGTTTCATGGGGAAACGAGTTTGGAGTCAAAGATGGAGCAGTGAAGTGCAAGGGCTTGTCACTATTAATCCTGAGGATATTTCCAAAATGGATGTAGTAGGAATAATGCCTTCGGTTCCGTTCGTACCTGGGACGGACTTGTATGGATGAATGCTTTCAGAACATCGTCAGGTGGACGATGAGCATTCTAAGTGAAACGATCTAAAAGGTAACGCTTAGCCTCAAGCCTCATCAACCGGGAATGATTGAAAATCAGGGGTTATGCAGCAAGGCTAGGTGGGTAGCACCCACTTCAGGGTGAGGTCATCCCTGTCTAGATGTCCCTTTTATTTCGGCTTAGTGGTGCGGTTGCTGATCCCAACCGTAGGGTGATCTTACTCGGGATTATCCAGTAAGGGATAGTCCCGGTCTTGTGTTGCAGGGGGTCGAGAGTGATCCTTAGTACGGTGATCTAGGCCACGTACCGTGACAGGTGGTACCCCTGTGCCTAGTCATTAGTTGGAAATCCATTCTCCCTACGCACCTTTTACGAGTTTTGTTTGTATTACCCACTTTGTGGCTAGTAGCTGGAATTTAATAATGTAACAATTTCGGCTATTTTAACAAGTATTTGTATATAGACCCTATTATAATATCAGAGGATTTTAATAAAAATGTTTTAGCTATCGTAAGGTAAAAACCGGCATGTTTATTTGTGGCGTGGTCTTACGAGATGCTTTTGATTTTCAAAGGATTTTGAAACTTTAATAATCCATTTGAGTGTGGTTTTATCACGCCGGTATTCCAGACTGACTCGGGTGTTATTTAACTATAATGCTCAGGTCAGACCGAGTATTATATGATACATGATATGATGTGGTGGAGCTCAGGAGACGAGCTGGACGGCGATACGTACTTTCGTACTTGATTATTATTCCGCTGTGTATCCAGTATGTATGACATTAATGTGGAACTCTGATGATGTACTCTGATGATGTATGTATAAACAGATATAGTATTTGTTTTTTGGTGTAAAGATCTGTGATTATCTATTATATTTTATTCCGCTGCGATGGTTAGATTCTGATGTTGTTTTCTATTTTCTTCTTCTACCTCTTCTTCTTTAACCCAAATGGTTCGTATTTCTGTTCAACCTGAGTTGATTGATGTAGAATAGTGCTGACTCAAGGGGTACGAATTTGCGGGTCGTTACAGAAGAAGTGTGTCCGATCAGAGGAGCTACCTCATTGGCCCGAGAAATCGCTCCTGTTTAGCCACTTCATGCCAACTCACGAAAGTCGGGTCCACGTATATACCTTAATAGAACGTCGCCACCATCATATTTCATTCTGGAATCTCCACCACACACACGGTTGTTAAAGTGATTTTTGGAATTGGCAGAGAGTATGACAACTTCCGATCCCGGTCTCTTCAATAACCAATCGTTATTATAACCCATGGTTATTTATTTCAAACGGTTTACATTTCAAAACAAAACATATCTATTCCAAAACCATTTAAAACCAAATGCTATTACTCTTCCAAAATAATATCCATTTCAAAAATGGTAATATTTCCAAATCCATATATACATAGTTATGACACTTAAAATGTAATAGTTTAGAAATCATAACACTTTCAAAACTATACACTTATTATAGCACTTTTAAAATGTAATAAGTTGGAAACTGTAACACTTTGAAATTGTTATTCCTATATAATAGCATTTTGGAAAACATTGCAATTTAGAAATAGTAGCATTTTCAATACATAACCTAAAGTAACATAGCATTTTAAAACATAACTAAAATAACATAGCATTTTGAAAATGCTACAAATACTACTATAACATGTTTAAAACATACTAAATTAATTTTTATCATAGTTTTATTTATACAAAACATATCTATTTCATAAATAAAATATATTATTATTGTTAGGTTAGAATTAAAATTCCATATTAACTTAAATTTAAATTATTAAGTTATTTATCACAGATAAAATCTTTAATTTAGTTTTAAACCAAATATTTACTTATAAATTTTTAACTTAATAGAAAACCAATATATCATTATATTTAAAATCATTAAATCAAATTTAGGTCAATATTTCATATATTATAAGTTCAAAAATACTTAATAATTTTTAGAAAACTATTATTTAAAAATTAACCATGGGTCTATATAATATTTTCTAACCTAGGCCAAGTGACACAGATATGTATCATTTCAATCCGTAATATATAAAATCCCGGATTCGATCATTTCGAACCCGCAATCCCAAGTCAAATAAAATAAAATTGCTTGAGCCTATCATTTCAGCTCATAACAATTTGTCCATATTCTAAAGTCTATTCGAGTATGTATCATTTCAACTCATAGTGATTCTATACTAACAGGGAACTTGCAGTGTGAGAAGCAGAAAATAAAATAAACAGTATATCATAGCATATCATATCAGGTGATGTAAAGTATAGCATCATGTTATAACATCATGGAATATCATATCATAGGCATGTATGAATTACTATCAACATAGCATATCATCTACTACAATTCACATGTCATTGTTTCACAATTATATAGATACGAATGTCGAGAGTGGTAACTCACCTTCTAAAGCTAGAGATGATAATTCGAGACACACAACCAAACTCCGAAAAGAACGACAAAGCACGAATTAGACTCGAGTAGATGGAGAGCCAAGATCCAAGTCTTGTAAACAACAAATATAAACATTCATAAATATATAATTCAACACATAACTATGAATCAAAACAATGATCAAATATAAATCAAAATGAAGCAAAAATTGGTTAACCTATTCAAGTAGGCTCGGCCACAACACAAATGGGCTTGACCATCATCAAGTAATGCTCGACCAACATGGTTTAGAGGCACTTATGCTTGGCCATGATCAGGAAAAAGGCACGGCTATGGAGTATGTGAAGAGATGGCAAACCAAAAGTCAATAGGAAGGCAAAAATGCAAGGAGATGGAAGGTCAAGTGGGTCAATGGTTCGGCCCTATACTAAAGTGGCTCGGTCTGGGTGCTTGGCTTGGATCAGGTCAGGTCTGGTCACGGCTATGGGTAGGAAAAGGTCACGGCAAGGCATTGGAGAAGGTGGAGTTAGTGGTGGCCGAGGCAAGCAAAGAGAAGGTGATGATGTGGTGCACGGCTAGGGTTTCTATGGCTTTTGGAGATGGGGTTTGGATCTATGGAAGTCACGGCCTGGGTAGTGGAGATGAGGTGATGGAGATGGCCGGTCATAGGTGGTGATATGGTGGAGAGATGGTCGGCAAAAGGAGAGCATGGTGATGGCCGAGCATAACATAAAACAAAAAAGAAAGAAAAAGAAAAAGAAAAGGAGAAGGAGGAAATTTACTTTAAATTTTCTTTTGTTTAGGAAACGTGAATGAGAAAGAGAGATTGAGAGAAATGTTTTGAATGACTATGAAAATAGAAAAGCACCTCTTCATTTTGAATAGACAATGATATGTCCATTAGGAAAAACAAGGCCCAATTGCAAAGCCTGAATCAAAACAAGCTCCAAAACCCAATAGGAAATCAAAGCCCAAACCAAATAGGAAATTAGAAAATAAAATAGAAAATAGAAAATAGAGAATAGAAAATAAAAAATAAAAATACTTAAAATAATTACGTGTAAAACGTTGAAATTTATCAGATTTAAAAAGTATGAAACAGAATTTGACGAAACGAAAAACAGAACGAATATCATAATCAAATTCAGCTTCAAAGAAAAAGATTGGAAATTTAAAATTCAAATTTAAAAATTTCAACTGAAAGTCAAAGTTTGACCAAAATATAAAATTTTCAGAAAATCATTATTTTATTATATTTGGAAAAATAATTATAAACAAAATCTAAAAATACATTGGAAAATTTCAAAATTCCAATTTTTAAATAATCTAAATCAAAGTTTCAAATAAATTGAATTAAAAATATTTACAAAAATTATGGGTTGTTACAGTACACTTTGCCCAACTACTACGATAGCTGACGTACTACGACTAAAAAATTAAAGGGTTGTTGGGGATTATTGTACAATTTAAATTCAAACAACTAAGTAATAACTTTATGATATCATATATCTATCTAAACATTATTTCATGGTTAATATATGACAAATGTATCCATCATGTATCAATAGTTATTTATCATTTAGAATTGTACCTCGACCGTATCGAATGCTGTGAATATACGATGAGTGTATCCTCTGACAGCGAGGGAAAAGAGGTTGGACGTCTAACTTGTAGACGTCCAACTACGAACACTGATTAAATCAGTGCCCATAGCCCGGACGCTAATTTAATCAGCGTACGTCGAACGTTGGAGCTAGCCTTTAATATTGAGGGCGTAATATTAAAGGCTAATGCAAACGGGTTTGAAAAATGACAGCCCTGCCCAAATAAAATAATCCTGTTAGGATCCTGTCACCACCAGTGTCGAACAAAAGAAGTAATTCACGCATTCTCCTCTGTTAGATTTCATCATCAACGGTACTGTGCGGTGACCACAATTTCTATAAACAGCCGAAATCAATCGAGAGGAAATCGATCATTGGAAAGAGAGAGTAAAATATAGATAAGAGTCAGTGACTGATCGAAATTCTCTTCTACATTCATCATCAGGAATGGCAACTCAAGGAAAAGTCATCACTTGTAAAGGTACTCATTAAATTTATCATCTGCTGAATTCTCTTCGGTGTAGTTTGGACGATAATTCTGGCTGTAATTCTGGCTGTAACAATATGGATTTGTGTATTTTATTAAAGCTGCTGTGGCGTATGAGGCAAATAAACCGCTGGTAATTGAGGATGTAGAGGTTGCTCCACCGCAAGCTGGTGAAGTTAGGGTTAAGATTTTATTCACTGCTCTTTGCCACACCGATGCTTACACTTGGAGCGGAAAGGTAGCGATGGATGATCGTTTTTAATTCTTTGGTTCGAACGTCATACTATGAAGGTTTTCAATCTTGTATGAATTTTCACATGCAGTATTTACATATCGGATTGATATCCTGAGTCTGAATTTCATCTTGAATATTTTCAGTATAACTTATGATTTTGAAACGGTAAGACAACGTAATAAGAAATGATATATCATCTGTCTTTACATACATAGTTGTGTCCGATGAACTTAAAACTTCGGTTTAGATTAATGTCAAAAATGAGATTGAAAGGAAATGTTTCATCTTGCGGGGCCTCTAAAACGAGGCATTGATCAACCTTATCATCATGCTTTTAGATTTATAACCTTTAATAGTAGGGATCTGTGTATATATCCACGTTAGTCTATTTCATCATTGTCACTGGAACATTTGATTTATTCATTATTCACTTTCATGATTTCATTGTCACTGAAAGAGGAATTCAGTAATTTGATCTTAAATCTAGATGTTGTTGCCTCAGTTTATAAGCTAGCATAACAATTATTCTTGTCCATTAATTTTTCTTTCTTTCAACTAATTGGAAATTGTTCTGTATTTTTTCGACTTGGAAGAGTAATGAAGTTAACGTGCTATAAAAAACTTGCAACACTTAAAAGAAATACATCAACAGTCTTTGAACATAATATTTATAGCATGTGCTAATAAATGCTGGGTAAAATAAACGGCTAAGTGAGAAACGTACTAGCAAATTTGGCATAAATAAATTCCTTGGCTATAGGGATGATTATAGCATCAACCTTTCGTTGTTTTGTATAATTCAATCAGTATAACCCGATTGCATTTCCTACATTCTTAACTTAAAAGGAGTTATCAGATGCTTAGTCATCTGTCTCATTTGAATAATAAAAATTCACAACTGCTTCCTTTTTAGCCCAGATGATAATTCGTAAGTGATTAGTGGTTCAAGTCAGTGCATCCTTTATGTAATACTATCTATCTTATTCAGGATTAATCTAATCCTTATTTCGTGAAAACGTGGTTGTTCTATTCTGTTCTGTACTTGTATCATGTGGTGGATATTGGAAGAGCATTGAAGCTGGCGAAGGACATTTATGTATATACTGCATACCATTGTGTCCAATTTTTTTGGTAGCTTCTATGAAATCAATTACGTGTTCTGTGTCCACTGTTAGAGTTGCTGTGCATATGACAATACATTTATGTATATACCATTTGTTAATTACTGTTACTTTTAATAAGACCTGAAATATAGCCATTTTCTCTTTGCAGGACCCCGAGGGTTTGTTTCCTTGCATTCTTGGTCATGAAGCTGCAGGGTATGTACTATCAAACCTAATCATTTCACCATTATCTAAATATGCTTTCATTGATAAGTTACTTTTTACTATTTGTTTAGAATTGTTGAGAGTGTTGGTGAAGGAGTAACCGAGGTGCAGCCAGGTGACCATGTTATACCATGTTACCAGGCAGAATGTAAAGAATGTAAGTTCTGCAAATCAGGAAAAACAAATCTGTGTGGTAAAGTTAGGGGTGCTACTGGTGTTGGTGTCATGATGAATGATCATAAAAGCCGATTCTCGGTAAATGGAAAACCAGTCTATCATTTCATGGGAACATCAACATTTAGTCAGTATACGGTTGTTCATGATGTCAGTGTTGCGAAAATTGATCCTCAAGCTCCATTGGAGAAAGTTTGCTTACTTGGTTGTGGAGTTCCAACAGGTGATTATTTTTTATACGATGCATTAATATTTGTATTTATTTAATTATTTGTAACACACATTATATAAAGGGCAATGATCGGCTACACCTCATTCTTGCTATATCTCTATTCTCTCCGATTTCATCCACAAATACCAATTTAAATAATATACTTTCCTTTTCTTGTCATCTCAATATATTATTTAAATCAGAATGTGGTTGAACCAAGGAATAAAGGTGTAGCAGAAATGAGGCGTAGCCGATCTTTGTTTTTCTATAAATACATAATGCTAAACCCTCAATTACAAATTACATGTGCTTAGTTTTTTTGTTAAAAAGAAAAGGAAACATTTTCTTGTGTCATATTATAAAGAATAACGCACCATCTTGTTACGCATTTCCTTCCAAACTATATTTAAACTAAAGTCTTCGGCTAGGGTTGGTTTGTTGTTTGTAGTTTTGAGTCTTCGTCCAAACAAAAACGCACACGACACATGTATATTATGAAAAATGATTAATTTAGAAAATAAAGTTAACATGCAAAATGGAAAACAACTTTTTTCTATTTCTAGTGTTTTGAGAAATAACGGAAATACAAGAAACAATTCATCTTTTTCGTCTTACCTCCATACTCTCCGTCGTTTTGCCTCCATCCTTCTTCTACTCCCTTCCTTATCCCTCCACTTTTCTCATATTTTGTAACTGACGTTGAAAACCTAAAATACAAAATATAAAATAAACCAAACGGACCCTTAGTTTTGGATTGCACATTAGATTTCATTAGCTGTTTACGGTGTATTTCAAGAATTATCATAGCTTGCTTGATTCATGATGGTATCATTTATTTTGACCTTATGATGAACATTCCAAAATTTGCTTGTTGGACAGCTCATTGAATTTTACATGTTTGCTTCACATTATGTACTTCGTTGCAAAGTAGTCAAAAGCGAATAGCGAAAGGCTTGCTCTATAGCGCTCGCTATTTTGTTCGTTTTTTTTAATTTTGCATATTTTTACAGTTAATCAAATATATTATGCCTATCCAAAATTTAATGTTATTTTTTGTAGATTTTGTATCATATCCAAAGCGTTCAAGATTTCAAATACTAACACTACCATACTTCATGTATGTATTAAAAAAATTTGATGCAAAATGAATTATTAGAAAAAAGTTGATGATTTCATATTGTATGTTTAAAATAATTGATAAATATGTTACATATTTGTTTCTTAAAGGATTTGAAATTTATTTTTATATATTTGTGAGTTGTGAATAAGCGAGGAGATAAAATTTTGTAAAAAAATGAATGGGAAATGCAATTTTGTATAAAATGCATAAGATTTTCTATTACAAGAACTAAATAAAAATATAAATAAGAAAAGTCACAAATTGAAAATATGAAGGTCAAACGAAACATACCATAAATTCCAATGACGAGATTCAAATAAACTAAGTCAAACATGATTCAAGTCTACGATAATAAAACTTAGAGATTATATAATACTTCTAAGTTTCTAAAGTCCAATCACTAATGTCATCCAAATCGCAACTATCATCATTATCCAAATCATGCTCTATTTCTTCTTCTTTCGAGTCATAATTTACGTTGTCTTTCTTCTTTCGAGTCATAATTCACCTTCAAAGTTAGCATTTTCTTCATCATCAACATACATATGCCTTGAACTAGAAGCTCAAACCTTTCCTTTTCATTTCAACTTGGTTTGGTGTTGTCTAGTATTGTGTGCTCTTTCTTCAGCTCTCGACATCCGTGATACATTACCCCAAGTCAGTGTACCATTCTCAAAAACCAACTAATCTTCCACGTCTTAATTATCCCCTTTCATGATACCGGCCATCCATTCATTTGAATCGTTTATATCTTCTAAAGAAATATGATCCACCACATCCCTTCGTTTGAAACGATTTTTCAAAGTTTGATTGTACTTGATAAAAATAAGGCTTTGTAGTCTTTCGTGTTCAAGCTTGTTGCTTCTCTTGCTATGGATCTAGTCAAAAGCATATTTTGAGCCAGTTTTGGGCTTTATTCACTATACATACCTAAAAGAATCCAAAATAGCACGCTATTTTGGATTATGCGCTATTTTGCGTTTTGACAAAATAGCACGCTATTTTGCACTATAGATGACACGTGCGCTATTATAAGTCAAATAACGCATACTCTGCGCTATTTTGCGCTATAGTGCGCGCTAACTCTGCTTCGTTGTATGCATATAACTTTTTATTTCTGTATTCCTATACTATGAAATATTGTACTATTTTCTTCCTAAAAAGTAAGATAAGCCGTTCTTTTGTTTTGATCTTAAGGACTTGGAGCGGTTTGGAATACAGCCAAGGTGGAATCGGGTTCTATTGTTGCAGTTTTTGGCCTTGGAACTGTTGGTCTTGCAGTAAGATTTACAAAATCAGTTTTCTCAGTGATTTTTTTGTTCATTTAAACTTTGTACTAAATCACAATACACTGCCTTGCTATAGGTTGCTGAGGGGGCTAAAACTGCAGGTGCATCTAGAATTATTGGTGTAGATATCGACAGCAAAAAATTTGAAAGGGGTAAGGCAATTTTACATGTTGGAACTAGTCTTGCACGAAGACGAGGTTATACATTATTAGTATAGGTATCAACAAGAATATAGTTGTTGCATTAACCATTAACTTTATTTCTTCCGATAGTTGTACATGTTGTGGAGTAAAACCACTTATCCCACCCTCCCTCCCTCCCTCCCTACCTCTCTCTCTCTATTTGTGTGTGTGCATGCGCACGTGCATTATGAACATTAGATCACATTAATGTGATTATTTTGAGCTACACCACATATACACCCCTACGATATTTTGAGCTACACAACTTGTAATTGAACGAAAATTTGTATATATGTTCTTACATACCTCAAGATCATCTCCACAAAATTTTGGTTGATTTGGATAATCATAACATATTCAAATAATATTTCAAATCAATGGTTTCAAATAGCATAGCACTTAAATCTGTATGGGAATTGTTAGGGGTCTAGTGAATGACCTGGAATGCATACTACAAATTATTCCTATGAGCGTACACCATCAGCATTGGATTTGTTTTGTTTAATACATAGATGCTTATCTTAAGTTGAGACGTTTCTTGTCCATATGCAACGCCCTTCTCCACCTTTGGTTCAAATTGCTGCTTTATTTTAGTATCTGAGCTTTAGGTAATTACTTTTACTATGAATGCTTCCGGATATAACGTGGTAGAAGTTTGTGTAACATATGTTGTAGGTTTTGATTAAAAATAATCCAGAAATTGAATTGTTTTTATAACTAAAAGATAGGTGTAGCATTTGCTGTAGGTGTTTGATTTTTATTTACTTATTTTATTTTATATATGGGTATGGACCAAGTAATTACAGATTCTAGTAACATATCCATTTCCTTTTACTACATGTTACATATTTTATATGGGTATGGACCAACTAAATGTTCGGTGTAACACATCCATTTTCTTTTACTATACAACAACAGCAGTAACTAAGCCATTTTTCCCATACAAGTTGAGGTTGGCTAGATATGGAATCCAAAAGTCATTTTCTTTTACTGTATGTTATATTTTAATTGCTTTGGAAATTCCAATTTACTTCTGGATGTTGAATTTTACAAATTAATTCTTTTGTATTAAATTTAAATTATTTGCCGTGTTCTTTTTTGTGGCTTTTTTTTTTGCCGTTTTGTACAACAATTGAATTTTTTTTGAATAAATTTAACATTGGACTTTTTATTTATAATTTGATTTGATAATGGGTACATTTTGATAAATGGATGCAATGCATGTGTAAATATTCTTGTTTGCTTATAATGCGGCAACTTGAAGCCAGTTAACCCCCTTTTCTTTTGAAAAATCAGCTAGGGTTTGAAATAGAAGACAACCAAAAAAAAGGAGAAGACATAAAACATGGAAAACTGTATTTTTCTAAACAGTAATCAAAAGCTTATCTTACAATTAAAACTTAGCTCAATCCGTATCATTTCAAATTGAGTTCATCTCTCGCATAGCACCAGATGTTTTTCTTTTTTCTTCAAAGTTGTGGGTTTGGAGTGTGAAATTGAATATATTATTATTAGGGTGTTGATGGCTAAGGTTTCTAAATATAGGGTTAGGTTTATATTATACTTGCAATTAAAAATTAACAAAATTTGGCTTGGGTATGATAATGTTTAGTTTAGTTTTATTTTGGCCTTTAGTTTAATTTTAGTCTTTAGTTCAATTTAAAATGCACCAAAATCCACCGAAATCAAAACTGAAACTTTCAACATTTTATTATATAAATAAAGAATTGATCAAAATTTCAGATGATCAAAATCGAGATCCAAACCGAAAGCTCGAACATTTGGTTCACGCCACATATTATTCTTTTCTACAGCACTATTTTGTAAAATCTAAAATAATCTATGTTTAATGCAAAATAGATTTTAATTATTTTAATACATTTGCATTTTGCCTAAAGATTTCTTTTACATATATGAGCATCATACTTCAATGTACTAGTATGAGGGACTTTGCATACCTACCTTAAAAACTTTTAGTTGTTAAGTTTTAATATTATTAAAAAATCGCAACTCTCGGGTAATTAAGCGTATAAACTTTAACATTTAAAAGCATATCGTGTTCTCTCAATTGCAATTAAGCATGGATGACTTGGACTCATACTATTTTTCTTCTAAACAATCTGCAGCAAAGGAATTCGGAGTTACTGAATTTGTGAATCCAAAAGAACATGACAAACCAATTCAACAGGTCATTGTTGATCTTACTGATGGTGGTGTTGACTATAGCTTTGAGTGCATTGGAAACGTGTCTACGATGAGGGCAGCCTTGGAGTGTTGTCACAAGGTAATAGTTTCTGTGGTCTTTTTATTACCCTTGCATAAATTTGTAGTCCATATCTTTTTATTTGACAGGTCCTCCTTGATATTAACAAATCCAAAAATGCAAAGCATCTAAACGATTCCATTTAGACTAGTACAAAATAGTGACTATGTAAATATCTAAAGGTAAGGTTCAACGAATTTCATTTCCTCTATTTGAGAGAGGAATGCTTTGTTATTTCCGTTCACTGATTACAATTCTATTAAGACTCTCCTTGGGCTGACTCTGGACTGGGTCAGATTTGACTAAATGCGATCTGAAAAAAGAGTATTGAAATCAAACTGAACCGTTTCCAAAATAAAAGACCCAAATGTTTGTACATATATCTGATTGTCTCCGGATTATCAATATTTTGATCCGATATGGATCGGAAGTTTAAAATTAAGTTTTAGCATGAAATATTGTTTCATGCATTTGTATCTGGAAAAAAATAATAGAATATGTAACTGAATTCATAATGGATTTACCAACTCAAATTACACAGTGACATACTTTTCTCTCCCTCTCTCCCTCTCTCCCTCTCATTATTATCATTACATCATTTTTTTTTTTTTTTTTTTTTTTTGGAGAAATAAGGAGGTGACCATGTTAGTTTATGTTGATGTTAGGGCTGGGGAACATCAGTAATAGTGGGGGTTGCAGCTTCTGGGCAGGAAATATCTACTCGCCCATTCCAACTTGTAACTGGCCGTGTTTGGAAAGGAACTGCCTTTGGTGGATTTAAAAGCCGCTCTCAGGTGCCGTGGCTTGTTGACAAGTACATGAAAAAGGTATTGTACTATTTTATTATTCTTTGTTGTCAAAAATATTTGTGAAATAGTAGTTATGGTACCTGCCTTGTTAGATTTTCTGTTACATGAATTCAAATAGTGGGTAATAGGAAGTTATGGACATGCACTAGTTGATAGGGAACACCTAATTTGTGCATGTAGAATGGCAGAACTTCCATTGTTTCCAATAATCACTTGCTTTCCTATAAATTTATATATTTTTTCATTACATGGTAAAGTTTAACCAACCACGTGTTATGCATTGATAATGCAGGAGATTAAGGTTGATGAGTATATCACACACACATTGGCTTTTTCGGAGATCAACAAGGCGTTTGACCTTATGCACCAGGGCGAATGCCTTCGATGTGTGCTTGACCTGTTAGCATGAAGTTTATCCATGGTGTCGAAATTATAAAATGTGCTTTGTTATTGAATTTCTGTGTAGTATGTCATTTTTAGAACTGTTCTTTTGGGAAGATGTACTTGAAAACTTATTAATTATCATGAAGATGATCTGAGAATAACTGCACTGTTTCTGTTAAGCCAATCTCTAGTAGTGTGATATTAATATATCCTTATTTCAGTTTCCACATAGTCTGAGAGGAAGATTTCTAGTATGAAACGGACATGGTTTCCCCACAACAAGTGAGGTGGATTTTGGGATCTGCCTTGTGTTGGGCTGATCAACGAATCCCTGAAACATCGGATGGATTCAAGGAAGCCGTTGCCAAAATTCAGTTATTTAAGTATGTAGGATCTTACGGTCTGTCTGTTTTCATTTTGAACTTTATGTTTTGCTCTTTTAATGTGCACTACAAAATATTTGGACCGTTTGTTTTCTTTTTGGGTTTTATATTTTGCCTTTCAACGTGCATTACAAAATATGAGAAAAGTGGAGGAATGATTGAAATTCTTACTTCGATGGAGGCACCATAGCAGATGTATTAGTTCTCGCGCTTTTGTTGTTTTTTGACGAAATAAACATAAAATGTTTATTTTTTTATTTTATATAGTAATTTCATTTTTCAATTTTGTTGTCTTTTAAAATAAAAATACATGTGATGTGTACAGCTTTTTGAATGGAAATACACAACAAAAATGACAAACCAAACGGGCTTTAGCTTTTCAACAATATTTCAACAATAGTGTATACTAGCCACTGTAACCGGGATTTCAAATTTTGTTAAGTGATAGTACTATTTTTTTTTTTTTTGGTTTTAAGAAAAGGCGGTAGGGAGCACATAAATTTTTATGGAATATAGGTTCATGGACAAACTTTAAAAATAAATTAGACTGTAGGACAACATGTTTTTTTTTGGGCTAAAGGACGAATTAAAAAAAAAAAAAAAGCGAAGGACAATGCTAATTATAACTAACATTTTAAATAGTGTAAAACTGAATATAATGCTAGTTATAATTAGCATTTTGTATAGTGTAAAAGCTGGATATAATGCTAGTTATAACTAGCATTGTCCTTCAGCCTAATTTTTTTTTAAAGTGTCATTCGGTACAAAAATAAAACTTGGTGTACTTCGGCCTAATTTTTTTTTCGTACTTTGTCCTTTCCAATTCCCTCTAAATTTTTAGCTTCTTGAAGGAGCTTTGAATTATAAATCCGAGAATCTTAACAGCCTTCACAAACGAATTGTGGATGTCTGACTCATGTCCCGGTTAAGTTTTTCAGTTCTAACGGTGGTTATAGACTGAACGTGTAACATTCTGCTTCCGGAGGCTCAAAACTAACTGCTACAGATACTGAAGTCATCCATATGTGTTATTTCTGAGTAACCGAAATCTTGAAAATATTGGCAACATAGTAACATAAGAATATAAAAAAATTTAAACTTCTACAAAACACAATTTCTCATTTCTTATCAATTTCAATTTAAGATTTAATTACATAATCCCAGACGTTAACCATGTTCAGATCACATATACATGTACAAAATACGATAAGAGTGACATATGAAGATGTTCCCTTATTATGATCAGAAAACTAATAAATATGAACTTTTCAGTTCTTAGTACATCACAACGGAATACACAAAATATGTCCTATAAAGCTAGTACTGCTTCCTGCACGTCTACGGAAGCTTATTCATCCAAAACCTGAAAGTCTCCCAATCTCAGACTACTCAAATTAATTTTGAGTACCCGAGAGTTTGTGGAGAAACACAAAATTCGAGTCAGACAATGAGTCTGGTATGAATATCCTCTATCGTCTCTTATCTATTAAATAATAGTAAAGCAGAAGAATTTGAAACTCTCATTAATTCTACGAGTTATCTGTGTTCTCCTTAATTCTCTCTAAATGGATATTTTATTTCCGAAATCCTATGATTATTACTTTACAATTATTCTACTAAACTTTTCACACTATTTTACATTTGAATATCTATTATTAAAAGAATCTACACTTATTTACAAATATTTCATGGTTCTTTCTTAAAATTTTACATTATAGCCCACATATTTAAATTAATTACATAATCTAAAATTTAAACTAATTGATAAACTTAGTCAACTAATATTTATTAATAAATCTTAAAAGATGAAATTTTCAATATGTATATTATAGGCGCATAACAAATTGGTAAAAATTAGTTGATTTAGATGCAAATATGTATAAGTTACAAAATAAAAATCGTACACGTTAATAACAATAATAAATTTACTCTATAATTTATTTAAACGAATTTATCATACACTGTAAAATTCTATTAACTTCAAATATCTAAAAAAAATAAAATTACAATTACTTAGAAACATTTCTTAATTATCTTTTAATATTTTACATTTAAGTCTATATATTTAACTAATTGTGTAATTTAAAATTTAAACTATTGAAATAAATATAAATATAATTAACTAATATTTATTAATCTATCTAATAGTTCCTAAAAATAAGAGGATTTCAATATATACAATATTCTTGTATATGACAAAAATAATAAATTTATTTCTTCTTTATTCGGATATATAAAGATATATAAGTCACATAACATAAATGTATACATAATAATGATAACTCTTTTATTCTAATTCATTTATCTCAAAAAAATATCATACATTACATAATATAATTTCATTTTAACAACCTTTAAAAGATAAATTTATATTTTACAACATTATGATGTGAACGCACAGATTAAATCGATAACAATTAGATTATACAAACATTCTCACCTTCAACATGTTATCAAAACATATCCAACTCATAACTCAACTATATGCTACATAACATTATTTTGTTACTATCGAAGTTGTAAGCACGACCCTTCTATAAGAACATGAAATTTATGGTTAACTACAAGGATAAAATTGTTTAAAAATGAAAACTTAAAAATGAATAAAAGTTTACGTCTGATTCAAAAAAGAGTTCACATGCAGATAACCTAACCATAAGGTCTATGCTCTTCTTAATTACAAATTTGTAAAAAATCTTCCTAATTTTAACTTTTTTTTACATTTAACTCCTTATATTTAATTAGTTAGGTCGATCATTAATTCAAATTATTCAAATAAATTCAATTTATTTAATGTTCATTAATCCATTTATAAATCCTTCAAGAAAGATGATAATTCAATATGTATACAACAATCTATATTAAGAAAATAGTGAAGTTACGTATTCGCTTATGTGTGTATATATATATATCACATAACATAAATTATTTATATATACAACATCAACAATTTTAATTATATTTTTTTGAGTTAGAACGTTAATTTTTACAAAGATATGTAGTTAGCGAGTACTGAACCATCAACCTTATATCTGAATGTCACAATGCACTTTATTTTATGATTAATATATCATAATAAATTTATCATATATTGCATAATAAAATTATATTTTTAGCAATAATTAAAATATAAATAATATTTTTAACAATATTACCGTGTGCAACGCATGGGTTACACACTAGTCATAAATAAATTTCTAGTGAGACCACGCCGCTTAGCGGAATGAGTTTTCCCCTCATTAGTATCCCAAATAAACATCCAAATCATTTACTATGCTCCTGCACTCAAAATGATTAGTCTTAACATAATATGAAATAAAGCCATAAATCATATGTATTTGATATTCTATCCACCCATTTATTAGATATCCCATCTAAAAGCAATTTATTAGATTTTCCATCTAAAATATTTAAAATGACTATCCGTCATAATTTAATAGGACTACCCATCCCAAATTCATTCAAAATAAATGCAGATTATCCATCGTACATTGTTTTACAAAAGATGGTGTGGGCTATCCACCACACACTCCATAGTTTTTCTAGGATGACTATGAACCCATGGGTGCCAAATCCCGAGGCTAACCACCTATGACAAAACATTCTTTACTTTAGAAATTTGATGTGAGCTATCCACCACACATTCCATGGTTTTTCTAGGTTAACAAAGAACCCTTCACTTGGCCAAGAATATCATAATCCCAACGGTTATTTATAAAACTTCACGATCCTCATGATTGATTATTTTCCTCAGGTATACCACCTGCTTGACCTATTCCCATTGGTAGCCCCAATTAGGTTAAATTGAATAAAAACACATTGACAGCCTCAATGTATGTTTTCGAAAGCATATTTCTGTTTGTAACCCCAAATTATGTAACGAAGACAATAAACCCACCCCGATGTCCCTAAGGTTTTATTACATTCATTTTATATAAGGATCCCTTTACATATTCAAACAAAGATAAGTATTTTAAGCTACAACCCTTCGAAGTAACCCCTTCGTCTTGGCAAAATTTTACTTAAGAAAAATAGCTAAAAACAGCCCTTTAAAACCCATCGAATGAAGTTTCATTCGAAAGCAAATAAAAATCCAAAGTAAGTCCCTTCGGAAACCTTTCGAAATCAGAACCTTTTGCAATCATTGAAGATTACCCCTTCAAAACTGTTCGAAATCGAACCTTTTGAAATCGGACCTTTTGCAATAAAAACCTTTCGAAATCAAACGTTTCGAACTCAGAACCTTTCGCAATGATTGAAGATAAACCCTTCAAAACTTTTCGAAATCAAACCTTTAGAAATTAAAACCTTTCGAAATAATTGAAGATTAGCCTTTCAAACCATTCCAAATAAACCTTTCGAAATTATTCAAAAACAACGAAGTGTTGGTGTTGGTGTTGGAACCAAACCTTCAAAAGCATACTTCCGACCATGTTGGAAGGTTAACCCTTCGGCTTGTCGAAAGGTTTTAAAATACATTTTCGAAAAACATTCTAAAACAATACTCTTGGAGGTTTAAGCTTTTGAAGATCCCCTTCAAAACCCTTCTTGAATATAAATTTCAGTCTTTCATAAAATGATAGAGTCGAAAGATCCCCCTTCAACATATTCGAAAATAATTTATATTTCAATTCAAAAGCAAAAGAAGCAGCCCACATCCCTTCACCATTTTCTTTCCTTCGACCTCGTGCCTACCTTTCGATTTTGACGGAGGGTAACTTTTTACTTCCGTCTTAGATGAAAGGTACCTTTCGCCTTCATCAAAAGGGTAGAAGCAAGCTTGTTGGAGTCGAAGGCAGAACTAAGCCCACTGAAGTGATGTTTTTATCTTGTTTGTCTAATTTTGATTGGCTGAGAAACCTTCTCTTGTACTTCCAAATAGTAAAAAGTATACAAAATTCAACCTTTTTCTCAAAAACACAGTACTTCTTTCTCAATTATTTCAAATGCAATTTCCTTCTGAATTTAAGTAATTTTAGAAGCAAATTTTTAGCTTAGCCCTTGGGCTTAAATAATTTAATTGCCTTAGTAAATTACCGAGGAAAAATTCCCAAAAATTTGATAAATCATATACTTCAACATATAAAAATTTCAAAGCATAGAAGATCTAAACAATTCGAATTTAACCAAAAACGAACAAAAATGTGTTAATTAACACATTACATTAAAAATACCTATATCTTATCTAAACAAAGGTTTAAATGAGTATATCCTAACCAAAATCACTAACATGAATCGGGTATAACCCACACTACACCAAAATAGGCAAATCCTAACATTTATGAGTGTTACAAATAATTTCAGTAACACTTTTTGAGTGTTACCAATGGACTGTGAGGAATGGAGCGGCCAAATTTGTGATACTTATAAGTGTTACGAACATACGTATTACTAACACTTATAAGTGTTGGTACCTAAATATACGGTAACACTTATAAGTGTTGGTATAGAAATATACGATAACGCTTATAAGTGTTGGTACAGAAATACGCGTTAACGCTTATAAGTGTTGGTACTGAAATATGCGTTAACGCTTATAAGTGTTGGTACAGAAATATCCGGTAACACTTATAAATGTTGGTACAGAAATACGGTAACACTTATAAGTGTTGAAAAATGATTATTTAGTAACACATGTATGTGTTGTCACACATAAAATGCTTTGCTTATCATTTAGGTTTGTGACGTAGATAAGTGTTGTTATCCAAAATATTGGTAACATTATATGCGTTACTAATTGAAATGTTTTTACACTATTTTATACACAATTAATATTAAATTCTTAAAACAAATGAATATAATATCTCATAAATGATGATGTCCATATCATATATAATTCATCATATCAATTCAATATGAAGTCTAAAATGCTTCCATATCTCAAATGCAACAGTATCATATTTAGATAATACTATAATATAAGCTACAAACTTTTCAATTTCAAAATACCACAATATCATATCCAAATTACAAAAAAGTAATTTCATATCCAATTTTAAATATGCAATATAATACGAGCTACTAATAAATAGAATTTTAGATACTGCGAAGACGAAACACATGCCATATCACAAAGCTCCCATCTGAAAATTCACAAAGCTTGTGGTGCCCATTTTGAGGACCATCGTAAATTGATGCTTTCGGTTCTAAAACTTCTGTTATCCAAACAACTTTCTCAATATTTGGAACTATCTCTCTGAAATGACACATAGTTTGTATTCCAATATAAGCTTTTTCTACATCCTTCTTCGTATCCTATGATAGTAGCATTACAAATTGTTTACCTCTTGTAGATGATCCAACATCATTTGACGGAATACTAGCAACTCCAATATTCGAAGGAGATTTATTCAAGTTAGAAGCGGTTTCAGTCATAGGCACATTACCACCATTAAGATTATGTTGTAACCCCGGTACCATAGTTAAGAAAGATGAAGCAAATGATTTAAGAGCCTCATTGATTTGGCTCGACACTTGATTCACCACTTGATTTGCAACTTGATTTGCCACTTGGTTTTGTAATTCCGATGACCATTGATGAAAATATTCCATTTTATTCTTATCGGCAATTGCTTTTGAAGCTTGCATGAACTTTACTTGTTTTGCAGAGGAAGTGGGGCTAATTGCACGACAATAGTTTTTCTTTCTATCGGACCCAAAAACTTTAGAGGTGTGATCATTGTCAAGGTCGTATGTGTTTGCTTCCTCGTTACCGCTACATTCCAACTTCTGTTTTTTTCCTCTTCCTCCACAAGTGCCTACATTCAATACGTACAGAAGATTAGCGGTTAAGAAGCAATAAGATAAATAATAAACAATTGGACACGTTGGGATTATATCAAATGACATAAAAGTTTGTATTAATTTGAGGGGGCAAAAGATTGTATTACAAATTGTTTACCTCTTGTATCTAATTGCACAAATGGAAGAAAATGCTGAAAGCGACATGGACATAGAAACTAATATTGATAATTCTAGTGCAAGCCATATCAACTTGGAGCCAAATGAATATCCAGTAGAAACAAACTTCAATAATACTAGTACAAGGCAGAGCAATTTGGAACCAAAAATTGTTATTAGTAACAATATAAATAACGAGCTAAATATCACTGACATACTGCTATGCAAATAAATTAAACTACTAACTATGGCATCCCATTTAATTCGTTAATTTCACATGTTTAATAAAAACACATGCAAATATGTTATCATCTAGTCTATCATATAGTATATCTTTCCAGTGATTCCTAACAAGGTAACATTTTCTCTAATATGCGGAAGTTACAAAATTTCTGTGCATTTTTTTGTCCACATATAAAAAAAATACAAAGCAAAAAACCTCCTATCTATTGTATTTTCTATGCATTTTTAAAACTGCATTTCTGCTCTCTATTCAATTGTTACTTTGTGCACACTTCTACGCACCTGCTTGCAACTTGCCTCGACTTCGTTACATCACAACCCATAACAACTTGCATCTTGCTCCTTACTACTGCTTCACTTCCCCACCCTCTAACCGCACTATCAATTCTTTCTGTCATTCCACAAACACTACCGCCATTCCTTACTCCTACTACCATCCTCCTACCAGCCACCACCCCTGACAACACCAACATCACCAACATACAAACCCACTATGCCAATGTCTTGGCCATCAACTACTATCACCTTTTACAACATACAAAATAGTCTTCTATCACTTCCACATCTCTGCATTCATTTTGTAACACACCTCTTCATAACACATCCTGCCATTCTTCATAACACACCTCTGCATTCTTTCTTTTCACTGCAACCATTACCCCTACTTCATCTCAGAGCACATATATAACCTGCCATCATCTCTTCTACCAAAACTGCCTACCCCGCCATCAAACACCCCCTCTAACTGTAGCTAGCGCCATAAAATAAAAAACTTCATTCTCCTTCATCACATACTATTGCTTCCATCAAACTTTTAACAACCATATCACTTAATCACTCTACTGCTTCCATTTAAACCATCATATTACTACTGCCATTTAAACTTCACCACACTTCTGCAAACTTCAACCAACACAACACTTCTACCTTCTTGCCTTACCCACTTCATATCCACTACACCATCACAGCAGTCTCCTTCACAACGACCACACCTCCACATTTCAAACTGCATTACTTCCCAGTCACTACCCTGCGTTACTTCACAGATTCACCTTCAAACTTCCTGTACAACCACCACAAAACACCTCCAGCAAATCTCCCCTCTCCGCTTCAACATACACAACAACTCCATCCAACCTCTAACATACCCAAACCACAATATCAAAATCCTTAACATCTCTGTGCAACCATACAACATCTCCTTGTTGATTAACAACTCCTGCCCACACCTTCAATACAAACCCATCATCTACAACAAACTCCTCCTTAATCCACTTCGAACAAACTTCGTCACCTCATTCTCCACCCTCCTCAAACAAACCCTGTATTCCAATCTCCACCACCATCTTTTGCAACCTCAATAGTTCACAACATCACTACTAAAGCCTTCACATTCCCACTCCTCATCTGTTTGTGCTACTCACATTCATACACTTCAACACAAACCCCTCCATCATCATAACTGTAACCGTCAGTGGAACCACACTGACCACCTCCTCCTCAAATACAACCACTTGCATATACTAGCATTCCATCACTCCATATTCACTTCTCTGTGCATTCCCACATTCCATTGCTTTCATTCCTATATTCCATCACTGCTCTGCAACTTGCACATTCTCTAGCAGCAGTTTCTCCCCATAAAACATCACAATCTCTACTTGTACAACACTTCATTACCTGATCATTCCACCTAACCACTCTGACTTGCTGCGACAACAACAAACAGAACCACCACAACTTCAGTCAACCACCCACACCTCACACCTAAGCAGCTACTTCATCACCACAGTCACCGCGTATCACAAAAACGATTCTGACGTGTCTCATACTCAATCAGCAATTTGTCTAATCATGTATCACTAACTCAGGTATGCTCCAGCAAACATTCTATGTGAAAATTTGAGTCATGAATCCACTTTGTTGTTGTCCAAGCGTTATGTCTTTAAATTGTAGCAATTGTCTTCAGCTAGATATTTTATTATGGTTTGCAATACATCATGTAATTTGTACAACCCATGGTATAATTAGCATCAACATGGTTCACTATTTCTTTCTATTTATGTATATACTGCCGATTCTTTACTACTAGCATACAGATATATGTTAAGCATAATAATGCTTAACTAAAAACTATTTTCCTGTTAGTTATACGAACAATATGCAATGATCAGTATCAATGGTAAATTATACCATGTTGTGACAATATGATCTGTATCAATGGTAAATTACTTGCAATGATCAGTATCAATGATCAGTAACAATATGAACAATGTGCAATGATAATGGACCAGATTGTTTCAACATAATAGGCATCAGTTTTATTTATGTTTGATGTGACAAAACATTTGAAAAAAACATAATAGGCATCAGTATCAATGATCAGTATCAATGCCTTGTATTTGAACAAAACATTTGAACTAGCATTCATACAATTTGTATAAATGCTTGGATTTAGATGATCTGATTCCGATGTATTCTAGGATTTATTTGCAGATAATCTGTTCAGTGTTGTGAGCAATATTAAAACTATTTTTTCATTTCATGCCATATACACCACACATAGTTTAATTATTCATGCGTCTGGTGAATTTAACAACCTAGGCTGGCAGTTCATATTTAACAAGAAAAACTTCAATATTGCAGTTTGTGTTTATGGCAATCAAAATATACTGTCACAATAATGCTAAATAAGGCAATCAAATTTTTACAATCGATCAGTAATTCATACTAAAGTAAAAATACTTACATAGGCTTTTGCCGCAGATGGAAGAACTTATCCAGATTTCTTATTTATATGTCCCGTCTTCCAAACTATTGTCCGCGTAACTTTCTCTTTCGAATTTTCCTTGACCTGCAAGAACAAATATTTTTAAACTAATTAACTATTCATTATTAATATTTACAAGAAATATTTTTTGTACTATTTCTTACCATTTCGTCGTAAACTCTACGGTATGATTTTCTTCCTAGTGTATGAGTGATAGTATTTTTAGCTTTGGCTTCGGCGTTTTTCCTACATTGCTCTTTTTTAAATCTGAATATTCATTATCTATAAACTTTTCCCACCATACTCTATCAATGTCCGCAGGACATTTAGTAATAGAAATATTCTTGGGTATGGTGGTCCCTCCGACTCTGAGCAATTTATTCCGCAAAGTAGACTTTACCGTACGATAATATCTTAGAAAAGTTTTTTCTAAAATTGGCCGAGCTAGATCGGGAACTATATCCACGTCAAATTCATTCTGTTTAACAAAGAAATTTTAGTACTAAGGATAAATCTTGTGCAAAACATAAATGACTAAGATGAATTCGTGACATACCAATAGCTCTTGCCACAAAATATTCTTGTAATAATCATCTACATTTCTCCACTCGTCATAGCCAATCGGTATATGACAATGAATTAGGGCTCCGCTTCTGGAGCTCCATTTAGCTTCATCTTTACCTTTAACACCCTCAAGATCAACACTTATTAAGTATTTTTTATCACTTGTATGAGGAGGATTATATGCTTCAAGCTCTGCATTTGTACAGTTAGATGCACTAGCATTGCAATTGTTCGACATTTAGACCTGCATAAAAAAGATTTTAGTATACAATGAAACTTAAAATGTCATTTCAAAGTACAGGCATGACATCTTCGCTGAATTCATTCAAAAAACATGCTTCAAGCTCTGCATTTGTACCTTTAGAGGATTTTTTTTTAACCATGCAATTGTACATTCAAAATCTAGTAAAGTGAATAAATTCAATTTAAGGAAAGAAAAATAAAATGTAAATGAATGCTACAATAAATAGGAACTGGTTAAAAAATCATCACACAAATATATCACACAACCAAGTACCAAGTATATCAAACAACACAAATATTCATTTCAAAATGATATCTATTTCATTTTAACACATTTCAATAATGGTCCTAAGTTGGCTTGTTCTTTCATAACAGACTGAAAATCGATCAGTAGTGTGTAGTCATTTATGTTGTCTGTCATGCGCTTCGAAGAACATCGAACAACGGACCAATCAGGATTTTGAGTGTCTTTTACATAGAAAACTTGACCTGCTTCGGTTGCTAGAATAGCTGGCTTATCATACTCTCCATCAGAATTTTTGAGCCTTTTCAAGTTCACTATCAACAAATGTGAATCGGTACAAATCTTACAACCATTTGTCTTATCCGCGATGTTTATCCAATCACAATAGAATACTACATGTTGAGAATCATAATAATCGACTTCTATGATATCTTTAATGATACCATACCAAGTAGTGTCATCGTTTGTAGGATTTATATCTTTTTCACTTGCAACAAATGTGGTGATTGCATCCATACAAACACCGCTATCTTGGGTCAAAAGAGTGTCGTCGTAATGTTGAGGAGAGAATATATATCCATTCACTCTATACTTGAGATAGCTTTTGGCTACCCACTTTGGACCACTAACATATTGCCACAACATTATGTTCATGCATTTTTCTTCTAGTAGCTGTTAGAAACAAACAAATTTGCATGACTAACATAAAAAGAACAAAACCTACAATTTTCATATTGAAATAACTTACCTTTTTGTGCAACTAATCAATAAATTCAGTTTGTACAACTACTTCTGCCATTGTGGTAACTTTTCTTTTACCACGAGACATACCTTCTAAAGAGGAGCGATATGCACTACAAATTAGATATTATAATGTGAATACATTCGCTATTTTATGTCATCAGTATTTATCATAATATGGAAAAAATTCATACCTGTAACATTCATCTCTCTCAGGAACATCGATTCTAAAAAGTATCCACCTTCGAATTTGAATACGTTGCATCCTAGTTAGCTTAATATATTTGCTTTCAATGATGGGGCGTTCATATATATCATCACCATCATCTAAAAAGGATGCTTGTGTAGAACTATGATTTCCATCACGTGGGTTCGGCATATATTCCATTGCATATCTAACTGATTCTGAAACAAGATATGCTTCAGCGATTGATCCTTTTATATAGCGTTTATTACCAGGTATATTTTTGCATTCTTTCATAGCCCTACACACATGTACACATGCACATATATTTAGAAATTTTCGTTTTGAAATAATGTTTACAAACCTCGTAAAAATAATATCTCACCTTTCAAATGGATACATCCATATATAGTTTGTAGGTCCGCATAGCAAAGCTTGGTCAGCTAGATGAACCATAAGATGAACACTTATATCAAAGAAGTCTGTAGGAAAATAATGTGCTAGCACACACAATGCCTCAGAAATCATATCTTTCGCGGCTTGAACATGTTCTCGAACTAAAATTTTCGAGCATATTATGTTAAAATACAAACTCACTTGTAAAATAGCTCGTCGTAACTCACGAAGCTTTGGATATGCATGTTGAACCATTATAGGAAGCAAGTATTGCATAAAAATATGATACTCATATGTTTTTTTTTATGTGCAAAATAGGTGGTTGAATAGTAACAAGGCTACCAAATATTGTCCCAAGACACGATTGAAGTTTGGCATCTTTTAGAACTTGACAACATTTCATTTTATGAATCTTGTCCCATGCAAACTTAGATCATTGATTTCCCTTGTCAAACATTAAGTTGATAAGATGCTCTGCAACATTCTTCTCCGTATGCATCACATCAATAGTATGTCGCACTTTATGACTACTCCAATAAATTAAGTCATAGAAAATTGACTTCTTATACCAAGACAATTTTTCTATTCACCATCTCCAACTATAAAGAAACTTTTATCGGTAGCTTCATATATCGTTCGCTTCTTATTCTTTGGTAATTTTTCAGGAAAATATTTTATACAATTAAGCTTTTCCAAAAGGGATGGTCCACTTAACCTTGTTGGCGGTTCTTTATCTTCGGTATCCTTATACCATCCATGTTTTATTAATCTATATGGATGGTCATCCTTCAAAAATCTTCTATACTTGGGATAAACAACCTTGTTACCAATGTACTCTGACTCAGTCCCCATAGCACAAACTGGACATGCTTTATAATCATGTGTTACGCAACCAGATAAATTTCCAAATGTTGGTAAGTCATGGATTCCCCATAATAGTATTGCCTTCATTGTAAACATTTCTCCCATGTCCATGTCAAAAGAAGCCGCTCCTTCCGTCCAAAGTTTCTTCAACTCATCAACAAGAGGTTCTAAGTATAGATCAATGTCTTGACTTGGTGCTTTCGGTCCAGGAATTAATAAACTTAGCATTTGAAATTGTGATTTCATGCATAACAAAGAGGGTAGGTTATAAGGAATCATACATACGGGCCAACAACTGTAACTATTGGAGAGAACCACATTCGGATTAAATCCATCACTAGCGATACCAAGCCATATATTACGTCCTTCATTTGCAAATTCTGGCCACTTACATTTGATTGATCTCCATTCGGCCGAGTCAACGGGATGGCGCATGAAATTCCAAGAAGGATCGGCATGCTTATGCCACTGCATTTTACGAGCTATCCACGGTATAGTGTACAATCTAGTCAGCCTTGGAATTATAGGGAAATGCATTAGAACTTTCCTCGGTTGGGTTGTCATTTTCTTTATGCCTAACGCATTTGCCTTATCTTTATATCTTGGTGTATGACAATGAGGACATTCTACTATGTTAGCGTTCTCTTTCCAAAATAACATGCAATAGTTTTCGCATGCATGAATGCTTTTTACCTTCATTCCCAAATCTTTTAACATTTTTTTCATGGTGGGATACTTGTCGGGTAATGTATTTTCTTTTGGAAGACATTTTTAAATAATTTCAACAATTCCGTCATGCTATTTCCTGACCAGTTAAATTCTTTTTTCAAGTTCTGAAGCTCAACCATTAAAACTAAAGTTGTAAGTCCATCTTCACAAGAAGGATATATTTTCTCATTTGCTTTGCTTCTATATTCATGGTACATTTTCTTAACATGTATCTCTTCAAAGTACACTTCACCGCTAGCCTGTGGCATATCATGCACTCTAAATGCATCATTAACGAGATTTCCAAGAGCGCCCTCAATAGGCTCTTCTACTTGCATTTGGACTTGAATAGGTAACTCTTCGACGGAATCTAACGCACGAGTCATTTGTACTGTAGCATTGTTTCTCTCTTCATGAAAGAACCACACATCATATGTCGAAAGCATACCAAAAACTATCAAGTGTTTCTCAACTGTTTCTATTGAGATTTTTTTAGAGTTTTTACACTTCTTACAAGGACACACACATAACTGGATATCTTGTGGTGAGTGTTGCTTTACAAAGTTGATGAAGTTCTGAACACCTTGCTTATATTCATCCTCATTTCTACATGCATTTTTAATCCACCCTCTTGACGTTTGTTTTGTCATAACTAAAATAATATATAATATTACGTTAGTGCCATATAGATTTGCAAAGAAAAATAATATATAATATTACGTTAGATAATCTAATAACATATTGGTTTATACATAAATGATCTTAAATATCATTCATATACAGATTATTGAAGTAAATACACGTATTTCGCTAGTAAATAAAGAAAAACAGTTATTTACATGACAATTCACAAAAGGATAACAATTTGTTTCAGCACAAGACAATTCACAAAAGGATACTAGCAGTGACCTTTATATGCGCAATTGCATTTGAAAAAAATACGTTTCGTTTTTGTGTGTATTTGATAGTGTCCATTTCATTATTTTTAATTTGCACTCGCAATTTGTGTTTACTTTCAATTGCGTTTCATTTGTCCATTTCAACTCAAATCGGTTCACGACCTTCTCCACAGTTGAGTGTATTACTGTTTTAGTTGTTGGCTATTTTTCCTTTTGTTGTAGTTACCGATTCTTGGTTTTGTTTCAGTTTTTCCTTTTGTTGTAGTCTTTGCTTTTGTTATCTATTTTCTTTCAGTTTTGTGCATTACTGAAACAAGTTTTCGGTTTTGTGCATTTCACCCATTTTTCATACAAACCCCTAACTGCTGCAAACAGTGCACACAACCCCATCCTCATCGTCACTACTACCTGCTTACTTCACCACTACTTCAACAACCCGTTGCAATCTCAACCAAAGCATCTTACAACTTCTTCACCTACAGCTCCCCCCACACTTCTACCTGTTCTCCTCCACATCTACCACTACGAAATTCACCACAATACAACCTTATCACCTTCTCAATCACAACACTGAACCACAGTTCACATCACCAAACACACTGCACATCCCCCATCAGATCAACAACCACCACAAACTGTCATTTTCCCCTACCGGCCATTGCAAACTTCATATTGCCACATCAACTTCCCTATTGCGCTTCATTACGCCATCGCCAAACCAATTGAAACCACCTGCTGCATTTTCTTACGGCTGCACCTCCTGAACCACCTCGTACTCACAAATTACTATCAAAAAGAAAACCAAACCGCTTCCATATAACCACTGATACACTTCCATTCCTCTTGCAAACCAATCAGGTCAACCTCACTATTGATCACTGTCGATCCACCACTTCAACATTCAACCTTTGTCAACATATTTTCTACACTCTCCAACCATACACTTGCTACAATAGTCTGACACAACTTCAACCCATACTTCATATTGTTGCATTCAAACTCCAAGCATTCAACTGATCATTTGCTTAACTCAGTCCACTAGCAATAGAAAAACAACCACACTTCTTCATTCCCATCACTCCACAAACCACCTGTGCTTGCATCATACTCCTCTCCACATGCTCCTCTACCTGCCTCAATTCTCACGGTTCCACAAATTGCAAACCATATCCATACTCTCTTCGTCCATACACTACTACTAATTCCATAAATTCAACTCAACTTCCTGCACAAACCACGACCTCTGAACAATCAATGACCATTTCAGCTTCGAAAGAAAAAAGATCAACCGCAAACCAAAATCTTCTTTCAACTCGAATCGCCCCAAAAAAGAATCAGCCGCCAAGCAAATGTTTCCTACTCTCACAGTTATAAGAAAATCGAACAAATATAAAATGTGGAACAAGATTACAAATCGAACAATTATAAAATGTGGAATGCGGGAACCCTAATTTTATACAAGATTACAAATCGAACAAATGTAAATCGAACAATCATAACTAAAAGAAAATACCTGATTCAAGGTTTGAAATCGAACAAGAGAGTTGCGAGAAGAAATGAGTTGCGAGAAGAACTGGAGAGTTGCGAGAAGAAATGAGTTGCGAGAAGAACTGGACGCGAGAAGAACTGGGGAGTTGCAAGAAGAACTGGAGGATGCGCGAATGGGAAAGCGGTAGAAGATGGTGATGGAACGCGGGAAACCTAATTAGATTAAAAACTAGACGGTCGATAGTGGAGATTGAAGGGAAAGCGTTAGAAAAACGCTGCATGTACAAGATTATAAAAGGAACCAATTTTTGGTGAGTTATTTACAAATTTACCAACTGTTCTAACATTTTTTGTGTTGTAAATTATAACTGATGTGTTGGAAAGTCTATAAAAAACATTATTTATATTTCCCAACACTTTTTTAGGTATCCTTACATTTTTTATTGTCACTAGGCTGTAACACTTATAAGTGTTAGAAATTAACAAATATAAAATGTTGCAAAATCACTATTTTGGTGTAGTTCCATAACCGATCCAAACACATAAAAACGAGATCATAAACATGATTATTCATTTTGATTAGTTGATTGGAGAATGAGATACTTTTCTAGCTTTAATTTTTTAGCTTATTCTTCAATTTAAACTCATCCTGGAGCTTTTTAATAGCCAGCCGAAATATGTAGGAGTTAAGAATGAGAAAGTGAAAGTTTATTTAGGTAAAGGAAAAGATATATACAAAGAAATGTAGCTCCATTTTCAAGTTTACCCCTAGGAAAATTTCCTTCTTCTTAATTTATTTAAGTCTTCTTGTTTTAGTTCATTCTTTTAGACATAAGCATTGGATTTTAATCTCATCTTCCTACTATTCACATTATTCTATTTAATTTATCCAATTAAATATCCCGAATAATTTTAATTAAAATTTGAGGTCATTACAGACTCTCCCTTAAAGAATTTCTTCCTCGAAATTCAATAAGGACAAAACAACAAGGATATAGCCTTGCAAGCAAAGCTAGTACAACCTACCACCCAAATTCTATATAAACCTATATAGAACATACCATCTAAAACAGCCCAGGAAAAATAGCCCTAATTTTGTCTTCTGTATTCCAAGTACAGTCTTTCACGTTGTCGCTCCACTGAACGAACACCAACTTGATTGTCATGTTGCTTAGCCTCTTCTCATATTTGGCCACAACACGAACTAGTTGCCTCACAAAAGTCATATCCGATTCTACCACTAAGTTCTCCAGTGTCGTCGGAGCGATAGTAGTTTCTGGATCATGAACATACTTCCTAAGATGAGAAACATGAAACACATTGTGGATCTTGGCCAAACAGCTCGGTAAATCTACTCGGTATGAAAGTCTCCCAACCCTCTCTGATATAGGAAATGGTCCAACATATCTTGGTGCCAGCTTCCCGGTCTTACCGAACCGAACCACACCTTTCAACGGCGATACCTTGATGAAAACTCTATCTCCAACTAAGAACTCTAGGTCCTTACGTCTTTTGTCTACATAACTCTTCTGCCTAGATTGAGCTTCATTCGTTCTATCCCGTATCAACTCGACCTTTTCCGTTGCCTCTCGCACCAAATCTGGACCAAGGATCAACCTATCTCCGGTCTCTATCCAACATACTGGTGATTTGCATGGCCATACATACAAAGCTTCAAAATGCGTCATTCTAATAATAGTCTGATAACTATTATTATAGGAATACTCCACTAAGTGTAAGTGATTCTTCCCAAGAACCACTAAAATCCAGCACATAAGCTCTCAACAGATCTTCCAATACCTTGTTGACTCTCTCTGTCTTCCCATCCATCCAAGGATGATATGCGGTACTCATCACGAGATTAGTGCCTAACACACTCTACAGGCTCTTTCAGAACTCACTAGTACAAAAAGCGTCTCTATCACTGACGATACTACTAGGAATTCCATGCAGCCTAACGATGTTCTTCATGAACAATTTAGCCAAAACAGCTGCCGTCCTGGTTGACCTTACCGGAATGAAATGGGAACTTTTTTCAATCTTCCCACTATGACCCATATACTTTCATTACCCCAGTTTGACCTTGGCAAGCTGTCAATAAAATCCATGGATATCGAGTCTCACTTCGAAACTAGAATATCCAAAGGCTAAAGCAACCCACTCGGCTTCTGATGTTCGACTTTTACTTGCTGATAGTTCAAACACTGTTTTACCTATAAGCCAACATCCCTCTTTATTCCTTCCCAGAAGAAACTTCTCTTCATATCCTGATATGTTTTGGTTCTTCCAGGATGAATCGTAAACTTCGATCGATGACATTTCCTAAGAACTTCCTTTTTAAGGTCTCCAACATTCAGAACACATAATCGTTCCTTCTTTCTCAACCAACCCCTGTGGTCAAGAATAAAATCCTTTAAATCATCAATCACGGTTCCAGCTTCTAACCTTCTAATTCTCTTGGTTAACACTGGATCTTCTTTCTGCATAGAAGCAATTCGTTCAATCAATATTGGTCAAACTTCCAAACAAAACATCATGGCAATAATCCAACTAGATCCAGCAGTCGACCTCAATTGCACACTGCAAGCAGCCAGTGCTTTCAAGTCTTTCCATTCTGCCAACATAGCTAACATCACATTCTGATGTTTCCAGCTAAGCGCATCTGCCACCTTATTTCCTTTTTTCTGGTGTATACTCGATGTTAAAATCATAAGCTGCAACAAACTTCAGCCATCTCTGCTGTCTCATGTTCAGCTCCTTCTGAGAGAATAAATACCATAGAGACTTATGATCTGTAAACATCTCAAACTTTTCTCCCAAAAGTAATGTCTCCACACTTTCAATGCGAAGATTACCACTGCCAACTTCAAATCATGAGTAGGGTATCTCACTTCGTGCGGTCTAAGCTGTCTAGAAGCATAGGAAATAATTTTTCCATTCGGCATTAGCACAGCACCTAATCCAGTACCACTTGCATTAGTGTAAACTATCAATCCCTGATCCCCATCAGGAACTACTGACATGGCCGCATTGGTTAACCTCACATTTGTCATACCAAACAAACTTCACATCCTTCCCAGTTAGCATAGTCAAGGATGCCGCTATCCACTAGAAATCCTTAATGAACCTTTGGTAATTACCTGCAAGTCCAAAAAGGCTTCTAATCTCACTTATCGTCCCTAGTCTTTCCAATTGTTAACATGTTCGATCTTATCTGGATCAACTGTTAAACCTTCCTCAAAAACTACATGACCAAGGAACTTCACTTCTTTTTTTAGAAATGAAACTTTGAGAACTTCACTTTCAGCTAATGTAGCCTTAGCGTCTCCAAAATTATTCTAAGATGATCTGCATGATCCTTCTCATTCTTAGAATATACCAAAATGTCATCAATAAAAACCAACATGAACCTATCAAATTGGAAAATCCGGTTCATCAAATTCACAAAAAAGCTGGCACATTAGTAAGCCTGAATGACATAACCAACCACTTGTAAGACTCATATCTGGTTCTGAACGCCCTCAAAGGAATACTGTCCTCTGCCTCTCTTAACTGATGGAAACCTGTCGTCAAATCCAACTGGAAAAACACTCTGGCTCCACTCAATTGATTGAATAAGTCGTCAATCCTCGGCAAAGGATACCTATTCTTGATCGTCCCCTCCTTCAATATACGATAATTGATAAACATCATTAACAACCCATCTGGCTTCTTCACAAATACCGCGACCGTTCCCCAAGGCAGACTGCTTGGTCGGATGAAATTCTTTCCTTCCAATTCCACTAGCTGCACCTTCAATTCCATCTTGGTTGATAACATTCTGTTAGGTGGTCTACTTACGGGTTCAGCTTCGATAGGAGATCTATCTGAAACTAGATAGCTCTTTTCAGTGGCAAACCCGAAACTGGTTCAAACACATCCACAAACTTTCTTGCTACATAAACTTGCTTCAACTCTGCTTCCGTTCTCATAGCACCCAATAACGCATAAGCATTTTCGCTCGAACTCCTTAATAAGTAAATAACTTGGTTATGGCTATTAGGGTGTTTCAATGATATTTCCCCCTCTTGGAAAAATATCCCAGCATAATATCTATTTAACCAATCCATACCAAATATGATCCTGAAATCCACGAAATCAAAAACATACAAACTGCATGCAAACTTATGACCAAACAAATCAAGTTCTAACGGGTCGTATCTCATTTCCAGAGTTGCATACCCTTCTATAGGATTCGCAACCCTTAAAGGAGTAATAAGGTATAAAGGTTCCAGGCATAAGCAATCAACCGAATACTGAGATATAAATGAGTGGATGCATCGATATCAAATAGTACCCTAATTGGAGTACTACGAATCTACTTTCCATCACAGTCTTTTCTTTCTAAGTAGCCGTTGGTTTAGAGGATGATGGTTCCAACGTATAGGCCTTTCCCTTTCCAACTTTGGCAGTCTTGGGACACTTGTCATTGTAATGCCCCATCTGGCCACAATTGTAGCACTTCACATTTGACCTCACTGCAACTACTCTTCCATCACTCGAGTGACACTCATTAACATAGTGTCCCTTCATGTCACACTTGTAACAAACAATATCAGCCTTGCTCTTCTTAGCTGCTACCCCCAACAGGGCACCTTTCTTTTTGAATAACTTCCGCTTCTTACCCTGAAAATTCTAAACATCGGCCGGTTTCCTCTTACCAAAAGTAGAAAGCATCTCTTCATTCCGAATAGCCATCTCAACAACAATATGACACAGATCCTGGAGGTTTGGCATGGTTGCTCTGGCGATCTCAGGATCCAACCCCCGATAAAATTATCAAACCTCTGAATGATAATATCCACAATAACATATCCGTAGGGGAACAACTCATCAAACTCTATAGCATACTCAATCACCCGAACTATCCCCTAGACTAAATTTGCAAATTTCCTAAGCAATGCTGACTTGTCAACCTCTGAAAGAAATCTTTCTTCGAACCTCCTTCGAAATTCATCCCAAGTCAGATCTTCCTCTGGCTCTCCCATGGTAATTCTGTTCCACCAAAACAATGATGCTCCCTACAATTGCCTTGAAGCAAGTCTCCTCTTCTACATATCCGTCAAGCCGGGATCTGCAAATGTCCTTTCACAATGCAATAGCCAGTTCTCCACTCCTATCGTATCCTCGTTTCCAAAAAAGGCTTCCCTCCAAGACTAGCATAATCCTTGCTCAGCTTGGCATAATTATTGCCAACCAGAGTGATCAGATTAGCTCCTCCATCATTCCCTACAACCACTCCTACAGCTGCTCCATCTTGCATCACATTCACGAAGAACTGATACATCATTCCCATATCAATTGGTGGAATCTCAACACCATCATTGGCATTTGCATCAGGGTTTGCATTGCCTGTCGACTCTGGTTGCTCCTAGTATTGGGTCAAATATTTACACGTGTTGCGGTGCGTCTTCCACCTTGATTCACACTTCCGTTTCCTACCTCCATATATTACTTCCCTACTACTTGAAATCCAATCTTGGTAAGATACAGAAGAACGGTCTAAAAGAGTAGGGAATACATACTTAGGTATTTATAGAAAAGCATACATACGTTATGACAATGCTTACCCAAGCCCAACCATATTTTAGATTCATTAGATTATACTTTAAAAATATTTTAAGGTTTAAATTCCTTTTTAAGTACATAAACCATGCTCTAATACCAACTTATAACATTCCGCTTTTGGAGGCTTAAAACTGACTGTTATGGATGCTGCAGTCATCCATAGGTGTTTTTTCTGAGTGACTGAAATCAGAATCTTGAAAATATTTGCAACGCAGAAATACAACAATATGAAATTTTTTGAAGTTCAATAAAATAGAATTTCTCATTTCTTATGAATTTCAATTTAAGATTTAATTGCATAATCCCAGACATTAACTATGTTCAGATCATATATACATATACAAAATACGATAAGAGCGACATATGAGGATGTCCCCTTATGATAATTAGAGAACTAATAAATATAAACTTACAGTTCTTAGTACACCACATCGAAATACACAAAATAGATCCTATATAACTAATACTATCTCAAGCACGTCTCCGGAAGCTTATTCGTCAAAACCTAAAAGTCTCACACTCTCAAACTACTCAAATTAATTTTGAGTACCCGTGAGTTTGTGAGAAAACACAAACTTCGAATCAGACAATGAGTCTGGTATGAATAATCTCCTATCATCTCTTATCATAACTAGATAACTAGTAAACCATGCCACTTAGCGGAACGAGTTTTTCCCTCACCAGTATCCCAAATAAACATCCAAATCATTTACTATGCCCCTACACCCAAAATGATTAGTCTTAACATGATATGAAATAAAGCCATAAATCATATGTATTGGATATCTCATCCATCCATTTATTAGATATCCCATCTACAAGAAATTTATTAGATTTCCCATCGAAAATCTTTAAAATGACTATCCGTCATAATTTGATATAACTATCCATCCCAAATCCATTTAAAATAAATGCAGATTATCCATCGTACATTGTTTTATAAAAGACGGTGTGAGCTATCCACCGCACACTCCATAGTTTTCCTAGGATGACTATGAACCATTGGGTGCCAAATCCCAAGGCTAACCACCTCCGGCAAAACATTCTTTGCTTTAGAAATTTGATGTGAGCTATCCACCGCACATTCCATGGTTTTCCTTGGTTAACCGAGAACCCATCACTTGGCCGAAAATATCACGATTCCTATGATTAATTATTTTCCCCAAGTATACCACCTGCCTGACCTTAGTAGCCCCAATTAGGTTGAATTAAATAAAAACACATTGACAGCCCCAATGTATATTTTCAAAAGCATATTTCTGTTTGTAACCCCAAATTATCTAACGAAAACATTAAACTCACCCCGATGTACCCAAGGTTTTATAACATTCATTTTATATAAGGATCCCCCTTACATATTCAAACAAAGATAAGTATTTTAAGCTATTACCCTTCGAAATAACCCCTTCATCTTAGCAAAGTTTTACTTAAGAAAAAGGGCTCAAAACGGCCCTTTAAAACCCTTTGAATGAAGTCCCATTCGAAAGCAAATAAACATCCAAGTCAGCCCCTTTAAGAACCTTTTAAAATCAAACCTTTCAAAATCAAGACCTTTTGAAATTAGAACCTTTTGCAATCATTGAAGATAACCCCTTCAAAACCTTTCGAAATCAAACCTTTCGAAATCGAACCTTTCGAAATAAAAAACCTTTCGAAGTCAAACCTTGCGAAATCAAACCTTTCGAAATTAAAACCTTTCGAAATCATTGAAAATAGCCCCTTAAAAAACCTTCACAACAAACCTTTCGAAATCATTCAAAAACAATGAAGTGTTGGTGTTGGAACCAACCCTTCGAAAGCATAATTTCGACCATGTTGGAAGGTTAATCCTTTGGCTTCCCGAAAGGTTTTAAAACACCTTTTTGAAAATAATAATAAAACAATACTCTTGAAGGTTGAAGCTTTCGAAGATCCCTTTCGAAACCCTTCTTGAATATAAAATTTTAGTCTTTTATCTAATGATAGAGTCGAAGGACCCCCCTTCAACTTATTCGAAAACAATTTTTATTTCAATCTGAAAGAAAAAGAAGCAGCCTCCCCATCCCTTCGCCCTTTTCTTCCCTTCGACCTCGTGCCTACCTTTCGACTTTGACGGAGGGTAACCGTTTACCTTCTGTCTTAGGCGAAAGGTACCTTTCAACTTCATCGAAAGGATAAACGCGGGCTTGTTGGAGTCGAAGGCAGAACCGAGCCCATTGAAAGTGATGTTTTTATCTTGTTTGTCTAATTTTGATTGGCTAAGGATCTTTCTCCTGTACTTTCAAATAGTAAAAAGTATGCAAAAGTTAACCTTTTTCTCAAAACACCGTACTTCTTCCTCAATTATTTCCAAGATCAATTTCCTTCCGAATTTAAGTAATTTCGGAAGCAAATTTTTAGTTTAGCCTTTGAGCTTAAATAATTTAATTACCTTAGTAAATCAGTAAGGAAAAATTCCAAAAAATAACCAAAAATATGATAAATCATATACTTCAACGTATACAAATTTCGAAGCATACGAAGATCGAAACAATTCGAAATTTAACCAAAACTGAACAAAAATGTGTTAATTAACCAATTAACATTTAAAACACCTATGTCTTATCCAAATAAAAGTTTAAATGGTTATATCCTAACCAAATTCACAAATATGAATCGGTATAACCATAACCGATCCAAACATATAAAAACGAGATGATAAACATGATTATTCACCTTGATTAGTTGATTGGAGAATAGATACTTTCATAGATTTAATTCCTTAGCTTATTTTTCAATTTAAACTCTTCCTGGAGCTTTTTAATGGCTGGCCGTAATATGTGGGAGTTAAGAATGAGAAAGTGGAAGTTTATTTAGGCAAAAGATGAGATATATACTAAGAAATGTAGCCCCATTTTCAAGTTTACCCCTTATGAAAAATTCCTCCTTCTTAATTTATTTAGGTCTTCTTATTTTAGTTCATTCTTTTAGACACAACCATTGGATTTATTGATCTCATCTCCATACTATTCACATTATTTGATTAAATTTATCCTATCAAATATCCCAAATAATGTTAATTATAATTTGGGGTCATTACAAGACGCCCTTCACAGACGAATCGTGGATGTCCGACTACGTAGATCGTTTGCTGGTACTTTTTCCATCATGGCCTTCTAATCACTTCTCTGTCACCGTGGACGCTTCCTTTGTGGACGCTTCCTTTTCGAGTATATGGTTTATTTCAAATATCCTGCGAGAACAATATCCCAATTTTATCTATGACTATAAGTAAAATTCAACCATTTCAGTTCCTAGCAATCAAGTTAAATCTAATTATAATATAATATTGAACCATGATATATTTAGTTTTTATTATATTTCTAGCATTAATTAACATATACACTTAAAAAGAACATTTTTCCTTTTTTCCATCATAGGGGATGTATGTTTTACTACCTATTAGGCTTATTAACAACTCTTTTTCTTCGATGTAGTATAAAATTATATGAGTGCTCCGCTTTTGGGCTCATTTTCCTCAAAATTGAATTTTTAGACTCTTACATTTTCATAATACAACCCTTAACTAATCCTTGTCTCATATGCTCCACTTCTGGTGGCTCCTATATGTGAACGGCATTATTTTCGATAAGGGCATGTTAAAATTGATATTTTATAACTATTTTTCTATTTCTTTTATACTTGATTGCTGGACATTAGGAATATATGCTTTTTATGGTGAATGGTTGTTGTTTATATTGGGTTATAGTTATAATGTGTTTAAGGTGGGTAAATTTCGTATAAAATGGCATAAAATGGCAGCTTGTTGCCGTATTAGTTAATTTCGACAATGCGTGTTTACCTATTCACCACTTGTTTAAATTAATAAAGAGGAATTTTGATACACTGAAATAGGGACCCCACTGCAACATTTTAGATTTTGTTGTAGTCCCCATTAAACAAAATATCTCATTTAACAAAATTTGGAATCCCAATAACAATGACCGTCATATCTATCTGCATTTGTATTCGAAAATATATGAAGTACGAAAAAAGAACAACGATATGATAATATCCGCATTCGAAAATTATATATCTGACTATCATCAAGATAGAAGTTGAGATTATTCATATTTTACTATAAATAATAATTGATAACTACTGCTTATCACGGTAATAATTCATATTATGCATATATATACATACATATACATACATACATACATACATATATATATATATATATATACAGAATTAAATATTTGCTATCCAAACGTGATTACTATCATAGTAATTTTTTATTTCTTGTATTTGTGTTATCATTATTATTGGAAAGAATTTACGTTGAACCAAGGAATTAATTTATTATTTTTGACTTTATTAATTATCAGCAAAGTGGATAATATCAAACATCTGTCCGCATCTGAGGATACAGATATCCAATATACGAAAATGATTTCGGATGCGAATGTGGATATGACACTATCCACATCTGAAAGTATCTGTTGACGGGCCTAGAGTACCATGTAAATACATATATAGTTTAACTGATGATAACATACTCTATGCAATCAAGTTTTTTTTATTACAGATGGAGGGTGCGTTCTTTTTTAAATGAAAGGAACATCTGAAAGGGATATTTGAAAGTGGTATGAACGGAGAATGTTTAACAGAAGAAGAACACGTTCTTGTGTCACGAAAGGAGCATATGAAATGGGTATTTTAATTGTTTTCTTATGAATATTTTTTGTTATTTTTTGTTATATGGTTTTTTTGCTTAAGTAGTTACATAATATAACTAAAAAGACATTTTTCATTAATCACTAGAAATCGTAATTAAAACACGAATAAAACTAGAAATACAACATAATACAACGATAATAAAATAATAAATAAAAATATCATAATACATTGAAATAAAAATAGATGTCAGGTGGTGTGTAGGGTGATGGGTAAGATGGAGGATAGGCAGGCGGAAGAGCGTTCATATATTGCTGGTATTTGATTGTGTTGCGAACATTTTATCTGCAACCCCATGGAATTCTGAGTGTCATCATCTCCCAAAGAACTAAATATTTATCTGTTCTCCTGAACATTGAGTAGTGATATTGCTTCGGAAAGTTGAATTTTTTTCAAACTTCTTCACACAAGCAGGAACATCCTTGAAGGCCGTAGACGGGCAAGCAGATTGTACACTTGGACTAGGATTAAGGGAGGGCTATTCGCTTCAGTACGATATTTCTTCAAATTTCTTTAATATATCATATTAATAATCTCAATTATCTTCATGTGATCTTCCATTTTCTTTCTTCTGCTACGAACTTTGAAAGAAGAGCCTCCATCATGCGCTGGTTTAGCCTGTTATGACGGTTGCGTGTTGAGGTCTTCAAAAGGAGTATAAATGTAATGGCTCGTTTTTCCATACCCTTTGTATCGATAATTAACCACACGTATTCAATTCAAATTACATGAATAAGCGGATCATTAAGGGTGGAAAGAAAATACAGATAGAACAGAATCTCACACGAATGGAATAACATATATTATTTTAATAATAATCTTTGCAGTGGAAAATTTTAAAAGTCAATATTAGAGTCTAACCTAGATTCAGCCTCGACAGTTATAAACCTCTATCCTTACAAATGCTAAAGACAACAAAATGAATGTAATAGATGTAGCAGATAATAGAATACGTCCATACGTTGATGAAGATCTCCAACTCTCCTTTGGAAACTCCAACCGTCTTCAACTAAACCTGAAATTTCTTGGATCTGACCCGAGTATTAAAAATATCCAGATCAAGCTTAATAAACTAGCGTGGGATACTCGAAATTTTAAATGCACAGATCATGACGATGATATCAACTTCTTTGGAAAAAAAGGTATCTCATAAGACCACGCCCACACATAAATACGGACGGACTTTTACCTTATGATAACAAAAACACTTTTATATCAAAATAATTTGATATTATCTTTAGTGACATTCTTTTGGAAAACATTTTTCAAATAAACTTTTTCAAATAAGGTATCAATACTCAGACTAAGTCTAAGGTAATATATCCGGGCTGGGTCAACAGAATATACCAAACAAAATATATGATACCAAAAAGGAGTAACTGAAATGTTTGCAAGTCATGACTGCAATTTTGAAAATATAATCAAAACCTAAATCTCATATTGGGGTTGGATTTCCAACATAATAGGGAACTGGTGGCCTTTCCTCCAATCCACGCATAACAAACATAGTTGTCGCGGTGCCTTAATCGCCTTTCTCAAGCTAGTCACTTGGAATTGTACTTGCTATACTACCACGGATAACAGGTAGTTCTCTATTTTTCCCAAGCTAACCACTTTATCAAAATGGGGCAATAAATGCCTTGAGGGACGTTTCGCCCGAAGAGCCCAATGTATTGGACACCACCATACATACTCAATTATTCAAAATTTGTGTCTGTCAGACCACATAGTGTCCCATATCATCTTACATGATGTGAGGCTAGTGAGGCTAAGCTCAATTTCTTCAAAGCCACGCTTTTCATAAAAAACCACGCTTTGATCATAACAGGTTCCACTTTGAATGTCACATTGTCGTTCCACGTCACATGACTGATTTCTATAAAAGTATAATTTCCTGAGCGCATATGCCTTGGGAAAGGATGTTAAACTAAGAGAAGTTGCCTTCTTCTCCACTGACTGATATACATTTACAGAAACCACTCAAATATGATTTGGAATACAATGTCAAAAAAACATCGATATAAGTTCATTCTGGGACTGAACGAAAGCGAAGGTACTCTCCTACTACCACTAGTAGCGAGTAGTCCTTATATCCAAAAAGTCTCCACAACGAGGAGACCATAACTATAAAATACTCTATAATGGAAGCAACCTAGAGCATTTTAACAAGAAGTCGTCACGCTGTGAAGCTCCTCGTCTTCAATAATCATAATCTTCAACATGTCTTCACTTTTAAACATATACATTGGTTTGAAGTGGTTTTCGGATAGGGATCGCCCAAATCCAACCCCATTTCCTTCAAGGCCAATTATTGCTTTATAAGATGTTAAGTTCATATGTGGATATCAATCATCAGTCAATTACATCATCTTTTATTTAAATCAAATATCTTCCTTAGATATATTCTTTTCAATTTATTCTGTTTTCTTTTCAAAAGTATATGGAATCACTAAACCTCATTTATTAAATCATTAGATTTACTTAAACCTTCCTTAAATCCTGAAATAATTCCAAATAATTTTCTCTTTTACTTAGGAAAATCTTTCCAAATCACTCATTAAATCTTAATCAAAGATTTCTTATATTCAAGTTATAACTTTTAATTTAGGGAAAATATTTTCAAATCATTCATTAAATCTTAATCAAATATTTCTTCCTTAACTTCAAATCATATTCTTGCAAATATAAGATTTTCATAACAGAGTACTACTGCCACCTTAGATATGGTAAATTTCACCTCTAGGGACTAATGGAAAATAATCCTACATCATGAAGATCTTCATCTTCAATAATCTTTGTCTTCAATGATCTTTATCTTCAATATATTTTATTTAGAAAAATAGTTTGAAGGGATTTTTGGATAGGAATCAACCAAATTCTATCCCAGTTCTTCGGATAGGAATTGCTCCAATCCGATCTCGGTTCCTTCGTACCAATCATCGAATAAAAAGTGTTTAGTGGTTAATTAGCATTCAAAGAATTTGTTTTTTTATCTTTGAAAAAACTTAAATACGATCTTTCAGAGCGTTCGTGCTTTCCTTTCGATCTATTCCACCCCTTGCCTAAAAAGAGAAAACATAGACTAGGTAAGTTTAGGGCACTGGTTGCTTCATCCTTAACCTTAGCTAAACACCTTATTTTATCGGATCTCAAAAGCGGGATAAATGTACTAGTCGTTTCCGCATACTCAGTTATTAACTTTATTTTGGAATTAATTATAAGATTCTAAATTATCTTTTAAATTCTTAATTTTCCTTTTAAAAACATTCATAATTGATTTTAGAAAAAATCGTTCAGTTCATACCTTGTTTTAAAAAGTCGTAGCAACGGCAGTAGAAAAGTGTTGCGGAAAGTGCTTTATAAGCTTATTTGATTTAAACAACTTTTTAATATTGAAATTAGTGTTTTCCGTTTCAAATCTTTTTCAAACCATTTTAATAGATTTATCAAATTTATATCATATTTTTAATCATTTAAAAATATTATTTATAAAGAAATCTCTTTTGGATTTCAAATTGCAAAACCACGATGTGTTTAGAAAGTTGTTTTGGACATATTTCAAACTCTACTTGATGAAAATTTGATTTTCTTTCTTCATTGGAAAAATATTATATTTTGGCCCAGAGAATTTTTATTTCGAAGAAATCCAACTTATAAATCATTCTCTAAGTTAATTTGAAGTTACGGGTTGAAATTTACGAACTACCGCTACGCGACGCGCTCGATTTGACCAATTTTGTGAATTGTTTCGGGACTTGTCTGAAACACTTCAAATTTGTTTTAAACCATATTTAAACTATTTTAACTTATTTAAAACAATATTTTCATCATTTCGAACTCATTTTTTATTTCATTTCATATTATAATAACATATTATTATAATATCATTTTCAATCTTTTTAGATATTTTGAAATCATTAAGAGGCTAAATAATTTTCATACGCACATTTGTGTGGATTGAATTCTCATTTAATTAACTATACTTACTAACCATTTCTCTTATCGTTTATCAAACCAAGTTATCGTCCGTATCACAAACATATAATTAACCAATTTCGCATTCGAGTTATCAAACATTCAAACAATTTATTCAAGGGTTTTAATGGACATATTAAAATATTTATAAGGATAATTTAACTTTGAATAAATATTGAGTACTCGCCTTTAAACAAATTGTTATTCCTACAACATTCAATATCATACAACACTTTGCTATTTTTTCAACTTCAACCAATTTTGAAAAATTCGGCAGAGCTTTCGAAGTACTTCAAACTTTTTTCTACTTCCTTGAAATGAAACGGGCGGCACTTTTTCTCTTTTTCTTGCACCAGACCTTTCTAACTTGCTCCTCCCTCCTCCATAGGTTTGGTCTCCTTCTATTCCACCCCTTCCTCCATCATTTCTTCACTTATAAGATGATAAACCATTTAATGATGATACAAGAACTTTGGCAAAGTTTGGTGGTGTTTGGAGTCGATTTGATATGATTTCAAGAAAGGTTAGTAAGAAAAGTGAAGAGAAGAAGACATTAAAGCTCTAAGAAAGAAGAAGAATAGAGCTTAAAAAAAGGAAAAAGAAGAAGAATGGAAAGTGCGTTGAATTTGTGAAAAAAGTGGTAGGTATTTATAGAAAAAAGTTTGGAATACAGTATTATTATGTAAAATGACTAAAATACCCTTTACTTACTTTTTAAGCGACCTTATTTTTTCAACACTTAAGATCATATTTCAAATCTTCACTTTATGTCATTTCCATTTAAGTATTAAGTAAAGAAACTAATAATTATGTTTGTTTGATTTGATGTTTACTTTTGACTTTTATAACACTTTTTGTCCTTTTATGCTTACTTTTTGTTAATTACATTCTAGAATTTTCTAAGTATGTTTAGCAAAAGAAAACTTGATTAGTAAATTAATTAATACTTATACTATTTGAATATATATTCCTATATAAGAAAATAAAGGTGCGACAACGTTGCGACAACTTTTAATCGACGAAACGTTGATTTTTGACAAAATGTTTTATGACGTTTTAGACTATTTTTATGTAAACCAAATTTAAAAAAATAATTTTGTATAATGTTATTTAAAAATATAAACACTCATAAATTAATTAAAATAATTTATTTAACCATTGAAACTTATTTTTCTGAAATCAGCATTTTGTCACTTTTGTCGATATAGGCAAATGTCACTACTTTTTTTTATATACTTCTCTTTTCAAATTCTATCTAATATTGTTTGAATCATATAAACTTACCTAATATATATTCAAAATCACTTTAAATAGTATATTTTAAAATGGTCAAATTCTGGGTTGTTACAATAAAATCCATTAAATTTGCATGTTTGATCGAATGTCCCGTTGGAAATTTTTTCTAGAGGAGGAGAACATTGAGTCTTGACTTGTTCTTCTATGACACCGAATGTGGAAACATTCTCTCCTATTTCAAAAGTACCTTGAAAAATTTATTGCAGTGCATATGCATAACAACCCGCATTTTCGACCCTTAAATGTCTATACTAATACATCCAGGTATTCATGTGCCGAGCATCCAAGTGCCGAAAGATAGATTATTACGGTAAATAAAGAGAAAAGGAGCAAAGAAGAAAGTACATAACATCATAATCTCATAGCGGAACGATAATATATAATGCAAAAAGACAGTACAAAGTGTTACTTTAAGATACATAGCATTCCAAAGTCATAATCCTAAGTACTATCATCAGTCTGAACAGTTATAACATCATGTCCTCACAATTTTTAATATATAAATACTAGTAGTGCAGTAGAAATAAGATACATAACTATATACAAACAGTAGCAGAAATAATAGATAACTGGATAACAGTGAAACCTCCTACTCCACGTCCTCCAAAATACGTCCATGAGAACCTAGACAACGTGGCTACTCAAAACTTAGAGTACCAAAGAATTTGAGTGAAAAAAGAAAAACTCTAGGTCAGACATGAGACTGGTGTGTGCAAATTCAAAACATAGACTGGTGTGTGCAAATTCAAAACATATGCTTTTATGAAAAATAAAGCTATCTTGTAAGGCCAGCAACACATAAACATGAATAAGTTTTTACCTTAAGATAACCAAAACATTTATACTTAAAATCAGAGATATTATTATTAATGTCTAGGCTTGCAAATAAATATATAACATAACTGAAATGCTTGCATTTCAAATTCCAGTATAGGCATAACTAATTCCGTAAGGCACGTATTAGAAATTGGATTCCAATAATGGCAAGGCAAGGGAGCACCTTTCGTACAGTATATCTCTAGAGAAAATGTATCGAGATTACAAATACATTGCACCTTTATGAATCAAGACCAGCCTACCTCTTTCTGGATAGCACCAAATATGGTCTCCCCTCGGTTGCGATCAACAACCATACCGGACCTGAAGCATACATAAATCTATAAATACCGATCTAGATTAGACGATGACCATTCTCTAATGTGAGCGACCCACATAGCCCTATGGCATAACTCGTGTTTTAGTCTTTACTGGCAGTGAGGCTAGAGGCAATGATTACCATTTTTAGCAAATCTATCTTGAAATGCTAACACTGTCTCCAGGCAATAATGCAATACCAGCATTCATCCATACAATTAATTCCGAGATCGAACAAACACACTAATCTTACTATCTTCCATTTTGAAATCACCCTCGGGATAGACAGTACAACTCCATAACATATTTCACACTGATTCAGAACATGAAGCGTTTGTTAGTTTGAAGTGGTTCAGATAAACCATACTTATTCGAAACCGATGTCTCCAAACTAAAGCGATGAATTTTCGGCTAAACCATTTTTGGTTCTTTTAGAATGCGAACAAATATAAGAGCCCCCTCTGGGGAATCTTGAACATACATTGTTAGAAGCGAACTATATTACATAGGAATGAGTCCTCACTAGAGGATCTCAAATCGTATGAAATCGCGAAGCTTTTATATACTTCCTAAGTGAAAGTTGATCAAGTTATCAATAATGGACAAACCACTATCTGGAGTATGTATATATTTTGCATATGGAAAATCAAACATCATGTACTTAATAGCACCTTTTGATTTCAACCTCGTACTATCCGTCGATTAACAATGAGGTCAGACAAGTTAGAGTACTATTCTTGCCATGATGACATTTTTAATTCTCACAGATAGAAACAAGTTTCCATAACTCGAAATTTAGCATCAAGTATAAGACAAAGTATCTTCCATATACTTAATTAATCATGACCTATTTATAGAAATTAACTCCCTTATACATATCACGTCTTCGACATTTGGACTTCTCTATCTCTTGCCTAGAATCGAAGCCAAATATGTCAAGGCACTGGTTGCATCCGGTCTTGCCTTAGTTAAAGCACTTCGATTTCGTATCACACAGATAGAGGAAAGTCTACTCATCAGATTTTAGTGTTAAATATAAGAAGACTTACTTTCCATAAACGCGTCAACATTTTAGCACCATATATTCTTTTTTTATGTTACATAATGGCACAGACAAAGAAATCCCTTATTTAAGACAAAGTCTTTTAAAACAACTGGAAACCAACTTCGTAAACTAATTTCTAGTCTTCGATTTCAAAATAGCACCATTCATCGGCTGGAAATGAAATCGTTAAAGTTGGGGTATTATTACCTCTCAAACCTTGACTCGATATTCATTTTTTAACTTCAAAATAGAAACCAGTTTCCATAGCTTGAAGTCTAGAAATTAAAATAGGATCCTAGAGTTTCAATATACTTGTCGCTAGAAATGTATTTTTCAAAATTACTCATTTAAAACAAAGTTTGATTTAAAAGGAAACATCTTTTCTTTATAAAAGCAAAATATCTTTTTAATAAATAAATTCCAAACCACTTTAAAAATATTTGTAAAAAGTATTGAAGACAAGAGTCGAGTTCGGAAAAATCACTTAAAACATTCTTATAAAAAATAAAACAGTAAACCACTTTTAAAGAAACAAGAGATTTTCAATGTCGCTTAAAAACAAATCATCAAAGTAGGTCAACTATCAACAACATCCACTTCATTACATCATACATAGCAAGTAATAATGTAAAGTAATACTATGGTGATGAACTCCTTAGAGTCCCTTTATTGTACAGTCTCCTGTTAATCCTTGCATATACGCACTTCGTAGTGTATCGTTGCGACCTATTCGCTATGACTACTTCAAAATCCATCATTTTAGTTGTCCCCTATCTAAACCCTACATATCATCTGCTTTCAAGTGGGAACCAATCCAAACAAACAAGAATGCATATTATATACATATGTAAATACAACATGAGCAAAACAATGTATAATTATTAAAACAAATTACTTCATTTTAAAGTTGCTTTAAAGTGAGTTTAACTCACTTTTAAATTACTCAAATCAAACCAAAAATGCAATATTTCCTTCAGTTGACCTCGGCAACAAACAAGGACCAATTTCCTTTTGAAGAACTTGACAGAAGAACTCTGGGGAAGCTTATTTGCTCACGCAAATAGCCTAGGGAGGATTTTGGTTTCGGTTTTGGAAGAATGTGATGCAGAGAGTGAAGGAAATTTTTTTATGAACTTATTTATGAATTTAGAGGAGAGAAATGAAGTGTTTCTTTATGAATTTTACTTAAGAAAATGTGGAGAGCACAAGTGGGAAAGGGAGTATGAAAATGAAGTGAAAATGTAAAAATAAAGAGAGAGTCTTTTATACAATTTGTGAAATGCAAAAAGACCAAATATACCCTTCCCCAATTCAAGCTACACCTTTCCTTTAAAAAAGAAACTATCCTTCATTAGCATATGCATCACACTTCCTTTAGGCCTTGCCATTACTACCTCTTCTTTAGGTACTTCTTTAGTACTTTTCTCATTTAAAGTGAAAAGAAAAGTCTTTCTCTTAATTATTTAAGTATCCTCTAGAATGTGTTTTAGCTAAATCTATTTAATTAGTAAAATGTTTTTCTTATTTGTATGAGTGTGTGCAGATATGTACACTAGTGTGGACAACAAGTTCCAACACATTTGTTCGATGAAAAGTCGAAAGTCCAAAAAATAATTTTCGGTCACATTTTCAATCTTTCTCCGAACTAATTATTTTTGTAAAAAAACTTCAAAATAATTTTATTAATAAGTTATTAAGTCGTGGCAATGGTGGATTCAGACTTCTCGTATGAAGGGGAGTATATGGTGGTCATTTGGCATGGTGCAGCTGCAAGATAGGAAACATGACATTGGCTTTATCGCACACAGTGTTACAGGTCACGATTAACTGGAGTTGGCCGAGCTTGGACTTTGTGGGTGGGATGCAAAGCTTATGTGAAGTGGAGTCTGTCAGTGTAGGCGGCGTGCAATTTCGTGGAGTATTGCATGAGTTAGAGGAGGAGATGCACGGCTTGGAAATGTGCACATTTCATGCGTGTGCAGGGTTTGATTTGGAATTGGGGAAAAAAGGGTTTAAGAGTAATTAATTAGTTAATTAAGTATTATTTAATATTTTTAATTCAAAACCTTACAAACTCCATAACTATTGTATACGAGGTCCAAATCGAACGCACGTTGCGCTCGTAGAAGTGTTATCTATCATTGGAGCTGATTTTGTCAAGTTTGAGCAAGTATGATTTGGAGCTAAAATCAAACGTCATTCGTTTTTAGATCGAGCAGGAATGCATAAGCGTCAGTCGAAATTTTAATGAGTTAACTCACCTTTGGATGAACACAATGATATATGTGTTGATATAAATTATTATTTGTGTGCTTGAATGATTTCTTTATTCAGTTTGGTTGAGTTCCCGATTTGGAAAGTGAAGACATATAAAATGATATACAAATTCCTCACCACTGTTGATTTTAATTTCATCTATATACTTCTGTATAAACTACTGAATGTAAAGCTTGGTAGCTTGGCCATATTGGATATGATTTTTACATGTTGACAAAAGGTTGAACTCTTGTAGTTGTGAATTTATGGAAGCACTTGTTAAGTGCTATGGTGGCTATATGCCTCATTATAGTATTTTGACATACTATTATTTGCTGTTTTGATTTGAAATACCAATTTTCATTCGAAGGATGATTTCAAATGCGACTTTTGGAATTTTTTGGGCATTTTATTTAGAAATGGTTTTTAAACTTCTCTTTTTACTCCAACCTTTTTGTTAGTCTCCTCAAATTTATGGAAATGTTTAAAAATATTTCAAAAAGTATTTGTTTTACATAAAAGTTAATATAATAACGAATGTTTATTATCAACAAAACAAAAGGGAAAATTTATCTTTTATAATAAAGTAATTATATTTTTAAAGAAGGTAGAAATATTTCGAAATAAAAATTTATGAAATGCTTTATATAAAATGTTATATGAAAAATAGATTTATAAATGGTATTTTATAAATAATAGAATAGATTTATAACCGATATTTTATAAAGAACGATATCATTTTAATAAATTAAAAAATAAATTACACTTGTGAATTTATAGTGATATATGGAATGATCATTTTATGGAAAGTATTTAATCCTATCTTGAAACCAAAGATTGGTGATAAGTATATGAGATTTAATATAAGGAGATTTATAAAAGGAGTTTTATAAACAGAAATGAGATATATAGAAAGAAGTTTTATAAGTAGAAAGGAGATTTATAAAAAGGAGTTTTATAAAAAAAATGAGATTTGATTTCTATAAATGATCATTATAACTTATAGTGGTAAGGAAAGTATTATTTTTATACTCAACAACAAATTCTAAGGTTGGAAAACTCGTCTCTATCTGTGAGAGTTTGAGAATGTACGTCGAGGCAAGGATATAGTATGCTCACTTGTCTGACTTCATTGTTAATCGAGAGATAGCACAAGCTTGAAATCAGGAAGTGTTGGTAAATATATTTGGTCTAATTCCCATACAATCCATTTACTAAAACCAAAAGTTTTTTGGGTATAATTTTAACAATGTTTTAAGGGACATTTGTTTTAACACAATTAAATATATTTTTTGGGAATGAAATCTTTCTTAATGCTTTGTGAGTATACTCATACCGCTGTGATAAGTATATAGATACATTTTCTAAGTTTTAAAAGTATTGTATTTTGTGAATATACTTATACCGATGAGATAAGTATATGGATGTTTTTTCAAGCATTGAAAGAGTACAAATGAATAGTGAATGGGTAGTAAACACATGTATATCTTTATAGAAGTATGTTAAAACAAGTATTTACAAAGTGATTTTAATTAATGAAAGGATTAATCAAAGATGCTTAGTGGTTGCTTATGTATTTAATCATGCTTGGTTTCTATATGAAGTTAAATCTCTGATTGGATTGTTGCTTATTTGATAGTTAAATAATCGACAATCAAATCTTGGTCAGTTTTGAACGTTTTGAAACTATCGGGGAGATAACACATATATGTTACCCGAAAACCACTTCGAAGTGGCATAAGCGTTCGAATTGAAGACCTTGAAGATGATAGAAATCGAAGATAGAGTTCTTTGAAGTGCAAGGGCTACTTGCTAATAATCCGGGGGTGATTTCAAAATGGATGTAGTAAAAATAGCGTCTTTGGTTTGTTCGGTACCAGAACAAATTATATGGATGAATGCTAGCATTGCTTTGTTGTCTGGAGGACGGTGTTAACATTCCAAGTGGGATTCGCTAAAAATGCAGAACATAACAGTTAAGGAGGGTAAAGACGTAATTTATGGTTTGGAATTTAGGGATTTGAAAGTTTCAAAACATCGGAATTAAGGTTTTTGCGGTAATTGTTGGTTTTAATCAATTAATTAAAGATTTAATGACTTAGATTTAAGTTTAAAAAATAAAATAATAATAATAATAAGGTTAGTGCTGCCTTATAAAAGTACGTAATTCTCAGTTATATTTTGTTGGCTCAAAAATTGATGATCGATGCATTTTATGTTTTTGCACCGGACTAAGATTAGAAATTTTGATATCTTCGTACAGAATATGATCATTGTATCAAGAAAGTATTTCATTCGCTTAACATCGCAGTCAAAGTTTCGGATAAAGTAGAATAACCGTTATTGTTTGGTTTGGGATCAATTTTTAATCTAAAGCTTTAGATTGCTTTTTTCAACCATTAATTAATCTAAATTTATCGCATAAATTTTTTTCTCGATATATAAATCACAAAGTAGTAGTTTTCTATAGTAAGAACCAGGTTTTAAAATTTCAGGTTTCTATTCCGTTTTGCTATTTTGAAATTTTGGAACCTAAATTCCATTTTGAAAATTCTATCCCAATTCACGTTTTGAAGTTGCAAATTCCAATACATTTTCTTCATAAACAAATTAACAAACATTATTACAAACAAATTGTATTCTATATTTTTGCAAAGACTATAAATGAAGTACAAATAATAAATTGAAAGATGTTATTTCATGTACATTTTTAAGGTTTTTATGTTATCTTTTGTTAATATAATTCGACATATGTTTTATAAGGTATTTTTTTACATCATAAATTGAGAATGATAATAAATAATGTACTTCCATGTTTTTATTCCATTGCTTTTATTTTATGTTAGTTTCTCTTCTCATTTAGAGGCATTGCGAAATACATTCAATTGCTGATTTAACTGTTTCAGCGTGTAGAGCTGAATAAAAATGAAGAGTTGATTGAATCGGAAAATAGATCGCTTTTAAACTTGATTTCTATGTATAAAATATCTAATCATTGCATAAGATTTAATGTCATTAATGTTTTATTTTTATTTTTCTTTAATACAAAAGAATATGATGTTTATATTCTTTTTCAAATGTTCGTAACAGAATTAAAATTTTGTTCAAATTCCATCCCGATCCTCACCGAAATGATGATAGGATTATTCAAACTACAATGTGCTAGGCAGAATTTAGAACCGTGGAAAGAACACAAGCTACAACAAACAATTTTATAGCCAGAGATTGCAATAAATGTTAATTTAATAGCAACACATAATTTCATTGTTGTTTATATAATTCCAAGGGGAAAATAAATTAAAGGACAAAAATTTGTTGTAAATTACAAAAGCAAAGAATATGTTGCTGTTTAGGGGTATTTATTGTAAAGGACAAAATATCCAAATAATTTATCCTCAAGGACACATGCCTATAATTTTATCCTCAAGGACAGGCCCAAAGCCCATTTTTTCTCAAATGCACAAATCTCTCTTCCCCGTGCCTATTCAATCCCGTTTTCAGCTCCGACCACCTTATCCTGCGTCAACGCCATCTCCTCACCAGCGCCGCCGCCTCCTCACCAGCGCCACTATTGCCACCTCCTCCTTCACCCGTTTTGCAGCAACCACCTTGTGCCACCTTCTCCACCCGTTTTGTGTTCACCATCGCCGCAGCGTCACCTCCTCACCAGCGTCGTGCAACTACCCCATGTCATCTCCTCCACCCGCCAACGCCACCCCCTCACCAGCACCATGCTCTTAAAAGCTGATACTGATACCAGTTTTTAGGTATCAGTTTTGAAATTTTAGGTATCAGTTTTCAAATTTTAGGTATCAGTTTTTAAATTTTAGGTATCAGTTTTGAAATTTCTTCTGATGCAAACCCTACAAATCGCTTCCAAATACCACACACTATACCACCACCTTCACAGTTTCGTCAAACCAATAACCCATCAGAAATTTTCCACCACAAATCCATACTATTTCCTAAACCACCACAAATCCACTGATACCACATCGCATACAAAACTGATACCCAAAACTGATATTATGTTATTTTATTAAAACTGATACCATCGCATACAAAACTGATACCCAAAAACTGAACACAGTAGAATGATTTCCATCCTCTCGTCATCGCTTCCTCCTCTCGTCCACGGTCTCCTTCATCGTCTTTTCGAAATCCTCACTCACGTGCTTGATCTCCATCCCTAACTTTTCATAGTCGCTCTCCGCTTCCTCACGTGCTCTTTTCTTCTCCGCAAGCTCCTTCATCTCAGATTTTTTCACAGACTCCATCTTCTTCCGAATTCGTCTCTCGAGCTCGAACTCCGCGCGCAGGTCCTTGATTTCTACCAAGGTGTTGTCGAGATCTGAGAGGTCGACGTCTCGGTCGGAGTTTATCGGGTTGGAGAAGGAAGCGATGGTGTGGGTTTTGTAGCAAGATGTGGAGTTGGAGAGGCAAGTTGCAGTGATTTGTCCTTGAGGATAAAATTTTAGCGGGCTGTCCTTGTGATTAAAAAAGCCCTAATTTTTGTCCTTGAGGAAAATTTCCTGTGCTGTTTATATATGATAATATTGATAAAAAAACAAAGTGGATCTAATAACACATAATTTATTTGCTATCTATGCAAGATTATTAGCAACAATGTTTTTGCTGTCTATGTTTACATGGTAGGTGGCAAGACAAAAGGTGATATTAACACATTAACATTGCTTGTTCTTATCAGAAAAATTGCAACGAGATTACAGCAGCGACAGAGAAATTTCATTTAAAATATTTATTAAACGTTACTTACAGTATCTGGTTGCAACAAAACAGTACTACGATGCTAAACAACGTTGCTTTATGAGAAGAGTATCAATATCATCTCCACAACGTCTTTCAAATGTAACGACCACCCTCACATCATTCAGTCCACCACCACTAGCTTGTCTACTATCAGTTTTAACAAAGGTTAGTTTTATTCACAACTATAATCTCTTAACATGCCTAGTAAAATAAAATAAACCAGCATACACCAAAATTTGCTTTACATATGTCATAACTTTTACAAAGTTATCATTTTTTTTACATCTTCATCATCTTCAATCTTTAAACCTTAAAAATCATTTACACAAAATTAGGAATTCCTAAAAATAAATTTAGTTAAAATTTAACGAAACGCAATTTAATTTTTGACACTAATATCGTAAATTATTTATTTTAAAAAAATCATCAAAATCATTTCTAATCTTAAAAGAAATCCTTTTAACACTTTTAAATTAGAGTAGCTGATTATTAAAGTTCTTAATAGATATTTTAAATTTCATTAACTGCATCAAAATTATATAAATTTAATAAAATATCATTTATTTTAACGTTTTAATTAGACGTGTTATAAGTAAAAGACCAAAAATGCGAATAAGGACAACTTACTCGTAGATTTTCTTAGCAAAATAATAGTGCATTATGTGATTTTTGATATATGAATAAAATTTGACTTTAACAAATTAGTTAAAAATCACTGCATTGCCGCAAAAAACCAAAACCTCGGTTACTTCAAAGGACAGGGCAAAAGACCCGAATTTGGAAAGCATGAAATGCAGGATTGGTGCGGCTAAGTCTTCGTTGTAGGGTATAAAAAAGTGAAATGAGCAACATTGACAACACTGATTAATCCCATTGAAGGGGATCAAAGATTCTGGTGCGCTTTGAAATGCAAACCAAGAATTCAAAATCATTTCAATTTGAACGAAAAGATTGTAATATAAAACCGACGGTACTTCTCATGTTAGATTGTTATTATTTTATCTTATTCTAGGCAGAGCTTGAATTAGAGTGATAGAAAAGATAAAAACAAAAACACAGCGATCAATTAATGAGGCAACCCACGTTTAAAGATTTTGAATTGTCCAAAATACCATCCATGCCTATATGAACATATTTTTACTTGATAGAATGATTATTATTTTTCATGGCATCTCGTAGTTCTATTTACACTTCTCAAACGTACTAGTATTTATACATACAGTACCAACAACTAAAATTACCTCGGTCAACCAATCATTTGTCCATCCAACAGAAGCTACGTATTTTTTTCCCAAAGTAACATGACGCAAAATAGAATAAACCAAGATAATATTGTAGCACTATCTTCGGGTTTCAAGACAACCGTGAGATATCTTCATTATTTATGTTGCTTCTTAAACTCATGGTTGCTTTGACATCATAATATTCTAGTCCACGAGCCTAAGAATGGAAATACTGCTATCAAGAGTCTCAAAAACAACGGTTGATCTTTATGTATTTTTCTTCTAGACATCTTACCACTATTTGCTCGCACAAATTTTGTATCAGATTCTTTTCCTATCGGCCGGTTTTGATCATTTAGTTCATCCCATCCTCCAAATTTTGACCTTTTTGATCTCTTAGCTGCGCCCATCGAACCCCATGATTCGTACCCATCCTTTTCTTTCTCTTCATTGCTTGCTTCTTCATTTTCTTTGTTTCTGAAATCTGTATATGATCTTTGTGAAAATGGTTTTCTTCTATCATCAGTCCTATTTCTTCTGGATGCTTCTTCATATGAACTTCCCCATAACTTATCGACTGCTAAAGAAATGGTAGACTGTACCAATGGCAATGCTAGCGCCATGATGAAAGTTTGTGGACCCGTGCCAAAAATCATGGATGCGATAATGGCAGGCAGCATGTATCCATATGACCTGAATACCTGCATAAAAGAACGTATAGAAATTAACATCGATGTTACAAAGCCAAAAGAGCTTTAGGCACAATTTTATTCAGAACAATTCTGAATTATAAATAAATATTTAGTGCCCTAATTTTATTCAGAGCAGTAGAAATCGACAAATACAATTCGTTGAGTTTAGAACTAAACCAAAAAAGTGCAAGAAGCTAGAGAGGGCAGCAGATTTAAGTGTTTAAAATAAACAATGGTATGTTCTAAGTTTAAAATTAGAATCGTTTGACTTCTGCTAACCAAGAAGAAAGTTCATGAACAAGTAGTGTATACAGGTGCAGACACATCATGCGCTTTATGGACCAACAAACAAGTATTGAACAAACATTTAACACTGCTAGCTCTGACAATTGTACATACATCAGTCATAAATTAGTAGGTGTCAATGGACTTGCATCCCGAGTAGTAGTCAATAGATTTAGATGTCCAAAGTGGGCATGGATCGCAATAGATATCCAAGGATGGACATCCGACATGACATGCTTGGAGTATAGCATCATCAAAGCAAAAAATGAGGTGAAAGATCATGAATTGGTAAAGAATTACGACTGAATGAACATGATTAGTTATGCCTGAATGAACATGATTAGTTTGATTGAAAAATAAGTAAAACAATCCAGTTTACAGCAATTAATCCAGAAGTCTACTTGCTTGATTGTATAGAATTACGACTTGTGAATATAAAAACTTAACTAAAACAGATCTGAAACACAAACACACGCACAGAGTAAAATGTCTTTATTTATCACTTTGCATTGGTACAAAAATTGAGAGCTAAGCCCGTACAAGACCATGCTGTCAAAAAGAGCACAAGAGAAACAAATTACAAAAAATGTTTATTTCCTACCCTTCTTTGGCTTCTTAAGCGACGTTTCTTTGGACGGAGATGTTTGACTTATATGATAAAGTATGATGTATATTATAATTTCTGTATTTGATACATGAATATAAATGCGATGTAGTAACTGTCTTGGTCCGGTTAAAGTGTTTGTATCCAAAAAATGATGGCATGTACCAATTGATCAGATACTGCACTTTGATTAGGGGCAAACGATGTCCTAGATGCGCATGCATGCTATATATGATGTATGGTATGTTGTGATGTGATATAAATTTTTGTAAAAATTAGGAACCGCTCCTTATTTTCAAGTTTCATAGGCAAGAAACCTTCTTCAAAAACATATTTTAAATTACACCACAATTTTTATTTTCGATAAAAGTAATAATTTGTTTTTAATTCTAAACTTCATCGCATGTTTCTATAATGAAAAGTATTTTTTAAAATTTTCTTTCAAAAAGTGCAAATATTTACAATTTTTTCTGCAAATATGCTGAAATAAAAAGCAATGATATTTTTTTAAAACTTGTTTTTGAGAAAAACGACCGCGTATTTTGAAACTTAAAAGAGTGTATTGCAAATGTTCCCTATTTTTAATAATAATAGTGATAATTAATTTAAATGGAACACTCATTTTGATGTTTCGGAAGATCGAACCCAAGGCCTCTAAAACCATAATATAAACATTTTACAATTTGGCTATTGATCATTGACGGTATGCAGTAATGCAATAATAACATGAATGCTCCTTACGGATTTAGAACTAAACCAAAAAAGTGCCAGAAGCTAGAGAGGATGGCAGATTTAAGTGTTTAAAATAAGCAATAGTATGTTTTTAAACTAGAACCATTGGACTTCTTTTAACCAAGAAGAAAGTTCATGAACAAGTAGGGCATACGTGTGCAGACACATCATGCGCTTTATCGATCAACAAACATTTAACACTGCAACCAACAACAATTGTACAGACATCAGTCATAAAAGAGTACGTGTCAATGGACTTGAACACCCAGAGCAGTAGTCGATGAATTTAGATGTCCAAAGTGGGCAACGACGGAAATAGATATCCAAAAATGGACATCCAACATGACATATGCTTGGATTATAGCGTCATCAAAGCAAAAATGATGTGAAAGATCAAGAATAATGTTTTGTGTTACTTATGTCTAGTTTGATTGAAACTTAACTAGCTAGCTATATAGCTAGTAGCTATATAGTGCGCGCACGCACGCACAATGTCATTGTTTATCACTTTGCATTGGTGCAAAAATCGAGATCTATCCCGTCCAAGATCATGCTGCCAAAAAGAGCACAAGAGAAACAAAATACAAAAAATGTTTATTTCCTGCCTTTCTTCGGCTTCTTAAGCGACATTTCTTTAGGCGGAGATGTTGAGAACCCAACAATGAAGCTTTGCGCTTTCGCTTCTCTTCGCGCTCGATGGCCATCGTACTCTTTGTTGGAGGAGCTTTGGATTTTGCAACCACGATTGCATCTGCCCATTCCTGTTTCACTTGGAGTAGGGTGACTTCTCCGGGAATAAAGAATGTGGCAGTGGTAGTGCTTCTTTCCAAGTGCGTGACTGGTCTTCGCATTGCCTTCATCCTCGATCTCGATGACATTTGATATATGTATATTTATATAACATATAATACGAAGGAACTCCTGTCCTTTTGGCATTGCATTGTTTTTGACATTTCTGTTTTCGAATTCTGATTGTAGTCGCTAGGGGAACTTTGTTATATGGTTTCCCCTAGCTAATTGTATCGAGAATTTGTATGTATCACATCATTAATTTTATAGTAACTTAGTTCAAAAGCGTTGTAGCCAACACTTTCGGTTCTAAACGAGACCACTACGTTACCTTGGGATGCTCTATGCCCCCAGTACTTTGCCCTTTTTGGGAAAAAATTACCTGATAAAGTTTCGTGTATTACCACATTCGTTCTAATAGCCTAATAGATCTTATGGCGTTTGTTGTCTGGCATCTTAGTCATATTACGATTGTATAACCAGATAAGCTCTCGAATACTGCCATTTAGGTAGGTTTATGGCATTGTTATTTGACGTTTTAGTTGTATCTTAATAAGGTCCCGAGTCTTACAGAGCCTGTTCTTGAAAGTTTGTTTGTTACCGATTCTATGGCCTGAATTGGGAGCCCACCCAATGTTTCTGAGGGCTTAGGGCTGCTATTTGATACTTTTATTTTGATGGGAACAGGGCTGCTATTTGATACTTTTATTTTGATGGGAACCTACCCATTATGTATCTGGATCTAAACTCCAATGGTTTTATTTGGTTGGGACTCTACCCACTAGTACTTGGGACTTCTCCTCAAGATTTGTCTTAATGCATGGTACTACTTGATCATGGCTCTTTCTCGATGCATGGTATGCATGGTACTACTTGACCGTGGCTCTCTCTTGTATGCATCGTCGGCTGTTTTATGATCCGTCAAGTGACATGACCTCTTATTGGTGGTGATAAGAGTTTTTTCGATGGCGCATCACGGTGAGGTGTGTGGATAATGGATCCCTTCGGAGGTCCTCTCTCTTTTCACCGAGATCACCCAACCGATTTTATGACCAAGTAAAAAGACTTGCGAACGTGGAAGTACTTATGAAAATATTATGATAATGAAAGATATCCACTTATGATGTGGATTAACCTTTTAAATATCTGATATGTAGTAGATTTCGACGGAGTAAAGCCGTTGACTAGTTTTTTTTACCATCGGAATGAGACTAATGTGTCATGAAGAGCAAATATTACTTACTAATCACTAGGCTTAAAACGAAAAATGAGAAGTTAAACATGCAACAGAAAGAATAACATAAGATATAAAATGATTCGGTAAAGTTGCCTACATTTGTTGTGAAATTCTCTTACTACATATTTCTCTTGCAACAAGAGAATAATAAGAAAACATGAAGCAGTCAAGACTAATACAACCGTATAATCTTAAGAACTTTTGATACCAACAATCATGAGCTGTGTATAGCAACCAGTTCAACTAGAATCCAACCCCTTTGCAGTATCACTGCATGGGGTATTTATAGCAACTGGAATGAGTAATGTATGGTTGAGACTGTGCTGTGCAAAAAGACGGAAATCAGGCTCGATCGTTGATCTCACTATAAGTTGGACAGTCGACAGTTGTAAAGCAGGTTTGAAGATAGGCGGTGGATGAGAAAGCACTCATCATCCCTTTGTACAAGACGTGGGCTTGCATTAAATGTGCATTTAATGCTGATGGTAAGCCCCATCAGATTAGCCGCTCCACTGGTAGTGCTATAACAGGATGGATTGACAGCTCTGCCTTTCACTTGAGTACTTGCATGGCCTACTTGACCGACCAAAATGTCGGCAATACGGAAGAGATTTGAAATTTAGCTAAGGATCATGTGGGCAGGGCTGGCAATGGACCGGGCGCGGGAAGACCGGGTGACGGCTGGATCTGACTGTATAGAAGTCAAGTCCAAGGACGGACTATTCTTCCCTGAAGTGCTGCTTGCCGAGCTGGCATTAGATAGGGGTCGAGGCATCAGCTGATGTGGGCCGGGCAAACCGCGGCGGTCTTTAGCTGCTGTAGGGAGTCCAATGTAGAAGAGCCTGAGCAGGACTGGTCCGGGCACGGTCTTGGTCTTAGGTATGTGAAGGTCGCTTGAAGAGGTCGGGCTATTCCATGATGCATTGTTGGATTGAAGGGCTGTTTAAAACTATAGGCTTGGGTCGGCCTTTGATGGGACCAGACTGTCTTTAATTGGGCTTGCTAGTTGCTTGCGAATAATATGAGCAACATTCTGCCCCCAAATCCGTATTCGATTCTGGATGCGAGCTTGAAATAAATGTCTATATATGTCTTTTCGAATGACAGCTCCACATCGCATTTAACATGCCTTCTAAGTGGCTTCGTGCAATTGCTGTGATGGTTCAATTTTCAAAGGTTACAAGGACATGTCACATCTCCCTACATGCTTTGTCTTAATATTGGTCTCTATTGAATGACTGAGATCTTCTTTGCCTTCTGAGTTCAAAGCATGCCATTGAAGACGTGGGTATATAAATGCCTCTTCTTCTTTTTTCCCGAACCCACAAAATTACTTTTCATGAATTTTTTGTATAGCTTGTGGGTCATTCGCAATTCTTCGCTGATAAAAAGCCATTGGCTTAATCATCTCTTTTCTTTCCAAACACCTTTGCTCGTGTCTTTTTATCAAATTTAATTGGGCTACTGAGAGAGGGAAAAACTCTTTGGTGTCTGAATTGCCTCTTGTTGATTGTATCTTAAATCATTGGCTGCAAACTTCTGCTTGAGGCAGACCATGCCTTGTTGTTTGACTTGGACCCATGCCTGCAGGCCATGATCCTGGTATTGGGTGGAAGTCGGTTTCAGACTCATGATCCAGATGAAGCTAGGGCGCTTTCTGAGGCTTTGACACTCCTGGTTTCAAGTCGGTTTGGACGCTTCTACGCTTTTGCTTCTTCTGCCATGACCGAAATCTTGGTCTGCTCCTTAACGAGGTTGTTCGGAAGCTTCTCGCGGCCCTTTAAAAGAGAAGACGTTGGATTTGATAGCACACTTCCCCTTCTTCAACAAGTTTTGGATCGGTCGAAGTATTGACGTGCTTCAACGACGTGAGCTTGCTCAGTTTTCTTCAGCAAGTTCTTGATCGTTTAAAGTGCTTCTCCCACGATGCCAGGGGCTTTCTAGGTGGTGATAAGAGTGCGGGTTGGTCTGTCTTGGAAGAGCTGTTGACGCACTTCTTCTCATTTTCTTCTTTTTAACTCACTAATCATGAGAATATTACTGTATGCCCAGACGGGAGGGTATTATGCCCTCCTGTTTTATGAACCGAAAAAAAAAATACGGCACAATTTGATTTGAGAAATTTGTTGTGTTCCTCAGTAACGTGCGCAACTTATTGGGCAGAATACCCTGAGTATCCACTGACCTTTATGCTGCAAATTTTTTTCCTTTTAGAATCACTCCCGTTGTTAGTGTAACAATAAGATGGGCTGGGTACAACCGTTAATGTAGCCAAGTGATGGCTAAATGTAGAGTGGCAAAATACCCGAGTGCACGAGCCATGGATTTCTCCTAGATGACATGTTGGCGAGTACGAGACGACCGTTGATCCCGAAGCGAAAGCTTTGAGGTGGTCAAATGATGGTCAGATGTAGAGTGACGGTTTGCACCGGCATGAGTTAAAACATAAGTTTGCTCGCAAGTTCTCTTGAGCTTCAAGCAATCAATTGTGGGTGGCAGATAAGCACAGGCTCGAACCCAAGCGCATGACTTGTGGGGTTTTTCCTGTGTGACACATTGTCGAGTACGAAGCAACTATTGATCCCAAGTCAAATTTGAGCGTACTGGTTGCTCACTCTAGTGTGGGAGGCATGATGGCGAGGCAAGATGTATGCTGTCCGACCTTAAAGATTTGTAGTGTAACGATCCGTGTTTTTAACTATTTTAAATTAATGAATTTAATATGATTATTGAATAAAAATGGTTAGAAATAAAAATTTAATGATAAATTAGTGTAGTTTATTGGATATGAACTTGAAGAAAATTTTGAAACAACCAATTTCGAAGATTTCGGCAATAACAGACATTGAAATGAAACTCTATGTACTGAATGTGTTTACAATCAATAACTGGAATTTAATAATGAATGTTGAATTAATTAGATGAGAATAAAATAATTATTTGATAACCAAAATTCATCTGAAATTTAATATTGGGATTTATTGAAATTCTACCATTGGAATTCATCGAAATGAGATTACTGGAACACTTTAAATAAAGAAGTGGAACTAAGTGCAGTAATTGCGTTATTTGAATTCGTTTTATAAGTTAACCTCTATAAGTTGAATAACTTGTATTTCAATTTTAGCGATTTATTGGATAATTGAAATTGTTTAAATTTAATATTGGAATTATTTAAATAATTGAATTCTGAATTTAATATGAATGGAAATGATGTCGAAAGTTGATTTAAATTTTATTTAAATAAGAATAAAGATTGTTAACTTTTAAAATTGAATTTAAAATGAATAATTTAATTTTGAAAATTTCTTGTTTTAATTAACGAGTAAAAATAGTCGTTTTGGGCATTGTCTCGGATTTCGACAAAATCGGTTTCATCGGGTCCGTAATAGTGTATTATTACAGGATTCAAGTTTCATAGCGATCAGACTTATCGTTTGACCTGCGAGCTTGAAACGCGTAGAAGTTAATTATAGGAATTTAATTAAAATAATTTGATTTTGAAAAGCTTTCTGAATATGATGGAATTGGCTCCCAAGACTAGTTTCATTGCGTTTGGAATAGGGGTATAACATATAGAACGTTAGGTGGCACGCTTCGTTTGGAGTTCAAAAAATTTACGTGTGAATTGGCTTGGAAATTTATATATAGGCCGTGTTTATCTTCATTCACGTAACCCTAATCGGGATATTCGCGAAGCCGCTTTCTCTTATCAAATTAATGGCCTATATTCCTCGTCTTCTCTCCTCATTTTCTCACCATCCACCCAATGAAATCAAACGATTCCAAAAGAAAAATCGTAGATCTCGACGAGCTCTACAATTTGGACGGTCGGATCGTTGAATTTCGGTACGAGATCTTCGATTTTTGGCCGCGTTCGTCCTTGTCGTTTGGGTTTTGCTGAGCTTCGCACAGCAGCGCGCGACTGGAAGGGGTTGGGCGGCGATGTGCAAGGGGGCGGCGACGGTGATCGATGTTATTAAAAAAAAAAGAACACACGAAGTCGCGAACGAGGATGCGCGAGCTCGACTGGAAGGAGGATACGTGGGCCTTATACGCGTGAACAGAGAGGTTTGTTTTATATATATATATATATATATATATATATATATATATATATATATATTATTTTAGTTAATTAAACTTTAATTATATCGTTAATGCTAATTAAATTGTAATGTTTGCATACGAGGTCCGATTTGAGCAAAACGAGTCGCGTTGCAATCGTATAAACGAAGGATAGGACATGGAATCGAAGTAGAATTTATTTGAAGCAAGAAAATTTTCAATTTCAAATAAAGGTGAGTGTTTTATAGCGCTCACGAAGTACTAAAATATTTTTATGTTGGTTAAATTTAAAATCATGAAGTGATTTATTTTACTGACTGTTGTTTGGTGATTTAACTGACATTTAAAATTGACATATGAATTAAACTGATAGAAATTTAATTTGACAGTTCAATTTGAAATTGAAATTGAATTGCTAGTTAGACACCCGATATTGATAACTAATTAACTATTGTGATTATTTGGTTGTTTTGCATGTTGATTGCGATTGATGGTTATTGGTTGATATTTTGGATAATTGAATATTTATTTATGTTGATATATCATGTTATCGCCCTGTAAATTATCTGACAGTGTATAAACTGTTATTTGAATTATTTCGAATAAATTAAAAGATAGGTTGAAATAATATATACATATAACATTTTGGATTGAAATGATATATATCCATCCCTGGAATTAAATCGAAATAAATGATTACTTGGCGATATGATAGAAAATTATGTACGGACATCAGATTGGTTAAATTAAATAGTTTTAAATTCTTGAATTTGAATCTATTCAAATGATTTTGTTTTATAAAAATAAAATTGAATTGAAATATGGAAATTGAATTATTTCTGAATTCGAATCTTGAAAAATATTGAAATCAAAAGTGGAAAAGAAATTGTTTTAAGAATTTATTTTGAAATGTGAAGTAAAAATTGACATGTGCCTTGAATTATTGAAATTGGAATTGTTTCAAGGGTTTGAACTTTTACTTGAACTTCGAATTTATTTAAGTAAAAGTGATATATTCTAAATTTGGCTCGAAATTGAATTATTTTAAAGATTTGAACATTGAATTGAACATCAAAGTTAAATTTGATTTAAATGATTTAAATCAATATTTTGAAATCAAACTCGAAATTGATATAAATTGAAATGGTTTAAAATTGAGAATTGAATGGAAATTAATTCGAATTGAAATTGAAATTGATTGAAATTGAAATTGAATTAATTTGAAATGGGAATTGAAATCGAAGTTGAGTCGTTTTAAATTGATTTGAGATTGAAGATGATTTTGAATTGAAAGATTTGAAATTGAATCAGTTTGATTGAAATTTGGACTTGGGTTCAGATTTGTTGAAATGGAAGAAACGGTTGAATTGAAAATATTTTCAAAATAAATTATTATAATATGAATTGTTTAAAAATCTGTCTTTTTAAATATTCAAATTATTTTAATTTTCCAAGCTATTTTACTATTTAAACCATTTTCAATACTCAAACCATTTGATATCAAACTATTTAACTTTTTAAATTATTTAAAAAAATTCAAACTGGTCAAGGTTGGAATGTTAATATTTAAATCGTGAATTTAAGTACGAATGTGGTTAAAATGAAGTTATAACCTAAATGGAAATACAAAACGATTTTGGAAGTGAAATTGAAATATTGGTGCGAAATGATTTCAAGTGAAATTGACATATTTTGAGTAAATATTATATTTTGAAACAATTGAAATTGATTTTGAAGTGAATATGATATTTTGATATCAAGTATGAGTCGTTTTTGAAATGTAAAAAAATCGATCGATGTGTGAAACGAAGTTTGGTTGTTAAATAGACCGGGGCCTCTTACTGGCATACCCTATGTCAATATTGGAACCACTTTAACAACTGTTTACACGGAAGAGACTCCAGAACGAAGTGGTTGGATTTGGCGTATGTTTGCTGGATTTGAAAAAAGAGAACGATGATAGACCTCGGCACTTGTGCCAATTTAAAATGACTAAAATATGATGGCTTGATATGACCAAGTGGGCTAGCTACACCTAGCGGACATCCATTCTTCAATTTTCTTCTTGGACTTGGTCCATACTATTACGTGTTGGTTTCGATTGGTGCACCTTGATTTGGGATAACCTCCTTTTGACTCAATATAGGATAGATGGATGCAATTGGCGATCATGGCTACGATGCGTTACCGCCAGCCATGCGACGCGAACTGGTAGTATCCTACCTTGGGCATTGCATCACGTGCCTTGTCATATTTTTATCCCTATACGAGACCATTACGAGTTTGGTTTAGTGTTGTCGTATCACGGCGCATCCCTATCCCCTGACGTGCTACTGGGGCGTTATATGCAAACTGTACGACAATGCTTAAAAACGTGTTAAAGGGATTAATGTAAAGCCTTAACACTAAGAAATATATTTATTTTACTGATTAGACATTAGATATATAGTGCATCCTATTATATATAAATATTTTAACGGATCCTTAAGAGAAGGAATATCCCGTAACATTTCTTGAGTATTGCACGCACTATATACACTGGATATGAGATGTGAAATCCCGTAAACATCTCTGATGCTATTACACTCATGTTATATATGATATTGATTTGACTCACATGAGGATATTTTAATTCTGACTCGAGTGTTTTATCTTTTTGGTACATTCGGGTCACTGCTGAGTTTTTCAGTATATTGAAGATCATTTTTCGGAAGATGAATACGAAGATTGGTATATTATTATTACTAGTATTATTTCACCATATCATGTTGTTCTGCTGCATTATTCTATTGTTCTGTTGTATATATAACTGATCGATGTTGTAAAATTATTATAATCAAATATATAGTATAAACAGCTTCATGAACTGTTTATTTGATTATTAAATTTTGTCATTCCGCTGCGAGATTCTGTACTTGTTTACTTCCCTTCTCAGTTTTTTTAATTAACCCAATTGATTATCCGTGTTTCAGATTGTTTGGGCTGGACATGTGTGGATTATTGTCGATTTAAACCTTTCGAAATGTGGATCGTCGCATATAAGATGAAAACAAACATATATACATGGCTTTTCATATCACAATTAAAAACTTATTTGTAATGAAGGATCAGAGTTGAGATAAAGAAGATGCCCTTGGCTCTCGGGTAAGTCAGCCAACTATGAGAGAGTGAAAGCTGCCGCCACCGTTTCGAGGTTGGGGTGGCCTTGGAAAAAGCCAAAGCGTTGATCAACCCGCAGGATTTGTTAAGAAACCCACTGTTGATTGTTGGATGCTCTTGCTGTAGCATGCGAACTCCTTTCTTTATTTGCCTGTGGGAAGCTCTGTAACATCCTTTTGCCTTCTGTTAGTCGCATCTGATCTCACCGACCCTGTCTTGGATGGGGTACTTTATGACAAGGCGGTTGTAGCAAACGATGGCATCCGGCTCAACAAATGTCGATTGTCCTATTAACAGATTATAAGGAGATGTGCAATCAACTACTATAAAGTTTACCTGGATCTTTGCAGCGAGAAACCCTTGGCCAAATGTTGTTATGAGCGAGTTTGTGCCATCGGAACAATGCCTACAACCTAAAGCCAAAAACGGGCAAGGCGCAGGGGGCGACGGAGAAGGCAGGGCTTGGACATTTGTGCTGTTGGATTGAGGGGGCTGGCTTGGTCGTTCTTCACGTTCGCGCTTTGCTCGACCTGATGACGAATAAATTCCAAAAGTACGCCTTCCCTGACGAGTCTTTCGATCTCATCCTTGAGCACACGATGATCTATTGTGGAGTGACCATTGACTCGACGAAACTTGCAGTACTTGCTCTTACGACGATGTTCCTCTCGCTTTCTATCTCTAACAAGTTAGTCAACATGATGCAAGGCTTGCGTTGTGCGCTATAGTGCGCGTTAGTTTGTTCGCTTTTTAAAATTTTGCATATTTTTAAAATTAATCAAATATTCGAAATTTAACATTATTTTTTGTAGATTTTGTCATATCCATACCGTTCAAAACTCCAAATGCAAACACTACCACACTTCATGCATGTATTAAAAAAAATTGATGTAAAATGCAATTATTAGAAAAAAGATGATGATTTCATGTTGTACATCAAAATAATTGATAGATATAACATATTTGTGCCTTAAAAGATTTGAAATTTATTCTTATATTTGTGAGTTGGGAATATGTGATGAGATAAAAAAAATTTAAAAATGCATGGAATTTCGATTTTGCATAAAATGCATAAGATTTTCTATTGACAAGAACTAAAAAAAATATAAATAAGAAAAGTCACTTAAAAATATGAAGGTCAAGCGAATCTACAATGACAAGATTCAAATAAACTAAGTCAAACATGATTTAAGTCTTTGATAACAAAACTTAGAAATTATATTATACTTCTATGTTTCTAAAGCTTAATCACTAATGTCATCCAAATCGCAACTATCATCATTATCTAAACCATCCTCAATTTCTTCTTCGTCTTTCGAGTCATAATCTACGTTGTCTTCCTCCGAATCAGCTTCAAAGTTAGCCTCTTCTGCATCATCAACATATATAGGCCTTGAACTAGAAGCTAAAACCTTTCTTTTTCATTCCAACTTAGTTTGGTGTTGTTTAATCTTGTGTACTCTTTCTCCGGCTCTCAACATCCGTGGTACATTACCCCAAGTCAGTGTATAATTCTCAAAAATCAACCCATCTTTTACGTCTAAATTATCTCATTTCATGAAACCGATTATCCACTCATTTGAATCGTCTATATCTTTAAAAAAAAAAAATAGGATTCACCACATCCCTTCGATTGAAATGAATTTTCAAAGTTTGATTGTACTTGATAAAGACAAAGTTTTGTAGTCTTTTATGTTCAAGCATATTCCTTCTCTTGGTATGGATCTAGTTCAAAAACATATTTTGGACCAGTGTTGGGCTTTATTCACTATACATATCTAAAAGAAAAGAAAAAAAATATCGCGCTATTTCGCGCTTTGACAAAATAGCGTGTTATTTTGCACTATGTCTGACATATGAGCTATTATAAGTCAAATAGCGCATACCCTACGCTATGCGATATAGTGCACGCTATGATAACTATGGTATCTGATGGTGGCGGGTCTTGGATACCACACCCGGTTCCTGGTGGTGAGGTAGATGGTAGCAATGTCTCTGTTCAAGGAGAATAATTATGATATTTGGACTTGTAGGGAGGGCCGTTCTCTGGACACCATCGGGCTTTCGCCAAAGTAGTTAAGGCGCAAAAAGATGCAAGCCTTGGGCCTTAAGCTTTTTCGAGCCTTGGACATTTTTGGGTGTCTTTTATACAAGTTTGATCTATTATTTTACTAACTACAAATCAAATTGTAAACCATATTTTATAATTCATTCAACTATTTAAATATCTTATTAACTAAATTTTAAACCATATTTTATAATTCATTAAATATTCAAAAAAAATTATTTACTATTTTGTAAACTGAAATTTGAATTTTGCAAAAAGGCACCTCAAACTGCAAAAGACGCACTCAAACTGCAAAAAAGTTTACAACATGCGCCTGAGCCTTTTTTGAGTCTAGACGAGGGCCTTGATAACCCTAGGTCAGCCCGACGACCACTATTGCAACGTTTGTTGCTGCTGCAAGGACTGGTCTTGGCGGGACGTCTCACTCCGTTGTCGCAGTTTGAAAGATCTACGTCTTTCATCCTCACATGTCATTCACCCGATGATAGAAGTTGGTTAGGAATGAAGTCGGTTGTTTCTGAAGTTCCTTCCACATCTTAGATTTGTATCAGACCCTCGATACATAGGACCACAACCAAACTGTTAACGTCTGCATCACTAGCCCAAGTGGACTCTTTGTTGAAGCGACTGACAAAAGACCGTAGGCTCTCAGAAGAACCCATCCTGATATAGCCCAGCTCGCCAGCTAACATTACATGTGCGCGGGACTTGAAGAAACGAGTTTTGAAGTTCATGCATAATTGGGCCCAGGTGTGGATGCAGCCTGATCATAGATTCAAGAACCAACGGGAGGCAGGTCCTGCAAGGGTAGAGGGGAGAGTAGACACTTAGCGGGCCAAAGAGCTGCCTGACGCAGGTGATGGAGTTGAATGTTGTGATTTGGTCGAACGATCTATACTTCCATCGTACTTGTCAATCGACGACAAGGTATATCACCGATGGAGGTAAGTATCCATGATTTTATGCGAGAACGGTTCTTCATTCTCATCATCTGAGAATGTCTCAACCCTAGTGTCGCGGGCTTGCATTCTGTTAGATGTTGGGGATAGGCGTGCATTTCCACCCTAAGGCGGGCGTCGGGCTGTTGCGGGATGCTCTGGCCAACTATAGGCCAAGGGTTAAGTCTACGAGAGCGAAGTAGGAGGTCGATGACGAAACAGAGAACGGTGTGGAAGAGACGGGGATCTCTCCCTATGCACTGTGAGGAATTTGGCGCGCGCGGTCGGCTCTCTCTTTTGCCTGCTTTGGTCACATCCATGTGAGATTGGAAGTGTGCCAAGGGGGCTATGTGTGCTCTATTGATGGTAGAGAGGCAACCATCGAGACGACCAAATGCAAAAGTTCGCGTTTGAGCAGGATCTAGTGGTTGATCTACTATGGGGGAACTGCGACGGCTTGGTCTAACTGGTGAAGCCACGTCCACAGAGAGATGAATTCGACTAGGCATACATGCGGCCACATTCGAGGAGAGATAAATTCGACTAGGCACACGTGAGGCGTACCTTCTAGAATTGATGTGGATGTTCATCGACAGAGTTTCTAACACCACCCTCTCATGGACCTCAATTGTGTTTAGAGATCGTAATGCCAGGAGGCACCTGTCTGCGAGCGGGTAGATTGACCAAGCCGATTGTTTAACGAGCTGGTGGGACAAGCTTGATGGTGGCTTAAGCATCCAACCGTGTCCCCAAGCCATTGACTTCACGGGCCAACTGACCTACTTTTGACAACTGTAGCATCACAGCATGCCATTTTTCTTCGTTAGAGCCTAGGTTGTGCTAGACTGTACTAGTAAGATTATTGTCGTTGGTTTCGTACCTATTGGAGTTGTTACCTTCAAACGGCGAAAGATTGTCCATGGTAACAAGTCAGGCCAGACCATTTCAGAGTAGAAAAAATGTGGACAAGGAAGCTTTTAGGGGGAAGCCCTCCTTCTAGCGCTAAAATATTGACTAGTTTCTTAGCCAATCTCGGGATGAGACCAATGCATTATGAAGAGCAAATATTACTTGCAAATCACTAGGCTTAAAATGAAAAATAAAGAGTTAAATATGCAACTGAAGAGTAAATAACACAAGATATAGAGCGGTTCAGCGAAGATGCTTACATTCACTGTGAATATTATACATCTCTCTTACAATCACAAGAGAATAATAAGAAAACGGGAATCACTCAAAACTAATACAGCTGTGTAATCTTAAGAACTTGCAATATCAAGAGTCAAAACTTGTTGTAGCAACCAGTTCAATTAGAATCCAACCAGTTCAACCAGAATCCACCCCCTTTGTAGTATCACTGCATTGGATATTTATGATAGTCGGGATATTTATAGTAGCTGAAATGAGTAATGTATGACTCAGAATGTGTTGTAAGAAAAGAGGAAAATCGGGCTCGATCATTGAACTAAATGATGGTCGACAGTCGTAAAGCGGGTTTGAAGATAGACGGTGGATGATAAATCACTCATCACCCATTTGTACAAAGCATACAAGGCATGAGCTTGCATTATATATGCATTTTATGTTGATGGTAAGGTCCACTACATCAGTTGTCCCATGGATGGTGCTCTAATGAGATGGATTGACAACTTTGTCTTTGAATTGAGTACCCACATGGCCTAGTTGGCCAATCGGATGTCGACGAAGAGGTTTGGAATTTAGCTATGACCATGTAAGAAAGGCGGGCAATGGATCGAACGTGGGCGATCGGGAGGAAGGCCATATGACGGTTGGATCTGGCTATATGGGAGCCGTCCCGAGAACGGGCTATTCTTTTCTGAAGTATTGCTTGCCGAGCTTATATAAGGGTCGGGCATCAACTAATGTGAAATTGGATGAACCGTGGCGGTCTTTAGTTGTTGTTGGAAGTCTAATGTAGAGGAGCTAAACGGGACTGGTTCGGTCCTGGTTTAGTGTATGTGAAGGTTGCTTGAAGAGATCGGACTTTACCATGACGCATTAGTGGGTTGAAGGGCTGATTTAAGACCATGGACTTGGGCCAACCTTTGACTAGGCCATAGTTACATAAAAAAAATAGGAGCAGCGCATTATTTGCTACCATGCTGCGCCGAAGCGAAAAAAGTATTGTTTTCCAAAGAAATATTCCTTTAGTGGAAAAGTCATGTCTTAATTTTCTCTTCTTTTGAAAAGTCGATACAATAGTACCACGTAGTACTTCTAAAACATTTTTATTTTCTAAAATCTTTTTGGGTTGATGTCATTTTGATGTACAATTTGTAATTAAGATCAAAGCTCCCATTTCAGAAGAAGTTTTATGAAGTAGTTGCACGAAACAAAGCTCATGGCTAACCATAAAGCGAAAAGAATAGTGATTAGAAGGTGGGACAATGCCCTTATAGTTTGAAATTTTAAGATGAGTACTTCAAGAAACCCGAAAGTTCAATGAACAAATTCTAGTAGATCCCTCCAAGTATAAACTCGGTAGAAAGGACGATTGTTGAAAGCAATATTTAGAAGTCCAAGATTCTGAAGGCTAATATATGAAATCAAATATGTGCCCCAAGTATAAACTTGGTAGAAAAGGCAATTACCGAAGGCAATATTAAGAAATTCATGAATTCCAAAGGCTAATATAAGAAATCCAATAGTGCATCCAAGTATAAACCTAGCAGAAACGGCAACTGCCAAAGGCAATATTAAAAAGTCCAAAAATTTCAACATTCGGACATTCGTCAGTGTTATGTCTGTTTGCGAGATGACAGATACAATATTCTTCACGGTTTGGACTCTCTTTTCAATGGGAGGTAATTTGGGTAGAGGAGTCTTTCATAAGTTTGAAAGGACGATTGCGGAACTGAAGGCTAATATATGAAATCAAATATGTGCCCCAAGTATAAACTTGGTAGAAAAGGCAATATTAAGAAATTCATGAATTCTGAAGGCTAATATAAGAAATCCATTAGTGCATCCAAGTATAAACCTGGCAGAAATAGCAACTGCCAAAGCAATGTTTAAAAGTCCAAAAATTTCGACATTCGAACATTCGTCAGTCTTATGTCTGTTTGCGAGATGATAGATGCAATACTTTTCACGGCTCGGACTTTCTCCTTTCAATGGGAGGTAATTTGGATAGAGTCTTTCATAAGGTTTGCAAAAGATCTGAGACAAGCTCTAATTAACTAGAGTTAGGATGTTGTCCACGAGTTTCTTTCGAGGCTCATAGGGTGAAGTTACAGAAAGAGACCTCTTGGTAGATTGAGATAGATCTTCGTATGTCATTAATTTAATACTCAGGTCACCAACTTCATCATTCATGGTTTTGAACATTTTTCGGAGTTAGGCTAATTTCTAAAGAAAATGCTAAAGATATCCCAAAGTTACATAATCTGGAGAGCTTGAAGTTCAAAGACAGAGTCATATTCTTCATCTTTATCATTTTCGCAACTAAATGATAGGACACTCAAATGAGTCTTCTTCAATGAGTTGAATCCGAATGTTTACAAGTAGCTCCGAGTTAAATTTTGCACTATTACTTTCGTTATTGGCGTCGGACATAGCCATTAGGGAAGAACGGTTGATATATGAAATGGGGGAATAAGGAACGAAGGTTCAGGACCCTCCTAACATAAAAAATTTAGTGTGATTTTTCGTCACACACCAACATCCTAAAGATCGAAGGGAAAGCTTCAATCATGGAGGCTTACAAGTGCTTTGATATGATGATAACCGAAAGCTTTTAGGTAAATGCGGAAAGTTAGATTAAATTCCTACTAGTTAATACCAAGAGTTTATGAATTTTGACTAAGCCGAGACCAGATGCGGCAAGTAAAACTAAAGTAAAGATACTGAAAGTAAAGACACCGAGAATTATAGTGGTCCGGACTAAAATCTCTATGTCTACTGTAATTTCCTTCGTTGGAGTTCTGCTATATAGCCGAGAGGCTGCTACAATGACGAATTGACCAAGTCCGTCATTAATGAGTTTTAGTATCAGCTTTAATAAAAAAAAGTACAATGTTTATTTATTATCTAAATTATATGCAGTACCAAAAAGAAGATCCTTGATACATTAGGATCAACGTCTATTTATAGACTTCTCGTTGTATTGCTATTGGTGAAGAGTTTTCTCACTGAGCTTGTTTGTAGGGCTAGAATTTAGCCACGTGCATTCATCTGGTTGCTTCCAAATTAACGTGGATTAATGACTTGTCATCTTATATATCACTTACAGATATGGCAATCCATGTGTACTGTAGATACTTTGGATTATCCGAACCATCAACCATGATTATTTGGTACAGGGTCTTCGGCTCTGAACCCCTGCCTTCGCATTAGCTTTCGGTTGATACCTCTTTGGGAGCCTAGTTCTTCGGTGTCTAGTCAGCTGAGTAACCACTCCTTTTGGCTATTGTATATGCTTCGACATATGGATTTACACAACGGTTTGATGTGCTGATGAGTGCTACGTAAAAGTATGTAATATATATCCACTTATGCTTATTATTCATGGGAAGATTGATAGAGCACAGCTTATAGGGTTTAGAAGTGAGATATAACTGAATAAAAATTATGGTGTAACAATACAGTTACAAAAGAAATGGATACAAAACTCATGAATGATAAGGTGCAAAAAATTGCAATATGGCACAAAGGAAGAAAGCTTAAGAAATTAGCTAAATATCATTCGTCGATACCAACCAATTTGTATGGATCGGCACCGATCGATTAGTTGGACATATTTTAGCTAGCACTTGATGGAATTTAATCTTGAACTGTGGTATGAAGCTAAGGCACAAAGCTATAATGGATATCTAGCCAAGAAGAACCGTTTTGGAGCAAAATAAGGAGGATATGCACAAGTCGATCGATTGATATCGATAAATAAAATCCTAGTACTAGAAGCAGGGCCAACGCAACCTTATTCTCTTATTTTTGTGGATCTCGATTGCGTCTTTCTTGACCAAATATATGGAGATATTCAAAGCGAATAAAGACTCTAAATATCCCTTTAATGCATGTAAATACAACATCAAAGCAGCAACAAAGGAGACCGATTCTGTTTTATTTCCATGGGAGATTCTACCAAATTGCTAGCTCGGATATGTTAGTTGAAATCTCTTTGGAAACTACTTTAAAACAACAATTAGAATCTATTAAAATGGACAATGGGCAATACCTAAACCATTAAAAATCGTGTGCTCTCATTTTTTTATTTCTTCTTTTTCCTTTTTATCATATTTTGATCTTAAATCTAAATAGGTTGAACTCTATCGAACGAACCAAAGGTCATAATCCACATACAAGCCTAAATCAATCATCACTGGATCACTGGTTCTACACGACGTCAACAAGGTGTTAGACCAATTTTTGACTAACAAATACCATAAAATAATTTAAGAGGTGCATATTCAAAAAACATTAAAATTATTCATTGAAACTCATGTTGACCAATATAAATAGATTTTTTCATAAAATAGAAAAAATAGTTCAAAATAATTTAACGGCGTAACATATTCATATCCTAGGACTGCTCCGACCTTTAAATTTGATAACAACAAGGCAGCGTGGACCAACTAGATAAATGGTGCAAATATTCACCCATTAATTCTAATATAACACATGACCAATATTTATCCGATGGTTTAGCTTATTCGTTCTTTACCGAAGGTCATGAATTCAATTTCGAATTTTGTCATCTTAACTTGTGTATTTTCTTTTGTTTTCTCTTTCCAAATAGTTATAAATTTGTAATGCATTATACCTCTAACAACTATATCATTCAGATATCTTTTTCCTTGAATGTGAGGGTTATGAACGAAATGCTCCTACGAGTTACGGCGAGCAAGAGAAGAGTGATGATTAGAATGGTGATAATGTCGAGGTGTGAAGAATAGCAATGCAATGACACAAAGCGGGGTCTGGAGTGGTACGACCCGAATCCACTCAAAGAATGTGGGCAACAAGAATAGGTCCGAAGAGAAGCCTCGTCAACGACATGTGTAATCATGGCTACTAGGACGACCCTTAAGAGAAGGAAACATTTGACTTCTTTCATATCTTGTATGACCCATTTCACGTGCACATTAAGGGGAGTGATTTAGAAATTGATACATGAATTAGAAAAAGATACCGTATGCATATATGCAAGTGAATGGAAGCAGTTCTATATGACATGTGCAACACAGTTTTATGTGTACTACGAACCAGGTGGTATGGTAAACTCGAACCAGGTGGTATGGTAAACTCGGAGGGATGGCACCACTCGCGACGGTGAATGTGGTTCAATGGGATTTGTTCCCGCAAGAAGATTCTGAAAAGCGTCAAGGTTTGAAAAATCAAAGTTGAATTCAGAAAGGTCAACCGAAAGTGGGTTATAAGGTGGACCAACGACCTCTTCGTCTTCTGGTGCAATTATGCTTCCACTTTCTATGCGATTGGAGGTTGAGCTAAGAGCGACGTCATCAATCCATCTCCTCAAGCGTTTGAACTAGGGGATCGAGATCTCAAAATCAAAATCTTAATCATTGATGTTATCGTCGGTGGACTCCACGATTGAGTCCTTCCTCCTTTTTTTGTTTCTTCTTCCTCTTATTACTCTTATCCTTCTTTTACAACTCTCGCTTGTACTTGCGAAGTTGGGGAAGCATCTCCTCTTCTAATTTCTGGCGGCAGGCATTCATAATGAATGGATCAATCAGTTCGGATCAAATAATGTTGCCATAACTTAAATCTGTTTGATAAAATGAATCTCGACGTTCGGCTTTGGGGAGGGCCATCAACTGGGTGGCCATTAGTCACAAAACACTGTTCTTGACCCTAGTTGAGATACTTGTGGAGTAAGGTGGCATGTTAAGAAGATGGATCGATGGAAGATTAACGTCAAAAACTTCAGACATGAGAATAGGTACCTATGTCTAGAAAGCGAGATGCAGGAACAACCAGATTGGTCTATCACGAAGAAATAAAAGTCCCAAAAGGTGATGCTCTTAATATGGATGTCTAGGATAATTTGGTAGGTGCAGTGTGCTTCAAGGAATATGAAAAAGGAGTTTTCTCTTCCAAATTTAGTGTGATACAAGAATCGAAGCTTTGTTATGTTTGGTGTGTGATCAAATAGTTGCCTCATGAGCTTTATATGCACTTGTACCGATGGAGCCACTATCAACGTGACAAAGGCATAACAATGAATATATAAAAATGGGAAAAGACGCCTGCAAAACACATGAATCGACTACAGGTGGTATGACCCTCGGGTGGCTTGTGAGCTCATTTCCAGAGGCACTGGAAGCCTAATTACATTCCCTAGGATGCGATGTATTTGGCACATGCAAAAAGTCTTAAAGGCGGAGAATTATAAGGAACATATAGAATAATGCAGGGACCATGTTCTCACCTAAGTTTAGCACCTCATGAGGGTAATAGAAGGACCAGCGGCAGTTGTTGCTGGCATAGAGGAAAAACAGCCATAGGAGAGTGGCGAAGGTGAAAGCATGCATGGTGTCCTATGTTGTGGGGGGGCATAAAAGGTGACAAAGTGGTCATGGAAGCAAGTTTGGAGGATCGTCGTCTATGATCCATTCCTTGTATCTATAAGCTAAACACAAAATCATGAAGAACATCATATAAAGTATGATGTATATTATAATTCATGTATATAGTTAAAGAATATAAACGTGCTGTAGTAGTTGTCTTGGTTCGGTTAACGTGATGTATCCAACAGACGTTGGTGTGTACCGATCGATCAGAAATTGCACTTTGATTAGGGGAAAACGATGTCTTAGATGCGCATGCATGTTATATGTGATGTATGGTATGTTGTAATGTGGTATATATTTTTGTGGAAAATAGGATTTGCCCCTTATTTTCAAGTTTCAGAGGCGGAAAACCATCCTAAAAAATATGTTTTAAATTACACCACAAATTGGTTAAAAAAAAAAAAAATCCAAACTAATATGCACATTTCTATAATCAAAATTATTTTTTGAAAAAGCATAAATATTTGCAGTTTTCTCTGCAATGTTTGCAATCTTTTCTGCCAATATGTTGAAACTAAAAACAAAGGTGTTTTTTCAAACTTGTTTTTTAGAACGGGCAATTGTATTTTGAAACTTAAAGAGTGTTTTACATAAATTTTCGATTTAATATTATAATAAGAGTAATACCTAATTTAAGCAGAAAATTTATTTTGATGTCCCGAGAAATCGAACCTAAAATCTCTTGAACCACAATCTAAACATTTTATCACTTGAGCAATTGGTCCTTGACGGTATGCGGTAATGTGATACGTAACATGAATTCTCCTTGACGGTATGTAGTAATGCAATATGTAACATGAATGCTCACTTGTGCTTGAAAACAAGGAACGGAATGTGGATAGATGCACGAACTTCCAATACGGTATGTACTGATCCAAGTTTCCAACATGCGACAGAGTCGCATGTATAACACGATTATTAACATAGGAACTACGTTAATAATCCAAGACCAAGACTAACTGGTATGGGCAAGAAATTATGTTCTTGACCATGTTTTTCCCAAGAAGGGTAATATCTTCAAAAAATCAAGGACTTCAGAGTCGATGGCGATGAATTGTAGTGCAATGTATAGCAACGAAGCATCAAACACCTAAAGTGGCAAAGCTCAAACTCAACCCCACGAATCGATATCAAAAAACTAAGGTTTAGGGGAATCATTGCAAATCAATGGAAATCAATATGGAATTGAACCCAACACATTGTAGGGAAGCCCTAAAGCCCACCGTCACCATCTCAACCCAAAAATTGAAAACACGTTATTAGAGTATTAATCGGCTCTTTTAGGGCTTGGTCAAATTGATGGCAAAATCAACGAATTTTTGATGTAGATAGATACAAAAATCAATGGAAGATCATTACCCAAATTGATTTGTGAAGTTGGTGAAGATTTAAGCTAATTTGAGACAATTCAAATCGAGCGTAGACTGGGTTCATCGAGGTCGATAGCCGCTGAAGTGAAGAAGGTGAATTTTTTTTAGTATTTCATATATAGTTTAAGGCATCAATCGGTACCGATTAATCCTTTGTGGGTCGTACCAATCAGTCTCACTATGCATCATCGTACAAATTTCTTCAAATTACTTTATCTGGTGGAGTTTGCAACTGAATTTTAATAGCTTATGGATTATAAGTTACATATGAATGGATGAAATTCTTTATCTTGATTCAAGACAAAATTTCCAATGGTAAAGATTTGGTATTTGTCCTAACTGGTTAGATGTGACTCAACAATTGTGCAGAGTTAAAGCATTCTTTGAAATATACAATTTCCATGGAAAAGGTCCAAGCAATGAATGCATCATATCGAGTCATGGTTCAAGATGTTGACTCAAAACAAAGAACGCTTTGTACTCACAAAAGCGTAGGGGTAAATATTACCATGCAAGATTCGATGTTGTTACAAAGGAATGGATACAAAACTCATAGACGATAAGGTGCAAAGAATTGCAACATAGTGCAAAGAAAGAAAGAATAAGAAATTGGCTAAGTACCATCGACCGATAACAAGCAATAGAATGGATCAGTATCGATCAATTCCTTTGGAGGAATTTTAGCTAGTACTGGATGGAATTTGATCGTGGATCGTGGTATGAAGCCAAAGCATAAAGCTACAATGGATATATAGCCAAGATGAACCGTTTCAAAGCAAAATAAAGAGGATAAGCACAAGTCTATCAATCAATAAGATCCTAGTACTACAAGCTGAGTCAACACAACCCTATCCTCTTATTTGTTTTTGTGAATCTTAACTGCATCTTTCTTAGTCGACTTTTTAAAGATATTCTAAGCGAATAAAGGCCCTAAACATCCCTTTAACGCCAGTGTTATTAAGACATACGCCTAGTTGCACCTAAGGCGCAAAAAGGCTCAGGAGCAGCAGTTGCTCCTTTTTGGAAGTTGAGGCCCTCAAGCTATTAAAGGCGCTCAAAAAGCACGCCTTTTGCTAAGAAGATGAAACACCAAGGTGTCTAGAAAGCGCGGCTCAACTAGGATTTGGTTCCTATGTTGGAAAATGAGTACTTCCACCAGTCTAATTAATTTTGAATTCATTCTCAATCCTAAATTAAGTCGAAACTTAAGGGACTCTACCACAAATCGAGCTTCAAGCTGTCGTCCGCCATCACCGCAAATTCCTGCCCAACATCACAGTCATGTTTGTAGCTCCATTTGCATCGTCTTCTCGACTCAAACACTCTTTTTCTTATGTATTTAACTAAGTAAAATTTAAGTTAGTATTTCAGAAGTAAATGGCGTTTCAAAGTTAAACTAAACGTTTAAAGTAAGTTAAACTTAAGTTACTGATTAAAAGTAATTAGTTTAATTTTAACTTAAATTCTAAATTTAATTTAAAGAGTTTGGTTAATTTTAATTTAAAGTTCAATTAACATTAATTTAATTTTGCTTTTAATTTTAGTTAATTTTAATTTGCATTAACGATTCAGTTAATTTTTATTTGAAGTTCATTAAGTTTAGGTATTGTTAATTCAATTCTAATTTTACTAGCTTGAATTTAAAGTTTAGTTAAACTAAAATTGGGTACTAGAGATTAGAAGTTGAATTAAATTTCAAGTTTTTTGTTAAACGCTTGAACTTTAACTAATTGTAATTTAATTTTAGTTAAAAGTTTACTTGATGTTATTTTAATTTTAATTTTAATTTTAATTTTAATTTTAGTTAATTTGAATTTAAAGGTTTAGTTGATTCCAAATTTAATTCAAAATTTGATTGATTTTAATTTAATGTTTAGGTAATGTTAACTTGATTCTAATTTTAGTTAACTCTAGTTTGAATTTAAAGTTTAATTGAATTAAAATTGAGTATTAGTGGTTAGAAGTTGAATTAAATATCAAGTGTCGTGTCAAACGCTTGAACTTTAATATTTTTACGATTTTTAGTTTTTTTGTTATAATTTCTATGTTTTGGCTGTTAGCTGGAATTTTACATCGTTTTGATCAAGGTTATCATTTGTGATTTCCTACCTAGAACCTTGTGCTTTCTTATTGCAAAATAATTGTTTACAAATATGTTTTGACACCAAAATTATCGTCTTCAAGGTTAATTAATAGTGCAATTTTTTTAGATAGAAAAAATCGCCAAGTTGTATAAAAGGCACACAAAAAGGCTTAAAGCACAAAAAAGCCCAAGGCGCAAGCATAGTAGTTAAGACCCTAGCACAAAAGGCGCAAGCCTTGAGCCTTGGGCCTTGGCCTTTTGTGTGCTTTTTATACATGTTTGATCTACTATTTTACTAACTACAAATTAAATTTTAAATATATTTTATAATTCATTCAACTATTTGAATATTTTATTATCTAAATTTTAAACCATATTTTTAATTCATTTAACTATTAAAAAATTTATTTAACTATTTTGTAAACTAAAATTTGAATTTTGCAAAAAAGCGTCTTAAACTGCAAAAAGGCACACTCAAACTGCAAAAAGGCACACAACATGCGCCTGAGCCTTTTTTGAGCCTAGGCATGTCTAGACGCGCACCTTGATAACTATGGGCGCAAGTTTGGCTCCTTTTTGCATTTTAGCGCCTTGACTACCTTGTTTAATGCATATAAATACAACATCAAAGCAGCAGCAAAATGGACAAATTTTATTTTTTACCAGGGGAGACTCTGTCAGATTGCTAACTTAGATACGTTAATCGTACTCTCTTTGGAAACAACTTTAAATAAACAATGAGAATCTATTAAAGTGGACGTAGGCATAGCTCAATCGTAATAAATCTTATGTTCTCTCTTTTTTTTTCCTTTTTTCTTTATATCGTATTTTGGCCTAAGATCTAAATAGGCTGAACTCTACTCAAACGAACCAAAGGTCATAATCCACAAACAAACCTAAATCAACGATCACATTCCAGACCATTGGTTCTACACTGCCTCTATAAGGTTTTAGACCAAATTTTCGGTTAATTCGATCATAAAATAGCTCGAGAAAGACATATTCAAAACATGTGAAATTTATTCACTCAAACTCATGTTGACCGATATAAATCGATATTTTTCACAAAATATAAAAAGTTTAAAATAATTTTACGATGTAACATGAGATTCATCTAATATGCATTTCGTTTTTTAACTATATCCATATCATTGGGATTGCTCGTACCTTTAAATTTGATGACAATAAGGTAGGGTGGACCGAATTACTAGATAAATGAAGCAAATATTCACCCATCAATTCTAATATAATAACCAACTTTTGTCTAGTGTTTTTGCTTGTTCATTCTTAACCGAAGGTCGTGACTCATGAGTTCAATCTCAAATTTAGTCGTCCTAACTTTTATAGTTTCTTTTGTTTTCTTTTCCCCAAGAATAGTAAATTTGTAATTTGTTATACCTCTAACATCTACATCATTCAAATATCTTTCTCCCCGACTTAATTTCTTGGGAATTTACTACTATGCATTTCAATTTTCAAATATATTAACTATTAAGAGAACATGATTCACTTTTTTTTTAAACCAAAGTTCATTTTGAAAAAAATAATTGACATGCTTTTGCCACAAGGATGCACAAATGTGAATGTTTTTAACACTATACAGCTTATATTCTTTGATAAGAACAACTTATATTCTCTGATAGGAACAACATAATAGCAAAATTTTAAATATTTGATTAGAAAGTTGGAATAGAGATGCAAAAGGAGCAAATTTAATGAAGGAAACATGATCTATTAAATTGGGCAAAATACTTAAACCTAGGTAGTTACAAATATTTTACTGTTTTGACAAAAAGGTTTAACTGTAATTTTAGAACTAAGGTTCAATTTACTCACTCTAACTGCAGAAGCACTTCTTCAAACCTGCTAGTAGAGTTTCTTGTTCTAGCAAGTGAGTTTTGGGTAGGTGAAGGAAGTGTGTTCTGGGCAGATGAGATGGATACTAAACATTAGTGGAAGCACACTTAAATGGATAAGTTCATTTGGCCTCTTAAGTATAAAGGAATAGGGATGTAAAACTGAACCAACACTTGCTAAATCAGGACAATAAATCACAAGATGATATGTAGACTGACTCATTAAATACGCAACTGATGTAGCTGTTCAAATTAATACCTTGAAAAACGAAAAGTCATCCAAAAAATCTTCGTCATCGTCGTTTTCTACACCAAACGAATCAAAAACATCGTCGGGACCATTATTCAATTCATCAGACCACCATTTACGACTACTTGTTCTTTTAAACTGTCCACGATCATCGTCCCGAAATCTGAAACGATATGACTCAGCATTCGAGTCCCATTCTGATTCGCCGCTACCTCGATAGCAGTGGCTGATGATTTCTCGACGAATATTGGGTGCTGAAAAATTAGGGTTTAAGATCGGAGTGGAAAGATGCGTAGCTATCACGAGGAACATGGAAATCTTACAATGTGCGGTTGAAACTACAGTCTAGTCTGAACGACACGAAACAAGAAATGTAGTACGATTATCCGGCTAAAGGCAAGTTAACGGGGCGTTTTTTTTCTTTAAGTGAACGGGGAATGGGTACCAACACATAATCTTAGAGTGCCACTCTACGAAAACCATACGCACCGAATCATCTAACCATGGCAGATATCCCTAACCGGACCGACCCACATCAATACAGTTTGAACGCTTGAACCAAGCATATTAAACCGGACCAAACCGAAAATTTATATTAATAATCTTATGATAAAAATATAAGCAACTCCTGTCTTATTTTAGATTTTAGCGATGTATATTCTATTTTCAGCGTATGTTGTTATATTAATAATATTCACTGTTATAAAGGAAGAAGTTATATTTTTGGTATAATATTTTTCATCTCATTTTTTGGATAAATACTAATTATAATCTTATCCTAATTATTTTCCTTGGTGATTGTGCACTGATTAATTTGATGTTTGGTTAATCTGCCAAAAAAAATCTCACTTGTATGTAAATGCCAAATTGAAATATTCATACAATTAAGAACTAATCTTTCATTTCAGTATAACACAAGTTTTAACCTTAAATTTCACACAATTGCCTTTGTAAATTGATTGTTGATGGAAGTAATTCTCTTATTTCATATTTAATATGGGTTCAAACCGGACCGGACTGAAACCGAACCGTTTAAAAGATTAGTATAATGGTTTGTATTTTTGATTGACCGTTTGATGTTGTATGGAAGCGGTTTGGACTCCAAACTGCACCAAACCGAACCTGCGCCCACACCTACAAAATCTTCTGTTGTACCGGCAAAAATTAATACGCAAGAAACCCGCACTCCTCCAGCAGTGGATGGGAGAGAAAAAAAATTAATTGTTTAGTAAACAGAAAACCGTTTATAGATTAGAAATGTTACGGCACACGTTTCGCACGTAACAATAGGAAACGCTTCGCAGGTAAATTGATTTTTTTTTTACAAATTATATGTGTTTATAACATATTCAAAAGAAATAATTTTCATAAATATTTAGATATGCTTTTGTGTTAGGATCGTGTATAGGTAGTTTGTATTTTTACTTATGAGTTGGAACATTTAATTTTTTGTTAGGTCAAATTTTTGTTTCTGTTATCAATTTACAAAGAGCGAAAATGTATAAGAAGTTTAATTTTTAGATACTAATTTTAAGTGATATTAAGTTTGGTAATATATGTAAAAGTGCATTTGAATTTGTAAAAAAGTACTTGCTAGATTCTATTTTTAAGTGATATTAACATTTAGTAATATCTATAGAGAGGCGTTTGAGGAAGTTCACGTTGTACCATAAAAAATTTATGCCAAAGCTATTATATTTAAGTCATATTGGTGCGATGTGTGCATTTAAATAGTACAAATGACATATATTTCAGAAATGCAAGAATATATATGTAACAAAAAAAATACATGATTTGCGAGTGCAGATTGACATACAAATGACATGCATGAAAGCGTACCTTTAAATATAAAATAATTAATAAATTGAAGATTTATTTCATCGCTGATAATTGTTATTCTATAAGCTTGTATTATTTAAAAAAACAACCGAAAATAAAAGTAGTGAATTACGTGTCAAGCATTACAAAGGAAATAATAATGAAAAAGGATATCAAATTTGTCCTTTCGAAGATATTAGCGCATCCTTGTATACAACTTTTCTAGTGTAGGTTCTGGATTGCCCTTGAATTTCACTTTTTTTTTTACTAAAACTTTGGTGTTTTTCATTGAAAATCTTCTTGATAATGCAACATAAAGTTGACCATGGCTGAATACATCATTGGGTAAGTAAATTCCAACATTTGGAATTGTTTGTCCTCGAGCTTTGTTAGTAGTTAAAGAAAAACATAGTCTTATAGGGATCTGCTTACGTAATAAAGTTAATGGTAAATGGATATCTTCAAAGGCTTCATAGGTATTCTTGGTAAGAAAACCTGAGTTTTAGCAAAGTGACCACTGGCAATCTCTGCATCTATGATGTTTCTGTGAATTTAAGGTATATGTCGCGTACCATTGCATAATTCATTTTTTGGATCGAGGTTCTGTAGTAACATAATTGGTGCACATTTCTTCAAGATCAATTTATGTGAGGGTAAACCACTCAAATTTATTGAATTCAAATATTCAAGCTGGTATAGATTTCTTATATCATCTTTTACGAGATCGAAAGGGTAGTTGACATGGTGATCACTAGGAAAAAGATTTATAACTTGATCGTTTAACATGTCCACATTTTCATTAAGTGGGCTGATCAAAGCCCTTGTAATCATATATTTTATATTGAATGCATTAACGTATAAGTTTGGAAAAGTTGAATTTATTAGAGTAGTTATTGATTTTTCATCTTCCCATGGTATAACCATTCAAGTTCTCACGTACATATGGCTCATTTCCATCACTAACTCGTAGTAGGAAATGTGCATAGAATGGATCTTTTTTTACCCTTATATTTTAAGTGAGATAGATCACTTCTACATGTTTCCATAATGACGATTTAAGTATGCACACATCAATTATTCTTGATATTGTACCATTTTGTACAACCGGTAAGAGTTGTCTAAAATCCCCTCCGATGATTATAACTTTACCTCCAAATGGCATGTCATTTCCCAATATATCTTTTAAAGCTCTATCCAGTTCTTCAAAAGCATATCCGTGGGTCATTGTTGCTTCATCCTAAATAAGAATGGCCGATAATCTCATAAGTTCAGCCGCTTCAGACTGTTTACTATCGTACACATTGATGTTTAAATTGGATTGATTGGGATTTTATACCGCGAATGTGCTATTTGACCACCTGGTAAGATTGTTGCGGCTATCCCCGATGTAGCTGTTGCAAGTGCAATTAAACCATCTTACCTAAGTTTTGCAAGTATTGCTCAATAAAGAAAAGTCTTTCTCGTCCCACCAGGGCCATCTACGAAATAGATTTTGCTCTTCTTATGGTAAACTGCATTAGTAATTATAGTATATGTATTTTTGACATTCATTTAACTTTTCATTAAATGTAAAGTCCTCTTTAGGCATTACAATAAAATATTGTTCCTCTATCAATTTTGAAGCGAGGAAAAATTATCATATATATCATTCCTAATACTTAGAAGATCAAAATTGGATATTAGTCTATAATGGTTCATTAATAGATCATTAAGATCATGTAGAAGACGATTTTGAAGTATAGGTCGAGCCATTGCACTTGAACTTGGATAATCTGCAATCATATGATAGAAAAATTCTTCTGATGATTATCTTACTCCCGTTGGTGCACAATAAATTAAGATAATACAAATAATCTTCTTAAATATGATGACATTCCCGTGTTTGATGCTTCAACCAAACATGCCCTTGCACTTTTGTCTTTTTTAAGTAATCTCATTTTTTCCGCTACTTACCGAAAAGTTGGGTATTTGATACCATCAATAGTTAAAAGATAGCCAAATGATGTTAGTCCTTTTACATGATTCAAAAGAATTCGCAAGAAGTAACGTCCTCCTTTTGGCGGAGAAACATTGTAAATTCGTCCTATGACTTTTTTCATATGATGCTCTTCGTCGTCACTTTTTAATATCTGATATCCAAGTGTATTTCTCTGGGAATTCAAGGTATAAAAAATGTCTTGCTTCTGAATTTTGTGAGTTTGTGTTGAAGAACTCAATTAACATTGATGTAGGGCGGTTCTCATCTGGTAAAACATCATACACAGTTTGGTTAGCATGATAAGTCACTTGTTGCCTACTTAGAAGGTGTATCTGTAGACGTTGAACTGAAGGATATACTGTATGTAAGGCTTCTTGGGGATATATCCACCATGCGTCTAAAACTTTTGAATCTCATCATTTTCAGACAAATGAATTTCCCCTTTCACACGGTCCGGACCTTTGTACACTTATTTGTATAAATACTACTACAAACTTCAACATTTATGTGACAATCATACTTTTTCAACAGCCATGGGTTATATGGAACAAACTAACGATCATCCATTATAATATCACCATCGTTATCTAGCGCGATGTTTATTCCATTATCTCACCTTCGACAAATAGGGTATGAATCATTACCTTGAATAGTATGTGATGAAAATTGCTTAGGATATTTTTATTTTTGCAATTGTCGTCTTTCATACATGGTGCATTTGGTCGTTGTCTTCCACATGGTCCATGAAGCATCCATTTAATGACAACATTGAACAACTTTGGTTCCTCATCACGATTCAGGATTTCAGCTCTTACAACGGCGTCATAATCATCTGGGCTATGTAATTTATCTTCATTGTCCAGAATAATAAGCATATGAGCAAGGAGTAGTCCTCTTTTTGAAATTCGATGATATGAACATGTGCTGCAACCAATCCAAGAACTTGTTTGTCATAGATATCATGCTTTAATTTTTCATATTTGAAACGAAAAATTCTAGTAGTAAGATCTGACCGATCTTGGGAAGTTTGTCCATGTGTTAGTTCTGATGTGATTTCGTCCCATGAGGATTGCACGTCATTGTAATGAACAAATCAGGTTTTTCAAACTTTTGTACTAAAGTCATTGCATCTTGGTAACATTGGTACATATTATGTTGACTTCCATTAAACGTGGAGTGTAATATTACTCTTATTCATATGTTACTTATATCAAAAAAATTAATTTGATATAAAATTATATATATGTATGTGCGTGTGTACATGCATATATTGTAACACTACTAGAAAATGCTCAAAAAGCGACAGGGTAGGGCGACGGCTCCCGACGGCTCCCGACGGCTTATTTCCGACGGTTTCTGACGGGCCGTCGGCGGCCGTCGGAAGCCGTCAGAAAATCGCGAATTACAGACTCCAGCCAAGGCTTTCTTCCTCATTTCAGCATGACCTAATTTTAATTTCTAAAATTCCAAATTCACTCCTCAAGCCTCCAATCACTACTTCCGTGTTTTTGCATCCTCCACGGCTACGAATTCAACCTCTCTTGCCTTCTAGCTCAGGTATAATCTCTTATTTTCGCGAAAAATTCAATTTTTATCCTATTTATAGATTTGCATAAGATGATAAATTAGGGCTAAATGACGATTGAAATTATTTTCAATAGTGTGATAATAGTTTCTAGCTTTCCATGGTATGCCTATTTCATCTTTTATCGTGAAATTGTGAAAAACATGTATAATTTGTGGTTGTTCGTGTGCATGTAAATCGTTGTGTATGCGTTGATTCTACGATTGTATATGTGTGTAGCGTTGCTATCATTGTATTGTGTTAGTTGGAATAAGATAAAATGAATGAACGAGCTAGGAGTACTATATTGTGCACGCATTGACTAATGCAAAAAAAAAATGCATGAGTCTAAATTATAATTGTGTGTATTTAAAAATGACAAAAATGTTACACCAGCCTTAAGTTGATGTAATACGTCGAATAAATGTGTTAAATTAGAATATATTTTTGTAACTGTGAACAGTTAGTAAAACTGTATTTTTTCATAAAATGCGCACATTAACGTCCCTTAGAGAGTTTTTGGCCCCGTTTGACGAGTTTTGTACATGATCGTTATATAAATAGACGTTTTTTTTCAAAAAACGACCATTTATATTCATCTGGTATAATGTTTGTGGGATTTGTCCCTGTATTGGACAAGTTATGAACACAGTAAGCATTTACATTTTGTACACTACTTCGTCTCAAACGGTTCATAAAATTTCGGCCTAACTTTTCTTTTTGTTTCCTGCGTACACGCATTTGTGTACAATGCAGGGAACAAAAGAAAACTGCTGTCAAAATTTTGTTGAATCGTTTGAGACGAAATAATATATGAAATGTAAATGTTTACTGTGTTTGTAATGGAAAGTATGATGTCTGACCATTGGAAAAAAATATCTTTTTGTACAAAATTTCGTATCGATACGTTAAAAAATAAAATGTGTCATATTTGAAAATATTTTTTAATTTGTGAAATAGTTCTTTAAATTCAAATATTATACGACCATGAAAGTAATCTTTTTCGAATTTGTATTCTTGAAAATAAATATTAAATTTTAAATTTATGACTTATTTTCTCAAATAGGAAAAATGATTGATTATTTTGTTGATCGAAGGAGATGGATGTACCAAAGAAAAGGATTGAGAGACTCAATAAAAGAAGATTTTTGTAATGGTATAAAAGTATTTGTTGAATTCGCTTTAAGTAATAACGAAAACAATTCAGAAATTCGTTGTCGGTGTAGTAGTGTAGACATTTGAAGTATTTGTTATCAGATATTGTGAAAGTTTATTTGTGCCAAAACGGTTTCGTACCCGAGTATTATGTTTGAGATCGGCATGGAGAAGTTGTAGCTAATACTTGTGTAGAGTCTGAAAGTGTCATTAACGAAGTAGTTACGACGACCCATATAGAAAATATGGTCGAAGATGCAGAACGATCAATGTTTCATATGGTTGAAGTTGACGACAATGATGGAAATGTTGAAGAACCAAATATTGTAGCAATTTTTTTATATGATTTACCAGATGCTGCTAAGAAACCTATTTGGGATGGTTGTAAAAGCGGCACTCGGCTGTCACTAATCGCAGAATACATTGCAATGAAGTCAAAATACAACATCACTGAAGCTGGGTACGGCTGCTGTACAAGCTGCAAAAAGACATATGCCGTCCGATAATCTAATGTGTGAAAATCAGTATGAAGTTAGAAAACTTATGTCGGCTTTTGGTTTACCTTATCAGAAAATAGATACATGTTTAAAAGTCTGCATGTTGTTTTGGAAAGAAGACGCAAACCTTAAAAATTATAAAATTTATAATCGAAAGAGATACAAACCTAAAAAAAGGGAATGAAGTTCCGTACAAGCGTATGCATTACTTACCGATCACTCCAAGGCTTCAAAGATTATATGCATTTTCTGTAACTGCATCTAATATGAGATGACATAGTGTGAAAACGGAGGAAGAGGGTACGTTGACACATCCGGCCGATGGAGAAGCATGAAAGCATTTCGATAAAACGTATCCAAATTTTACAGCGGAGAGTCGAAATGTTAGATTAGGATTATGTACGGATGGTTTTTCGTCATTTTCTCAATTTGGTTCTAACTATTTATCCTGACCCATTATCGTCACACCGTATATTTACCTACATGGATGTACATGAAAACGCAATATATGTTTCTTACTATTATTGTTCCTGGCCCCGATGATACGACATAAGGAATCGATATATATTTACAACTGTTGATTGAGGAGTTAAAAATACTGTGGAACGAAGGAGTAGAAACATACGATGTGTCCAAGAAGAAATTTTTTCGTATGTTTGCTTCTTTGTTGTGGACTATAAATGATTTTCCTGCCTATGCAATGCTTTCAGGATGGAGTACTGCCGGTCATCTAGCATGTCCATATTGCATGTATGAAACACGAGCAATTTCTTTACCTCATCGTAAGAAATTTCATGGTTTGGCTGTCATCGATATTTTCTCCATGTAAATCATCCATTCAGAGGAGACAAGAAATTTTTTTAGCTAATAGAGTAGAAACAAGACAACCACTAACGATATGGTCAAATGAAAACATATATGAACTTATTAGAGGCTATCCCAAGATATATGAAACTGGAGTGCAAACAGAAATTGAAGGCAGATCGATTATTTATAACTGGTGCAAACAAAATATTTTTTAGGAGTTGCCATATTGAAAACATCTTCTGCTTCGTCATAATATAGACGTGATGCAAAATGAGAAAAATGTATTTGATAATGTTTTTAACACAATTTTGAATGTGAAAGGGAAGACAAAAGATGATTTGAAATCAAGACGCGGTATAGAAGAATTATACAAACGTTCTGAGCTTCATACAGTAAAAAACCCAAAGCATGTTACGAATTAGATAATAATCAAGTTAAAGTTGTGTTAAATTGGGTGGAAGGGTTAAGATTTCTTGATGGGATATCATCAAATCGTCATAGATGTGTTGACTTTAAAAATGGTAGATTGAGTGGAATGATAAGCCACGACTGTCACATAATGATGAAAAATTTATTACCCGTTATGTTCAAAGAACTACTGCCGTTAAAAGTTTGGAAGGTAGTAACGGAGCTTAGTTTGTTTTACAAAGAGCTTTGTTTGACTACTTTAAAGTTCAACGTTTACGTAAACTTGAAGTAGATATTCCTATATTGCTATGCAAATTAGAGAAAATATTTCCGCCGGGCTTTTTTAATGTAATGTAACATTTACCTGTTTATCTCCCATCTGAAGCGCGACTTCGAGGTCCTGTCCAATATGAATGGATGTATCCATTTAAGAGGTATGTAATATGTTATTACGTAATTTAATTGCATTTGAAAGATGAAGTTAATGTAAACTAATTTTGCATAGATATCTAAATCATCTGAAGAAAAAGGTGAGGCAAAAAGCACGAGTTGAAGGTTCGATATGTAAATCGTACATCGAATAAGAAGCTTCGTTCTTTTTCTCTCACTATTTCAGTGACCATGTTAATATATCATTTGAAAGTATTCCTCGTAATGACGAAGGCGGCGAACAAGAGTCCTCTCAAGCAATGTTATCTAGTTTTAGACAACATAGTCGGCTTTCTAGAAAATGTGCAGAAATATGGCTAGACGATAGAGATCTTCATGTAGCACACACTTATATTCTTCTAACTTGTGCCGAGGTTGCACCGTTTGTTAGGTAATCTGAAATAATAATAATTTGTTTTTTATTCTTTTCTATAATGCATGCACGTGTATAACCTAATGTAATGATTTGTTTATACATACATTGTTTATGAACGTGAACATCCGAACGGAGATCTCTGTAAAGAATTTTTCGGTTGGTTTTCAAATTACGTTTGTGAGACAAGAAATTGTGTTGTTAAGAAGGGTTGAAACACCTTGCGATGGGACCAAAAAATGTGGTCAAGTCATATCCAATATATTTCGTCAATGGATATAAATTTAACACCAAAGAATACGGTGCAGAAAAGTTAACGAATAATACTGGTGTATTTGTTAAAGGTAGCGATGATCCAGAAAATCACATAAATGATTTTTATGGCATTCCAGCACAAATTTTGCAACTGACATATTTCTCACGCCCCGCGGAGGAGGTGTTTCTATTTAGATGTAACTGCTTTAGCAATGTTTGAGGTTCTGAAATTAATGTGCATAAGGATTATAATCTTATTGAAATAAAGCATACATCGCACTATCACAAGTACGACCCTATTGTACTAGCCAAACAAGCATTGCAAGTGTATTACGCTCCTTATCCGTCTCTGAAAAGAGATAAAGCAGATTGGTCTGCAGTTTTTAAAACAAAGGCCAGATTTACATTCGATGGAAAGAATATTCCAGGCGAACAAGCTTATCAGGCAGATCTTGAGGAAAATAACGAAATAATAATTATAGACGATCATACAGATTTTGGTCCTTTGATTGATGAATCAAATGTTTTGATAGAAGCATTTGATAGTGCAGAGGAAAATATCGTAGAAAACGAGACCGAATCTGAATCAGAAGACAATGATGATTGGTAAAAATCTGAATTTGATTTTTTTGCAGTTGATGTAACTATGTTGAATTCTTGATGTATTATGAAATTGATGTAACTATGAAACCAAATCTGTACGTTTACCATTGTTTACATGTTTTATGTCATTTCCATTTATCATTTATTTAGCAATTATTATTAAAAATGCAATGCAATCTGCGTATCGTCGGAACATGAGACCCCTTATGTATCAGGTATAACACACTTCCATTTCTATTTCCATCTCAGTCATTAATTTAGCAGTTTATACCGTTGATGTATTCATTTACGTATGACATATATTTCATTATCATGTTATTATTCTGTTTTGAAATGATGTGTATATATATCACAAGTTTACGTAATGTCATCTGGAGGTAGAAGCTCTTCCCGATCAGGAGGCGATGGCAGTGGTCCATCGCAAGCACCACAACGTCCTGTCATTTGTTTTGTACCTAGAGCAGAGGGGTAAGAATAAAATTTTATTCAGCATTTTTTTTTATATACGTACGTACTTATTTGTATCATATTTAAAAACAGGGGGTTCGACCTACTTCCCTCGAATGTCGTGTTGGATGTTTCTAGAGCGTCTTACTGGAGTAGGATGAGTGCTAGTTGGCCGAAGTGGGATAACATCCCTCCCCACATATTAGAGTGTATTTGGAAGGATGTCCTAGTAAATATATTTTTCTGTTTTTCATTTTTGATTCATTTTTGTCATTTTTTACTGTTTATCGTTTACAGTTTAATATTCTTTTTGCTTTTTATCGTGAAACACAGGCTGAGACAGACATTCAGACGGATGATATGCAGTTGGCACGGGAATATTGGATGAAGAAGATGTGCAAAAACTATAGGGACTCGATATCCGAAGTAAAGAAATCAGGTAAGAGACCACGTTGGACGGGGGAGAGCGTATGGCAAGCATGGTTGGGATACTGGAAAACTGACACAGTGAATGCAAGTATACTATTTTTTTTAAAATTATTTGACTGGTATTAAATATCAAAAAATACATGAATGATAAATAATGTATCAACTTTTGAATGTACAGGCAGAGTCGGAAAGAAACTCTACAAACAGAAATAAAAACTCCGTCACTCATCGCGGAGGGTCGAAGTCATTTCAGCAGCATTGGCACGAGTTGGTAAATTTACTGAATGCATTTTTTAAATAGTTTATGCTATATAATTTTAAATGTACAATAATTGTATGTAAAAATCAATTTCTGAAAACTGAGGCGCATGGTCCCGTGGGCTATATGGACATGTTCACTCGTACGCATGCTGTCGAGCATGTAAATCCGGACGGGACAGTTTCTTATACATTGCACGACGATAAATCCAGCAAGAGTCATGTAAGCATATTTCATTTTATGCAGTATTAGTAATAATTGTTCTACTTGTTAAAATATAATGAAATAAGATATGATGATATTAATGTATTAATGCAGGAAAAGTTTATGGAGCAGCGTCATAGACTCCTTGCTGATACGGGTCGAGATTAGCTGACGATGGATGAGGAGGATGTTATTTTTGAGTCAGTTATGGATCTATCGGAATATGGCAGATGATACGGATTTGGCAATCAAGTGGTAAGTAAATAATATATTGGCAATCAAGGAGTAATTTCAAATTTATTACTCTCATCCTTCCCTATAGTTAATTTACCTATGCTAAAATGTTCGAAAGTTATATTAATTCAAAATATAAATCAACAATCTTGTCACCATAGTTGTTTGGTGTTACCACAATCTAAAATGTTATCAACATGCACATACACTTACATAAACATCATAAACTAAATTAAATAACATTATCACACTGCTATTCATTCACATACCTGCACATACACTTACAGAGATTACATAGCTAAATTAAATATTTATTACAGGCCAGCAGTCAGAGACGGGGTAGGCAGACTAGAGCTCAGATTGATCTAGCAGAGATCGAAGATTTGCGGGTTAGAGTGGAGCAACTGGAGGAGCAAAACCATCGGCAAGCCATAGAGATGACACAGTTGCAAGACCAGCGTATCGCCGAGTACATGCAGCAGTATGGTGGCTGCTTCCCTTCCTCTGCTGGCTCAGGTTCTGGAGGAGATTGATTGATTGCTTTGGTCAGTATGTTTTTTCTGTTTTGTACGATTTGGTAGATGGTAGAGGTACTAATTGGTTTTGTGTACTATGTTATGCCACACTTAAAATTATGTGAATGTTGAGGATGTTGTGGATGTATGTATTGATTGAACATTTGGTGTTGTGGATATTATTATGTATTTACATTAGTTTGGGTGATGATGATTTGTATTGACTTAATTTTATATGTTTTTTTGTTTGGTGATTTGTGTATAGTTTGGTTTTTGATTTTTGATTGGAATATGATATATTGGATTCTGCAGTATTCGTGGAATAGTGTTTGTATGGAAAACGTGGATGGAAGGCTGCATTGCTGCAGAAATAAAAAATGTTTCAGCATATTTCCAACGGCTCCCGATGGCTCCCATCGGCCTGCAGGTATTATATTTCCGACGGCTTCCGACGGCTTTCGGGTCATTTTTACCAGCGGATTCCGACATTAGTTGGAAGCCGTCGGAATATGTCGGAAGCCGTCAAAAATACGGACGGCGAGGTTCGTCGGAAACCGTCAGAAACACTGCTCCCCGACGCCGCAATTTCCGATGGCTTCCGACGGCCGTCGACGGTTTCCAGCCATCGAAAAATGGCTTTCCCCTTGTAGTGTAAATAGACCAAAGAGAAGGGAAAAGTGTCATACTTGTATTATTTTCTCCAGCATTTAATGCATCTCGAAGTCCCTCATACAATTCTGATCTTATATGATATTGTTATTGACGAAACCACCTCATTTTTCCACTTTCAATTTTTACATAATTATCCACAACATATTGTTGTAATAAACGTCCTCCATGTAAGAAAAAAGAAGTATATTTGTGTGGAATCTAAATTTTAAGTTGGTTAGAAATAGAATATGTGTGTGTGTGTGTGTGTGTGTATATATAAAATTACTAAAGCTACTAGATCTTAATGCCTATTTTACTTACGTTTGACTTCTAGTGTGAATTCAAAGAACGAAATCCATTGTGTTATCAATTTTATTCAAATTTATGACCAATAATTAATAAATTTTTATCATATGATGATGTTAGCTATAAATTTATAATTTTATGAATGTAAAACTACTTCATACCTGCAAAATATAAGTACGGTACTCACGACTTGTAACAGGAGTTCCATTTATATTATGGTTGTTAAGGTCCTAACCATAATTTCTATAAGGTTGTAGGAGAGGATACTGTAGAGGGTCATAACAACCATGTGTTTTTGGAATTCTCATAAGCTGACCCGTTGTCATATGTAGAATAACATCTCTACCATTTATAAGACTTATCTCATCTTGACCAATTATCATTGCGAAAACTTGTGAAGATGTAGGCATCATATATTGTTGATGCAATGGTTTTTCTTTAATTATAAATTTATAATTATAGATAAGTATTGAGCAAAATCATTATTCTCATCCAATATACATTGTATTCTTTCCAATATTCCTCTATTCTAGTCTTCATTTTCAACCATTCAATTTTCAATTTCATGATCAGTATCATATATATATATATATATATATATATATATTTGTATAAATCTAGGTCTATCTCCTTCTTTAGGAAGTAGGCTTCCAATATTATGGTATATACATCCTTGAGCATGGAAAGTGTAAATACCAGCTCTTCCACTTGTTAGGTTTTCATCGACATGTACTCCCATTGAAGTGAAGAAAAAAACATGGTTATATGATCAAATATTTCTTTTGAAATGTATACCATGGCACTTGTATCCTTATAGAGCTCCTAGAGCTCATTTGGTGAATGCACTAGTAGGAGTATGTTCTTCCATTTGAAAAACATAATAATCCACTCTCGTGTTGAAATAATTTTGCCGAACAATGTTGACAGAATATTGGTTGTTTCAATAAATGCTTTCGGAATCTAGTATGATCTTTGAAATTTTTTGTAACATTGTGAGCTCTAACATTTCTTCGTACAGTTTGATACCTTTATAGTTGATTATTAGTTTGTGATGATCATCTCTGCTCTTGGCTAGATTGTATGTCATTTATAACATATTCTATTTCCTCAATAGATGTGGTTCTTGTTTGTTCTCCTTGTATTATTGGGTTTTTGTCTTCTTGGTAATTATGAGATTCATTGCTTATAGTATTTATATTTCTTCCTAAATATGAATTTTGAGGTCTTTCTTTTCTTTGTCGATACATCTCATGACGCCAAGCTAGATAATTTTCTTTCTGTTCTTGAGTCATAGCTATCATTCGTTCTCTATATTTCATAGGACGCATTTCTCTTTGTTCGTCATTTAAAATATTTGTTCTTCTATCTTGTCTCCTTTGAGTATTCATCTTTGATATACAATCGGCTGAAAAATAAATATGGTTAGGTTATTAGTTTTTTAATCTTAAATACTTTGTTTCACATAGCAGTTGATAGCACTTGTTAACGTTAACTATAACAGTAAACTTATTAGAATGAAACTGAATTCCAACATGACATAATAAATAAGGTGAATATACTATTTGTAAACATTAACATAAACCAAAATTTTATTTCAAAAGTTGAATACATAAAAGTAGATAATATATAGTGATTTCCTTATAAATAATAAGGGTTGCAAAACCTAAAATGTACCACTAATAAATGTTTTTTTTTATTCCTACATGGTGACTTTTTATTCAAATTTATTTCATAATCATCACCATCAATTTTCCTCTAAAAATTTTACCTGCAAAAACATGAAAAGAAAACTGATAAGACAATAAAATTTAATTATATTATTTTTTCAAATTCTTTGATTGATATATCACTTACCACTTTAGAAGTAAATTTATCATCCAAAAAATCATCAGCCGAGAGAGATTTTTTATCATCGTTTGTCGGTTGCTGGACATGTACACTATCCTTCGTTGAAGATGCTTTTGGACATATATCATCGTTTTGAGTTGACTTTTGCTTATCACGGTGTTTAATATCCATTGTTTGATCGGTAAATCGTGTTGTATGCTCTATTTAATGTAAGGATGATAATGATTTTTGTTATGGATATGTATAAATAACTTTTGTAAATAGAAACATTATCTAATTTGAATGCTATGGCCAAGCATATATTAATCTTTTTTTTAAATAAATCGAAAATAAATTTCCTTATTATTGAGGAAGATGTCAAGTATGATGCAACTGCCTAGAAAAAAAACAAGTTACCATGTTGAATAGAATATATTGTAATGTTAATTTAGATCTCAAATAAACATGTATAAAAGTTGATGCTGGTGTTGAAGAGCATATTGCTAACTTATGAATATTTTTGTACATGATAAATAAAGCTATCTACAAATCAGTGTCCAGAACTTTAGATATACAGGCTCAATTTCCTCAATATTTGGTGTGTGTGTGTGCGCGTGCATGTGCGCTCGCGTGTATCTATCTATACTATTATATTACTACTGAGTTACATTTCAAAGGAGCACAAGCCCTTGAGTATTTTGTGAAATGAACAGTCTTTGTACTATAATATTAAAATTGAATTCTCTACAATCTCTTTAACTGTTCCGAACTTTTATTTTCACTTTTGTAGTCTTTCGTCTGGTATCAGTCAATTATATTTAATGACTCAATGAATGTTCCGCTCTCTCACCACTACTACCTTTTTCCTTCCCCTATTTTATGTTTTCAACACATCTTTCTCATCCTTTGTATGCATTGTAATTTCACCTTTCAGCTTTCCCTAATCTTTTGAAATTCTAAACTTTCATACATTAGCAGAAAAAAATTTTGCTCCTCTAATATTGCAATGAATTATTTGCATAGTTGCATGTTTTGTTACACCTCAATCTTAATTATCCCGACGTTAAACAAGGGTCGTTTAGAAAATGAATCATCTCTCTTACTACGCTATGGCATAGGCGACGAATTAACATGGATTAATATTCTTGTAGTATATTGCTTCTCTTCTCTAAACAGGTATGCCATAACCCTAATTTTGTCATTTTGATTGTTTATTTTGCTTTGTTTTTTCTGTGTCTTGCTCTATTCATTCATTTTCAAGAACTACCCCTTCAAATCAATCCATTTCTAAGATTCTATTTGTCGAGCATAACCCTGATTTCGGTATGTCAATTATTAGTTTTAGTTACTTATTTTACTATTTATTTTTCCTTATTTTAGTTGCTTCTTTGATTCGGTCCATGTTTAACTTTCTTCTTTTCAATTTGTATTTAGTACTTTTGCTTTTTTGCTTAGATTAATATAGTCAGCATTTGTTATTGTCTAATTGAACTTTTTTATTAGGCTTATTTGTATTCGTTTCAAATTACAATGTTTAGTTATTGACACCATTGGTGAGTGAAAATAAAAAATTAGTATTCAACATCATTTAGTTGTTAATATAATCACCCATTTTACCATTATGAAGCTTAGATTTTGTTGTTCTTTTGGTTACTGGCTTCTCTTTTTTTTGGATGCAAGGACAAAATATTATATTGCTGCTAGTTAATAACACCTTTGTTATTTCAGTTGAGCAAATTTGTTTACAGGTAAAATTGCTTAGAATCATATTGATGTAGTTATGAATAAGTATTTTCACTATCTTCTCAACTTAAATAAGTTGACGGATTCATTATGGAATTTTTCTTCTTATTAGCAATGTGCAAGTGGTCTTATAAATGTAAATTTGTCTCATAAGAATACCAAAGTTATACATCATTTGCTTCCAAATTATGATAATTTAGATCACGTAAGTAATGTAAGGTATTTGCAGCTATAAGTTCTTTATAGCAAATTCTTAAAAGAAGTGTTTTAAAGACCAGATCCAACCACGGTTTGACCATGGTTAATCTTCGACCTTAGAGCATTACGGTTTTGAAAATCAAATAACCTTGCATGTAAGAACCCACAAACCTCAAAACCTTGAAAAAATCTATGGATCAACCTCTTTGAACCACGCGGTTATTCAAATTTAAGAAAAAAATTGGCTATAATTATACATTTTAGTGCATAAAGTAGAGAAATAAATTGTAGCTATAGCTATAACTTTTCGTGCATAAATTATCTAATAAAAGCAATTCGTTTACTTGACTACGTATTCATTTATTTCCTAAACCATTCACGATCTTATTAATATTGACAATAACTAAATGAAAGATATATTAGGATACTCAATGTTTTTTCTTTTTAAGGTGTCTTCTTAGTAGACATATTTATTATTGTAGTAAGTGGTGCTAATTTTTAGCTCGCAAAAATAAATTTGAATTAAAAAATATACCGCCAAGAACTTGATCTTGATAAAGCATCATTTAGACATAAGGTATGCCATGTTTTACTATGACTTAATTTTCATATTCTCAATTGTTTAGATTTGTTACTACATACTGCAAGTTTATTACTACATATAACTACATTAAATATATTATCAATATTTAGTTTCATTTTAGAAAGATTGTGCTACCATACTATTGATGTGGATTTTTTTGTTTATTTATTGACATCATAGACTTTTTCTTGGAATCTAACCATGTATACTAACAATTTTTTTCGGTTCATTTATTTTAGTTGTTTCACCTGCCAATTGAAGAGACTAATACAAAACCATATAATTAATAAATGACGAGGAAAGTAAAATCTATGCATCAAGTGAATAAAATGGGTACTTTCGGGTATGAAATGATGCAAGTAATTGATGGTGGGAATGAAACTTCTATGCATCAAGGGATGAGATGGCTATTTTTGGGTAAACCAATTTTTAAGTTACTTTGTAGTTGCAATATTAGGTCATATCAGCTGAAGCTTGACTTTCTCCTTATGCTCATTAAATTTGCACATCTATTAGTTTCATTTACTTATTTTACTATTTATTTCGCTTTATTTTAGTTGCTTCTTTGATTCGCTCCATGCTTAACTTTCTTCATGTTAGTTTGTATTTAGTACTTTTGCTTTTTTGCTTGGATTAATATAGTCAGCATTTATTATTGTCTGAATGCCTTTTTGTTAGGCCTATTTGTATTCGTTTCAAATTATAATGTTTAGTTATTGACACCATTGGTGAGTGAAAATATAAAATTAGTATTCAACATCATTTAGTTGTCAATAGACTCACCTGTTTTTACCATTCTGAAACTTAGATTTTGTTGTTCTTTCGGTTATTGGCTTCTCTTTTTTGGATTCAAGGACAAACTATTATATTGCTGCTAATTAATAACACCTTTGTTATTTCAGTTGAGCAAATTTGTTTACAGCTAAAATTGCCTAGAATCGTATTGATGTAGTTATGAATAAGTATTTTCACTATCTACTTAACTTATTTAAGTTGAATGATTCATTATGGAATTTTCCTTCTTATTAGCAATGTGCAAATGGTCTTATATATGTAAATTTGTTTGATAAGAATACCATGGTTATACATTATTTATTTCCAAATTATGATATTCTAGATCATGTAAGGAGTGAAAGGTATTTGCAGATATAAGTTCTTTATAGCAAATTCTTAAAAGAAGTGTTTTAAAGACCCGATCCAACCACGGTTTGACCATGGTTAATCTTCGACCTTAGATCGTAACGGTTTTGAAAATCAAATAAGCTTGCATGCACGAATTGACGGGCAAACCTCAAAACCTTGAAAAAGATCTATAGACCAACCTCTTTGAACCACGCAGTTATTCAAATTTAAGAAACAAATTGGCTATAATTATACCTTTTAGTGCATAAAGTAGAAGAATAAATTGTAGCTATAGTTATAACTTTAGTGCATAAATTATCTCCATTAACAAAGCTATTCATTTACTTGGCTACGTATCCGTTTATTTCCTAAACTATTCATGATCTTATTAATATAGACAATAACTAAATGAAAGATATATTAGGATACTTAATGTTTTTTTCTTTTTAAGTTGTCTTCTTGGTAAACATATTTATTATTGTATTCTGTGGTCCTATTTTTAGTTCACAAAAATAAATTTGAATTAAAAAATATACCGCCAAGAACTTGATCTTAATAAAGCATCATTTATATATAAGATATGTCATGTTTTATTATGATTTTAATTTTCATTTTCCAAATTATTTAGATTTATTAATTTCTATATATGGACATTGCAAATTCTTACTGCATATAACTACATTTAATATATTATCAACATTTAGTTTCATTTCAGAAAGATTGTGCTACTATACTATTGATGTGGATTTATTTGTTTATTTATTGACATCATAGACTTTTCCTTGGAATCTGACCATGTATACTAACAATTTTTTCAGTTCATTTCTTTTAGTTGTTACATCTGCCAATTGAAGAGACTGGTACAAAACCATATAATTAATTGATGATGAGGAAAGTAACATCTATGCATCAAGTGACGAAATGGGTATGAAACGATATAACTAATTGATGATGGGAGTGGAACTTCTATGCATCAAGGGATGAGATGGCTACTTTCGGGTAAACCAATTTTTAAGTTATTTGTTAGTTGCAATATTAGGTCATATCAGCTGAAGCTTGACTTTCTCCTTATGCTCATTAAATTTGTATATTTATTGCTTTCAATTTTCATGCTACTTAAGGCACCTGTAACATATCGGCAATATTTTATTTTTGGAGTATTAACAAAGAAAATATCAATTGTAAGCAGTTACTAAATATGGTTACCAATACTTTTTGATTTTGACTAACATATCTCCAACTCACAACTTTTATAGCTTAAAAAATATATAAATAATATGTGAAAACATATTTTGATTAAAAGATTAATTTCTTTCAATAAATCAAAAATATGTGTATATATGTAGCTAGGCCTCATATTTACTGGAATGAAGTAACCAAAAAAAGAAAGATTGAATGATAAACTTTATTTATTGAATGATGTACATAAGTTGATTTTGTTCCCACTTCAGTTTGCCAATGTTTTTAGAATTAATACCACCTCAATTATTTGATTTAATCGCAACTAGCTATTGGAACTCTTTTTGCACTGACTGCGGCAGATTATACTTGAAGTATACAAAATTTCAATTGGTAATTTATACCCACGTTTTAACACTAACTTACAGCTGATATTGCAACTGATGTGGAAAGCTCATATGAAAATTAAAACACTGCATTCATTGAAACTAAATGGGGGGAGGGGGGTACATATTCGAAGTTAACTCCACGATAATAGTACTTGACAAGTCAAAATAACAGCCAAATTTAACGAGTAAAGTAGCATTGCTCCATTCATAATTATTTTGTCTTTGCTCGACATGAACAGAGGTAGAAAGAAGGAGGTAGACATTAATGTGGTGGATTCCATTACCATGGATGCATAAAGGCAACACAAGGTTGTCATTATCTTCAGCGCGTGGACTTTAATGATGTATAGGTAAAGCTACATGGGTGCAACAACTTATACTGTCAGTAAACTATGATAAAGCTATTATAAAATAGATTGAAGTCTGTGGTATTTCTAAAAGAAAATTAAAGGATGTGCATCCATGTATATTTTACAGTAACAATGAATTCTCAGTAATTTTGATCAATTATAATTTAGTATAGTTTTCATACACATTCGCAAAGCATCCAAATTGTTAATGTTATGGCCTACCTCAAAAATATCTGGATGGTTTTATATTTTTCCCGCTGTGTTTGTTACTATTTCGATCGAATACATCCGTGTGTAAGCGCATTCTATCCAAAATCAATATTTATTTTGCAACAGAAGGAATATGCTCATCATTTTCTTAGTACACATGAAGCTTACATGGTAGCACTAGGTATTAACAGACATGTATATTGTTTTCCGTAATGTGGGTAATGTGAGACAACACTGAGGAGTTGATTTTCATTCCAACTTTATTTGATCATCTTTAATTCAATTTTTTTATAGTACCAATGAACTAATTAAAGACGGGAGAGCTTTATTTTGAGCTTGGTTTTTAGCATTTAATTTTAAAAATTTTATGGTATTAGCTCTATTGTGCTAGGTTAGATTTTCTTTACTGCTTTTTGATGGTTGTAGATGTGTTATTTGTTTCCCTATTGATCTTAGATGTTTTCATTCTTATTGAGTTTATTGTGCCTTTGATATTTCTTTATAAGCAATTACCTTCTAATCGCTATAAATTTGCACTACGGTCAAATATATCATCGATAATTAATATGACAGGTATAAAGACACTACAAGGAGTAAACTATCATTTGACTACTAATTGGTTTTTGATTCATGTTACAAATAGATTATCTTTTATTTTTGAAATTTTAAACGAAAACCGTGTGCGAAGCATGGGTTTGTACTGGTGTATATATATATATGAAGCAACAATTTACAATATAATTTATCTGACATGTGATAGAGTAATATGTCAATTCGATTTATCCCCATTTAGAGGAACAATACAAATGAATCTTAAAACATATTTACTTGCTTTACTTCCTAATTTGTAGTAGATCGCAAACGATCATATTGACAGCCATCTTTACTAAAAAGAACATTGACGGTCATCTTTACTAAAAAGAAGAAATAATAGAACATTTGAAATTGAAAGTTATTATTTATTTTCTTCAATTAATACATTCTTTTAATGGTCGTGCATAGAACTCAATTATCATTAAATCTGCCAATACACCATAAACATTTAGCAACACACACTTCAAAATCAATTTCATACGTTCCATCAAAAAGAAAAGCTTGTCCTACGAAGAACATGAAATTTTTATATACTAACACATTTTTACAAACTAAACATTAGAAAAAAATAATATAATGCCACATTGACAGTCATCTTTGCTAAAAAGGACATTGACAGCCATCTTCACTAAAAAAAAAAAAATAACGCAACATTTAACATTGAAAGTTATTATATTTTTTCAATTAACACGCACTTTTAACTGTCCGCATGGATCTCAATTATCGTGAAATCTGCTAACACACCAACAATATTTAACAGGACACACTTCGAAAACAATTTCATACGTTTCATCAAAAAGAAAAGCTTGTTCTACAAAGAACTCCATGAAATTTTTGTATACTAACACATTTTTACACACTAAACATTTAGCAAAAATAATGTACTGCCATAAAATGTAACTGATGCAAATTTTTCATAACATAATTGATGCTGGTGTTGAAGAGCATTTCCCTTAGGCTTAAATATTTTTTGCGTGATCAATAAAGCTAGTTGATTAGTTGGCATTTGTGCAATTACTGTACACATTTTCGAATCTTGACCTGATGTACTTGCCTCATTTGCTTGCATATTTTTTGCACCAAATAGTCACCGGTGAGTGGTATGCCTTTGCCATAACATGTTATTTACCTCATTATTACTTGGATTTTCTTTTTATTTTGACAATTCAATTTCATAAAGTGGTGTATAATATTTAAGGTCGGTTTGTTTATGCTTCTTCCGTACTCCACCCCTCACTGTCCCCATCTCTTGTTTCATCCCCTCCCCCACTTATTTCTGATGCTTATGGTACGCAAATTCTTGTACATATATATTTCAAATAGTTTATTTTGTAACAGTGAGTGAATGGAATGACTGAGCATGGGCCCTATGGCAACTAATAACATATGATATACTCATAAAGATCTAATATAGAGTGTGCAAGTCGGGTTACACCTCCTACATCGAAATGATAACTTCTTGAAGGGCCATAACACTTTTTCATTTGGAGGTAAGTGATGGTTATAAGTAACCATTACAGTAGAGATATTTGGATGTGTGCAATGTCTTAATACAGCTTGCATGAACTTTTACTTACGATGACAGAAAATGTTGTGATTAATTTAATATATTCTTCTATATCCCCGTCCTGTCATAATATAGTATATAACCAGCGTTGTATTGATTTAGATGATAATACATGCACATGCTTACTCTAGAATTTCAAATACAATGTTGAGTTAATGGTTGCGGACCAATTGAAACCATCTTCTATATTTGTGGCTATTTTTGTACATGGGGATAATCGAAAACTGAAGAAAACTATGCATTTTAATCTGATCACTCAGATGAAAGTGACATAAGGGATACTTAAGTTAGTAATTAATGAGTTGATGTCGTCTCTAATTATTTAATTTACCATACCTCTACTACAATATAGAAACTCAAGATATATGATACCGAAGGCACGCGTGCATGCATATACACACACATATTCATGCAACAAAGCTTTACAAAACTAAGCATGAATACTAACCTGACACTTTGAAAGTTATATGATGTCGGAGGCCAACAACGGATGACGAGTAATAGTGAACAATAGAGAGTGGCGTAGAGAGATGGAGTGGATGTGAATGGATAGAGAGTGATATTTAAAGGGGTCAATAGGGTTTTCTTTATTGCTCGTCGTACGTGATGGAGGAATGTTGTAAGTATCATTGTCTTTCTTGATCGCACCGTTGTAAGTCTCGTCCAACTATTTGGATTTGGAGGAACATTGTAACAACCCATAATTTCTGGTCGTTTGATTTTAAATGTTTAATTAATTTTAATATTTAAATAGTTGAATTTTGAAATTTAATAACTTATAATTCAAAATATAGGGAATGTTTAAATATTTGAATTGTGAATTAAACCTAAATTAAATGGATTTAATAATTTTATTCAACTCCTTTTTAACTAATAAATAATATTAGTGATTCAATCTGTAAATTTATTTACAAACATAAATAGATCAGATAAATATCGATAATCAAATATAAAACGATATTTAGATTTGTAAAATTAGCCTTTTTGGGCATAGTCTCGGATTTTGATGAAACATCAATTTTATTGGATCCGTAATAATAAATTATAGCATGCTGTCGAATTTCATAGCGATCAGACGTATTGTTTGGTGTGCGATTCGAAACGCGTTGGAAATTAATTCGGAAATTTAATATAATAATTGGGTTTGAAAAGCTATCTTATACATATGATCGAATTAGAGCTCGAGACCAGTTTAATCGCGCTCGGAATATGGTATAACACATAGAACGCCAAGCGGTATGTCTCGTTTAAAGTTCAAATTTTTTGGTAATGTTTTGTTGAATAATTTAAAATTTAAAATAATATATATAAATAATATATGTTGACCATGCTTTAGCCCATGCCTAACACCCTAGCCTATACCGTACCATGCCCTCTCCTTCTTTATGTATGTCGCATTTTCTTACATCAGATAATTCGTTCTCTTTCTTTTTTTGAATTTAAAACCATGGCAAATCCAACGGCCATTATTGCGTTGGACCACTATCGGCTGTTTCAGGCCGAACGTCCAACTAAAAAACTGTAGAGCTCGACTAAATGAAGGGATTCAATGGAGGGGTCGTCAAATTTCGCTCCATGGTGGCCGTTATTGAGCCGCGTTCGGTGGCATTGGTGGGTATGATTTTGGCCGTTTTGGGGCTTGGCGGCGGCGAATGAGGGAGAGTCACGAGGTCGGCGGCTGTATCAGTGCATGGACCCGCGCAACACAGCAGCGGATGGTGGCGGCGGTGATGATGGCTATGCTCGGTCGATTTTGTTCGTTGGTGTCTGGGTCTTGGTTGGAGGAGAAGGGTTAAGTTAATTTGAATAATTATGAATGTAATTATAGAAAAATTAATTTTATTGTTTAATTTGATAACCTATTAAATCGCCAACTATTTCAGACGAGGTCGAAATCGTACGTGATTTGTTGCATTGCACTTGTATGGACATTATCTTCGTTTTGGAGTTGGATTAAACGAGATTGGAGCTTGTTGGAATTTAGGCTAAAATCGAAAAGCAGTTCGGTTTTAGTCCAAATTAGAACGTTTTGATGGAAATGAAAATCAATGTGAGTTTAACTCATATTTAATTTTATCATATCATATCTATGATGTTATAAACGTTTATTGATCGTTTGGATGCTAGTTAAATTGTTTGATTGCTTGTTTGGTTGAATCCCTTTGGAAAATGGATGCCATATTAATTGATCGTTTATGAACCCATATGATTATATATATATTATCCATAACCATTGTTTTGTAGGAAAAATATGTAGAGTGACCTTGAAGGGTTTCTCGCCAATAAATATTTATATACATCCTTATGCTGCTATATTGATAGTAATTGAAATAAAATCATGAAATTCCATTTATTTGTTAAGTGTCGTTATAGCAATTTCGCTATATCGCCATTTATTAAATTTCATCTTCAAAACCCTGTCGTATATTTTTGAACTTGAGCTTGTGTTTACACTAAATAGGATGATAAAATTCATTAATCATTTTGATAGATGATAATTTAAATTAATTTACCATTTTAACTAATAATTCTGAGATTAATTAACCAATTTAATAAATGATGTTTAAGATTGGTTTATCTTTGATTTAAATGAGATAAGATTTAATTAATCATTTTTAACTAATGATTTCTTGAGTTTAATTCATTATTTCAATTAATGATAAATGAAATTAATAATCATTTTAATTAATGATATTTAAAAGTAATTAATCATTTTAAATAATGATATTTGAATTCAATTAATCATTTGATTAATGATTGTTTAAAATTTAACTAATTGTTTTACCTATGATATTTGGAATTTAGTTAAATCATTTTAATTAATGATGTTTTATAGTTAAGTAAATCATTTTAACAAATGATGTTTTAATTAATCGTTTTAAGTAATGAGGTTTGAATTTAATTAGTCCAATTATTTAAACTGAATTAACTATTATAATTAATGGCATTGAAATTTACTTTTCATTTTAATTAATGATGTTTGAGGTGAATTATTCTTTCTAACTAACGAATATTTGAATTGAATAAATCTTTTCAATTAATGATATTTAAAGTTAATTAATTGATTTAATAAAAAGTGAATTAAGTAAATTAACTAATATAATAAAAATGTTTGTAATAAACGTTTAAAAGTTAATTTAATGATAATATAAAAGTGTCTGGAAAAAATTATCTATTTTATTAAAGATAATGGATTTGTTTACTTGAAAGAGGTTATAAATGTGATTAATTATCCTTCGAGATAATTAATATTGTTTTAAATTTATAAATATATTTAAATTGCTTTATTGTCTTTTGGGATAATAAATATTATTTGAAATTTATAAGTAATGGTTTATAAATGAGAAAATCCTCTAAAAGAGATTATTTATGAATAAGCTAAGCGTGAATTGTTTTTTGGTTTATAGTAAAGAATGTTTTAACGACATTTGTTTTTGACCCGTATTTTAATACACTTAATATTATAAATTTTGTCCTATAAAAGAACGTTTTGAAAGAGTATTTCTAAAAGTGTTTTACCAATACTGTAATATGGAAATCAAGCACAAATTCAGTTTTTAAAAGTTAAAGTTTGATTTCGGTTAGGGAAAAATGGTTCTGTAATCGATATCGTTTATATGGAAACGGTTTATTTGTATAATTAGCACTTAACATCGAAGAAGTAGACTTGTCGCTATTTCAAAAGTTAAGAATAATCATGAGAAATGACTTTGAGGTAATAGTACCTTCATTTGTCCGGTATTATTGTTATCAAAGAAATTGTAAAAGTTTGAATTCGATGAGTGGTGGTAAGTATACAAGACTTAATTTCCATATGCGATCATTTTATATCTCGGATAGTCGGTTTCTCTACTGTCGATTACTTCTACTTCTTTATTATCATCATTCTAAGGTGATTTATTGCTCCACTGAGCATTCATATCCTTTGTTGGAAATGACTTAACCAAAAGCGTGAGAGGAAGCCAAGCTATGTGGGGTTGCTCCCTTTAGGGTATTTTCACATCTCATCTAGTATGAATTTGGTTGTGCACTTAGATATGGAAATATATGGATACTCAGTAAGGTCTGGCAGGGTTCGGCTTGGTATTGTTTGAGAAGTGTCACCGAGTAAATGAATTTCTCAGAAGTATATTACTAGAGGTATACTTCAAGGGGGTGTACCTTCCTAGTCATTTGTTGGAAAATTTTCTTTCCTTATTTGATTCGAAAACCTTAATTCAGTTTATCTTTAAATTGCTATGAGAAGAGTCAACCACTCTTCGCGGCATTTAAGTATTGATTTAGTCCATTCTATTAAGTTTGGACTGTTATCTTATTTTGTCGATTCTATCAAGTTTGGACCATCACCTTATTTTGTCCATTCTATCAAATTTGGACTATTTCCTTGTTTTATCCATTCTGTCCAGTTGGATTTTACTCGGGTTATTTTCATTCTTTCAATTCTGGTTTCAGTATTATTTTATGCCATTTTTATTTGGATTTGTTTTCCGATATTTATTTCTGCTCTTGCCTGTATGGATGTTATTCTTGTGAGGTAAAACCCATTCCGCATTAGCGGCGTAGTCTCATAATTTTTTTATATGTTCCCCAGTATTCGGGTCATCTCACACTGGTATGTCCAAATTGAACCGGGTGTTATTTTATTATAATGCTCGGATCAGACCGAGTATTTTCCTAAGTTGGCTTTCATGTTTGGGAGATCTTGGAGGGGAACTGGAGATTCACCTATCGTAGTGTTTTATTTTCCATTGTATTATATAGTATCCCTATCAGCATTTGTAAGGTTGTGATTTTATAACCGTCCGACTGATAAGGTTTGATTTTAACTCTAATATACTCTGCATTTTTGGGGTAACAGTTTCTATTGTCCTTGTTATATTATATATTGTCGATTCCGCTGTGAGATTCTATTTTCCTTTGTTCTCTATTCATTTCTTTTTAATTACCCTAACAATCTTCTCCTTTGTCGATTGGATGTGCGACATTTGAACACAATGGTAGTGTTCGGTGTCGACTTTCGATAGTCAAAAAGGCAGATCGTCACAAACATGGTTTTTATCGTGGTAAAATTGTAAAGAGGTTGTTCGTTACCATTCATCATCTCCTTGAACACAATCTTGTACAACCGACCAAATAGCCCCTGATGTTTGTAGTAGATCGTTGTATAATGACGAAGTATGCTTCATATTATCCAACTTTTTTCATCTGCTTCCCAGTGAAAGAAGCTCTTAAGCGTTGGTTGAACTTATTCGCAACATCACTGTACCGGCTGCCAACTTGTCCAGCACGAGTACCCATTAGTGATTTGCATATATCTATGAAAATCAAAGTTCGCTTAGCATTTCAATCGATGATAGTTTTGACAGAAGATCCGGTGAATGAGGTTAACATTTTGAAATTAAAAAAATAAATCATAAAAGCTATGTCATATAGAAAAATAAAATAAAATAGTTGTAAAATAAATTACCTCAATTAAAGGTTTAAAATAATTGTAAAATAAATTACCTCGATTTAAGGTGTAAAAAATCATAAAAGCATATGTCATATTAGAAAAATATAATAGTTGTAAAATAATTTTACTTTTCATTTTAATTAATGATGTTTGAGGTGAATTATTCTTTTTAACTAACGAATATTTGAATTGAATAAATCTTTTCAATCTATGATATTTAAAGTTAATTAATTGATTTAATAAAAAGTGAATTAAGGAAATTAACTAATATAATAAAAATGTTTGTAATAAAGGTTTAAAAGTTAATTTAATGAAAATATAAAAGTGTTTGTAAATAATTATCTATTTTTTTAAAGATAATGGATTTGTTTACTTGAAAGGGGTTATAAATGTGGTTAATTATCCTTCGGGATAACTAATATTTTTTTTAAATTTATAAAGGTATTTAAATTGCTTTATTATCTTTTGGGATAATAAATATTGTTTGAAATTTATAAGTAATGGTTTATAAATGAGAAAATCCTCTAGAAGAGATTGTTTATAAATAAAGCTAAGTGTGAATTGTTTTTTGGTTTATAGTAAAGAATGTTTTAACGACATTTGTTTTGACCTTTGTTTTAATATACTTAATATTATAAATTTGTCCTATAAAAGAATTTTTTGATAGAGTATTTCTAAAAGTGTTTTACCAACACTATAATATGGAAATCAAGCACAAGTTCAGTTTTTAAAAGTTAAAGTTCGATTTCGGTTATGGAAAAACAGTTCTGTAATCAATATCGCTTATATGGAAATGATTTATTTGTATAATTAGCACTAAATATCGAAGAAGCAGACTTGTCGCTATTTCGAAAGTTAAGAATAATCGTGAGAAATGATTTTGAAGTAACACTATCTTGACTTGTCCGGTATTATTATTAGCCAAGAAATAGTACAAGTTTGAATTCGATGAGTGGTGGTAAGTATACAAGACTTAATTTTCATATACGATCGTTATATCTCTTATAGTCGGTTTCTCTGTTGTCAGTTACTTCTGCTTTTTTATTATCATCATTCTAAAACGATTTGTTGCTCTGTTGAGCGTTGATATCCTTTGTTGGAAATGGTCGAACCAAAAGCGTGACAAGAAACTAAGCTATGCGGGGTTGCTCCCAGTAGGGTATTTTCATATCTCATCTAGTTTGGATTTAGTTGTGCACTTAGATGTGGAAATATTCAGATACTCGGTAAGGTCTGGTGGGGTCCGACTTTGTATTGTCCGAGAAGTATCATAGAGTAAATGAGCTTCTCAGAAGTATATTACTAGAGGTTACTTCAAGGGGGTGCACCTTCCTAGTTGTTTGTTGGAAAATTTCCTTTTCTTATTTGATTAGAAAACTTTGAATCTGTTTATCTTTAAATTGCCACGAGAAGAGTCAACCAATCTTCGCGGCGTTTAAGTACTGGTTTAGTCCATTCTATCAAGTTTGGACTATTATTTTATCTTGTCCATTCTATAAAGTTTGGACCATCATCTTATTTTTTTCATTCTATCAAGTTTGGACTGTTTCCTTGTTTTATCCATTCTGTCCAGTTGGATTTTTCTTGGGTTATTTTCATTCTTTCAAGTCCGGTTTGAGTATTATTTTATGCCATTCTTATTTGGATATGTTTCCTGATATTTATTTCCGTTCTTGCCTGTATGAATGTTATTCTTGTGAGGTAAAAACCTATTCCGCATTAGCGGTGTGGTCTCACAAAATTTTAATATGTTTCCCATTATTCGGTTTATCTCACGTCGGTATTTACAGACTGATCCGGGTGTTATTTTATTATAATGCTCGGGTCAGACCGAGTATTTTTCTAAGCTGGCTTTGGTGTTGTGGAGATCTTGGACGGTAGCTGGAGATTCACCTACCGTAGTGTTTTACTTTCCGCTATATTATATCCCTATCAGCATTTGTAAGGTTGGGATTTATAATTGTGCAGCTGATATGGTTTGTTATTAACTATGATATACTCTATATTTTTGGAGTGATAGTTTCTACCATCCTTGTTATATTATATGTTGTCGATTCCGCTGTGAGATTCTGTTTTCCTCTGTTCTCTTTCTTTTCTTTCTAATTACCCTAACAATCTACCCTTTTGTCGATTGGATGCGCGACATTTCAATGTAGCGACAGTGTTCGGTGTCGACTTACGATGGTCAAAAAGGCGGGTCGTAACAAAGTGGTATCAAAGCACGAGGTTAAGCAAGGACCTTGGCTTCGGTAGAGTTTGGCTCATTGGAGATAGGGTAAGCGATACCCTAGAATGAGTTTGAGAGTATCATATATAAGAAAGCGTATTTGTTAATGTTATAAAAACATATTATATTAATTGGTCTATTAAGTTTTTATGAATTTTGGCCGAGGCGTGAGAAGCCATAGTATCAATAGGGTTTTCTAAACACTCGACCAAGGCCAACATACATGGTATTGAAAATTTTGAAATTTTTGACAAATTAAATATTTTCCTAGGATTATATTTTATATAAGGGAATAATTTTCAAAACTTTATGTAGTTATAGAATGTCTTTGTTTAAAAGTGATAATATTTATTTATTATCATTATTGTTTGTTCGGTTATGCTTAATTTAAACGAGAAGCATTGACTGTTGTTTGTTAGTTGTTAAATTATGCTAGGTTTATTTATGAGCATTTATCGCTTTGATTTAAAACAAACCCTTTTTGAATTAATTTTCACAATTTGACAATGAGGTATTCGGAGAATATATTAAGTTAAAATTCACTTTTTAATAATGGTGGATTAAGGATTAAACTTTAATAGAAAGTTGTTAATATAATCTAAATAGTGGGACAAGGTATTTAGAGAATAAATATTCGAGATAGTTTTATTATAATAAAGAAAGATTATTATAATATGAAATGGTTTTTATATAAAGGAATTTTTATATAAATTTAGCTTATAAAATGTGTTTTAAAAAGGATTTTTGAATCTAAATCCCAGAATTTTTGAAAACAATTTCGAAACGATTTTAAGAAATGAAATAGTAGTATTTTTGGAAGTAACTGAAAGTAAAAGTATTTTGGGAAGTAGAATTTTAAATGGAATGCATTTTCTTTGGGATAATTAGGAAGAAATCGTTTCAATTATATTTGCGGTAATCTGAATAATCTTCTAAATGATGATTGGATGTTTTCTTGGACGAATGTTGTGGAGTACGTAGTAAAGTATTCTCTTTATCATTATGTGATCGATATGAGTTCAAATCTGAATAAACCCAAAGTTAGTTTTAATAAATAAATCGCTTAAATTTATTCCCTATAAAAATATATGTAGTATGTTTCAAAGATGAGTTTTGAAATTAAAACCGGGTATCTAATTTTTAAGTTCTCTAAAAGGGAATTAGTTTCGAAATAAAAGGTATTTCTGATAAGAGATTATTTTAATAGATAAGGTTTTTCCCTTAGATAAGATAGGTGAGAATTTAACACAAGCAAATTAGGTTAAATTAAATAAGAAGGTTTTGATAAACATTTTTTTATTAAAACCATATAGTTGTTTAAAGCATCTAAGTAGTGTAAACTATTTGCAGTTATTGGGTCAACCCATGAGACATCATTCATTTTAATACTCTAAGTGAAGAGGTTAATAAGTTGACTTGGCTTTAAAAACCATAATTTGATTTGATCTCCATCTAGATCTTTTAAAAAGTTAAAATAAATTTTGTATGTACTCTTAGGATGTAGAAGAGTAATACAAATAAATAAATTAGAATAAGTTATTATTAGATGTTTTATAAAGAAATGACTTTATAAAATATTTTTATAAACTTAGGTGAAAAATTTATGAAATAATTCATAAATAATTTTAGTATTGAATAAAATACTAAGTGGAAATATAAGTGATTTAGATAATCATCTGAGTATCACTTTAGAAATTTTTTAAAAAGTAATTAAGAAAATAATAAAATTTAGAGTATAACTTTCCATTCTGTCCAAGTGAGTTTGGATAATCTTTTGAGCAATAACCAAAGGCTAATGAGCAAAATAGCACGCTTAGATAATTATCAGTATTTTTGGACAATCAACAAGTTTTGAACCTAAGTTGAGATTTGTCTGTCAGTCATTTGACATTTTGAAATAATGTTAAGTGATAAGTTTTCCCTTATGGAATTTAATTGACTGTTAGAGTTAGTTATTCCTTCACGGAGTTTGATTAAAATTGATTGACTGATTTTGTGATTTCATATACCATTTTCTATAAAAATTAAATTTATAGACAAAATATTTTGAATTGTTGTTATTAGGACCTAAATCCCGGTAATTTTGAAAAGGAGATTTTTGAAGATTTTGGGAAAGTGATGATAATTATTCACTCTAGCTGATGTTTTTTTTGGAGGATCCGGAATACCACTGGACGCTCCATGTTGTTTTGATTCAATAATTTCATCATACTTTATCAGGAGGAGTTCCCTTCTTGTCATTTTGATTTTTGATCTTTGTTTTTTCTTGTCTGAGAAATTTGAAAATAAAATTTTAGATTGAAAATCCTAGGTATTTAGATCTAAATTTATCGTTTGAAAACTTTGGATGCATAACATCTATTACAAAATATTCTTTGTACTTTGGTCGCATATGATTGAGATATGGTTGTTGATTTTATGTAGATTTATGTCGGACAAGTTTTTGCGTGTAGAGTTAAATCACATTTCTTTAGTCAACATGATTTTCTTTTAGATTTCGTAAGCACAGGTATGCAAGAGACTACTATTTGACTCTGCACACTTTCATTTGCATAGAGATAATAAATAACGTGCCAAAATATAAATCAAATGCAAAAAGGTAAGTAATAAATTTATAAAATTTAAATTAGTTGATGATTTTATGCCCCAGATATGGGATGCCACTGGGATTTTGTTTTCTTTAATTCGTTTGGAGTCCGTAGAGGCGATTTGTAGTTGTTCTGATCGAGCCGCGTAAATGAAACGTTGGTGAAATTTTCCATAAATTTATGAGTTAGATTTTTTTGAGAATTTTGGAAAATCTTTGATAACCACAGTTTGTTTTCTAAATTATAACTTGGAATGAATGAATGAAAGTGAATTAGTTGACATAGGTCGGTGAATTTAAAAGACTTGGAAATTTTAGAATCTATTCCCGCTAAGTGGTTTTGAAAATTTAATAAGTTTTTTTTGAAAGAAATGTGTGATCCTCTAAAGTAGAGGAGAGCATACATGTATATATACATATATCACTGAAAACCAAAGTTAATAGGTTTAATAAATCATCCTAAATTTATAGTTTTAAACTTAAGAGTTTGGAAAAAATTTCTTCCTTGGGAATTTTAGGAACGAAATTCATATAAAGCGGGGAAGAATGTAACAACCCATAATTTCTGGTCATTTTATTTTAAATGTTGAATTAATTTTAAATATTTAAATAATTGGAATTTGGAATTTAATAACTTATAATTCAAAATATAAGGAATGTTTAAATATTTGATATGTGAATTAAGTCTTAATTAAATGGATTTATAAATTTAACCAACTCCTTTTTAACTAATAAATAATATTAGTGATTCAATCTTGGTGCACATCCATCGGCTATTGATATTATGAGCTTATTTAATTTACTTAGTTACTTGGATGAATTAAGTAGGTTGAACTGAATGGATGGCGTAAATTGAAATGCTATGACAACACAGGCTGCTTTCCATATGCCTATATAATGAAAATAATATGGCTATAGTAATTATGTACTTAATTTTGTTTTTTGTACATTAGTACAAGCCTTTACGTTTCCATTTGCATTTCCGTTTATGCATAGCTATGTCTGAAAGATGTGTCCTCTATATTTTTTTAATGTGCATTTTTTGGTAGAACTCAAGGATATATGATGAAATCAAAAGCTTGGATATAGTATCGGACTATCTACAACAAAAAATTGGTATTCTTAGGTTCAAAAAGTCATTTGGACGTCTTTCTATGCAATATATCTACATGCATGTATATGAAATAATTGCAATTAGGCAGCTTAGCATTAGGATTGCGCTGTGTCATTGTAGTAAGTTATCCAAATTTTAGAACGAATTTAACTCATAGGTGTATCTTAATGGTACTTCCAGCATGACATGTGTTTGCAAGTTATCTAAATTTTATTGCAGTATACCGGCATTTATATGAAGTATACATTCAAGTTCTTTGACATGACATGTATTTGCAAGTACATGTATGCATATAACGTTTAGTTAAATTTATATAAAGTATTTTAATGTGTTCAAACATACATGCATTTATACGATGCATGTAGAAATGCTTAGAGTATAAATGTTGTTATATGCAGTATATACCTACAATCAGAGATAAACTTCATTTCAAAGTTTTGAAAAAAATATAATTATGTAGATGCACCTGCAGTATGACACGTTTTCTATTCAATATATCTTAACGTGTATCTTATATCTCATTTTAAAATTTATCTGACATGTTTCAATTTCAAAGGCACAAAATCCCGCTTCTATACTTTCTTTTCTTTTATCTTTCTTTTCCTAACCATGTATGATGTGTTTATTGTATCGCCTTGAGTTCAATTTGCATTTTAAGATAGTAAATTTTTTGTTAATCAAGAGTATCTCATTTTTCATCTGTTCTTGTAGTTTAATAGCTTAGCATCTTCTTATAGCTAATCGTGAAATGTATGATTCAAAGAATTTCATAATGGTGACCATATATTTGAGGTTTTATTAGATTTTGATGCTTGGATTGTATTCAGATTTGTTTATTTTGTATTTATATTTTAGAGAAAATACAAAAATATGAGGGAATTGTTTTTGTATTTGATAAATGGTACAAATTGATACGGAGTGACTTTTATAATACAATAAAATGATATTGGGTTGAGATACAGCCTGTTTGCTTTCATACCCGCACCGCATTATTTATTCTATTATACATAATGCGTACAAGATCTTATTTCTTTATTTCGCCCCCTCAAATCGATCTAGGGTTAAGCTATTGCCCAAATCATTCTCTGCCTTCACTTGATTTCCGTATTTCTTTCAAATTTGATAAAATTTCTAGTTAGATCTGGTGAATCTCTTCTAGTTACCTCATGTATGAGTGATCGTGAGGCAGAACTTGGTAGCTTCATCATATTTGTTGCTGCTTTGTCTATTGCTTCTGGATCTAGTTAAGATTCCAGTTAATTTTAGTGAGACCTCTTCAACCTGGCTCTTTTACGAATGATGATGAGGCGAGAATTAGTACTTCATCGGGTCAGTTGCCATTTCATCTTTTGCTTCTGGATCTGGTGAAGCTTCTTGCTGATGGTGAGATTCAGCTACCGCTTTCCTTTATCTTTAATTCGCTTCTAAATTTAATGAAGTTTCTTGTTGTTAATGCCTTGGTAAGTACATTAGCACGTTGAAAAGTTGCAGGTATATAATTTACTTCTAATTTTCCTTTTAAAATTTGCTTTCGAACGAAGTACAAGTCAATTTCTATATGTTTCATTCTGGAATAAAGTATTGGATTTGCTATTAGATATACTACACTTAAATAGTTGCACCATAGTATTGGTTTGACTATATTGGATTTGCTATTAGATATACTGCACTTAAATAGTTGCACCATAGTATTCGTTTGACTGCCATGGTCACTTTCAGTTCATCCATTAGAGATTGTATGCACATAATTTCAGCAGTTCCACTAGCTATGCTTCTGTATTCAGCTTCATTATTGGATCTAGAAATGGTTGGCTGTTTCTTTGAACATCATGACAGTGGATTATGTCTAATGCAGATACAATAACCATTTGTAGACCTTCTATTATCAAGATCTATTGCACAATCTGCATCTACATACCTAGTAATATTAGGATTTTTTGCATGCCTTCACTATTAATCCATAATTTATTATCCCTTTCAAATATCCTAGTATCCACTTTACTACTTTCCAGTGCTCATCTAATAGTTTTTGTATAAATTGATACACCTGTTAACATCGAATGAGATTTCGGGTCTGGTTATTGTTACATATTGTAAACCATCAACTGTGCTTCTATATTGTTTATCATTAAATATAGGTTCTCCTCTATTCTTTGAAAGATGATGATTGGTTGTCATTGGTGTTGGCAATGAATTATCACCATCCATTCTTGCTTTGATTAAAAGTTCTATGATGTATTTCCTCCAGTATAAGAAAATTTCCGACTTGGATGATTTTCTTCTGACTTTGATGCCCAAAAATTAGTATAAACTGCTAAGGTCTTTGATTGAAAACAAATTGTTTAGATACTTAATTAGACTTCTAATTTCTGCCTCATTGTTACCTATAATAATTAAGTCATCTACATATATTAGTATATAAAAAGTTCAAATATTTTGGTTTTAATGAACAATGAAGTGTCTGATTTGGTAGACCGAAAACCTAGAGCAAATAATTTGGTTTTCAGTTCATCAAACTAAACCCTAAATGCTTGTTTGAGGCCATAAACAGCTTTATTTAGCCTGCACATAAGTCTTTTGTCTTGGCTATAGCCTTATGGTTGTTCCATATATACTTCCTCGTGTAGATCACTATTTAGAAAGGCATTGTTGACATCCAATTGTCTGGTAGTCCAGTCTCTACGTAATGCTATAGTAAGAATATTTCTGATAGTTGTTGACTTCGCTACCGGAGAGAAATTTTTATTGAAATAAAATCCATGTTACCGTGTGTATCCCTTTGTAATCAGCCTTGCTTTGTATCTTACTATAGAAACATCTGGATTTTTTTAGCTTGTAGGTCCACTTGCATCCAACACTATTTTTGTGCTTAGGTGGATATACAAGTTCCCATGTCTTATTTCCTAAAAGAGCATGATACTCTTTATACATGGTTGTTCTCCCTTTTTTCAGTTTTTGATTAATCATATTTTTCTGGATCTTTTGATGTTATTGCAGTATATATCTTTGTATTATATATTCTACTCTTTTGTGACGCCCCACCTCTATACCCACGCTAGACAAGGACACTACAGGGTAATGCTGCCAACTAACACGGAGAATAAGGCTGGTTAGGAGCGACCATCTATAGCCTTGCTCTAATTATCTATTGAATACATCGACAATAGACATACCAAGCAGGTCGACATACCCGGTGAATACTTAAAACAAAACCATAGGTGGTTGGAGGATCTATCAGAACAGAATATAACGACTCAAACGTAATATACATCACAGAACAGTAGATCATCATATGCACATATATTAATACATAACAGAGTTTACAAACTGATACACATCAAGTGGTATAGCAAACCACAATATACAGACGAATTCAAAATAATACATATATCAGAGTTACAATAAAAAGGACTACACAAAAATCTTTAACAAAAAGGAACAAGCTGGATAGTCCATGCGGAAGCAAATTAGGCTAAGTCCAAAAGCACCTAACCTGAAACATCTCGGTCTGACCCGAGTATAAAATACACGGGTCAGTCTAGCTAAACAAATCAGTTAGATAAACTGAACAACAATAACCTGCAAGGTCACAATGTATAACAAATATCTCTAAAAGAGATAACACAATCATCTAAAAGAAGATGAATCATAACAAGACAAGCCTCATATCATCAGCATCTCAAATAAACAAAGGATAAAAATATCCCAAAGCAAGCCAAAAGGCAAATAACAAATACCCATAAGGTATACAAGTTCCATAAGATAACCGCTATACATCATGCGGCTCAAAAAGACCAACACCGAAGGGCGATACCTAGGGAATATATATATCAATGAAACATTATAAAATTTGCACGTGCTCAGTACTGTATAAATAAGGATCCATAAGCCCGAAGGCTCCAAACCCAAATATCACCCGAGCGGCTCATAAAGACCAACTCCGAAAGCGACACTATTAGGGCAACAAACCCGAAGGCACAAACCCGAAGGTACAAACCCGAAGGCAACATACCCGAAGGCAAAAAACCTGAAGGAGACAGTCCGAAGACACTATCCCAAAGGCAACAAACCGTAGTGGTGAAGGTTCGGAGGCCCAGTACTGGACACCACTAACTTGCGGAATGTGTCACAACTCTCGAAAAGGAATTCGAAAAGTGGTAACGTGACTCTCATAACCACTCGTTCGCACTAAACGGTTTACTATCCATTAGTTAATTTCACACTCAAAGTAGTACAAAGTTCACCTCATCTCATCGGTAAACCAGACCAAAAGGCCAAAACAATCAATCGAATAGGTCAAGGATTAATCGGAAAGATAAACGCATGGATTCATGGTCCGTGTTTTACCTAACCATTTAATCTCCCTTCCACTCCGCTCGAAGTGCGAAATTGTGTATGTGCGTTTTAAATAGAGTTTATAAATTAGAGAAGCAAGCTTTTAATACAATTTAAAAGATTATTTTATAAAACCCCGTGGATGAAGTCAAAAAGGAATCATCAAAGTCAAATATGCATAAACAACTAATTGGAATCAACGTGGATCGATAAAAGTTGGAATCACAAACAAATAGGCGAAGGAGGAAAAATAGGGAAACATGAGCAGGTCGGTTGACCGGACTCCCTGAGTCGGTCGACCGAAATAGGCCAGAAATGTTTCGGGCTCAACTCTTCCAAAATGCAACCGGTCGAGCAATGGACTTAAGGAGCCTTAGCCAATTGATACCCCAACTCCATTAGCTCTCCGATTCGCCACCAAAAACATGTTCAAACATCAAAGTTAGGATCTTTAAAGAATTGAACCCAAACACTAAAAATTTGGATATTCACCAATTCAATCCAAACCAAAAGCAAGTGCATATGAACAAGTGTTAGGAATTCATACCCAACAATCAAAGATAGATATAAGTATAGATGAGAGATAAAAATCTCACCTTTTATCTCAAAAACAAAGAAGAAGAAGCTCAATTGCAAGGAGAAGACCAACCAATCTCTACTTCAACTCTACTAGCTTCAATCTAAGAATAAAACACATATTTTCTAAATTAGGTTTAGGAAACTTCTGAAATTGAAGAGGAGAAGAGTTGGAGAAGATGAAGAGGAGGCTTACCAATAGCTTCTCTTTGATTTTGGAGCAAGAATTCAAGTTGCAAGAAGAAATTAGGGCTTGGAATTTCTAATTCCTCTTCCTTTCCTCCATTTTCAGTTTTAGCTTGAGTTTGGAGGTGAAAATGAGTGAATGGAAAGAGATGGGCTGAGCTAGGGTATTTAGTTAGCTAGTGGGCTGAACCCAAACCCAAAACCCAACTAGAAAAAGTAGCAAAATTCAACTTACTCCAAACATATCAAAGCTTATATTCAAAAAGATCGCAAACGTCATTTTGAAACCAATGGAAGTGGTATCGAGCCCTAATTTGGCCGTTTGCAAAAAGTAACATTTCGGACCTAAAAATCCGACTAACGACACTATATTTAAATAAAACATTTAAATATAAAATCGTTAAATATGCGGGTTGTTACAGATCTCCCCTCCTTACAAAATCGCGTCCCCGCAATTCCTAAAGACGATATTTGTAACAACTACATATATGCATCATTCAAAAGAAAGGGAAATAAGCTTAAGACGAAAAGATATTCTCACCATTCCCAAGCAAAGATAGAAAACCCAGATAAGATCGCTCGATATACTCTCTGGTTTCCCAAGTACAGTCATTGGGATTAGTGGACCATTGAACTTTAACGAGCGGCACACCCTTGTTTCGAAGGCGTCGCACCTCTGTGTCAAGTACGCGAATAGGCTGCTGTACAATAGATAAGTCCGGTGAGACCTCAAGCTCTTGCAAATCAGGAGAAGTAATAACAGAATCCGACTCCCGAAGACACTTCCGAAGTTGAGAGACGTGAAACACGTCATGAATGCCAGATAAATGAGCTGGAAGTGAAACTCTATAAGCCACACGGCCAATACATTTAGTAATAGAAAACGGTCCTATAAAGTGAGGAGCCAATTTCCCAGTCGTACTGACACGCATAACCCCCTTCAAAGGAGAAACACGTATAAAGACAAGATCACCAATCGAGAACTCGAGAGGCTTCCTACGGTTGTCTGCGTAGGATTTCTGGCGGCTCTGTGCCTCTTTCATTGTCAACCGAATAAGATCAATCTTCTCGGAAGAATCACGAACAAAATCTGGACCAAGAATAAGCTTCTCCCCAGATTCCAACCAACAAGAAGGTGATCGACATGGCCTTCCATATAAAGCTTCGAAAGGAGCCATACCGATACTAGACTGAAAACTATTATTGTAGGAGAACTCTACAAGAGGTAGACGATCCTCCCAACTACCACCAAAATCAAAAATACAAATACAGAGAAGATCTTCCAAGATATGATTCACCTATTCAGTCTGTCCGTCAGACTGCAGATGATAAGCTGTACTAAAATTAAGCTTTGTTCCCAAAGCTTGCTGAAGACTCTGCCAAAAATGACTCGTGAATAAAGGATCACGGTCACTCACAATAGAACTAGGAACACCGTGAAGTCTCACGATTTCCTTGACATATAACTTAGCCAAATGCGAAGCAGTCCTATTAGACTTAATAGGAACAAAATGAGCAGACTTAGTGAGGCGATCAACAATAACCCAAATGCTAGAATGGCCTGATCTCGAATGAGGTGGGCCGTCAATGAAATCCATAGAAATCTGATCCCATTTCCACAATGGAATCTCTAGAGGCTGAAGAAGACCCGAAGGACGCTGATGTTCGACCTTAATACGTTGACAGGTTATGCAATTACTCACATAACTCGCCACATCGCGCTTCATGCCTTCCCAATAATAAAGACGACGCATATCGGCATACATCTTACTACTACCAGGATGAATGGTATACTTAGAACGGTGACAGTCATCAAGAACGTCATGCCTAAGTGCAAAATCAGAAGGCACAAAATGACGGTTCTTCTTGTGAAGACACCCATGAGAATCAATGCTGAAATCCCACAACGCCTCATCACAGGATCCAGACTCACAAAGCTGAATAAGATGCAACGAATCAGGATCACGCCGCTGAGCATCGGCAATACGATCCAACAAAATGGGTCGAACTCCCAAACTAAATAATAGAATAGGAGAATCAGAAGATGAACCTCGATCACAAATTTCACAAAAAGATAGAGTCTCAAGAATGTCCTACTCGGCAAGCATCATGGAAATAACAGCCGAATGTTTGCGACTAAGCGCATCAGCAACACGATTACCCTTACCAGGGGTATACTGGATATCAAAGTCATAGGAAGCAAGAAACTCGAGCCAACGTTGTTGTCTCATATTGAGTTCTTTCTGAGTGAACAAATACTTCAAAGATTTATGATCGGTATATAGAATGAAGCGCTCACCCAATAAATAGTGTCGCCAAATCTTCAAGGCAAAGACAATGGCGGCTAACTCAAGATCATGAGTGGCATAGCGAACTTCATTCGGGCGCAGTTGCCTAGAAGCATAAGCAACTACCCGATCCTTCTGCATAAGAACAACACCGAGACCACTACCACAAGCATCGGTGTAGACAACAAGATCATGATTCCACTCGGGAACCACCAAAATAGGAGCATTAATGAGAAGTTCCTTTAATGTCCGGAAGGAAGCTTCACACTTGTCAGACCAAATAAAACGAATGCCTTTCCGAGTAAGGCTGGTGAGAGGAAGCACAACACGGGAAAAATCCTTAATGAACCGACGGTAATAACCCGCCAATCCAAGGAAACTACGAATCTCATGAACATTCTCAGGCCTCTTTCAATTCTGGATGACTTCGATCTTTGAGGGATCGACAGAAATGCCGTCGGAAGATACAACATGGCCTAAGAACTTAACCCTATTCTCCTAAAAATGGCACTTGGAGATTTTGGCTCTAAGCTGATGATGACGGAGAGTACTCAAGACAATTCTCAAGTGATTAGCATGCTCAGCTTCAGACTTAGAATAAATAAGGATATCATCAATGAACACAAGGACGAACTTATCGAGATATTCCCGGAATACTCGATTCATGAGATCAACAAAGAAAGCAGGAGCGTTCGTCAAACTGAACTGCATAACGAGCCACTCAAAAGAACCATATTGAGTGCGAAAAGCTGTAAGCGGTATGCTATCCTCCGCGACTCGCAACTGATGGAAACCCGTGGCAAGGTCAAGCTGAGAAAAGACCTTAGCACCACTCAATAGATCGAACATATCATCGATCCTAGAAAATGGATACCTATTCCTAATGGTTAACTCGTTAAGCTTGCGATAGTCAATGCAAAGCCTAAGAGTTCCATCGGACTTCTTCACGAAGACGACCGCGGATCCCCATGGAGAAAAACTGGACTGAATCAACTGCTTGGACTCAAGCTCTAAAAGCTGCTTCTTAAGTTCCTCATTTTCCTTTGTAGACATCCTCGTGGGAGGACGACTAACTGGCTGCGCGTCTGGAATGAGATCAATGTGGAACTCAACTGCCCGCTTGGGTGGCAAACCCGAAACAGGTTCAAAGACATCAGAAAAGTCACAAGCAATAGGAATACGAGATATGTCATCATCATCTCACGAATCAAGAGAATATAAAGCCATTTCAAAATTATCCACATCCCGAAGAACAAGAGATAACTGAGTAGGCGAATCCGGATGTCGAAGATACAAAATTCTCTCCGAACAAATAATCCTGGCATCATATCTCACTAGCCAGTCCATTCCCAAAATCATATCAAATCCCAGACAAGAAATAACGTGCAGATTCACACGAAAGGAAAAACCACATAAAACAATCTCAACATCATCACAAAGCATACTAAGGGTCGCGGATCCCCCAATAGGATTCGCAATCCTTAAAGAAGTAACCAAACAAGAAACATCCAAAGATAAATCATCGACGAGCTTCTTCGATATGAAGGAATGTGAAGCACCCGTATCAAAAAGAACTCGTATACTATGATCATGAAATAAAATAGAACCTTCCAAAATAGATGGAGATATACCTTTGGGCTGAGAAGGACCTTCAGAAGCCTTAGCAGCATAAATCTTGCTAGACTTGGCACCAACCGGAATAGTAGGGCAAGTGGAAACATGATGTCCTTCCTTCTTGCAATAACTGCAGAAGAGAGGCTTGGAACAAGCTTGAATCATATGATCAGGAGAACCACAATTGAAACACTTCCGAACGAAAGGTGTTCCAGAAGACTGAGGCTGAGAACTAGAACCACCAGTCTTCTTCTTCTTAGAAGGAAAAGACCTGGACTTCTGGAATGGAAACTGCTTCTTGTTGGGGTTTTTGGAAACCTCAACATCCTCACTACTATCACACTCCTTCTCGACGGCTTCAAGATGAAGCGCAGAATCAACGAACTCCTCAAAAGAAAGCTTAAGCTGAAGCAACAAAGACTTCTTAAGATATTTCTTAAGACCAGAGACAAACTTCAGATTCTTCTTATAAGCAGTGCTAATGAATTCAAGACCATACTTAGATAAAGCCTCGAATAATGCAACATACTCAGAAACAGAAGATTTCCCTTGCTTCAACTCAAGGAAGCGATAGGTCAATAAAACTTTTTCAGATTCAGGAACGAACTTGAGTTCAAATCGCTCCCGAAATTGAGTCCAAGAAAGAGTAGACTCATCAATTTCGGCTACAAGAAGCTCATACCAATTAAGAGCACGCTCTTGTAATAAGCTAGAAGTTACAAGAACTCTATTATGGTCAGAAAGATCCATGCGAGAGAAAATACGCTCGCACGTGCGAAGCCAAGCCTGGACTTCAAGAACAGACTCGGAGCCTTTAAACGGCTTCCCTCCAAGATGAGAAAAATCACTGCACAGACGTGCAAAGGCAGACTTGCGAGGTGGAGATACTCGAGGAGGAACTGGAGGCTGAGTGCTCCTAAACAACTCTAAAAACTGATCAGCAGACATATAAACGCCATCCGGATGTGAGCCACTGGATTGCCCAACATCAAAACGTCGTCCCCTGCCTCTTCCAGCCATACGCTGAAAGTAAGATAAGAACAAGATTATTCACAAGGTAGATATCACCAATCCAAATATGGAATACTACGGAACAAATGCATTCCTAGACGTATTCCAAATTTCTATCTACCACCAAGGCACAAAAGAAATATAGAGGCACGATGATTCAAAGATTTGTATCACTTATACACTTTGATGTACCGGAATATGTGCATCTATTATGTGTTTATCATATTTTTTTCTGAACCTTGCTCTGATACCACGCTGTGACGCCCCACCTCTATACCGACGCTAGCCAAGGACACTACATGTAATGCCATCAACTAACACGGAGAATAAGGCTGGTTAGAAGCGACCATCTATAGCCTTGCTCTAACTATCTATTGAATACATCGACAATAGACATACCAAGCATGACGACATACCCAATGAATACTTAAAACAAAACCATAGGTGGTTGGAGGATCTATCAGAACAGAATATAACAACTCAAATGTAATATACATCACAGAACAGTAGATCATCATATACACATATATTGATACATAACAGAGTTTACAAACTGATACACGTCAAGTGGTATAGCAAACCACAATATACAGACGAATTCAAAATATTACATATATCAGAGTTACAATAAAAAGGACTACACAAAAAGCTTTAACAAAAAGGAACAAGCTGGATAGTCCATGCGGAAGAAAAATAGGCTAAGTCCAAAAGCACCTAACCTGAAACATCTCGGTCTGACCCGAGTATAAAATACACGGGTCAATCTAGCTAAATAAATCAGTTAGATAAACTGAACAACAATAACCTGCAAGGTCACAATGTATAACAAATATCTCTAAAAGAGATAACACAATCATCTAACAGAAGATGAATCATAACAAGACAAGCCTCATATCATCAGCATCTCAAATAAACAGAGGATAAAAATATCCCAAAGCAAGCCAAAAGGCAAATAACAAATACCCATAAGGTATACAAGTTCCACAAGGTAACCGCTATACATCATGCGGCTCAAAAAGACCAACACCGAAGGGTGATACCTAGGGAATATACATATCAATGAAACATCATAAAATTTGCACGTGCTCAGTACTGTATAAACAAGGATCCATAAGCCCGAAGGCTCCAAACCCAAATATCACCCGAGCGGCTCATAAAGACCAACTCCGAAAGTGACACTGTTAGGGCAACAAACCCGAAGGCACAAACCCGAAGGCAACATACCCGAAGGCAAAAAACCTGAAGGAGACAGTCCGAAGACACTATCCCAAAGGCAATAAACCGTAGTGGTGAAGGTCCGGAGACCCAGTACTGGACACCACTAACTGGCGGAACGTGTCACAACTCTGGAAAATGAATCAGAAAAGTGGTAACGTGAGTCCCATAACCACTCGTTCGCACTAAACGGTTTACTATCCGTTAGTTAATTTCACACTCAAAGCAGTACAAAGTTCACCTCATCTCATCGGTAAACCAGACCAAAAGGCCAAAACAATCAATCGAATAGGTCGGGGATTAATCGGAAATATAAACGCATGGATTCATGGTCCGTGTTTTACCTAACCATTTAATCTCCTTTCCACTCCGCTCGAAGTGCGAAATTGTGTATGTGCGTTTTAAATAGAGTTTATAAATTCGAGAAGCAAGCTTTTAATACAATTTAAAAGATTATTTTATAAAACCCCATGGATGAAGTCAAAAAGGAATCACCAAAGTCAAATATGCATAAACAACTAATTGGAATCAACGTGGATCAATAAAAGTTGGAATCACAAACAAATAGGCAAAGGAGGAAAACAGGGAAACATGAGCAGGTCGGTTGACCGGACTCCCTGAGTCGGTCGACCGAAATAGGCCAGAAATGTTTCGGGCTCCAGCTCGGTCGACCGGCCCAGGGGGTTCGGTCGGCCGAACTGCAAGTTTCTGCAATTCCTTCCCAATTTCATCCAAGTGCAAACCCTTCCAAAATGCAACCGGTCGAGCAATGGACTTAAGGAGCCTTAGCCAATTGATACCCCAGCTCCATTAGCTCTCCGATTCGCCACCAAAAACATGTTCAAACATCAAAGTTAGGATCTTTAAAGAATTGAACCCAAACACTAAAAATTTGGATATTCACCAATTCAATCCAAACCAAAATCAAGTGCATATGAACAAGTGTTAGGAATTCATACCCAACAATCAAAGATAGATATAAGTATAGATGAGAGATAAAAATCTCACCTTTTATCTCAAAAACAAAGAAGAAGAAGCTCAATTGCAAGGAGAAGACCAACCAATCTCTACTTCAACTCTACTAGCTTCAATCTAAGAATAAAACACATATTTTCTAAATTAGGTTTAGGAAACTTCTGAAATTGAAGAGGAGAAGAGTTGGAGAAGATGAAGAGGAGGCTTACCAATAGCTTCTCTTTGATTTTGGAGCAAGAATTCAAGTTACAAGAAGAAATTAGGGCTTGGAATTTCTAATTCCTCTTCCTTTCCCCCATTTTCAGTTTTAGCTTGAGTTTGGAGGTGAAAATGAGTGAATGGAAAGAGATGGGCTGAGCTAGGGTATTTAGTTAGCTAGTGGGCTGAACCCAAACCCAAAACCCAACTAGAAAAAGTAGCAAAATTCAACTTACTCCAAACATATCAAAGCTTATACTCAAAAAGATCACAAATGCCATTTTGAAACCAATGGAAGTGGTATTGAGCCCCAATTTGGCCGTTTGCAAAAAGTAACATTTCGGACCTAAAAATCTGACTAACGACACTATATTTAAATAAAACATTTAGATATAAAATCGTTAAATATGTGGGTTGTTACATCTTTGATCTGGTAATCAAATGATGTTCGGTCCTTACCACTGATTCACCATGTGTTCATCATTTGGTTCAATACTACTGACTTGATCAGTATTATCTTTTGATTGTTTCTGTTGTATATCTGAGTGTTCTTAATTGATACTATATGTTTGATTAGCTGAATAGGTAGGAGTCTAATTGAGATCAGGTTGCTCTCCCTACTCGTGACCTGGTTCATTGGACACTGTGTGTTGTGGAGCTGAGCTTCCTGGGTTCTCTTTAACTCCTCTTTCGTTCCAAGCAGTTGAATACAAAGGTATTGATGGTATGGATACTCTCGGGTTGTATACTTTCTGAGTTGTCTTCATACATGTACTTATAATATAGAAATACATGCTCATTAAATACAACATGTCTACTTATAAATATTTTCCCATTACTGTCTAAACATTTGTATCTTTTTTGATTTGAAGCATATCCTAAAAAAGTATATGGCGTTGACCTGAAAATCAGTCTATGAGCATTATATGACTTTTAATAGGGAAATCCTAAGCATTCAAAAGTTTTTAGACCATGATAGTCAGGCTTTATATTGAATAGCTTTTCCATTGCACTTGTTTCCTAATACTTTTGTTGGTAACCTATTAATTAAATACACAGCAGTACTAAAATAATCAGGCCAAAATTTTAAAGATAACGATGCTTGTGCAAGAAATGTGAGATCAGATTCAATAATATGCCTATATTTCCTTTCCACCAAACCATTTTTCTTAGATGTATAGAGACATTTAGTTCTATGTACTATTCCCTTTTTACTAAAGAAGTCAATAAGTAATTTGTACTCATTAGAACCAATAGTTTGAATTGTTTTAACTTAGTGATTGGTTTGTTTCTCTGCCTGAGTTATAAAATTTGTTACTGTATTATAGGTTTCAAACTTTGCTTTTAGAAAATAAATTCAAGTATACCAATAATAAGCATCAACAAATGATATATAGTATTTGAAACCATAATATGAATTAATGGGTTCTAAGACCCCAAAGATTTGTAGCAATCATTTCTAAAGATTTATTATACTTAGTTAAAGACTTAGTAAAAGCTAATTTATGGCTTTTACCCATTTAGCAGTATGTGCAGACATAAGGTACACTAACATTTTCAAAAGAAATTTTATTCTCAGTCAATGTCCATCTTACAACACTTGCATTAGTGTGAGCTAACTAGTAATGCCACATATCATAGACATTCATATTTTCTCTAACCGAGACATTTCAAAGATATTAGAGTAAGAAAAGTTACAGTAGTTATTCTTTGTATTAGAATTTCTGGTCAACAAGATCAAACTTGTATACTACATCACCCTGTAAAAGATTTTCTTTAGTTATTATGTCTCTAACCATGCAATATTTAGGTTAAATTCAAAATAAACACTGTTATTACTTGCAAATTGTGATACACTCATAAGATTTTTCTTTATTTGTAGTACTCTCAATAAAGTATTGAGATAAAGTTGTCTTTTACCTTTGATGTAAGCAATTCTAGTATGAGTAGTCTTAATACGCTTATCATTTCCCATATATATGGCATGATTACGTCTACGCTCTTTATTGCCACGCTTTAGATTGTCTAGATTGTTTGTAATGTGATTGGTTGCTCCAAAATTAGGGTACCAGTTCTCATATTTAATGTGTTCAGGTCTGCCTATGTCATCCTAATGAGTAATTTGATTGTTGTTGGCATCTTGTTGCACCTAAGCCATATTTGCACTTAGGGTACCATTTCTTTGATTATTTGCATTGTGATTTGGTATGTAATTTTCATTAAACCTAAATAACATTTTAAAGCTATATAGCCAACTTTTTCACATATTTGACACTTGGATCTGTTATTGTTATTCCACCTTCCTCTACCTCTTGCTCTATTTGACTATCTACCTCTTTGATAAGATTGATTTGTTCTACTATAATTCTAGTTCTTGTTCTTAAATGCATAGTCAACTGACAGATCCACCTCCACTGATTTATTATGATTTATCCTTCCTTTATGTGCAAGGAGTGTTGTGTGTATATAATGCATTAATGGTAGAGTTTCTTTCGATGAAATTACCGCAAGCACTAATTCATAGTCTTCATTTAGACCACTTAGAATGATCAATATCTGTTCAGTATCAGATATCTTGTGCCTTGCAGCCTCTTGTAGATCACATGTTGTTTCGATCTTTGATAAGTACTCTCACATTTATAAGTGGTTTTTTCTAATATTCTGTAATTGCCTTTTATAGTGCATTGTCTTGGCAGCTAAATGTGAATTGAAAATTTGCTCTATTCTTGACCAGATTTTATTAGATGATATGTATCCTACTATTTGTGGCAATAAGTTTGCTAATTGATGACAACATCCATGAACTTATCAGGCTATCTTGCCTCTGATACTCTATACATTCATTATTCCTTGTTACTTTGTTGTCTTGATCAGTTATGAATATTGGTGGCACAAGTGATGTTCCAAGAACAAAGCCCTTGAGTCCATATTCTCGAATTGTTGTTTCCATCTGAAACTTCCATAGTAGATAGTTATCTTCATCAAGATGCACCATGAGGAGTTGGCTTTGAGGGATGATAACTGTTTTGATCAGTTCTTTAGTTGCTATTGCATTATGTTATAGGGACGATGCTACATTCTCTGATGTAACTGAGTTTTGGCCTCCTTCAACTATGATGAAAAAGTTGTTAATCAAAAGAATGCTGAGGGTTCATATGCAGAAGGTTTGCAAGAAAAGATTTGAATGCAAGATCAGGTATGTTGTAGTCGGATTCAAATACTGAATGTTTTCTAATGAATTCGTGGCATGCCACTTACTTTCTTACTACTTTACAATGATTTCCTTGCATTTTGATTCTATTTTATGAATTTTCTTGATTGAATTTGCTTTATTGAGAGGAGTAACATGTTGCAGCCAAGAATTCAATGGGTTCTTTTGGCACGGTATTGGTTTTCTTGATTTCACTTTAAGTACATTCGCCAAAAACCCAAACGATGAGAACATTCTGATGGGTTTATCTGATTTATTAAATGATGATGTTTATCTGATGATAAATCAAATTGATTATCTCCAATCTTTGCTGCAATGCTTTGGTTCTTCTGTGTGATGGCCTATTGATGTTAAGCTGATGGCTCTGACACTATTTTAGATTGTGATGTTCACATCATATTCAAATTTGATTATTTTGTATTTGAATTTGAGAGAGAATATGAAAATATAAGAGAATTGTTTTTGTATTTGATAAATGATACAAACTGATACAGAGTGTCTTTTATAATACACTAAAATGATATTGCACCGAGATACAACTTGTTTGCTTTCATACCCGCACCACATTCTCTTATTCTATTATACACAATGCGTACGAGATCTTATTTCATTATTTAGTTTGCACAAATAATTGTTTGGAGATAGCACAATAATATAAATAACTTGATTATTGCCTTGAAAACTAAATGGTTAGTTTGGTTCATACAACTTTTGATCCCATGTTTGCAAGCAAAATAACATTTTTATTAGTTGTTTTATCCCTCATTAACATGTCTTGAGACCGGCGTAACCAACAATATATAGATGGTGGAGATAAAGAACATTGCTTGAGGGATCTTTCGACATAACCCACAGTTAAAGCATTGAATTTTGCTTATGTTTGTACATATGCTTTTGCATCGAGAAGATAATGCGTGTTTTTCTTCGCATATGTCCAACAGACGTGCTATACGTACTGGTGTAATAAAAGAAAAAAAACTGCGAACTATGTTTGATTTGCACTTAACCCTATACATTTCAGCCTAACCTAAGGGGTCAGGTGGATATTGCATAGGAAAAGACTGCCTACGTACCTTTTTTAAGAGGATCAAGTTCATGTAATTATGTTCCTATTCTTTCCTACATCTAAATACTTGTTAGTATATAAAACCATAACAATCATGCAATTAATGCAACCAATATAAGTGAAACAGTACTACTCATCCATCACAACAAACCATCGTATGCGGTAACAATAAAAAAAATAACACAACCATCAAAATGCGTTGTGAGAATTGAATATTTCAATTGCGAAGCAGTCCTAGATGAAGAGACTACCATATTTCCTTATTTGACAAGCACTGCAATTCTTGGGATTAAACCCTGTTGCATTGAAAGTTTCTAAAAGCGAAGCAAAGCTTAACCTACAAGAGTTGTGGTGGGCATTTAACCAAATTACCCGGCCTAACCAACTAAACTGACTTTAACCGAATCGTTTTAACTAAAAAATTGGTAAATCGAACTTTCAGTTAACCAATTGATGTGAACTGACCAAAGTCAGGTCGATTTACGGTTAACGGTTAACCATATTTCATATATATCGGTTAATCATTAACTAAAACTATTTTTTTATTATCAAACATCCTAAATCCAATACTATTCGCAACCCGGCCCACCCATTCTTCTCTAGATGTAATCGAATTGTGCCTTCCTACTTTGCCCATCGCTATTTGCAGTTTTACATTTCACAAAATTATCATCGTTCATTCTCAAAATAAAAAACTAATCTGCAAAATTTGTCGCCCTACTAAACCTTCGAGTCGAATCCAAATACGAATCGATCCTCTGCCCCCTTTGTCTTCATTCTTTGCTATGTGAATCACCGATTTGAGCAATGGTGAATGCTATCACAAAGAGGAAGAACGTGAGTTTGATATATGCAATTGATACACAAACACACATATTCACAACTGATATATGCAACCGACATATACATACATACATACATGTATTTATGTATGTATGTGTGTATGTATGTATGCATGCATGTATGTATGGTATAAACTCGGACTGGTACACGCACATATATGCAACACACACACATATATGCAACTGATACACACACATATGCAACCGACACACAATCTAAATATATATGGTGTAGACCGATATAGTTTTAAACTGTATATCATTAACTGATATAATATTAAATTGTATAGTATGTACAAATAGTAGATCTTTTAGAGAAACAATGGATGATGATGAGTTTGTGGAAGCGGACGATGATGACTAACTTATATATTCGTTGACAGAGACTTGGAGATTTGGGACCGAAGTTGCAATATCTTTGGCAATCTATTCTAGTAATTTTATGTTATTTGATTTGGACCCTTTGTAGTTGTTATATTAATGTATTTCTATATTTGAACTTTGGGGTTTAAAACTTTGAATTGTGATGTATTGTATTGTGCAGATTGTAATGCTATTACTATAATGATGCGATTTGCTATAATGGTTGTTATAATGATATAATGTTGCGATTTGATACAATGTTGTGATTCAATGTTTATAATGCTATAATGGTTTCTCCAGTAGCACGAGTATATGGATGTAAAATACTGGCTTATGGTATAATGATATGGGTTTTCACTTTCCACTTTATAGTTTATACCATAATGTAATGCTAGTAATATTGTATATGGATTCAATGCTTATAATGCTATAATGGTTGCATCAATTTAACCGGTTAAACAGTTAAATTAACCAGTTAACCGATTAATGTAAATGGTTAACCGTTTAATCAGTTAATGGTTAATTTAACCAGTTAACTACGGTTTAAAATAATCGGTTTGGTTGGTGGCTAGATGACTACCTTAACGGACCATTGGTTAACCGAACCGCGTAATATTTGGTTAATTTGTTCTACTTGCATGTCAAAAATCAAGTGAACGATAAAACAAACGGCGGGAGAAAAACAGTAATTTGTAAAACAAAATGCGAGAATATGATAGAATGGTAGTATACATCAGCAACAATCAGACAATCAAGTAGATAGTACTAGTTACGTGCAATCATTGCTGATCAAACATGAAAATAAAAAAGTTGTAACAGAACCCTTAAGCGTATGAAATCGTTATTCTAAACATATCCAACTTTTCATATCATTCAAGAAAAGAATTTGTATGTACTTGCGCTCTTAATTATCGACCTTAGTCCTCCGATTGGCGCTAAGACAGTCAACAAAACTCCGAGAATAATACAAATCTGCAAACCGAGAATAGTATATTCAAGCATTCAATATTTTATTTAAATATATTATAAATAATTAAAAGTTGTATGCAAAGATTTAGTGCGTACCCAGTTCGTGCACCAGGATAGGCTGAATCTTTTTGGTTTCTTGATAGCTAGCCACATTATGCATGGAAGCTGTCAAAATATTTAGTATTATTACTAAAGAAAATCGCTTATACAGATTAGAATTTAGAACATAAGACATGTAGGACTATTTATTTATGATGTATATATACATAGTATGTAGTTGGCGCAAATGCAAATCCTCCAAAAAATCCAAGAAGTCCGCCAAAGAAAGGGATGCATATAGCAACGCCTATAGTGAAAGCTGCGTTAAATAGAAAATATTAGCAAATTTTAAGTAGATTAGAACGTTAATGCTATAAAAAAAGGACCATTACCAACATAAGAACTTCTCGCTATGAGGCGAAGAATAAGACCAGGTGGGAAGTGTAGACTTTTAACAAGGACAGTTTCAATCATATCAAACACTGGCATGGCATAAATCTTCATCAATATGTAAACTTAGTTAGGGAAAAGAAGATTCAACTTGAAAGCGGAAGATATTAATTTCTTTTGATCATGAACTTAAACCATTTGAATTACCTGATAACTTCCAATAACATGAATGACAACCATCATATTAGCAGCAGCAATAAGCCACTTGGGTTTATCCAAAGTAACGAGAATGTTGTCATCAACTGAATTTCCAAAGGCCCAGTAACCAACTAAAGCAACCGGAAAATAACAAAGGGCAACCACAATATAGGCAACAAGGACACCTCTCCACATGGGCTTTTTAGAAGGATTTTCAGGGGTAGATGGTATAGTTGCTTGAATTTCCAACACCACGTTGTGGCCAGCGTATGCAAATGCCACATCTCCCAGTGCACTTAGGAAGCTGAACGTCTTTCCTGAAGTCGTTGACTCTAAACTACTATAGTCTACATTGTTTAATTGTCCTTTGCTTGCTGAGGTAACCCAGGCAATTGTTGAGTAACTAGTGATATATAGTTCATTTGTTAGCTCATATCATTATATATATATAAGCATGCATGTCATTATCTATCAGTTTGCCTCGTACAATTTTAGTGTGGCAACACTTTTAGAATGAAAAGAAATTGATTTGAGTACCTGAGAGACATAACAGCAGCGGCCAATGAAACACCAGAAATGGAATTGAAGTTTGGAAGTTGAGCGAGAATGAAATGACAAGACCCGAAGATCATGATGAAATAGGACAACTTGATGTGAACACCGCCTGCTGGCTTAACTAGATCGTGGAATTTCTGAAGGGATTTTCCACCAGTGACCATGTACACAATATCGACTCCTACTTCACATATGAGTTGCTGTGGTACCACAATCCAAAGTCCAAGCTTTTCACCGAAGGCATGTTGACCGAGCTCATGGTACCGGTCGAATCGCTTTCCCGGAACCATTTCGTGCATTTCCACCATTTGCCATAGTGTGTAGAGCGTGATAGCCCATGACAGTATGAGGATGGTCACCCCCGGTCCCCTGTGAATACACATCTGATCAATTTTAACATTTGGGTTTATTTGACTCAATTATATATATCCAACGAGTTTGATTGAAATACCAATATTCCTTCATTCATATGTATCACGATTCAAATTCTATCATTCATAAATTTTGTTGTTATATATGTACAATATTTTTCCATCGTGAAGATCATAAATTTATTATTATATGTTTGTTTCGTCTTTTATACAAGACAAGTTGCTGTTGTTTAATAATTCAAATTCTTTTTTGCCGAAATGGCACTTCAACTGCACAAAATGTTCTGATTTTCAACCGGCTCAGTGAGGAGCTCCCTAGAACTCCATTTTTAAGTTTGGAAATTGTTTATTACTGCGTACAAAGCAGGGATGAGTACCCGATCATTATAGCAAAGTTCCTTTCTATGTTTTATACTGGTATTCTTTTTGAAAACTAATGAAATGACTTGACGATGTCAATTTACTTTTTTTTAATATTTTCTCGAGAGCTGGTTATGTCATAATACATTGGAAAATCGCATCTTAACCTTTTTTCTATTAGATATAACCAATTATGTAGTTTTTTTTTAGATAAAGAATATCTTTTTTTGAAATACTGTGTTCAATGATTTCCTTACTAAATCCTAAGAAGAACAATATCAAGTTCATATAAGTTTCACTATTAATGCTATACAGGTTGACATTTGCACAAATGAAAAAAGAAAATTGCAATTATATATACAGCAAAAAAAAAAAAAAAAAAACAATAATAATAAAAAATACCATCCAAGTTGAGACATAGCAAAAGGCAAGCTAAGAACACCAGCACCAACCATAGCCGTCACATTGTGAAATGCCGAATACCACCACTTTGCAGTTCTTGATGACGTTATTGGCAACCATTCTTCCAGTTTCTTCTCCTTTGCACTCTTCATTTCCCAATTCAATTTTTAAAACAATTACAAATAAGATTATGGTAGTAATTAATATGAATAAGCAAATATTAAATTGCACTCTCTCTACGTACGTCTTAAATTGTCAATTTCAGATTCAAACAAACTTTGATATGACACCCAAATCAAGATAAAAACGTGAAATAGGCCTATGACCATGCATCATCGCAGAAAACCTGTTAATATGCAAATTATTGTTCTTTGAATAACCTGTTAATACGTTTGCATACCCTTTAAAATACATGCACCAACTATATATATAATACAATTCCATGAATGATCCTTGAAGATGCAAAACTAAAAAAAATGCACTAATCTATGTACAAGCGTGTGTGCATATGAGAAATAAATACCTTTTCCTTTAAGTCCTCAACATAAGCATCTTGTGGAGAGGACCCATATTTGAGTTCTTTTTGATCATCTCGATCAACTCCCATATCTCCAGAATCCAAGTAATAATAACAAAGCAGGCAATATTTGAATTGAAGAAACCAATGAGAACTGGATATATTTATATTATAAAGAATCAAGGAAGAATAAAAAGCTTCATAAATATATAATAACTAGAAAGGAAAATGGTTGGTACAGGCACAAAATGAACTAGACGGCTTCAAAGATACTATACATAAGCGTAGTGTTGGAAGAAGCGGAAATTATGGAGTTTTAAACACAAGAAGGCATCCAAGTGCCGGCGAAGAAAATGAAAGTTATGTACTGCACTGCATGATGGCTACTTTATATTTAAAACATCATAAGTCATTTTTCTCGTATGCATCTTCAGTTTGGAGAATAAAAGGCCAAACGAACATTCTGTATACATGCTCGAGGTGAATAATATTTGCAGAAAATGTTGATATATTGTACAACTGCGTTAGAATAGAATGAATCGTTTTACTTTATACGTTAGTAATTCTGAATGAATTCATTTTATAGCATTGACCACTACATGCAAGAGTCAAATATAAGCTATCAATATGCGATATAGAAGTATTGGGATCAGTGTTATTGTGTCATAGTGGGGATTTAATACTCTGTTTCAATTTCAACGGAATACAAAACTATTATTAGCTGTATCCATCTTGAATTAAACAGCTCACAGCATGTGTGGTATATTCATACTGTATTGGTTTCTGAACAGAACAGTGCATCATACGGTGCAGAGGTTCTGAGTCGTTCAACTTACGGTTGGATGGTTCATAAAATCCATGAACTTCCAATTGGGGCAGTTGATTTGATGTACTAATCTTATTGCCTGAGCAAATTAGTCTTGATCTATGTGATATTATTAATGAGCACTACCGGACTGTGCTCAATCACACTACTTGTTCAACTGTACTAATAAATTAAGGTCGGTGTAACCGTCCGGCCAAAAAAAAGTAGATGCAAGTGGTGTAGCAATCCGAAAATGGAATTAATTAACAATCGAATAATAATAAATAATGAATTAAATATGATTTGAATTGATTAATATGAATTAGAGAGATGATTTGAAATATGTAAATATAAATTAACTATTTGGAACATAATGTTAAATTAAATTATATAAGATTGAAATATATTTATATAAAAGGAAGTATATATTTATTAATGAAGTTTGAAATCAATTAGAAAATGAATTTAAATAAAACGATTAACTACGTAAATATATAAATTATAGAAATTAATTTTTGTAAAAGAAAGTTAGTGAAATGATTTATTGATAAGTAAATTTAGTGGAGAATAATTGTTTGTAAGCAGGTTTGGAAATGTAATTTGTTTCATGAAGTAAAAGAAAAGAAATAAGAAAATAAACGAAGCCCAACATAAGTTGAGCCCAAACCCAAACCTTGCTTCATGATTTCTCCGTCTCCAAAGTTTTCTTTCTTTGGATGTTTTTCCCCCAAATATAGATATAACCTAAACAAATTCATTTATCTACTTTAGAAATCAATGTCTCATCCAAATCCCACCTCTTCAAAATTCGAATTAAAATCAAAATAAAACCTACAAATTCCTACAACTAAACTCATAGCCTTTTGACATACCATACACTACATAGCAAGTTTGGATTCAAGGTTTTGTTCATTAATTTTAAGAAGAGGCAACTTACAGTAAGTGGCAAAGGAGAAGCGGAAAGTGGAGCTAGTAGAGGTTAGTGGAGCTATTGTGGTTCTCCAATAAAAGGTGAGTATACCACTCACCAACTATTGTTTTTTTTTTTTTTTTGATGATATTGAGTTATTGAAATAGGAAATGTTAGTACGCACAAATGAACCCAAACACCGAAACATTGTTTTTTTTTCTTCTCCCTGATTATATAATACTGATAATGTGAAATTGATACTTTTTTGGGACTTGTAAGAGTAATTGAAATGATGGAGTTGGGTTGTACAACGTTGAATGATGAAGGAGTGGCCGAGAATCAGAGATGAGGGATGAGAAGGTTAATAATGCACGAAGACAGGCACAAAGAATCACAAGCCTGAAGGTTGAACCGGTCGACCCTCTCAAATCGACCAGTTAGACAACCAGTTGCCTATTACTTAAAAACAAATAAAATAATACACACACATATACATATATGTGTGTGTGCGTATAAAATATAAACATACTAATATACTATAGCATGTTATACTTATACTTAGAAATGAAAAATATTTAAAACGTTTAATGATTAAATAAACTAAATTTAATAATATTACTTCAATGGAAATTTGTAAAAGTTAATGGATTCTTATTTATAGCATTATCAAATGATCTTATAATAATTGTTAAAGGTTATAAAACTTATATTACAGATTTAAAAAGAAATTCTATGGTGTTTGAAATTTTATTTAAGTATCGTTATTTTATATAATATAAATTATGCATTTTATTTGTAATAACTCGAAAATTTGGACACTTTGTATTTAAATATCTGTATTATTTAAATATTTGAATCTTGAATTTAATGTCATTAAAATGATTTAATAAGCTTGTTAACTCCTTTTTAAATCATAACTAATGATGGTAAACTTTTTTGGAAAAATGTTTACAAAAATAAATACTATGAAAAAATAACGATAATGTACCGAAAATCGTTTTATTGATAAATAGCTTTTTAATAGTCAAGATTTTTTTAGTTTTTTTTACATACACTTAATTGCTTAGAAAATCAATAAAATGAACTAATTTTTTTTACCAGTTATAGAAATAAACTTTTTGGATGATGTCATCAAAGATATTTTGAAAATGAGCTTTTAAGGAAAGACTTGACTTTTAAGTAAAAATGTAAAGGTGTAAAGGTGCTTGTGAGAGGGAGGCTCCTTTGTGACCTTTCATGGAAGGTGGAAGGCGGTAATGGCCTCTTGCACAAACCTATAAATACACCCTTAAGGTAAGAAGTAAATCAAAAATTCACAAAAGCTTAAAATGAAGTAAGGGGATAAAAATGGTGGAAGTGCTTGAGCACTAATCCACTAATTGCTCTCTAACATATTCAAGTCTAAACCAAATCAACTCCAATCTCTTCCAAACTTTCATCAACACCTTAAAACACCTTAGGAAGCTTAGATCTAAAGTTAAAGTGGAAGAAAAGTGAAGGAGGGGGGGAATCTTGGATGGGCCGTGAGCAATGGCAGAAGATGTGAGGTGTACCTTTGTTAGAAAGTGCTAGATGTCAGATCTCTAGACTTTTGGTAATGGTAGGAGGGTTCATTGATTCTTCTGGCTTTATGCATGTGTTTGGCTTGGATCTAAGTGAGTTATCTCACTATCTTGTTTGATACATACATACATACATACATACATACATATATATATATATATATATATATATAGTGTCTGAATTATAAAGTTAAAGTGACATCAACTAATTAAAGTCATAAAATTTGGACCCCTCTTGCTTTGGAAGCAAATGAAAACTTTATATTGTATAGCATCACTTATGGAATGACATTGACTTGATATTTAAATGGCTGTTTAAATTGTGTATTGAATTGAAGTATGTTTAAAAGTGTTTGAAGCGAGAATAGTCGTTATAAGTGGTGCACTTCGATATCCTTAACTTTAACTTGTGTAAATTGGATATTTATAATCTTAACTTGGGATAATTTGAGATGATTGTTCTCTTCACATATTTTGTTTTATTGGATAGTAAAGAGATGGTTTGGAAAGTTATAGAAATTGTGAACTAAAGTTGTGAAAGTTAGAACAAAAAGATGGTTATAAATAAATTTTATAAATATGGCCTATTTTCGGGAATTTTATTAAATAAAATGAAAGATATTCTAAAGGGTTTATTCCTATGGTTTTTAAGTACCCTAAGGATAATACTTACTATAAAAATTTCAAGTCTTAAATCATTTTCTTAAGTGGTTAATACTAGTCACAAAGATCGTGTTTTTCAATGTTGTTTTTAGCAAGGTCTTTTCATAGCATTTATAAATGCTGTAGTAAGTCGCTTATAGTTTGACGTTTTCAAAAATGATATTTAAATTTGGTGTTTTTCTCCAATATTTTTAGAGATATTTTCCAACCTATTTTGAAATATTCTAAAGTTGGTTTGAAGTTTAAATATATTTTTAATAATTATATATAAATTTCGAAAAAGTAATTAACTTTGCTTAACATTAAAAGCCAACAAAGTAGGCTTATCTATATGTGAGAGTAAATATTGATGTCGAGTAGGGATATGAAAAATAGAACTCTAACCTACTGGTTTCCCTCATGGCGGAGGAATAGTTAAATCAGGAATGTCAAAAATGGGTTAATGTGTTATTTTCTTACTCACTTATGAAAGTCATAAATACTATACTTAACACTAAAAGTTGATGAGGTAAATTTATCTATTTGTGAGATTTAGGACTGAAGTGTCTAGGCAAGGCTTTGATGCAACTAACGTTCTAACTTACGTGGCTTCACTCTTGGATGAGTAATAGTTAAATTGGAATTTCGAAAACAAGTTAAGTATACAAATTGTGATTTCTATAAGCGATCTTTTTTAACTAGATAGTCGCTTATTCAACTATCTAACTTAACCAAATATTATCTTAGACTTTTCAAAAATAATGTTTTAAAGACAAGCATAAGTGAAATGGTTTGGGTTTTTTGTGATAATATGTTAATAATATTCGTCTTTAATCCTTTTTTATTATACTTATGAATGCAAATAGATCCTTGAAAGAATGTTTTAAAGATAAGAATAGGTGGAATGGTTTTATGTTTGTAGTGAAAATATTTAAGTAGCATTGGTCTTAAACCTTTTGAATTGATTGTTGAAAGCACTTAGATCCTTAAATGGATATTTTGAAGGAAATTATAAGCATGTAATCTTTTGAAAAAGATAAAACAAAGTAAAGATTTAAAGTGAGAAACTTGTTATTGATTTGTGAATATACTTATATTTTTTGAGATAAGTGTATGAGTACAATTTAAAGTATTGAAAGAGTACAAATAAATAGTAGTGATTGATAAATGATGTTTTATTAGATAAAATGAAGTTTTATTGATAAAAATGGTTTTAATTAATTAAAAGCATTAATTTAAATAAAAAAGGATTAGAGTTCGCTTGTAGACTTGATCGTGGTATGTATGTTTATTTGTTATGATAAGTATATGCGACTTAATTTCAAATTATGATCATTTATCTTATGTTGGATAGTCCATTAGTCAACTATCAAAATTGACTTAGGAAAATCTAGAAGAAATACGTGGTCTATATGGTACAGTTGTCTTCGGAGATGTTATACTGTACGTAGAAACTCATCTTGCTCTTTTAGAACAAATGATAAGGGAATCCGTCCGGATAGGAGAATAACACCACCTTTATTTATTGTCTATTTATTTCTGAAAGAACTTGGGTTAAGTTAACCAAAAATTCATCAATTGGGTTTGGAGCACCTAGTAGGGGACTATATGTATATGAGATGACTAGAAACCATAACTACTTCAAAACCATATATGAAATCTATATTCTAGAAGTAGTTGTGAAGTGGAATGTTATAGAGTTGAACTGTCTATTCTAAGATTAAGTCCAAGGGATAGGTCAGCGTTAACATTTCGAACGATGCTATCGTGTATGACTGTCTATCTTGAGGAGCATTCCAAGATAGAAGACCTTGTTAGCATTCGTCGGAAGACTTATATGAGGAAGCCATGTGGAGATTCGAGGTTTGATTGAGATATTCGAATCTATGTAGCAATCCGTGATATGTTCTAGATGATGGACTCCATTTGGGGATCCGTGTTCTGTTCGAGTGATAAAGACTCGTGTGAGAGATGTCGAATGTAACCTTGACATCGAAAATGACAGTAAATGGAGTAGGATGCACAACCTGGGGTTTAGTCTACCCACATCAGGGTATTATCAACTCCATATCTAGAGATACTTATCGATTGTTGGCCAATGGAAGTTGATGATATTTTGTTCAGGTTGTTCATGTTTAAGTTCGGACGATGGTCGCTTGTGGTTACCTTAATAGTATATTTTTTCTAGAGATATACGATGCTCAAAAGGTACTTTATGACCTTATGCATGGATGTCGAATTCGGCTTCCCGGAAGAGTACTCTATGGGAAAAATCCAATATGCCAATGTACCTTAGCAGTTGCAGATGTAACCTAATATGTTATGGTGTGACTAATTTATGCATCACATCAATTTGATATGTTTTGTATTCTATACTCTAAACGTTATCTATCATATCACTATATTAAGCTAAATGAATGGTTGGCTCGTTTAAGGGAATAAATGTTATGATATTCCATGCGGTCTCAAAAGGTGTGGTTATATACCACTTATATTTCTTATGTTTCTCGCGTTGGTTTACCGGAACGATGTAGTGTTATTTTCTTATAATGCTTGAGTTAGCTCTGTGTATATTACCTGATTTAGTTTTAGGCACTTTCGATCTTATAGAAAAGACCTAGATGATTACCTACCGTAGTATTTATTTCCACTGAATGATTATATTGTATATATCAGCATTTGTGAGGAGCGGCTGTTTTAATTGTCCAGGCTAACGATAGTACTTATTATTATAACTTTGAAATACTATGTAACTTAGAGTGACAGTTTATACTATCTTTTGATATTATATGTTATCATTCCGTAGTGAGGTTTTAATGTTACATTCTAATGTAAAAGTCAGACATTTGGGTGTTCAATATATGATTACCGTGGATGTATAAGTTTTGACATTTAGGGGTTGAAAAGGTGAGTCTTACACTTGGCATCGGAGCTGAAGGTTAAGCAACAACCTTGGTTTTGATTAGGTATGACTCATTAAGAGTTAGGGTAATGAAACGCCTTCGCATATGTTGTGTGTATTATACATACGACAGCGTACGTATTTGCTAGTGCTACAAAAATGATTTATATTGTGTTATTTGGTCCGTTGAGTGGTTTATGAGTTCTGGATGGTACGTGGGACGCCATGGTATCTATAGGGGCTTCTAAATTTTTAAACTAGGTAAATCAATGCAGTATCGTTTTCGATATTGGTAAATGAAATAATTTTAATGAGGATTATAGTTTATATAAAAATATAATTTTCAAAAATTGATATAGTCTTTATGATGTAGTTGTTTGTTAGAAAATGATAATATTCAATTATTATCATTTATTGTTTGTTTAGTCTTGCTTGACCAGTTTATAGGCATTGACTTTCATTGTTGATTGTTGATTTGTGCTTGACAACTTTATGAATAGTTGTACCGTCTACAACATGGGTTAGGAAGACCGAAACGATCACCTTATGAATTTAGTTTCATAGTCCGACTATAAGGCGTTCGGTGGCAATGTTGGATTAAAAGTTAACTTTAGTAAATGATGTTTATTTTAAACAGAGAAAAAATAAGATATTTTGTAAAATAAACACTTATGAAAAGAAGTTATATAAGAAAGTGACTTTATATAACTATGGTTTATAAAACATGATTTATAAACGGGGAGAATTTAAATTGGTATTTTAAGAACTTAAATCTTGGTGTCTTTGAAAATGTTTTTCAAGAGTTTGGAGAAAATAATAGTATTATTTTGGAAAATTGGTTTATGAAATTGAGATCATGGTACTTAGTAATATTTATGAAGTATTTGATATCATTTTAAAATTATTTTTGTTATATTCGGAAGTCATGAATAGGATGCACTGAACTCACTTTTGTTGCCTGAAAATAATTTGGGTAATGACTTCAACATCATCAGCATTCGTTTTTTGGGTTTCTAAGTGGGGGATGCTACAGGGTTGTTTTAGTAAAATGGATTCTGAGTTGAGTTCAAAAAGTATGATTTGATACACAAAAGGCATATGTATATATTATTATTTCAAAATGATTTGGAATAAAATTTGATGTTTGGTTCTAAAGTTTTTCTTTGGAAAATAAATTTGATATGAACTTTTAAGTGAAGAAATTTTTTATATATGCTATTTAGGGTGCCTGTGTTCTAGTGGCATAGCCAGAATAAATGATGAAACCTTTTCATGTTTCTTTTTTTGGGTAAAGCGTGTTTAATAATTTATTGAAATTTGTTAAGTTAGTTTATGAACACATGTGTCCTATGCATTAGGACAGTTTGGTTTGAGCAGCATATTATGATATGTTGTTTAGTAGATTTCGTTTGTTAAAATTAAACAAGATTTTTGATGATTTTGGATAGTCGGAAAATTCTGAATCATATAGAACTTGTAACTAAGTGTTTTGTGAAAATGTAAAGTTAAGTTTTATAACACTTGAATTATAGAGAGTTTAGGAGATGACTCTTCGATTTTCTATGAGATGGCTTGAATTATCTACTACGTAATAACCTGAGGCTATTGAGCGTATGATACATTTAGTAGGTTGTTTATCATCCTTGTGTGATGGGAGCATTTTGAACTTGAGCAAACTATGAGTTTTGTTTACTAGATTGAATACTGTTAAGTATTGTTATGTGATTGTTTCTTTTGTTGCTCGTATTTGAATTTCAAGGATGAAATAAAATAAGTAGGGGAAAATGTAATGATCCGGAATTGCAAACACTTCATATTTAAATATCTGAATTATTTAAATAGTTGTATATTGGATTTCATGTTATTAACATGATTTAATAAGCTTGTTAACCCTATTTTAAATCATGACTAATAATGTTAAACATATTTTGGAAAAATGTTTACAAAAATAAATACTTCGAAAAAATATCGATGACATGACTGAAAATCATTTTATTGATAAACAGCTTATTAACCGTCAAAAGTTGTTAATATTTATTTTACATGCACTTAATTGCTTAGAAAATAAATAAAATAATATAAAACTTTTTACCATTTATGGAAATAAACCTTTTGGATGGTACAATCAAAGATATTTTGAAAATGTGCTTTTGAGGAAAGACTTAACTTTTAAGTAAAAATGTAAAGGTGTAAAGGTGCATGTGAGAGGAAGGCTCCTTTATGACCTTTCATGGAATGTGGAAGGTGGTAATGACCTCTTGTACAAACCTATAAATACACCCTTAAGGTAAGAAGAAAATCACAAATTCACAAAAGCTTGAAATGAAGTAAGGGAATAAAATGGTGGAAGAGCTTAAGCACTAATCCACTAATTCTTCTCTAACATTTTCAAGTCTAAACCAAATCAACTCTAATCTATTCCAAATTTTTACCAACACCTTAAAACATATTATAAGCTTAGATCCAAAGTAAAAATAGATGGAAAGTTAAGGAGGAGAGGGGATCTTGGATGGGCTATGAGCAATGGAAGAGGAGGAGAGGTGTCGCCTTAGTTAGAAAGTGTTAAAGGTTGGATCTTTAGGCTTTTGATGAAGGAGGCAGTTCTTTCATTCTTATGGCTTTATGCATGTGTTTGGTTTGGATCTATGTGAGTTATATCACTATCTTGTTTGCGTATATTATATCTATGCGATTAAGCCTCGCTAAAATCACCTCTACAGCATGTAGCGCTTTTTGACCGCTATGTTTTTTCATTTAGCGCTATTAAATAGTATATTCGCTTTAAGCCCCACCATTTCCGCCACATCCACTAAATCGAGGCTTTTATCACCCCCTTTAGGAACATTAATATAAAAATGTTGATTTGACTAATTCTTCTTTAAACCAAATCAACAAAGTTAGGGTAAAGATCTAATTTTGAGGCACAAGTCTTAATACAAGTTACAAATCAATTATAGTCACCAAATCTGAACGGCATAAATCATGATATTCTTTGGTTTTATTACATTAGATCAACTTATGTTTCTCTTTCCTACACAAATGCTACGAGAATGATAACAAATTAAGTTTCAATTTTTGGTTTTATTTCTAATGTAGCTTTTTGCACCTCCGCTACTTTCCGCTATATCCCCGCTATACCTTTTTATACCTCAACCTCTATAGAACAGCTACGTGCTTTAGCTACATGGTATTGTGTATATATGTGTTGTGTTTAAATTATAAAATTAAGGTGACACTAACTAAAGTTATAAACTTTGGACCCTTTTGCTTTTGGAAGCAAATGACAACTTATATTGTATAACATCACTTCTATTACCCTCTTAAACACGTGGTGTTGTGTTGACTTGATGTTTAAATGGTTGTTTGACTTGTGTATTGAAATATTTTTGAAAGTGTTTGAAGTGAGAATAGCCGTTATAAGTGCACTTCGATTGTAATGACCCGTAATTTTCGACAATTTAATTTGTTAATTTAATAATATTTTAGTAATTTAATATTGAACGAAATAAAAATTAGTGAATTGTTAATGGACATAATAACTCGAATGAATTATAACAATATAAATGTAAGTTAATTATTAATAACTTGAAATTCCAACCAACTGAATTCATGTAAATGTTATTACTTGGTTATAAGCTTAACATGAGAAACCCAATGTAAATGTTTAATTGAGTAATGAAATGGTATAATAAATGATAATTGAAAAAAATTAGAGTTATATAACTAATTGTAACATTTCTTGTAAATATTGAACCTATGAATGTGATTAAAGATTAATGGCAACAATTATTTTATGTTACCCATTCATTTAGTCAATTAAATTAAAATTGGAAATCAATTGCAATTAATTCACTTTATTTGGCAGTTAGTGTAGATTAAATTGGTAAGTGAAGAGTGTTAATTCAATAAGTTGTAGCTAATGTTAATTTTATTCATAACATGATAATTGGTTGAATAAAAAGAATGGAAATCAAGATCTATCAGTTCTTGGAATTTAAATTGTAATAACTAAATTTAGTGCAATTAAATGGAATTTAATATTACATTCATGAGGCAATACTTGAAATTTGTGAATATAATAAAATGAATAGGAATGTTAATTTTATTCATAAGATAATAATTGACTTAATTAGAGAATGAAACCAAGATAAGTAAATTTATTGAGATTTTTCAATTTTAATTAATGTGTGAAATTGACAAAATTTCAATAAAGTGGAAATATGATTGTTAATACCAATAGAAGAAGGAAATTAGAGTATATTAATGTAATGAGATGTAAACCAAATGTTAACTATGTTATAGGGTAAAAATGGACTTAATATAAAGATTGAAATTGAGTCAGATCAATTTATTGGAATTAATTATAAATAATTAGAATCAATTAAAATTAGAATTAAACACTGCAATTGATAAGATAATTAACATTGAATTGACATACAAATTTGTTATAGAGGATCACAAAAGATTAGGTAAGCCAAAATGATAGAAATTGTATTTATTAACTTTGAATTGAAAAAGTGATTTAATTAATTTAATATTAATTTATTTAATTAACTGAAAAATAGCTATTTGGGCCACTAACTCGGACTTCGACAAAACTAGTTTCATCGGATCCGTAATAGTGAATTATTGTAGGATTTCAAGTTTCGTAACGATCAGACTTGTCATTTGACCGTAGGGGCTCAAAACGCCTAGAAATCAATTTAATTGAAATCAATTGAAATCAATTTGAAATAAGCTGATTTTTATATAACTTCTTCATAGGATGGAATTAGGACTTGAAACCTATTCTATTGAGTTTAAAATATTTGAAAATATCTATCTTGATATATGAGTTGACCCATTTTCGTTCCGGAGTCGAAACGCGCTTTTCGGGTCGTTCATCGTCCAATTTTCAATTCAATCTTGTCCGTTCTTTCTATTTTCTGCCCTGTTTATAAATACCTTTTATAAATCCTAATTGTTTCTTATTCTCATTTGGCTATATGTACATTCTTTCTCAACGCCTCATTCCATGACAGACAAAACCTAATTCCCAAATTTCAAATTTCAAATTTCAAATCAAATTCAACTTCAAAATTCAAACTCCTCAAACTATATCAAATTATATATCGACCTGAAGCTCTCGACGAGCGCATCTCAGATCTGTAATTCGTTTTCCAATTTGAATTTTTTTTATTAGTCCTTAAGATGATGATTTTGATGACAACAACCTTAGGACTTGTTATAAAATATAAATACTAACATTATGGTTTAGATATATATGCAGGATATAAACATGCAGGTACCAAGAATGAAAACTGTACAATATAGAGATTCAAGACTGAAGATATCAAGATTGAAGATTCATGAGTGTCAATATATCAAGAGCTCAAGATTTCAAGAGTACAAGATAAGTATTGAGTCTAGAATTATGTTAAAACTTCTTGAAAGCACTTACATCTTTATTCGAAATTTATTCGTGCAATGAAATCCACTTCGAGCCTGTTAAAGGGATAGAACCCTAGTGGGATGGAACCCACGACAATATCTGGTGGAACATATAGTGGTCCTATTTTGATATCTACTATTTTTATAAAAATTCTTTTAAAAAATATATATCTTTTTTTTTAAATGTTTTCAAAACTTTCTTTTCGAAAGGACATCTCTCTTGGTTTTAAATATTTTAGCCTCAAAACTATTTTTATCATTTTTAATATTTTGATTTTAAAATGTCCTTGTTTTTTAAAACCATCTCTCGTTTAAATATTTAGCTTTAAATATTTATATACTCAGATTTTAAATCACTTTATAAATTAAGATTATATATATATATTAAAAATTACTTTCTAGACTCTTTTATATGTTTAAACTATATTCAAATATAGTTACAAAGTTTATAAATTGTTTTAACAAATTATAGAAACCAATTTTAATAAGAAAATCTACTCATCAATTTTGCCTAGAGCATGTCGACATCCATTAACCCCGTTGTCGACATGGTGCCCGTTAATTTCAAAATTTAAATTTTCAAAAGAAGTGTCTATTCGTCATATCCTTTCACAAATAGATATGGCTGTTGATCTCCTATAAATACCAGTAGTTCTAAATGAATTTTTAATGAGATTACACTTGTTTTCTCTCCTCTTCATCTTCCACATTTATTCTAAAGAATCCCAAACTATACTCTGCCGAAATTGTAAGTGAATCAAACTTGATTATCTCTTGTTTGATTCTCTGCCTCTCTCTTCATAAGATCTCAGTGCTATTCAGAGTTATTGAATCTTTTGTAAATCAAACTGTTGAGTAAAAGGTGCAGTTGAGCTTGGAAATCAATTGGGTGTGATTGTAGCCCTAGAAATCAATTAGGTGATCTTGTAGCCTGGTTAAATAAAGTGAGTTGCCCTAAACTCGAATACAGAAGGGTGTACCTCGTAGCATTGAAATCGAGGGTGTAATCTGGGAGATTATTTTGAAAATAAATCCGTATGATTGCGTGATACTGGATGTATGGTAACTCTGAACTAGTATAAAATCCTGGTGTGTTCTTTCATTTACTGCTTTGATTTAGTATTTGCATCTGTGTCTGATTATGTGATTATATCTATGTCTGTGAATTGCATTTGTTGGTGATTAAATTACATAAGTTTAAAAAAGATTTAGAAAATCCATAAAACACTATTCACCCCTCTCTAGGGTTATTCCAGCCTTAAGATCCGTAATCCGCATTTCTCACATTTGGTATCAGTGAATTGGTTTTTAAAGTTTTCATAATCTGAATTTTGAAAAAGTTTTTAAAATGGCTATTTTTAGGGATTTTGTTAACACTAATTTACAACTGTTCAAATCATCATTGTCTCATAAATCTGCATATAGTTATTATAAAAAATCAAGTTATCTACTAAGTTTGTATTCCGTGTAGAAAGGAAAATGTTATATGGCCTTTGAAGAATCAACACTCAGTGGACAAATTGTGCAAATCAAGAAGAATAAGTGGATACTTGATAGTGGATGTTCAAGACACATGATTGGTACTGAATGATATTATCTACACAGATGCAGGATTGGTTAATTTTGGAGGCTACTCAAAAGAATATGTGATTGGCATCGGCAATGTCGGTAACTCTAAAACTCCCATGTTTTATTGGTTAAGAATCCGAAATGCAATTTGGTTAGCATTACTCAACTTTGCGATAAAGGATACAAAATTAAATTTGAAAAAGATAAGTGTCACATCGAAGATAATAATTCAAACATTATATTTGAAGGAATTAGGAAGAAAAATATTTATGTTCATTGTATGAAAATCTCAAATGATAATCTATGTCTTTTGGCTAATAAAAGTGACCCTTGGATTTGGCATAAAAGATTTGGGCATTTGAATTTTAAACTCTTATCTAGTCTTTCTAAACTTGATCTAGTAAGAGGTCTCCCCAGAATGAATTTTAAAATAGATAGTATATGTGATGCTTGTCAATTAGGAAAACTTAGGAAGAGTTCTTTCAAATTAAAAGATATGATTTCTGTTAGCATCAGAATTGGTCATTAACACCCTTAAGAAAGATTATGTAGAGAGATTAGTGAAGAAATTAAAGTTAAACAGAGAACAGTATGCTAAATAAAATGCAGATAACAAGAACACCAGATTTAAAGTGGTTCGGCATAATTTCCTATGTCCACTTTGAGGTTAATCTTTATTGCTTTTATTAACAACTGGTTACAGATATAATCCGTTCACCAACTATTTGGATACAATTGCTAAGTAAAAAAGATAAGTCTTGAATGTGGCAGATTCTCCCCGATGTTTTCCAAAAAGGTCCATTTCATTGTGCCTCTGCCTCTCTATTTATAGATGAAGATGGGTTGGACTTCCCTGATGGGCCTAGGAGTGAGATACCTCGGCCCGTGGTGAGTGATTCTGTGTGCCGAGCCACAAAAGCTGAACGGAAAATGCCGAGCCACATCTCTAAGCCGAACGAGATAGTGTGTTGAGTGAAATGTGTAGGCCTAGCGAGATACGAGGCCGACCAAGGGGAGATGCCGAGCGAAGCCATGTGCTGAACGAGGCTGGAATGCCGAACGATGCTGGAATGCCGAACAAGGCATAAATGCCGAACGAGGCTGGAATGCCAAACGAGGCTAGATGCCGATCGACCCTGCTATGCCGAACGAGGCATGAATGCCGAACGAGGCATGGATGCCGAACGAGGCTAGAATGCCGAACGAGGCTGGAATGCCGAACGAGACTGGAATGCCGATCGACCCTGCTATGCCAAACGAGGCATAAATGCCAAATGAGGTTGGACGCCGAACGATGCTGGATGCCGATTGATACTGGATGTCGAACGATACTGGATGCCGGTCGAGACTTCTTTGTCGAATGATGCGAAATGTCGAACGAGTCTTCTGCGCCAAGTCTCTTGTTGCCTGGTCAAACCACCGGGTAACACTTGCCCCCCAAAGTGCATCATGTGGATGAACATGTTGCGCTTTGAATTACGAGTTCTCCGTGTTTCGCTTCGAGCCCTGGCCTTGTTTTCTCGATAGTGTCTTCTCCTGAACACCGAACGAGGCATTGTATGCCGAAAGACATATAATGCCGAACGGCTTAGCTGATGCCGAGCGACATACAAATGTCGAACGATATTAAAGCCGAACGAATCAATGCCGAGCGAGGGAGGTGTTTTGACCGGTTCTACCGGTCGTTGTCTCTTCGACTTCCCTTCTTCCCTGTATAAAGGTCGGCACTTCACTTCTTTTTCTCTTTTTTTACTTTTACCTCCACCCTGTAGAGCTTACGAACTTGCCTCTTACTTCTGCGAATTACCTACCCTTTCCTTCTCTTCTCAAACTCGATACATCGCTTCACCTCCCTTCCTAAATCAACGAACCCGAATAGAGTCGTGCTTCCTACCCTAGAACATCCCCAAGCTTCGATTTGTTTCTTAGGTAATGGTTTTCCCTTTTTAGACCTTATTCCCAAATAAGAAACATAGCACGAGATTCAAACTCATGAATCTCTGTAAGATGACGGTGGTAGGAAACACGTGGATAGAGGACAATGAATTCAAGGTCAAACATGTTTAAGGGATAAGCGGAGTGATGGAAGGAAGGAGGCGTTAGAGGTGTTCAAAGGAGGGGGTGGTGGAAGGAGCACTGATGTGGCTCGATAAGGCTTCCTTATGCCGAGCAAGGAGCGGATGTTCAAAAGTGAATTGGAGTTAAGGCTCAGCGTGCCGAGCGATGCGGCCCGGCACGGCCACGGCTCGACATGATTCTCTCATGCCGAACGAGGCAGGAGGGAAGGAGTGAAATCGGTGTTAAGGGCCGAATGCCGAGCGATGTGGCTCGGCATAATTGTGGTTCAGCAGGATTTGCCGCATGCCGAACGATGAAGTGGATAGCTGAAAGAGTGTTGTTGTTGAGAGTAGAATGCTGAGCTATGCGGCTCGGCATGAATGTAGTTCGACATGACTCTCTTATGCCGAACGGTGGAGAGGATAGACGGAAGTGTGGAATGCCAAACGACGCGGCCCGGCATGATTGCGGCTCGGCATGCCTTGCCGCATGCCGAACGGTAATGGTGGATGATTGGAAAGTCATGCACAACAGCAACACTAGTCGAACCTAATGCACAACTAACTTAAAACATTTCATGAATGAACATATGATAGTGAAAAAGGACAGACTTGAACAACAAAGAATATCAGACAACCCGGACTGATAACTCCCGTGTTTAGATAACTGAAAACTTGGACTTAATTTGCTTAACAGTTAATAACCTTTCAAATGCAGTGACGATGTCGAGTTCAAAGTATAAACCGTTTTATGACAAGCTTTCGTCGACGGTCAGCGATGACAGTCTTCGAAGATGATAATTCAAATCTTAAACTTATTTCATCAATCCAGTGTCTTTTCACTACTCGACACTTACATTTGAATGATCGCACTAGTTCACACACCACACGGGGGAATATTTATGTTGTTAAGTCTAATGTCGATTGTTTTTCAATATAGTTCAAACAGGTTCATTGTCATATTCAATCTTCATTATAGATGTCTAGTAAATCTAGCTCCGCTACGATCTCGAACAGACCTGGGCCATCCTCTCGACAGGAAGATGTAGGAACTTTAAATACGTCGACTACCCCTGCTCAAAACTTACCTTGCCCTACGACGACATCTGTTGACTTGGCTCCCGACACTTTGGAGGCAGCAATTTTCTTAGACGACCCAGTCGATTCACATGCCTCAAAGATTAATGAAAGTACACTTCGTCGGATATGCTCTGTCCACGGAATCCCCTTCGACGATGTGTTAGTTCCATCGGGGCATGATCGTCCGCACTTGCCCCCAGTCGGATATACAGCTTGTAATAGATTCATGTGCTGGGTTGGCAGCGTGCCACCGTTCAACTCATTTCTTCGAGATGTGTTCAGTATATCGAGATTTCCCCATCGCAACTGCATCCGAACAGCCACGCATTCATATACGGCACTTGTATTCTCTTCATGAGTGTCCTCTTCAGGCTTTCGACTCCGGACGATATCCGGTACATCTATCGCATCAAGGGACGTTCGGATAGCCCGTCTTTTATATTTCTCGAGTCGCATAGCAAATGCCAAATCTTAACTGGGGCATGGAGCAAGTTTGCCCAGTACAAACAAGAGTGGTTCTATGTGCGCTGTCCCCTCGGCTTTGCGAGGAGATGGGTGGAAGGATGTAAGTCTTTTTCTTGGACCAATACTCATGTTTGGTTGAAGATGCACTTTTTCTAATTCTCTTTACATCTTTTCAGGTATTAACCCACGTCCCGAGGGCCCCGGATATTCCAAAACTGTCGAAGCTATCCGAGCCATTCCCGTCGAGGACCGGGACATCAGAACTCTCATTTCGAATGAGTCACTTATGAAATTTGGGTTGCTGGCGGAAGGTCGCCGGATAAGCCTCCTCCAAGGTGTTTCCATACCCAAGTCTTCTTCGGGCAAAGGAAAGAAGAAGGCCGAGTCCTCAGCACATAACGCCCCTGAGACGCTAGAGGAGGGGGAGATTAAAGAAAACAAAACACCGAAGTATAGGGCAAAAACGTCTGTCCACCTCGGGACCCAATAGTCGAAGTCCATGACATTGAAACGATGCCTTTCCATTCGAAGAGGAAGAAGAAACCAACTCACAAGATGAGGAAGAAAACAGTCGGCGGAACTTCTAAAGTTACTCTTGTTCCAACGGAGAAAGAAACTTCCTCGCAGCACTTGGAAAGTTCTTTGAAAGGCCTGTCGAACCTCACCATACCTGAAGATCTGCTCAACTACGGTTTCGACGATCCAGAGGCCCTTAAGCTTCATTCGCCCGTGAGAGGCGATACAAGCGCTCAAGCCCAAAACCAGGCAGAAGAAACTCCTATTAGCAAAGAAATTGGTCCGTCGGGGGGAAACATTAGGACACACATAAACACATGCACTTCACCTCGCACTTAACTTCTTACCATCACTCTACCATTTTCTAACTCGAAGTTATTTAAATTCTATGTAGGTGACATAAGGCATACACATGGACTCGACCGCCTTCGCGGTTCATCGATTTTTCACCAATCCGACCGGGATTCGGGTTCCGGCAAGCGTCGAGATAGAGACGACTCAGGTGATCGAGACTACCACCATCGAGAATCGTCCTACCGGAGAAAATATTATAGTCAGTCCTCCTACCCTCGTGATACTCCTTCTCAATCGGAGCATAGCAAAGAGAAATCTTCATGTAGGGGGTCTCATGCTGAGGCTCAACGGGACCAACATTCCAGTTCGTCATGCACTCGGCAATCTCGAGATCCCTACAAAATGCCTGCGGTCTCCAAGCAGACTCCTCTTGCTCCCGTATCTGATCCATCGGTCGTTGAACGACTCGTTGATCTTAAAGCATCATTTCCAAAGATATGCTTCGATGGCTTAAAATTCTTTCCGGCGATTCACCAGATTACAGGGCATGTCAAGCAAGTGCTATCGCTTGCACCAATGACGTCTATGTTCAGCACGATGCATTCGTGCACTTAGCCGAAAAAGTTTTAGAAGTCTCCATAGAGCGTCAGCATGAGATTGATCGCCTGAATCTCGAGGCTATCCATGATAAAGACATTATTCATGCTCAAGACGAAGAGCTTGCTTATTATAAGTCTCAGTTTGAAGCCGCCCAACAGAGCACTAAAGACACTGTCGAGGCCGTTACTTGTCTGGAGTCAACCCATAAAAAAAATTCGACGAGGCCGTCCAATGCTGTGGGGCGCTAGCTTTAGAGAAGGACTTGGTGCAAAAAGAGAGTTGCATTTGTCTTCCGTGTCAAAAAAGTGGAGGAGCAACTCCGCAAAGAAAAAGAAGAGAAGATTGCTGCGCAAGAAGAGTCACAACGATATTGCGACGAAATCGTTGCTACACGACTCCTAAAGGCGAAGCTTGATGATGAACTTTCTAAAGTCGGGATGCTAAAAGATGAAGCCCATGAGGAGGGAAGAAAATAGCATCTGCGGAGATTGACTCTCGCCTGGAGGCGGCTAAAGAGGCTGGTAGGGAGGAGGTCAAATGCATGTTCGACCCATTGATTGCGGAATTCAATGCCCATGTCCTCATGCATCGAGACTTAACTTTTCTGCAAGAGGGCTACCTCGATTCCCTAGCTGAGGCGTGGGAGACTTTAGTAAAAATCAGGAAGGTTGAACTTGGCACCGAGGGGGTCGATGAGGAAGCTTTGATAAGGGAATTTCTTAAGAGGAATGAGCCTTCAAACCTGTTTGTGGCGAAATCTCTTTACTGCAAAGGCTCCCCCTCATCAAAAGGGAAAGATGTTACTGCCGGTCCATCCAGGATCGAGTCTCCAGCTCATGCGCCTACTCAATCGGCCGATACGTGATCCATTTGAGCAGCATATCGGTTACGACTTAGAGGACCCTGGCCTCGGTGTTCACATACTGTCTCCTATTGCAGAGGGTGAGACCCCTCAGATGGCTGAGAGCCAGCCGAAACCTGGTAGATAACCCTTCACTTTAAAATTCCAAAAGTTGTCGTTTTTCAAGAGGGCTATTGTATTCTAATGCTTGTTTTTCATGATTTTGTGCAGGCCGTTCTGATACCAAGCCCACTCCGAGGAGCGACGTCACCAAGGAGGTGAAGGAAAAAACAAGTGAGGCTACTCACGCAGGGGAGGCCCCGGTCCAGATGCTCAGGTGATCGGAGCGCTTGATGAGGATAAGTCCGAGACTTCTTCTCCCATCGATGGGAGTTATGAAATCGAGATTATAGGCGCCTCTGAACATACATCTAAACTGAACATGAAGGAGCAGCTTGAGAAGAAGAAGAAAAAGACGGTCGAAATCAAAGTCAAGCCTCAAGTTGTGGACCTGGACGATCCTCTGAATAAGCCATTGAAGGTCATCCTCCCTGGCGGGTCCAGGCCAATGGAAGTTCCCCGTACTTCTTCAGTTGTTACCTCCCCATCAAAGAAAATTACCAAGGGCAAACGCACGGGAGTGGAGTCATTCGGGAAGAAGTCGAAGAAGTAATCGTTAGTCTCGTTCAACGAGAGTTAGTTTAGATTATGTACTTATTTTCATTTATTTTTGTGGTCCATGTAAATAGACTTTTGATTCCGAATTTTGGAGGAGTTGTAATAGAGACTTATTTTTGAATAAATAAATCCTAGTTCTTTTGTCTTTCAAAAGACTTTTATCATTCAGCTTTTTGTGTGATTGTGGTCGAAATCCAAGCTATTGTGAGTTACATGAACTTCTCAATTTATCTTCATATAACTTTGAAATTCTTTGGAGTTGTTCATCCTGTATTCCATGCTTCAAACACTTAGAATATTTTTTAGTCCGTACGTGGGGGACTTGATGACTTTAAGTCATTCGTGTCCCGATCCACACTCCGGGGACTTAGAGATTTTTAAGCCGTTTATACTCTAGTCCACGCTCAGGGGACTCAGAGTACTCTAGTCCGCACTCAGGGGACTTGGAGATTTTTAGTCGTTTATACTCCATTCCGCACTCGGGGGACTCAGACTACTCCAGTCCGCACTCAGGGGACTTGGAGACTTTTTGTCGTTTATACTCCGGTCCGCACTCGGGGGACTCAGAGTACTCCAATCCGTACTCTGGGGACTTAGAGATTTCTAGTCGTTCATACTCTAGTCTGCACTCCAGGGACTCAGAGTACTCCAGTTCACACTCTGGGGACTTCGAGATTTTTAGTCGTTTATACTCTAGTCCGCACTCTGGGGACTCAGAGTACTCCAGTCCGCACTCTGGGGACTTGGATATTTTTAGTCATTTGTACTCTAATCCGCATTCTGGGGACCCAGAGTACTCCAGTCCGCACTCTGGGGACTTCGAGATTTTTAGTCGTTTATACTCTAGTCTGCACTCTGGGGACTCATAGTACTCCAGTTCGCACTCTAGAAACTTAGAGATTTTTAGTCGTTTATACTCTAGTCCGCACTCTGGGGACTCAGAGTACTCCAGTCTGCACTCTGGGACTTGGAGAATTTTTAGTCGTTTGTACTCTAGTCCGCACTCTGGGGACTTAGAGTACTCCAGTCTGCACTCTGGGGAGTTGGAGATTTTTAGTGCTCGTGCGCGTTTGTACGTCAGACAGAATAATGTATCTCTTTGTTATTCATCACATAGTTATCATACAAAGAAACATCGACAATTCATGGAAAAAATGGCTTCAAGCCTTTATTAATGCAAACAAGCTAAATTGTCTTATTACATGCCGTAAACTAGGAATAAAAACTTGCTGGAAATAATTGCAACTAAAATATGAAAGAAATGAACTAAGTATAATAATGACGCAAATGCTCACTATTCCAGGCTCGGGGGCGTGTCGCACCATCAACGGTCGCTAGCTTGAAAGTTCCTTCTCCAAGCTTTCGTTCAATGACGTATGGACCTTCCCATGCGGGGATCATATGCGATGGAACTGGAAAAACTCGTTTCAAAACGAGGTCACCCACACCAAAGATTCTCGGTCGGAATTTTTCATTATAATATCGAGTGACTCGATGTCTGTATACGGCCGCTCTTAAATTAGCTTCTTTGTGCTTTTCACCAATGAAGTCCAATGATTCCAGCAAAAGATCTTGATTCGACTTAGAGTCATAATAAGTTATCCGATGTGATGGAACTTCAAGTTCTACGAGTATAACAGCTTCCATGCCATATGCTAATGCGAATGGAGTGTGGCCAGTCGCGGACTTGTGGGTGGTTCGATAAGCCCAAAGCGCTGTTAGAAGCTCATCCACCCACTTTCCTCTAGCCTTTTCCAAACGCTTTTTCAATATGGATTTGATTATTTTGTTCACGGCTTCCACTTATCCATTGGCTTTCGGATGAGCAACTGCTGCATACTTTTTCTCAATACCATATTTTTGGCAAAATTCTTTGAACTCTTTGCTTTCGAATTGAGTTCCGTTGTCTGTAGTGATGGTTCAGGAAAGGCCAAAATGGCATATAATATTTCGTATAACGAAGTTAATGTCCTTTTTGGTGGTGATAGTGGCCAAAAGCTCTGCTTCTGCCCACTTAGTAAAGTAATCAACCGCAACTATCGCGTATTTCGCCCCACCTTTGGATATGGGTAAGGAACCAACTATGTCGATCCTCCACATTGCAAGCGGCTAGGGACTAACCATTTGTGTGAGTTCCATTGGTGGAGCTCTCGGGATTTTTGCATATTTCTGACATTTGTCATATCTTCTCACATAGTCTGCGGCATCTCGATTTATAGTCGACCAATAGTATCCATAGCGGAGGATTTTCTTCGCTAACGTCTACCCTCCAGTATGGTCACCACATTCCCCTTCATGGACTTCCTTCAGGACTCATTTTATCTCATCATGGGCAATGCACCGGAGTAAGGGGGTCGAGAATCCCCTTCGATACATTACCCCATCTTGCATTACATAACGCGAAGCCTTACGAATGACTTGTCATCTTTCGCTCCTTCTTTCGGGTATGACCCCGTGTAACGAGTACTGCTTGAATAGGGTCATCCATGATTCCTTCTCGATTTCTGTTTTTAACATGAAATCTACCTCCATCGTATTTATGGTCGGAGCATGTAAGGTTTCAACGTGAAACAATCCCATTTGTTACGCATCGCCAGGGCTTGCAAATTTTGCCAACGAGTCGGCTGCTCTGTTTTGCTCACGCGGGACATGTGAAATATCATAATATTCCAGATTCACTAGCTGCTTTTGAACCTGTGTCAGGTATGGGGCAAGTCTCTGCCCTTTTGCTTGATAGTCCCCCCGGACTTGGTACACCACTAGTTGTGAGTCATAAAAGATTTCAACGATCTTACCTTCAATTCTCTGATAAGTCTCAAGCCAGTAATCAATGCTTCATACTCGACTTTGTTATTCGTTGCTGTGAATTCGAGCTTCAAAGCGTAGCAAACTGATTGGTTTTCAGGAGTCATAAGAACTATGCCAGCCCTCGAACAACGGTCGTTAGGTGCCCCATTGGTGTACATCTTCCATCGAACGGGGGGTATGACATTGTGGCCATTTGATTCGTCTGTCATGGTGAATTCAGCAATGAAATCTGCTAGCACTCGCCCCTATATGGTCCTTCGTGGCAGGTAGATAATATCGAACTGACTTAACTCGATATTCCATTTTAACATCCTTCCAGAAGTTTCCGGTCGTTGGAGTACCTGTCGCAAGGGTTGATCAGTGTAAACACTAATTGAGTGTGCCTGGAAGTATGGGCGAAGCTTGCGTGATGCAATCACCAAGTAGTAAACTAGTTTCTTAATCTTGGGATAATTTCTTTCTGCCCCCGTCAAATGTTTACTGACATAATACACAGGCTTTTGAACTCGGTCCTCCTCGCGAACCAAAGCCATACTGATAGCATGCTGGGATACAGCCAGGTATACATACAGCATTTCATGGTCAATTGGTTTTGATAGCACCGGGGGACTTTCTAAATGTCTAACTAGAGCACGAAATGCTTCCTCACAGTCAGATGTCCACTCAAAATTCCTCTTTATTTTCTTTATCACATCGAAGAAAGGAATGCACTTATCCATAGCTTTGGATATGAATCGACTCAGCGGGCCACCTTTTCCGTTCAAGCTTTGAACTTTCTTTATAGTTCTGGGCACTTGTATATCCCGAATAGCCCGAATCTTTGCCGGGTTAGCTTCAATTCCACGTGCATTCACAATGAAACCCAAGAACTTCCCTGATGCAATGCCAAAAGAACACTTCAAAGGGTTGATTTTCATCCCATAATGCCTGAGTATATCAAATATCTTTGCTAAGTCTCGAATGTGGTCGTTTGACCGTCATGACTTCATGAGCATGTCATCCACGTAGACTTCCATCGTTCTTCTAATCTGATCTTTAAACATTCGGTTCACCAAATGCTGATAAGTCGCTCCAGCATTTTTCAATCCGAAGGGTATCACTACATAGCAATAGAACCCAACATCGGTGACGAAACTGGTGTGTTCTTGGTCTGGGATGTGCATCGAGATTTGATTGTATCCCGAGTACACACCCATAAATGACAGTAGCTCGTGTCCGGTCGTTGAATCGACCAGTTGGTCGATCCTACGTAAGGGAAAACTATCCTTCGGGCGTGCTCTGTTTAAATCAGAATAATCAACGCAAGTTCTCCACTTCCCATTCTCTTTTTTCACCAGCACAGGGTTAGATACCCATTCAGGGTAGAGGGCATCGCGGACGAACCCATTGGCTTTGAGTTTGTCCACGTCCTCTCTACGAGCGGCGGACCTCTCCGGGTCCATGCCTCTCCATTTCTGTTTTATTGGAATGTACTTCGGGTCTATGTTCAACATATGACTTGCTATGGCAGGAGAAATCCTACACATATTAGAATGTGTCCAAGCTAAAATGTCCAGGTTTTCTCAAAGGAAATCAGTAAGATCCTCAGCCAATGGCGGATCGAGTTGCGACCCAATCTTAAGAACTCATAACGGGTCATTTCGACTGACTAGAATGTCAACGTCAGCTCAGCCGGTGCTGCATTCGCTACCCTAGGTTCCCCATCATCATCCCTCGGATCTACGTCTCTATAGATCCGAGAATGTCGCCTGAGCCAGGGCTCGGGCGCTATTTTTCAATTGTCAGCATCCGGACGGAGCTGTCTGCAACCTTCCCTTTTTCTCTTCGTTGAGCCTTTCTTAGCTCTGCCACATAACATGCGCGACTAGTCGCCTGATCGCCATGCACTACGCCGACTCCTTTGTCTGTCGGAAATTTTAATGTCAGACACCATGGGGCCAAGGCTGCCCTAAACTCCACCAGGACCGAACGACCCAGAAAAACATTGTATGGAGAGTCAACATCCATCAATATGAACGGTAGGATTCGCACTCTCCTACGCTTACCTTCTCCCAGTTCAACTGGCAACTCGATATACCCTATTGCGTCAGTCGCTGCACCATTAAAGCCATGGATACGGGCTTTACATGGTTTTAAATGTTTTGTCTCCATCTTCATTTGGTCATAGGCCTCCTTGAAGATGATGTTGACAGAGCTTCCACAATCAATCAAAACCTTTGACGTAACCTTGTCTGCATATCGACTCCTAAACACTATATCGTCTATAATCATGCGTTGTTGTTTTGCAGGGATTCCATCTTCCACATTCGAGTAACATTCATGATCCACATGCCTCAAGACGGTAGTATATCGTTCCATCTCCTGCCAATTCTTATCTACAGGATGGGGTTCTCCGACTATAGTGTTTATGATCAACCTACCCGCGGTTTGGGCAGGTTCCTATGGATAGCATGGAACTGGCTTGCGTCAGGGGTCTGACATTCCTTGCCTACCCTCTGGTGGGTTCTTAACAAACTCCTGCAGCTTTTTATGCCTGATCAACTTTTCTATGGCGTCATAGAGGTGTCTACACTCCTCAGTATTGTGCCCGTGGGTCTTATGGAAGCGACAGTACTTCCCTGTCCGCTTCTGTTCCTCTGTGGACTCCTTTGGGCGCGACTTTCTGTATTGAAAGGTGTTACAAGTAGATATGTAAATATTTTCAAGAGACTTTATTCAAGGGGGACTATTTGTTTTAGGTTGGAATCATCGACTTCCATTTCCCTGTCTCTCTTTTCTTTCCGGGATTTCCATCTCCGGATCCTTTAGATTGCCCAGGCTTGTTCTGGATGTTGACTTGAACTTTTCCCGAGTTGTCGCTGGATTGCTTCACGGCGATGTTACTTTTCACAGTCTCCTGAACAGGCCCTGGTGTCTTATCTCGTCTTGTCCATCGAGCTTCCTGCCTTCTTATGAATTGATGAGCTTTCGAGTAGAATCGCTCCAACGTAGTTGGAGGATTTCCCGCCAACCAATCTCTAAACTCCGAGTCTGGATCTACACCTTGCATTACTGCCATCAGAATTGCGTGGTTGTTAGGGTTACTAACTTCGGTAGCAGCAACATGAAATCTCTGCAAGTATGCTTTCAATGACTCCCCCGGAGCCTGGATTACGCTCGACAAGGACATCACATCCTTCGGATGAGTAGCATGTATCTTGAATTGTTCTACGAATTTCATTACCAATTTGTCAAAGCTGGATATAGACCGTGTGGGAAGTCGAGTAAACCACATGGTGGCGATTCAGGATAAAGTAATTAGGAAGCACCTACACTTGGTCGCATTATTCACTCTTGTAGAATCCATCATCCATTTGTACCTCATCACGTGTTGCCTAGGGCCAGTCTTCCCTTCGTAGGCTGGGATAGTCGGCATACTAAACTTCCTAGGATACTCAGCCTGTAGAATAGTATCCGTAAAGGGAGTATGACTCCTGGACACTTCCCAATCTTCATTGGTCAAACCTTGGTTCTCTCTCATTAATTGCCTAACCATGGCTGATAAGTCTGGAGTTTGTATGGAGGATGGAAGGTTGGATTCCGTTCAATGGGACCGTGCAGGTTGATGTCCCCTCTGCTGGCGATCGACCAAATGTGCATCCTGAAGGCCAGCTTCATTAGGGTCTTGGTGAGCCGGGCGTCCGGTCTCCTCACGTGCCTGATCCCTGGTGATCGATCAGTGGCACCTACCTGTGCAGCTTCATTCTTACGGTGTCTACGATTAGGAGGTTCATCGGCTGAGGTCGAGCTATCAGACGAAAAATAAGGAGCAAGGATACCTCTAGCATTCTGATGTTGCTGTTGAGTCAACTGAGTCATGAGATTAGCGTTGGCCTGAATCTGCCCAGCGAGTTGCCTTCTACTTTCCCGGAGTTCCCCCGTCAAACCATTGAACTCCGTCTTGGTGATGACTTCCATTTGAGTTTGGGCGGTAGTCCCTGTACCTAAATTTGCTTGTTGATTGCTAGGTCCAACTTGTTGCTCGCTAGCAGTCTCATGGACGTCCACATCGTGAGAGGCTGATCGGGTACGTGGTCTTCCCATAGTAGAGTTGTTGGTCGAAACTCTGAATAGATTCCATGGGCATCCTATGAATAAGTCGATCTCCTTCGTGGGATTTTTCAATCCAGTAGCTACAAAGTAGATCCTATCGGCCTGAGAATTCGATTCTCAGTGAAAGCACCAAAATTGGTCACTAACACCCTTAAGAAAGATTGTGTAGAGAGACTAATGAAGAAATTAAAGTTTAACAGAGAACAGTATATTAAATAAAATGCGAAAAACAAGAACACCAGATTTATAGTGGTTCGGCGTAATTGCCTATGTCCAGTTTGAGGTGAATCTTTATTGATTTTCTTAACAAATGGTTGCAGATACAATCCGTTCACCAACTATTTGGATACAATTACTAAGTAAAAAAATAAGCCTTGAATGAGTCTTGAATGTGGCAGAGTCTCCCCGGTGTTCTCCAGAAAAGGTCCATTTCACTGTGCCCCTACCTCTCTATTTATAGACGAAGATGGGTTTGACTTCCCTGATCCTAGGGGTGAGATACCTTGGCTCGTCGTGAGGGACTCCTGTTTGCCGAGCCACAAATGTCAAACGGCAAATGCCGAGCCACATCTCTAAGCCGAACGAGACAGTGTGTTGAGTGAAACGTGTAGGCTGAGCAAGATACGAGGCCGACCAACGGGAGATGCCGAGCGAGGCCATGTGCCGAATGAGGCTGGAGTGTCGAATGATTCTGGAATGCCGAACGAGGCATAAATGCTGAATGAGGCTAGAATGCCGAACGAGGCTGGATGCCGATCGACCCTGCTATGCTGAATGAGGCTCATGCCGAACGAGGCTGGAATGTCAAACGAGCCATGAATGCCGAACGAGACTGGAATGCCGAACGAAGATGGATACCGAACGAGGCATAAATGCCGAACGAGACTAGAATGCCGATCGACCCTACTATGTCGAACGAGGCATAAATGTCGAACAAGGTTGGACGCCGAACGATGCTGGATGCCGGTCGATACTAGATACCGCACGATACAGGATGCCGGTCAAGACTTCTTTGCCGAACGATGTGAAATGCCGAACGAGCCTTCTGCGTCAAGTCTCCTGTTGCCTGGTCAAACCACCGGGTAACAATTTCAACTTCAAAACCTCTTGAGTTACTTCATCTAGATTTGTTTGGTCCATCTCAAATTCAATCAATAAATCACAATAAATATGTCTTTGTAATTATAGATGATTATTCTAGGTTTACATGGACAATTTTAATGAAACATAAAAGTGATACTTTTGATTCATTTAATTTTTTTACAAAAAGGCTTCAAAACCAACTTTCTTTAAAAATTATAACTGTTCGTAGTGACCACGATAGGGAATTTAAAATGATTTGAGAGATTCTATAGTAAAAAGGGAATAACTCATAATTTCTCTTTTCCAAAAACTCCACAAAAAATGGAGTATAGAACGTAAAAATAGGACGATTTAAGAGTGTGCTAGAATAATGCTTTCAGATAGTAATTTACAAAACATTTTTGGGCTGAAGCAGTCGCTACAGCTTGCTACATTTTGAATAGAGTATTAATTAGACCGTTAACTGATAAAACAACTTATGAACTTCTTTACAAGAAGAAACCAAAGGTATCTTATTTTAGAATTTTTGAAAGTAAATGTTTTATTCTAAATAAAAAAGACAATTTGGACCAATTTGATCCTAAATCCAACAAAGGAATCTATCGGATATTATAATAGAAGTAAAGCATACAGAGTTTTCAATTTAAGAACTAATACCATTGAAGAAACAATGCATGTTTCGTTTGGTGAAAATTTTAAAGATGTTGAACAAATTAATGATGAAGAAGATTTTACTAGTCTAAATAAAGAATCAGTTGAAGCAAATAATGAACTTATTCATCTAAATAAAAAGGTTAAGCTTTTAAAAGATCATCCTATAGAAAATATACTAGGAAATATTGAATTTATTATTAGAACTAGAAATCAACTAAATAACATGAGTAATATAGCTTTTATATCATCTGTTGAACCTAAAATTCCAAAGGAAGCATCGTTTGATGATTCATGGATTCTGGCTATGCAAAAAGAACTGAATCAATTCACCAGAAATGATGTTTAGGAACTTGTTCCTAGACCCAAGGATAAAACTATAATAGGAAATAAATGGGTTTATAAAAATAAAACGAATGAACTAGGTGTTAGAAATAAAGCTCGATTAGTCGCACAAGGTTATTGTCAAGAAGAAGGAATAGATTTTGATGAAACGTTTGCACCCATAGCAAGATTAGAAGCTATTAGAATTCTACTTGCTTTCGCAAATTATAATAATTTCAATGGATGTTAAAAATGCTTTTCTAAATGGATTTGTTAAAGAGGAAGTTTATGTTGAACAACCTTCACTCTTTAAAGATGAAAAATTTCCAAACCATGTTTTCAAACTTAAGAAAGCTCCATATGGTCTGAAACAAGCTCCTAGAGCATGATATGACATACTAAGATCCTTTTTATTATAATCAAATTTTGAAACTGGTAAAGTAGATAATACTCTTTTTATTAAAAGAAATAAAAATGATATCCAACTAGTACAAGTTTATGTAGATGATATTATTTTTGGTTCAACTAATCATGAAATGAATAAAGAATTTTCTGAAATAATGACAAAAGAGTTTGAGATAAGTCATATGGGTGAACATACTTTCTTTTTAGATTTATAAATAAAACAATTAGATAATGGTATTTTTATTAGTCAAGAAATATATGCTAGAGATCTAATTAGTAAATTTGGTATGACTACTGCAAGTGGAAAACCCACTCCCATGGCAACCAATGAAGATATAAATAAAGAAGTTTTTTCAAAAGATGTAAATCAATAACTATATAGGGGAATGATTGGATCGCTACTCTATATCACTGTGAGTAGACCTGATATCATGCATAGTATTTGTCTCTGTGCAAGATACCAATCTCAACCCAAAGAGACTCACTTAAAAGCAGTGAAACATATCATAAGATATGTTAAACATACTCTTGACTATGATTTATTTTACCCTAAAAATGATTCATTTGATTTAATCTCTTATTGTGATGCTGACTATGCTGGTTTCAAATCTAACCGAAAAAGTATAAGTGGCACTTATCACCTTTTAGGGCATTTTCTGGTTTCATGGTTTAGTAAAAAGAAAAACACTGTTTCTTTATCAACAACTGAAGCAAAATATATCTCTACTGCTTTGGCTTGCTCTCAAGTCATTTATATGCAATAACCCTAAAAGATTTTGGATTAACAATTTCAAAGTACCAATTTATTGTGATATTACTAGTGCAGTAAATTCATCTAAAAATCCTACTCATCATGCCAGGACTAAACATATTGATATCAAGCATCATTTTCTCATAGATAATATAAGTAAAGAGATGATTTCTCTTGAATTTATCAACTCCGAAAATCAAATTGCTGATATTTTAACCAAACTCTTAAATCTATCTTTATTTATTAAGTTAAGAAGGAAACTATGCATTTGTTCAATAACTAGATATAGAATATAGATACGGTAATATATATTTAATAAACAGAGATTTACAAGAAAGTCAAATTTTTCATAGGGATGTCGACATACCCCTATCACCCATATCGACGTACAATGACAAAATTTGAAATCCCTCTAAAATTAGTTTGGTAATTATATAAACCTATGTATTTTGATTTTTTCTATCTTCTCACTTCTCTTTCTCTATATTAAACTTCTAAAAATTAAAATTAACGGCCTCCTCCATTAAATCAAACCAAAATGACACCATTTCTTTCCCTTCTCCTCATTCTGGTCCATTTTAACGCACTATACTGGCACGCATGATAAAGATTGAAGAGTCTATGAAGGTTGTCATGCAAATGTTGACTGAACTTCAAGTTGTGCAAATAGGGATGGCGAAAGAACAAGAAAAGCAAGGAAAAATTCTTTGGAATATGCAGAAATTCCTAATGGATAATCATGAAAATCCTATTGTGATTTAAGAAGATTCTACCAACGTTCAAGTGCATAATCCGTTAGAGCACAGCGAAGAGGAAGAAGAAGAAGAGGAAGAAGCACCTATGGAAGAAGACGACAACGTGATCTGCGTAGGCGAAGTTGTTTTGACAAAGATGGGAATTTGGTTGAACAACGTGGAAACTTTAATTTTCATTATCCAAATTGTTCGATTCACAGATCTCTAATTGTCAAAAACTCTCGTTAGTAGTGTTATTCTATTATTATGTACTTAAATATATTTGTGTGTTTATGTTCCATATATACACGTAAATATAATATCGTATATAATGAAATATTTATTTCACTTATTATACTTCCTTATTAGTATTTTGTTTTGATAGTATTTGATTAAATGGGAGTTATATTAGTTTAGGATTAGTTTTTTGTTGACGACAAAGGGGGAGAAATATAAAATAAAATTGTTAGAGTAGTTAGGCTTAGATTAAGGGGGAGTTATTAGTTTTAGGGGGAGTTATAGTGAAGGTGAAGTATATTTTATAAACAAAGGTTGTCATCATCAAAAAGGGGGAGATTGTTAGTCCTTGAGATGATGGTTTTGATGAAAACAACCTTAGGACTTATTATAAAATATAATTACTAACATTATGGTTTAGATATACATGTATATGCAGGATATAAACATGCAGGTACCAAGAATGAAGACTATAAATACAGAGATTCAAGACTGAAGATATCAAGATTGAAGACTCATGGGTATTTTGATATCAAGAGTTCAAGATTTCAAGAGTACAAGATAAGTATTGAGTCTACAATTATGTTAAAACTTCTTGAAAGCACTTACATCTTTATTCGTAATTTATTCTTGGAATGTAATCCACTTCGAGCCTGTTAAAAGGATGGAACCCTGGTGGGATGGAACCCGCGACAATATCTGGTGGGATAGAACCCGACATTTAGTTCTTAAATTTCTATAAACTAGATATTTCAATTATTGTAATGGAATAAAATTTTAACTATTTAATAATTGAAACTTCTAAATGAAAATAAGAAATTATGTGCTAAGTTATAACTGAAATATATAAGGAATTTGAAATTTGTAACCTGTAAATAAAAAGGATATAAAAATAAGAAATGATATCCATCGAACATTTATTTACAAAACGAAATAAGATAAACTTGTGTAACTGTCAATTGCATTCTTAAAGACATATATATAACTTACCAATTATAAAAATTGAAATGTTAAAAGAACATGTAAAGGAAATTTTTACAAGTAAAACTTATGTAATGGAAGTGTTCAATGAATTACTTTTACAAATAAGAATTTAATAATATAGTTGTTGTAAACTTAAGTTATAATTGAAATGTTACTATAATAAAATGTGATAGAAAGTATGTATTGTAAGCAGATGATTATAAACTTAAGCTAATGAATCAATATGCTAAGTAATTGAATTGAACATGAATACTATAAATAAATAAGTGTAAGCTTAAGTTAATGTTTGAAGTTATTAATAATTAAAAATAAGTGGAAAGGATGGAAACTGTAATAAGAGGTATATAGTACTTAAATAATGAATTCACTGGTTATTATATACAACTGAGTGGAAACAACTTCTGGAAGCAATGAAAGTAATGCAATAAAAAGAAATTGATATGATACAAATAAATGAAAATGAAATTTTTATAAGTAATAAATGAAAATAAATGAAATAAACACTGAATGAATGAATGGGAATAAAAATTTCGTAAGAAATAAATGTAAGCTAAAGAAATAATCCTTGTATGAATGGAAAAAAACAGTAAGTGTGTGAAAGAAATTTAATAAGAATAACTTAAATACATTGTAAATTATTGTTTGTTTTGGTTTATGGGTCGTTTGGGATAGGATGCTTCTAATTGTTTTTGATGTATGAATAAATTTGTTGAGATTTATCTAAGATTGTTGAGTAGATGATATACTTAGTAGTTTATTTGTCATTCTATGTGATTAAAAGTTTCTTAACCCGAACAAACCATTTGTTTGGTTTGCTATGGATGAATAGTTGATTATATTGATTTCACATGATGATTGTATGCTGTAGTTGCAAGTGATTATTGTATATATTGATTTGTTTGTAGTGGTTGAAACAACTTTAAATATTGCCTTTTATATGATTATTAACTCCTTTTGGATTATATAAGTGAAGTATATGTTATGGAAGCAATTGCTACTGCTTTTCGTTTCATAAAATAAATGTTAATTGCCCGACAAATAGGTACACTCTCGAATTACGATTTTCTAGCGATATTACATTATTTTTCCCGCTGTTGGGATATATTATTTTGAAAAATTATGAAATATATTATGGTTATTAGTATTATTATTTCTTCCGAGCCTCTCTGTACAAAGGAGACTCTACCGAAATTAATCATCTGTTTTGGACGTATAAATTTTATAAAATGTTTTCCCAACTTTTATTAACTTGAGTATAAAAGGATTTAATGATTATAAAGGGATATATTTTATTTATTAATTAATTTTTGCAAATTTATTTGTTTATAAAATTTATATTTTGAATAAGATATATTAGTTTCTAAATTCATTCTTTTTCCCTTCTTTTTCCATTTCGGGGACGAAAAGTTTTGAGTGAGGGAGAGTGTAATGACCCATTATTTTCGACAATTTAATTTGTTAATTTAATAATATTTCGGTAATTTAATATTGAAGTAAATAAAAATTAGTGAATTGTTAGTGGAAATAATAACTCGAATGAATTGTAACAATATAAATGTAATTTAATTATTAATAAATTGAATAGAATTCCAACCAATTGAATTCATGTAAATGTTATTACTTGGTTATAAGATTAACATGAGAAACCCAACATAAATGTTTAATTGAGTAATGAAATGGTATAATAAATGATAATTGAAAAAAATAGAGTTATATAGATAATTGTAACATTTCTTGTAAATATTGAACCTATGATTATGATTAAAGGTTAATGGCAACAATTATTTTATGTTACCCATTCATTTAGTCAATTAAATTAAAATTGAAAATCAATTGCAATTAATTCACTTTATTTTGCAGTTAGTGTAGATTAAATTGGTAAGTGAAGAGTGTTAACTCAATGAGTGTTAACTAATGTTAATTTTGTTCATAACATGATAATTGGTTGAATAAAAAGAATGGAAATCAAGGTCTATCAGTTCTTGGAATTTGAATTGTAATAATTGAATTTAGTGCAATTAATTGGAATTTAATATTACATTCATGAGATTAAGACAATAACTGAAATTTATGAATGTAATAAAACGAATAGGAATGTTAATTTTATTCATAAGATAATAATTGACTTAATTAGAGATGAAACCAAGATAAGTAAATTTATTGAAAAATTTAATTATTGTGTGAAACTAAAATTTCAATAAAGTGGAAATATGATTGTTAATACCAATAGAAGAAGGAAATTAGAGTATATTAATGTAATGAGACGTAAACCAAATGTTAATTATGTTATAGAGTAAAAGTGGATTAAATAAAAAGATTGAAATTGAATCAAATCAATTTATTGGAATTAATTATAAATAATTAGAATCAATTACAATTGGAATTAAACACTGTAATTGGTAAGATAATTAACATTGAATTGATATAGAAATTTGTTATAGAGGATCATAAATTATTAGGTAAGCCAAATGATATAAATTGTGATTTATTGACTTTGAATTGAAAAAATGATTTAATTAATTTAATATTAATTTATTTAATTAACTGAAAAATAGCCATTTTGGCCACTGAATCGGATTTCGACGAAACTTGTTTCATCGGATCCGTAACGGTGAATTATTGTTGGATTTAATGTTCATAATGATCGGACTTGTCGTTTGATCGTTCGGGCTTGAAATGACTAGAAATCAATTTAATTGAAATCAATTTAATTGAAATCAATTTGAAATAAGATGATTTTATGTAACTTTTTCATATGATGGAATTAGGACTTGAAAAATACACTATTAAGTTCAAAATATTTGAAAACATATATTTTGATATATGGGTTGACCCATTTTCGTTTCAGAGTCGAGATGGGCTTTTCGGGTCGTTCATCGTCCATTTTTCAATTCAATCTTGTCCGTTCTTTCTATTTTCAGCTTTGCTTATAAATAACTCGTTATAAACACTAATTGTTTCTTATCCTTATTTTTTCTGTACGTATATTCTTTCTCAATGCCTCATTCCAATGGCAGACAAGATCTAATTTCCAAATTTCTAATTTCAAATCAAATTCAACTTCAAAATTCAAACTCCTCAAATCGTATTGAATTATATATCAATCTGAAGTTTACTATAGGTTGAAATGATACACACTCGAATGATCTGTAAATTAAGGTAAAATCATTATGGGTTGAAATGATAGACTCGAGCAATTTTATGGATTTTATATTAATTCGGGATTGCGGTTTGAAATGATAGATAACCGTAAAATATTAAATTGCGGATTGAAATGATAAATATTCGTATCGCTTGACCCTGGGGTAGAGAATTATATACGAACACCGGATTGGTTAAACTAAATGATTTTAAAATCCCTAAATTTTTGAGTTTAATTAAATGATATTTTGAATAAAATTTGATTTATATAAATTGACATATTATTGAAAGATCAAGTTTTGTGTTGAAATGTGAATTGTTTTAAAAAGAAATTGCCTTAAGAAGTTATGCTAAAAGTTTAAAATTAAAATGAAATTCTATCGGAATTGGGCTATTGAATTTGTTTGAAATATAACTGGAAATATTTTGAAAGTGAAGTAATCCGAATTGATATTTGAACATGGATTAAAAATGAGATGAAATTCAATAGTTTATCGAAACTTATAAATTGAAAGATTTGAAATCGGTTTGCTGATTTGGAAATTAAAATGGTCCAAATATGTTGGAAAGGAAATGAATAGTTTAATTTGACATTAATTTCAAACTCATATTTTAATATAAACTGTTTTTAAAATCGATTATTTTAAAATTTCTAATTATTAATATTTTCAAATTTATTAAATTATTTAACCAATATTAACTATATAAATTATTTTGATCTATTTTAAACAAATTTAATTTATTTTAAACTAATTGAACCATTTTAATTTATTTTAAATATGATTAATCTGTTTTAATGATATTTGATCTAACTTAAATCTATTTAACTATCTTAAATCAATTTAAGAGAATTTTAACCGATAATTAAACTACTTTAGACTATTTTAAGTATTTACAATTATTTAAACTATTTCTAAATTTCCAGACTAAGTAAAGTGGAAGTGTTTAAATTTAATTCATTGGTTTAAAAGAGAATAAGGTTAAATGATATTATGACCTTAGTTGGGATTTAAATGTTGTAATAAATTGAAAATGATGATTTTGAATTAAGGGTTTAACCTATTTTGGAAATATAATTTTTATGGAAGAATTATGACTTTGAAAGGAAATATAAATTGTAACTATGATTTCAAAGTGAATATGATTTGAAAGTGAATATGATTTGAAAGTGAATATAATTTCAAAGTGAATATGATTTGAAAGTGAATATGATTTGAAAGTGAATATAATTTCAAAGTGAATTAGATTTGAAAGTGGATATGATTTGAAAGTAAATATGATTCGAAAGTGATATGGTTTGAGAATATGATATTTTGATATCAATTGTGAATTGACTTTTGGAATGTAAAAGAACCACCTGGTGCGTAATAAGCGATTGATTGTTGAAGAGACCGGGATCAGATATTGTCATACTCTCTGCCAATACTGAAAATTACTTTAATAACTGTATATACGGTGGAGATTCCAGAATGAAGTAGGATGGTTGGAGAGAATTCTATATGAGGTATGATGTCACCCTAACTCCCGTGAATCAGTTTAGATGTGACTAAAACAGGAGTAATCGATGGGCCAAGTGAGGTCATTCCTCCGATCAGGCACATTCCTTTGATACTATATTTTGATTTTGTGATTGATTTGGTGGCCACCCTTGATTTTTGATTTGAGTGTGTTTCGAGGTGGCGATAGTAGCTGTTATGCATTACCACCAGCCCGAAAGTGTAAATGTTATATCTATCCTGGCATAGTCTAGTTGTGTCGTGTTCACATGCCCTAGCGCACCCACTACGAGTTTGTTTTATACCATACTTATGGAGTGCCCACTGACGATGCCTAATACGAGGGAGATTACTGTCACGACCCGAAACCCAATGTTCGAAATTGACATCAAACACCTCACTTGTATTCGACTGCCAAAAATTCAAACATCGAACTCCAGTCAGATGGAGCTTATAACAACATTAGATGAATATAGAACAGCGGAAACAGAATGAATATCATGTATTACATCACATATATAACATCATCATAATATATATTACTACATCAGAGTATTCTTATACATATATTACAACTCCAAATAGAACATCGTAATAGAACCATAAGTGATCATATGTCAAAAAGTCTTCAAGGAAATAGAGTGATAGAGAACTTCCAAAACTAAGCATCTTGAGATCCAAAAGCTTCCAAAATATCTCTAAGACAAAAACCTCCGATCCAAAAAGTCTTCGAAATACTGCTAACACCAGAACACGGAACCCCTCTACTAGGATGCCCGTGTGGAAATTATGGGCACCCAGAGTTTAGAAAAATAAATAATAAACTCCGGGTCAGTCATGGGACTGGTATGAGTAAACAAAAATAGTTGCTTTTAAGTGAAACAGATTTATAAAATAAAATCGTTTATGCTTTTGGAAAATGAAACTACCATAAGACCTCCCGCCACACACACAATGCAATCGCAGAATTGGAGGAGATTTCTTATTATGATAGTCAAATATGCTTGACACGAGAAAAATTCTTTGATATTATTACTAGTGCATAGTGTGAAAACATTTCGAAAATATAGTATTAATCTTGGCCGACATAGGTACCATTATACTATGCTTACTATAGCTGCCATGTTAAATGGCAGGTTCTATAACTAAAACCGTACTAGGTTCGTATTGGGAATTGGATTTCCAACAAATGGTCAAACTAAATAACTTCCTACTGCCACATGGGTATGCCTCTAGAGGGACGTCCCGATAACCTACCCGGCTCTCTGCCAACACAAGGTCGGGTTACCTCTGTAACTAGGTAACTACTACTCGAGTATGCCATCCCTCGATCGTTTGCGACCTTTATCCAAGGGCCCTCTACCACAAAGCAACAACTACACAGTAAATGAGATTGCAGCAACCACATAGGTAAAGTGTCTGGGCTCCATACCATGATACTACCTTTTTCCAAAAGGAAATGACATACCCTAAAGGGGGCGACCCTCATAACCTTGCCGCATCTTTCCTGTTTCGACTAATTCCGGGGTGTGAGGTCCGATGAGGTCTCGTTCACAAAGCTACGCTTTACACGAAATCCATGCTTTGATCACAAATGATCAACAAATGATCATCAACACACAGCAGCACTTAGCATGCCACACCACCAAATTGGGAGTATATCGCTGATAACCTTCAACTACATAACCTCTGAGCTCGTACGTCTCAAAGAAGGGTGTTAAGCTAAGAGAACAAATTCTCCACCACCAACAGATATGTATTTGAAAGAAATCTGCTTTATATCTCAAAGTGTAGTGCCAGACACACAACCATAGAAGTCTGTTCCGGGTTCGAACAGAACCGAAGGCACTTCATCCAATAAAGGAAGAAGCCCTTGCAATCCGGGTATCCACAATCTCTATCGAACTCTCCATCACATATGGAGATCTCTATACCAGAGCAACTCAGTGCAGAGACATTCGATAGGTTATCCTATCATTTTCGAAGACACCCTATCTTCACCACCGTCTTCAAATGCTATCAATTTCGTCGTATCATTATTCGGAATGGGTTATATGACACAAAGGTCCTTCCTCGACTAAACCGAATAGTGAACGCTTAATTTTAAAACACGTGGATGTTTCAATTACAAAGACTCATATTAAGGGTTCGATGTGGGTTTCAGATAATTAACTGAAATCGACTCCCTGTCGCATTGAAGTTTAAATGTCGTTTTACGGGAAAAAGTGTTTTCACATGAATACAGAAACAAATCACAAATCACAGTTCAACACAAAGCAACTTACATCACACAGTATCACAACCAAAACAGAAATACCAATTCAGTGCACAACATTTGATAATAGTTAACCATTTTCAACCAAGGTGAATGTGATTTAAGTGAATTTACCACATGCTTATTTTTATTAATTTCTTTAAATCAATGATTAATTATTCTTAACTAGGAATTAATTTAAATCTTAATTAACTTTATTTATTAATAATTCCTTAATTAATCATCTTAATTTACTACTAATTATAAATTGATTAACTTAAATTATCTAATTAACAATCCTTAATTACAAATAAATTAGACACTTAATTATTAATTAACCAATTTTTAATTACAAATTGATAAATCTCTAATTACTTAGTTAATTAAAATTATAAATTAATTAACCATTCTTAATTACCCTTTTTTAAACAATTAATTAATAATAATTATTTATCTTAATTAATATTTAAAATCTTCCTTAATTACTTTGAAATCAATTTATTACAATTATAAAAAGCTTTAATGTTAATTAAATTTAACACTTATCTTTAAGTTAACTATTCAATTAAAGTATTAATTAAGATTAAAAAACGTTGTTAAGTATTTACTTAAAATTTTTAAAACTTATAATAATTTCTTAGCTTAATTTGTCAAACATTAATTTAAGTCATTAATATTCAAAATTGTTTAAGGTGATATAGCTTCAATTCTTTTATTAAGCTGAAGGTCTCAAAACTACACCGAGAAAATCCCTGAGTTTACTCGAGTTAAACTCGAGTTCCTCCCACCTATTTTCCAAGTTGTTCTTCTTCATTCTCATTTGTTTTTTTTTCTAGTTAAAGTTTAAGTTAAACTTAAGTTTTAAACTAAAATAACAGGAAGTATACTCACGTACTCGAGCTCCAAATCGAAGCAACGCATCATCTTTCTCGAGTATCGACTCGAGTCGTTCATCACTCAGAAGTTGCTGACACCATTCGTTGCCGTGCACGTGCACGACACTTCACCATCGCTCCGGCGAACCACGTCATCTCCGGCAAGTCGCGTACTAATGTTACACTCGATTGCAAAGCTCGATTCGACGCCAAAAATTCGAAATCGAAATTTTGCCTCTCGTTCGAAACTGTAACTTGAACATGTCTGTAACGACCCAGAATTTTGAACAATTTAAATTTGAAAATATTTAATTTATTTTAAATATTTGAATAATGATTTGAATTGAATTTTCAATATAACTATGAAATTGGCGATTAAATTCTAAAATTTAATCTATTGAAAGTGAATAAAAATTTGAATATTCAGTTTTAAGCTGATTTAAAATATTTCAATGGCTTATAAAATTTATATTAATAATACTGAAGATAATAGAAGCTTCAGGATTGAATTTGAAAGTAATTTGTTCAGTTTTGAAATTTTATCGTTTAAATTGAATTTGAAAATAGCCTTCCGAGGCACAGTCTCAGAATTCGACGAAATCAGTTCCATTGGATCCGTAATATCGAATTATTATCGGATTTCGAATTTCGAATTTTTCAGAGTTGTTATGTGAGCACACGGTGAGTAAACGCATAGAAATTTTAGAACGAATTCGATTTAAATTTAAAATTTAAATTGGTCAATATCAGCCATTGTCATTTCAAAGCCACCCTATGCTGTTCAAGCAGACCTACCCTCTGTTAATCACGTACGTTTGTCCCCTTCGTCTTCTTTTATTATGCGAGTGACACAAAAAAAAGAGAAACAAAAACAAACGAACAAATTTTTCGTTCAGGAAATCCAAACCATGGCCGAAGAAAAAAAATCACGAGCTTCTCAGATTCGAACGAAATCAATTCAAAATAGGAAATCCCTCTTCTTGTTTGAAATAAACTGAGAAAAATAAAGTCCCTCTTTCAACCCAAATAAAAAAATCGAGCAGTTCACACTCGAATGGCCGCGCTCCTTCTCTCTGAAAAAAAAAAATTAATACGAAATCGTGAGTGGGGTTTCGACGCGGCCTGGACGAGGAGGCAGTAGGGTTTTAACTTGAGGAGATTGCGGCGACGTTGTTCGATTTTGGGGAAAACTCGAGCGCGGCGGTGGTAGCAGCGGCGGCGCTCGTGAGACTAGGGCTAGGTGGAGCATTGCGCTCGGCAGGAGGGGTCGCGATTTCTGGCGATGGATGTTCGTGATGGTGTTCGAATAGAGGGTAGTCTTGTTCTGGTTGTGATGGGTCGCGTTTTCAATTTTGGGTTCATCGGTGGAAGATCAAAGTTTGGGTGTTCGAGAATACTTGAGGGGAAGTTTTCTAACAGTAAGGTATTAATTTTTGTTTTTCCCTTTGTTTTGAAATTTTAAATGATGAACACTGGAAATTAATTTTACCCGTTCAAATAAAAATAATATATACTTTTAGTATAAACTGTTTAAGCAGAAATATATATAGATAAGATTCAAAAAATAGAAGTTTTAAGTGGTGATAGAGATTACTTTAATATAGACATATATATATTTTACAGATTTGGAAATATATATATATATATATATATATATATAAATATACTATTTCAAATGGATATCTATTTTCAAAATAATAAAGGTAAGAAGAAAATTATATGCATATCAGTTAGAGAATTTTTACAGTAAAATTTGTTACTGTTTTAGTTTGCAGAAAGAAAAATTGGTTTAAATAAATCGTTAGCCGATTTACTTATTTAATAACTAATTTGTTAATAAAACATTTTTATTTGTTTTAGTTACCAAAGGATATTTTATTAAAAAGGAATTTGTTTAAAATAAAAGTATTAGCTTAAAGTGAAAATTGATAATTAATTTAATTTATTAAAGGAAAATAATTAGTTAGATAATTGATTAAGGTAGTTTATGTGGTTAATGAATTTATTTCAATTATTTAGTTACCAAATTAATTTTAAAAGGAAAATTAGTTAAAATAAATTTTTTGGTTAAGTAAATAAATTGAACGATAATTTAGGTGCTCGATTTAATTCGAATATTGATAAACTATGTAAATATTTATACAAGGTATAAATCAAGAAAATCAAGTCAGAATGGAAATGGATTGCAAAATAAAAATCAAAGGTGAGAACTTCTCACTCAAAAGGGTATTTAAATTTTAAATATTTATATTTAAAATTTGTTGATTGATGGATTGTTGTTTGATTGTGATATTAGATATAGTAGGATATATATCTATATATAGCAATATATATATATTGGCATATGTATATATTGCAGTTGATTGATTTCCCGCCTTGTATAGCGGATGAGACCCTATTGCGCCGTTAGTAAGCGGATAATATTTTATAAAATCCCATATACCGCGATATTCCACCTCGAAGTGGAATTGGTATTGTGCTAACATCTGTGGATGCAGGGAAACGGGTTGGAGGGATCCAACTTGATTCCTCACAAATATTTATTTGATTATAGATATTGTGATGATTGTTGATTTTCATATCGATATATGATATTTGTTGCCGTGATTGAATATTGGATGCTGTTGCATCATCGGATCCATTTTTAAAGTTAAAAATAACGATTTTGAATTGAAAAGAATTTTGAAGTGATTTTTCAAAGTATATGTTTTTATTTAAAATTTGGAATGTATTCATTTTAAAATAAATTCAAATTTCAATTTTTAAAGTTATAGAATTCAGGATTTTTGTAAAATATAACCAAAATATTATTTTTGAGATAAGTAGTTAATAAATTTATGAAATGGTTTTAATTGGAATTTTGAATAACTATTATAAAGGATGTGTATAAAAGATTTTGAAAATTTACATTTCTAAATTAAAAATGTTGGAGTTTTAAAAAGAGTCTATTAAGTGTTAAATGGAGCAAAAAAAATGGATTTCATTGAAAATCATAGATTTACAAATTGTGGAGATTCTAAAATGAGTAGATTTTATTAAATAAAGAATTTATAAGAAATTATCTTATAAATCAGATCTTGGCAGTTAAATTGAAATCCTTGATAAAGCATGAACGGTTTGTAGATGAGATTTATAAAACATATATTTTATAAATCGAAATAATGGAATTTTAAAAAGGGGTTTGTTAATGTTGAAAATAAGGCCGTAGATAAAATCTTATAAATAATAAGATTTATGATTTGTGAAGTGTTAAGAAAGAACGATTTTGTGAAAAAAAGGATTATAAGAAATTAACCTATAATATGAACCTTTGGTACAAAATTTGGGTTATGTAAATTAATGGGATAAATAAAAGAGATTTATAAATCGAAGTTTATAAATAGGAATGGAATTTATAAACATTGTTTATAAATTCGAAAATCAATTGAATTTGATAAATTTAATATTGAAATTTATTAAAGGAAATATATTCACGATTTTGAACAGTAAATATATTATTAAAGAAAATGGATATATTCTAGGAAAGGAATGTTTTAAATAGAATTTAAAACGATTTAAAGATGTTTTAAAATGCATTGAGTATCAAATACATAGATTTCAACATTCATTGTTGAAATAGACGTTTTCGAGAAATAGAAGGAAATGATTACGTAGATTTCAACATTCATTGTTGAAATAGATGTTTTCGAGAAATAAAAGGGAATGGAAACATAGATTTCAACATTTATTGTTGAAATAGACGTTTTCGAGAAAATAAGAAAATGCTGGACTATAACACTGTTGTTATAGTAAATGATTTCCGAAAGGAAATGTTTTATATAATATTGGGATTTATATATCTATTTTAATTTTGAATCCCTATACTAGTGATTTTTGGGTTGTCGTAACAATGTTTTACGCAACATTCGTTTTGACCCAAATAAATGTGAATAAAAGAATGATTTCCTTAAAGAATGAAATATATACTTAACTATAGCTCGAGTATATTGAATATTTTCAAATTGTTGAAAATAAATAAGATTTTGTGAATTACTTATTAAATAAGTATGGAATTGCTTTTCCAATATGAAACGAGACGTTTTTGAGAATTTATCTTCTTAAAAATAAATTAGAATTGAATATTTGAAATCTATTGAAAACTGTAGACCAATAGATAATTTGAAATATAAATTCACTATGGAATTTATAAAGGAAAAAGGAAATTGGTTTTTAAAATAAACGTTATTTATTTTTGAAGTGTGGAAAATTATATATCTTGTAAAGATATTTTTTTTTGGGAAAATAAATAATTTGGAAAATTATTTGGAATCTGGTGATGTTGCGCATCTTTATTGATAGTTAAATAACCGACTATCAATATTTACCTTTAAATAGGTATTTGTTGTGAATTGCTTGAAATTGAATGCCACACTTATTTTTTAAATAGGCGCTCACTATTCGGGTTAACGGGGAAAGGACCATGGGGTCGTATAACCCACTCCGAATATGTGATACGTCGTTATGAATTGCATTTGAAGACCGGTGTTGAATACCGGATATTTGTGAAAACAGATGGATTACCATCGAATGTTTCTACATCGGCTGATCCCAGATATAGAAATTTATTACCCTTTGTGATGGGAAGTCCGGCTGTGATTAGTGAATATCCGGATTGCAAGGGCTTCTTTGGAAGTGCCTTCGGTTTCGTTCGATCCCGGAACGGACTTGTATGGATTGTATGTCTGACGTTACAATTTGAGATGTAAAGCTGGTTTCTATCAAATATATTTCTGTTGGTGGCGGAGAATTTATTCTCTTAGCTTAACACCCTTCTCTGAGACGTACGAGCTCAGAGGTTATATAGTTGATGGTCACTAGTGATACATTCCCAAATTGGTAACGTGGCATGCTGAGTGTTGCTGTGAAATGATCGTTGAATGATCATTTGTGATAGGATCATTTGTTTGATCGTTTATCTTGATGATCATTGCTTTGATCATTTGTTGACCCAAAGCACTGCTTTTGTAAAGCGTGGCTTTGTGGACGAGACTTCATCGAGCCTCACACCCCGGAAATGGTCAAAACAGGAAAGATGCGACAAGGTTATTAGGGGGTAGTGCCCCTTTAGTGTATGTCATTCCTTCTGGATAAAGGTGGTATCATGATATTTAGCCCAGATACTTAACCTATGTGGTTACTGCAAATTTATTACTTTGTGGTTGTTGGAAATCGGGGATCCTCGGATATAGATCGGTTACGATCGGGGAATGACATATTCGTGTCAGTAGTTACCCAGTTAGGGGTAACCCGGCCTTGTGTTGGCAGAGATCCGGTTAGGTTCTCAGGACGTCATTCCAGAGGCGTTTCCATGTGGCAATGGGAAGTTCCTTGGCCTGACCATTTGTTGGAAATCCAAAGAAACAATACGAGCCTTGCACGGTTTTAGTTGTAGAACCTGCCATCTAATATGGTAGCTATAGCGGGCATAATATAATGGTACCTATGCTGGCTAAGATTTATATTCTACTTTCGAAATTGTTTTCTACACTATGCACTAATAATAATATCAAAAATGATTTGATTTTGCGTAGTAAGCATCTTTGACTATCATAAGGAGAAACCTCCTCCAAGTCTGCGTTTGCATTGTGTGTGTGGCGGGAGACCTTATGGTAGTTTCATTTTCAAAAAGCATTGCGAATTTTCTTTTAAAATTTCTCCTATTCTTTGTTTAAAAGATAAATAACTGTTTTTAGTTCTCACACCAGTCACATGACTGACCTGGAGTTTATTGTTCCCTTCCTAAACTCTGGGTGCCCACCAATTTTCACTCGGGCAGTCTAGGGTTAGGTTATCAGGTCATTCTGGATTCAGGTGTTGCTACAGATATCTGGAAGCGAGCTGGATGGCGTAGCATATTATCTATTGTATATAGTATTTCTTTTCCGCTGTTTGATGTTGTAAACTCTGATAATGAATGTAATGTGATGTAATGTATAAAATATTCAGTTCTTTTGTTTTAATGAATATTCATGTATCTATTATATGTTGTTCCGCTGCGATGGTTAGATTCTGATATTGTTCTTTCTGTTGTTCTGTTGTTGTTCTTTTCTTTCTTCTTCTTCTTTCTTTTTCTCTCTTCTTCTACCTCTTTCTTCTTTCTTAAACCCTAACATTTCGGTTTTTCGGCAACGAAAAATCGCAATCGTTACATTTGGTATCAGAGCATATGGTTAAGTGACAACCATGGTTCTGTTGGGTGTTACTCATTAGAGATAGAGTCAGTAGTACTCTAGAATGAGTGTGAGTGTAATAATAGATAGGAGCGCGTATTTGTTAGTGGATATAAAATGATTTTATATTGTGTTGGTTGATTTATTGAGTGGCATATGAACCTTCGTCAGCGCGGTCTGCACAACTGTGCCGAAAGGGTTTCTAAACACTTGAGTAGAGAAATTCGATACAATATTGTTTTAAAAATAGGGTAAATGAAATAATTTTGCCCAAAACTATTTTTGTATATAAAAAAAATAATTTTCTGTAGATTATTATAGTATATGGATGCATGGTTGCTAGGAAGTAATAATATTAAGCTATTACTATTGAAATTGAATAAGAATTGAAATCAATGTTATATGAAAAAAAATTGAGATAAAGATAAGAAAATAAAATCCATATACAAATGAATTTTGAGAATGTAAATTATAAATGTGATTTATAATTGGAAATAGAATTCCAGGGAAGTTTTTGGAAATGTTTTTGAAAAAGTTTGGAAAGTTTAAATTCCTTTTTGATTTGAAAATGATTTTCAAAGGTTTTTGGGAAATTGTTTTGAAGGAATGAAAAGCTCTAAACTCTTTTGGTCGCTGGAAAATAATTCCGATGATGATCATGACATCATCGGTGTTCATTTTCGGGTTTCCAAAAGAGGGATTGCTGCCAAATTGTTTAAAAGAAAGTTGTTTGGAAAATTTGGGTTTGGTTTTGGAAATTCAAAGGATATTTTGAATTATTTTCAATAATGGTTTTGAAAGATAGAAAAGACTCTGGAATCCTATTCAAAATATTTATGGAATATTATTGAGTTGATAACTTATACAATTTGAATTTTGATAGAATAAATTTAATTTAAAGGATGGAGTTAAATTAAGTAAGTATAAGTGAATTAATTAAATGAAGGTGAATTGAAATTAAATTGTGTTTGTAAATGAACAAATGAAGTAACAAATGAAATGAGATTTGAATCATGTTAAATAAAATCCAAACTTGGGTAAAATAAAATAGATTGAATTCACGTATACTAGCATGATAATTTATTAATTCCTGAAATATTTAAATGGAAGTTGAATTAATTGAATTAAAACTTGAATTGCGAGCTAAATAAAAATGGTTCGAAATTGAAAGATAAAACTCAATATTTAGAAGTTAAACTGAATTCAAATATAATTGAAATTGTGAATTGAATTCAAATGAAATTGAATTGAAATTGAAATGAATGAAATTGAATATATAACTTCAATAGTGAAGTAAAAATGTATAAGAAGCATATATTGAATATTTTGTAATAGAATTGGCAAAATGATTTGAATATTGGAATTGGATACTACTACTAGCAGGATATACAGGTGTATTAAAAGAAATGGAATTGGGATTTTGATTTCAAAGATAAAATAGAATTGCTCGACAAAAAGGTACGTATTTCAATTTCAGTATGAAATTTGATGATTTTCTTCTCCAGCCACTTGGCTTTCTCTTTTCTTTTTGATTCTGAGGGGCCGTGGTGCCATTTTGTAGTCGTACCGATCGAGCCGCGCAAAGGAGACGCTGGCGAAATTTTTCTAAAATTTAGGGTGTTAGAAAATTTTTGAGAAAATTTTGAAAGTTTAAAATTTGAATTTGAATTTAAATTTGAATTGTTAAGTAGAACAATGTTGTTGAAACTTATAAGTGAAATCGGAAAGCTAGTTGAAATGATAATGGATCTTTAATAAAAAGATTTAGGTTAATAAGTTGATAAAACTATTTAGATTGTTAAAAATAGTAGACGAGTTAAGGACCATCCTTCCTAACTTGTAATTTCGGGACGAAATTCTTTTAAGGGGGGAAGATTGTAACGACCTAGAATTTTGAACAATTTAAATTTGAAAATATTTAATTTATTTTAAATATTTGAATAATGATTTGAATTGAATTTTCAATATTACTATGAAATTGGCGATTAAATTCTAAAATTTAATCTATTGAAAGTGAATAAAAATTTGAATATTCAGTTTTAAGCTGATTTAAAATATTTCAAAGGCTTATAAAATTTATATTAATAATACTGAAGATAATAGAAGCTTCAGGATTGAATTTGAAAGTAATTTGTTCAGTTTTGAAATTTTATCGTTTAAATTGAATTTGAAAATAGCCTTCCGAGTCAGAGTCTCGGAATTCGACGAAACCAGTTCCATTGGGTCCGTAATATCGAATTATTATCGAATTTCAAATTTCGTATTTTTCAGAGTTGTTATGTGAGCACACGGTGAGTAAACGCATAGAAATTTTAGAACGAATTCGATTTAAATTTAAAATTTAAATTGGTCAATATCAGCCATTGTCATTTCAAAGCCACCCTATGCTGTTCAAGCAGACCTACCCTCTGTTAATCACGTACGTTTGTCCCCTTCGTCTTCTTTTATTACGCGAGTGACAAAAAAAAAAAGAGAAACAAAAACAAACGAACAAATTTTTCGTTGAGGAAATCCAAACCATGGCCTAAGAAAAAAATCACGAGCTTCTCAGATTCGAACGAAATCAATTCAAAATAGGAAATCCCTCTTCTTGTTTGAAATAAACTGAGAAAAATAAAGTCCCTCTTTCACCCCAAATAAAAAAATCGAGCAGTTCACACTCGAATGGCCGCGCTCCTCCTCTCTGGAAAAAAAAAATTAATACGAAATCGCAAGTGGGGTTTCGACGCGGCCTGGACGAGGAGGCAGTAGGGTTTTAACTTGAGGAGATTGCGGCGACGTTGTTCGATTTTGGGGAAAACTCGAGCGTGGCAGTGGTAGCAGCGGCGGCGCTCGTGAGACTAGGGCTAGGTGGAGCATTGCGCTCGGCAGGAGGGGTCGCGATTTCTGGCGATGGATGTTCGTGATGGTGTTCGAATTCTGGAAGGGGTGGAGGGTAGTCTTGTTCTGGTTGTGATGGGTCGCGTTTTCAATTTTGGGTTCATCGGTGGAAGATCAAAGTTTGGGTGTTCGAGAATACTTGAGGGGAAGTTTTCTAACAGTAAGGTATTAATTTTTGTTTTTCCCTTTATTTTTGAAATTTTAAATGATGAACACTGGAAATTAATTTTACCCGTTCAAAGAAAAATAATATATACTTTTAGTATAAACTGTTTAAGCAGAAATATATATAGATAAGATTCAGAAAATAGAAGTTTTAAGTGGTGATAGAGATTATTTTAATATAGACATATATATATTTTACAGATTTGGAAATCTATATATATATATATATATATATATAAATATAAATATACTATTTCAAATGGATATCTATTTTCAAAATAATAAAGGTAAGAAGAAAATTATATGCATATCAGTTAGAGAATTTTTACAATAAAATTTGTTACTGTTTTAGTTTGCAGAAAAGAAAAATTGGTTTAAATAAATCGTTAGCTGATTTACTTATTTAATAACTAATTTGTTAATAAAACTTATTTATTTGTTTTAGTTACCACAGGATATTTTATTAAAAATGAATTTGTTTAAAATAAAAGTATTAGCTTAAAGTGAAAATTGATAATTAATTTAATTTATTAAAGGAAAATAATTAGTTAGATAATTGATTAAGGTAGTTTATGTGGTTAATGAATTTATTTCAATTATTTAGTTACCAAATTAATTTTAAAAGGAAAATTAGCTAAAATAAAAATTTTGGTTAAGTAAATAAATTGAACGATTATTTAGGTGCTCGATTTAATTCGAATATTGATAAACTATGTAAATATTTATACAAGGTATAAATCAAGAAAATCAAGTCAGAATGGAAATGGATTGCAAAATAAAAATCAAAGGTGAGAACTTCTCACTCAAAAGGGTATTTAAATTTTAAATATTTATATTTAAAATTTGTTGATTGATGGATTGTTGTTTGATTGTGATATTAGATATAGTAGGATATATATCTATATATAGCAATATATATATATTGGCATATGTATATATTGCAGTTGATTGATTTCCCGCCTTGTATACGGATGAGACCCTATTGCGCCGTTAGTAAGCGGATAATATTTTATAAAATCCCATATACCGCGATATTCCACCTCGAAGTGGAATTGGTATTGTGCTAACATCTGTGGATGCAGGGAAACAGGTTGGAGGGATCCAACTGGATTCCTCACAAATATTTATTTGATTATAGATATTGTGATGATTGTTGATTTTCATATCGATATATGATATTTGTTGCCGTGATTGAATATTGGATACTGTTGCATCATCGGATCCATTTTTAAAGTTAAAAATAACGATTTTGAATTGAAAAGGATTTTGAAGTGATTTTTCAAAGTATATGTTTTTATTTAAAATTTGGAATGTATTCATTTTAAAATAAATTCAAATTTCAATTTTTAAAGTTATAGAATTCAGGACTTTTGTAAAATATAACCAAAATGTTATTTTTGAGATAAGTAGTTAATAAATTTATGAAATGGTTTTAATTGGAATTTTGAATAACTATTATAAAGGATGTGTATAAAAGATTTTGAAAATTTACATTTATAAATTAAAAATGTTGGAGTTTTAAAAAGAGTCTATTAAGTGTTAAATGGAGAAAAAAAATGGATTTCATTGAAAATCATAGATTTACAAATTGTGAAGATTCTAAAATGAGTAGATTTTGTTAAATAAAGAATTTATAAGAAATTATCTTATAAATCATATCTTGGCAGTTAAATTGAAATCCTTGATAAAGCATGAACGATTTGTAGATGAGATTTATAAAACATATATTTTATAAATCGAAATAATGGAATTTTAAAATGGGGTTTGTTAATGTTGAAATAAGGCTGTAGATAAAATCTTATAAATAATAAGATTTATGATTTGTGAAGTGTTAAGAAAGAACGATTTTGTGAAAAAAAGGATTATAAGAAATTAACCTATAATATGAACCTTTGGTACAAAATTTGGGTTATGTAAATTAATGGGATAAATAAAAGAGATTTATAAATCGAAGTTTATAAATAGGAATGGAATTTATAAACATTGTTTATAAATTCGAAAATCAATTGAATTTGATAAATTTAATATTGAAATTTATTAAAGGAAATATATTCACGATTTTGAACAGTAAATATATTATTAAAGAAAATGGATATATTCTAGGAAAGGAATGTTTTAAATAGAATTTAAAACGATTTAAAGATGTTTTAAAATGCATTGAGTATCGAATACATAGATTTCAACATTCATTGTTGAAATAGACGTTTTCGAGAAATAGAAGGAAATGATTACGTAGATTTCAACATTCATTGTTGAAATAGACGTTTTCGAGAAATAAAAGGTAATGGAAACATAGATTTCAACATTTATTGTTGAAATAGACGTTTTCGAGAAAATAAGGAAATGGTGGACTATAACACTGTTGTTATAGTAAATGAATTCCGAAAGGAAATGTTTTATATAGTATTGGGATTTATATATCTATTTGAATTTTGAATCCCTATACTAGTGATTTTTGGGTTGTCGTAACAATGTTTTACGCAACATTCGTTTTAACCCAAATAAATGTGAATAAAAGAATGATTTCCTTAAAGAATGAAATATATACTTAACTGTAGCTCGAGTATATTGAATATTTTCAAATTGTTGAAAATAAATAAGATTTTGTGAATTACTTATTAAATAAGTATGGAATTGCTTTTCCAATATGAAACGAGACGTTTTTGAGAATTTATCTTCTTAAAAATAAATTGGAATTGAATATTTGAAATCTATTGAAAACTGTAGACCAATAGATAATTTGAAATATAAATTCACTATGGAATTTATAAAGGAAAAAGGAAATTGGTTTTTAAAATAAACGTTATTTATTTTTGAAGTGTGGAAAATTATATATCTTGTAAAGATATATTTTTTGGGAAAATAAATAATTTGGAAAATTATTTGGAATCTGGTGATGTTGCGCATCTTTATTGATAGTTAAATAACCGACTATCAATATTTACCTTTAAATAGGTATTTGTTGTGAATTGCTTGAAATTGAATGCCACACTTATTTTTTAAATAGGCGCTCACTATTCGGGTTAACCGGGAAAGGACCATGGGGTCGTATAACCCACTCCGAATATGTGATACGTCGTTATGAATTGCATTTGAAGACCGGTGTTGAAGACCGGATATTTGTGAAAACAGATGGATTACCATCGAATGTTTCTGCATTGGCTGATCCCCGATATAGAAATTTATTACCCTTTGTGATGGGAAGTCCGGCTGTGATTAGTGAATATCCGGATTGCAAGGGCTTCTTTGGAAGTGCCTTCGGTTTCGTTCGATCCCGGAACGGACTTGTATGGATTGTATGTCTGACGTTACAATTTGAGATGTAAAGCTGGTTTCTATCAAATATATTTCTGTTGGTGGCGGAGAATTTATTCTCTTAGCTTAACACCCTTCTCTGAGACGTACGAGCTCAGAGGTTATATAGTTGATGGTCACTAGTGATACATTCCCAAATTGGTAGCGTGGCATGCTGAGTGTTGCTGTGAAATGATCGTTGAATGATCATTTGTGATAGGATCATTTGTTTGATCGTTTATCTTGATGATCATTGCTTTGATCATTTGTTGACCCAAAGCACTGCTTTTGTAAAGCGTGGCTTTGTGGACGAGACTTCATCGAGCCTCACACCCCGGAAATGGTCAAAACATGAAAGATGCGGCAAGGTTATTAGGGGGTAGCGCCCCTTTAGTGTATGTCATTCCTTCTGGATAGAGGTGGTATCATGGTATGGAGCCCAGATACTTAACCTATGTGGTTACTGCAAATTTATTACTTTGTGGTTGTTGGAAATCAGGGATCCTCGGATATAGATTGGTTACGATCGGGGAATGACATATTCGTATCAGTAGTTACCCAGTTAGGGGTAACCCGGCCTTGTGTTGGCAGAGATCCGGTTAGGTTCTCGGGACGTCATTCCAGAGGCGTTTCCATGTGGCAATGGGAAGTTCCTTGGCCTGACCATTTGTTGGAAATCCAAAGAAACAATACGAGCCTTGTACGGTTGTAGTTGTAGAACCTGCCATCTAATATGGTAGCTATAGCGGGCATAATATAATGGTACCTATGATGGCTAAGATTTATATTCTACTTTCGAAATTGTTTTCTACACTATGCACTAATAATAATATCAAAAATGATTTGATTTTGCGTAGTAAGCATCTTTGACTATCATAAGGAGAAACCTCCTCCAAGTCTGCGTTTGCATTGTGTGTGTGGCGGGAGACCTTATGGTAGTTTCATTTTCAAAAAGCATTGCGAATTTTCTTTTAAAATTTCTCCTATTCTTTGTTTAAAAGATAAATAACTGTTTTTAGTTCTCACACCAGTCACATGACTGACCTGGAGTTTATTGTTCCCTTCCTAAACTCTGGGTGCCCACCAATTCTCACACGGGCAGTCTAGGGTTAGGTTATCAGGTCATTATGGATTCAGGTGTTGCTACAGATATCTGAAAGCGAGCTGGATGGCGTAGCATATTATCTATTGTATATAGTATTTCTTTTCCGCTGTTTGATATTGTAAACTCTGATAATGAATGTAATGTGATGTAATGTATAAAATATTCAGTTCTTTTGTTTTAATGAATATTCATCTATCTATTATATGTTGTTCCGCTGCGATGGTTAGATTCTGATATTGTTCCTTCTGTTGTTCTGTTGTTGTTCTTTTCTTTCTTCTTCTTTCTTTTTCTCTCTTCTTCTACCTCTTTCTTCTTTCTTAAACCCTAACATTTCGGTTTTTCGGCAACGAAAAATCGCAATCGTTACATTGTCGAACGAAAACGCCTCGTCCCACTCACGCCGTTCATCAGAAAATCCACAACTCCGGCCTCACGTTGCCGATACCCCCCTCTACTCTCCCTTTCAATTTCGTGCAGCTCGATCACTCCGAGGAGACACAATCACCTTGCCACTGACCATGTCGAAAACTCGAGCATAAACCCTAAATTGAACTCGTCCCACCAATTCGTGCAATTGGTAAAAAATATTTGACAATTTTTCTGGAATCATCGATGAACAAACCTACTTCGCAAAAAATTTCAACATCCACAATTGAATCGATCATTAGAAAATGGTTAAAATGCATATTTTGTTCAACTGTGAACTGCTCGTGGCATAAGCAACTAAAAATTCCCATTTTTGTTTTAAAAATCCTATTTTGCAGTGATGATTCAAGTTAGGAACTTGACAATCGAATTTAACAAAAGATGACATGTTTACTTGTAAAACAAGATTCCAGTGGTATATTTCACTAACGTGTTTTAAAACAAATTTAAAATCTTGATTGAGGTTTAAACTTCTTGTTTGATTGAAAACTTTAAGCTTTAGAATGACTTGGTGAAAATAATTTGAATTTGAATAAATATTCAACCCTGTAATCAATAAACAGAGAAGTACAGTATACAGAACAACTTATATATAAACACGGAATTATATTCAAAAATAAAACACATATAACAACACCATATTATCATTGAATCACCTGTACTGTTTTAAATTAAACTTAAAACTTTAAAATTTATGTTTACTCACCTGAAAAGTTTTGAAACAGAGAGCTGCTTTGGTTTTGAAAATCTGTAGTTTTAAATCTCCCTTTGAATCCTATTGCTTACTTTGTTGAATTGAATGATGATGCTTATTTTCTGGTTTACTATATTTTGATGAATGAAATGAAATAGAGTAGATGTACATATATAAAGGAAATAGTTTGTACAGGGGAGGCTTTACTGGTACAGTTTTTTCCCTTCTTTGTTTTTTATTTTATTTTGTTATTTGATCAGATTTTCTTTCCTTGCCTCCATCTTTGACCAGAGATTTTTCTTTTGGAGGCTGAAATGATTTTTTTATCATTCAAGTGACCCTATTTTTGTGCTGAGATGATATCATTTAATAATTATGTTCCTATTCCTGTTTACATGCAAATCCATTTGAATTTTGTATGCACATCTTTGTTTTGTTTTATCTTCTTGCATACATTTTTGTTTTATTATCTCCTTGTTTACATAATTCACATGCAAATATATATGTATTTCATATGTTATTTTTACTAGAATTATCTTATGTGTCCATATATTTTTGTAATATTTAATATTAATAATATTTTATTTCTTTTGAAACTTTTCAAATTAAATTTCAAAAGTTCAAATAAGTTACCAAATTTTAATTAACAATTTTTTGGATGTTACAATTACGGTACTGTATAGACTACAGGAATATATAAAATGTGTTAATGGGGATATGAGTAATGCCTTAACGCTATTTTAATACTTTTACTTTACTGTAGACAAATTATAATAGCGTATTGTACTACATAGTAGATAGTTCAACGGATCCTTAGGAGATGTGAATCCCGAACATCTCTTAAGTTACCGCACTCATGTTAGGCACTGGATATGTGATGTCAAACCCCATAAACATCTCTGACGCCATTCTACTCATATTTATTTATCGATGATTTAACTTACAAAAGATCTTTTAGTTCCGACTTCAGTGTTTTGTCTTTTCAATTCACTTGGGTCGGCCTAAGCATTTCCGGATTTGAAGACCTTATTTCTAGAGGATGAAGACGAAGATTTGTACTATTATTATTTATTCTATTATTCCACTGCATTCATACTATTCCGCTACATTTCTATATTTGTTTCTATTTTATATAACTCTGATTCTGTATTGTATTAGTCAGATGTTTTGTAAACAGCTTCATGAGCTGTTATTTGATATTTATATTTTGTCATTCCGCTGTGAGATTCTGTTTTTTTTCTTTCTTTTCTTTCTCTGCTTTTTCTTATTTACCCATAACAATCCACCATTCTGTATGGTTTGAGTTGGCACGTGTGTCTTCTTAAAACGTACAAAAAGGCAGGATGTTACATCGATATTCATTAACTTTAACTTGTGCAAATTTGATATTTATGATCCTAACTTAGGATAATTTGAGATGGTTATTCTCTACAAATTTTTTAGTGTATTGGATAGCATAGAGATGGTTTGGAAAGTTATAACAAAAAGGGGGTTATAAATATGCGTTGTGAATTAAGCCCGTCTCCGGGAATTTTATTAAATAAGTTAGAAGACATTCTTAGGCGTTTCGTTTTATGGGTTTTAGGTATCCTAAGGGTAGTACGTACAGTAAAAATTTCAAATAAAAGATCATTTGTTAAAGTTGTTAAAACTAGTCGTAAAGGTCATCCTTTCCAATGTTCTTTTTAACTAGACTTTTGACAGCATTCATAAATGTTGTAGTAAGTCGGTTATGGTTTTTAGTGTTTAAAAATGATATTATTTTTAGAGATGTTAATCTATTTTGAAGTATTCTAAATTTAGTTTGAAGTTTAAATATATTTTTAATAATTATATATAAATTTCGGATAAGTAATTAACTTTGCTTAGTACTAAAAGCCGATGAAGTAGGCTTATCAATTTGTGAGAGTTAAGATTGATGTTGAGTAGGAATGTGAGAAGAAGAGTTATAACCTACTAGTTTTCCACTTGGTTGAATAATATTTAAGTCGGGAATGTCGAAAATGGATTAATCATATTGTTTTATTACTCATTTATGAAAGTCATAAATACTATACTTAACATTAAAAGTCGATGAGGTAGATTAATCTATTTGTGAGATTCAGGAATGAAGTGTTTAGCCAAGATTTTAATGCAACCAGTGCTCTAACTTACCTGGCTTCACTCTTGGATGTGGAATAGTGAAGTTGGAATGTCGGAAATGAGTTAAGTATACGAATTATGATTTCTATAAGTGATCATTTTTAACTTGATAGTTGCTCAGTGGACTATCGAACTTTAACTAATAATAACTAAGATCTTTGAAAGAACGTTTTAAAGATAAGCGTAAGTGAAATGGTATTGGGTTTGTTGTGACAATATGTTAATAAAATTCGGCTTTAAACTCTTTTTGATTATACTTATGAGTGTAAATAGATCTTTAAAGGAATGTTTTAAATATAAGCATAAGTGAAATGATTTTTGGTTTGTAGTGACAATGTTTAAGTAACGTTTGTCTTAAACATTATGAATGGATTTGTGAATGTACTTAGATCCTTAAAATGGATATTTTAAAGGAAATTATAAGCACGAAATCATTTGAAAAGGATTAAAAAAGTAAAGGCTGAAAGTAAGAAATCTTGTTAATAATTTGTGAATATACTCATACATTTTGACATAAGTATATGAACACTTTTTGAAGTATTGAAAGAGTAAAGTGAATAGTAGTGATTTATAAATGAAATTTTACTAGATAAAAGGAAGTTTTAGCTAAATAAGGGGTTTTAATTAATATTAATTCATTAAAAAGGGGATTAGAGTTCGCTTGTGTGACTTGATTATGCTTTCTGTGTTTATTTGTTGTGATAAGTATATGAGACTTGATTTCAAATTATGATCATCTATCTTATATTAGATAGTCGATTAGACGACTATCAAAATTGACTTAGGAAATATCTGGAAGAAACATGAGGTATGTATGTAAAATTATTTTTGGAGATGTCATACTGTATATATAAACTCATCTTGCTCTTCTAAAACAAAAGATAAGGAAATCCATCCGAAAACAAGAATATCTCTACCTTTATGTATTGTCTATTTTTATTTAAAGAACCAGGGTTAAGTTCATCGGAAATTCATCGATTGGGATTAATGCACAGGGTAAGCGGGGGAGTTTACTTATATGAGATGACTTGAAACCGTAACCACTTCAAAACCATATTACAACATCTATGTTCTAAAAGCGGTTGTGAAGTTAGAATGTTATAGAGTTGTAATGTCTACCCTAAGGTTAAGTCCAATGGAGAGGTCAGCGTTAACATTTCGAACGATGATATCGTGTGGTACTGTCTATCTTGAGGAGTATTGCAAGAGGGAGGATGGTGTTATCATTCGTTGAAAGACTTATGTGGGGAATCTATATGGAGATTTGAGATCTGATCAAGATGCTCGAATTCTTGTAGCGATTCGTGATCTGCTCGAGATGGAGTCCATTTAGAGATTCGTTTTCTGTTCAAGTGATGAAGATTCGTGTGAGAGATGCCGAATGTAAACTCGACATCGAAAATGACTGAAAATGAACTAGGATGTACAACCTGGGGTCTATTCGACCCACGTTAGGGTATTATCAACTATATATATATATACACACACTTATCGATTGTTGGCCAGCGGAAGTTGATGATATTTGGTTCACGTTGTTCATATTTGTGTTCGAATGATGGCCCATTGTATTTACCTTAATAGTATATTATATCTAGAGATATAAATATGCTCATAAGGTACTTTCTTACCCTTATGCATGGAGTTCGGATTCAGCTTCCCCAAAGAGGTCTTCCCGGGAAAAATCCAATATGCGAACATTCCCTTAGCTGTTTTGGATGTAAACTAATATGTTGTGGTGTGACCAACGTAAGCATCACAACTATGTTATATGATTTATATTCTACACTCTAGACGTTTACTATCATATGACTATGTTAAGCTAAATGAATGGCTAGCTCGTTTAGGGAAATAACCGTTATAGTATTTCATGAAGTCTCAAAAGGTGCGGTTATATACTACTCATATTTCTTGAGTTTCTCACACTGGTTTACCAAGCTGATGCAGGTGTTATTTTCTTATAATGCTCTGCTCAGCACCATGTATATTTCTAGATTTATCTTTGGATGCTTTGGAGGACGAATACCTACCGTAGTACTTATTTATGCTGCATTATTATGTGATATATATATATATCAACATTTGTGAGGGTAGGTTGCTATAACTATCTAGGCCGAAGATAGCACTTATTATTGTAACACTATGTATCTTAGAATGACTGTTTATACTATCTTCTAATATTATATGCTATCGTTCCATTATGAGATTCTAATGTTGTTCTCCTATTCCTTGTTTTGTTTCATTTTCTCTTATTTTCACCCTAACAATTCGTCGCTCCAGCACTTGAGTGTTTAACACATGAATATCCTAGATGTATTAGTGTCGACATTTAAGGGTCGAAAAGGCGAGTTGTTCCACTATTATAGAAGATATTACTATGCTTTTAAATATAGTAAAAGAATTTATATAAATTACTTTGTTTATTATTTATGTGTTTTCATTTTTATGCAACAAGAAACTGGAATAAATAGTTTAGTGATACCGTCTGATATGGGACTTTCGATAACAGTTTTTTGATTATTCATCGGACTTATAACATAGAGATATTAAGTGGATTGAGTGTAGTTTATGGGCATTGAATAAATGGACTAGTATGACACTGTGGTATGAGATGCCAATGTGATACTTATTCAGTTATTTAGTGTAAGTATATGACACTCATATGATGAGAATAGTTATGAGATTTATACTTATGTGAGGTTATGCTCTTAGGTATGAGCAAGCTCATTGGTGTCAGCAAAGATAGTCGCCTTCATTTTTATAATACTATGTGGTCATTTGTCATTGTGTACTCCTATTATTGGCGTCAGAGAGAACCATATTAGACTAGTGTTCAACTTGATGGCTTGATCTTGGGGTCGTTCCCCAGATACATGATACCTTTATTATTTTTGTATTAACTGACCTATAAGGTAGGCGCCCTATTAGCCTCTTGTGTCTATTAGGACAGTAGTTTGTTACCTAAAGAGGAAAGGTAGGGTTATGGCTAAGGCTACACTTAGTTAAGCCAATGCTGGATATGCATCATGATGTTCGTCGAGGAACTGAAGATTGTAGGGGCATATCCAGTTAGGTGACTCTGGGCTCCTAGAGCGGGCATACGACCATCAGTCTCTCTTCTGGTTCTAATGGAGTAGTAGATTGGTATATACTACTGATACACCTCACCAAAGTATATATATAGGTTATGCAACCCAGGGTTAGGTGACCCACATATTGACGTATATATATGATTCTACTTGGGATTTCATGTCTGTCGTATAGTCATTCATTATCATGATTTATTTTGATCTATCATATATATATAAGGAGATGAGATTATATTTGGATAGAAGTCTTGAGTACGGTGAATTCTCATATCTTTTATTATACTGATAAATGGCCTATCCTATACATTACGATGATATTCTTAACATTCGAGATTGAGAGATATATTTGGCAATGCCATGTGCTAGGATGACTGTTGGTGATATCTCGCCTATAGGAGATTTTTAATTCGATAAGCTTTTATATAGGTGTTAACAGTTTTACGCATGATTTTGTGAAATTCATGTTATGTGAAGTTTTGGTGATTATCTTTTTATCTTTTATTATATACCCTGCATACATTTCTAAATATACACATTGACATAGTGATCGTTGATTTGAGTTACTATGCTAGTATTATCATACTTTTATTCCTAGTATATATAAAATGAGTCGCTTATATTATAGATCCTTGATTTAGAAATAGTTTGACCCGTGTGTTATTTACGTAATATTTGGGACAGTCCAAGACATTTTAGGTACATGAACATGAGCCTAGCTTGTGTTTTGGGCATAGAGGAAGCTAATATCAATATAGTATGCATGTAAGACATACTTGTATATTTAGTATTATATATTATCGACGATGCGATTCTGACTCTGTGTTTTCTTTTATTTACTACACATCGTGTATTGTTATATCCTTGAGGCACGTGTTTATTATTTTGCGTTGATACTGAGTATGTAGAGACGAGTTACTTATTTGATCTTTAAATACGTACTTGTGTTAGACCAATGGAATATTCACATGTGTACCCCATATCGTCTCATCCTCTGTATTGCCTGATAGTATTATCCAGTAATACTCTTGGATAGTATGGGCATAGTGGTAGGACGTTTCAAGTAGGAATGCATAAGTGATACGCGAATAATTGGCGATAACGAAGTAAGTCCTTCTATGAAAATAGAACCGGTCAGCATGAAAGCAACACATAAATATTGTAATACTAATTTAAATTTAATTCATAAAATGTGTACAAATCACTTTGCAATAGTAACCAACATCAATCGTTAAATAATCATAATTAACTACCCATCGTCTAGTAGTAATAATGGTAAAGTCGCATACTTATCCAAATCAGGCCCGATCCAAGGTAGATTTAGGCCTTGGACAATTGAATAAAATTTAAAGTTATAAGCATGGGCCCTGAGACTGGCTTTTGGAAAAAAACCTAGCTATAACTAATCACAAAATACTTCCATAAAAAGAGAGTTTCTAGGACTTGAATCTTCACCAATAAAACATTGAAACATGAGCTTTGCTATTGACCTAGATATTACTTTGCATTCATTCAATGAAGTAAATAAATCATTTGCTATCTTTGAAGCAACAATTTAAAATTTTAGGCCCCATCTTCAATGGACCCCTGGTCATTGCCCAACTAGCTCGGGTCCAGAGTGGACCCCAATCTTTTTCATCATCATAAGACAAAATACCACATATTACATGCATCCAAACATTATATCTATTATAATTATTTTTCCTTAAGTATAAAAATCATTATACTACTATTTATTAAAAAAACACATTTGTTTATCTCAAAACAGCTATAATCCTTTAAAATGATAAGAAACTTCAGAATTATATTATTATAATCTCATTACTTCAAATCTCTTAAAACGTAATAATTTAATCGAAAAAGGTAATTTGCGCCAAAATACTTCCAAAAACCATATTATTATTACTTTACTCAAATTACGTTATTTATCTTTCATAGTCAATTTTATCGCTCTTCAACACAAAATAATAAATTTCACTTTGAACCTCAGAAACTCTATTTATTTTATTTACCTCACAAACAATAATAACCTTTTCTAAGATACTTTTAAAAATACATCTTTATCATCATCATTACTATTCCCAAAATCTGTTATCTTTGTTATTCGGATAATAATAATTTCTTTCCACAAACTTCACGTAATGATTTTACTGTTATTTAGTCAAAACAGTACAGTTTTTTACAAACGAAATTGTTATTCATTAAATTATACCGTGCTTTAAAAATAACAGTAAATTCTCCAAAATTCACTTTAAATTGAATTCTAAAACCAATTTATTAACTTTTAAAATCTTTTACTTTCAATAATAACTCATTAGTTTGTCTTGAATACATTTTATCATTATTTTTTATTTCTCTTTTTAATAAATAACTTTGTTTAAGACCAACTTAAATATTTTAGCACAATAATATTTTAAAACATTTCATACAATATTCTTTTAATAATTATCTCTTCTAAATTCCTTAGAAAATCACAACCAATAATTTACATCCTTATTCACTAAAATATTTGATATTTAACTACAGATCAATGCAATGAAATAATGTGGGCAAAATATGTCATAGTATTATAATAATTAAACTAATATAAAATTTCAGCCATTCTCTACAAAAATGCAAACATCAATAAATAACCAATGATATAACCATCCAAAAACATAAATCCAAATAAAATTTCACTTTCTTATGCTGAACTAATCACCACAAAAATAGATTTGCCTTAATTAAATACAATAAAAGATAGCACCTTCCATGGTTTCAACCAAAATCCCTCCTACAAAATTCGAATAGATTAGCCCCAAAGTTGGCCTTCCTTAACTGTGGTTTTGAATGTTATGTTCCTCTATTTCTCAATCTTCGCATTTTATTTTTTCTCTCTCCTCTAAAACTTCAATTTTCCTTTTTCCCTTTTTTTTCTGTTTGTGTTTCAAGATCCGTAAATATTTAAATGATGTTATTAAAGGAAGAATGTCAAAGGAAGGAGAAAGAAAGGAATATGTCTATTTTGATTCTTTCCCCTTATATATCCGGTAACTATAGAATAAATAGATAACTATTATTCTTTTAATCTATATTGAATTTATATATATAATTTGTTTGTGCATTGATAGTCTTCCACAACACATTAAATCAATGCACAAACAAATTATATACATAAATTCAACAATTGGGATATATTTCAATTAATGCACACATAATTGCTAGTTAACACAATTAATTTCCCACAATATATGAAATTAATATACAACCAATTTTGTGTGTGTGTGTGTATTCAACAATTAGGATATAAATCAATTAATTCATAATGAATTTCTAATCAGGCACTTAATTTCCTACAATGTAGGAAATCGATATAACCAATTATACCTATATTCAACAATTATGATATATTGATAAATACATTGCATTGAATATATATATATACACATACACATGTTTCCATAATTTCACACAATTTAAATTGGCGCATGGTTAGCAATTTTATATTCTCTTACATCAGATTTACTATAAATATATATGCACATACATACATGCACATTTTTCCTTATACAAATACACATACATATATCTATGTATTTTTCCTTACATAAATATACACACTTCCCTTACTAGATATGTATCTTTTGTTTGTTTTCTGTGAAAATTCAAAAATTTATTGTTAGTTTGGGTTGAACCCTTGATCTCTCTAAGTGAATTCTGCTCTCTTAAGCGACTATACTAAACATATTTTTTTCCAAAATTAAAACATTTTATTTTTTGATTATAGGTGTAAATATTTTAGACTCATAAAGTCAAAATCTTCTAAACCATAAACCCAAACTCATCAATATTATATACTAAACTAATCGGCTTGGAAAGACCTTTGCAATGGTTAAAAACATACCAGTTAATATTAAATGTGTTGGATTTATAGGTCGTTACTGCTCGTTGTGCCTGTATCCTACTGGTAGTTTCATAAGGAATTCTCAAAGCCCGGTTCACCATTCAGAATGGTATAATAAGGTGCTGGCCTAAAGTAATCTTAGGTGCTAGAATACAGCCATGACACTTATCTCCTACTAAGGAATGTAGTTCATTCTTCCCGTGCCCTATATGGAAGTCAATCCACCTAAGATCGAAATAAGTCAACCCTTGTGGGAGTAGGGGAACAAAACCCCTTCCTTGGAATATTGTTTGTTGAAGTCAATAATTTTGATGGGCCTACCATCAATGTGCTCCTAAATCTTGTAGGTGAGTATATTCCCTTCTCTAATAAGGTAGCTCCAGTAGGCTTAAGTAGCTTCTGCTGGGTCTTGTATAGGTCTATTGAGTGTCCCATTTCTGAGGTTACTATTACTATAAAGAGCAGCAAACTATTTAGTGACATATGAGTTTGTCACATAATGAACCACTCTCCTCTAAGCAACCTTTGAGGTAAGTTGAACTCCTAAGGCATGCATTGCTTCCTTTAGTTAGTACCGCTCCTCGTTTTTTGATCTAGCTTTCCATTCTTGTCTATTAGGGGCAAGGTGTGCAGAGTCCCCTTGCTTTTTTTGAAATGCTGGTTCAGATAAGCTGTTGAGGCTATAGAGCTTAAATTGCATTTAGGGAGTTTATCTACCAATCTTATCATTACCAAGTCAATATAGAGTATTTCGCTTATGGTATAGAATACCAATCTTATACAAAGTATAGGTTTAATAAACTCAGTGATATTAAGAAGTTAATTATGAAAGATGTTAATTTGTTAATTAACTTTTAAAAGTCTAAGTTATTTATTTTATCGATGAAAAATTAAATACATGGTTTATTAAATAAAGATTTTTAATAATTAATTAAGATTAAAGGGATTATCCTTTAATTTAATTAATGTCTTAAGTGGTTTGAGACAAATTAAAGTTTGATTGATTATTATTAAAGATTAATTAGTGATTGATTTAAAGGTTAATTAATGATTGATTAATGGTTGATTGAAGGTTAATTATAAATTAAAGGTTGACTTATTAATTAAAGTAAATATTTATTAATTAATAATAAGTAATAAAAGGGTAATTAATTACTAAAAAAATAATTACTTAGTTAAAGGTAATTAATTTATAATTAAAGTTGATTTTATCAAGTGATAATTAATTTGTGGTTTATTAATATAAGTGGTTAGGATAATCACTTATTGTAATTAATTAGGATAATTAATTAACATATAATTAATTAAAGAGTTAATTAATTGGTGTGATAAATTAAGAATAATTTATTAATTAAAGATTTATTAAGTGAGTAAAGGTTAATTATTTAATAATTAAAGGTTAATTGATTTATTAATTAAGATTGATTAATTAATAATTAAAGGTTGATTAAAGGTCAATAAATGATTAAAGGATAATTAATTAATATGGTTTGTAATTAATTAATTAATGTTAATTAACCTGGATTAGTGATTAATCTGGATTCAATTAATCAAATAATTAATTAATCTTACTCATGGGTGTTTGGATTCAATTGAATGTTGAATTGTTTGTTATCTCTGATGTGTAATGTTTTGTGATATAAATTGTTTTGATTCAAGCTAAGATGAATGTAATTTATTTATCTGTGATGAAATTATATTATTTATCTGAGGATCTGTGAAAGGAAGATATGCGTTATAGATTATACCGCTTATCGATATTGATATGATTGAATCTGTGATGATTGATGAATTTCACTATTGTGTAAAACCCTTGGACTACCCCTTACACACATAAATATGGATTGTACGAGTAAATTTGGTTAAGTCACAAAATTTTGAAATGGTCTTAAAGTTAAATTTTGAATCCAAATGGTTTTGAAAATGGAATTGGGTTAAATGTGAAAAGCTTTTGAAAAGGAATTTTAAAGATGAAAATTATTTTGAATAACTTGATAAAGTTTTGAAATTTAAATAATTTGATTTGAATATAAGTTCAAGATTTGAAACTGAATTTTTTGTTTGGAAATTATAGGTTTAAACCATTTTAAAAAGTATTGTTTTGAGAATTTGAATTTAACCCAAGGGCTTTAACTGGTGCAGATGTAATCGGGTTTTTCCGAAACGAAAACCTTTGTTTTCCAAATGATAATAGCTTTCATATAAAGAAGGGATTTCTAATTTGTTTGAAAGGATTTCAAGTTTGAAATGAAATTGTTTTGAAATCTATAAATGAATCTTTGTTAAAGGTTGTTGAACCTTGTTTTGATATTGAAAAATTAAAAGGTGTATCTTTTGTATAAAAGATTTAAAATGGGAATTGTTTTGAAAGCTATGAATTGAATCTTTGACTTAATAATTGGACGAGTTAATCCAATTTGAAAAGGGAATTTTCTGAAAAGCCATGAATGAATGTTGTGGAAGATTGGTGAACTCTGTGAAACGAATCTTTTTATTTAAAAAGATTTAAAATGGTAATTTGTTTAAACCATTTGTTTTGGGTAATAAGTTGTGACTTAATTGAGATCCCATTATCCATATGGTTTTTAAATATTGCGCTCATTATTCGGTTAAGCCGAGAGAGGCCTTGTGTCATATAACCCATTCTGAATAATGATACAATGTTGTGGATAGCATTTGAAGACCAATGGTGAAGACCAGATATTTTCGAAAGTGAAAGGATAACTCGTCGAATGTCTCTGCACCGGCTGATCCCCGGTATAGAGATTTGATCATCCTTTGTGATGAGGAGTCCGGACGTGATTAGTGACCGGATTTGCAAGGGCTTCTTTGGAAGTGCCTTCGGTTCACGGTCTAAATTTCAGCGTTCGAAAATCGACACCTATACTTCACTTGTACTCAAATGCCGTAGATTCAACCGTTGAAATCTGACTCATGCCGGAGCTTATAACACATTAAATATAACAACACAGCGGAAGAAATGAATAATATATATCATTGATACACAGTTGATATAACATCAGATACAACTGAGCCACCTCCAATCATCATCGCGATTACCCATGAATCACCTACAACTTCACCAACGACCTCTATAACTCAGATCAATGAAACGACAATGAATTCGAATTTGAATAGGTCGACATCTTCTGAAACCCATTCGACCGACCAAAAAAAAAACCTCGTGCGATCACCATCGATCGACTGCCACCATGCCGCCGCAACCAGAACTTCACCACATGACAACAAATTAATCCCCCCAGTTCCGATCCACCATAATGCTTCCTCGTCAACGAATTTAGTTCAAAACTGACAATAACTAAAACTCACTCTTAAACCCTAAATCACCATCGCATGGCTACCACGGCGATATGGAATTCAAACGTATATTTTTCTAATGATCCCTTATTCACCAGCTTTCTTCTCCAACAAACACGTAATTTCATTTGTAGCCAATCGACCAGAATTGACAAAAAACACCCATTCTGATCAACTTAAATTTTCACATCAATTATAAGCTTAAAATTTCTGCAATGATTATCAAAAATCATGTATAAGGAATACGAATACATACCTACAACTTAATCTCGAAATCCAGACATTTGATTTTGGATTTATTTTTTGATTTTCTACTGTTATGTCTTATTCTTGTAGTAAATTCCCAATATAAAATTTTGAATTTATTTTTAACATTGATGTTATTCTATTTCAATTATCTTTCCTTTAGATATTGTAAGCTAAAAACTATTAAATAAGGAGCATTTAATTTTTTTAATTAAGGATTAGAACCTGTAAATCAACATAGGTATATATACATATACCCAGATATACATACACATATATACCTTATATATACGTACATGCAACACAGGATCAATCATGTAAACTTATTTCCAAGTTATCATCATTCCAGATATAGACAAACACATAGAATTAGGTTTTGAAAATGGAGCTTACTCGCCTGTTTAAAGCAGAGAACCTAAAAATGTTGTAAATTTGAAAAATGGAAACCCTGTTGTTGATCTGCAAGTTTGTTTTAGATGAGTTTGAACTTGATTGATCTGTTTCAGTACGAATTGATCTGTTTGAATTGGAATCCTGGGTCTGATGCTTGATTCTAGAATTTGATTTCGGTTTGTGACAATTGAAAAATAGCATGGTTATTTCTTTAATTCACAATATTCATGTTTTTTTTTTCAAATCTTAAGAATATTTTCTTTTGCCACTTGTCTATTGTATTGACACTTGTTAAATTCATAACCCTTTAACTTACACTTGTTAAAGATAATCAATATTATGTTTAAGCCCTTGTTTTAAATTAATTTACAACTTTGTTTTGAACCTTACTTTATTTTCATTTATGAAACATGTTTATTTATTTTGTTTTCTTACATTTTAATTCCAAGTTATTATGAATGTTTATATTTATGTATTTTCTATTAATTATACTTATACAACTTTTAAGGAAATTATTTTTAAATTCTAATTATACATTATTAAATAATTAACCCCTTTTACCTTATAATTTACTTAATTTTATATATTGACAAACTATATTTTTTTAAAAGAAAATTTTCAAATTCTATTTTAAACTTATTAAACTTTTAAATGTATGTATATACATACAAATTACATTTAGTTATATACAAATTTTTAAAATTAAACTTAAGTTATTATACTTAAATTTATATAAATAATATTAGTGTTGAAAATATTCAAATTTAACTTTTAGAAAATTATTATATTAATTTCAAAATAAATCTTCCAAAAATTATATTATAACTAGAAAACAAATTTTTATTAATTTTGAACACAGTATTTTAAATTCAATTTATTTTCTAAAATATTTATCCAAATTTCCAATTTAATCCACAATTAAATTTAAAATCAATATATTATTCAAAATATTTATTTCTGAATTTCCAATTAGAATTTTTATTTTAAAAATCATTTTAATATACATTTATATTAATAAACAAACAAATATCTATTAGATTTGGAAAATACCAAATTAATTCATAATTAAATTTCAAAATTTAAATTGATTGCCAATTTAAATTTGTTTTAAAAATTGGGATCGTTACAATAGGAATCGAATTAATATATTGGCAAGCGTTGAAGCTTAAGGTCCAATTTATGCTACTTAAATTAGTGTGCTATCCAAATCTCAGATCATTGAAAATAGCTTTAAGGTAATCCCCTGATGAAGGAAGATGAAATTAGTGTTTAATGAGCTCGAGATAGCTGCTTTAGGAGAGGATGTGCTGCCAGGTGCCGTTTTTCTTTGGTTCTAGGATACCAGTTACAACCATATCATTCAACACTGTACTACATCTTTGAAAATATTTTTTGAACGGAATTAATTTCGTAAGAATACAATGTGATGCTTAAAAATCCCATGCCTTTCAGGGCCCAAATGACGATTTTTACAAGTCTTTCTTCATTTTTGGAGCAAGTGGAGCAGTATATTAGTTGTGGTAAAATACAATATGTTTCCTACAACTTTTTTCCATTTGTATAGGAAAACCCAGTTCCCCTAATCTGGGTTCTCACAGTAATAGCTCACGTTAGTGCTAATTTCTTTGAAATTAGTGGTATGGCTCGATTAGCCAAAATCACGTCCTTTAATGCCAATGAAGGGAAAGAAAAAGGATATTTCTATTCACTAGGTATCTTTAGTTGGGGGTATAGATAACTATAATCATTTTCCCTTAAAGAAATAAGGAAAAAGGAACCACCAAGTACTATGACAATAAGGTGGAAATTTTCCCAATAGACTAGCTCTTAAGTAAAGTATGGAATAAGCCTTGTCATTGAAAAACCTCGGATCGTCCTTCTTACTTCTGACGAAGCTTATAACATTATATAATAGGCATTTTTATGGTAAAAGTACTAATTTTTAGGCCAATCACTATACAGGAGCAGTAACAAAGCTAAGCAAGATGTATAAAGGAGAGCAACCCTTAAAGCATAGCATACTTAGCCTTTTTCGTTTAGTCCTAAATTGATTGATTAGCAATGAAATTAAGCATTCTATAATCCAGATAGCCTAAAGGAAGTGGTAGCACCTTCCCTTATCAATAACGGATAGTTTGAAACAGTAAATGTAGTAAAATAATGATTAATATGTTATCCACATAATTCCCAAGAAAGGGAAAGAACAAAAGTAGATGTTAGGATGAAAGAATAAATGAGACGGCAACAACGTTGAAGTAGGAGTGGATCTATATGAGTCCCTCCGCAAGCGTCATCCCTCCGCAAGCGTCATTGCTTCGCTGTCAGGATGTTTTTCTCTACAAGCATCCTTTCGCAATCGATGGTCCTTCCTCCAACATAGCCTCCTCTGCCAACATAGCTCCTTCGGCCAATATAGCGCCTTCCACCCAACTTCCTACAAATTCCTTCATAGACCTTCGTAGCAACTCTCCTCATCAATTGTAGAGAGATCTACAATAGCCCAACCAGTCTTCAGCTATTGAGCCCTTCGCCAGTATTCAATATCCACATGAAGCGGTGTTGATGGTGAATGCCATCAACACACATGAAGTCATCAATAATTGTAGAGACGTCGACATCGAAGAAGATCTAGAATACAACTACTACGAAACCGTCAGAGTCATTAACGTGCCTTATTAATAACAACTATCAAAATTGAGGAGAATATTGGCTAAAAGCATGTCATAGACAATTAATCAAGGTCATATTTCTTGATTATCTTTGCCGCACCGTATCAACTATAAGTTGTTAGAGATCATGCAAAGACAGAAGATTTAGAGCCAACCACAAAGTAAATTCAGGAGGAATTTGATCATTTTTCTTCATAAAGCTTTACAAGTCTTCACATTTCTTGACAACTATAACATCGCTCAATCAGAGGCCCGAACCTAACCGCTACAGATGTTGTAGTCACATATAGTTATTATTTTTCAATGAAAAAATGTGGTAATATTAGATATATTGCTATACCAGATATACATGGATACAAAAAATATCAAACTCAATTTTAGAACAAATTGCTCATTCCATTTCAAATCGCATTTCAGATACATTACATAATCTCAGTTCGTAAACCACGTTCAAAGAAATATAATTATAAATTACGCGAAGCTTGACATATGAAGATGACCCTTTGGTTTATCAAAATCTAAATATGGGCACCAAGTAACTTTGCCATTACGTCTAATTACACGGAGGAATCAAACAGAAAGAATTCCTAATAGCTAGCTTGCCTCCTGCACGTCTACGAAAACTTATTCGCCGAACGGAGAACCTGAAAACCTTAACTCTCAAACTACTCAAAATCAATTGAGCACCCGAAAGTTTAAAGGGAAAACGTAAACTTCATATCAAACAAAAAGTCTGGTGTGGATAATAACCTACCATCTCGAACCATATAGATATCTAGTGAGACTATGCCGCTTAGCAGAACAGGTTTTCCCATAGCTAGTATCTTAAACCCATTTGTAATAACTATATACTGTGCACCTGCATCCACAATGGTTAAGACATAACATGATAAAATGTATCATGATATTAGCAAGCATGCAATATGCTCTGCATTTCCCATCCTCCTTCACATGACTATCTATCTCAAGTGATAGGTTCTAGGTTCACTATTAACCTATTAGTTTTCATGAGCTAACTAATAACCTGTTTCAAGCTTACAGACCATCTGTCCGGTTTTATAGTTTTTATAGGATCACTGAGAAGCTACTTGTTTCTACCAATAACATCATCCAATCATAGTTTTCATGGGGTCACTATGAACCTATTGGATTCTCCAATAACATCTCTTATGTCATAGTTTTCATAGGCTGACTATGAACCTATTGATTTCTATCAACAACCTGCGGTGGACATATTTTTCATGGGATCACTAAGAATCTTTGGCCCCTGCCAATATCAATTTCCATAACATAGTTTTTATGGGCTTACTAAGAACCTTTTTAAACAAATAGTCTTTTGATCAGTTTTGGGCATCCTATATTCTGGTTTGTCCAACCTCCTAGATTCAATTCTACTCGCATAGGAGTTAATTCAATGTATATTCACTACCGGGTCAACCTAGCCTGTTATTCTACCTTTAACACCCCAAAATGCAGTTATGGGTTAATAATGAAGTTAAATATGATTACACAAGCCTACATGATGATAACACAACAATATAAACATCCATGGTTTAATTCCTTGTAATCGTTTTCTAATGAAATATGACCTGTATCCCACTATCTTTAGCAAGGAAAGCTTCCTATAAAATTTCAAAGTTAAATGATATTTCAAAACTCTTTTACATTGCCATGAATTTACTTTTAAAATGAGATTAGGTTCTCTAATCTGAAAACTAAGGCTTTCGACTATCTCCTTCGGATCATTGTGACATCGTGAGTTACCCTTCACCACTCTCCCTTTCGACATCATATAGCATACAAGCCCTCCGTCCCCTTCCATTTAACTAACAGGTTCGAAGCAAGTGAATATGAGCCTTTTGCTACTCTACTCTAGTGACGAGACCTTCTGTAGCGACCCGCAGTTCTGTACCCTTTAAGCTGATAATAATTCACTCATATTCAACCCAAATTGAACGAAAGAGCAAATAACTAAGGTAAAGAAGAAGGAAGAGACAGAAGAAAATTAAACAGCAACACAAAATCTCACAATTGCAGTGGAACAAAATATAATATATAATAACAGATTTTTATAGAAGGGGAAACTGTATCTGTTAGTATATATACAATCATCAGAGTACAACAATTCAATATATCAAAATGGACAGTTATAATAACTTGTCCTCACACAGTGGAAATATAACCAAGTACAAAGATACGTCTTTGTTGTCCAGCTCGTCTTCTGAGCTCCATTGCATTCTAAATTGAATCTGTAATACTCGTCTGATCCAAGCATTATAATAAAATAACACCCGAGCCAGTTTGGAAAACCAACGTGAGAAAACATACTCAATTTTGAATTATTAGAGTTATCAAAATCCTTTGAGAAAAAGGCATCTCGTAAGACTACATCATACATAAACATGACGGTTTTTACCTCACGATAACCAAACATTTTTATCAAAATCGTCCGATATTATGGTAGTGACAAAACCAAGTAAATAGAAAATAGTTGAAATGCTCGCATCTCACGTTTCAGCATAGTTGGGCATAATCAAAATCGTTCAGTGCTTATTGGAGAATGGATTCCATACAGTGACTAGGCCACCAGGGTACTGCCCATCACAGTACACCTCTAGAACAATGTACCGAGGACCTCGTCAGGCTCTCCTGCTACAAAAGACCAGCCTACCACTAACCTAGATAGATCGAATATGTTATCGTCCCTGGTGTTCCCATCCTTACAATCAAGCCCTCCTTCTTTCATGCACAACCATATCAATAATATATAGGTTTTCGAGGATACCTAGAAAAGAGATAACATATCCTAATTGGGTGCGACCCACTTAGCCTTGCTACATCTTGCCGGTTTTAGTCATTCTCAGTTGATGAAACTTGAGGCTAAGCGTTGCCTTTTAAGAAACCACTCCACTTAAAATGCTCATCGTCCTCCAATGGAGATGTTTCGATAGCGTTCGTCCATAAAAGTTGTCCTAGGTCTAGAAAAACTAAATCAAGGTCTTCATCATCATCACGATATTCATTGATAACCCTCAAACCGGATCGAAGTGGTTTTCGGTTAGTTAAATCCGATCCCGGTCTCTTCGAAACGATTAACGAAATTGGACAAAATTGATAGTCGGTTATTTAACTATTAATAAAAAATCCATAAGCAGACGCAGGCCTTATTATACATTTCTCCTAAAATATCTATTTGCAAAATATCATTATAATATATATCGATTCCTTCCAACATTTGAAAATAATTTCAAATACTTAAATCCGTAACCGGATATTTCCAAATCTTCTTAACACTTAGAAATATTTCCAAATACCATTTTTATAACACTTAGAAAAAAATATTTCTATCCCAATCATTTACCATTAAAAAATATCTCCAAAACCTTCCTTTCAATACTTTGGAGATTTATTTGTATGTATATTTTCAAAAAATCATTCTAATATTAAACTTGGAAATAATTCGTAACCCATCTCATAAATCTCTGGAATTATTTATAAATTTCTTCTTACAATTTCCAAACCGATTATATTATTTACAATATCATCTAACCATTTATACTTCTTTAATGAATTCAAATTCTTTTTGAAGTTATCACATTTAAACCTTTGGAAATTTCTTAAGTCTCTAGAATTCATTTATAGGATTTCTCTTATAAAATCTCATCCTTTAAATAAACCCCATCTACAAATCCCGAAAGGAAAAATCATTTCAAAACTATATATATAACGAGTATTTTTAATAAATCGTAATTTATTTTTAAAATATGCTTAAGTTATTATTTAAAATATTGAAAACACTTTAATAAACATCAATAACTCATTTTTAGATAAACAAATAAATTTTCAATGCTAATTTTAAAAGTTAGAATTTATTAAATAAATACTTAATATTTGTAAATCTAATTACCTAAGTATTTCAATCTCAACTAGCTTGAAATTTCATAGTTTAAATAATAAAATTTTCCTTTCAAAAACAAACTTACTTCTTAAAATAAAAATATATTTTCAAAATCTCAATAACCAATTCAACTTATAAACTCCTCTCGATTTCCATCACATCACTTCCATTTCAATTTCCATAACTATTTTTCACTTTTCAAAAATAGTATCCACTATTTTTCTCACACTGTTTTTTATATTCTAATATAAATTCACCCCATAAATTTATATTCCCAATTTATCATCCTAATATCGATTTCTCTTATTTATAAACATCGTTTATAAATTTTTATAACTCCTTTGAGTTTTACTTGTTTATAAAAAAATCTTATTTGTAAAATTCCATTTTTATAAATCCATTCCTTTATAGATCCCATTTATAACTTCCTAACTATTTTCAATATTGACTTTAACTTCTTTTAATATTTCCCGAATATCATTTATAAATTCTTTTATATAATTCATTTTTAAAATCTCTATCTTAAATTAGTTTACGAATAGTTAAGTACAACTTAAACAAAGTCTATTTTTTTATTCTTCAATTTAGATTTATTTAAATAACCCAATTTTTTATATAAATATTTTTATATCCAAAATTCCTTTTAGTCCTTCGAATTCCAAAGAATAATATTTATGGCATTTAAAAATAACAAAATTAAAGGTCAGTGCTAATATAGCATCTAATAATTCAAATTTCAACAATAATCGATAAAAGATTATCTACATACATCATATATCACTACATATGAAAAATAAACAGTATATTTGAGGAATCCAGCTGGATTACTCCAACCTATTTCCCCGCATCCACAGATGTTAATACAACATAAAAATACCAATCCCACTTCGAGTGGGATATCGCGGTATACATGGTCATCCGCTATTATGCGGGGCGCATAAGGTCTCATCCGCTATAATGTATGGGAATATCACTCCAAATATTACTATAGATGCTACTATATATATAATATCATTCAACCGATAATAATATAACTTCAACCAAACATCCAATAATTAATTTTAACTAATTAACATTAAATTTGCATCCAAATGAGTGAGAATTTTCTCACCTTGATTTTCGAACTTACTATCTGTTCCAATCCCAATTTTTATTTTCCATTGGATAATGTTTGTCACTAAGTCCCCCATAAGTCATGTTTGTAATTTTGAACCTCGCACGACAAATTTACGAATTATATAAGTTAACCATTTTTTTATAATTTCAAAATTTACTTTCATTGAATTTATTTTATTTCATACCTTCTTCCCAATCACGATTACCCACAACAACTCGCACTTTTAGCTTCCTCGTCTTCCTTCAACCCGAGCATCTTTGTCAATCATGTCAGTGTGTCCAGACCCAGCTTCCCAAGGTCGCGCCTTTATCACTCGATTTCACACCACTCCCTCCAGGCTGTGGATTGAGCACGAGCTCCCTAATTCACAACCAAGCCTCGGCCTCGCGCTCTCCCCTTGTGTAATAGTCAACACTCACACGCACTCACTCCAATGGCCAAGACTTCCGCGTTATAACCCAGTCAACTCGCAATTCTACGAGGCTCGAGTTCGAGCCTTCACTTCTAGGCGTGACCAAAACCTTAATCCTCGAACGCACCATCACCCATTTCCACTGATCAGAGACTCTTGCTTCACCTTCGACCGAACCCTTGAATCACGATCGATCGAGATGGTTTCACTAATCTTTTTTTATTTATGAGAGGAACGAATTTGAGTTTGTTTAAATTTATTTTTATACATGTTCTGTTCAATTTCATATAAAGGAAGGGAGGTAAAAGGGGTTCACGAGATTAAGCATAAGGAGGAACAGCTTCATGAGTAAGGTTTGACTTTTAAGCTTTAATAATATTATTTAATTACAAAATACCTTGGTTTAGCAACTTTAAATCCCGATCTCCTATCGAGGTGTACCGCTAGTCCTTTATAATATTATACCCCTTTTTCGAACGCAATGGAAAAGGTTTTGAATCCTAATTTGATCGTATGGAAAAGATAGCTTTTTGGACCCAATTATTATATTAGATTCCGATATAATTTCAACGCGTTTCTATCTCGTACGATCAAATAATAACTTCAACCACTACGAAATTTGGAGTCCGATAATAATACACTATTATTGACCCAATGGAACTAGTTTCGTCCAATTTCGAGACTATATCCGGGATCGCTATTTTAACTCGTCAATTAAATCGACGATTTCCAAAAAATTCAAAATCGTATGAAATTTTAGTTTTATAAACTTATTAGCTCAATTATAATCCCAAATCCAATATTTAAACCATTCAAATGTTTAAAATCGAATGAAAAAAATCAGGGTCGTTACATTCCTCCCTCCTTAAAAGAATTTCATCCCTGAAATTGCTAAGGTAGCTCCAAACCCATTAACTTATCAAAACCCACTTGGTTAAAATTCGATATTCATTTTTCTAATCTTTAATTTTACCCAAAACAATTAGTTTTCAATTCTTGTTCCAAAATTCTTTATCCAATTACAAATCGAAATCAAATTGTCGTTAACAAAAAATTTCCAAAAAATATCAAATTTTTTCTAACAACCAAAATTTCCTAAATTTTTTAGCAGAGTCTCCTTTGTACGGAGAGCCTTTTGCAATATTACAAGAGAGATAATTATATATACACCAACCCATATGGTCGAAAAACTATATATATATATATATATATATATATCAATATTTATGTTTTGCGGTATTTAACCCGAAAACATATCTTATATAGCATTTTTAAGCATTATTAAGAATGCATTTTTACTTTAAAAGCAATTTCGCAACCCAAATCTACCCAAAAAGTCCCTCTGTACCTGTACTTACTCAAATTTAAACACATGAGTAACAAAACATGAAATTTAATCACATTTCATTCATTTAAATGGTTAAACACATAGATTTCATAAACGATGGATGCTAACATACATTTATAAACAATTATGAGGTTCAAACACCAATTTAATTACTTCAAGTCAATCCACATACCATTTCATTCAGTTTAAATGATTTACAACTCACTTTACATGCATTCAATTTATTTCTATATCAAACAAACTCATACCATTCCAAATTGATTAAAAATCAATTTATTCACATTTTATTTATTCATAGAATTTTATTTACTTTCATTTGCGTCGGACAACAATTTTTATATAATAAAATAACCATTCCAGTTTATAGTTATTTTAAATTTATTCCAAATCAATTTATATTCAATTCAATTCGATTTCAAATTTATTCACAATCAATTCAATTGTATTCCATTCATATCCATATTTATTATATTCAAATCCATTTTGTTGAGCTTGGGATCATCCTAAGCTATTTATTAAATAATAATTTCATAATTTATTCGAGCCCAACCTCTACCCAATATATTAACTTAAGTTAATTCATTAATTAATTATTACCACCCTATAACTTAGGTTTATTTTCATTTCAACCAACTTCCATCTCATTTACTAATTAATTAATTAATTAATTAATTAATTAGTTCATTCATTTAATCCACTTCAATTTTTTATTCCCATACTTAAATTCATTCTCGAATTTATTTAATTCGTATCCAAGGCCACATTCAATTTATTTACAGTTTAAACTGAATTTATTTATAACTTAAGTCATCATCACTATTTCAATCCATTTCTACATTATTTGATGATATTTCGAATTATATTTAATTCATTCAAGTTTCATATTTAATTTCAATTCCAATCCACAATCCAATTTATTTAACCAAGTTAATATCCCTTCTATATCCAATTAACTAATTAGTTATCTAATTAGTTCACTTCCAATTTATACTCAACATTTGATTTTTATTTCAAAAATTACTCCATTAAATTTACTTGAGTTCAAGTTTATTTTATAATTCAAGTTTGGATTTTATTTCTTCACCAAAATATCAAACCATTTTTATTTTGGGTTTTCTATTTTACTTTTCAATTTTATAAGTCATACAACTTATTTTTTTTTACATTTCCATTAATTCTATACTCGAATATATTCACATTTTACTTTTAGCTCGAGATTATACATTTATTCATAACCCAAGTTTATTTTTATTTCATAAATTTCAATTTTTATAAGCTATTCAAATTTATTTATTCACAATTCCAATTCTTCACTTGAATTTTATTCCCTTCAAAATTTATACCTTATGGTTATATATAATTATTTCACAACTCTATATTTATATTTACTTCAACTTAATATTATTTCTAATCCAATTCAAATTTTATAACTTCTAGTTATATAGTCACTTTATAATTCACATTTATATATTTAATTCAATTCCATATAATTCAAATCCAATTCACCTTTTTATTTAAATTTCAATTCCTTTTACCCATCATTTCAAAACCATATTCGAGTTATTCATACTTTAATTATTTTCACTCCAAATAGTTTTATTTTTAATTCATCCAATTTAGATCAAGTAAGAATTCAATTCCAATTTCAATTTTTTTCTCACTTCCTTACTTATATTCATATAGCAATTTCACCATTCGAATTTATTATTGTCTCAGCTTCTAATAAATTTATTTAACTTTCCTTAAGTTTAATTCAATTCACACAATCTATTTTAACTTACTTAAGTTAAATTTATTGCCCAAAACTCAAATTCCACACTTTCCTTTCTTATTGAAATCATCATCTCTTTATAAGTTCATAACTTATTTCTGAGGTTTTTCCCAATATTTATATTAAAATTCTAGAATTCAAACACTTGGTATATATTTTAAATCACTTTGAAATCAAATATATACATATATACTAGTTTTGGTTTAACAAACCACTTCCCTTGAATTTTAAAATTGACTTGATTTTATCCAAAACAATTCCCACGGAATTTTCAAAACAGCACTTGATTTCACCAAAAAATCTCCATATTAATTATTTATGGTAGCAATCCATCACTGTAACGACCCAAAATTTTTGATACTTAAAATAGTTAATTAAATAAGGTTTTATAATTTAATGTTGGAAGAAATAAAATTTGTGATTTAATAAAAAGAATATAACTGGAATGAAAGGTAATAGTATTAATTTAAGGTAACTGATAATTGCCTTGAATTTAATTCCAATTAATTAAAATGATTAAAAGTTATAATTGGTTATAGATTGTAAATTTATTGTAATAATGTGTGTATTAATTGACAATTGGAATAAAAGAGTAACCGAAAATTAAACGTTGATTAATTATTGAAATAATGTGTAATAAATTATAATTGGATAGAATTAGTATAGTGTAAGTTGTTATAACATTTGTTTGCAAATAATAAACCTACGAATGTGATTAAATGTAGAAAAGATGACGATTGTTATTTGTACCAATTTATTTAATCAATTATAATTAAATGTAATTACATGTTACGTTAATATAAGTTAAGTTGATAACTGTAAAATGTGAAGGTAATAAACTATACAGGAATGTCAATAATATTCTTAAGGCAATAATTTATTTAATAAAATGAGCGAAACTAAGATAAATGAATTTATTGGGATTTTAAATTATAACTAATGTGAAAATCGACAAAAATTCAATATAATTGAAATATTGAAACTAATATAGTAAAAGATAATAATTGTAGAATATTAATGCAATAAGGTGTATACAAATGTTAACTATGTCCATAGAGTAATGTTTGATTGAATAAAAAAGATTAAAATCTAATTAAATCAATTTATTGGAATTAGAATATAATTAATTGGAATTAAATGTGATTAAATATTGTGGTTAATGTAAGAAAAGGCATCAATTATAGAAAATGAGGATAACAAGATAGAAACCTATGTTAATAATTTCATAAGGTATTTGTTGATTTAATAGTAGGAGTGTAAATCAAAATAAAAGAATAAAAATGAATAAGTTTAGTAAGGGAGTAAACATAGATTTATTTATTTGAAATGTTTGGTAGTTGAAAGATTGGTTGTAGAGACAAGAAACTATTATTTAGTAAAAAATGTATAATTACTGTTTGTATCCAATAGTGTATAAATATGTTTAAATTACTATTAGATAGTAAATAATAGTTCTACTTCTCATTACATTCATTTAGTCCATTTTGAAACTTAATCAACTGAAATTTATATAATTGAAAATTTTCAATTAATAGGAGAGAGAATACTAAATTGTAAATTAATAGGTGTAGTTAAAAATAGCTTATGTTTTGTGAAAATATAAGGAAATTTTGATTTAATGAAAAGAACATTTACATCAAATAAAATGAACGTTTCATTTGTGAATGTAGGTTTAATTTCGTTCAAATAACGAATAGAATGATTGAATTTAAAGGAAGAAATATATGTTTATTTGACCTATGTTTTATCATACAGATTGATTACAAAAATAGGAAAATAATCTATTTTAGTAAGTTATTTATATAAACAACAAATTTATAAACGTGTTTAAATAAACAATGTTTCTATTTTTCATCCACTTTAGTTGTCTATTTTGAAATTTAACTTTATAAGTAATTACAATTAATGTAATTCAAATATTTCAATTAAAAGGAAAGAAAACGTTGATCGCAAGTAATTGATTTAGTAAAAGAAATGCACGTTTTGTGTTAAACAAAAAAGGTGTTTTAATGGAAATAAAGGATCATTTTGGGAAAACCAAATTGAATGTTTTCATTTGTAAAGTAAGTATAAATTTTCTATCATGTGTAGATAAAAACCTAAATGCATACGAATTTGAAAATTATTTGAGTTAATGAAATTGATTTGGTTACGTTTCAAAAAAATTGTATTTCAGAAGGTTGTGTGATATACATGGTCTCTTCATTTCTTTTGTTATTAATTGTTGCATTAACGTTTTAAAATAGTTACCTTATTATTAATACTTGATCCGCTCATTTCTCCTTCTATTTAATACCCAAGCTTAGACTTTTAGGTCGAATTTAATTCTTGTCACCTAATTTTCACGTATACAAAATTTTGCTTTCCTTTCATTTGTAAACTTTTCCTTTCTTACGTACATTTCCTTATGCATCATTAATTCCTGGACCTTTCAAAATAAAATGTGACATTTATTTTTGTCCCTCTGCATTCATTTCCAAATTATAAATAACCAGCAGCTTATTTCTTCATTTGCGCTTTGTTTCTTCTGACACCTCATATTCAAAAGCTCTTATATTTGCAAATCCAGAAGGCTTTCTTTTATGAAACATGATTTTTTTTCATTTTCGTACACGTCCTATCCTCATCTTAGTTGTTCTTCAATCTTTTCCTTAGCTTCATCTTAAGAAAAACGTAAGTATTAAATTTTTTTATTTATTTCTTAATGCGTACTAATTTTTTTAATAATATTTCTTATAACATGAATATCTTTTGCATACAAATTTTTGATTCTTCTGTTGGATTCATATTTAAATTCTGGACAACATAAAATTGATTTAGTTGAATTTGGTGACTATTGAGTTTTTGCGCTTCTGTTTGGATTTTTATGGGCTAAAATCAAATGTGAGTGTTTTAACCAACTCACAACTACTAAATTACTTATGTTAGTTAAATTGAATTTATGATTGATTTGAATTGATTGATTGATTTGAATTGATTGATTGATTTTTGGTATATTTTAATTATCATTCTAGTTAAATTTTTCTTTTATTACATTCAATGATCATTTAATTTAATACTGAGTTTAATTGTTGTTACCCCGCCTTTTGGTCAAAGCCGAGATATCAACAAATCGGCTAGAAAAGATGGATATTAGGATCGGAAATCGATTGGAAACAAGGCTGTGATCGATATCATAAAAATTTGAACAAGCTCCAACAAGGCGGGATTGATTGGGAATAATGAGAAAGGCTAGGAAAGACCACATTTCAAATTTCAAGTCAATCGGAGTTTGTATGCCTGAGATACGATCGATGTAAATCAAAAGGATCAACTTCACTCCTATCCATCATGTTCGTATCGATCCAAGGTGGCCTTCTTCGTATCCATCATTTTCGTATCGATCTAAGTAACCTCGCTTCGTATCCATCATACTCGTGTCGATCTAAGTTGGCTCATTTTGTATCCATTAAACACCTCTGCTTCGTATCCATCCAGAACTGCACTCTTCATATCCATCCATCCTCGGATTGATGCACATCCATCATCTTCGACTGGTTCACATCGATCAACCAACTTCACTTCGTATCCATCAAATCCAAACCAGGCCTCTACTTCTTATCGATACAAATTGAGCCATTGCAATCGGTACGAATAGAGCAGTTACAATCGATATGAACAGGGCCAAACTGAGTCAATACGAATGAGGCATATACATAGAAAAGACTCGATCGTTCGGCATGAAGAGTGGAGTGATCCAAAAAATTAGTGCCATGACAACTAACATGCACATACCCGGATCGATACGAATGGAACGATATGAACGACATCGATTCGAATCCAACAGCCTTTGAAAAGTACACATTTACATTGATCATAATTCAAAATCTACAAATCCAAATGCTACCAAATTTTCACAGAAGCATACGCGCAACCACAAGAATGTTCATGATCGATCCCGACTCGATTGGAAAAGATTTTGATCGAAATTAATCTCGTTCGTATCGATCATGGATCAAATCGAAATCACTTGGGATCGATCACGTGGGCCCACCCACGTAAGAGAAGGAGTTTTCTGAGATTTGGGCAGGATATTTGCGGCCTACACCTATAAGTAGCAGTCCAAGAGCTTTAGAAAAGGGATCTTCTAGTTCTTCTACGTCGCTCCTCTGCCGAACTCCATTGTAGCTCAATTATTATCAACTATATTCATGTAACCAACGTGTGATTGTCAATAAAAGATCAACTCTTCAAAGTGGACGCAGGCCGAAGATAGCCGAATCACTATAAACCTCATGTCTTTACTGCATTCCTTTTAAATTTTGAGTGTTTTTCACATTTTTTTTTCTACATATTTGCTACCTGTGATATGTGATAGTAAACAGGTGTTTTCATCGACGATTGGGTGTTTGTGACCAATTTTAGCGCAAACATTTTGGTGCTTTCACTGAGAATGCTAGCACTCAGGGATTCCAAAGCTTGGATTTCAGATTTGAAAGCTTGAAGACTTAGATTGGAAAAGCTATGGCAAGGCAAGGCAATCAACAAGAAGACAAAGGACTGAAAGGAGTTAGCATGAAGGGAGTCAGGAGGCTTCCTCGAGAGCGAATGAGGCGTCGATCTTCATCACCAGAGACGAGATGGAAATGATGCTCAAGAGACAAGAGGAGATGTTGCAGAATCTACTTCGACAAGTTGGAGTGCAGAATCAAGTTAACGCAACTACAGGAGACACTGGAGATAGTGATCGACAACACGGAGCAACCAGGGTTCAAATGAAGAAGGACCATCCGACACAGCACCAGAACTAGGGGGCACCTACCCAAAGCATGATCCAATCCCAGGCAGAGAACCAGGTAGAGCCGAGTAACACGACATTGATAGACTAATGAATGCTTGCCCAGAAGAGTAGATTCTAGGATTTCCTCGTGAACTCGAGGGGCAGATCGGAGGCAACAGATGAGGACTATAGCTTAGTATAGTGATAGATTGGAAGTGATGGTTAGGCGAGCCATGAGAGGCAGATTGGTGAATAGAGACTTGGAGGATGTGAATAGGAGTCCTTTTGGTCCCATGATCAGCCAAGCTAGGAACCCGCTAGATTTCCAACTTCTGGGACTGGAGATGTATGACGGAAGAACGGATCCTACTATTTACTTGACAAGGTACACGAGGCATATGGAAGTGTTGGAGGATTCGGAGGAGGACATGGCATGGTTCTTCCCTTTGTATTTGACAGATATCGCAACATTATGGTTCAGACAGTTAGAAAGTGGCTCTACTGGCGCATGGACGGAGCTTATTGAAAGGTTTATGAAGCAGTTTTAGGTCCACATAGTTTGACCCAAGAACGTGATGACTTTGACATTGACGAAACAATGGAAAGGAGAGTCGCTTAGGGATTTCTTAACCAGATTGAATGCGGCAGTGGCTTCGGTGGATCGAATTGATCCATTGATGGTTTTGATGGCGGCAGGTTCGAGAATTGCAAAAAATTCAGATTTCAAGATATAGTTGGAACGGGATCCACCAAGGGATCTCAGGGAGTTCTACCATGAGGCGGAAAGGTTTTTGAGGAAATAAGAGCGCATGCTGAGAGAGAAGGGAGAGAGGCCGAAGCTTATGCAGTAAGGGGTGGAGGTCCACCTAGGGAGGATCCAGTCAAAGATGATAAAGGAAAAAAGGAAAATGAATAACAATGGTAGCACTTCGAAAAGGCCATGGAGGGAGTCAAAGTTTTCTTCTTACATGGATCTAACTGAAACTCTAGAAATGATTTATTTGGATACTCGAGGGCCTCCAGTATCGAAAGCCGGCAAGAAGAGAACATTCTAAATATGAGCGGGCATCGGGAAAGCATTGCATATTCCATAAGCTGAATGGGAACAACACGAACGACTGCAGACATTTGAAGGATATCATTGAGGAGCATGTAAGGAATGGTCATCTACAATTATATGTAAGGAATCGAGCTGTGGCAATGGAGCAGGAGCGGTCACCGCCCACCTCGAATGAGGATGGAACTGGATCTAGGAATCGCCGACTTGTCATAAACTAAATGGATATACGACTTTGAATAAGTAATAGAACTCGAAGTAATATAGCTAAATCACTTACACATGTATGGGATCGAGGGCGGTCCTTGGGCATGCTCTAAGATGATGATAAAGCGTGTTTCTCAAAGTCTATGAAATCTTATTTTTCCTATCATTTTTTCTAAAAACTTTGGTTTTTTTCTTGGATGTACAGACATTTATTTGGTTTTCCTTGGCTGTAAAAACTCTTATTTTGAATGATTGGATTTGGATCAATGTATAAAACAATACAGGTCTCGTGATCACGGTATTGACCAGAGAGGTGGGGCAGTAATCGCAAATTACGAGTCCCTTCGTCGGAGAGCGATGAAATGGACTCAAACAGAATACAAAAGTCCTTAGTGGAGAGCCTAGGCTAGAGAATATAGAAGTCCTTAACCGAAGAGCCAAAGCCGGAGAATACAAAAGTCCTTGGCCGGAGAGTCGAGGCCACAAAATAGAAAAGTCCTTGGTCGGAGAGCCAAGACCGGAGAGTACAAAAGTCCTTGGTTGTAGAGCCGAGGCCACAGAATACAATAGTCCTTGGTCGAAGAACCGAGGCCGGAGAATAGAAAAGTTCTTGGCCGGAGAGCCGAGGCTGGAGAACATAAAAGCTCTTGACTGGAGAGTCAAGTTCAGAACAGAATAATGTGACTAGGCAAGGTCTATGGATTTGAAATTAAACCTGGAGAGGTCATGGATTCGAATTTCGGCCTGGGATAATTGAACCAAGAGTAGCCCTAAATTTGGCAAAGGCCCCGGTGCATCCCGGATTTGGATATCAACCCAGAAAGGTTATGGATTTAGTTATTGGTTATTGGATATGGATAGATTAAAGCTCGGATGATGGATTTGGATAACTATGGAATTGACTAAGGTTGTGGTTATAGAACTTCAAATTGGACATCGACTCGGAGCAGTCGCATACTTGGCTATGGCTACGACACTTGGATAGGATGGCTTGGTAATGGATTGGATTATGAATCGGATGGTATGGCTATGGACGGAATATGGACTTCGAATATCGAATTCGGAGCTATTCAAAACACGCCTTCTTACCACAAGGAATGTTTTGGGGGGCAAATGTTACCTCGCCTTTTTGTCAAGGCCGAGGTATCAACAAATCGACTAGAAAGGATGGATATCAGGATTGGAAATCAATTGTAAACAAGACCGTGATCGATATCATAAAAATTTGAACGAGCTCCAATCAAGGCGGATTAGGAATGATGAACAAGGCTAGGAAAGACCACGTTTCAAATTTCAAGTCAATCGGAGTTTGTATGCTCCAGACACGATCGATGCAAATCAAAAGGATCAACTTCACTCCTATCCATCACGTTCGTATCAATCGAAGGTGGCCTTCTTCGAATCTGTCATGCTCGTATCGATCCAAGGAACCTCACTTCGTATCCATCGTACTCGTATCGATCCAAGTTGGCTCATTTTATATCCATCAAACACCTCTGCTTCGTATCCATCCAGAATTGCACTTTTCGTATCCATGCATCCTCGGATTGAGCGCATCCATCGTCTTCGGCTTGTTCGCATCGAACAACCAACTTCACTTCATATCCATCAAATCTAAACCGGTCCGCTACTTCGAATCGATACAAACAGAGCCATTGCAATCGGTATGAACAGAGTAGTTACAATTGATACGAACAGGGCCAAACTAGGTCGATATGAACGAGGCGTATACATAGAATAGACTCGATCGTTCAGCATGAGGAGTGGAGTGATCCAAAATATTAGCACCATGACAACTAACAATCATGTGCCCGGATCGATACGAATGGAACGATACGAGCGACATTGATTCGAATTCAACAGCCTTCGAAAAGTACACACTTGCATCGATCGTAACTCAAAATATACAAGTCCAAATGCTGCCAAATTTTAACAGGAGCTTACGCACAACCACAAGAATGTTCATGATCGATCCCGACTCGATTGGGAAAGATTTTGTTCGATACAAATCTCGTTCCTACCGATCATGGATCGAGTCGAAATCACTCGGGAACAATCATGTGGGCCCACCCACGTGAAAGAAGGAGTCTTTCGAGATCTGGGCGGGATATTTACAGCCTACACATATAAATAGCAGTCCAAGAGCTTTAAATAAGGGATCTTCTGGTTCTTCTACGCTGCTACTCCAAACTCCACTGTAACTCGATTATTATCAACTAACTTCTTGTAACCAGCGAGTGATTGTCAATAAAAGATCAACTCTTTAAAGTGGACGTAGGCCGGAGACGGCCGAACCACTATAATGCTCGTGTCTTTACTGCATTCCTTTTAAATTTTGAGTGTTCTCCACATTTATTTTATCTACATATGTGCTATATGTGATCTGTGATCGTAAATGGGTGTTTTCATCGGCAATTGGGTGTTTGTGACCAATTTTGGCGCAAACAATTGTCAATTTAATACCTGTTAATGATAACCAGTTATTTATTTATGTTTATTGGTTGGTTTGGGCGATGATTGTGATGTATGTTTAATAGTTTATATTGGATGATTTGATATTATATTTATATTATTATAACACTGCAAGTTCCCTTAGTTATTGTCAGAAAATCCCTATGGATTGAAATGATACATACCCGAACGATCATATAGAATATTAGAAAATAGTTATGGGTTAAAATGATAAAGCGATTTTCATTGATTTGGAATTTGGTATTGTAGGTTGAAATAATAATATATACCCGTAAATTTAAATTTTTATGGATTGAAATGATAAATATCCGTATCACTTGACCATAGAGTAAAAAATTATAAATGAACATCGGATTGGTTAAATTAAACGATTCTAAAACCCTTAAATATTAAACTGGATTAAATAATATTTTAAGGAAATTGATTTATATAAATTAAATTACTTTGAAAATCGAAGTTTGAAGGTTGGAGTTGGAAATTGGTTTAAATCGAAATTCTAAAGTATTTTAATATATTTTAAATCTATTTAAAGTATTTTAACCCATTTTAATCTATTTTAAATCTATTTAATCTATTTTAATCTATATTAAACTATTTTATTCTATTTTAAATTATATTAATCTATTTTAATCTATGTGAACTATATTAATCTATTTGAATTAATTTTAAACTATTTAATATATTTTAAATTTGTTTAATCTATTTTAAATCTAATTAATCCGTAATAAACCTATTTAACCTATTTTAAACCATTTAAACTATTTTAAATCTATTTAAAGCATTTTAATCTATTTTAATCTATTTAACCTATCCCATGTTAGAAGGGGATAGAAAATGTCAAACCCATAAACATCTCTGATGCCCTTACACTCATATTCATTTACTGTTGATTTAATTTACATAAGATCGTTTAGTTCTGACTCAAGTCTTTTGTCTTTTCAATTCGCTCGGGTCAGTCTGAGCTTTTTAGTTTATCGAAGACTGCTTTCTGGAGGATGAAGACGAAGAGTTTGTACTATTATTGCTTATTATATGTAATTCATTACACCATGTTATTCTGCTGCATTTATTTATTTATTTTTGTTTTACGTAACTCTGATTTAATGTTGTAAAAGAATAGTCAAATGTATTACATAACAGCTTCATGAACTGTTATTTGATTATTATATTTTGTCATTCCGCTGCGAGATTCTATATTTGTTTTAAGCTTCCGAGTTTTCATATTTTTTCCAATACTTAGTCCAAACCCATTTAAAAACATTTCTTAATGCTCTCGGAATTTTAAATCTCCAAACTCTGTTTGAATCCATTTTTGTTTTTAACTCATTGGTATGATTCATACTTATACAAATTTAATTTTGGTTTTTATAAACCAATTTCAATTTTTTTTATAATCTTGTTTTGATTATAATATTATCATCCAAACACTCCAAACACACCATAATAAGTTTTGAAAATTATTTCCTTTATATAAAAATAAAATTTGGGTAAAATTATTTCATTCACCCACTTCAAACCATACTGTGTCGGTTTATTGTGTTTAAGTATTTAGAAGCTCCTATCGATTTAGTGGCATCCCACTACTTGAATAGAATTTATATACCCTCAGTCGATGAATTAACACAATATAAAACCATTTATATTCCCTAACAAATGCGCGCTCATATCTATTAATACACTCAAACTCATTCTAGGGTATGACTGACCCCGTCTCTAATGAGTATTCCCCACCAGAGCCAAGGTTCTCGCTTTACCTTCAGCTCTGATACCAACTGTAGCGACCTGCAGTTCCATACTTCTTCAGTCGATAATAATTCACTCATGTTCAACCCAAATTGTACGAAAGAGCAAATAACTAGGGCAAAGAAAAAGGAAGAGATATAAGAAAATCAAACAGCAACACAAAATCTTACAATCGTAGCGGAACAAAATATAATATATAACAACAGCGTTTTATACAATGGGAAACTGTATATGTTAATATACATACAATCATAAGAGTACAGAAATTTAATACATCAAAATGGACAGTTATAATAACTTGTCCTCACATAGTGGAAATATAACCAAGTACAGAGATACGTATCTATCATCCAGCTCATCTCCTAAGCTCCGTAGCATTCTAACCTGAATTTGTAATACTCAGTCTGACCCAAGCATTATAATAAAATAACACCCGAGTCAGTTTGCAAAACCAGTGTGAGAAAACACACTCAATTTTGAATTATTAGAGTTATCAAATTCCTTTGAAAAACAAAAGTATCTCGTAAGACCGCGTCATACATAAACAAGATGGTTTTTACCTTACGATAACCAAACATTTTTATCAAAATAGTTTGATATTATAATAATGTCTAAACTAAGTAAGTAGAAAATAGATGAAATGCTTGCATCTCATATTTCAGCATAGTTGTGCACAATCAAAACTGTACAGCTCTTATTGGAGAATAGATTCCATACAATGACTGAGCCATTGGGGTACCGCGCATCACAATACACCTTTAGAACAATGTACTAAGGACCTCGCTGGAATCCTCTACTACACAAGACCGACCTACCCCTAATCTGGATAGACCGAATATGTTATCACCCCAGGTGTTCCCATCCTTACAATCAAGCGCTCCTTCTTTCTTGCACAACCATATCCGTAATATATAGGTTTCCGAGGATGTCTAGAAAAGTGCTAACATACCCTAATTGGGTGCGACCCAATTAGCCTTGCTGCATCTCTCCTACTTTAGTCATTCTCGGTTGATGAGGCTTGAGGCTACGCATTATCTTTCAAGAAACCTTTCCACTTAGAATGCTCATCGTCCTCCAATGGCGATGTTCCGATAGCATTCGTCCATACAAATTATCCTAGGTATGGAAAAACAGAATCACCATCTTCATCATCTTAACGGTATTCATTCGTAACTTTCAAACCGGATCGAAGTGGTTTTCGGATAATTAAATCCGATCCCGATCTCTTCGAAACGATTAACGAAATTAGCCAAAATTGATAGTCGGTTATTTAACTATCAATAAAACATGCATAAGCAGACACCAGGTCTTATTATACATTTCCCCCAAATATCTATTTGCAAAATATCTTTATAGATATATCGATTCGTTCCAACATTTGAAAACAATTTCAAATACTTAAACCATAACCGGATATTTCCAAACTATCTTAACACATAGAAATATTTCCAAATACCATTTTTATAACACTAAGAAAAATAATAATTTTGTCCCAATTATTTCCCACTAAAAAATATCTCCAAAATCTTCCTTTCAATACTTAGGAGATTTATTTACATGTATATTTTCCAAAAATTATTTTAATATTAAACATGGAAATAATTCGTAACTCATCTCATAAATCTCTAGAATTGTTTATAAATTCCTTCTTACAATTTCTAAATCGATTATACTTATTTACAGTCTCATCTAACCATTTATACTTCTTTAATGAATTCAAATTCTTTCCGAAGTTATTGCACTTAAACCTTTGAAAGTTTCTTAAGTCTCTAGAATTCCATTTATAGGATCCACATATGTTAATACAACATTAAAATATCGATCACACTTTGATGGGCATATCGCGAATATAGGATCATCCACTATTATACGGGGCACATAGAGTCTCATCCACTATAATGTGCGGAAATATCATTCCAACTACCAATATATATGCTACTATATATATAATATATCATTCAATGGATAATAATTAATAACTCCAACCAAGCATCCAATAATTAATTTTAACCAATTAAAATTAAATTTGGCATCCAGATGAATGAAAATTTTCTCAACTGGATTTTTGAATTTATTATCCATTCCTATCCCATTTTTTGTTTTCCATTGCGTAATGTTTGTCACTATAATCCCCCATAACTCATGTTTGTAATTTTGAACCTCGCACTACAAATTTACGAATTATTTAAGTTAATAATTTTTTTATACTTACAAATTTTACTTTTATTGAATCTAATTGAAAATTAATTACTTCATACCTTCTTCCCAGTCATTATTACCTACAGCAACTCGCACTTCTAGCTTCCTTGTCTTCCATCAAATCGAGCATCTCTGTCAATCAAGTCAGTGCATCCAGACCCAGCATCTCAAGGTCGTGCCTCTATCACTCGAGTTCACACCACTCCCTCCAGGTTGTGGATCGAGTATGGGCTCCCTAATTCAAGACCAAGCTTCAACCTCTTGCTCTCCCCTCATGTAATTGTCAGTGCTCACATTCGCTCGCTCCAATGGCCTCGACTTCAGCGTTACATTCCAATCGACTCGCGAGATCTGCCAGGCTCAAGTTCGAGCCTTCACTTCCAGGCACGACCAAAACCTTAATTTTCGAACACGCCATCAACCATTTCCACTGATCAAAGACTCATGCTCTGCCCTTGATCGAACTATTGAATCGTGATCGATCGAGATGGTTTTCCTGATCATTTTTTTTCATTTATGAGAGGAACGAATTTGATTTCGTTTAAAAAAAATTTATACACGTTCTGTTCGATTGCATATAGAGGAAGGGAGGTAAAGGGGGTTCACGAGATTAAGTATAAGGAGGAACAGCTTCGTGAGTATGGTTTGACTTTTAACCTTTTATAATATTATTTAATTGCAAAATATCTTCGTTTAGCAACTTAAATCTCGATCTCCTATCGAGGCGCGCCGCTAGGCGTTCATAATGTTATACCCCAAATTCGAACGCAATGGAAAAGGTTTTGAGTCCTAATTTGATCGTATGGAGAAGATAGCTTTTTGGACCCAATTATTATATTAGATTCGATATAATTTCAACGCATTTCTATCCCGTACGATCAAACGATAACTTCAACCACTCAAAATTTGGATAATAATACACTATTATGGACCTAATGGAACTGGTTTCATCGAATTCTGAGATTGTGTCTCGGATCGCTATTTTAACGCGTCGATTAAATCGACGATTTCAAAAAAAATTGAAATCGTTTGAAATTTTAGTTTCAAAAACTTAATAACTCAATTATTATCCAAAATCCAATATTTAAACCATTTAAATATTCAAAATCAAACGACGAAAAATCTAGGTCGTTACACCTTCCAAAATCATTGCTTAAGCAATGCGGAAGACCACTTCCACTACTTCTTTGAAACCATGTGGAAGAACCCTATCGACACCATTGATTGTGTGTGGCACAACCCTTCTACCTCTATAGTTAAACATGCATGCATAAGGACCCTTTTGACACTATCAACTAGTGTGTAAGGTACCTTTTGTAATTGTTGGACTTACTCAAGTATAAAGGTGTGGAAGATATGTTGTCAACACCATTGATTGGTGCGACATACCCCTTCAATCTTCATTTATTTACATACCCACGGAGCATATAAGAGCGGAAGGAACCCCTTCGACACTAATGATTAGTGCAGAAGGACCCTTCCTCCTTCATTCTATGTTAACTACAACGACACCTCTTTCTCCTTACTATTCAAAGAGAAGCGGCATTTTATGTTTTCGAAGGCAAGTAGCATTGCTGTATTTATTATAAGAACTGATTTTTAACTAAGTAAAGCAATTTATTTTTACCTAATCCCTTATGCTGTGCTTTTTTTATTGGATAACAAAACCTTTTTAATATTCGTTTTAGAATTTGTCGTCGTCCGTAATCCCCAATGCTCCAATATTCAATTAAAATGATTAACTAACCCATTGTATTTAATCATTAAATACTAATCTTTCTAATTAAATTCAAAACTCACCTAAATCTCTTGAGAAAAATCTCATAAATTCACATCAATTCCAAAATGATAATATCTTTATCATATAAAATTTTCAACTCGAAAATAATTAATTAATTCCTTAAATTAATTAAAACCTGAAATATCCATTTCTTTCACTCAAAAATTCATAATAAATAATCCATAGCTTGGATTGTTATGAAAATTTATACGCATCTCCAAAATAACGTTTTACCTAACATATTCAAAAATCGTGGCATTTGGAAATTATGCTTCGTGATTTTATCCTTAAAACCGAACTACATTATTCCACAAAATCCTTGTTTAAATTATAACATGGTATTTAAATCAAAACATAACATCATTAATCCAGTCATACGATTTTAAACCTCAAACCTGAATTTAAACATTCATGATGACTTATATGAGATGGTTAGTACCTTGTTTGGATAATAAGCTTGATATTTGTTCTACACTTTAATCTTCCTAGCTTGAACCTCATCCTCTAATTGATTTTTAAGCTCGTCTTCTCCTAGTGTTATGGCTGGCCTTGTTTTTCTTTTGTTTATATTTTTGTTTTGTAAGAATGCTTATGATAATGAGAATGAAAATGAGAATGTGGTAAGGGGTTTTAGGGATTATGGGGTTTGGCTATTCCCATATTTCCTTTGCTTTATTATCTTAAGTATTTGTTATCCCGCTTTTTGGCAAAGCCGTGATACCAAAAGATTGTTCGAAGACAAAAGACAGTTCGTCTCAGAGATTGGTTGTACTTCACTTCGCTATGGATATCGATGAATTTTGTCCGAGCCCGGATCAGGCCACAATCGATAAGACATGACAAGCAAAGCTGTAGAAGCCAGCGTTTCAAGTTTCAAGTCAATCCGAGTTCGTATGCTCAAGATACGATGGTTTCAATTTGAGAAAGATAACCCCTCGTTCGGTTCGAACCCTTAGGGTACCCATGGTTCGAATCGATGGCCAGAGGTTATGTTCGAACCCATCATCTTCGAAAACCATCTACTCCGAACCCATCCGGTATCCTTCCTTTGAATCCATCTAGTTCGAATCCATCAACCAGTGCCTGCCTCACAACCATTAACTTCGACTCCTTTATCTTCGAAACCATCATCTTCGAATCCATCGAGTCAAGCCCATCCTCGTATACCTTAGTTCGAGTCCATCCTCGCAAGTATGTTCGAATCCATTCAAGCCCACCAGCTTCGAATCCAAGTCGCTTCGAATCGATCTTGTTCGAATCGATCGAGTTCGAACCCATGAGTATACCTTGGTTCGAAACGGTCGCGTTCGAACCCAGGAACATTCACTTGTTCGTATCCACCAAGTCAACAAACTTGGATGATGTGTCGCTTCACGATACGAATGAGGCAAAATCCATGGGTGCGAAGCGGTCAACTCGGAGATAAAACAGGATCGATGCGAGGAGTGCGCGCCACGTCACCAGAGATCCACGTGACCGATCGAGTCGAAGGGGAAGGATTCGAAATGATGGGTTCGAGTGCAATAGCCCTCATGAAAAACCACAACTTGAATCGATCATATCTCCTAAACCATTGATCCAAATGCAACGAAATTTTCACAGTAGCTTCCATACCAGATAAAGGTTGTTCCTGCCAAGTTTCAGCCCGATTGGACCATTTCTTGATGGGTTCGAAATCACTTCGAATCGATGTAAGATCGAGTTGAAACTTGGTGGGGTCGGTCGCGTGGGCCCACTCACATGCCAGAAGGAGTCTCCCGAAGTTTGGGCGAGATCTGGGCCTCCTACGCCTATAAATAGCACCCTGAAGCCTTCGGAAAATGGGATCTTTTGGGAGCTTCCACCATTAAACGTCCAGACTCTGCCGGATTTAATTCCATACCTCATTATCGCTGTTGTATTCAAGATTTCAAAGCTATCATCAACCGTAATCCATTGTAATCGATTAATATCATCAAGTGAATTAATAAAGAGAGAACCTTCAAAGTGGACGTAGGCAAGATCGCCGAACCACTATAAATCTTGTGTTGTTTATTGTTATTTGTGATTTGCTGCATTTATTATCTCTTAGATCTGAGTTCTGTGTTAATTATTACGGATCTATGTTGATAAACGGGTGCTTTCACGACTATTGGGTGTTTGTGGTCAATTTTAACGCAAACATTTTGGTGCTTTCATTGAGAGACTGATTCAGGAGAATTTGAATTTGGAGACTTAGGAATTTAGATCTAAGAACCATGACGAGACAAACAAGTAAGAAACAAAGGCCAGAGAGAAGTGAACATCAAGGAAGTCAAGAGGCTTCCTCAGGAGCGAATCAAGCGTCGATCTTCATCACTAGGGACGAGATGGAGACAATGATGAAAAAAGGAGGAGTTGATCCAGAGTTTGTTCCAACAGATAGGGCAACTTGGAGCACAGAATAGAGAAGCCAATGGAGTCCAGAACGGAGCAGGACCATCCGGCATAGCACCTGGATTAGGAGGCGCACACATGGAGAATGTTGATCCAATCCCTGAAAGAGATAGAGATGCATCTACCCAAGAAAGGAGTAGCAGGGGAGTGAACGCTCAGTCAAGGGGGCAGATCCCAGAATTCCCTCGTGGACTCGAGGGGCAGATTGAAAGTAATGAACGAGGATTGCATCTTGGAGACGAAGATAAATTGGCCCAAATGGTTAGGCGAGCCATGAGAGGCGGATTAACGTACAAAGATCTTGAAGACGTAAACAGGAGTCCCTTTTCTCCTGCAATTAGGATGGCTAGGAACCCACCGGATTTCAAGTTACCATCATTAGACATGTATGACGGGAGAACAGACCCCACGGTTCATCTAACGAAGTATATGAGACATATGGAAGTGCTGGGGGCATCAGAGGAGGTTATGGCCCGGTGCTTTCCATTGTACTTGACAGATATTGCAGCATTGTGGTTTAGACAATTGGAGAGTGGATCCATCGAAACGTGGAATGGTTTAATTGAGAGATTTATGAGGCAATTCAGGTTCACATTACAAGACCCAAGAATGTGATGACTTTGGCAACCCTAAAGCAGAAAGCCGGAGAGACCTTTAGGAGTTATCTATCACGATTCAATGCAGCAGCAGCTTCGGTGGATCGAGCAGATCCATCTATGGTGGTGATGGCAGCTGTGTCCGGAGTAGCTGACGGCACAGAGTTCAAAAATTCATTAACTAAAGATCCACCCGTGGATCTAGAGGAATTCTACAACGAGGCAGAAAAGTTTTTACGATTAGAGGATGTGAAGGCAGAAAGAGAAGAAGGAGAGGGAATAGAAGTTTATGTGCTTAAGGACAAAAAGCCTCTCGAAAAGGACTCAGACAAGGATAAAGGAAAACGAAGGACTGAGGATTATAATGACAGGACAAAACGGCAACGGAGGGAGCCGCGATTCACCACTTACACCGAGCTGACTGAGAGTTTGGAGCGGATTTATCAGGATACCAAAGAGCAGGTTCCATATCGTAGACCGATGCGAAGGGATCCAACTTCTGACGAAAGGAGATCAGATAAGTTTTGTGTATTTCATGAATTAAATGGTCATAACACTAATGATTGTAGGCATCTGAAGGACGAAGTGGAAGGGCATATCAGGAACGGTATGCTCCTTCAGTATGTGAGGAGGCGAGCTTCAGCGGTGGAGCCGGAGCGACCACCGTCTACATCAGCCAGGGGTGGCCCTGAACCGGTACACCGTTTGATCATCAATTAATTGAAATAATGATGAACAAGTAGTAAACCTCTCACTAACATGGGTTAATCATTTACACATGTACAAGATCGCGAGGTCTACAGACATGCTCTGAATGGCTATTAACCTTATCGTTGTGAGAATTTACACTTTGACATCTTTGCTTTGCTGTTGTTTTGTGTTAATTTGGACATTTAAACTTGGTTTGTTTGGACATTTCTGTTTTTTAAATTCACCCGTTGAATAGATATTTGATTCTGATAACTCTGAAATGACTAAGCTGCTTGCACATGTATGGGGTCGCGAATGGTCCTTAGGCACGCTCTGAGAAAGTGATATACCCTAACAAATGATCCAGGGACCCACTCGAACGTGAACCTGGTATCAACAGTACCAAGCCCCCCCGGGCACACTTATTCGCCTCCAACATGCACACAAATAATCCAGGAACTCACCCGAACGTGACCCTGGCGTCCATAACATCAAGCCCTCCCGGGCACGCAAACTCGCCTCGAACGGCACACGATCACGAACGATCACAACTCGCCACGAACGACACTCGACTTCGAACAGTCATAACTCGCCACGAACGGCACCCGACTTCGAACAGTCACCACTCGCCACGAACGGCACCCGACCTTGAACGGTCACAACTCGCCTCGAACAGGCACGATTCTCCCCGAACGACACAACTCATCTCACCTCAAATGGCTCGATCGCGAACGGTCGTCATTTGAGGTCCACCACTTGACCGCGCACTGTCACACTTTACCTCGAATGGCTCGATCACGAACGATCGTCATTTGAGGTTAAGCGCTTGACCTTGAACGGTCACATTTCGCCGTAGATAACTCGATCCCGAACGATCAACGCATGGATTTATGCGCTTGACCGCGCACGGTCGCACTTCACCTCAAATGACTCGATCACGAACGATCGTCATTTGAAGTCAGGCGCTTGATCATGAACGGCCGCGCTTCATCCCAAATAGTTCAATCCCGAATGATCGTCATTTGAGGACATATGAAACTACCAAGTTCTTTACAGGTTGATGATAGGATATGAACATCCAACTCGAGGCATTACAAAACACACCTTCCAACCGCAAGGCATGTTTTGGGGGCAAATGTTATCCCGCTTTTTGGCAAAGCCGTAATACCAAAAGATTGTTCGAAGACAAAAGACAGTTCGTCTCAGAGATTGGTTGTACTTCACTTCGCTATGGATATCGATGAATTTTGTCCGAGCCCGGATCAGGCCACAATCGATAAGACATGACAAGCAAAGCTGTAGAAGCCAGCGTTTCAAGTTTCAAGTCAATCCGAGTTCGTATGCTCAAGATACGATGGTTTCAATTTGAGAAAGATAGCCCCTTGTTCGGTTCGAACCCATAGGGTACCCATGGTTCGAATCGATGGCCAGAGGTTATGTTCGAACCCATCATCTTCGAAACCATCTACTCCGAACCCATCCGGTATCCTTCCTTCGAACCCATCTAGTTCGAATCCATCAACCAGTGCCTGCCTCACAACCATTAACTTCGACTGCTTTATCTTCGAAACCATCATCTTCGAATCCATCGAGTCGAGCCCATCCTCGTATACCTTAGTTCGAGTCCATCCTCGCAAGTATGTTCGAATCCATTCAAGCCCACCAGCTTCGAATCCAAGTCGCTTCGAATCGATCTTGTTCGAATCGATCGAGTTCGAACCCACGAGTATACCTTGGTTCGAAACGGTCGCGTTCAAACCCAGGAACATTCACTTGTTCGTATCCACCAAGTCAACAAACTTGGATGACGTGTCGCTCCACGATACGAACAAGGCGAAATCCATGGGTGCGAAGCGGTCAACTCGGAGATAAAACAGGATCGATGCGAGGAGTGCGCGCCATGTCACCAGAGATCCACGTGACCGATCGAGTCGAAGGGGATGGATTCGAAATGATGGGTTCGAGTGCAACAGCCCTCACGAAAAACCACAACTTGAATCGATCATATCTCCTAAACCACTGATCCAAATGCAACGAAATTTTCACAGTAGCTTCCATACCAGATAAAGGTTGTTCCTGCCAAGTTTCAGCCCGATTGGACAATTTCTTGATGGGTTCGAAATCACTTCGAATCGATGTCAGATCGAGTTGAAACTTGGTGGGGTCGGTCACGTGGGCCCACTCACGTGCCAGAAGGAGTCTCCCGAAGTTTGGGCGAGATCTGGGCCTCCTACGCCTATAAATAGCACCCTGAAGCCTTCGGAAAAGGGGATCTTTTGGGAGCTTCCACCATTAAACGTCCATACTCTGCCGGATTTAATTCCATACCTCATTATCGCTGTTGTATTCAAGATTTCAAAGTTATCATCAACTGTAATCCATTGTAATCGATTAATATCATCAAGTGAATCAATAAAGAGAGAACCTTCAAAGTGGACGTAGGCAAGATCGCCGAACCACTATAAATCTTGTGTTGTTTACTGTTATTTGTGATTTGCTGCATTTATTATCTCTTAGATCTGAGTTCTGTGTTAATTATTACGGATCTGTGTTGATAAACGGGTGCTTTCACGACTATTGGGTGTTTGTGGTCAATTTTGACGCAAACAGTATTTAAGTCATAACTCTTTCTCAATAATTAATTTAGTTAACGCACGACCTTACTTAGTTTTCAAATCTCAATTTTCTTATCACTCTAGTCTCTACATTATTCTATTTAATTTATCTAATTAAATCTCCTGAATAACACTAGTTAAAATTAGGGGTGTTACAGGCTCCCTTCCTTAAGGAATTTCGTCCTCAAAATTCAACAAGGACTATACTCTAAGCATAGCAATCTTCTATAACATCTCCTAACTACCATACTAGCCTACTTGACTGGAAAATAGTCTATATATATAACAGATATAGAACATACCCTTACAATAGATTAGGATAAGCAAGTCTAATCCTGTCATCTGTCACTCAAGTACTTCTCGTTGTCGCTCCACTGAACTTTCACCAACTTGACTGTCTTATTTCTCAATCATTCTCATCTCTCGTTACAACCCAAACTGATTGCCTAAGAAAATTCAGATCCGATTCTACTATTAAGTCTTCTAATGCAACCGGAGGTATAGTAGTCTCTGGATTACGCACATACTTACGATGATGAGAAACATGAAACACATTGTGGACAGTTGTCAAATTGCTTGGCAACTTTACTTGTATGCAAACTTTTCGATCCTCTCCATAACTGGGAATGGTCCAACATATCTCGGTGCCAGTTTTCCCGATTTTCTAAATCGTACAACACCCTTCATCAGTGATACTTTAATGAAAACTCTATCTCCAACCGATAACCGTTATTATAAGAAAACTCAACAAAGTGTAGTTGATCTGCCCATGATCCACAAAAATCTAGCACATATGCTTTCAAAAAATCGTCGAGTACCTTGTTGACTCTCTCTGTCTGCCCGTCTATCTTAGGGTGACAAGAAGTACTCATCTTAAGCTTTGATACCTAATCCATCTTGTAGACTCTTCCAAAACTCCTAATAAACAAAGAATCGCTATCACTGACTATACTACTAGGAATACCATATAGTCTAAATAAACAATTTAGTCAAAATACGTTCCGTCCTGGTTGACTTAACAAGAATAAAATGGGCACTCTTGGTCAACCTGCCCACTATGACCTATATATTTTTATTTTCTCGATTCGACCTTGGTAATCCGTTTATGAAATCCATGGATATCGAATCCCATTTCCAAACGGTATCTCCAAAGGTTGAAGCAACCCACTGAGCTTCTGATGTTCGGCCTTTACTTGTTGACAGTTCACACATCGGTTTATCCATAAGCCAACATCCCTCTTCATACCTTCCCAATAGAAACTCCTCTTCATATCCAGATACATCCTGGTCCCCCCAGGATGAATCGTAAATTTTAATCGATGACATTCTCTAAGGACCTCCTTCTTAGGTTTTCTACATTTGGGACACACAATCATCCCTTCTTTCTCAACCACCCTCTCTAGTCATGATTAAATCCTTCAGTTCATCAATCTCGATTTCGGCCTCGATCCTTCTAATCTTCTTAGCTAACATTGGGTCATCCTTCTTCTTAGATGCAATTCTTTCGATCAATCTCGGTCAAACTTCCAAGCAGTATAACATGGCAGTGCTCTGACTAGAACTAGTAATCGATCTTAACTGCACATTGCAAGTAGTCAAAGCCTCTTGGTCCTTCCACTCTGCTAACATGGTTAATACCACATTATGATGTTTTCAGTTAATAGCATCCGCTACTTTATTTCCTTTTCCAAGTGTGTACCCTATACCAAAATCATATGTTGCTAAAAACTCCAGCCACCTTTGCTGTCTCATATTTAACTCCTTTTGAGACAATAAGTACCTTAAGGACTTATGATCTTTGTATAACTCAAGTCTCTCCCCTAAGAAATAATGACTCCATACTTTCAATGCGAAGACCACCATAGCTAACTCTACATGAGTAGGATATCTCACTTCATACAGTTTAAGCTCTCGTGAACCGTAGGCAATAACTTTACCTTTATGCATCAATATAGCTCCAAATTCAGTTCCACATGTATCTGTATACACCACTAATCCCTGATTCCCACCTAGAACCACTAACACAGGCACGTTGGTCAATAAGTGATTTAACTTAAGGAATGCTTCCTCATATTTGTCAGACCAAATAAACTTCACTCCCTTCCTGGTCAGCTTAGTCAATGACGTTGCGATCTGTGAGAAATCCTTAACAAACCTCCGGTAGTAACTAGTAGGCCCAAGAAAACTTCTAATCTCATTCATCGTCTCTGGTCTCTACCAGTTGTTAACAGCTTTGATCTTATCTGGATCAATGATAAACCCTTCTTTGAAACCATGTGACCAAGAAACTTAACTTCTTTCTTTTAGGATTGGCACTTTGAAAACGTCGCATTCAGTTGATGCTTCCTCAGCGTCTCAAGCACCTCTCTAGGATGAACTTAATGCTCTCTTTTATCCTTCGAGCATATTAAGATGCCATCTATGAATACCAACGCCAACCTATCCAAGTGCTCTCGAAAAACCCGGTTCACCAAATCCATGAGGAAAGCTAGCGGATTCGTTAACCCTCCCTAACCACTCATATGAACCATAACTAGTCCGAAATGCCATCAACGGAATACTATCCTCTTGCACTCTTAGCTGATGGAAACTTGTTGCCAAATCCAATTGGGAAAATACTCTGGTTCCACTCAATTAATCAAATAAATCATCGATTCTTTGCAAAGGACACCTATTCTTGATCGTCTTCTCATTCAACTAATGATAGTCGATACACGTCCTTAACGACTCATCCAGTTTCTTCACGAACACCATGGCCGCTCCACAAGGAGAACTGCTTGGTCTAATGAAATCCTTTCTTTCTAATCCACTAGCTGCACCTTCAATTCCTTCATCTCGGTAGGTTCATCCTTCTAGATGGTCTACTTATAGGTTCTGCTTTTGGCACATGATCTATCCGAAACTCAATGGTTCGCTTTGGTGGTAGTGCTGTGACTGGCTCAAAAACATTTGCAAACTCTTTTGCTACCAATACTCGATCTACTTCTTCTTCCTCTTCCATAGCCCCCAACAATGCACAAGCACTCAGATCTGAATTCTCCACTGAGTATATAATTTAGTTATGACTATCAATGTGTCTTAGCGATATTTTCTAATCTTGGAAAAATATCCTAGCATCATATCTATCTAACCAATACATACCCAAAATGATCCCGAAGCCTACGAAATCAAAAACATACAAACTTCATGCAAAATTGTGATCTAATGAATCAAGTTCTACCTGGTCACATGTCATCCCCAAAGTTGCGTACCCTCCAATCAGATTCATTACCCTTAAGAAAGTAACAAGGTATAAGGGTTCTAAACATAACTTATCTACCAAACACTGAGATATAAATGAGTGCAATGTGAAAATGGCTATGCTCTGATGCCAAATGAAAGTGTGCCATGGATCGTGTAATATGGATATATGATAATATAGAGTATAGTGATGATAATAATACAGTAATAGTGCGGAATATAAAAGTAGTATAATAAAATGACACCAGAGATTTTTATACTGGTTCGGAGCACCGTCCTACGTCCAGTCCCAGACTCCTTTTAGAATTTCACTAAAACAACGACCCTCACTTAACCCAGAGGAATAGGTCTATATAACCTCTGAGCAGCCGAACAGTGACCTGAGCAGCAGAACAGGATTTCGCCTCGGCAGTCGAAGAGGACTTCACACGCCTGAGCAGTAGAACTGGACTTCAACAAATACAAAAGATTGTTTTGACTTTGTGTGTTCTAATAACACAGATTTTCACATGTAGTACATACTTCCTATAGTCTTCTCCTCGATTATAAATATATATATATATATTTGAAGCTTATGAAGAATAGAAAGGTATAATATTGCTTTAATGTAGAATAATTGAAAGTATAATTGCAAATATATTCAATAGAGTTAGATAAGAAAATTCGGTAATTTGAAATCAAGTTAGAGTATGTATTTATAGAGGTTAGAAAGCAACGACCATTGATGAAGTGTTTCGATTGAAGTGTTGTGTCCAAATCTTTTCATAGTGGTTCGTAACTCTTCACAAATAGTCATGTCTTTTCAAAAAAATAGCTGTTGTAGAAATTTAGTCAACTAAACCTGTAGGTCAGTCGACTGAATATTCAAACGAATTTTTAAATATATATTTGTATATCTGTGCACATGTGCATGTTGCACAGAAATTTCTAGGTCAGTCGATTGAACCTCTGGGTCAGTCGACTGACCTGGCGATATTTGTGTAATTTGCACAGTTTACACAGGTATAATAATATAAATATATTATATAATGATTCTAACTTTAAACACTTTTGTAATATGTATATATATATATATTATATGTTTATATATGTATAAATTATTTGAAAATAAAATGATTTAACATATAAGCTAATACATACGTAAACGAGGAGAGATTTTAATAAAATTGACCTAAGAAGCAAAAATAAGAATAATATAATTAATGCACCGATTTTGAAGTCTTGTCTCCTTGTAGTATATATTCTCTTTTTTCATATCAGTCATCAAATCTGTATGTCGTGGTGATAGCTTTGTTTCATGAATCAAAACCAAATCTCAACATTTTCCCCCTTTTTGATTGATAACAACCTATAAATAGATATAGATTTCGACTGTATGTATATTATAAATACTTACTCCCCTTGTATCTTTGACGCTCTATATCCTACATTCTTAACATTAGTTATAATATTTCTCTGCCTTTGTCATTGACAAAAAGGAATAAGGAATATTAAAGTATGAAGCCATAATGTCATAGATATTATGAAGAATTCGATCATTCTACATTAAAATACCATAAACAAGAGTCTTGAAATAATACGAAAAAGAGTGGCTATTTAATACAAGCCATAAATTAAAGACTAATGGTTGCATAATATAAAATAAAAACTTATGGCATTCTTTGCTTACCCCTATCATCATGCGATGTTTGACCATCACTATCGCCTCCATCTCCACCATCCTCACTACTACTTGCTTGATCATCGGAAGAGGAAGACCTAGTGAAGACAGGTTGCTTACCTAGATCGCTTAGTGTAGCTGTGGAAGTACCGGATGAACATGAGATAGCTTGCTATAACTTCGTAAAAAATAATTTAACCTTATCAAGATTTTTGTCAACTTTAGTGATATGGGATTGAAGAATTTGTTGGTTACGGCATATCATAGAAACTGACTCATGTGGAGGAAGGCATGGATTAGGAATCAAAATTTCGTCTTGTTAATGACTAATTGATCTTTGGCGAGATGAACCATGAGTGCTTCGCCACATTGTTGTGGTTGATCTTGATATAATTGTCTTTGAGTCCATTCTTCGAAAGTAATGATAGGAGGTGGTCGAGCAACCGGTAGCTTCATTAACGCTAAAGTATGAGAGTTTAAATAACCAACGGTAGAAACCGACGAGTCAGGTTCCTGAATCTCACATGCTTTTAGCAGTCGCATAATATACTCACTATAGTAAATGATAGTCATTCGACCATTGTTGAAGCTTAAGAATTCATCAAGAATTAATCGCAGTCAATTGACTTTAATGTTTCCAAAGATAGCGTACAAGGATTTAAAGTTATGTCCATAAACAAGTTCATAACTCCCAGTTCATAGAGTTACGGTTTTCATTAACGCACGGTGTATAATTCGCTTTTCGGCTTAAGGACATGGACTTGAGTTGGTGCATGTCGTCTTCTAAAAATAAATGACTTATATGGTCACGAACGGCAATATCACAATCAACATTGCTCAATTCTATACCATCATTTTGAAATCTTAAGATGTGAGACATTCGATCTAAGGAGAAAAAGATGGGTTTTCCACAAATTAGATTATATACACAATCTTCTTGGTTTTGAACGTATTGGTGACCCAAGTTAAGATTAGCAAAGAATATTTTGACCATAATTTGATTAATTTTTTGCTTATTGTCGTCAATATTGAATAAAGATTCCAAATTGCTCCTACGAGCCAATTCTTGTATATGGTATGGAGAAAAATCAGCAAACTTTTCAAACGAACCTTCAAAGATGTGAGAATCTTGCATTCTCCTCCATCTCCAATTGCGGTATCATCGAATAGCCATTGTTGGATTTGCTCGTTTGAAGTAGGTTGAGAGGATCAAGATGCTTGTCTTTTCTCTTAGGAGCCATTAATTTGATTGTTTGGAGGTTAAAAAAATTGAGTTTTTAAAGAGTTGGGGTTTTGTAGAAGTTGAAAATCTGAAATGAGTGAGTAGAGAGAAGAGGAAGGTGATGGTTAAAAGGTGAAAAGTGAGTGGGTAGGAGCAGTAATTTTGCTTAGATTCACGAATCAGTGGACTAAATTAGTGGTTCAGTCGAGTGAATTTGAAATTTGAAATTTTCGACCTTCTAGTTCAGTCAACTAAATGCCTGATTCAGTTGACTTAATCTGGGATATTTTTTTTTAGCTTCTGGTCCAATCGACTAAGCCACTGTGGTAGTCGGCTGACCATGCATTTTTATTTTTTTACCTTCTGTGTCAGTAGACTGGCCTCCTGGTCCTATCGACTGACCTAGATGAATTTTTACAATCAATTTTTCTTGAGTAAATTTTTATATATTTTCATACTTATGAACATCGTACGTTTATTTTTGACTATTATAACTAGTATAAGTGCTGATAATATGAGGAAGAAGAAATGGATTATTCCGAAAACAAATTGTACATACTTTAGTAGAATTATTCGAAAGAAATAAACAACCAATAACAACTACTTTTATTTTGAAGGGCTAGGAGTTTTGTAGCCCTGTAGTTGTTTGTGACGAACATTCGATGCTTCATTTCGATCCTATGAATTTGATGAGACCGGTAGTTGCGGCGGAGATGAAGAAGGTCGTCGAATAGGGGAAACAGCATGTTCGTCTATTGGATGTGATGAAGCACCAAAAAACTTCATAGCAGTGTGTTCGATAATTCCTAGACGTCTTGAGTTGATCTTTTGCTCGTAATATATTTCACATTGAAGCATCAGTGATTCTTGTTGATAGTGATGCAAATCATCTATTTTTTGTTTAGTGTTTGGAGATACGTCAATCATCTTCTTCCCTTTCTTTTTCTTCGAAGTATATCTGGTATGATCATGATAGGTAGAAGATGGTGTAGTATAATGGACAGGAGTTTATGGAGAATCGGTAGAGGCTAGAATTCAATGGAATCAGTTGATGAAGAAGTTGACTTCTTGAAAGTTAGTTTGTATTTCAGTTTGATTGTGTGAATAACATAGAATAGACATATCTATTTATAGCCTAATGTTGAGAAAAAGAAGGTTGAAGTGAATGTCTTGTCTTGAATTTAGCTATATAAAAGGGTTGTTAGTTAGGAAAAATGTGATATTTCATTGGTTTTCTGTTATTTGATTTATCTTATGTAAATGTAATATGCATAAAAGCAGTAAACTTTATTTATAAAGATAAGTGTTATACATAATTTAGTGTATAGTTGTCACCATATAATAAAGTCCCTGACCTAGACTGTAATAGAAATAATCAATAGTCAGGTGGTTAAGACATCTGGGTTATTCACAGCAGGTCATAGGTTCAAGTCTCAACATGGTTAGAAATATGAATTTTTGTAAAAAAAATTAATTTTGAGATTTTAATCAAAATTTCGTATTTTGTTATTTATATATCTTTAATTGACATTATACCAAGTTCTCAATGTAATTTTATAAAAGTATTTTCTAACAATGGTTTAGCAAAAATATCAGCTAATTGATTTTCTGATGGAACGTGGTCTAAATTTATCACTACTTTTTCTATATTATCGCGTAGAAAGTGATGTCTAATATCTATGTGTTTAGTTCTTGAGTGGTTTACTGGATTTTTGAATAGATTTATTGCCCCAGAATTATCGCAGTAAACTGTTGATTTTGATAGATTGACACCGAAATCTTTAAGTGTCTGTTGCATACAAATTACTTGTGCACAAGCTAGTGCCGTAGAAATATATTCTGCTTCACAAGTTGATAGTGAGACACAGTTTTGTTTCTTGCTAAACCATGATATTAACGATTTACTAATAGAGTGGCACGTACCGCTTGTACTTTTTCTATCTATTCGTGATCCTCTGAAATCAGCATCGCTGTATGATACTAACTCGAACGAGCACTCTTTTGGATAGAAAAGTCCGAAATCTATAATTTTACTAAGTAATGTAGTATTCGTTCTTACGGCTCGTAAACGTAATTCTTTCGGGTCAGCTTGAAATCGTGCACATAGACACACACTCATCATGATATCTGGTCTACTTGCTGTTAGATAAAGTAGTGATCCTATCATACTACGATATAGTTTTTGGTCTACACTCTTGCTATTTTCATCTTTATCAAGATATGTTGTAATGCTCATAGTGTTGGTTTGGCAGAAGTGTTTTCCATTCTGAAATGTTTGATAAGATTATTACAATATTTTGCTTGATTAATAAATATTCCATTTGAAACTTGTTTTATTTGAAGACCTAGGAAATACGATAATTCTCCCATATGGGACATTTCAAATTCTCTAGTCATTATTTTAGAAAATTCTTTACATAATTCATTATTAGTTAAGCCAAATATAATGTCGTCTACATATATTCGAACTATCAAAATATCATTTTTAGAATGGTTTATAAATAAAGTTTGATCTACTTTTCCTATTTCAAATCCCGAGTCAACTAAATAGCTTTTAAGGCGTTCTACCAAGCACGTGATGCTTGTTTTAAACCATATAAAGATTTCTTAAGTTTATAGACATGATCTGGGTATATCTCATGAATAAATAAAGGAGCTTGTTCAACATAAACATTTTCTTTAATATAACCATTTAAAAATGCACTTTTAATATCCATTTGATAGAGTTTAAAGTTATTAAAACATGCGTACGCCAATAAGATTCGTATTGCTTCTAGTCTAGCGACTGGAGAAAATGTTTCTTCGTAGTCTATTCCTTCTTCCCGATTATATCTTTGTGCTACTAGTCTCGCTTTGTTTCTAGTTATATTTCTTAATTCGTCTACTTTATTTTTATAAACCCATTTAGTTCCAATAGCAGTCTAATCGGTCGGTCTGGGTACTAGTTCCCAAAATTCATTTCGTTCAAACTGATTTAGTTCTTCTTGCATAGCAATAATCCAAATTTCATCGGATGATGCTTCCTTAGTATTTTTAGGTGCTATAGTAGAGAGAAAAGCTGCATTACCCATTAAATTTAGTTGATTCCTAGTTTGAACATTTGAATTTATTTCGCCAGTTATATTTTCTGTAGGATGATTTCGCAAAAATTACTCTTGGAGATATTATTGTATTAGTAATATTTCTATTTTCTAAATTATTAACAATGTTTTCATCTTCTCTAGAGTTATAAAAATATCTTCATCATCTCTTGAATTGTTTATTATTATATTCATTTTATTTTTAAGAAAATCATCATCATTATTTGTCTTTGAAATAAGTTTAGAGTTCTCATCAAATGTTATATGAAGTGACTCTTCGATAGTATTAGTTCGTTTATTAAAAATTCGATAAGCTTTGCTTCGATTCGAATATCCAAGGAATATACCTTCGTCGCATTTTGAATCAAATTTGCCAAGCTGATCTTTGGTGTTTAATATAAAACATTTTGAATCAAATATTTTAAAATAAGATATGTTAGGTTTCTACCGTTAAAAAGTTCATAAGGTGTATTCTTGGAGAGAGGTCTAATAGAAACACGATTCAATATATAACAAGAAGTTGCAATAGCTTTTGCCCACAAATGTTTTGGTAACGTGCTTTCATTTAGTAAAGTTCTTTCACATTCTTGTAGAGTTCAATTCTTTCATTCGATAACTCCATTTTGTTGTGGAATTCTAGGAAACGAAAAATTATGAAATATTCCTTTCTTTTTACAATAATTATCAAACTGTTCGTTTCAAATTCACCTCCGTGATCACTTCTAATATTTTTAATTTTAGTATCTTTTAAATTTTGAATTCGTTTAACAAATGTTTTGGAATTTTCAAAAGTATCACTTTTATTTTTCATAAAAATAGTCCATGTATATCTAGAAAAATCATCAACTATTACAAATATGTACTTATTGTGATTATATGGATTGAATTTAGGTAGGTCCAAATAAATCCATATGAAGTAATTCAAGCGGTTGTAATGTCGAAATGACTTTCTTAGATTTAAACGAGGATTTAGTTAATTTACCTAATTGACACGAGTCACATAAATTATTAACTTTAAAATTCATCTTTGGTAATTCTTTTACGAGATTATTTTTAGAAATTTTATTTATATTTTTGAAATTGATACGACAGAATTGTTTGTGCCATATCCAGGGATTATTTTCATTGGCTATTAAAAACATGTCAGAGTCATGATTAACTTTCATATTCAAAACGTAAATGTTTTCATCTCTATTTCCTTCGAAAAAAGATTTTGATTTTGATCAAAAATACTACATTTATTTTCAGAGAAGGATATTTTAAAACCTTTATCGCATAATTGACTTATACTTAATAGATTATGTTTTAGATTCTTAACTAATAAAACGTTTGTAATAAGAGATAAATTAGATGTACCGTAATTGCTCACATCTCCTTTGCTGATGATATATCCCTTGGAATCATCTCCAAAAATGACAGAACCTCCATCTGAGTATGTAATATTTATCAGCATATCTTTGTCTCCTGTTATGTGTTTTGAGCAACCACTGTCGAGTATCCATTTCCCTCTTTTCTCAAGTGGGACCTCATTATCTTTGGCCATAAAGCATACGTTGGCTTTTTCATTATCACTGTCACTCTCACTTGCAGAAGAAGAGGAGGAATCTGAATCATCCCATGTAACTGAAAAGGCTTTTCTTCTGAATTTGTCCTTTCTTTTATTTTGATATTATTTCTTTTGATATGGATAGTCCTTCTGTATATGCCTCTTTTTGTGACAGTTGAAGCACTCCATAACTGATGAAGGCGGTGTTTTATTGTTGTTTGAGCTTCTTTTGCCATTATTTCTATTTCCTGTTCTGTACTTCAAGAATTTCTTAAAGTTTTTGGCAATAAAGGCTAGGTTGTCTTTTTCTGAATCTGATTCTTCTTGTTCTGCTTGGAATGCTATATCCTTTTTATCTTGAGCTTGAACTTGTTATGCCTGCAAATTTACTTCATAGGACATTAGATTTCCTATTAACTTTTTCGGAGTTATTTTGGAAATATCGTTCGCTTGTTCAATAGCGAGAACTTTTCTTTTCCATTCTTCCATTAAAAAGTTAAGGATTTTGGATGTAATAACAAGATCTGAATATTTTTCTCCTAATCCTACTAATGAATGGTAGATATCCTAAAATTTTGAATGCATATCATTTATAGATTCATTTTATTTCATCATAAAGTTTTGAAACTGACTTTTAAGCATGGATATTTGCTTTGTTTGACCTTGTTAGTTCCTTCGTTTGTAACTTTGAGTGTACGCCATATTTCATATGCGGTATTGCACAAGTTAACCAGGTTAAACTCATTCTTATCTAAGGCATAAAAAACATATTCATGGCTTTTGCATTATATGTGGAATCTAGTTTCTGTGTACTTGACCAAGTAGAATAATCTTCAGTAGGAATAATATATTCTGCCTGAGTTATATTCCATGAATCAAAACCATTTGTTTGCACATATATTCTTATTCTTATGGCCCAATAGTTATAATTCTTGCCATTAAATAGTGGTGGACGTGTAATGGATTGTCCTTCAATGAAGCTAATGTTAATGCTAGTGTTAGTTTCCATATTATTAGATTATCAAATAACTATGTTACGGTTATATGATGACCTTGCTCAAATACCGAATGAAAGTCGATATGCTCTGATACAAAATGAAAGTGTACGCTATGGATCGTATAATATGGATATGTGATAATATAGAGTATAATGATGATGATAATACAGTAAATAGCGTGGAATATAAAAGCAATATAATAAAATGGCACCATAGATTTTTATACTGGTTCGGAGAACCATCCTACATCCAGTCCCAGACTCCTTCTGGGATTTCACTAAAACAACAACCCTCACTTAACCTGGAGGAACAGGTCTATACAATCCCTGAGCAGTCGAACAGGGACCTAAGCTACATAACAGGATTTCAGCTCAGTAGCCGAAGAGGACTTCACACGTCTGAGCAGCAGAGTAGGACTTCAACAAGTACAAAAGATTGTTTTGACTTTGTGTGTTCTAATAACACGGATTTTTCACTTGTAGTACACCCTTCCTATAATCTTTTTCTCGATTATAAATATATATATTTGAAGTTTATGAAGAATAAAAAGGTATAATATTGCTTTAATTACAGAATAATTGAAAGTATAATTGCAAATAGATTCAAGAGAGTTAGATAAAAAAATTCGGTAATTTGAAATCAAGTTAGAGTATGTATTTATAGAGGTTAGAAAGCATCGACTGTTGATGAAGAGTTTCGATTGAAGTGTTGTGTCCAAATCTTTTCGTAGAGGTTCGTAACTCTTCACGAGTAGTCGTGTCTTTTCAAAAAAATAGCTGTTGTAGAAATTCGGTCAATTGAACCTTTGGTCAGTCGACTGAATATCCAAATGAATTTTTAAATATATATTTGTATATCTGTGCACCTGTGCATGTTGCACAGAAATTTCTAGGTTAGTCGACTGAACCTCTGGGTTAGTCGACTGACCCGACAATGTCTATGCAATTTGCACAATTTACACAGGTATAATAACATATACATGTGTGTGTGTGTATATATTATATAATGATTCTAAGTTTAAACACTTTTAAAATATATATATTTTATATGCTTATATATGTATAAATTATTTGGAAATAAAACAATTTAATATATAAGCTAATATATACGTAAACGAGGAGAGATTTTAACAAAATTGACCTAAGACTCAAAAATAAGAATAATATAATTGATGCATCGATTTTAAAGTCTTGTCTCCTTGTAGTATATATTCTTTTTTTTTGTAGCAGTCATCAAATCTGTATGTCATGGTGATAGCTTTGTGTCATGAATCAAAACCAATTCTCAACACAATGCACCTGTATCAACTAGTACCCTAACTGGTAAACTATGAATCAAAAGCGAACCTTCCATCACAGTCTTTTCCATCTCAGCAGTGGTTGGTTTAGAAGATGAAGGTTCTAAGGTAAAAACTTTTTCCTTGTCTGCTCTACCCGGTTCTGGACACTGATTCTTGTAATGCCCAATCTAGTCACAATTGAAGCACTTCACTCCTTTCTTATCCACAACCTTCTTCTCTTATTCCAGTTCGACATTTATGAGCAGAATGTCCTTTCTTGTCGCACTTGTTGCAAACTACGTCGACCTTCCCTTTCTTGGTAGCTCCTCCATTTTGAGCTACTTTCTTCTTAAATAATTTCCTCTTCTTGCCATGAGAATCTTGGGTTTCAACCTGTTTCTCTTTCCTAAAAGTAGAGAGCATCTCTTCATTCCTAATTTTCTTCTCCACAACAACTGTACTTAGAGCATAGAGACGTGGCATAGTCGCCCTAACAATCTCAGGTTTCAACCCTCTAATAAACTTCTCATTTCTTTTGATAATGGTGTCAACGGTAGCATATCCGTATCTGGATAACTCATCAAACTTTGTAGCAAACTCAATCACTGACATCTCACCTTGAACCAAGTCCATGAAATTTCTTAGCAATACCGACTTGGCAACTTCAGATAAGAACCTCTCTTTGAATGTCCTTCGTAACTCTGCCCAAGTCAACTCTTCCTCGGAAATTCCTACGGTTATAACATTCCACCAATAAAGTGCCGCTCCCTGCAACTATCTACAAGCAAGTATTCTCTTCTGCTCATCATCTAACCCCAGGTCAATGAAAATTCTTTTACAGTGTAATAACCAGTTTTCTAGTTCAACAACATCCTTTGTTCTTAAAAATGGCTTCCCACCAAGACTAGTGTAATCCCTACTCAACTTGGAATAATTATTGCCAACTGGGGCCATTGGATTAGCTCCTCCAACATTCACGACATTTCCCCCAACTATTCCTATAGTTGTTCCAGCTTGCATCAGATTGATAAAGAACTGATACATCATCCTCATATCTACTGGCGAGGTTCCAGCTCCTACATTGGCATTTGCATTTGGATAAGCATTGGCCCGTCGACCCGGATTCCTACTGGTATTGGGTCGAGCATTTCCATTAGTTGTGGTGCTTCCTTTCCTAGATATCCTCTTCCATTTCCTACCTCTATATGTACATTTCTCGTATATACAAACGAGCATTAGTAGGATACAAAAGAACGGTCTAAGAAAGAAGGGAACACAGACTAATACACACACACACACACACACACACACACACATAATAAATGCAAGTATGTTACTATAGCGTTAACCGAAACCCCAGTCTCATTTTCTGATTCAATGGGTTATGTTTTGAAAATCTTTTTGGTTCAAATTTATCTTAAATTTACATAAACTTATGCTTGGATATTAACTTATAACACCCCCAATTTGGAGGCCCAAAAGTAATCGTTATAGATGCTGCAATCATCTATAGTTATTATTTTTCGGTGACCAAATGTGGTAATGTTAGATACATTGATATGCCAGAAATACATGGATATGAAAAAAAATTAACTCAATTTTAGAACGAATTTCTCATTCCATTTCAAATCGCATTTCAGATTCATTATATAATCCCAATTCGTAAACCACGTTCAGAGAAATATATTTATTATAAATTACGCCAAGAGTGACATATAAAGATGCCACCTTAGTGGATTAGAGTCTAAATATATATAGGAAATAAGTAAATTTGCCATTACAACCAATTACACAAGGAATCAAACAGAAAGAACTCTTAACAGCTAGCTTACCTCTTGCATGTCTCTGGAAGCTGATTCGCCTTATGGAGAACCTGAAAATCTTAACTCTCAAATTACTCAAAATTAATTGAGCACTCGAGAGTTTTAGGGGAAAACATAAACTTCGAGTCAGATAAAAAGTCTGGTATGGATAATAACCTACCATCTCGAACCATGTAGATATCTAGTGAGCCATGCCGCTTAGCGGAACGGGTTTTCTCTTCACTAGTTTCTTAACCCATTTTTTAATAACCATATACCGTGCGCCTGCATCCACAATGGTTAAGACATAACATAATAAAATGTATCATGCTAATATGAAAACATGCAATATGCTTTGCATTTCCCATCCCCTTCACCTGACTATCTGTCTCAAGTTATAATTCCTAGGGGCCACTATTAACCTATTAGTTTTCATAGGCTATCTAATATCATGTTCCAAGCCTACAGACTATCTGTTCGGTTTCATATTTTTTATGGGATCACTAAGAACCTATTGGTTTCTATCAATAACATCATCCAATCATAGTTTCCATGGAGTCACTATGAACCTCTTGGATTCTCCAATAACATCTCTCATGTCATAGTTTTCGTGGGCTGACTATGAACCTATTGATCCCTATCAACAACCTGTGCTAGACATTGTTTTCATGGGATTATTAAGAACCTATTGGCCCGTGCCAATAATAATTTCCATAACATAGTTTTTATGGGCTTACTGAGAACCTGCCTAAACCAATAATTTTTTGATCAGTCTTGGGCATCCTATATTCCGGTTTTTCTTACCTTCTGGATGCAATTTTACTCACACAGGAGTTAATTCAATATATATTCACTACCAGGTCAACCTAGCCTATTATTCTACCCTTAACACCCTACAATGCAGTTATTAGTTAATAATGAAGTGAATATGATTACACAAGCATACATGATAACTGATCAAATAACATAGTAATATAAACATCCATGGTTTAATTCCTTGTAATCATTTTCTGATCAAAAGTATGGTTAATACCCTTAACCCACTATCTTTAGCAAGGAAATCTTCCTCTAAAATTTCAAAGTTAAATGCCATTTCAAAACTCTTTTACATTGCCATGTATTTACTTTAAAAATGAGACTGGTTCTCTACTTTGAAAACTATGGCTTTTGACTTTCTCCTTCGAATCATTGTGACATCGTGTTAGCCTCCATCACTCTCCCTATCGACATCATAGAGCAAATAAGACCTCCGTCCTCTTCCATTTGACTAATGGGTTCGAAACAAGCTGCTATGCCCCTTTTGCCACTCTACTCTAGAGGCAAGACCTTTCGAAATCATTGCTTAAGCAATGCAGAAGGCCCCTTCCAATACTTCTTTGAAACCATGCAGAAGGACCTTATCGACCCTTCCACCTCTGTAATTAAACATGCATGCAGAAGGACCCTTTCGACACTATCAACTTGTGCAGAAGGTACCTTCCGTAATAGTTGGACTTGCTCAACTATAAAGGTGCAGAAAGTATGCCGTTGACACCATTGATTGGTGCAACACACCCCTTTCATCTTCATTGATTAACATACTTACGAAGCATATAAGAGCGGAAGGAACCCCTTTGACACTATTGATTAGTGTGGAAGTGTAGGATCGATTTCACCCTAGAGGGGGGGGGGGTGAATAGGGTGATAGTGTTAATTATAAAAATTAATCCCGAAAGCTTATATACAAATATTAACACAGATCAAATAATATTACCAGCACAGAAATAAATAGCAGAATAATAAAATGCAGAACAGAACAATACATAATTTACCCAGCTTCGACAAAACCCTGCCTACGTGCTGCCCCCAAGGTTTCTACTAGAAATTAGATAGTCCCTCGCTTACACACGTAAACTCGCTATACCTGCTATTGACTAATCTAACTCTACGCTCAAAACCTTGCCACAACTCAACCACCGAGTTGCGAATTCTCAAGCTACGCCACGTAGCTTGTCCCCTAGTCACACGACTAGAAATTTAAAACGGTTTAAAAAAATGAAAATACAAATTTAAAAACAATGTAAATAAAAATAACCCTAATTCTAAAATAAAAACCCTTATTATAAATTTTAAAAACCCCAAACTAAATTAAGGCCGGCCCAATTATTCTTTCTCTATGTTTTTATCGGCCCTGTTCCTTTGTTTGTGATGGCGGCTCTTATTTCTTCGTTCGTTCTTCTACGCAACTGAATTAGGGCTTGCGTCTTCGTTCTTCGATCTGAAAATTAGGTCTCGTGCTCGATCCTCTTTTCTCTGGAAATTGGCGGCTTTCTCTTAGCTCTGAGGTCTAGGGCTATTTTGAAGCTCCGATTTTAAGTTGATCGAATCAGTGATTAATTGCAAGTCGTCTTGTTCGATCGAATCCTTGTTGCTTACTTCGGTTGCTTCGATGAGTTCGTTTTTTGCTTTGGGTAAGATTTTTAGCTCTGTTCCTTTTTGATTTTCGTATTCGAACTCATGTCATTATGCCGATGATGATTGGGGCATTTTATATAGGATTCAAAACCCTATTTTTGCGTTCGTATAAATTTTGTTTGAATTCGTCTTCACTGTGCTTTGGCCGCTCGATTTTGTTTTGATGCTTGGGATTTGTTCTGACTTTGTCACTTTCATATTTTTCACATTCCTTGGTTGACGCGGCTTTTGAATCAATTTCGTGATGACCACGGTTTTCGTTCCTTTTTCTGTTGACTTGTTAAAAACACGGCTTTGATACATTTAGCTTTGTATCTTCAGTTTGGATATTGATGATTCCCTCTGATGCTTTGACTTTGGTCACTTTGATTTCATATAACTTGTAGCTTGCTGTACTTTCCTGTAGCTCCATCTGTTGCACTATTTGATGATTCATTGGTGTATGTTGCATTTTCTTGAGTTTGTATAATGTTGTACTTGTTTCACTGACCACCTGTATCATGCTTGGCTTTGTGTAGTTGATGTTGTACACTATCTTGTGCATTGCCCCATTCACTGTTGCTGTGCAGTTTTGTGCTTTGAGTCAGTTTCATTGTTGCTGTGTTATCATCATGTTGGTTTGACTTGAACTCGATTCACTTGAACTGTCATTTGGGTTTCACTGTGACCTGTTGCACTCGATCATATTGTCTTGGCTTGTATTTGCTTTGAGATGCTTACAGGCTTAGTCTATACTCTGTTGCATTTTAGTTGCTTCCCTGACCTTGTAGTTGTACACTTTGATTCCATATTGACTTGTAGTCAAGTCTGCATTGCTGTCACATGAATTAAGCTTATTGTATATCATTATTTTGAACTGTTGCATTTGTCTTTGCTTGAGTCTTGATGCAATTGTGATATTTGACAGCTCTGGCTCGATGTTGTTACTGCATTCATGACCACTGTCTTGCATGATTTTGATAAAGTGTGACTGATGCTGCACTTGGTCTTTGTTCTCCAGCATGTAGTTGGTAGTTTGCATTCTCTTATGGTTTCACACATGTGAGTTGATCATGTTGCATTGAGTACACGTGTTCATTGTGATGACTGTGATGACATTCATGATGCAGTGACATGTTTTCCTGTATTCATGTTCTTGCAGTCTTCATTTTCGGCCTATAGTATTCATAATGCATTTGTATGTTGTCACTGTACCACTGGTGCAATCTTGGAGTCTAAGCTTTGCATTCTTTTTTGTAGCCTTGTGTTGAATCCAGTTTTAAAAACTCGGGTTTGACCTTGTGCTCGTGTCGTGATATATTGCATGTGAGTTGAACCCGACTTTTTATTTGGGTTTGACCTGTGCTCACCTGTCCCTATAAATCAATCAAGTGTATATATCGGCGTGCACGGCCTTGTGGCATATACAGTAATACACTATATATGTCACATGTTGTTCGTGTATGATGAATTCAAATTTAAATTATGACGAACAACCCAAATAACTGAGGCAAATCATATTTACAAAATTATCTTTTATTTTTGAACTGCAAAAATATTTCTTTTTCAATTTTACTGCGTTAGTTTATATTTTTGCAGATTGCTCAGATGCTGGATTCAAACTGGAATGCAGTTGAAGATAGAAATATGAGTGTGAGTGATATGTAGTGAGGTGAATTGTAAATATGAAATGTGATGTAATGAATTGTAAATATGAAATGTGATGTAATTGTAATCAAAGTTGTATAGTTATAGTGAGAGCTTGAAATTGTACTATTCAAAATTGTAATAAATATTTGTTTGAATAAAATATTAGTTTGAATTCAAATTCCGTGTTATTTATTTTATTCAGCAAATATTTATTTAATCTGTGAAAAATAAAATAGTATATTAACAAATACATTAACGAATGTATATATGTTTATTATCATCAAACAAAAATCATATAAGCGCATATTCAACAGGAAGGACCCTTCTTCCTTCATTCTAGTATATGTTAACTACAGCGACACCCCTATACCATTAGTATTCAAAGAGAAACGACATCGTATGTTTTCGATGGCATCAATGCTTTTGAAGGCATCGATGCTTTCAAAGTCAAGTGGCATTGCTGTAATTATTATAAGAACTGATTTTAACTAAGTAAAGCAATTTCTTTTTACCTAAACCTTTATGTTGTAAATTTTCTATTGGATAACGAAACCTTTTTAAAATTCTTTCCAGAATTTCCTACCACCTGTAATCCCCAATACTCCAATATTGAATAAAATTTATTATCTAACCCCTTGTATTTACTTAATAATTAAATACAAATGTTCCTAATTAAATCCAAAACTCAACCAAATTTCTTGAGATTTTTTTTAGAAATTCACATAAATTCCAAAATGATAATATCTTTGTCGTATAAAATTTTCAGCCCAAAAATAGTTAATTAATTCCTTAAAATAATTATAACTTGAAATATCTATTTGTTTTACTCAAAAATTCATAATAAATCATTCACAGCTTGGAATATTATTAAAATTTAAACCCTTCTCCACAATAATGTTTTACCTAACATATTCAAAAATCATGGCATTTGGAAATCATTTTGCACTATTTTAACCTTAAAACCGAACTACATTGTTCCACAAAATCCTTAATTAAATTATAACAGGGAATTTAAATCAAAACATATCATCATTCATCCAATCATATAGTCTTAAATCTCTAACCCAAATTTAAACATTCATGACGACTTATATGAGATGGTTAGATCATTATTCACTTTGTTTGGATAAGGAACTTGAGATTTGTTATACACATTAATCTTTCTAGCTTGAATCTTAGCCTCTAATTGATTTTTGATTGTTGCTCAAATTCCTAAAACCAAAATCTATAGGTATGGGAGTTTTCACTCAATATACTAGCATGATAGAATTTTGACATAGCTTTAAACATTAAAAATGGTTTGAATCACAAGTGTAGGAAAGACTTTTAAATTTGAATTTGGGAACGAAAATTTCATGCATTCAATTTTGAAAATAGGAATTTCCCAAAGAAAATTGATCTCATAGAAATTTTGAAAGATTTTGCGCATAGGAATTTTGAAAGAACAGAGACTTCAAAAAAGTTTCATATATAAGTATCAGATCTATGTTCACTTATGTTTCATAGAGCATGCCATCAAGTTTTGAAAAATTTTGGTATACGTGATGCTTTAGAAAATGTACAGGTATTATGTATATATGATTTCAGTCAAATATGGTTTAAGCAACTGTGAGTTTCGACTATGTTTGGTTTTGAAAATATAATAGCTCTAGGCATGTGTATCCTCGATTTAAACATGAAGCGCTTTAGGTGGTTGATAGTTTTAAAAGGGTTCGTGATTTATATTAGAATCGAGAAATATATATCGGATTTCACTAACAGTTGTAAGTATGATTTCATAGGCGATAGTGTTAATGGTATAAAGATTTATATATTCTCTATTTTTCAAATGCATATGTTTTAAAGAATAAGTAATGTTGTATGTGATTCTAAGTGTAACAAATTTCAGAAAATATAATGGGTTTTGTAAATACAAACTTTTGAACACATATCAGCTTCATATCTCTGCTACTAATGAAGAAAATTCGTTGAACTAATTTACTCGGTGTCTTTTTGAAATTCCAGAAATGCCCTTGCTTTTCGTTTACAAATTTGCGCTCAAACAAAATACCAACGTATACAATAACACAAACAGCCCGTGTGTGAAGCACGGACCCATGCTAGTATATATACATATATACATACACACACACACACACACACACACACACACACACACACACACACACACATATATATACATATGTTTTATATATAAGCAGTGAGTTTTAAAAATTGGGGACTTTGAAATATGTAGTCTCTCATGTATATAAAGATTTTCACTTTGATTTGATTTTATTAACAGATTTTTGTCTAAATTTTCAGATACGTGCTAAGCACATGTCAGGTTTTACAATAATGAAATTTCATGTGTATGGTCTTGAAAATATAAAGTTTCTGAACGGTTTCTGGAAATATCAAGGTTCAAAAATATGTTGCCCCATGAATCTGAAGGGTTTTAAGTATACCATGTTTTCAAAATTGCATATGGCCAATTTTGGAGATGAATAATTTTGAAATGGAAAAAAGATTTATGTACCTATGATAGTGAAGATGTCTTGTACAAATTATTTCCATCTTAAGCACATACATGATCTAATACCGGTTTAAGTATATTGGTTTTTATGTATGACTATATGTTTACTTGGATTTCAAGATTTCAAGAGCATAAGAGCTACAAACACATATTAGCTACATATCCATAAGCACTGGGTTTTGACTTCAAATATATGCATGAGTTTTAAGTGTATGCAAGGCCTTAATTTAACAGCCTTTTCAAATATCCATGTTTTTAAATCCATAATGGTTCTTTGCATTTTGAAATTTGAATGTTTAGTTTTTACATGTCGTAATTCCAAATGCATATTCCTCGAATTTGTAGCCGCTTGCATATCAAAGTTTCTAATAAGAATACATTTAATGTATATCAATTCGAATGAACTTTAGATATTAGTATTGGATTTATCTATATATACATTTGTTTTGCATACATGATATTGAAGGCATGTGAATCTAATTTATAAAAAAACGGATTCAAATCTAATTTATATGTATCATTGTCAGAGATACATTTGTATATACCAGTTCCAAATGCGCAGAAACTCGAATATGAGTATATATTTAGCTTTCAGAAGTATGAAGTATATACTGGATTTCAAATTTGTGATTTTGAGAAACATGGTTTGAAGAATATTTGGATTTCATGTACAAAGGCCCTTTGATAAAATTTTATACCCGCCGTAGAAAGAAGCTTTAAAATATATAAATTTTCAAGTATGCATATAAAAGATTTGATACACACACACACACACACACACACACACACACTATATATAACTACTTTAGTGGCAGCTTGAAGATCTTAAAACCCAAGGGCTCACTAAATGGAAGTCTAAATAAGAAATTAGGAACCTAATTACCATTCGATTTTTGTTTTTATTATTAGAGTCTTTTAATTTTTATTTAGATTCATGTAGTCTCTCCGTCTCAATGATAGATTTTTACCAGTCATGGCAAAGATCCATATCGAAATTATATTTTTTAGATCTGTTTCTTTCTTCATGTTTTATTAACATATTCATCCATTCTTTATGGAATTGTTCTAGGAATCTTGGCTTAAATTTATGTTTTTAATTTTTGTTCGCGTAAGGTAATGAAATATATCTATTTCATTTATTATTTTGTATAAATTTAAGCTAGAACCTTATATGTCTATTAGTTCTGTTACATATTTATTTTTAAATATGTTTGCATTAGTATATTGGTCTTTTTGACTTAAGTCCATATTTTTTAGAATAAAAAGTAATTTTGTGAGAAACTCTTCTTCTAAATGATTTTGTAGAAATTCCATTAAAAGGTTTGTAATTTTTATTGGTTTTTAGAAAATATGAAGTGAAAAACAGACATGAATCTCAGAGTACTTAGTGAAAGCAGACTATATGATGGTTTTTATTTATTATCTTATCATCCTAATACTTTCTCAATCTTAGATGTTTTTTCTTTCTTAAACTATTAGAATTCTTTTTGTAACAAATCCTCGCCTTGTTACTCTAAGAGTTACTTCCCCTAAAACGTCTAATGCCTTCATGGCTAAGGCTAAAACGGGTACTTCACTCTTTCGAATGAGCTTACGTCTGTTGGATTGGTTACATTAAGAACAAGAATAGATCATTAAATACAAAACATCTCATCATCATCATCAATAATCATTCCAGGAAGATAATAAATAGTAACCACACCTGAGTTGCTTCACTTTTCGTCTTCGATCCGAGTCTTAAGTATTTAGCTCATATTTATGGAGTTCGCCATTAGAAAAGAAAATGAAAACATGAAGATTTTATTGCTTTTTAATAACTTAATACAAATTTGCAGCAAAAGATTCTTTATCCCTTTCCCACAAACTATGCCATATATATAGGCAATACAACCGGGAAATAAACATACAGCTGTCAGCAAAAACCGGCAGCTTTTACAAGGCACTAAAATATAAAGAGAACGTGGAAAAGAAGATTATCCACTATATTATTTTACAATACTTTATGCTAAGTGGGAAATGATTATTCCCTTTATTCTTCCACCAGCAGTCCTTTGTGCCACATCATTTTTCCTTATGTCATTTCTCCTTTCCACCTTTGTACATTTGAGCAGATAAATTAGTATTGTGTTATGTCATTATCTCGTCTTCATATTTTGTTTTACTACTGCTTGATTCTTCTCTATCTTCTTATAGTTTCTGTTGCAGCTTTCTGTAAATATTTATTGCATTTGGTCTAGGATGGAATATGTCAAAAGGCCTATATCCTGGGCCAAATTCTTCTATTCTTGTGGATATGTAAATATTTGTTACTGGAGATTCGGCATACAAGAAAAACTTTTATTATCAGCTCTGTTCCAGTTTAGGTTTTTGCCAGTCATATAGGCTCTGTATTTCTCATAATGTTGTTGTTCGTTCATTCTGAGGGTAGATTTGTCTAGGAACTCTGTAGGATCTTCCCATTCTGGAAAATCTATGTCAAAATTTTGTGCTTTCACTTTAATAATATGTCTAGCTGGATCTAATATGTCATTGCCAAAATGTGGAGGAACAGTTGTGATGTCAAGATATAAGTTTGTATCTAGAACTTATGTGAAATACTTTGCAGTAGAACCAAGACGTTCTAAGAGCTTTGTGTGATTCCACCCTCCGATGTATATTTCTTTTATGAAGCCGTAGTTTAGCAATATTTTTGGGTCCAAAGTGAACTTATTATGTACCAAGTATTTGTATGGAGAAAGCCTTAGGCTTATAAGTGGCATGGATGCAATTACAGTACACCTGTAATCTGTAGAAAAATCTTGGCAATTTGTGAATTGTTTTGCGCAGGGAATATTTTGGTTTTTTAATATTTCACATGTTATTTTGAATCCAGGGATTCTTTGTGAAGAGTTCTTTGTTAATAGAGAATAAATCTCTTTATACGTAGCAGCATTTTGTTCATTTGTGTTTTGGAGAAACTGAATTTCCCTATTAAAAGTTTTCGGAAAGGATATTACCGGTTTGTTTATTTGTGTGGAAGCAATTTGAGGAATGTGGCCTAATTGGACCATTCTTCCCTTTTGGGCTTCCTTTGTAACTGCCGCAAAAGAAGCTTTGGGCTTCAGACTTATTTCTGTTATATTTGTTGGCACTTCCTTTATTTTTGTTCCTGAGGATATTTCCTGTATTTGTTTTATGCTATTCGAGAATATGTAGTATTTGCCAAGAATTTTTCTATGGTAAGTTATGCAGTTTCATATGTGTAGAAGCCTTTATAATATGGTCTTTCATATTTCGGACTTTGTTCAAGTTCCTTGAGTTTAGGAACCATCTCTTCCCAAAAGAGATATATACCAGCACTAGGTCCGTTGAACAAACAGTACTGGTGAATTTCTTTGTAGTCTCAGAATTTGTAAAACTTTCAACAAGAGTATATAAAATGCTGAGCTTTTGTTTGTTGTCTTGTGGCGCTGTGGATAAGTTCCATATGTTATCTAACATCATTTGTTGTTCGTCTGTAAGTTGAGCATTTGTGACAAAACTGTTCCGTGGATACGTCTTCAGGAATTTCCTGCTATTTGTTGACTGGTTTGTAAGAGACATACATGTATCTTCTTCTCCGTTAACAAAATCACATTCTTTCGTAGAATCAATAAATAATCTTGATAATCTATCAGGTAGTATACTTGAATTTCCTTTAGTGTGTTCATATATGATCTTAGTACCACAATTCAAAATTGTGTTTTTAAACTTTAACCACCTATTGTTTATTATGCTTCTCCTTTTTATTATTTGCATATTTTACTATAGACTCATAATCTGTTCTTATTTTTATTTCTTTTTATGGATATTATAAAAAGTCTAAATCATTCCAAAACAAATATTATGGCTAAAATCTCATAATCTAAAGAAGTCATGTAGCCTTTTTCTTTATATGTTCCTGAAGTATATTTGCATATTTTTTCAGTAGACTTAGAATCATGTATGTTTTTCTTGCTTAATAATATTCCTCCCCATCCTAAAGAGGAACCGTCTGTTTCTATAATTTAGATAATCTGTAACCATTGGTAACGTTAGTGGATTTAGGTTTTTTGCTAGTTCCTTAATTTTTTGGACTTGTTTTATGTCCTCGCTATTGAATTTTCTCTTACCTTTGGGACTTGCTTTTTATACAAATATCCAGTATGTTTGGATAAATTTTGTATAAAGGGTCTTGCATAATTTATAAGTCTAATGAATGGTTGTAATTATTTTAAATTTTCTATTTTACCTGAAAACTCTAGTATTTTTCTGGATATATGGGGCTGGAGTTCTATTTGTCCTTTTTCTATTTTTACTCCTAGGAAATCTATGAAATTCTTGAATAACTCTATTTTCTTTTTAGAAATAATTAGCCCATGTGCTTCAAAGAGCTTAAATATCGTGTATAAGTGTGATATATGTTCCTTTTTTGTTTTCGAAAAAACTAGTGTGTCATCTATATATACACATGTATATTTACTACAATGTTTGAATATGTCATCCATTTTCCTTTGGAATATTTGTGGGGCGTTTTATAATCCAAATGGCATTACAAGCCACCCATAATGTCCTTCTAAACAGGTGAAAGCTGTCCATGGTATAGAGTCTGGATGCATCTTGTCTTGCAAGAATCCAGATTTTAAATCAAATTAAGAATACCAATAATTATTTTGTATTTTGTTAATTAATACATCTTTGTCAGGAATACAGTACCCGTCTTAATTTGTATTATCGTTAAGTCTAGTATAATCCATGACCATCCTGCTTTGTCCTCTCTTTCTTTCAGGTTCTTTTTGTACCATAAAGGCCGAGGTGCTATGTCTAGAATCTGTTTTCCTTATAAGTCATAGGTTACTTAGAATGTCTATATGCATTTTAAATTCATCGATCATCCAGTTATCATATTTGGGTGATCTGGTTTTAATCAAATGCCTGGATTAATTATGTATAGTTTACAATACATAGAATCCTTCCCAGTATTTTAGTGGTTATTCTCTTATTATTTTTGTTTTTTCAAGTCTGCTTATAATTTTGGTTTACATCATTAGTTGTTAAAAGAATATTGCTTATTTTGTTTGGTCGTATCAAATCTATTTCTATATCTTGTTTATCTTCATAGAAATATAATTGTTTTGTTATTACTTTATTAGTTTCTTTTTGTTGGCATTGGCCCGAAATGTCACAAGTACACTCTAATTTGGATTGTTGTGATTTGGATTGTTAGGCTCCCCCGTGCTTCTCAGGCAGAAACTCTGATATAAGAAGTGTTAATGTTGTCTTTTTAGCTATTTGTAAATAGTCTTCATTAAAGGAAAAACTTCCATTGTCACTTAGGAGAAAATCTAATCCAAGGATTAGATTTATATTTCCTAGATTCAATTTGGTAACTCATAATTGTTTTTGGTGACAATGTTGTGACCAATTATCATAAGTAGTATGAAGCCTTAGTTGTACATTAGTAATTATATTTGTTATAATATTAGTTGTGCCATCAAACTGGGTACTTTGTTTTGGTCTATTAGCTTTTGTGATCAGATATTGGGTTATTAGTTCAGAATTTATTGTTGAACTAGTTGCTTCTGTATCTATTAATGCTAATAATTTAATTCCTAATCCTTTAATATTTATTAATGTTAATATTCGAAGTTCTCTTAAACACTCAGGATTGCATATTAAAGGGATTTGTATTATGTTATCTATATTGGTAAGGCTATTTTCTTGTATGTTCTCAATAATATTTTTTCCTTTATTCTGCTTGCCTATTTATGCTATTATTTTTCTTATTTGTTCTATTTCTATTTCAAATTGTTTGTTCTATCTTCTAGAGTTTTTATTCTGTCTTCATTAATTTTGTTTTTATCAGTATATTGCAATTTATGCCGGTAAGGAGTTTCTAGGTTAAAATATGTTTTAGCACATTTATAACATATTTCTATGGTACATCTTATGCATTTGAATCTTTTATCAAAGGCTGCGTACCAAGGGCAAAAGCAGCATTTTGTAACAACGGTTTCCATTTTATATTTGAAATCATGTATACATTCTTCATGGTCTATTAGGTTTAGGAAATGTTCATTTGGGAAGTCCGTATAATCTATTAGTCTTGCTTGTTCATTTTTTAGTTCTTCTATTAGAGAATAATTTGAATTAGAAGTGTCTTTTTGTTCTTCTAGTCCTTCTAATGATACGATGGAATATATAGTAGAGGTTTCAGACATGTCTGAAGCTACTTCAAGTAGATCTTCTTCGACAGAGACAACCAGATTAGATTCTCTAGTATATAAGTTGAGTTTTTAGGGCAAATTGAAGATAAGTGTCCCTTCTCATTACATGCAAAACATGTAATTGTATGTATATGTTTTCTTAGGGTTATATTTCCTAACATGTCTTTCTTTACTTAAGTAAGGTTTTCTTGCATTTAATTTCCTTAGATAATATTTTTTAGTATATTGCTTCTTGGGCTTATGTTTTTGACAATATGGTTTTTAGATCCATACTGTTGAGGAGTATATATTTGTGAACAAAATTCATAATTCTTTTGTTTCAATTCTCTTTGGATTTGTATATATGTGCATTTCATTTTTAATTTAGAGATGATATGAGTTATCCTAATTCCTTTGTTGTGATAAGTTTTAGGGATGTTAGCATATGTTTCGTTCCAAGAATTTTGTATTTCCTTCCCTAGATCACCAGGCAATTTAGAAAATAATATATCTCCTATTTCTTTAGAATAATAGTTGCCAGAGTTTGTGGCGTAGTATAAAAATTCATTTAAGAATTTTATTATGTGTTTCCAATCTATTAGTTGTATTTGTTCTAAGTCTCTCATTGCTTCTTGTTGTCTGAGGGTAAGCCCAGTATTTACTTCTCTTCCTGTTATTATTCTATGTATTAGGTAAGCAAAATTGTATATTCTTCCTTGTGCTACTAGGGAGGCTATCTCATCTAGAAAACTACTCTTGTGTGCTTCCCACATTCCTTTAGCTATGTCTCGTAGGTAGTTTTCTGCTAGTCTAACCATTTCTTCTCCAGTTATTATGTTTGTATGTTTGGCTGAATAGTCTTTAGCTACTGCAGCTGTCCATTGTTCTAGGTATGTATCTAATAGTTTGGGATGACATTCTGTAACATTAAGTATTACAGAGTCTTTTCCAAAAATTTTTTTTTCAGTGGGTATTCTTCTTCCTATAGTTCTTAAATTTTTATTTTCATTGGTATAGGGATTAACATTTATCCTAGGAGGATGTCCTAAAGGATAATCCATTTTATGAGGAGGCTCATTCGGATAAGTTATTGTTGAACTTTCTCCTTGGCCTTCCATTAATTCTATACGATAAGTGTATTCACTATCTAGTTCTTCGTCTCTGTTAGAGTTTTTGATTTTTTTCTTCGATTATTTCATGATAATTTTTTAGGAACGTTTCTAAGGTAGGTATTATTTTAATTATAACATTATTTTTGCCATCCATATAGACAAATGTGTTACTGTCTATTTGTTGCTCTTTTTAAGTTGTTGTTCCAATTCATATAATTCAAATGGTTCGAGAACCATTCCTAGTTACTTTGGATAAATTATTTTATCCATTATAAATTTCTCTAGAGCTCAGAAGTAGATTGATCATCTGTATCTATGTCTTTTTGGTTAGATGGTCCATAATCTTTAAATCTTAAGGATATTGTCCCATTAGGATTTGTGTAAGTTACAACATCATTTGGTTTTAGTGTATCTCTATTTTCATTAGAATTTTTTATATTCCATTCATGTCCTGCCAATATAGATGAGTATATTTCTATTGGTCTCAAAAATTTCATACCTGCGGATGTTAGTGTTTTTGTTACTTCATGAAGTTTTATTTTTATTTTAGGAGTAAACTTTGTCATGCTTTTTTCCAAGTATATTATATCTAACAATATGTTTTTACCACTAAAGTTTTCAAATCCTTTTAGTTTGGACAATTATTTCTATATGTTTGTAAAAAAATCTTGTAATGTCATTGTAAAGTTTGCTGATACATAAACAATACCAATATTATTGTTCATATCAACTTCTATCGTTCCAAATATAGCTTTGTCTAGATCTTGATGTCTGTCATCTAGTAGGATTATTAATAATTCGGCTCCTACCTTTTGTCTGACTAGTCCTTTTATTCCTATAACGATGAGTCCTAGGTGGATTAATTTATAGTTTTGTATTCTTAATTGTTTAGTGGCTTCATTAGACATTAAATTAATAATTTGTTGGTTTCCATCACTTAAAGAGAGAATTTCTTCTCTGTGATGTCTATATAGTCATGTACTTATTGTAAATACGCATGTTCTATATAATTCTCTTGGATTTAGGGTATTTAGTTGGTTGTTTGAAAATACTTCTAAGTTGTTTTCTATATTTATTATTTCTTCTAATTGAGATTGTGAATTTACAGATCTCCTTAGAATACTATCTATCCAAGTGTTTGTGGCTAGGCTATTACTTTCTGTAGGTCTGTCCATTAAAGTTCTGTATGGACCTGTAAAGGCCCGAAAATCCATACTCCTTTAAGCTGGCAACATTCCACAACAACCCAACCAAAGGGGAACAAATTTACGAGTCTTTAGGGTTAAAGAAGAAGAAAGAGGTAGAAGAAGAGAGAAAAGGATAGAACAGAATAGAAACAACAGAACAATATCAGAATCTCACAATCGCAGCGGAACAACATATAATAGATAAATGAATAATATTTAACCAAAGAACTATATCAGTTATTACATTACATTATATTACATTACATTACATCATCAGAGTGTACAACAACAACAACAACAAACAGCGGAAAAGAAATACTATATACAATAGATAATATGCTACGCCATCCAGCTTGCCTCCAGCAACTCCTGAATTCCATAATATCCTGATAACATAACTCTTGACTGCCCGTGTGGAAATTGGTGGGCACCCAGAGTTTAGGAAGGAAAACAATAAAACCCGAGTCAGTCATGTGACAGGTGTGAGAACTAAAACAGTTTATCTTTAAAACAAAGAACATGATAATTTTAAAATAGATTCGCAATGCTTTTTGAAAATGTAACTACCATAAGACCTCCCACCACACACACAATGCAAACGCAGACCTGGAGGAGATTTCTTCTTATGTTAGTCAAAGATGCTTACTACACAAAATCAAATCATTTTTGATATTATTATTAATGCATAGTGTAGAAAACATTTCGAAAGTAGAATATAATTATTAGCCAGCATAGGTACCATTATATTATGCCTACTATAGCCACCATATTAGATGGCATGTTCTACAACTAAAATCGTACAAGGTTCGTATTGTTTCTTTGGATTTCCAACAAATGGTCAGGCCAAGGAACTTCCCATTGCCACATGGGTACGCCTCTGGAAAGACGACCCGAGAACCAAACCGGATCTCTGCCAACAAAGGGCCAGGTTACCCCTAACTGGGTAACTACTGACACGAATATGTCATCCCCCGATCGTAACCGATCTATCCGAGGATCCTCGATTTCCAACAACCACAAAGCAATAAATTTGCAGCAACAACATAGGTTAAGTATCTGGGCTCCATACCATGATACCACCTCTATCCAGAAGGAATGACATACACTAAAGGGGTTCTACCCCCTATAACCTTGCTGCATCCTTCATGTTTTGACCATTTCCGAGGTGTGAGGTCCGACGAAGTCTCGTCCACAAAGCCACGCTTTATACAAAAGCTGTGCTTTGGGTGAACAAATGATCAAAGTAACGATCACCAAGATAAATGATCAAACAAATGATCATATCACAAATGATCAAACAATGATCATCCCACAGCAACACTCAGCATGCCACGCTACCAAATTGGGAGTATATCGCTAATAACCTTCAACTACATAACCTCTGAGCTCGTACGTCTCAGAGAAGGGTGTTAAGCTAAGAGAATAAATTCTCCGCCACCAATAGAAATATATTTGAAAGAAATCAGCTTTATATCTCAATTTGTAATGTCAGACATACAATCCATACAAGTCTGTTCCGGGCTCGAACAGAACCGAAGGCACTTACAAAGAAGTCCTTGCATTCCAGATAATTTCTAATTACGTCCGGACTTCCCGTCACTAAGGGTGATAAAACCTCTATATCGGAGATCGGCCGATGCAGCGCAACTCAACGATAATCCTTTCGTTTTCAAAAATATCTGGTCTTCAACACCGGTCATCAAATGCAATCCATTACGACGTATCACATATTCGGAATGGGTCATACGACCCCAAGGTCCTTTCCGGCTAACCGAATAGTGAGCGCTTATTCAAAAATAAGTGTGGCATTCAAATTCAAGCAATCACAGCAAACACCTATTTAAAGGTAAACATTGATAGTCGGATTATTTAACTATCAATAGGCATGCTCAACATCACCAGATTCCAAATAATTTTCCAAATTATTTATTTTCCAAAATATCTTTACACGATATATATATTTTCCACACTTCAACATTTGAAAACTAATTTTCAAATCACTTTTCACCTTTACCACTTTTGAAAACAAATTTCAATCATTTTCCTTATGCAAAATACATTCATTTCAACATGGTTCATTTAAACCAATTAAATAAATCCTTATCGATTTACTTTATATTTACGTTCCAAATCCGTAAATTAATTCCCACACTTCAAAAATAAATCAACGTTTACTTTTAAACAAATTCCCCTTTTCATTTATAAATTCCATAGTGAATTTACATTCCAAAATATTTATGAATATATGATTCCCAAATCAATTTCTAATATTCATTTTCAATTTGTCTTCAAAAAGATAAATTCTCAAAACGTTTCATTTCACATTGGAAAAACATTTCCATACTTATTTATTAATAAGTAATTCACAAATCCATTTATTTTCAATACTTAGAAAATATTCGATATACTTAATATCGAAATTAAGTATATATTTCATTCTTTAAGGAAAACATTCACTTAAACACATTTATTTGAGTCAAAACGAATGTTGCGTAAAACACCGTTACGAAGACCCAAAATCACTAGGGATTCAAAATTAAAATAGATATATAAATCCCAATACTATACAAAATATTTCCTTTCGGAAACCATTTACTATAACAACAGTGTTATACTCCACCATTTCCTTCTATTTCTCGAAAACGTCTATTTCAGCAATAAATGTTGAAGTCCATGGTTTCGATAGTTAATCCATTTTAAAACATCTTTAAAACAATTAACTTCATTTGATAATATTCATTTTCCCAAAACATATCCATTTTGTTTAATAATATATTCACTGTCCAAAATCGTGAATGTACTTCACTAACACAATTTCAATATTTACTACACGTTTTATTTCAAGAATTTATTCGCTATCCAAAATCGCGAATATACTTCTTTTAATAAATATCTATATTCAATTTATCAAAATCCACTGATTTCGAATTTATAAACAATGCCTATAAATTTCATTTCTATTTATAAACTTCGATTTATAAGAAAATCCCTTTTTATAAACCAATTCAATTTATAACTCAACTTTATACCCAAAATCCGATTTATAAGTTAATTATTTATAAATCTTTTATTTTACAAAATCTATTCATTTCATAACTTCACAATTTATAAATCTATAATTTCATTCACTTATGAAATCCATTTTTTATTTCATTTTAACACTTATAAAAACTCGTTTTATAATTCCAATATTTTTTTAAACTTATAAAATATCAAATTTTAAATCTTTTATATAAATCGTTTTTAAAACAATTCAAAAATCCCAATTTAACAAAACTTATTCTTTTAATAATTTACAATTCGTTATTTAAAGCTTATATACTTTAAAATCATACTTAAGTATTATTTTCCAAAAATCATAACTTTTATGAAAATAAAATTAAAACGCTTATTTATTTTATCAATTCAAAATTTAATAAAACGTATACTTTCAAAAATCACTTTAAAATTCTTTTTAAAATCAAAATCATTTTTTTAAAACTTCAAAAATGGATCCGATGATGCAACAACACCAAATAGTCAATCACGACAAACCAAACATCATATATCAATATGATAATCAACAAATATCACAATATCTGTAAATAAATCAATACAGTTGAGGAATCCAGTTGGATCCCTCCAACCTGTTTTCCTGCATCCACAAACATTAGCACAATACCAATTCCGTTCCAGTACGGAATTATTACGGTATATGGGATTTATAAAAATATTATCCGCTTAATAGGCGGCGCAATAGGGTCTCATCCGCTATATAATGCGGGAAAATCAACTCCAAGTACATAAATAATACCTATTTCACTTTGCAGTGAAATATTCGCGGTATATGTTTTTAATAAATAACATCCGCTTACTAACGACGTATAATGTCTATTTTAACAATCAATAGATAACAATCATCATTCAACATACAATCAATAATTTTAAATCTGACTATTTAAAATTAAAATCGAAACCGATTCGATTGAGTGAGAAGTTCTCACCTTGATTTTAATTCCTTTATTTCGAATAAAATTAAATAGACGTTTAATTTTACCCGAAATTTTCGCTAGCTCCAAACGACTCCAATCCAGTTCCATAGCGTAGTGCTCGACAAAATGATTGCAACACACTTCGTCTCATCAGTTTTCGACTTCGTATGAATAAGTTATACTATTACAAAGTTTATACGATTTAAATAAAATTAACTTTTAAAATTTTGTTTTTATATTTTACCCAAAACATATCCAGGCCGCGCGTTTTCTATTTGCAGATCGTTGCCACCCGCTTCATCTTCCTCCCTTACGTGAATATCACGTTCATCTCAACCCATAGTCGTCATCCTCTCTACAATTATCGTGACAAACTCAAGCACTTCCACGTTGATCGGCCAACACCACGTCGAAGGCCTCGGCGAGAGCTATCCACGGCCAGGAGGTGGTTGAACTCGGCCCCCCTTCTGGCCTTGAAAAACGTGTGCATGCGCCGGCGAACGCGGCCACTTTCCCGTTGATTTCCTCGACTATAAACAATCATATCCATATGGATTCGTAGCCCTCATTGCCCTCATTGCCCTCTACAATCTATTAGTTGACAACTTTTTCTAAAAACGTGTGGATTGGGAGTAATTGAGGAAGAAAAGAAGATTTCTGGCCATTAAACAAAGTGAACGGCGGCTAGGGTTTGAGCTGAAACCCTAATCTCATGTTTGCAAATGTGAAGAGTGTAGGTGCTTTTATAGAAAATATTCCAAATTACTATTCATCCCAAAATTTCCGAACTTCGATTTACGTGCAGTGACCGGTGTTTCTAGGGTTTAACCCACGCTCCGGACACAATGGAATAGGTTTCAGAGGCTAATTCCATCGTATGTGCGAGATACGGCAATAAAAGATCGATTTAAAATTAAACCGATTAAATGATTTTCTAGGCGTTTTGGCTTGCTCCGGACAAACGATAAATCCGATTGACTTGAAATTGGTAATCTTACAATAATATCACATTATGGATCCGATGAAACTGGTTTCGTCGAAATCCGAGACTTTTTAAAAAATGACTATTTTAACTCGCCAAATTAATATTAAAACAATTTCGGTGCGTTTCGAGCTGCCACGATCAAACGACAACTCCGATTGCTATGAAAATTAAAATCCGATAATAAAAAACTATTATGGATCCAATGGAACTAGTTTCGTCCAATTCTGAGACTGTTCAAAAATTGGCTATTTTTTCAGTCGATAATTAAATATTAAAATATTCAATTTTCACAAATAAATTTGAAATTCAGTTTTAAAAGTTTTATAACATCACTATAACTTCAATATGATTAAATAAAATTTTACAAATCATTTTCAATCATATTAAACTCAACTTTCAATTAATTTCTGGAATTTCTATTATTAAATTATCGATTTGATTGTCCAATTAAATCCAATATTCGATAAATAAATTATTCGACTTAAAAATTTCACTTATTAATATTTAAATTCAATTAAATATTCGAATTTAAATTATCAAAAATTCTAGGTCGTTACAAACTTCCCCCCTTGAAAGAATTTCGTCCTCGAAATTACCAAGTAAGAAAAAGTTACAAAATCCATTAACTTTCCAAAAAAAACTATTCAAATTGGATTTTTCCAAATCTCTTAAGTGTTTAACTTTCCCAAAATGCATAGTTAAACTTCTTTCAATAACTTTACTAAGTTTCCAAATCCAAACTTAGTTTTCAAAAATTTCCCAATTTTCTCAAAAATATTCTGACGCCTTAAATTTTCGGAAAAATTCACCAGAGTCTCGACTGCGCGGCTCTATCCGGAAAAAAAATGACAGTGTATATATCACAAATATACATCTCATCAAGTGATGAGGCATCCCACAGGGAAAAAAGTGTAAAAGTACGATATTTAATCCGAGATATGTACCTTATATTTTATTAGCGAGCATATACGGCTAATATAGCGCGAAAGCGAGCTCCAAATGCGAAGCAAGCGCAATCCGCACCTACTAAACACTCAACAAACCATGAGAAACATGCATATATGAAAATAATATCAATATACAACATATAGCAACATAACAACTACGTGTGCCAACATAGCAATGCATTCAAAAGCAACAAATGCAACAACTGTCATCCAATTAACATCCAACAGATCAATGTCTATCCAGATCAATTCATAACCAAATCAATATTCATTCATATTCTCATTAATGTTCAATGAATTGGTTTTCAATTTAAATCACATTTGATTCATTATCATTGGATGTTTTTTTTACTAACATTCATTCTCAATTTAATTAGTTAACATTCACTAATTTATTCACATGAATTCGCTTTCAATCCAAATCAAATTCAATTCTATTCAAGTTCATTTTCTTCCAAGTTGGATTCAATTACTTTAGCTTCTAATTTCGCTAATTCCATTTCATTAACACTTAATGAATTTATATACAATCAATTAATAACCATATAACAACCAATGTACATTCAACATAACCAAATTATTTAATTCACATTTTATTTGGTCCAGCACTTTTAATTCCAATTGGTTCATATTAAATTGATTTCCATTCAATTTATTCAACTTCCAATAACATTAGATTTTAATGAATTAACACTTACATTCATTATTCCATATCAAATTATTTTACATTTAATTGATTAACATTCAATCCATTTATCAATTCAATTGCTAATTCGTTTAACAACTTAAAGTTGAATTTCATTTATATAACTCAAGTTCATATTCATCACTTCACTTATTTATAACAATTTCAACTTCATCACTTAAGTTATATTCCAATTAAACATCTTTTGTTTAATCTTAACTTTAATTTCCACTTATAAATTCAATTCAGATTCAAATTCTAAAATAAATTCCATTTAACTTTTTACCGAAGTCAAATTTCATATCATTATCAAATCCAGATTTATCTTACTTAACAGGATTGTTTAACCACTTTTAACAATTTGTTTCATTTTCATTTTCTCATTTCATAAGTTATACAACTTATATTTAACGATTACCACTTGGATTTTTTATTTCAAATTTATTTATCATAACCAACTTAAAATTTTAATTTACTATGGTAGCAAATCCATCACATAGAGACTCGAAAATGATACTGATGATGCTGCAGTCATCACCCTTATTATTTTCTAGCAACAATAGTGAATTCAGTGCTTAATATTCTTTCAAAATCTTCATTTTTATTTATAAATCACATTTATAAATCTTTTTATTATATATATAAGATTATTCACAATTGTAAATCACATTAATTATAGTTCCATACTTAATAATTCAATTGCTTATACAATTCGTTCTTTTACAATTTTTATTTTAATTTAACTTATTCAAACAACTTTTGTTTACTTGCATGCATTCTTACATTTTCAACAATCAACAATCAATTTATATACACTAAATAATCCTAAAAAATTATTCCTTTATATATAAAATATAATCAAGGTAAAATTATTTAATTTACCTAATTTAAAACGATAATATGTCGACTTGCCACGTTTAAGAGTTTAGAAACCCCTATCGATAATATGGCGTCCCACATACCGACCAGAATTCACAAACAGCTCAACGAATAAGCAAACACAATATAAAACAATTTATATTCACTAACAAATAAGCACTCGTCTATATTATTACACTCACACTCATTCTAGAGTACTACTGACTCTATCTCTAATGAGTAACACCCAACAGAGCCATGGTTGTCGCTTAACCATATGCTTTGATACTAAACGTAAAGGCCCGAAAATCCGTACTCCTTTGAGCTGGCAACATTCCACAACAACCCAGCCAAAGGGGAACAAATTTACGAGTCTTTAGGGTTAAAGAAGAAGAAAGAGGTATAAGAAGAGAGAAAAGGATAGAACAGAACAGAAACAACAGAAGAATATCAGAATCTCACAATCGCAGCGGAACAACATATAATAGATAAATGAATAATCTTTAAACAAAGAACTATATCAGTTATTACATTACATCATATTACATTACATTACATCATCAGAGTGTACAACAACAACAACAACAACAACAAACAGCGGAAAAGAAATACTATATACAATAGATAATATGCTACGCCATCCAGCTTGCCTCCAGCAACTCCTGAATTCCATAATATCCTGATAACATAACTCTTGACTGCTCGTGTGGAACTTGGTGGGCACCCAGAGTTTAGGAAGGAAAACAATAAAATCCGAGTCAGTCATGTGACTGGTGTGAGAACTAAAACAGTTTATCTTTAAAACAAAGAGCATGATAATTTTAAAATAGATTCGCAATGCTTTTAGAAAATGTAACTACCATAAGACCTCCCACCACACACACAATGCAAACGCAGACTTGGAGGAGATTTCTTCTTATGTTAGTCAAAGATGCTTACTACGCAAAATCAAATCATTTTTGATATTATTATTAGTGCATAGTGTAGAAAACATTTCGAAAGTAGAATATAAATCTTAGCCGGCATATGTACCATTATATTATGCCTACTATAGCTACCATATTAGATGGCAGGTTCTACAACTAAAACCGTACAAGGTTCGTATTGTTTCTTTGGATTTCCAACAAGTGGTCAGGCCAAGGAACTTTCCATTGCCACATGGGTACGCCTCTGGAAAGACGACCCGAGAACCAAACCGGATCTCTGCCAAAACTAGGCCTGGTTACCCCTAACTGGGTAACTACTGACACGAATATGTCATCCCCCGATCGTAACCGATCTATCCGAGGATCCTCGATTTCCAACAACCACAAAGCAATAAATTTGCAGCAACAACATAGGTTAAGTATCTGGGCTCCATACCATGATACCACCTCTATCCAGAAGGAATGACATACACTAAAGGGGTGCTACCCCTAATAACCTTGCTGCATCCTTCCTGTTTTGACCATTTTCGGGGTGTGAGGTCCGAAGAAGTCTCGTCCACAAAGCCACGCTTTATACAAAGCCATGCTTTGGGTCAACAAATGATCAAAGTAATGATCACCAAGATAAATGATCAAACAAATGATCATATCACAAATGATCAAACAATGATCATCCTACAGCAACACTCAGCATGCCATGCTACCAAATTGGGAGTATTTCGCTAATAACCTTCAACTACATAACATGTGAGCTCGTACGTCTCAGAGAAGGGTGTTAAGCTAAGAGAATAAATTCTCCGCCACCAACAGAAATATATTTGAAAGAAATCAGCTTTATATCTCAATTTGTAACGTCAGACATACAATCCATACAAGTCTGTTCAGAGCTCGAACAGAACCGAAGGCACTTACAAAGAAGTCCTTGCATTCCGGATAATTTCTAATCACGTCCGAACTTCCCGTCACTAAGGGTGATAAAACCTCTATATCGGAGATCAGCCGATGCAGAGAAACTCAACGGTAATCCTTCCGTTTTCAAAAATATCCGGTCTTCAACACCGGTCATCGAATGCAATCCATTACGACGTATCACATATTCGGAATGGGTTATACGACCCCAAGGTCCTTTCCCGGCTAACCGAATAGTGAGCGCTTATTCAAAAATAAGTGTCGCATTCAAATTCAAGCAATCACAACAAACACCTATTTAAAGGTAAATATTGATAGTCGGATTATTTAACTATCAATAGGCATGCTCAACATCACCAGATTTCAAATAATTTTCCAAATTATTTATTTTCCAAAATATCTTTACACGATATATATATTTTCCACACTTCAACATTTGAAAACTAATTTTCAAATTACTTTTCACCTTTACCACTTTTGAAAACAAATTTCAATCATTTTCCTTATGCGAAATACTTTCATTTAAACATGATTCTTTTAAACCAATTAAATAAATCCTTATCGATTTACTTTATATTTACGTTCCAAATCCGTAAATTAATTCCCACACTTCAAAAATAAATCAACGTTTACTTTTAAACAAATTCCCCTTCTCATTTATAAATTCCATAGTGAATTTACATTCCAAAATATTTATGAATATATGATTCCCAAATCGATTTCTAATATTCATTTTCAATTTATCTTCAAAAAGATAAATTCTCAAAACGTTTCATTTCACATTGGAAAAACATTTCCTTACTTATTTATTAATAAGTAATTCACAAATCCATTTATTTTCAATACTTAGAAAATATTCGATATACTTAATATCGAAATTAAGTATATATTTCATTCTTTAAGGAAAACATTCACTTAAACACATTTATTTGAGTCAAAACGAATGTTGCGTGAAACACCGTTACGACGACCCAAAATAACTAGGGATTCAAAATTAAAATAGATATATAAATCCCAATACTATACAAAATATTTCCTTTCGAAAACCATTTACTATAACAACAGTGTTATAGTCCACCATTTCCTTCTATTTCTCGAAAACGTCTATTTCAACAATAAATGTTGAAATCCATGGTTTCGATAGTTAATCCATTTTAAAACATCTTTAAAACAATTAACTTCATTTGATAATATTCATTTTCCCAAAACATATCCATTTTGTTTAATAATATATTCACTGTCCAAAATCGTGAATGTACTTCACTAACCCTATTTCAATATTTACTACACGTTTTATTTCAAGAATTTATTCGCTATCCAAAATCGCGAATATACTTCTTTTAATAAATATCTATATTCAATTTGTCAAAATCCATTGATTTCGAATTTATAATCAATGTCTATAAATTCCATTTCTATTTATAAACTTCGATTTATAAGAAAATCCCTTTTTATAAACCAATTCAATTTATAACTCAACTTTATACCCAAAATCCGATTTATAAGTTAATTATTTATAAATCTTTTATTTTACAAAATCTATTCATTTCATAACTTCACAATTTATAAATCTATAATTTCATTCACTTATGAAATCCATTTTTTATTTCATTTTAACACTTATAAAAACTCGTTTTATAATTCCAATATTTTTTTAAACTTATAAAATATCAAATTTTAAATCTTTTATATAAATCGTTTTTAAAACAATTCAAAAATCCCAATTTAACAAAACTTATTCTTTTAATAATTTACAATTCGTTATTTAAAGCTTATATACTTCAAAATCATACTTAAGTATTATTTTCCTAAAATCATAACTTTTATGAAAATAAAATTATAACGTTTATTTATTTTATCAATTCAAAATTTAATAAAATGTATACTTTCAAAAATCACTTTAAAATTCTTTTTAAATTCAAAATCATTTTTTTAAACTTCAAAAATGGATCCGATGATGCAACAGCACCAAATAGTCAATCACGACAAACCAAACAACATATATCAATATGATAATCAACAAATATCACAATATCTGTAAATAAATCAATACAGTTGAGGAATCCAGCTGGATCCCTCCAACCTGTTTTCCTGCATCCACAAACATTAGCACAATATCAATTCCGTTCCAGTACGGAATTATCGCGGTATATGAGATTTATAAAAATATTATCCGCTTAATAGGCGGAGCAATAGGGTCTCATCCGCTATATAATGCGGAAAAATCAACTCCAAGTACATAAATAATACCAATTTCACTTTGCAGTGAAATATTCGCGGTATATGTTTTTAATAAATAACATCCACTTACTAACGGCGTATAATGTCTATTTTAACAATCGAAAGATAAAAATCATCATTCAACATACAATCAATAATTTTAAATCTAACTATTTAAAATTAAAATCGAAACCGATTCGATTGAGTGAGAAGTCGATTTTAATTCCGTTTTCAACTTTTATTTCGAATAAAATTAAACAGACGTTTAATTTTACCCGAAATTTTTGCTAGCTCCAAACGACTCCAATCTAGTTCCATAGCGTAGTGCTCGACAAAATGATTGCAACACACTTCGTCTCATCATTTTTCGACCTCGTATGAATAAGTTACGCTATTACAAAGTTTATACGATTTAAATAAAATTAACTTCTAAAATTTTCTTTTTATATTTTACCCAAAACATATCCAGGCCCCGCGTTTTCTATTTGCAGATCGTGGCCATCCCCTTCATCTTCCCCCCTTACGTGAATATCACGTTCATCTCAACCCATAGTCGTCATCCTCTCTACAATTATCGTGAAAAACTCAAGCACTTCCACCTTGATCGGCCAACACCACGTCGAAGGCCTAGGCGAGAGCTACCCACGGCCAGGAGGTGGTTGAACTCGGCCCCCCTTTTGGCCTTGAAAAACGTGTGCATGCGCCGGCGAACGTGGCCACTTTCCCGTTGATTTCCCCGACTATAAACATCATATCCATATGGATTCGTAGCCCTCATTGCCCTCTACAATCTATTAGTTGACAACTTTTGCTAAAAACATGTGGATTGGGAGTAATTGAGGAAGAAAAGAAGATGATTTCTGGCCATTGAACAAAGTGAACGGTGACTAGGGTTTGAGCTGAAACCCTAATCTCTTATTTGCAAATGTGAAGAGTGTAGGTGCTTTTATAGAAAATATTCCAAATTACTATTCATCACAAAATTTCCAAACTCCGATTTACGCGCGGTGACAAGCGTTTATAGGGTTTAGCCCACGTTTCGGACACAATGGAATAGGTTTCGGAGGCTAATTCCATTGTATGTGCGAGATACGACAATAAACGATCGATTTAAAATTAAACCAATTAAACGATTTTCTAGGCGTTTTGGCTTGCTTCGGACAAACGATAAATCCGATTGACTTGAAATTTGTAATCTTACAATAATATCACATTACGGATCCGATGAAACTGGTTTCGTCGAAATCCGAGACTTTTTGAAAAATGACTATTTTAACTCGCCAAATTAATATTAAAACAATTTTGGTGCGTTTCGAGCTGCCACGATCAAACGACAACTCCGATTGCTATGAAAATTAAAATCTAATAATAATAAACTATTACAGATCCAACGGAACTAATTTCGTCCAATTCTGAGACTGTTCAAAAATTGGCTATTTTTTCAGTTGATAATTAAATATTAAAATATTCAATTTTCACAAATAAATTTTAAATTCAGTTTTAAAAGTTCTATAACATCACTATAACTCCAATATGATTAAATAAAATTTTACAAATCATTTTCAATCATATTAAACTCAATTTTCAATTATTTTCTGGAATTTCTATTATTAAATTATCGATTTAATTGTCCAATTAAATCCAATATTCGATAAATAAATTATTCGACTTAAAAATTTCACTTATTAATATTTAAATTCAATTAAATATTTGAATTTAACTTATCAAAAATTCTGGGTCGTTACTGGACCTATAAAAGATGTTCTATTCATCATATGATGTCTAATTTTTTAAATGTTAAAAAGCTAATTCTGGGCTTTTTACCTTTGTCTATGTCTACTGGTCCTAGGATTAAATTTGATATTTTTTTAGTTAGCTGATTGATATCATAGTCTTTTTCTTGTGTAGATTTATCTAAGTTGTCTAATTTTCTGTCTAGATTTGTAATTTGTTTATCCATTAAGTCCAGTCTATCTTGTATTTGTGTTAACATTGCTATTATAGTGTTAGCCATTAAGCATAATACGTTATCTGTTTTACTTGTAAAAATGTCTTTATTATATCCTGCTGTTAATGTATCATTTTGTTTTAATGGCATGTTAACATATTCTTTAGCTTCGGAATAATGCTTATTATCATATCCCATATTAATTTAATTGTATAAATTTATTTCTTTTAACATTTGCTCAAGTTTTTGTATTTGTAGTTCAAAATGTCTTTTATATGCTTCTGATTGATTTTTAATCTGCAAAATTAAGTATTTAGATTGTATTTCAATTTCTTTAGGCTTATTTTCTTCAATCATTTTCCTTAATGAGATTATATCCTGCTTATTTGGGAAATTTTTGAGTTGTAGTGCTTTAAATTTCTTAGTCAGTTTTTTGTATAGCACTGTCAAGCTTATCTATTTTTTGTAATCCTATTTTTAGGTAGTCTTGGTTATCTTGTATTTGTTGGAATTTTTTTGTTTCAAGAAGACGAAACCAATTTCATCGGATCTGTAACAGTGAATTATTGTAGGATTTCAAGTTTCGTAACGATCGGACTTGTCGCTTGATCGTACGAACTCGTAACGCCTAAAAATCAATTTAATTGAAATTAATTTGAAATAAGCTGAGTTTAACGCAACTTCTTCATACGATAGAATTAGGACTTGAAACCTGTTCCATTGATTTTAAAATATTTAAAAACATATATTTTGATATATTGGTTGACCCATTTTCGTTCTGTAGTCGAAACAGGCTTTTTAGGCCATTTGTCGTTCAACTTTCCAAACCAATCAAGCCTAGTCATCGCTATTCTAGTTTGCCTATATATATCTGGTTATAAACCCTAGCATCCTTTCTATTTCTCATTTCTATACATAAAGAAATTTCTGTTGCTCCTTACTCCAATGGCAGACAAACCCTAATTCCCGGATTGAAAATTCCAAATCAAATTCAAATCAAAAAAAAAAAATTCAGATTCCTCAGATAATATCGAATTATATGTCAATCTGAAGCTCACAAAGAGCGCAAGTCAATTCTGCTGTTCGTTTTTCAATTTGGGCTTGCATGTGACCAGAAATTTATGATCAATTCTCGGCCGTTCGTTGGGCTGTGATCGGCTTCGACTGATCGTCGAATCGACGATAGGGTTTTGTAGAGATTGTTGAGCGTAGTCCATCGGTGTGCTTATTTTGGCGGGATGACAGTTGGATGCTTATTTTATGGAGACTGTTGAGCGTAGTTCATTTATTATTTTGTACAAATTTAAGTTAGAATCTCTTATGTCTATTCATTTGTTAGTTCTTCTATTAGAGAATAATTTGAATTAGAAGTGCCTTCTTGTTCATTTAGACTTCCACTTAGTGAACTCTTGGGTTTTAAGACGTTCAAGCTGCCACTAAGGTAGTTATATATATAAAAAATGCAAAACCCCTCTGTCTCCGCATTTGGTATCAGAGCAAAGTTAAATAAAAATGAATAAATTAAAACCTTTTGAACCAACTAGCTATAAAAAACTTGAATATCTGAATTTACAAATTAACAATCCTTCAAAAAGAATTATTACATCAGACAAACAAAAACATATGTGTTATATAGACAGTAGTTATAAACATATGCTACATTCTGAATCAAAACACCTACACTCTATAACAGATCTAATTATTGAATTAGGAGATTCTCTACATTGGTACAATGAAAAGTACTATAGAGTAGTCAAGCTTATTTCAGAAAGCATGACTTCTAGAAACAAAAAACTCCAACAAATACAAGATAACCAAGACTACCTAAAAATAGGATTACAAAAAATAGATAAGTTTGACAGTACTATACAAAAACTGACTAAGAAATTTAAAGCACTACAACTCAAAAATTTCCCAAATAAATAGAATGTAATCTCATTAAGGCAAATGATTGAAGAAAATAAGCCTAAAAAAATTGAAATACAATCTGAAGACTTAATTTTGTAGATTAAAAATCAATCAGAGGCAAATAAAAGACATTTTGAACTACAAATACAAAAACTTTAGCGAATGTTACAAGAATAAAATTTATACAATTAAATTAATATGGGATATGATAATAAGCATTGTTCTGAAGCTAAAGAATATGTTAACATGTCATTAAAACAAAATGATACATGAAGAGCAAGATATAATAAAGACATTTTCACAAGTAAAGCAGATAATGTATTATGCTTAATGGCTAACACCATAATATCAATGTTAACACAAATACAAGATAGACTAGACTTAATGGATAAACAAATTACAAATCTAGACAGAAAATTAAACAACTTAGATAAATCTACACAAGAAAAGGACTATGATATCAATCAGCTAACTGATTTAAACATAGGACCAGTAGACAAAGACAAAGGTAAAAAGACCAAAATTAGCTTTTTAACATTTAAAAAATTAGACACTATATGATGAATAGAAGATTTTTTATAGGTCCATCCAAAACTTTAATGGACAGACCTACATAAAGTAATAGCCTAGCCACAAACACTTGGATAGATAGTATTCTAAGGAGATCTATAAATTCACAATCTCAATTAGAAGAAATAATAAATATAGAAAACGACTTAGAAGTATTTTCAAACAACCAACTAAATACCCTAAATCCAAGAGAATTATATAGAACAGGCGTACTTCACAGGGAAGAAATTCTCACTTTAAGTGATGGAAACCAACAAATTATTAACTTAATGTCTAATGAAGCCATTAAACAATTAAGAATACAAAACTACAAATTAATCCACTTAGGACTCATCGTTATAGGAATAAGAGGACTAGTCAGACAAAAGATAGGAGCCAAATTATTAATAATCCTACTAGATATGGACATCAAGATCTAGATAAAGCTATATTTGGAACGATAGAAGTCGATATGAACAATAATATTGGTATTGTTTATGTATCACCAAACTTTACAATGACATTACAAGATTTTTACATACATATAAAAATAATTGTCCAAACTAAAAGGATTTGAAAACTTTAATGGTAAAAACATATTGTTAGATATAACATTCTTGGAAAATGCATGACAAAGTTTACTTCTAAAATAAAAATAAAACTTGATGAAGTAATAAAAACACTAACATCCATAGGTATAATTTTTTTGAGACCAATAGAAATAGACTCATCTATATTAGCAGGACATGCATGGAATATACAAAATCCTAATGAAAATAGAGATACACCAAAACCAAATGATGTTGTAACTTATACAATCCTAATGGGACATTATCCTTAAGATTTAAAGATCATGGACCCTCTAACAAAAACGATATAGATGACGAATCTACTTCTGAGCTCCAGAAACTTATAATGGATAAAATAATTTATCCAAAGGAACTAGGAATGGTTCTCGAACCATTTGAATTATATGAATTGGAACAACATCTTAAAAAGAACAACCAAATAGACATTAACACATTTGTCTATATGGATGACGAAAATAATGTTAGAATTAAAATAATACCTACCTTAGAAACCCTCCTAAAAAATTCTCATGAAATAATCAAAGAAAAAATCAAAAACTCTAACACAGACAAAGAACTAGATAGTGAATACACTTATCATATAAAATTAATGGAAGGCGAAGGAGAAAGTTCAACGGTAACTTATCCTAATGAACCTCCTCATAAAATGGATTATCCTTTAGGACATCCTTCTAGGATAAATGTTAATCCCTATGCCAATGAAAATAAAAATTTAAGAACTATAGGAAGAAGAGTACCCACTGAAAAAACATTTTTTTGGAAAAGACTCTGCAATACTTAGTGTTACAGAATACCATCCCCAACTATTAGATACATATCTAGAACAATGGACAGCTGCAATAGCTAGAGACTATGCAGCTAAATATACAAACATAATAACTGGAGAAGAAATGGTTAGAATAGCAGAAAACTACCTAGGAGACATAGCTAAAGGAATGTGGGAAGCATACAAGAGTAATTTTCAAGACGAGATAGCCTCTCTAATAGTGCAAGGAGGAAACATATACAATTTTGCTTACATGATACATAGAATAATAATAGGAAGAGAAGAAAATATAGGGCTTACCCTCGGACAACAAGAAGCAATGAGAGACTTAGAACAAGTACAACTGTTAGATTGGAAACACATAATAAAATTCTTAAATGAATTTTAATACTACGCCACAACCTTTGGCAACTATTATTCTAAAGAAATAGGTGATAGTTTATTTTCTAAAGTGCTTGGTGATCTAGGGAAGGAAATACATAAATCTTGGAATGAAACATATGCTAACACCCCTAAAACCTATGACAACATAGGAATTAGGATATCCCATATCATCTCTGAATTAAAAAAGAAATGCACACATATACAAATCCAAAGAGAATTGAAACAAAAGAATTATGGATTTTTTTCACAATTATATACTCCTCAAAAGTATGGATCTAAAAACCATATTGTCAAGAAACATAAGCCCAAGAATCAATATGCTAAAAATATTATATAAGGAAATCAAATGCAAGATTACTTAAGCAAAGAAAGACATGTAAGGAAATATAACCCTACGAAAACATATACAAATACAATTACATGTTTTGCATGTAATGAGAAGGGACATTTATCAGAGCAAAGTTAAATAAGAATGAATAAATTAAAACCTTTTGAACCAACTAGCTGTAAAAAATTTGAATATCTGAATTTACAAATTAACAATCCTTCAAAAAGAATTATTACATCAGACAAACAAAAACATATGTGTTATATAGACAGTAGTTATAAACATATGCTACATTCTGAATTAAGTCATCTACACTCTATAACAGATCTAATTATTGAATTAGGAGATTCTCTACATTGGTACAATGAAAAGTACTATAGAGTAGTCGAGCTTATTTCAGAAAGTATGACTTCTAGAAACAAAAAACTCCAACAAATACAAGATAACCAAGACTACCTAAAAATAGGATTACAAAAAATAGATAAGTTTGACAGTACTATACAAAAACTGACTAAGAAATTCAAAGCACTACAACTCAAAAATTTCCCAAATAAATAGGATATAATCTCATTAAGGCAAATGATTGAAGAAAATAAGCCTAAAGAAATTGAAATACAATCTAAAGACTTAATTTTGCAGTTTAAAAATCAATCAGGGGCAAATAAAAGACATTTTGAACTACAAATACAAAAACTTTAGCGAATGTTACAAGAATAAAATTTATATAATAAAATTAATATGGGATATGATAATAAGCATTGTTCTGAAGCTAAAGAATATGTTAACATGTCATTAAAACAAAATGATACATTAAGAGCAAGATATAATAAAGACATTTTCACAAGTAAAGAAGATAATGTATTATGATTAATGGCTAACACCACAATAGCAATGTTAACACAAATAAAAGATAGACTAGACTTAATGGATAAACAAATTACAAATCTAGACAGAAAATTAAACAACTTAGATAAGTCTACATAAGAAAAGGACTATGATATCAATCAGCTAACTGATTTAAACATAGGACTAGTAGACACAGACAAAGGTAAAAAGACCAAAATTAGCTGTTTAACATTTATAAATTTAGACACCATATGATGAATAGAAGATCTTTTAAGGGTCCATCCAGAACTTTGATGGACAGACCTACAGAAAATAATGGCCTAGCCACAAACACTTGGATAGATAGTATTCTAAGGAGATCTATAAATTCACAATCTCAATTAGAAGAAATAATAGATATAGAAAACGACTTAGAATTATTTTCAAACAACCAACTAAATACCCTAAATCCAAGAGAATTATATAGAACAGGCGTACTTCACAGGGAAGAAATTCTCTCTTTAAGTGATGGAAACTAACAAATTATTAACTTAATGTCTAATGAAGGCATTAAACAATTAAGAATACAAAAATACAAATTAATCCACCTAGGACTCATCGTTATAGGAATAAGAGGACTAGTCAGACAAAAGATAGGAGCCAAATTATTAATAATCCTACTAGATACGGACATCAAGATCTAGACGAAGCTATATTTGGAACGATAGAAGTCGATATGAACAATAATATTGGTATTGTTTATGTATCACCAAACTTTACAATGACATTACAAGATTTTTACATACATATAAAAATAATTGTCCAAACTAAAAGGATTTGAAAACTTTAATGGTAAAAACATATTGTTAGATATAATATTCTTGGAAAATGCATGACAAAGTTTACTTCTAAAATAAAAATAAAACTTGATGAAGTAATAAAAACACTAACATACATAGGTATAAATTTTTTGAGACCAATAGAAATAGACTCATCTATATTAGCAGGACATGCATGGAATATACAAAATCCTAATGAAAATAGAGATACACCAAAACCAAATGATTTTGTAACTTATACAATTCCTAATGGGACATTATCCTTAAGATTTAAAGATCATTGACCCTCTAACAAAATAGATATAGATGACGAATCTACTTATGAGCTCTAGAAACTTATAATGGATAAAATAATTTATCCAAAGGAACTAGGAATAGTTCTCGAACCATTTGAATTATATGAATTGGAACAACAGCTTAAAAAGGCAACCAAATAAACAGTAACACATTTGTCTATATGGATGATGAAAATAATGTTAGAATTAAAATAATACCTACCTTAGAAACCCACCTAAAAAATTCTCATGAAATAATCAAAGAAAAAATCAAAAACTCTAACACAGACAAAGAACTAGATAGTGAATGCACTTATCATATAAAATTAATGGAAGGCGAAGGAGAAAGTTCAACAGTAACTTATCCTAATGAACCTCCTCATAAAATGGATTATCCTTTAGGACATCCTTCTAGGATAAATGTTAATCCCTATGCCAATGAAAATAAAAATTTAAGAACTATAGGAAGAAGAGTACCCACTGAAAAAACATTTTTTTGGAAAAGACTCTGCAATACTTAGTGTTACAGAATACCATCCCCAACTATTAGATACATATCTAGAACAATGGACAGCTGCAATAGCTAGAGACTATGCAGCTAAATATACAAACAAAATAACTGGAGAAGAAATGGTTAGAATAGCAGAAAACTACCTAGGAGACATAGCTAAAGGAATGTGGGAAGCATACAAGAGTAATTTTCAAGACGAGATAGCCTCTCTAATAGTGCAAGGAGGAAACATATACAATTTTGCTTACGTAATACATAGAATAATAATAGGAAGAGAAGAAAATATAGGGCTTACCCTCGGACAACAAGAAGCAATGAGAGACTTTGAACAAGTACAACTGTTAGATTGGAAACACATAATAAAATTCTTAAATGAATTTTAATACTACGCCACAACCTTTGGCAACTATTATTCTAAAGAAATAGGTGATAGTTTATTTTGTAAAGTGCTTGGTGATCTAGGGAAGGAAATACATAAATCTTGGAATGAAACATATGCTAACACCCCTAAAACCTATGACAACATAGGAATTAGGATATCCCATATCATCTCTGAATTAAAAAAGAAATGCACACATATACAAATCCAAAGAAAATTGAAACAAAAGAATTATGGATTTTTTTCACAATTATATACTCCTCAAAAGTATGGATCTAAAAACCATATTGTCAAGAAACATAAGCCCAAGAATCAATATGCTAAAAATATTATATAAGGAAATCAAATGCAAGATTACTTAAGCAAAGAAAGACATGTAAGGAAATATAACCCTACGAAAACATATACAAATACAATTACATGTTTTGCATGTAATGAGAAGGGACATTTATCAGAGCAAAGTTAAATAAGAATGAATAAATTAAAACCTTTTGAACCAACAAGCTATAAAAAATTTGAATATCTGAATTTACAAATTAACAATCCTTCAAAAAGAATTATTACATCAGACAAACAAAAACATATGTGTTATATAGACAGTAGTTATAAACATATGCTACATTCTGAATTAAATCATCTACACTCTATAACAGATCTAATTATTGAATTAGGAGATTCTCTACATTGGTACAATGAAAAGTACTATAGAGTAGTCGAGCTTATTTCAGAAAGTATGACTTCTAGAAACAAAAAACTCCAACAAATACAAGATAACCAAGACTACCTAAAAATAGGATTACAAAAAATAGATAAGTTTGACAGTACTATACAAAAACTGACTAAGAAATTCAAAGCACTACAACTCAAAAATTTCCCAAATAAATAGGATATAATCTCATTAAGGCAAATGATTGAAGAAAATAAGCCTAAAGAAATTGAAATACAATCTAAAGACTTAATTTTGCAGATTAAAAATCAATCAGGGGCAAATAAAAGACATTTTGAACTACAAATACAAAAACTTTAGCGAATGTTACAAGAATAAAATTTATATAATAAAATTAATATGGAATATGATAATAAGCATTGTTCTGAAGCTAAAGAATATGTTAACATGTCATTAAAACAAAATGATACATTAAGAGCAAGATATAATAAAGACATTTTCACAAGTAAAGAAGATAATGTATTATGATTAATGGCTAACACCACAATAACAATGTTAACACAAATACAAGATAGACAAGACTTAATGGATAAACAAATTACAAATCTAGACAGAAAATTAAACAACTTAGATAAGTCTACATAAGAAAAGGACTATGATATCAATCAGCTAACTGATTTAAACATAGGACCAGTAGACACAGACAAAGGTAAAAAGACCAAAATTAGCTGTTTAACATTTATAAATTTAGACACCATATGATGAATAGAAGATCTTTTACGGGTCCATCCAGAACTTTGATGGACAGACCTACAGAAAATAATGGCCTAGCCACAAACACTTGGATAGATAGTATTCTAAGGAGATCTATAAATTCACAATCTCAATTAGAAGAAATAATAGATATAGAAAACGACTTAGAATTATTTTCAAACAACCAACTAAATACCCTAAATCCAAGAGAATTATATAGAACAGGCGTACTTCACAGGGAAGAAATTCTCTCTTTAAGTGATGGAAACTAACAAATTATTAACTTAACGTCTAATGAAGGCATTAAACAATTAAGAATACAAAACTACAAATTAATCCACCTAGGACTCATCGTTATAGGAATAAGAGGACTAGTCAGACAAAAGATAGGAGCCAAATTATTAATAATCCTACTAGATATGGACATCAAGATCTAGACAAAGCTATATTTGGAACGATAGAAGTCGATATGAACAATAATATTGGTATTGTTTATGTATCACCAAACTTTACAATGACATTACAAGATTTTTACATACATATAAAAATAATTGTCCAAACTAAAAGGATTTGAAAACTTTAATCGTAAAAACATATTGTTAGATATAACATTCTTGGAAAATGCATGACAAAGTTTACTTCTAAAATAAAAATAAAACTTGATGAAGTAATAAAAACACTAACATCCATAGGTATAATTTTTTTGAGACCAATAGAAATAGACTCATCTATATTAGCAGGACATGCATGGAATATACAAAATCCTAATGAAAATAGAGATACACCAAAACCAAATGATGTTGTAACTTATACAATCCTAATGGGACATTATCCTTAAGATTTAAAGATCATGGACCCTCTAACAAAAACGATATAGATGACGAATCTACTTCTGAGCTCCAGAAACTTATAATGGATAAAATAATTTATCCAAAGGAACTAGGAATGGTTCTCGAACCATTTGAATTATATGAATTGGAACAACAGCTTAAAAAGGCAACCAAATAAACAGTAACACTTTGTCTATATGGATGATGAAAATAATGTTAGAATTAAAATAATACCTACCTTAGAAACCCTCCTAAAAAATTCTCATGAAATAATCAAAGAAAAAATCAAAAACTCTAACACAGACAAAGAACTAGATAGTGAATACACTTATCATATAAAATTAATGGAAGGCGAAAGAGAAAGTTCAACAGTAACTTATCCTAATGAACCTCCTCATAAAATGGATTATCCTTTAGGACATCCTTCTAGGATAAATGTTAATCCCTATGCCAATGAAAATAAAAATTTAAGAACTATAGGAAGAAGAGTACCCACTGGAAAAACATTTTTTTAGAAAAGACTCTGCAATACTTAGTGTTACATAATACCATCCCCAACTATTAGATACATATCTAGAACAATGGACAGCTGCAATAGCTAGAGACTATGCAGCTAAATATACAAACATAATAACTGGAGAAGAAATGGTTAGAATAGCAGAAAACTACCTAGGAGACATAGCTAAAGGAATGTGGGAAGCATACAAGAGTAATTTTCAAGACGAGATAACCTCTCTAATAGTGCAAGGAGGAAACATATACAATTTTGCTTACGTAATACATAGAATAATAATAGGAAGAGAAGAAAATATAGGGCTTACCCTCGGACAACAAGAAGCAATGAGAGACTTTGAAGAAGTACAACTGTTAGATTGGAAACACATAATAAAATTCTTAAATGAATTTTAATACTACGCCACAACCGTTGGCAACTATTATTCTAAAGAAATAGGTGATAGTTTATTTTGTAAAGTGCTTGGTGATCTAGGGAAGGAAATACATAAATCTTGGAATGAAACATATGCTAACACCCCTAAAACCTATGACAACATAGGAATTAGGATATCCCATATCATCTCTGAATTAAAAAAGAAATGCACACATATACAAATCCAAAGAAAATTGAAACAAAAGAATTATGGATTTTTTTCACAATTATATACTCCTCAAAAGTATGGATCTAAAAACCATATTGTCAAGAAACATAAGCCCAAGAATCAATATGCTAAAAATATTATATAAGGAAATCAAATGCAAGATTACTTAAGCAAAGAAAGACATGTAAGGAAATATAACCCTACGAAAACATATACAAATACAATTACATGTTTTGCATGTAATGAGAAGGGACATTTATCAGAGCAAAGTTTAATAAGAATGAATAAATTAAAACCTTTTGAACCAACTAGCTATAAAAAATTTGAATATCTGAATTTACAAATTAACAATCCTTCAAAAAGAATTATTACATCAGACAAACAAAAACATATGTGTTATATAGACAGTAGTTATAAACATATGCTACATTCTGAATTAAATCATCTACACTCTATAACAGATCTAATTATTGAATTAGGAGATTCTCTACATTGGTACAATGAAAAGTACTATAGAGTAGTCGAGCTTATTTCAGAAAGTATGACTTCTAGAAACAAAAAACTCCAACAAATACAAGATAACCAAGACTACCTAAAAATAGGATTACAAAAAATAGATAAGTTTGACAGTACTATACAAAAACTGACTAAGAAATTTAAAGCACTACAACTCAAAAATTTCCCAAATAAATAGGATATAATCTCATTAAGGCAAATGATTGAAGAAAATAAGCCTAAAGAAATTGAAATACAATCTAAAGACTTAATTTTGCAGATTAAAAATCAATCAGGGGCAAATAAAAGACATTTTGAACTACAAATACAAAAACTTTAGCGAATGTTACAAGAATAAAATTTATACAATAAAATTAATATGGGATATGATAATAAGCATTGTTCTGAAGCTAAAGAATATGTTAACATGTCCTTAAAACAAAATGATACATTAAGAGCAAGATATAATAAAGACATTTTCACAAGTAAAGAAGATAATGTATTATGCTTAATGTCTAACACCACAATAGCAATGTTAACACAAATACAAGATAGACTAGACTTAATGGATAAACAAATTACAAATCTAGACAGAAAATTAAACAACTTAGATAAGTCTACATAAGAAAAGGACTATGATATCAATCAGCTAACTGATTTAAACATAGGACCAGTAGACACAGACAAAGGTAAAAAGACCAAAATTAGCTTTTTAACATTTATAAATTTAGACACCATATGATGAATAGAAGATCTTTTACGGGTCCATCCAGAACTTTGGTGGACAGACCTACAGAAAATAATGGCCTAGCCACAAACACTTGGATAGATAGTATTCTAAGGAGATCTATAAATTCACAATCTCAATTAGAAGAAATAATAGATATAGAAAACGACTTAGAAGTATTTTCAAACAACCAACTAAATACCCTAAATCCAAGAGAATTATATAGAACAGGCGTACTTCACAGGGAAGAAATTCTCTCTTTAAGTGATGGAAACTAACAAATTATTAACTTAATGTCTAATGAAGGCATTAAACAATTAAGAATACAAAACGACAAATTAATCCACCTAGGACTCATCGTTATAGGAATAAGAGGACTAGTCAGACAAAAGATAGGAGCCAAATTATTAATAATCCTAATAGATACGGACATCAAGATCTAGAAAAAGCTATATTTGGAGCGTTAGAAGTCGATATGAACAATAATATTGGTATTGTTTATGTATCACCAAACTTTACAATGACATTACAAGATTTTTACATACATATAAAAATAATTGTCCAAACTAAAAGGATTTGAAAACTTTAATGGTAAAAACATATTGTTAGATATAATATTCTTGGAAAATGCATGACAAAGTTTACTTCTAAAATAAAAATAAAACTTGATGAAGTAATAAAAACACTAACATACATAGGTATAAATTTTTTGAGACCAATAGAAATAGACTCATCTATATTAGCAGGACATGCATGGAATATACAAAATCCTAATGAAAATAGAGATACACCAAAACCAAATGATTTTGTAACTTATACAAATCCTAATGGAACATTATCCTTAAGATTTAAAGATCATGGACCCTCTAACAAAAAATATATAGATGACGAATCTACTTCTGAGCTCTAGAAACTTATAATGGATAAAATAATTTATCCAAAGGAACTAGGAATGGTTCTCGAACCATTTGAATTATATGAATTGGAACAACAGCTTAAAAAGGCAACCAAATAAACAGTAACACATTTGTCTATATGGATGATGAGAATAATGTTAGAATTAAAATAATACCTACCTTAGAAACCCTCCTAAAAAATTCTCATGAAATAATCAAAGAAAAAATCAAAAACTCTAACACAGACGAAGAACTAGATAGTGAATACACTTATCATATAAAATTAATGGAAGGCGAAGGAGAAAGTTCAACAGTAACTTATCCTAATGAACCTCCTCATAAAATGGATTATCCTTTAGGACATCCTTCTAGGATAAATGTTAATCCCTATGCCAATGAAAATAAAAATTTAAGAACTATAGGAAGAAGAGTACCCACTGAAAAAACATTTTTTTGGAAAAGACTCTGCAATACTTAGTGTTACAGAATACCATCCCCAACTATTAGATACATATCTAGAACAATGGACAGCTGCAATAGCTAGAGACTATGCAGCTAAATATACAAACATAATAACTGGAGAAGAAATGATTAGAATAGCAGAAAACTACCTAGGAGACATAGCTAAAGGAATGTGGGAAGCATACAAGAGTAATTTTCAAGACGAGATAGCCTCTCTAATAGTGCAAGGAGGAAAAATATACAATTTTGCTTACGTAATACATAGAATAATAATAGGAAGAGAAGAAAATATAGGGCTTACCCTCGGACAACAAGAAGCAATGAGAGACTTAGAACAAGTACAACTGTTAGATTGGAAACACATAATAAAATTCTTAAATGAATTTTAATACTACGCCACAACCTTTGGCAACTATTATTCTAAAGAAATAGGTGATAGTTTATTTTCTAAAGTGCTTGGTGATCTAGGGAAGGAAATACATAAATCTTGGAATGAAACATATGCTAACACCCCTAAAACCTATGACAACATAGGAATTAGGATATCCCATATCATCTCTGAATTAAAAAAGAAATGCACACATATACAAATCCAAAGAGAATTGAAACAAAAGAATTATGGACATTTTTCACAATTATATACTCCTCAAAAGTATGGATCTAAAAACCATATTGTCAAGAAACATAAGCCCAAGAAGCAATATACTAAAAATATTATATAAGGAAATCAAATGCAAGAAAACCTTACTTAAGTAAAGAAAGACATGTTAGGAAATATAACCCTACGAAAACATATACAAATACAATTACATGTTTTTCATGTAATGAGAAGGGACATTTATCTTCAACTTGCCCAAAAAAACACAACTTATATACTAGAGAATCTAATCTGGTTGACTCTGTCAAAGAAGATTTACTTGAAGTTGCTTCAGACGTGTCTGAAACCTCTACTATATATTCCATCGTATCATTAGAAGGAGCAGAAGAACAAGAAGGCACTTCTAATTCAAATTATTATCTAATAGAAGAACTAACAAATGAACAAGCAAGACTAACAGATTATACGGACTTCCTAATTGAACATTTCCTAAACCTAATAGACCATGAAGAATGTATACATGATTTCAAATATAAAATGGGAACTGATATTAAAAAATGCTACTTTTGCCCTTGGTACCCAACCTTTGATAAAAGATTCAAATGCATAAGATGCACCACAGAAATTTGTTATAAATGTGCTAAAACATATTTTAATCTAAAAACTCCTAACCAGCATAAATTGCAATATACTGATAAAAACAAAATTAACGAAGGTAGAATAAAATCCCTAGAAGATAGAATAAACAATTTGAAATAGAAATAGATGAAATAAGAAAAATAATAGCAGAAATAGGCAAGTAGAATAAAGGAAAAAATATTATTGAGAACACACAAGAAAACAGCCGGGCCAATACAGATAACATAAAATAAATCCCTTTAATATGCAATCCTGAGTGTTTAAGAGAACTTCGAATATTAACATTAATAAATATTAAAGGATTAAAAATTAAATTACTAGCATTTATAGATACAAGAGCAACTAGTTCAACAATAAATTCTGAACTTGTAACGACCCGGGATTTTCGATCCAGAAAATTCCAGACAGTTAGGAAAAGAAGAAAGAGAAAGAAGAAGAAACATAAACAAGTCACAGAAAACTCACATTCGCAGCGGATCAAAATATAATATCACATAAAATAACAGTTTACAAAACAAAACTGTATTAGTCAGTTACATTTTAATACATCAGAGATACAACATTTACAATCACTGGACAGTTAAAATAACTTTCCCAGATAAATAACAATATATCACAGTTGTATACACTCCATATGTTCCTGCCATCCAGCTCACCTCCTGAGCTCCAGAACATCCTTACCTGAAATATGTAATACTCGGTCTGACCCGAGCATTACATCAAAGTAACACCCAGGTCAGGCTGGAAACCAGCGTGAGTAAACCCATCTAACATGAAATTTCATAATCTTATTTAAAACCTGGGTAACTCGTACTTTACTACGAGTTTTCAACTTACTATAATCAACACTTTTCACACATCAATATCTATGTACCTTTACATAGTTTAAAAGGACAATTACTTAAATCATTTATAACGATCCCGAATTTTAATTTATTTTAAATTGATAATTTATTTAATTTTTGATTTAAAATTTGTGAAAATTAAATGGTTAATCGATTTGATTTTTCCAAATTCAAATAAAATATGTTATTTATTAACATAGAAATGGTTTCTTTTATAAATCATTTTAAATAAGGAGTTATTTTTAAACAATGTTGTTAAGGTAATATCTTTACAAAATTGATTTTTATATAAATAGTAATAGTTACAAATGGTTTGAAATAATAACAAGTAACATAAGTATGAAAATAATAATAAGCAAATGAAGTATAAAAATTATAACTAAAACAAAAGCATATATTTTCATTTGAGTTAAAGTTTTATAACGAAGGACTAAAATAACTTTATACTTCATACATAAAGTAAATGAATAAAATGTTTATGAAAATCTAAAGTAAACAAAAACTTGTTAAATTTTAATAGCATATTAACAATAGGAAATTATTCAAGTAATAAATAAGAAATACGTTCAAATACACTCAAATAAGAAATAGAAACAAATGTATGCAAACAAACAAATACAAATATAAGCAAGGAATGAAACAAATTAAAAAAATATAAGATATAATTAAGCTTGCAAAGGAAGATAGTAATAAATATATTCAACTATAGGTATCTATGTATACTTGAACAAGAATAAACAAAGCAAAAGAAGCACATACAAAACAAAGTAAACAGCCTGTACAAAAGTCAAGGAGAAATAGAAAAAGTGATATGCATAAGCATATGAAGCAAGGCAATATGAAATAAGACAATGGAAATTAATAAAGTACAAAGACAAATCAAATGCAAAGATCAGTTTAAATCAAAGCTTACAAAAGAAGTTATACAAATAAACATATTAAAGTGTGAATCAAGACAAAGTTAATTAATGCAAAGAAAATCTTTGGCCACAACATTTCATATCAGCCGAAATGTTATTTCAGCCACCATACTACATGATCAACAAGTAAAAAAAAAAAAAAAAATACCCAACATATTTACATCATCTCAGCCGAAGTATGTAGCTTGCAAAGAAAGGTAGACATTAAGTACATTAGCATTTAATGCTTCCATACTTAGCAGTAAACAAGTCATTTCTGTTTGTTTTGAAGATCATCTCAGCCCCTTAGATAAAGATGATCTCTGACCTATGTTTATTAAGTAAGAAACTGTACCAGGCAATATTTCAAACCCAAAACACCCCACTGTAAAACTCTTCTTTATATATACATATCTTCCAATTCCTTTTCATTCATTAAAAATAAACAAACTAGAGAATAAGCAAGCATTTCTATTTTTACAAAACTGTATAGCATCTGAAGCAAACTTCATTTGAAACCTGAAACAAAAAAAAAACTTTAACTACAACAACAAAAGCAAATTTCAAAGCATGCAGAATCAAGTCTGCAACCAAATATCTGAAGTATTCAAATGCAAAGCAGTTTCCAGGCCTCTATTTCAAAACCCACCTGTGAGTAAACTTAACTATTTCAAATCTAAACTTGTATCTCTAATTGATGAATGGAAGTGCTTTGATATTGCTTATATAAATAGTCTTGGTATTCTCTGTTGCTTGGTGGTACAGGAAGTTGTTCTTCCAGATTGTTGAAATCTTAACAAGACAAGCCAAAATACTTATAAATGCTTATTCATATGATTGTGTAAACTTTAAATTCGTTGCTGATACAAGTGGTTAATCTTAAACATAGGCATGTAAATATGTTTCAGGGGTTTAACAACATGTTATTAACACTGTATCTTTAAGTTACATTAGTAAGAAGACCAATGTTAAAATTTAAATATTTTAATTTGATAATTTGAATTTATATCTTGATTAAACACTCAAAGCTATGATTTTTAACATAAAAATCTTGATTTTTAAGCAAGGATCGAAGGAGCAGTTTTAAAATGAATCGAAAATGGGTTTTGTCAATTTTAGTAGATTGAGTTAATTATCACTTCTGTAAATCAACAGGAAGCAAGATTGTAATCTAATTGATTCTAGAAAAATGTCAATTTATTTTTCACATGCATATGTTTTGAGTTTGAATCTAGAGTAGGGTTTGAGCTCGTATTCTTTCAGTGCTCTGAAAATTCAAGATTTCGGCATCATATGTGAACCGAGTGACACGTGACTTTTGGTGGAGCTAGGGAAGGTTATGAGCGACGTAGTGGTGGAGATTCAACGCCTACGGTGATGTGAGGTGGCCGCGTGATTGATTTGTCAGTGGGGGTTTGGTTGCCTTGTTCGAACTGCAGGTCCAAATTTGTTTTCGGCTTGTAATCGAACCTTAGGGTTTTCATTTCGTTTGAGTAGGGAATTTGTGATGCGTGGGGATTTCTGTGAGTCGCCAATGGCGACGCGAACCACCGTGCACGTGCACGGTGGTGGCAGCGCCGTGGTTCTGTTTTTGGGTTATCATGTGGGGGTTGCTCGAGGCATTTGTGAAGTTGCTTCGAGTGTCCCTTTGGTTGTCACTGAGTCGTATACGAAGTAGCTACAGCAGTTCGTTTAAAAAAAAAAAAGAGAAAGGGGGAAGAAGAAGAACGAACACGAGAGGGAATGGGGTGTGTTCTCGGTGAAGCTGATGTACGACTCGAAGTTTTACTCGAGATTTTGAGGAGGAGAACTCGTAGCAGGAGTGATGTAGCTCGGGTTTGTTAATCTGGTTTCAGGTTTTAGAACTTTGAAAATAAAAGTTAAAAGCTAGTTTTAAATGGGAAGAAAAATTTTTAAACAAATAAATTAAGTGTTGAACTTCAATTTGTTTAATTGCTTTAAGAATGTTTAAATAGTTTGAATTTTAAGAATAAAATTTGAAAATAAATAAAGTTTCAGATTATAAATTTTAAACAAGCTTTAAAACAAAGTTTTAGAAATATAAACTAAGTTTCCAAAAGCAAAGTTTTAAGCAAGCTTTAAAGGATGCAAAAATTTTAAAAGTTAATTTGCTTTAAATTTGTTTGACTTATGTAATATTGCATTAAGCTAATTATCTTATTTAATCTTGGATTGTTTTTCAAATACAATTAAATGGGAGGTTTATTACTTAATGTATTAAAGGATGGTTAATTAAATGGATAACCTGTCAAGGTAATTAATTAATTAATGTAATTAATTTAAGGATAATTTTCTAAAGGGGTAATTAATTAATGTGATTAATTAATTAAGGTAATTAATTACTGATTTTTATTTGAATTAATGATAATAAATTAAGGGTTAATCAGTTAATTAATAAATTAATTAAGGGGGAATCAATTAAAGGATAATTAAATAATTAAAGATTGATTCACTTATTAATCAAGGTTGATAAATAATCAGAGGATAATTAATAAATAATTAAAGAATAATTAATCAACATGGGTTGTAATTAATTAATTAACCAGGATTTGTAATTAAATTCATAAGTAAAGGATCTGATTAAATAAATCAGATAATTAAATTAATCCTACTTATGGGTGTTTGCATTCTATTGGATAATTGTTTTGTTTGATACCCTAATATGTGATGCTTTGTGATGTACCCTGATTTGTGTTGTGACCTGTGATGAAATTGATTCTCTGTGATGTACATTGTTATCTGTGATACATTGGTATATTATCTGTGAATTTGTGAATGGATGATAAGCGTTATAGTTTATATCGCTTATCAACTATATTTCTGTGGTTAATCTATGATGATTGAATAATATTGCACTATTGTGTTAAACCCCTGGACCACACTTATACACATACAATTATGGATTTCACGAGGAAATCAATTAAGTCACAGATTTTGAAATGATTTTTTAAAGTTGAATATTTAAATTCAAATGTTTTAGAAATGAAATTAAAGTTAAAAGCTTTTGAAATAGAACTTCAAAGATGAAATTTATTTTGAATAACTTAATTGGGTTTTAAAATTTAAATATTTTAATTCGAATTCAATATTTGGAATTTAATTCTAAACTAGGGACTAAAGATGTTATACTAGTTTATATGGGTTAAACAATTTTAAAGGTATTAACTTGGAAATTTGAACTTAAATTCAAAAGCTTTAACTCGTGTAAATAAAATTGGATCTTTTTGAAATGAAAACTATTGGTTTTCAAATAATAAAAGCTTTCACTTAAGTAATGAACTTCTGATTTGTGTTAAAAGGAATTTCAAGTTAAAAATGAAAATGATTTTCTCAATTATGGAAACGATTTGAAAGTTATAAGTTAAATCTTTAATTTAAAGATTTAACGAGTTAATCCAATTGAAATGGGGGTTGATTTGAAATCCATAAATGGATCTTTGTGAATGGGGTGAACTTTGTGAATTAAATCTTTTGTTTAAAAGATTAAAGTGTGGAAATTGTTTAAACCACAGAAGGTTTTTGAAATAAATCTTTTATTTAAAAGATTTGAAAATGTTAATTGGTTTAAACCATTTGAAGGAAAGTTTTGAATCATTAAGTTGTGACTTAATTGAAATCCTATATCCATATATTTTTAAAAGTTGCGCTCACTATTCGGTTTAGCCGGGAGAGGACCTTTGTGTCGTATAACCCATTCCGAATATGTGATTCGACGTTATGGATAGCATTTGAAGACCGGTGGTGAAGACCGGGTATTTGTGAGAACGATAGGATAACCTATCGATTGTCTCTACACCGAGTAGCTACGGTATAGAGATCCCTTAAGTGATGGGAAGTCCGATCGGGATTGTGAATATCCGGATTGCAAGGGCTTCTTCGGAAGTGCCTTCGGCTCTGTTCGAACCCGGAACAGACTTGTATGGTTGTATGTCTGACACTACACTTTGAGATATAAAGCAGATTTCTTTCAAATACATATCTGTTGGTGGCGGAGAATTTATTCTCTTAGCTTAACACCCTTCTCTGAGACGTATGAGCTCAGAGGTTATGTAGTTGAAGGTTATCAGCAATATGCTCCCAATTTGGTAGTGTGGCATGCTGAGTGCTGCTGCGTGTTGATGATCATTGTTTGATCATTTGTGATATGATCATTTGTTTGATCATTTATCTTTGTGATCATTACTTTGAACATTTGTTGACCCAAAGCATGGCTTTGTACCAAAGCGTAGCTTTGTGGACGAGACTGCATCAGGACCTCACACCCCGGAAATGGTCAAAACAGGAAGATGTGGCAAGGTTATGAGGGTCGTGCCCTTTAGGGTGTGTCATTCCCTTCTGGTAAAGGGTGGTATCATGGTATGGAGCCTAGATATTTACCTATGTGGTAGCTCCAATCTCATTTTACTGTGTGGTTGTTGCTTAGAGGCGCCTCGGATAAAGGTCCCAAAGGACCGGGGAGTGGCTTGCTCGAGTAGTAGTTACCTAGTTACAGAGGTAACCCGGCCTTGTGTTGGCAGAGATCCGGTTAGGTTCTCGGGACGTCCCGCCAGAGGCGATCCCATGTGACAGTAGGAAGTTCCTTAGCCTGACCATTTGTTGGAAATCCATTCATCCAATACGAAACCCTGTACGGTTTTAGTTGTAGAACCTTCCATTCACTTATGGTGGTCACCACTATTTGGATGGTAGCTATAGTAGGCATACGATAATGGTCGTATGCTGGCTAAGATTAATATTCTACTTTCGAAATCTTTTCTGCACTGTGCACTTATAATAATAATATCAAAGAACTTTCTACGTATTAAGCATGTTTGACTATCATAAGAAGAAATCTCCTCCAATTCTGCGTTTGCATTGTGTGTGTGGCGGGAGGTCTTATGGTAGTTTCATTTTCTAAAAAGCATATCGGATTTTCTTTTATAAATCTTGTTTATTTTAAAGATAAACTGTTTTTGTTACTCACACCAGTCCCATGACTGACTCGGAGTTTATTGTTCCTTTCCTAAACTCTGGGTGCTCACTTTTTCCACACGAGCAGTCTAGAGTTGGGTTTTTCAGATAGTTAGGTTCAGTTGATCATCTGGAGCTAGTTCAGTCTTTGGATATGGACGAGACTTGCTTGTCTTAATCCATCGTGTTGTTGGTTCGAGCTGCTGTTGGAGTTCTTTCTTGAAGACTATCTTGAGTTATTTGTTCTGCTGTTAGTATTATCTATTTCCCTTTCCACTGCTATTTTATTGTATCATATCTCTGATGTATATCGATATCTATTGTATCATCTGTTGTATCAGGATGTTGTACATGTAGTATATTGATATTTTTTTTCTTCCGCTGTGCTGTTTGTTTACTTAATGGTGTTATAAGCTCCGGCGACGCGGATTTGAACGGTCGAATCTACGGCATTCAAGTACGATGTAAAGTATGGATGTCGATTTTCGAACGGACAAAATCCGCTTCGTTACATGTGGTATCAGAGCTAAGGTGAAACTTTAGCTCAGGAGTATAACACATTAAGTAGCTCATTAGAGATAGGGTGAAGTAAACCCTAAAATGAGTAAATCCCTAATATATCCGTTCGTATGCCTCAGTAAATTCTTTTACTATCCAGTGATAGTAAGTATGAGTGCAAGAAGAGAACGAGATAGGGGACAGGGAAATACGACTATGTCAATGCCCTGCAATAGTGGAAGTAATTTTTCTCTATCGATCTTCTTTGATTCGTTTCCAAATTCTTTTGATTGCTTCGTGCCAGCTCCAGAAGAAGTTTCAGTGTGATGATGGCCCTACGAATCGTTGTAGGAAATCCTTACTTCGTATCTTCATCGGTTTCTTATCGGTTTCAATTTAAACCTTAATGAATATGAATCGAAAATTTGAAACTGAAATTTGAAATAAATTGGAAATTTTAATTTGAGTTAACTCGATTAATAGAATATGAAGGATAATTTGAATTGTATCAATAAAACGATTTCGTTTAAAACCGAATTTGAAATTCCATTATAATTTCTTGGGTTGATCGAAGTCCGAAGAAGGACAAATTAGTATACATTTTGAGGTATTCCGACTTGAATTTGGAATCATTCCTAGTATTTGAAAATTATAGAAGATTAAATCTATCTCTCTTGTTCAGCATCTCTTGTCAATTCTTCGATGGTTCCTGGTAAATACAGGAAGAAGATTTGATATATGTGTATGGGACATAAACTCCAAATAGGCCAAAATTGTTTGTTTGGATGTATTGGTTGCTTTGTTTGCTTTGGTTGCTATGGTTGATAGATATACTTTGGTTTTTAAACTAAAAATTTTGAAATTATACCCAAAAGTAGACAGATATGTGAATACAATTTGAGTCCGGATATATTTTACGAATGGTTAGTTATCCCTTCAAAATAACCAATGCTCTGCATATTCGTAGAATTAATGACTCGAGTATCCTGAGTAGTATTGAATGAGTTCGTTCTCATATTGTCGATATTCTGATTTGGTAAGCCAAATGCAGAATTTATACCTAGTTGATCTGGGAAGATATTTCTCTATCTTGGTATATCTACCTTTGTTGTTTTCGTGCCTGCGAATTTCGAGGACGAAATTCTTTTTAAGGGGGGAAGTCTATAACGATCCCGAATTTTAAATTATTTTAAATTATTTTAAATTGATAATTTATTTAATTTTTGATTTAAAATTTGTGAAAATTAAATGGTTAATCGATTTGATTTTTCCAAATTCAAATAAAATATGTTATTTATTAACATAGAAATGGTTTCTTTTATAAATCATTTTAAATAAGGAGTTATTTTTAAACAATGTTGTTAAGGTAATATCTTTACAAAATTGATTTTTATATAAATAGTAATAGTTACAAATGGTTTGAAATAATAACAAGTAACATAAGTATGAAAATAATAATAAGCAAATGAAGTATAAAAATTATAACTAAAACAAAAGCATATATTTTCATTTGAGTTAAAGTTTTATAACGAAGGACTAAAACAACTTTATAGTTCATACATAAAGTAAATGAATAAAATGTCTATGAAAATCTAAAGTAAACAAAAACTTGTTAAATTTTAACAGCATATTAACAATAGGAAATTATTCAAGTAATAAATAAGAAATACGTTCAAATACACTCAAATAAGAAATAGAAACAAATGTATGCAAACAAACAAATAAAAATATAAGCAAGGAATGAAACAAATTAAAAAAATATAAGATATAATTAAGCTTGCAAAGGAAGATAGTAATAAATATATTCAACTATAGGTATCTATGTATACTTGAACAAGAATAAACAAAGCAAAAGAAGCACATACAAAACAAAGTAAACAGCCTGTACAAAAGTCAAGGAGAAATAGAAAAAGTGATATGCATAAGCATATGAAGCAAGACAATATGAAATAAGACAATGGAAATTAATAAAGTATAAAGACAAATCAAATGCAAAGATCAGTTTAAATCAAAGCTTACAAAAGAAGTTATACAAATAAACATATTAAAGTGTGAATCAAGACAAAGTTAATTAATGCAAAGAAAATCTTTGGCCACAACATTTCATATCAGCCGAAATGTTATTTCAGCCACCAAACTACATGATCAACAAGTAAAAAAAAAAAAACCCAACATATTTACATCATCTCAGCCGAAGTATGTAGCTTGCAAAGAAAGGTAGACATTAAGTAAATTAGCATTTAGTGCTTCCATACTTAGCAGTAAACAAGTCATTTTTGTTTGTTTTGAAGATCATCTCAGCCTTTTAGATAAAGATGATCTCTGACCTATGTTTATTAAGTAAGAAATTGTACCAGGCAATATTTCAAACCCAAAACACCCCACTGTAAAACTCTTCTTTATATATACATATCCTCCAATTCCTTTTCATTCATTAAAAATAAACAAACTAGAGAATAAGCAAGCATTTCTATTTTTACAAAACTATATAGCATCTGAAGCAAACTTCATTTGAAACCTGAAACAAAAAAAAAACTTTAACTACAACAACAAAAGCAAATTTCAAAGCATGCAGAATCAAGTCTGCAACCAAATATCTGAAGTATTCAAATGCAAAGCAGTTTCCAGGCCTCTGTTTCAAAACCCATCTGTGAGTAAACTTAACTATTTCAAATCTAAACTTGTATCTCTAATTGATGAATGGAAGTGCTTTGATATTGCTTATATAAATAGTCTTGGTATTCTCTGTTGCTTGGTGGTACAGGAAGTTGTTCTTCCAGATTGTTGAAATCTTAACAAGACAAGCCAAAATACTTATAAATGCTTATTCATATGATTGTGTAAACTTTAAATTCGTTGCTGATACAAGTGGTTAATCTTAAACATAGGCATGTAAATATGTTTCAGGGGTTTAACAACATGTTATTAACACTGTATCTTTAAGTTACATTAGTAAGAAGACCAATGTTAAAATTTAAATATTTTAGTTTGATAATTTGAATTTATATCTTGATTAAACACTCAAAGCTATGATTTTTAACATAAAAATCTTGATTTTTAAGCAAGGATCGAAGGAGCAGTTTAAAATGAATCGAAAATGGGTTTTGTCAATTTTAGTAGATTGAGTTAATTATCACTTCTGTAAATCAACAGGAAGCAAGATTGTAATCTAATTGATTCTAGAAAAATGTCAATTTATTTTTCACATGCATATGTTTTGAGTTTGAATCTAGAGTAGGGTTTAAGCTCGTATTCTTTCAGTGCTCTGAAAATTCAAGATTTCGGCATCATATGTGAACCGAGTGACACGTGACTTTTGGTGGAGCTAGGGAAGGTTATGAGCAACGTAGTGGTGGAGATTCAACGCCTACGGTGATGTGAGGTGGCCGCGTGATTGATTTGTCAGTGGGGGTTTGGTTGCCTTGTTCGAACTGCAGGTCCAAATTTGTTTTCGGCTTGTAATCGAACCTTAGGGTTTTCATTTCGTTTGAGTAGGGAATTTGTGATGCGTGGGGGTTTCTGTGAGTCGCCAATGGCGACGCGAACCACCGTGCACGTGCACGGTGGTGGTCAGCGCCGTGGTTCTGTTTTTGGGTTATCATGTGGGGGTTGCTCGAGGCATTTGTGAAGTTGCTTCGAGTGTCCCTTTGGTTGTCACCGAGTCGTATACGAAGTAGCTACAGCAGTTCGTTTAAAAAAAAAAGAGAAAGGGGGAAGAAGAAGAACGAACACGAGAGGGAATGGGGTGTGTTCTCGGTGAAGCTGATGTACGACTCGAAGTTTTACTCGAGATTTTGAGGAGGAGAACTCGTAGCAGGAGTGATGTAGCTCGGGTTTGTTAATCTGGTTTCAGGTTTTAGAACTTTGAAAATAAAAGTTAAAAGCTAGTTTTAAATGGGAAGAAATTTTTTTAAACAAATAAATTAAGTGTTGAACTTCAATTTGTTTAATTGCTTTAAGAATGTTTAAATAGTTTGAATTTTAAGAATAAAATTTGAAAATAAATAAAGTTTCAGATTATAAATTTTAAACAAGCTTTAAAACAAAGTTTTAGAAATATAAACTAAGTTTCCAAAAGCAAAGTTTTAAGCAAGCTTTTAAGGATGCAAAAATTTTAAAAGTTAATTTGCTTTAAATTTGTTTGACTTATGTAATATTGCATTAAGCTAATTATCTTATTTAATCTTGGATTGTTTTTCAAACACAATTAAATGGGAGGTTTATTACTTAATGTATTAAAGGATAGTTAATTAAATGGATAACCTGTCAAGATAATTAATTAATTAATGTAATTAATTTAAGGATAATTTTCTAAAGGGGTAATTAATTAATGTGATTAATTTATTAAGGTAATTAATTACTGATTTTTATTTGAATTAATGATAATAAATTAAGGGTTAATCAGTTAATTAATAAATTAATTAAGGGGGAATCAATTAAAGGATAATTAAATAATTAAAGATTGATTCACTTATTAATCAAGGTTGATAAATAATCAGAGGATAATTAATAAATAATTAAAGAATAATTAATCAACATGGGTTGTAATTAATTAATTAACCAGGATTTGTAATTAAATTCATAAGTAAAGGATCTGATTAAATAAATCAGATAATTAAATTAATCCTACTTATGGGTGTTTGCATTCCATTGGATAATTGTTTTGTTTGATACCCTAATATGTGATGCTTTGTGATGTACCCTGATTTGTGTTGTGACCTGTGATGAAATTGATTCTCTGTGATGTACATTGTTATCTGTGATACATTGGTATATTATCTGTGAATTTGTGAATGGATGATAAGCGTTATAGTTTATATCGCTTATCAACTATATTTCTGTGGTTAATCTATGATGATTGAATAATATTGCACTATTGTGTTAAACCCCTGGACCACACTTATACACACACAATTATGGATTTCACGAGGAAATCAATTAAGTCACAGATTTTGAAATGATTTTTTAAAGTTGAATATTTAAATTCAAATGTTTTAGAAATGAAATTAAAGTTAAAAGCTTTTGAAATAGAACTTCAAAGATGAAATTTATTTTGAATAACTTAATTGGGTTTTAAAATTTAAATATTTTAATTCGAATTCAATATTTGGAATTTAATTCTAAACTAGGGACTAAAGATGTTATACTAGTTTATATGGGTTAAACAATTTTAAAGGTATTAACTTGGAAATTTGAACTTAAATTCAAAAGCTTTAACTCGTGTAAATAAAATTGGATCTTTTTGAAATGAAAACTATTGGTTTTCAAATAATAAAAGCTTTCACTTAAGTAATGAACTTCTGATTTGTGTTAAAAGGAATTTCAAGTTAAAAATGAAAATGATTTTCTCAATTATGGAAACGATTTGAAAGTTATAAGTTAAATCTTTAATTTAAAGATTTAACGAGTTAATCCAATTGAAATGGGGGTTGATTTGAAATCCATAAATGGATCTTTGTGAATGGGGTGAACTTTGTGAATTAAATCTTTTGTTTAAAAGATTAAAGTGTGGAAATTGTTTAAACCACAGAAGGTTTTTGAAATAAATCTTTTATTTAAAAGATTTGAAAATGTTAATTGGTTTAAACCATTTGAAGGAAAGTTTTGAATCATTAAGTTGTGACTTAATTGAAATCCTATATCCATATATTTTTAAAAGTTGCGCTCACTATTCGGTTTAGCCGGGAGAGGACCTTTGTGTCGTATAACCCATTCCGAATATGTGATTCGACGTTATGGATAGCATTTGAAGACCGGTGGTGAAGACCGGGTATTTGTGAGAACGATAGGATAACCTATCGATTGTCTCTGCACCGAGTAGCTACGATATAGAGATCCCTTAAGTGATGGGAAGTCCGATCGGGATTGTGAATATCCGGATTGCAAGGGCTTCTTCGGAAGTGCCTTCGGCTCTGTTCGAACCCGGAACAGACTTGTATGGTTGTATGTCTGACACTACACTTTGAGATATAAAGCAGATTTCTTTCAAATACATATCTGTTGGTGGCGGAGAATTTATTCTCTTAGCTTAACACCCTTCTCTGAGACGTATGAGCTCAGAGGTTATGTAGTTGAAGGTTATCAGCAATATGCTCCCAATTTGGTAGTGTGGCATGCTGAGTGCTGCTGCGTGTTGATGATCATTGTTTGATCATTTGTGATATGATCATTTGTTTGATCATTTATCTTTGTGATCATTACTTTGAACATTTGTTGACCCAAAGCATGGCTTTGTACCAAAGCGTAGCTTTGTGGACGAGACTGCATCAGGACCTCACACCCCGGAAATGGTCAAAACAGGAAAGATGCGGCAAGGTTATGAGGGTCGCGCCCTTTAGGGTGTGTCATTCCCTTCTGGTAAAGGGTGGTATCATGGTATGGAGCCCAGATATTTACCTATGTGGTAGCTCCAATCTCATTTTACTGTGTGGTTGTTGCTTAGAGGCGCCTCGGATAAAGGTCCCAAAGGACCGGGGAGTGGCTTGCTCGAGTAGTAGTTACCTAGTTACAGAGGTAACCCGGCCTTGTGTTGGCAGAGATCCGGTTAGGTTCTCGGGACGTCCCGCCAGAGGCGATCCCATGTGACAGTAGGAAGTTCCTTAGCCTGACCATTTGTTGGAAATCCATTCATCCAATACGAAACCCTGTACGGTTTTAGTTGTAGAACCTTCCATTCACTTATGGTGGTCACCACTGTTTGGATGGTAGCTATAGTAGGCATACGATAATGGTCGTATGCTGGCTAAGATTAATATTCTACTTTCGAAATCTTTTCTGCACTGTGCACTTATAATAATAATATCAAAGAACTTTCTACGTATTAAGCATGTTTGACTATCATAAGAAGAAATCTCCTCCAATTCTGCGTTTGCATTGTGTGTGTGGCGGGAGGTCTTATGGTAGTTTCATTTTCTAAAAAGCATATCGGATTTTCTTTTATAAATCTTGTTTATTTTAAAGATAAACTGTTTTTGTTACTCACACCAGTCCCATGACTGACTCGGAGTTTATTGTTCCTTTCCTAAACTCTGGGTGCTCACTTTTTCCACACGAGCAGTCTAGAGTTGGGTTTTTCAGATAGTTAGGTTCAGTTGATCATCTGGAGCTAGTTCAGTCTTTGGATATGGACGAGACTTGCTTGTCTTAATCCATCGTGTTGTTGGTTCGAGCTGCTGTTGGAGTTCTTTCTTGAAGACTATCTTGAGTTATTTGTTCTGCTGTTAGTATTATCTATTTACCTTTCCACTGCTATTTTATTGTATCATATCTCTGATGTATATCGATATCTATTGTATCATCTGTTGTATCAGGATGTTGTACATGTTGTATATTGATATTTTTTTTTCTTCCGCTGTGCTGTTTGTTTACTTAATGGTGTTATAAGCTCCGGCGACGCGGATTTGAACGGTCGAATCTACGGCATTCAAGTACGATGTAAAGTATGGATGTCGATTTTCGAACGGACAAAATCCGCTTCGTTACATCATTCCATTTCTAGCCTAGTGATTTCACATATCAAATCCATAAGGAATTTATAGGAGATTACAAATCAAAGTGGTTTCGGGTATTTACTGATTACCCGACCCCGGTCTCTTCGATTTCAATGTCATTTCTAATTCCAGTTTAAGTGGACACATAACAACTATAATTCAAGGTATCATAGTCCCACAACAAAATTATTTATCAATAGATACTCCACATTATTACTGTACAATCCATCATATCATATCGCTATGCATCACAACTCAATATCAGAGATATTCACAATCCAAGTCATCCAATATCATTAAATCATCCATAAGCAAGATGGGTTAGTCACATCATGAATTAAATTAACTACTTTAATTGCTTTTAATCCTGCTTACTAAACATTAATTAAATCTAAACCATTAATGTAACAACCCGCATATTTATCGATTTTATATTTAAATATTTTATCGTTCGTCGGATTTTGGTTCGAAAAGCTACTTTTTGCAAACAGTCGAATTGGGACTGGAGACCAACCCCATTGAGTTCAAAATGACATTTGCGACCTTTTTGAGTATAAACTTCGATATGTTTGGAGTTAGTCGAATTTCGCTTCTTTTTCACTTAGGGCTTTGGTTTGTTGTCTCGGCCCATTAACCCCAGCTGAGCCCTAGCTCCACCCCCACTTATCTTCATTTCATTTCTAATTCCTAACCCTTCAAGCTTTAGCAACAATGGTGGAAGAGAGTGGAAATTAAAACACCAAGCCCTAGTTCCATAGCAAAATCCAACTTCTAGCTCCAAATTCAAAGAGAGGCTATTGGTAAGCATCATTTACTTCTTCTCTAATTCATTCTCTCTTTGATTTCTGAAATTTGCTAAACCTAAATTTAAGAAATGTTTCTCTTTTAAGCTTAGATTGAAGCTTCTTTAGTTGTTATTGAAGAGGAATTGATCTTAGCTTGTTTTTAAAGCTTCTCCTTCATTGATTTGGGTTCAAAGGTGGGATTTTTATCTCACATCTATGTCTATATCTATCTTTGTTGTTAGGTATGAATTCCTAACACTTATTTATGTTTATTTGTTTTTGGTTTGGATTGATTTGGTGAATATTTCAATTTGTGATGTTTTGTAGTCAAATCTTTAAAAATCCAATCTTTGATGTTTGAACATGTTTTTGGTGATGCATCGAAGAGCCTATAGGGCTGGGTTGTCGCTAGGCATAAATCCTTAGTCGTCGTTGCTCGTCCGATCGCTCCCGATACGTTTTGGCCATTTTGGCCTAGGCAAATTGTTGCCCAGACCAGGTGACCAGACGTCTGGTGACCAAGTCCAGACGTCTGGTTTGGACCTGGAGAGGAAAAATATAGCCACGCAGAATATATAGAAAAGGCAGAGACTAATTCCAGACATCTGAAATTTAGGATCAGACGTCTGATTAGGTCTCAGACGTCTGACTTGAAGTTTCATACGTCTAGGTGTTCTCTGGATTATTTCCAGAGAACAAATCCAGACGTCTGGATTCTAAACCAGACGTCTGATTAGTTTCCAGACGCCTGGATTGGACCTCCAAACGTCTGGAACTGTTTAATTTGCCTATTTTGGCTATTTTTGAGTATATTTCCAACTTTAATCGATTCGTGTTGATTCCCTTTTTGTTGTTATCATTTATTATGGACTTTGATGACATTTTCATCGTGATTTTTGGGAATATCCATTTTGATGGATTTGGTATCGATTTCTTTGGACTTGATTCACGTCTTCAAATGTGAATTTTTATGATTGATTGTTTCTACAATCAATTCTATGATTTGTCACTTTAAAATATAAAGGTTTTCTATACTAGTAGTAAATATCAAAACTCTTTCCTCAAAATGATTTCAACTCTATTTTCAATACCAAACTCGTTTATAAAACCATTTTCTAATCTACTAGTATATACAAACTTTTACCTCACTCGTATGAGAAACCTAATTAAACGACTTAGTAAAACGAGTGGTATGAAATGCTTGTATTTACTTCGTTGGTTAATTCTTGGACTTGTTCGATTGAATCTCTTGTGACAATTTTCTAGTGGAGATCTACAATTTGTTCGTAAATATCTAAGTTAAGCTAGTTGTTATGGGACATGAAGCTAAGCTCATATATTTACTAGCTTATTGTAATTGACACTTCTTGATGATCGATGATGATCATTTTATAGTTTAGACTAGCAATGCGCGATGTCTCTTTGTCCACGTGGAGGACTGTACCTCATTTTATTGAACTTCGTCTCATTTCTTCGTGGGCTGGCAACCCATGTACTTTTAATATGTTTCGATTCATTGGACGTACCGTGTGTACTACGTCGATGTTCCGAATTATTTTGTGTTTCGATTCATTAGATGTACCGTTTGTACTACATCGATGTCTCGACATTTTGATTCATTGGATGTACCGTTTGTACTACATCAATATCTTTGCTTTTTGATTCATTGGATGTACCGTTTGCACTACATCATTGTCTTTGCTTTTTGATTCGTTGGATGTACCGTTTGTACTACATCAATGTCTTTTCTTTTTGATTCATTGGATGTACCGTTTGTACTACATCGATGTCTTTGCTTTTTGATTCATTGGATGTACCGTTTTTACTACATCGATGTCTTTGCTTTTTGATTCATTGGATGTACCGTTTGTACTACATCGATGTCTTTGCTTTTTGATTCATTGGATGTACCGTTTGTACTACATCAATGTCTTTGCTTTTCGATTCATTGGATGTACCGTTTGTACTACATCGATGTCTGGGCTTTTCGATTCATTGGATGTAACGTTTGTACTACATCGATGTCTCGGCTTTTTGATTCATTGGATGTACCGTTTGTACTACATCAATGTCTTTGCTTTTTGATTCATTGGATGTACCGTTTGTACTGCATCGATGTCTTTGCTTTTTGATTCATTGGATGTACCGTTTGTACTACATCAATGTCTTTGCTTTTAGATTCATTGGATGTACCATTTGCACTACATCAATGTCTTGGCCAATCCTTTTTTTTGTGATCTCTGGATTTCTATTTGATGATTTCTGGAATTTATGTTTCACCACCTTTTTCAGTTGGCACTGATATGTATGTCATTTATAGTGGCTTGGTGAATTAAATGAAGAATATGACATTCTTTTTGATGCTATGAGATTCTTGAGATTTTGTATGACTTTCGTGATTTTCTAATGTATACTTGTTGAAGTATGACATTTTTGGTTATCATACGTTTTATTATTATATCTCTTCTTATATCTCATTTTATCTGATAATTATAGCTAGACTGATCCGTTTATTATTTTCTTCTTAAATAATACTCGGGTCAGATTGAGATTCTACAGGTGCTTCCTCTTGACTTCCTATTTGGAACTATCATCTGACTTTTGGCTAACTACTTTAGTTTAGTAGTTTTTTTGTTGTATACTATTTAGATATAGACTCCTCGATGTATACGTATCCTTTTATCTAGCACTTGTATCTATCCTTTTTGATATTGTGGATCTTGTTTGACCAATACTCTGATGTACACTTTCATGTATTATATTCATATCTATTTACGCCTTTGTGATATGAATTATCTGTGACTGATTTGTGTTATGTTTATTTCTATATTTGTTTCTGAAGACCTTTATAGCCACTGTGTAGTAGCTTTGAGTTTGTGTCGGTATGACGGATTTCCTCTTGAGATGAAAAGTTATATTTTTATCTGGCATATCGGTACTCGCACAAAGCAATTATACAGATGGTCGCTCCTCAACAGCCTTATTCTCCGTGCTAGTCGACAGCATTACTCCATAGTGTTCTTGGATAGCGTGGGTATAGAGGTGGGGCGTCACAATTAATTAACCATTCCTTAATTATCCTCCCTAATTACATTAAGTAATTAGCTTTTAATTAATTACACAAATTAATTAATCTTTACCCATTCACATTAATTACATTAATCCCTAGTTAATTACTCAAATTAATCATTTACATTGATTAATTAACCATTTATTAACCACACTCATTAATTAACTACCCATTAATTAATTTCTTATTTAATAAATCCCTTAATGAATTACACTAGGCAATTAATTCTTTACTACTTCCATTAAGAAATTTTCCTTAAATTACTTTCAGCAAGTAATTATCCTATTGGTTAATTATCCTCAATTAATTAACCTCTAATCATTAAATAATAATAGAAATCGAATTATTTGACCCCTAACAAATTTATCCTTTAAATTACTTACATTAAGTAATTAATCACTTAAGTAATTAATATCTAATTACTTACATTTATTGATTCTTTAATCAATACTTTCATAAGGTAATTATCTTCTTTATTTAGTAATTATTCATTAGTCACTTATACTAAGTAATCACTTAATCAATTTCATTAAGTGACTAATATTTAATCAGTTCCACAAGTGATTATCTTTAAATTTATGAAACCAATTAAATTCCACTAATTATTTAGCTTTACTCAAATTATATTGATTAACCCTTTAATCAATACTTTAAGTAATTAATTAATTAATTACCCTTAAGCCTATTTAATTACATTGTTATGTTTATTATTTAAAATAAACTTTTAAAGGTATATGTATCGACATAGTTTAAACTCAGAATTTCTTTTCTATTCTTAAACCTTGAATAATCCCAACCTTAACTCATTTAAATTGAAATGTTTGATAAATTGTTTATGATTGATCAAGTTTGACTTTTTTTAAACTTGTTATTTCTTTATATTTTAAAACCCGATAACACGGTAAGGAACCCGAGACAACCTCCAGAAGTCACCGAGACCGACTCGAGTATTCCTTTAAACTTCGTCTCTTTTTTTTCCTTTTTGAAAACTGTTAGATATAAAATCACTCACAAACACGAATTAAACCCGAGTCAACCTTTCTTTTCCCCGAGATCCATCTCGAGTAAAAATCCCTTCATCCCCAAAAAAACAAAATATTGATGCACAGAATTATCCATGCACATGCACCGATCGCTGGTGAACTTCTGGCCTCCTAGATCATCGTCGATAAGTTACCGTACGACTATCCTAGCCATTAGACCACCCAGACTTCATCTCGAACCCCTTAATCAAAAACGAGCACACTCAACCCATCAGGTAGCAACCCTGATCACCAAATTCTCCCGTAGCTCCCATCTCCCTTCACCGGAGGCCACGACCTCCTTCTCGGACTACCTCCTAAGTTCCTTGTCCCCTTTACCATAATTCCGGCCCAACTCGACGCGACGTCGACTCCGCATTTACCCTGAAATCAAACACTACCCAACAACACTTAAACCTTAGTTGACCCTTGACCCGCCTCACCATCGAATAAGAAATTCTCCGGTTATTTTTTCAACCATCACTGATCTACGAGCTATCTCTAGTATGGACCTCAACCCCTCCAGAACCTCCATTCGCCAGAGGATCGTAAAAATGCAATTTCTGATCAACTAGTAAATTCTCACCATCCCCAATATTAAAAATCAGGAAATCAGTACTAAAAATCAAGGTTTCGAATCACAGATCCAAATATACCATCAGAACTTAAGAATTTAACAACTTAAAATTTTTCTTGAATTTTAATTTCACTGTATATTCCTATTTCCACTTAATTTCCTTCTATTTGTACTTATGAACATTTTTTTAAAGAAGATTAGGTAAATACAAACAACTTCCCTTTGAACATCATAATCTAAATTAGCTAACATTAAGGGATATTTGATTTAGAGTATTTTGGTCTGTTGAAATTTAACAGAGAAATATTCTCAGATATTCACACAGTACTCATCTTAATATATATAAGCATTATTCAAACATTCTTGCAAACATTTCATCAATTTTTCAAGCATTTACCACATGCATTATTTTAAACAGGTAGATCTAATCAAAGGGTAAAGTTTACTCACCTTCACTGTGAACAGAGGAGCTTATTCCAGATTTTGAAAGTTGCTAACTTTTCCCCTTGCCATGGGCTTTTGCCTTAGATCAGGAATTGATTTATCCTGATCTGGATCTTGAACTAATTGTATTGATCTTGAGTTGCTTTTAGTTTCAGAAACTTGAAAGAATTTTGTTTAATTTATTTGCTTATTCCTCTGGTTTTAGCCTTTACAGGTTTTGATGATTTTTTTCTTTCTTGATTTTTCTTTGCTCCGGTTTGAGGATTTTAGATCTGGTGTGAAATGTTTTTTTACAGGTTTGTTTTCTTTGTTTTTGAGATGAGAATAGGAAAAAGTATTGAAGAAATGAAATATACGTTTATATAAGCTAAATTATTAAAAAAGAAGAAGATAAAAATAAATGGGTGACACTTGTTGCTCATCCAACATCTGTCATTAGCAAATGTTTATCATCTTACACATGTTATTAAAGTGATTTCATAAATTAAAACTTGTCCTTATGCAATTTTAAATTATTTTAAAATGTTAATAAAAGCTTTTATATTTATTTTATATTAATAAATACTTTCTTAATTTACATAAATAAATTCTTTTAATAGAATATTACAAAAAAAACTTATTCTAATAAAAATCTTATCCATATATTTTATATCCAAAATATTTTTAAGATATGTATCCTTTAAATTCGAATTCAAATCCAAATTCAAATTCATATTTGATTTTAAAAAAGATCCAATTTAAAATCAACTAATATATATGTATATTTAAACAACACAAATTAGATTTATGAATAATGTTCTATTTTAAAATCTATTTATATCGATATCTAAATAATTTATAAAGGAGATTATCACATTTATTTATTCGATCTATAAATCAGTATTTTCAATAGATAAATTAGATCATTATCCAATTATATGATGCCCAAAAATCCAGGATATCACATTCCACCCTCCTTTGAATCTTTTCGTCCTCGAAAAGGAACGAAGCCAAAATTAATTCAATACTTAGATAAATTTCTCTTTGAACCTTTTAAAATACCTTAAAATCTATATTATATTTCCAAAATAGTTTTATAAAAATACTTTTATAACTCGATGTTTCCACATGTCCATCTTTGTTCTCACAGAAATTCGGTCATACGTTGATCAGGCGTAGGACTGAAGATCTATAAGTACTTAGCAGACCTATTTCAACACCTAGTGAAACATATTTGGAAAATAATTTTATTTAAAATATAGAAAACATTTTTGAAAATAGAGGAAATATCTTTGGTGAGAATGCTCTGGAAATCATCACCCATATCCATGGTCGCAATTACATCCTGGGTTACATTGCCATCACAGCAAAAGTCCACGTAACTGTGGGCACTCCATGCCCCTCGATTACGCCATGGAACCAGCCACAGATTGCAGTTACATCCTGAGTTATGTTGCCATCACAACAAAAGTCCATGTAATTGTAGGAATCAGTGCCCCCGATTTTCGCTGCCAAAAATGAAACTTCTCCACTCCCACATAGGTCGCAACCTACCGATGTAAAATCAAATATAGACCGTTGGCTCTCAGCAGCACACACGACTTTCGCTATGTCACCATAGGTCGCAGTCTACCGATATAAAATCAAACATAGACTGTTGGCTCTCAGCAGCACACACGACTTTCGCTATGGTCTGCAGTAGATCGCAATGACATTGAGTTACACTGTCGTCACAGCATAAGCCAAATGCCTCTATAGGCATCAGCGCCCTCGATTTTCGCTACACACTACACAAAATCCTTAGGAACTAGTTTTGTCCGGATTCCTCATAGGATCAACTTTAGAAACCCCCCCATAGGGTTCAAGGCAGTACCACTCTGTGACACTCCTGAGAAGTTCATTCCAAGAGAGCGTCTTTTTCTCCAGAGCTATTTTCAAAACACTTTATACTATACATATATAATATCTTCCAAATCATACACCTAGTATGAATCCCATATAAATATCCTTTCTCAAAATCATTTATCCCAAATCGATAATTCTCAAATTAGGCTTTCCAAATTCCAATATTGATTTTTCCCAAAAATCAAAAGCCTTTCCAAAGTCCATAGGTTTCAAAAACCATTCCCAAAATCCTCATAAGATCCTTTATATATATTATATATATATATATATATATATATATATATAATTTTAAAAAACTTTGGATCATTTCAAACTTGTATAAAACCCCTTTTTATAATTCAAATACTTTCAAAAATCTTTTCCTTACGGCACTAGATTCAACAAGGGGAGATTTATCTTATATAACAAAGATATATAACTTTGTTTATTCCAAATCTAATATTCAGATTTGATTACTCTATAGAGTCACTTACCAAATTACTTACTTTCATAAAGTAAATTTCTACCATATAAATATCCAATTTCCACTTTACTTCATCATATATTTCACAAAATATACCTTTCATTTCAAAAACCATTTCGTATTTCTTATCCACAAATTCCCAGTATCAATTTCATTGAAACCAGTACGATGTACACATATCATCTGTACGCTATATCAATCTGATCGCTCACTCGATCACACAATTAAACTTCCGAACTAGTATTGTCCACCCGACTACCTAATGCGGACTCAAATCTGGTTTCTTGATCAGAAACCGTCATTCTCCTTGCATAGCCATAACTATGATAAAGAATATCTAGAACAAATCAACAATCTATATCCAGGTTCACCATCGAAAATCGAGTGAAAAATCCTAACTCGGATCGATATACTATCTCGAAATTCTGTTCTCGAATCTCGATCAAATTACTATGCGAATAGAATAATATACGTATATCCTACGTATTTATCATTATTGGTTATTAGCTAAGTCAATCTCCTTTTCTATTCAAATTTCCTTTAAATCCTATTCACTTATTCACATTTTCTCCTAATATCCCTTTTGATTAACACTTCAATTCTTGTCTTAAATGGATATTTACTCATAAATAGTTTGCACTCTGACCAGCTTATATTTAGAAAATAGCTTGAAAAGTTAAAAATAGATAAGTAGTTGAAAAATAATTATTAGTTTGTAAAATAGTTGTAAAATAGTTAAGTAATTGTAAAATAGTTGAAAAATAGTCAAATAGTCATAGAAATTTTAAATAATTGCAAAATAGTTGTAAAATAGTAATTAGTTATAAGTAGTTGAAAAACAGTAATTAGTTTATAAAACAGTTGCAAAATAGTTAAATAATTCCAAAAGTAGTTATAAAATAAGTATAAAACAATTTTGGGTTTAATAAGAAAGGTTGTATATATAATAAATAGCTTGGAAAAATAGATTTGTACTAAAACAATATATTTTGAAAATAGTTCAGAGTCAAACTGTTCAATTCCCAACCTACATTTCTAATTAATTCAATTTAAATTTCCACTTCCATTTAAACTGACTCAATTCCAATTTAAATAACTTCAATTTCCATTGAAATTGATTTAACCCCAATTAAAGTTGAATTAATCCTAAATTTCTTTTCTAAATTCAAATCAAATTCCATTTGAATTTACTTATTCAACTTTAATTTCATTCCAGATTAATCCAATTCAAATTTTCCATTTGAATTTTTAAACTTATCCATCTTCAATCACAATTCCAATTAATTCAAGTCAAATTCAATTTGAACTAATTTAATTCAAATTTCATGTTTAAACCATCCCGAATTATATAAATTCGAGTTAAATTTTTATATGTTGATTTAATCCTTTAAATCAAATCAACTTATATCTTTAAACCATTTAATTCTGAATCCAAATTCCATTTTTAACCTATTTCAAAGTTCAAATAATAATTCAAATCCCTTTTAAACAACTAAATCTTTGAAATTCAATTTATCATCAAATTTCAATTTTGAAACCAAACCTTTGAAGTTTTATCTTAAACATTCAACTCTTAAGTCCAAAATGATTCCATTTTATCTTAATAATGGATATATTACCACAACCCATTTCTTCATTTATTTAAACAAATCCAATTTTAGCTTAAAGATTATTAATAACAACAGGATGATATTATTCAAATTATTTTAAAATATCCATCCATTTCCAATTTCTAGATCTCAAACCTATTTTGAGGTCACAAAAACTCCCAATTCAAATCAGCCATTTAACTTTCCATGTTAAATCCCAATTTTATCTTGAAATTTCCAATTCAGGTTGCTTATTAAATTATCAACTTTCCCAAAGTTAAATTCAATTTACTTAATCTAGCCAACCATACCCAATTCGAATTCCCATTTCAAGTTTTAAACTCCATATTAATAATCTTCCCACTTATAAGTTCAAAAAACTTATCACTTTGGGTATCACATCTCATTCCAAATGTAAAACTCAACATTTAGAGTTTATTTCAAACCATCTTTGATATTATGTATATTCCTCATACATATTATTTTAAACCACCTTTGGTTTTTAATTTAAAACAAATTTCTTTAAATTTTCAAACAACTCTTGTTTGAAATAGGACCCTTTTATTCAAATACATTAAATAATATTATTTATTATTTCTTTATCACTTTGAAACAATTTTCAAATTTCTGGACCTAGATTTAAAACTTTCCAATTTAGATCATCTTTAGTTCCAATTTATAAGTCATACTTGCTTAAATGTTTTACTTCCCTAAAACATTTCATTTTTCTTACTCATTAATACACATTTTATTATTAAACACAACAATCATTTATGATAATAACCAAGATTATCATATCTGGAAACCAGTTCATTATTATCTTATTCTGAAACTCTTCTCCAAATTCAAGATTTTAATTTCAGTTTGAATCCATTTCAAACTTATCTTTATGTAATTTCAATTTGCTTGTATTTCTATTACCACTTAATTTAATTCCAATTTAACAACCAATCATGTTAATATTTGTTCAGAAAGAAATATTGCTTTATATATCAAAATATAACCTTATATAAAAATCATTATTTTTAAAACCATTTAAAATCTTTATATAAGAAAATAACAAGTACGCTCTCGTATACACACACACACACACACACACTCAACTCATTAGGGTACCATTGACCCTGTCCTTGATGAGTACACCCACTAGAGCCAAGGTTCTCACTTAACCTAGCTCTGATACCAAATGTAACGACCCAGGATTTTCGATTCAGAAAATTCCAGATAGTTAGAAAAAGAAGAAAGAGAAAGAAGAAGAAACATAAACAAGTCACAGAAAACTCACATTCGCATCGGATCAAAATATAATATCACATAAAATAACAGTTTACAAAACAAAACTGTATTAGTCAATTACATTTTAATACATCAGAGATACAACATTTACAATCACTGGACAGTTAAATAACTTATCCTAGATAAACAACAATATATCACAGTTGTATACACTCCATATGTTTCTACCATCCAGCTCACCCTCTGAGCTCCAGAACATCCTTACCTGAAAATCTGTGATACTCGTTCTGACCTGAGCATTACATCAAAGTAATACCCGGGTCAGGCTGGAAACCAGCGTGAGTTAACCCATCTAACATGAAATTCAAATTCATAATCTTATTTAAAACCCGGGTAACTCGTACTTTACTACGAGTTCTCAACTTATTATAGTCAACACTTTTCACACATCAATATCTATGTACCTTTACATAGTTTAAAGGGTCCAATTACTTAAATCATTCCATTTCTAGCTTAAGGATTTCACATATCAAATCCATAAGGAATTTATAGGGGATTACAAATCGAAGTAGTTTCGGGTATTTACTGATTACCCGACCCCGGTCTCTTCAATTTCAATGTCATTTCTAATTCCAGTTTAAGTGGATACATAACAGCTATAATTTAAGGTATCATAGTCACACAGCAAAATTATTTATCAATAGATACTCCACATTATTACTGTACAATCCATCATATCATATCACTATGCATCACAACTCAATATCAAAGGTATTCACAATCCAAGTCATCCAATATCATTAAATCATCCATAAGCAAGATGGATTAGTCACATCATGAATTAAATTAATTACTTTAATTGCTTTTAATCTCGCTTACTTAACATTAATTAAATTTAAACCATTAATTAACCATTCCTTAATTATCCTCTCTGATTACATTAAGTAATTAGCATTTAATTAATTACACAAATTAATTAATCTTTACCCATTCACATTAATTACATTAATCCCTAATTAATTACTCAGATTAATCATTTACATTGATTAATTAACCATTTATTAACCACACTCATTAATTAACTATCCATTAATTAATATCTTATTTAGTAAATCCCTTAATTAATTACACTAGGTAATTAATCCTTTACTACTTCCATTAAGAAATTTTCCTTAAATTACTTTCATCAAGTAATTATCCCATTGGTTAATTATCCTCAATTAATTAACCTCTGATCATTAAATAATAATAAAAATCAAATTATTTGACCCCTAACAAATTTATCCTTTAAATTACTTACATTAAGTAATCAATCACTTAAGTAACTAATCTCTAATTACTTACTGTAACGACTCGATTTTTCGACACCTGAAAGTCCACATTGATACATCCACTGTATCAAATGTCGCACAGTCGAATGCTGAAAATCCAAACCATTAGGGTTAAAGACGAAGAAGGTAGAAGAAGAAAACCGAAATCAATAAACATAATCTCACATTTCTCAACGGAACAATATACAATAGATAAATAAATAATCTTTAAAATAAAAGCACTATATCAATTTATACATCACATTATTAGAGTTTACAACGACACAATACCAACACCGACAGTTATAGTAACTTGTGTACAATAAAATTTGACTTGCACTAACCCAGACGCAACAGACACTACATAGTATAAGTGATACGTCTTGTCATCCAGCTTGCCTCCAGATCTCCATTGCATCTTCTTGACTTTGCTCCCGAATAACTGATAACCTGACTCTAGGCTGCCCGTGTGGAAAATTGTAGGCACCCAAAGTTTAGAAAGGGAACAATAAACTGCAGGTCAGTCGTGGGACTAGTGTGAGATCTTAAAAAAATAGTTATTTTCACAAAGAAAATAAAAGAAATCCGCTATGCTTTTCGGAAAATGAAACTACCATAAGGCTTCCTGCCACACACAAATTGCAAAAGAAGAATTGGAGGAGATTTCTCCTTATGATAGTCAAACATGCTTGATACGCAAAATCCTTTGATATTAATATTATTAGTGCATAGTGGAAAACATTTCGAAAGTATAAAATTAATCTTAGCCAGCATAGGCATTTCTCACTTGTGCCTACTATAGCTTCCATGTTCAGTAGCAGGTTACCGCCACATTCCATGGCAGGTTATACAACTAAAACTGTACAGGGCGCATATTGTTTCTTTGGATTTCCAACAAATGGTCAGGCTAAGAAACTTCCTACTGCCACATGGGTACGCCTCTAGTGGGACGTACCGAGAACTTAACCAGCTCTCTGCCAGCACAAGGTTGGGTTACCTCTGTAACCAGGTAACTACTACATGAGTATGCCATTCCTCGACCGTTTGCGACCATTATCCGAGGATCCTCAACCAAAAAGCAACAACCACAAAGAGTAATAGATTTGCAGCAACCACATAGGTTAAATATCTGGGTTCCATACCATGATACCACCCTTTTCCAGAAGGAAATGACATACCCTAAAGGGCGTGACCCTCATAACCTTGCCGCATCTTTCTTATTCGACGATTTCCGGGTGTGAGGTCCGACGAAGTCTCGTCCACAAAGCTACACTTTTCACAAAGTCATGCTTTGATCAACAAATGATCGGCAACACGTCGTATGCCATGTTACCAAATTGGAAATGTATCACTAGTAACCATCAACTACATAGCCTCTGAGCTTGTACGTCTCAGAGAAGGGTGTTAAGCTAAGAGAATAAATTCTCCGCCACCAACAGAAATGTATTTGATAGAAACCAGTTTTACATCTCAAAGTGTAATGTCAGACACACATCCATACAAGTCCATTCCGGGAATGAACGGAACCGAAGGCACTTCAAAAAAAGCTCTTGCAAATCCGGATATTCACAAATCACGTCCGAAATCACCATCACAAAGGGTGATAAAATCTCTATACCGGAGCAACCCGGTGCTGAGACATTCGACAGGTAATCCTTTCGCTTTCGAAAAATACCCGGTCTTAAACACCGTCTTCAAATGGAATCCCATTTCGTCGTATCGTTATTCGGAATGAGTTTTATGACACAAAGTCCTCTCCCAGCTAATCCGAATAACGAGCGCTTATTTTTAAAAATAAGTATTCATTTAGATTTCAAACAAATCACAACAAATTTCCACTTTGATCTTTTAAATAAAAGATCCATCACAATCACAAAGGTTCGATGTGGTTTTCGAATATCCATTTGGAATCCGACTCACGGTCGCATCGAAATTCAAATGCCATTAAAAGGCCAATATTGATAGTCGGTTATTTAACTATCAATCAACATTCACAACAATTACCAGATTTAAATAATTTTTCCTAATTATTTACTTTCAAAATATCTTCACAAGGCATATTTTAACACTTCAACCATTTGAAAACCAATTTCAAATCACTTTCCACATTTCAATCCTTTGAAAACAAATTTCAAATCATATTTCCTTACGCGGAATATATTTCCAATTATTTATTCCCACTGAAAATCTGCCGAGTTCAAATAATTTGAAATAATTTAAATTACCTATCCGAACTTATATACTTGGAACATTCAGAATAAAAACTATCTTAAAACACTTTATTTAAAACATTAGTTATGAAGATATTGCATTAAAATCTCATATAAAAATTCAGGTCCAAACTAATTTTAAAATAAAATTAGTAGATAGGATATAACTATTTAAGTATTCATTTTCTAAAACAAATATCAATTAAAACAATAAATAATCACTCCTGTAATAAATTAAAATAAATCTTAACTTTAAAGTTTCAAGATAACCTAAGTAAATAATTTTTTTCCAAACATTCTATCCTTAAAACCATCTTTACAACTTCAATCTATATTTATAAACTATATTAAAAACATACTCGGCTTTCAGGGAAAATACACGTTCCATTCTAAAATGGTTTATTCAAATCAAATTATAAATCTTTCTCAATTTATTTTGAATTACATTCCAAATCCATAAATTCCTTTTCACACTTTAAAAATAAACCAATGTTTATTTTAAAACAAATTTCCCTTAAATATTTATTTTAGAACACCAAATCAATTTTTTTAGTTTGATTTACAAATTTGTTGCCTTTAAAAATAAATTCCCTTATTAAATCTTTTTCATTTTTTTTTTGGAATTTATTCAGTAGGATTTCACTATATATTATCTACTTAAATTTAAAAATCCAATTTTATTTATTTCTGGTATCTTACGATACCAAAATTATAATCGGCTAAATTTTAGCCTGCAATGATTTCAATCACAATATAATTACACACAGATTATAAATAAATAAACACACACATATGAAACAAAATCAAGTGTTTGAGGAATCCAGTTGGATCCCTCCAACCTGTTTCCCTGCATCCACAAACGTTAGCACAACAATTAAATACCCATTCCACTTCGAGGTGGAATATCGCGGTATATGGGATTTATATAATATCATCCGCTATATAATGCGGGAAATCAACAACTCCAAATACATATATAATACCAATTTCACTTCGAGGTGGAATATCGCGGTATATGAGATTTATATAATATTATCCGCTATTATGCGGCGCATAGGGTCTAAACTAATATAAGTGAGAATAAATTAATCATCCAAGCACACAATCAACAATTAAATTTAACTATCATAATTCAACCATCAGTCAATAACTGAAATTTTCAATTATTAAAATTTGAGTGAGAAGATCTCACCTTTGCCTTTATTTTGCAATCCATTTCCATCTCGGCTTGTTCTCTTTGCAATTTTGACCTTGTATAAACAATTTTATACAATTCATTAATATTTGAACTAACTCGAATAACCCATTATCGTTTAATAATTTAATTAACTGATAGTTTTATTTAAATTAATTCCTCCTTTAAAAAATTGATTTAACTAAAAATTAAATTTAAAAATAATTTTTTTTATTTTAATAAATTAATCAACTAAAAATTTAGTTTAAACCAATTTTTTCCTTTTTAAAAAAAATATCTTTTAGTAACTAGAATAATTTAAATAGGTTCACTTAACAATTTATTCACTAAGTCCATTATTTAAAATAACAAGTAAATTAAAATACGTATTTTCATTTTATATTTTCTATTTTAAAAATAAGTTATGGATTTCCAAAAATCTATCTCATAAATTTTCAAATCTCCCCTGAATCTTATTTTAATAAAATCTCTGCTTTTACTAATATATGTGTATATACATTACATATAAAATCTTTGGATTGAAGGAAATAATTGGCATAAATATATTTATACTTTACTTTGTTTCCTTTATATATATATGTGTGTATATATATATATATATATATATTAAATTGTTAAAAATAGGAATGGATCATATTTTTCAGTAATAAAAAAATACTATCTGGAAATTTTTTTCTACTGCATATGTTATATATATATATATATTATTAAATTAAAACAAAAAAAACAAAACCCTACCTGACAGTGCCTGCAAACCACCACGCGAAGCCAATCGAACACCGTACGCTGCCAGAACGAGCCGCAGCCATCTCAACTTCGATGCTACCCCGCGACCTCAAGCCCGCCACCACTGCCATGTTCGAATTCACGAATCTCGGTCGCGCTGCCATGCCTCGTGTATGCGAGCGTCGCTCCAACCACGACATCACCGATGTTGCGCCACCCTCCTCGAATCAAATCCCTAAACATCCTCATGTCGCATCGTGCCGCCTCGCTTCGGTGATGCTCGAGATCGAGCCTCTGCCTTCGCCTCGATGTTGCCGTCGTCGTGATTTCCAATTGTCGCGAATGACGCAATGCCATGATTCGTGATCCTTCCTTTTTTTATTCTGAACGAATAACGAAGTCTGGTAAACTTCGTCCATAATTTGATTTCAATTTTTCAAACGAGACTTCGACCATGATTTGTATTTCTCGATTCAAAATGAAGAAGGGGAAGGCTGGTTCGATAATGAATGGAATGGGGTTTTATTTTTTTTCTCGAATTGAATAACGAAAGAGGAACATGCAATTTTAAAAGGAACGAGAAGTGTGTGATGGAAGATAAAGGTAGCGTGCTCTAATCAACAAGCAACAGTAATTTGAAATGGAAAGGAAAAGATCTGACGTGGAGTAAATGCGTCTGGGAAATGACCAATAAATAAAATAAAAACTATTTTGATTTAAAATTTAAATTTAAAATTGTTTTAAATTCAAAGCTTAAAATCTAGACATCCCATTGAGGCATGCCACAAGACGATCATAACGTTATACCCCTATTTCTAACACAATGGAAATAATCTCGAGCTCTAATTTGATCGTATGTGGAAGATAGCTATTTAAATCGACTATTTAAATTAAATTCGACTAAATTATTTCTAGACGTTTCCAGATCGAACGACCAAACAGTGAATCCAAACGCTACGAAATTTAAAATTCGATAATAATACAATATTACGAATCCAATGGAACTGGTTCCATCGAATTCTGAGATTATGCCTCGAAAGGCAATTATTAAATGTCGATTTAAACAATATAAATTCAAACTAAACAAAACATTTCCAAATTCAATTCTGAAGCTTCCATTATCTTCAGTATCATCAATATAAATTTTCTAAGCTTTGAAAAATATTTTTAACAAGCTAAAAATTGAAAATTCAAAATTTTACCCATCATTGATAAATCAAATTCAATAATTCAATTGCCAAATTCATATTTATATTCGAAATTCATGTTAAACTAACCTCCAAATATTTGAAAATCAATTAAATATTCCATTTCAAATGTTAAAAATTTCCGGGTCGTTACATCCTTCCCCCTTAAAAGAATTTCATCCCGAAATTATAAGTTAAGAAGAACGATCCTTCACCCATTCGCTATCTTTCCAAAACCAAATAGTTTTATCAAATTATCAACCCAAATCTTTTTATTAAAGATTCATTTCAACTAACTTTCCACGATCTTCCATAAATTCCAAACAATATTGTTTTCTTTAACAATTCAAATTTAAATTCAAATTTTAAATTATCAAAAAATTTCTCAAATTTTTTCTAACTCCCTAAATTTTCGAAAAATTTTGCCAGCTTCTCCTTTGCGCGGCTAGCTCGGTATGACGACAAAATGGCACCACATGTCCCCAGATTTCAAAAGAAAACAAAAGGCCAAGTGGCTGGACAAGAAATCATCAAATTTCATATAGAAATTCAAATACATACCCTTTTGTCGAGCAATTCAAAATTTATCTTCGAAATCAAAATCCCAACTCCATTTCCTTTAGTACACCTGTATATCCTGCTAGCCATAATATCCAATTACAACATTCAAATTTATTTGCACATTCCTTTGCAAAATTTTCAATATATACTTGTTATACCATTTTTACTTTACTATTGAAGTTATATATTCATTTTCATTCAATCCTACATTTTTAATTTCATTTGAATTCAATTCACAATTTCAATTCTATTTGGATTCAATTTAGCTTCTGAATATTGAATTTTATCAACTATCTTTCATTCACAACAAATTCATATCACTATTTTAAATTAGTTTCATTTACTAATTCATTACAAATTCCAATTCATGTAATCTCAAACCGTTTTTTATATTTCCACCTTTATTATCTTTAGTTCACTTCGAACACAATTCAAATTGGTTTTCAATATTCAGTTTCAATTCCAGTTTTATTCTTTTGTTCATTCCCTAAAATTTATTTTCTATTCACTATTCTGGTTTATAACTACTTATATTAAACTGGATTTCCAATTCTATATGAATTCAATTTTCTTTCATCTATAAATATTAGATTCAATTCATTTTAAACCCTACCCATATGGTCATTCATCAATTAGTTTCACTTACCAATTTTAGTTTAATACTTCACTTTGTTTATCACAAATCAATTTCAATTCCAACTCCAATTCTATTTACTTACAAATTCGAAATAAATTTCAACATTCAATTTCCCTTTCATTTACTTGCAATTGTAAATTTATTTATTCATTCACAACTTATTTTCCACCTTAATAGATTTTATTCCAATCATTTGGTCTATAAGACTTCTTAAATTCACCTTTATTCAAATTAATTCGAGTTAATTTCAGTTTAAATCTGAATTTTCCAAGTTTTCAAACTTATTATTCCATAACTATTTTTTTATATGATTCCAGAGTCTTTTAGACATTTCAAAACCATTTTTGAAATCAATTCAAATTATCTTTTGAATTCCCAAAATCCAAACCAGTTTTGCAAACAATTTCCATTTTAAAATAATTTGGCAACAATTCCTCTCTTGGAAACTCGAAAATAAATATCGATGATGCTGCAGTCATTACCGAAGTTATTTTCCAGCAATCGAAAAGAGTTTGGTGCTTTCATCCCTTCAAAACACTTTTCCAAAACCTTTGAAAATCATCTTTAAAATAAAAAGGGATTTAAACTTTTCCAAATTTCAAAACATTTCCAAATGTTTCTCTAGAATTCTTTTTCAAATTATAAATTACATTTACCTTTACAATTTATATTTGCAAATCCCATTTGTATATGGATTTTATTTTCTTAGCTTTTGGTTATGTTTTCAATTTCTATTCAATAACCAATGATAATAAATTAATATTATCAATTCCTAACAAACAAGCAACCATATACTATAATAATCTACAAAAATTATTTCCTTTTATATACAAAATAGTTTTGGGTAAAATTATTTCATTTACCCTAATTTAAAACAATATCGTGTTGAATTGTTCTGCACAAGTGTTTTGAGATCCCTATCGATAGAGTTGTACAGACTATACAGACCAGAATCCATATACCACTCAACAAACCAATCATCACAATATAAAATAATTTTGTATTCACAAACGATATGCGCTCATACCTATTAATACACTCAAACTCATTCTAGACTACTGACTCTATCTCTAATGAGTAACACCCAACATGAAAGTGCGGTGTGTATACAATTATATGTGCTAATATAGTATACACGGATCGTGTAATATGGATTACAATACAAATGCGAAAATAGATGATAATAGCATAGTAAATAAAAAAATAGAAAAAATCACACCAGAGATTTTTATACTGGTTCGGAGCACCGTCCTACGTCCAGTCCCAGACTTCTATCTGGATTTTCACTATTAACTACCTCGCTTCACCCGGAGGAACAGGTTTACAACACCCGAACAACCGAACGGGATTTCACGCCTCTAATACACTGAGGACTTCAACACTTGCCTCTTACAACACAGAGGACTTCAACACTTGCCTCTTACAACACAGAGGACTTCAACAAAAGAACAAATACAATTGTTGTTGACAACTTGTGTTCTTGAAAACACGGATTTGTCACTAGCAGTACACCCTTCCTATAATCTTATCCTCAAAGTATGCGATATGATGTTTTGAAAAGATTAAGGAAAGTATATTATTGAATCAAAGGATATGAAATAGTTTCAAAGATTCAATAAATAATTTAGAGCTTTTATAATACAGAATTAAGATCAGAGATTAGATTAAAAGAATATATAAAATCGTTGTTTTCATGTATCTTGAATCAATGATTTAGATGAGTATATATAGAGAAAAATAGTTGTAACTCTTTGTGAACAGTTGCCATTAAGAGATATGATTATTTGATGAAAGGTAAGAGATGCAACCATTGGAGAAAGCAGTGTCTTTTGGAAAAGGTTGCTCTCTGTTTAAAAACGGTCGACAGGTCAAAAAATGACCGGTAGACAGGAATTTGAATATATATATACGTTATGTTCACTTGTGCACATTATCTGTGCATTCTGGGCAAAAACGGTCGACCACCTGGTTTTTGACCGGTCGACCGGTTTTGTCCAGACTGCACAGTGAATGTGCACTCATATATATTTATATATATATTCGAAGATTAAAGGCATAAGATTATTTGAGGATAGATTTTAACATAAATAATCATTACTAACATACAAAATAATCAACCTCTAATCATATGGAGCTCTTTGTGTCTAAATAACTTCTTTTTGTCGATCACGGCTTATCCCTTTGTCAGAAATCAAAACTCTATAAAAATCTTGACTCAACATTCTCCCCCTTTTTGATTGATGACAACATATTTATGAATCTCCCCCTGTATAAGATATCCCCCTGAGATTGTGTCCTGCATATATACTGTTAGCACAATTTTGTATACAATTATATGTGCTAATATAGTATACACGGATCGTGTAATATGGATTACAATACAAATGCGGAAATAGATGATAATAGCATAGTAAATAAAAAAATAGAAAAAATCACACCAGAGAATTTTATACTGGTTCGGAGCACCGTCCTACGTCCAGTCCCAGACTTCTATCTGGATTTTCACTATTAACTACCTCGCTTCACCCGGAGGAACAGGTTTACAACACCCGAACAACCGAACGGGATTTCACGCCTCTAATACACTGAGGACTTCAACACTTGCCTCTTACAACACAGAGGACTTCAACACTTGCCTCTTACAACACAGAGGACTTCAACAAAAGAACAAATACAATTGTTGTTGACAACTTGTGTTCTTGAAAACACGGATTTGTCACTAGCAGTACACCCTTCCTATAATCTTATCCTCAAAGTATGCGATATGATGTTTTGAAAAGATTAAGGAAAGTATATTATTGAATCAAAGGATATGAAATAGTTTCAAAGATTCAATAAATAATTTAGAGCTTTTATAATACAGAATTAAGATCAGAGATTAGATTAAAAGAATATATAAAATCGTTGTTTTCATGTATCTTGAATCAATGATTTAGATGAGTATATATAGAGAAAAATAGTTGTAACTCTTTGTGAACAGTTGCCATTAAGAGATATGATTATTTGATGAAAGGTAAGAGATGCAACATTGGAGAAAGAAGTGTCTTTTGGAAAAGGTTGCTCTCTGTTTAAAAACGGTCGACAGGTCAAAAAATGACCGGTAGACAGGAATTTGAATATATATATACGTTATGTTCACTTGTGCACATTATCTGTGCATTCTGGGCAAAAACGGTCGACCACCTGGTTTTTGACCGGTCGACCGGTTTTGTCCAGACTGCACAGTGAATGTGCACTCATATATATTTATATATATATTCGAAGATTAAAGGCATAAGATTATTTGAGGATAGATTTTAACATAAATAATCATTACTAACATACAAAATAATCAACCTCTAATCATATGGAGCTCTTTGTGTCTAAATAACTTCTTTTTGTCGATCACGGCTTATCCCTTTGTCAGAAATCAAAACTCTATAAAAATCTTGACTCAACATTCTCCCCCTTTTTGATTGATGACAACATATTTATGAATCTCCCCCTGTATAAGATATCCCCCTGAGATTGTGTCCTGCATATATACTGTTAGCACAATTTTCTCCCCCTTTGTCATCGACAAAAAGGAGTTGTTTAAATGGAGGATGTAAAAAAAAAGATTATAAGCAACATAAAACTACTACCATAGATCAAGAGTAACATTCACACAAGATGATAATACACACAAGTCTAGTACGAATTAAAACACGACACTATTTAGTACAAGTGCCAGATAATATCTTTAAAGCTCCACCTAAGTATAACATCTCCCCCTAAGTATAATATCTCCCTCTATTTATATGCATATGAATTCTCCCCCTTTGTCATTATCAAAAAGAATGGGGAAATATATAAAATTATATAAAATATCTTGTATATAACAAGATAAACTCATTATTAATTATGAAGGAAAAGTAAAATAAATTTTACCATATTTACCGAAGTCCATATTTTATTGTAAGCACGTAATTCTATTAAACATATGGAACATTCTTTGAAATTCCAAAATCTATCATTTTCCTTTTGTTTCTCTAAGTACCTGCAAAAAATAATAATAATTTTCGGTACCACTTACTATGTTAGGGTCCGGGGGGTTAGGTCTTTGGAAACCATACCCATTTGGGTGTGGTTGAACCTTTATAAATATAATTTTCATTACAAATTACATTCTTATAATAGTTGCTAATATAAAGTTGTTTATCATGATCAATCATATTAGCTGGAATCCATATCTTAATATTATTAGTCATTAGCTTTGTACTTGAAGAATAATTTCTATCATTTCTAAACAAAGTACTATTATGACTATAACTGGTTTTAAAACTATCTTGATTACTAGTACTAGCACTAAAGTTAGTACACATGAATGCATATCTAGTACTATTTTTACTTTTAGCTTGTTTATAGCCTACACCACTTCTATCATTATGAGCTTTTGAATTCTTAACATAACCTAATCCCTTCTTATTTGAAGCAGGTTGAGAATTTTCAATAATCCTGCATAAATTTTCTCTCCCTTTATTAAAATTGGAAATATTTTTAGTAATGTCATCAAGCTTAGTTTTGAGACTAGTGTTATCTAACTCAACAATTTTAATTTTTGTTTTTAACTCATGATTTTCAGAAGCTAGAGCATTATTCTTTTCTTTTTGAGCTTCTATTTCTTGACTTAATAGAGCGAGTTGAGAATTGTCTGAATCTTGAATTTTCTCAAGTTCTTCTTCTAATATTCTCTTCTCGTCTTTAAGCATATCTCTTTCGAATTCTGCTTTCTTCTGATTTTCCAGAGCTTCCTTATATTTTCTTTTGAGACTTTTTAAAGTGTCTAGAAGTTCTGAATTTATTTCTATCATATCATCAAAAGTTAGATCACTAACCTCGTTATCTTTTGCCATGAAGCATTTGTTTGTTTGCTCCTTTGATTGTTCTTTATTGCTCTTCCTCTTCTTATTGCCTTGACTAGATCTCTTTGTAGCCATTTATTCTAGGATGTTGTTACGATCTCTAGAAAACCAGGCTCTGATACCAAATGAAAGTGCGGTGTGTATACAATTATATGTGCTAATATAGCATACACGGATCGTGTAATATGGATTACAATACAAATGCGGAAATAGATGATAATAGCATAGTAAATAAAAAAATAGAAAAAATCACACCAGAGATTTTTATACTGGTTCGGAGCACCGTCCTACGTCCAGTCCCAGACTTCTATCTGGATTTTCACTATTAACTACCTCGCTTCACTCGGAGGAACAGGTTTACAACACCCGAACAACCGAACGGGATTTCACGCCTCTAATACACTGAGGACTTCAACACTTGCCTCTTACAACACAGAGGACTTCAACACTTGCCTCTTACAACACAGAGGACTTCAACAAAAGAACAAATACAATTGTTGTTGACAACTTGTGTTCTTGAAAATACGGATTTGTCACTAGCAGTACACCCTTCCTATAATCTTATCCTCAAAGTATGCGATATGATGTTTTGAAAAGATTAAGGAAAGTATATTATTGAATCAAAGGATATGAAATAGTTTCAAAGATTCAATAAATAATTTAGAGCTTTTATAATACAGAATTAAGATCAGAGATTAGATTAAAAGAATATATAAAATCGTTGTTTTCATGTATCTTGAATCAATGAATTAGATGAGTATATATAGAGAAAAATAGTTGTAACTCTTTGTGAACAGTTGCCATTAAGAGATATGATTATTTGATGAAAGGTAAGAGATGCAACCATTGGAGAAAGAAGTGTCTTTTGGAAAAGGTTGCTCTCTGTTTAAAAACGGTCGACAGGTCAAAAAATGACCGGTAGACAGGAATTTGAATATATATATACGTTATGTTCACTTGTGCACATTATCTGTGCATTCTGGGCAAAAACGGTCGACCACCTGGTTTTTGACCGGTCGACCGGTTTTGTCCAGACTGCACAGTGAATGTGCACTCATATATATTTATATATATATTCGAAGATTAAAGGCATAAGATTATTTGATGATAGATTTTAACATAAATAATCATTACTAACATACAAAATAATCAACCTCTAATCATATGGAGCTCTTTGTGTCTAAATAACTTCTTTTTGTCGATCACGGCTTATCCCTTTGTCAGAAATCAAAACTCTATAAAAATCTTGACTCAACACAACAGAGCCAAGGTTGTCGCTTAATCAAATGCTCTGATACCACATTGTAACGACTTGATTTTTCGACCCCCGAAAGTCCACATTGACACTTCCACTGTATCAAATGCCGCACAGTCGAATGCTGGAAAACCGAACCGTTAGGGTTAAAGAAGAAGAAGGTAGAAGAAGAAAACAGAAATCAATAAACAGAATATCACATTTCGCAGCGGAACAATATACAATAGATAAATAAATAATCTTTAAAATAAAAGCACTGTAAAAATTTATACATCACATTATCAGAGTTTAAAACGACATAGTACAAACACTTACAGTTATAGTAACTTGTGTACAATAAAATTTGACTTGCACTAACCCAGACGCAACGGACACTAGAAAGTATAAGTGGTACGTCTCGCCATCCAGCTTGCCTCCAGATCTCAGCAACTTCTTGACTTTGCTCCCGAATAACTGATAACCTGACTCTAGGCTGCCTGTGTGGAAAATTGTGGGCACCCAGAGTTTAGAAAGGGAACAATAAACTCCAGGTCAGTCGTGGGACTAGTGTGAGATCTTAAAAAAATAGTTATTTTCACAAAGAAAATAAAAGAAATCCGCTATGCTTTTTGGAAAATGAAACTACCATAAGGCCTCCCGCCACACACACAATGCAAACACAAAATTGGAGGAGATTTCTCCTTATGATAGTCAAACATGCTTGATACACAAAATCCTCTGATTTTATTATTATTAGTGCATACTGGAAAACATTTCGAAAGTATAATATTAATCTTAGCCAACATAGGCATTTCGGACTTATGCCTACTATAACTACCATGTTCAATAGCAGGTTACCGCCACATTCCATGGCAGGCTATACAACTAAAACCGTACAGGACGCGTATTGTTTCATTGGATTTCCAATAAATGGTCAGGCTAAGGAACATCCTATTGCCACATGGGTACGCCTTTGGAGGGACGTCCCGAGAACTTAACCAGCTCTCTGCCAACACAAGGCCGGGTTACCTCTGTGACTAGGTAACTTCTACACGAGTATGCCATTCCTCGATTGTTTGCGACCTTTATCCGAGTATCCTCAACCACAAAGCAACAACCACAAAGAGTAATAGATTTGCAGCAACCAGATAGGTTAAAAATCTGGGCTCCATACCATGATACCACCCTTTTCCAAAAGGAAATGACATACCCTAAAGGGCGTGACCCTCATAACCGTGTCGCATCTTTCCTGTTTCGACCCTTTTCGGGGTGTGAGGTCCGATGAAGTTTCGTCCACAAACCTACACTTTTCAAAAAGTCATGCTTTGATCAACAAATGATCAGTAGCACTTCCTATGCCATGTTACCAAATTGGGAATGTATCACTAGTAACCATCAACTACATAACCTTTGAGCTCGTACGTCTCAGAGAAGGGTGTTAAGCTAAGAGAATAAATTCTCCGCCACCAACAGAAATGTATTTGATAGAAACCAGCTTTACATCTCAAAATGTAATGTCCGACACAAATCCATACAAGTCCATTTCGGGATTGAACGGAACCGAAGGCACTTCAAAAGAAGCCCTTGCAAATCCGGATATTCACAAATCACGTCCGAAATCCCCATCAAAAAGGGTGATAAAATCTCTATACCAGAGCAACCCGGTGCAGAGACATTCGACAGGTAATCCTTTCGCTTTCATCAAATACCCGGTCTTTAACACCATCTTTAAATGCAATTCAATTTCGTCGTATCGTTATTCAGAATGGGTTATATGACACAAAGTCCTCTCCTGGCTAATCTTAATAATGAGCGCTTATTTTTAAAAATAAGCGTTCATTCAGATTTCAAACAAATCACAACAGATTTCCACTTTGATCTTTTAAATAAAAGATCCATCACAATCACAAAGGTTCGATGTGGTTTTCGAATATCCATTTGGAATCCGACTCCCGGTGGCATCGAAATTCAAATGCCATTAAAAGGTCAATAGTCGGTTATTTAACTATCAATTAACATTCACAACAATTACCAGATTTAAATAATTTTTCCCAATTATTTGCTTTCAAAATATCTTCGCAAGATATATTTTAGCACTTCAACCATTTGAAAACAAATTTCAAATCACTTTCCACATTTCAATCCTTTGAAAACAAATTTCATATCATTTTTCCTTACGCGGAATATATTTCCAATTATTTATTCCCACTGAAAATCCGCCGAGTTCAAATAATTTAAAATAATTTAAATTACCTATCCAAACTTATATACTTGGAACATTCAGAATAAAAACTATCTTAAAACACTTTATTTAAAACATTAGTTATGAAGATATTGTATTAAAATCTCATATAAAAATTCAGGTCCAAACTAATTTTAAAATAAAATTAGTAGATAGGATATAACTATTTAAATATTCATTTTCTAAATCAAATATCAATTAAAACTTTAAATAATAACTTCTATAATAAATTAAAATAAATCTTAACTTTAAAGATTTTCAAGATAACCTAAGTAAATAATTTTTTTCCAAACATTCTATCCTTAAAACCATCTTTACAACTTCAATCTATATTTATAAACTATATTGAAAACATACCCGGCTTTCAGGGAAAATACACGTTCCGTTCTAAAATGGTTTATTCAAATCAAATTATAAATCTTTCTCGATTTATTTTGATTTACATTCCAAATCCGTAAATTCCTTTGCACACTTTAAAAATAAACCAATTTTTATTTTAAAACAAATTTCCCTTAAAGATTTATTTTAAAACACCAAATCAATTTTTTTTAGTTTGATTTACAAAGTTATTGCCTTTAAAAATAAATTCCTTTATTAAATCTTTTCCTATTTTTTTGGAATTTATTTAATAGAATTTCACTATAGATTTTCTACTTATATTTAAAAATCCAATTTTATTTATTTCTGGTATCTTACGATACCAAAAATATACTCGGCTAAATTTTAGCCTACAATGATTTCAATCACAATATATTCACACATAGATTATAAATAAATAAACACACACATATGAAACAAAATCAAGTGTTTGAGAAATCCAGTTGGATCCCTCCAACCTGTTTTCCTGCGTCCACAGACGTTAGCACAACAATTAAATACCCTTTCCACTTCGAGGTGGAATATCGCGGTATATGGGATTTATATAATATCATCCGCTATTATGCGGCACATAGGGACTCATCCGCTATATAATGCGGGAAATCAACAACTCCAAGTACATATATAATACCAATACCACTTCTAGGTGGAATATCGCGGTATATGAGATTTATATAATATCATCCGCTATTATGCGGCGCATAGGGTCTAAACTAATATAACTGATAACAAATTAATCATCCAAGAACACAATCAACAATTAAATTTAACTATCATAATTCAACCATCAATCAATAACCGAAGTTTTCAATTATTAAATTTTGAGTGAGAAGATCTCACCTTTGCCTTTATTTTGCAATCCATTTCCATCTTGGCTTGTTTTCTTTGCAATTTTGACCTTATATAAACAATTTTATACAATTCATTAATATTTGAACTAACTCGAATAACCCATTATCATTTAATAATTTAATTAACTTATAGTTTTATTTAAACCAATTCCTCCTTTAATAAATTGATTTAACTAAAAATTAAATTTAAAGCTAAATTTTTTTATTTTAATAAATTAATCAACTAAAAATTTAGTTTAAACCACTTTTTTCCTTTTTTTTAAAAAAAATATCTTTTAGTAACTAGAATAATTAAAATAGGTTAACTTAACAATTTATTCACTAAGTCCATTATTTAAAATAACAAGTAAATTAAAATACGTATTTTCATTTTATATTTTCTATTTTAAAATAAGTTACGAATTTCCAAAATTCCATCTCATAAATTTTCAAATATCCCCAGAATCTTATTTTTATAAAATCTCTGCTTTTACTTATATATGTGTATATACATTACATATAAAATCTTTGGATTGAGGGAAATAATTGGCAAAAATATACTTTATACTTCACTTTGTTTCCTTTATATATATATATATGTATATATGTATATATGTATATTAAATTGTTAAAAATAGGAATGGATCATATTTTTCAGTAATAAAAAAATTTCTATCTGGAATTTTTTTTCTACTGCATATGTTATATATATATATATTTATTATTAAATTAAAACAAAAAAAACAAAACTTTACCTGACAGTGCGTGCAAACCACCACGCGAACCCAATCGAACACCGTACACTGCCAGAACGAGCCGCAACCATCTCGACTTCGATGCTGCCCCGCGACCTCGAGCCCGCCACTACTGCCCTATTCGAATTCACGAATCTCGGTCGCGTTGCCATGCCTCGCGTATGCGAGCGCCGCTCCAACCACGGCATCACCGATGCTGCGCCACCCTCCTCGAATCGAAACCCTAAACATCCTCATGCCGCATCACGCCGCCTCGCTTCGGTGATGCTCGAGATCGAGCCCCTGCTTTCACGTCGATGTTGCTGTCATCGCGATTTCCAATTGCCACGAACGACGCGATGCCATGATTCACGATCCTTTTTATTTATTCAGAGCGAATAACGAAGTCTGGTAAACTTCGGCCATAATTTGATTTCAATTTTTCAAACGAGGCTTCGGCCATGATCTGTATTTCTCTTTCTCGATTCAAAATGATGAAGAGGAAGGCCGGTTCGATAATGAATGGAATGGGGTTTTATTTTTTTCTCGAATTGAATAACGAGAGAGGAACAAGCAATTTCAAGAGGAACGAGAAGTGTGTAATGGAAGATAAGGGTAGCGTGCTCTAATCAACAAGCAACAGTAATTTGAAATGGGAAGGAAAAGATCTGACGTGGAGTAAATGCAGCTGGGAAATGACCAATAAATAAAATAAAAACTATTTTGATCTAAAATTTAAAATTAATTTTTTTAAATTCAAAGTTAAAATCTAGACACCCTATTGAGGCATGCCGCCAGACGTTCATAACGTTATACCCCTATTCAAAACACAATGGAATAAATCTCGGGCTCCAATTTGAGCGTATGTGGAAGATAGTTATTTAAATCGACTATTTAAATTAAATTCGACTAAATTATTTCTAGACGTTTCCAGATTGAATGACCAAACGGTGAATCCAAACACTACGAAATATGAAATCTGCTAATAATACAATATTATGGATCTAATGGAACTAGTTCCGTCAAATTCCGAGATTGTGCATCGGAAGGCTATTTTTAAATATCGATTTAAACAATATAAATTCAAACTAAACAAAACATTTCCAAATTCAATTCTGAAGCATCCATTATCTTCAGTATCATCAATATAAATTTTCTAAGCCTTGAAAATATTTTTAACAAGCTAAAAATTGAAAATTCAAATTTTTACCCATCATTAATAAATCAAATTCAATAATTTAATTGCCAAATTCATATTTATATTCAAAATTCAAGTTAAACTAACCTCCAAATATTTAAAAATCAATTAGATACAAAATTGGGATTATCCGCAAAAAACTACGGTAGAGCAGTTTACGAATGTCTACGTGGCGGGCTTGATTTTACCAAGGATGATGAAAATGTGAACTCCCAGCCTTTTATGCGTTGGAGAGACCGATTGATTCTTTTCCGAACGAGATGTATGATTCCATTTCAAATGTTAAAAATTTCCGGGTCATCACACTTACATTAGTTGATTCTTTAATTAATACTTTAATAAGGTAATTATCTTCTTTATTTAGTAATTATTCATTAATCACTTATACTAAGTAATCACTTAATCAATTTCATTAAGTGACTAATATTTAATCAGTTCCACAAGTGATTATCTTTAAATTTATCAAACCAATTAAATTCCACTAATTATTTAGCTTTACGCAAGTTATATTGATTAACCCTTTAATCAATACTTTAAGTAATTAATTAATTAATTACCCTTAAGCCTGTTTAATTACATAATTAATTTTATTATTTAAAATAAACTTTTAAAGGTATATGTATCAACATATTTTAAACTCAGAATTTCTTTTCTATTCTTAAATCTTGAATAATCCCAACCTTAATTTATTAAATTGAAATGTTTGATAAATTGTTTATGATTGATCAAGTTTGACTTTTTTTAAACTTGTTATTTCTTTATATTTTAAAACCCAATAACACAGCAAGGAACCCGAGACATCCTCCAGAAGTCTTCGAGACCGACTCAAGTATTCCTTTAAACTTCGTCTTTTTTTTTCCTTTCTGAAAACTATTAGATATAAAATCACTCACGAACACGAATCAAACCCGAGTCAACCTTTCTTTTCTCCGAGACCCATCTCGAGTAAAAATCCCTTCATCCCCAACAAAACAAAATATTGATGCACAGAATTATCCATTCACATGCACCGATCGCTAGTGAACTTTCGGCCTCCCAGATCATCGCCGATAAGTTGCCTTCGACTTCCCCTAGCCATCAGACCACCCAGACTTCATCTCGAACCCCTTAATCAAAAGCGAGCACACTCAACCCATCAGGCAGCAAACCTGATCACCAAATTCTCCCGTAGCTCCCATCTCCGTTCACCGGAGGCCATGACCTCCTTCCTGGACTGCCTCCTAAGTTCCTCATCCCTTTTCCCATAATTCCGGCCCAATTCGACGCGACGTCGACTCCGCATTTACCCTGAATTCAAACACTACCCAAATCAACACTTAAACCCTAGTTGACCATCGACCTGCCTCACTGTCGAATAAAAAATTCTCTGGTTATTTTTCCAACCATCACTGATCTACGAGCTATCTCCAGTATGGACCTCAACCCCTCCAGAACCTCCATTCGCCACAGGATCGTAAAAATGCAATTACTGATCACTTAGGAAATTCTCAACATCCCCAATATTAAAAATCAGTACTAAAAATCAAGGTTTCAGATCACAGATCCAAATATACCACCAGAACTTAAGAATTTAACAACTTAAAATTTTTCTTGAATTTTAATTTCACTGTATATTCCTATTTCCAGTTAATTTCCTTCTATTTGTACTTATGAACATTTTTAAAAACAAGATTAGGTAAATACAAACAACTTCCCTATGAACATCATGATCTAAATTAGCTTACATGAAGAGATATTTGATTTAGAGTATTTTGGTCTGTTGAAATTTAACAGAGAGATACTCTCAGATATTCACACAGTACTCATCTTAATATATATATATAAGCATTATTCAAACATTCTTGCAAACATTTCATCAATTTTCAAGCATTTACCACATGCACTATTTTAAAAAGGTAGATCTAATCAAAGGTTAAAGTTTACTCACCTTTATTGTTGAACATAGGAGCTTACTCTAGATTTTAAAAGTTGCTAGCTTTTCCCCTTGCCACAGGCTTTTGCCTTAGATCAGGTATTGATTTATTCTGAATTGGATCTTGAACTAATTGTGTTGATCTTGAGTTGCTTTTAGTTTCAAAATCTTGAAATAATTTTGTTTAATTTATTTTCTTATTCCTCTAGTTTCAGCCTTTACAGGTTTTGATGACTTTTTCTTTCTTGATTTTTCTTTGCTTTGGTTTAAGGATTTTAGATCTGGTGTGAAATGTTTTTTACAGGTTTGTTTTTTTTTTTTTTGAAATGAGAACAGGAAAAAGAATTGAAGAAATGAAATATATGTTTATATAAGCTTAATTATTAAAAATAAAAGAAGATAAAATAAATGGGTGACACTTGTTACTCATCCAACATTTTTCATTAGCAAATGTTTATCACCTTACACATGTTACTAAGGTGATTTCGTAAATTAACACTTGTCCTTATGCAATTTTAAATTATTTTAAAATGTTAATAAAAGCTTTTATATTTATTTTCTATTAATAAATACTTTCTTAATTTACATAAATAAATTCTTTTAAGAAAATATTATAAAACAAAACTTATTATAATATAAATCTTATCCATATATTTTATATTCAAAATATTTTTAAGATATATATCCTTTAAATTCAAATTCAAATCCAAATTCAAATTCGAATTTAATTTAAAAATATCCAATTTAAAATCAACTAAAATATATGTATATTTAAACAACACAAATTAAATTTATAAATAATAGTTCTATTTTAAAATCTATTTATATCTATATCTAAATAATTTATAAAGGATATTATCACATTTATTCGTTCGATCTATAAATCAGTATTTTCAATAGGTAAATTAGATAATTATCTGATGCCCGAAAATCCGGGGTATCACAGAACTAATACCCTAATATTTGGTCACAAAAGCTAATAAACCAAAACAAAGTACCTAGTTTGATGGCACAACTAATATTATAACAGATATTATTACTAACCTACAACTAAGGTTTCTTACTATTGTGATAATTGGTCACAACATTATCACCTAAAACCATTATGGGTTACCAAATTGAATCTTGGAAAATAAATCTAATCCTTGGATTATATTTTCTCCTAAGTGACAATGGAAGTTTTTCCTTTAATAAAGACTATTTACAAATAGGTAAAAAGACAACATTAACACCTCTTATATCAGAGTTTCTACCTGAGAAGCATAGTGCAACCCAACAATCTGAATCATAACAATCCAAATTAGTGTGTACTTGTGACATTCCAGGCTAATGCCAACAAAAAGAAACTAATAAAATAACAAAAGAATAATTATATTGCTATGAAGATATACAAGATATAGAAATAGATTTGATACAACCAAAAAAATAAGCAATATCCTTTTAATAACTAATGACATAAACCAAATTATAAGTAGACTTGAAAAAACAGAAATAATAGGAGAAAAACCACTAAAATACTGGAAAAAAGATTCTATTTATTGTAAACTAGACATAATTAATCCACACATTACTATTAAAACCAGATCACCCAAATATGATAACTGGATGATCGATGAATTTAAAATGCACATAGACATTCTAAGTAACCTAGGAATTATAAGGCAAACAGATTCTAGACATAGGACCTCAGCCGTTATAGTACAAAAAGAAATTGAAAAAAAGAGAGGACAAAGCAGGATGGTCATGGATTATACTAGACTTAACGATAATACAAATGAAGAAGGATACTTTATTCCTAACAAATATGTATTAATTAACAAAATACAAAATAACTATTAGTACTCTAAATTTGATTTAAAATATGGATTCTAGCAAGTCAAAATGCATCCAGACTCTATACCATGGACAGCTTTCACTTGTTCATAAGGACATTATGAGTGGTTTGTAATACTATCTGGATTAAAAAACGCCCTACAAATATTCCAAAGGAAAATGGATGACACATATAAACATTGTAGTAAATTTACATGTGTATATATAGATGACATACTAGTTTTGTCAAAAACAAAAAAGGAATATATATATCACACATACACAATATTTAAGCTCTTTGAAGCACATGGGCTAATTATTCCTAAATAGAAAATAGAATTATTCAAGAATTCCATAGATTTCCTAGGAGTAAAAATAGAAAAAGGACAAATTGAACTCAAGCCCCATATATCGAGAAAAATACTAGAATTTCCAGATAAAATAGAAAATTTAAAACAATTACAGTCGTTCCTTGGACTTATAAATTATGTAAGACCCTTCATAAAAAATTTATCCAAATATATTGAACCTTTGTATAACAAAGCAAGTCCCAAAGGTAAGAGAGAATTCAATAGCGAGGACATAAAACAAGTCCAAAAAAATAAAGAACTAGCAAAAAACCTAAATCCACTAACGTTACCGTTGGCTACAGATTATCTGATTATAGAAACAGATGGCTCCTCTTTAAGATGGGGAGGAATATTATTAAGCAAAAAATACAAACATGATCCTAAATCTACTGAAAAAATATGCAGATATACTTCAGGAACAAATAAAGAAAAAGGCTACATGACTTCTTTAGATTATGATATTTTAGCCATAATATATGTTTTGGAATCATTTAGACTTTTATAATATCACAAAAAGAAATAACAATAAGAACAGATTGTGAGTCTACAGTAAAATACGCAAATATTGAAAAGGAGAAAAGCATAATAAAGAATAGGTGGTTAATGTTTAAAAACACAATTTTGAATTGTGATACTAAGATCATATGGGAACACATTAAAGACAATTCAAACATACTACCAGATAGATTATCAAGATTATTTATTGATTCTATGAAAGAATGTGATTTTGTTAACAGAGAAGAAGATACAAGTATGTCTCTTATAAACCAATCAACAAATAGCAGGAAAATCCTAAAGACATATGCACAGAACAGATTTGTCACAAATGCTCAACTTACAGACGAAGAAATAGTGTTAGATAACATATGGAACTTATCCACAACACCACAAGACAACAAACAAAAGCTCAGCATTTTATATGCTATTTCTGAAATTTTTACAAATTCTAAGACTACAAAGAAATTCACCCACTACTGTCTGTTCAACGGACCTAATGCTGGTATATATCTCTCTCTTGGGAATAGATGGTTCCTAAACTCAAGGAACTTGAACAGAGCCCGAAATACGGAAGACAATATTACAAAGGCTTCTACTCATATGAAATTGCACAAATTGCCATAGAAAAAATTCTTGGCAAAGACTACATAGTCTCGGATAGCATAAAACAAATACAGGCTATATCCTCGGGAACAAAAATAAAGGAAGAGCCAACAAATATAACAGAAATAAGTCTGAAGCCCAAAGATTCTTTTGCGGCAATTACAAAGGAAGCCCAAAGGGGAAAAATGGTCCAATTAGGCCACATTCCTCAAATTGCTTCCACACAAACAAACAAACCGATAATATCCTTTCCTGAAACTTTTTACGAGGAAATTCAGTTTCTCCAAAACATAAAGGAACAAAATGCTGCTACACACAAAGTGATTTATTCTCTATTAACAAAATCTCTTCACGAAGAATCCTTGGATTTAAAATAACATGGGAAATATTAAAAAACCAAAATATTCCTTGCACAAAACAATTCACAGATTGCCAAGATTTTTCTACAGATTGCAAGTGTACTATAATTGCATCTATGCCACTTATAAGCCTAAGGCTTTCTCAATACAAATACTTGGTACATAATAAGTTCACTTTGGACCCAACAATATTGCTAAACTACGGCTTCATAAAAGAAATATACATCGGAGGGTAGAATCACACAGAGCTCTTAGAACCTCTTGGTTCCATACAAAGTATTTCATAGAAGTTCTAGATACAGACTTATATCTTGACATTACAACTGTTCCTCCACATTTAGGCAATGACATAACAGATCCGGCCAGGCATATTATTAAAGTGAAAGCATACAACTTTGGCATAGATTTTCCATAATGGGAAGATCCTATAGATTTCCTGGACAAATCTACTCCCAGAATGAATGAACAACAACATTATGAGAAATACATAGCCTATATAATTGGCAAAAACCTAAACTGGGACAGAGCCGATAACAAAGTTTTCTTTTGTATGTTGAATCCCTAGTAACAAAGATTTACATATCCACAAGTATAGAAGAATTTGGCCCAGGATATAGGCCTTTTGACATATTCCACCCTAGACCAAATGTAATAAATATCTATAGAAAAATGCAAAAGAAACTACAAGAAGATAGAGAAGAATCAAGCAGCAGTAAAACAAAAGATGAAGATGAGCTAATGACATAACAAATACCAACTTCTCTGCTCAAAAGCACAAAGGTGGAAAGGAGAAATGACATAAAGAAAAATGATGTGACACAAAGGACTGCTGGTGGAAGAATAAATGGAATAATGTAGTGGAGAATCTTCTTTCCCACGTTCTCTTTATTTTTTAGTGCCTTGTAAAAGCCGGCAGTTTTTGCTGAGAGCTGTATGTTTATTTCCCGGTTGTATTGCCTATATATATATGGCAGTAGTTTGTGTGAAAGGGATATAGAATCCTTTGCTGCAAATTTGTATTAAGTTATTAGAAAGAAATAAAATTTTTATGTTTTAATTTCTCTTTTAATGGCGAACTCCATAAATATGAGCTAAATACTTAAGACTTGGATGGAAGACGAAAATTGAAGCGACTCGGGTATGGTTACTATTTATTATCTTCCTGGAATGATTATTAATGATGATGAGATGTTTTGTATTTTATGATCTATTCTTATTCTTAATGTAACCAGATCCAACAGACGTAAGCTCGTTTGAAAAAGTAAAGTACCCGTTTTAGCCGTTAGCCATGAGGGCGTTAGGCTTTTTAGGGGAAGTAACTCTTAGGGTAACAAAGTGAGGATTTGTTACAAAAAGAATTCTAATAGTTTAAGAAAGAAAAAAAATCTTCGATTGAGAAAGTATTAGGATGAGAAGATAATAAATAAAAACCATCATATAGTCTGCTTTCACTAAGTCCTCTGAGATTCATATCTATTTTTCACATCATATTTTCTAAAAACCAATAAAAATTACAAAATTTTTAATTGAATTTCTACAAAATCATTTAAAATAAGAATTTCTCACAAAATTACTTTTTATTCTAAAAAATATGGACTTAAGTCAGAAAGACCAATATACTGTTGAAGACATACTTAAAAACAAATATGTAACTGAACTAATAGACATAAGAGATTCTAACTTAAATTTATACAAAATAATAAATGAAATAGATATATTTAATTACTTTACACAAACAAAAAATGAAAACATAAATTTAAGCCAAAGATTTCTAAAACAGTTCCATAAAGAATGGATGAATATGTTAATAGAACATGAAGAAAGAAACAGATCTACAGAATATGATTTTGATATGGATCTTTACCATGATTGGTAAAAATCTATCGCTAAGACAGAGAGACAACAGGAGTCTAAATAAAAAATTAGAAGACTCTGACAATAAAAACAGAAATGGAAAGGTAATTAGCTTCCTAATTCCTTATTTAGACTTCCACTTAGTGAACCCTTGGGTTTTAAGACATTCAAGTTGCTACTAAGGCAGTTACGCCGAACCACTATAAATCCGGTGTTCTTGTTTTTGCATTTAATTTAGCATACAATTCTCTGTTTTAATTTACTTTCTTCATTTATCTCTCTATATAATCTTTCTCAAGGGTGCTAGTGACCAATTCTGGTGCTAACAATTTATATATATATATATATATATATATATATATATATATATATATATGGGGTCGGCTATTTGAACACAAATTAAGCACAAAATGGTGATACAAAATATATGGACCATTGGATTTTTTATCTTTATAGGGAGGATAGAATTCAAGAGGCAATCCAATGGTGGAGATTCTTTGTGTCACCGATTATATCTCCATTTTGTGTCTAAATAGACTTTCCCTATATATATATATAATGTATATACAAGGATTTTAGAAGGTACTTTCAAGCTTGTATGACTTCAGTTTAAGTACGAAATGTTTTGAAAGAATAATGGTCCTAAAGACTGCAGTTCATGCATGGATTAAGAGATATATGTCAAGTTTTATTAATAAATATAAAAATAATTTTACAAATAACAGTTTCAAAAATATGGAGCTTATATGTACAGGTTTTTTAAGTACAGGTTGTCTGCTTTGTATATATAAAATGTTCTGAGTACGAGGAGTTCAATTAAGTCAAGTTTTTCAGAATTAAGTCGACGTAAACAAGTTTTCAAGAAATATGTATAACTTCTATATATATATATATATATATATATATATATATATATATATCTTTAGGGATATGTTGTTTTCAAGCACTTTTCATGTATGACGTTTTGAAAATGTATAGATCTTAAGTGTACTAAATTTTTATATACTTCAGATTTACCTTTGAATGCATTTGTGCGTCTAAATACATATGTGACTTTGGGTGTATAAATGATTCCAAAATATTTTCTAGTTGTACATTAGATCAAAATTTTAACAAGTCTAAATTTCATGTATATTTGATTTCAATATACATGTACAAATGTACGATATTGAACATACGTACGTCTTATAGATGCATACGAGCTTTAGAATTTATAAATATGCAAAGATTTCAAATGAATATATGATTGAGTTTTCAAGAGAACTATGGTTTTCAAAAATTTAAAATAAATAAGACTTCTCATGTGCATGGGTGATTAAGTGAATTTTTAAATATGCATGCGAATTTAAATGTGTACAATGTTTAAGCAAAAAAAGTGCAGATGATTCATAACCGAGTTTCTGGCAAACGTCGAATTTGGAAGAAAAATATGTATAAGACTTTAAGATTTCGAGTTTTAGAACGTATAAGTGGTGCTACTTAGGACAAATGAAGCATGAGTATTAAGAATTTAGAACAAGTCAAACAATACTGAGCGACATTAATATGATAAAATGAACTTATATCGCAAGCAACAGTTGACTTCAACTACATCAGATAATGTCAAGAAATGTCGGCTACTCCAAGGAATTCAATGACTCTAAGATATGGCCTTTGATATTTAATTTCTTATGTATAAATCTGTAATATAATTTTATATATTCAAATCCCTGTAAGTCAAAATTTCTAGTACTAGTGTATTTCTTGATGTATAAAGCTCTAATTCTTCATATGACAGTATAATCATTTAGAAAAATTTTTTTTACAAAAGGGTTTTTTATAGAAGAGCATATTCTTTTCTATAGAGTTTACCGGTTCATGAATTATGACTTTTTAGACTCATAAATGAGATGTTACTTTTCGATAATTAAAACCTGACAAGGTATAATTTTATATCTTGCAAAGCTATAATTTTAGATGCACCAGTATCTGTTTTAACACAAATTTTGTTCAAAGAATTTTACCATACCAATCTTGTCACGGCCCGAATTTCAGCGTTCGAAAATCGACATCCGTACTTCACTTGTACTCGAATGCCGCAGATTCAACCATTGAAATCTGATTCGTGCCAGAGCTTATAACACATTAAGTATAACAACACAGCGGAAAAAGAGTATATCGTATAATTCCAATAAATACAATATCCAGTGATACACAACAATGATCTCAAATACATATCGAGATCAAATACAATGCTACATCGGAATAAATAACTTGAACTTGAACCACCAAGTGAGAACTCCAATATCTGCAACTCCATCTCAAATACTCCAAAGCTCCAAACCGAAGATAGCTTGGACCAAAAACTCGAACCACCCATCAAGTTGTACTAAGCAAGGCCAGTCATCCAAAGACTGAAGAAGATTACCAAAAACTCCAAAGACTATCGAATCTACATCTACAAGCTGGTTATCTAAAAAACCCAACTCTACACTGCCCGTGTGGAAAATTATGGGCACCCAGAGTTTAGGAAGGGAACAATAAACTCTGGGTCAGTCATGGGACTGGTGTGAGCAACAAAAACAGTTAACTTTGAATAAAACAATCAACGGAAGAAATTAAGATTGAAATCCGCAATGCTTTTTGGAAAATGAAACTACTATAAGGCCTCCCGCCGCACACACCATGCAAACTCAGAATTTGAGGAGATTTTTCCTTATGATAGTCAAAAATGCTTGATACGTGAAAACCATTTTGATATTATTATTAGTGCATAGTGCAGAAAATCTTTCGTAAGTATAATATTAATCCTAGCCAACATACAACCATTATTATATGCCTACTATAGCTACCATGCTCAATAGCAGGTTACCGCCACATTCCATGGCAGGTTATACAACTAAAACCGTATAGGGCACATATTGTTTCTTTGGATTTCCAACAAATGGTCAGGCCAAGGAACTTCCCATTGCCACATGGGTACGCCGCTGGAGGGACGCCCCGAGAACCTACCTGGATCTCTGCTAACACAAGGTCGGTTTACTCCCTTCCCGAGAGTAACACCTAAAATATGCCATCCCCGGTCGTTTGCGACCTTTATACGAGGTACCTCAATCACAAAGCAACATCACACGGTAATAATAAATTTACAGTGTCCACATGAGTTAAGTATCTGGGCTCCATACCTTGATACCACCCTTTTCCAGAAGGAATGGGCATACCCTAGGGGCGAAGCCCCTGCAACCTTGCTGCATCTTTCCTATTTCGACCATTTCCGGGGTGTGAGGTCCTGATGCAGTCTCGTCCACAAAACTACGCTTTTTCACAAAGCCATGCTTCGATCAACAAATGATCAGCAGCACTTCGTATGCCACATTACCAAATTGGGAATGTATCACTAGTAACTAGCTAAGAGAAGGGTGTTAAGCTAAGAGAATAAATCTCCGCCACCGAACAGAAATGTATTTGATAGAAACTAGCTTTACATCTCAAAGTGTAACGTCAGACACACATCCATACAAGTCTATTCTGAGTTCGAACAGAACCAAAGGCACTTCCAAAGAAGCCCTTGCAATCCGGGTATTCACAATCCCGATCGGACTCCCCATCACATATGGAGATCTCTACACCATAGCTACTCAGGCAGAGTCATTCGACGGGTTATCCTTTCGCTCTCGAAAACACTCGGTCTTCACCACCGATCTTCAAATGTTATCCATAACGTTGTATCATTATTCGAAATGTGTTATATGACACAAGGTCCTCTCCCGGCTAAACCGAATAATGAGCGCAATATTTAAAAACATACGGATATGGGATTTCAGTTAAGTCACAACTTTAAAACCCAAAAGTTTCCTTTCAAATGGTTTAAACAAATTACCGTTTTCAAATCTTTAAATAAAAAGATTCACTTCACAAAGTTCATCCATTTTTCACAAAGATTCATTCATAGAGTTTAAAACAATTTCCATTTCAAATCGGATAAACTCATCCAATCTATAAATCAAAGATTTAATCCATAGCTTTCAAAATCATTTCCAAAGATTCATTCATAACTTGGAAAACCATTTTCATTTCAGACTTGAAATCCTTTTAACACAAATTGGAAATTCTTCCCTTAATGAAAGCATTAATTATTTAAAAACAAATAGTTTTCGTTTCGAAAAAAATTCGATTTCATTTGTACAAGTTAAAGCCCTTGGGTTAGATTCTCAAATCAATACTTTTAAAATGGTTTAAATCCATATAAACACATTTTAACTTGTGAACCATAATTTCCAAACATGGAATTCAATTTCAAATTTTGAATTCAAATTCAAATCAAATTATTTAAATTTTCAAAACTTAATCAAGTTAATCAAAGCAACTTTTATTTTCAAAAGCTTTTCACTTTTAACCCAATCCAATTTCAAAACCATTTGGATTCAAAACAATTCAACTTTTGAAACTATTTCAAAAATCTATGACTTAACCGATTTCCTCGTGCAATCCATATTTATGTGTGTATGGTGTGGTCCAGGGGTTTTACACAATAGTGCAACATCATTGATCATCACAGTTTCAAGCATATCAATAACGATAAGCGGTATAATCCTATAATGCTTATCTCCATTCACAGATTCATATATAAACAATGTAAATTTATCACAGAAAGTAAATTACATCATCACACATCATACCAAAACAATTCATAGCACAAAGCATAACATATCGGGGATATCAAACAATTCAACAATCAATAGAATTCAAAACATCCATAAGTAAGATTGATAAATTCTTAATTAATTTAATTAATCTCTAGTAAATTACTTGGATTACGTTTATCCTGCTTACTTAACATTATAAATTAATTCAATAATTATCTCTAATTATCCACCTTAACAAATCTTCCTTGATTAATCATTCTTTAATTACATTTAAGTAATTATTCCTTAGTTATTTATTCAATTAATTATTCTTTAATTAATCACATTCATTAATCTTTGATTAATCACATTCAGTAATTAATTACCCTTAATTAATTACATTACTTAATTAACTTCTAAATAAATTTTATCAGTTAATTCTTAATTAATTACACTAAGTAAATAATTCTTAATCACTTCCACTAAGTAGTTATCTTTCTTATTAATTACATAAAGCAATTAAACCCAAAACTACTTTTATTAATTAATTATCCTTTAATTAATTACATCCAGTAATTACCCACTAATTACTTCACTAAGTAATTATTCTTTATAAATTACACTAAGTAATTATACTTAACAAATCATCCAGTGATTATCTTAAAATTATTAAACTTAATTAATTAACTTAAATTAATCGCATTACTTTAATTAATTACAATGAGTAATTAATCCCTTAATTACTTTCATTAAGTAATTATACTTAAATATTTCCACAAATGATTATTTTTAATTAATTAATCTAATTAATCATCTTATATTAATTACATTAATTAATCACTTGATAATCCATAGTTAATTATCTTCACATTAACTATTAACAATTCTTTAATTACTTTTCCAAGTAATTAAACTTTAATTGATCATCTCTTAATTCAAATTAATTAGTTCTTATTAACCCATTACTTAATCTCTAATTACTCAGTTAGTTATGTTCTTAACTATCACTTGATTAATCTTTAATTACTTGATTAATAAATTTTTAACCATTAATGATCATTAGTTACAAATTAAATAAATCATTAGTCAATTAACTTAACCCTTAATTACTTAATTAATTAACTAATAATCCATAAATACTAATTAATTAATACAAAATCATTAATTAATTAACTAAATTAATCATTAATCATTGAAATCTAAATTGTCTTTAGGATAAATCATTCTTTTATTAATGACTTTAATTATCATTAACATATTTAAAACATTCACTTTTAAATTTACTTTTAAATTTCAAATTTAAGACTTAAAATGATTAACAAATTTAAACTTTAACCAAATTTAAATCAATTTTATAAACCTTTTAAATCAAATGTTAAAGGAACTCTTTTAAAAAATTTATATAAATAAGTTTTAAACATTTTATTGAAAAACCTTTCATTTTAAAACATACTTTAAACATTTAAACTTGTTTAAAAAATTTAATTAATTTTGTTAAACTTTATTTATTTTAAAACTAAAATTCAAAAGTTAATTTTAATCCATACATTAAAATTTGATTTTAAACTTTGTTTAAATCTTGCCTTCAATTTTAAAATTCATTTTAAAATTTTGAAAACAGACAGGTTTTAAAACCAGTAACCATCTAACTAACTCGAGCTCAAAACTCAAAAACCCGAGCCAGATCAATCAAAACTTCAAGCAAAACATTTGAACTACTCGAGAAAAACTCAAGTACCCTCTTCTCCGCTCAAACCAAACTCATCAGAAAACCAAGGAAATACACTATGCACATGCACGGTGGTACCAACCAACTCCAATCATCGCCGAAGCCTTTCTCATGACGCCGATCATCCTCGCACCTGATCATGACCATCCAAACATCGACAACACCTCAAAGTCTAAATCAAGCATTACTGCTCATGTGACGCCCCACCTCTATACCCACGCTAGCCAAGAACACTCCGGAGAAGTGCTGTCAACTAGCACGGAGAATAAGGCTGTTGAGGAGCGACCATCCATGTAATTGCTTATCACACGGTGGCTATAAATAATCTTCGGAAACAAACATAGAAATAATCATATCACAAATCAGTCACAGATATCCATATCACAAAGGCGGAAGAAGATATGAATATATAACTAACACATGAAAGTGTACATCAGAGTAGTGGTCAATAAGATCCACGATAATACAAAAGAATAGCAACACGTGCTATACAAAAGAATACAACTATGAGTCTATATCTCAAGTGTATACAACAAAAAACTGCTAATCTAAACAGTTAGCCAAAAGTCAGAGTGATGAATCCCTGGGAAGAAGTCAAGCAGAAGCACCTGTAATATCTCGGTCTGACCCGAATATTATTTAAGAAAATAATAAACGGATCAGTCTAGCTATAAATATCAGATGACATGATATAACATAAAAGATATGGCATAAACATAAACATCCATAACGACATACCACTATAAGTATGTAAATAATGATCAACAGAAGATCAATCAATAAGAGATAATCAATATCACAAGAATCTTCTCAAAGATTCGAAGGGGGCATCATACCCTAAACTTGTACTCATAACAAGTCAATGACATAAATTCCAGAAATCAACACGAGAAATCCAGAAATCATAAAAAGGGAAAGAGGCCTATCACATGACGGTCCGAAGACCAAGGGGAGCTACCCCACATGTGTGAATGGAATCACATAGATTAAGGTCCAGACTAACCAAAAAGCAAAAAGGTATGTGTGAGTGGAATCACACAAGTGGTGTCTAGTCTAACCTCGCAACAAGAGACATCGCACAGTTGCTAGTCTAAATCATCAGAATGATCGTCATGATCAACGAGAAGTGTCAATTACACTAAGCTAGTAAATATAGAAGTTTAGCTTCATGTCCCATAACCACTTGCTTAACTTAAATATTTACGAACAAACTGTAAATCTTCACTAATAAAATTGTCACAAGAGGTTCAATCGAACAAGTCCAAGAATTAACCGACGAAGTGAACGCAAGCGTTTCATACCACTTGTTTTACTAAGTCGTTTAATTAGATTTCTCATCCGAGTGAGGTAAAGGTTTGTATATACTAATAGATTGGAAAACGGTTTAAGAAAACAGCTTTGTTATTAAAAATAGAGTTGAAATTGTTTGTTAAAAGAGTTTTGATATTTACTACTAGTATTGAAACCTTTATATTATAAAGTGACAAAACACAGAAGCAATTGTAGAAACAATCAGTCACAAAAATCGCATACGGAGATGTGAATAAAATCCAAGGAAATCAGCTCAATGTTTTTCAGATAAGATCCCCTACGGAGGGGGGGTCCAGGGGGGGTGGCAACCCCCCAAGGTGGGGGTGCGGGGGCAACGCCACCGCTTACGGGGTTCGACCTGCCCGGTCAGGTCGCGGGGGTCCAGGGGGCAGCGCCCCCGGCGGGGTGCGGGGCAGCGCCCCGACCAAAACGGTACGACCTAGTGAAGATAAAATGAGGTCTAACGACCTAAGGACTCAAGGGTCTAACGACCTAAGGACTCAAGGGTCCAACGACCTAAGGACTCAAGGGTCCAACGACCTAACGACTCAAGGGTCATACGACCTAACGACTCAAGGGTCCAACGACCTAGCGACTCAAGGGTCCAACGACTCAGCGACTCAAGGGTCCAACGACTCAGCGACTCAAGGGTCCAACGACTCAGCGACTCAAGGCTCCAACGACTCAGCGACTCAAGGCTCCAACGACTCAGCGACTCAAGGGTCCAACGACTCAGCGACTCAAGGCTCCAACGACTCAGCGACTCAAGGCTCCAACGACTCAGCGACTCAAGGCTCCAACGACTCAGCGACTCAAGGCTCCAACGACTCAGCGACTCAAGGACGAACGACTTAACTCCGAACGACCTAAAAATGGCCAGAACGACTCAAGTGCAGAAAATTCAACAAAACGCTAAAAATTGGAGTTTTTTGCCAATCCAATCCAAACCAAATGCTAACATGCATGCAAAAATGATAGGGAATCATTCCCAACAGTCCAATATAATTATAGGCTAGAATTGTGAGATAAAAATCTCACCTTTGCACTAAAATTTATGAAGATGAAGCTTGAAAGCAAGGAGAAGCAATCCAAAGCTTGAATCCAATATCTTCTACTTGAATTTGGAGTTGAATGATGGAGTTGCAATTGAATTTGAGCTTGGAGTTTTAATTTCCCATTCTCTTCACCATTAATGCTAAAGCTTGAGTTAGTTAGGAAATTTATGAAGAGTGAGGAGAAGAGGGTTGGAACTTGGGCTTAATAGGCTAAACTAACCCAAAGTCCAAAGCGGGAAAAGTTAGTGAAATTTCACTAACTCCAAACCTATCGATGTTTATACTTAAAAAGTTGTAAACGACATTTCGAACTCAATGGAAGTGGTCTCGAGTCCTAATTTGACCGTTTGCAAAAAAAGTAGTTTTTCGGACCAAAATCCGATTAACGATTTAATATTTAAATAAAAATATTTAAATGTAAACTCGATAAATATGCGGGTTGTTACAGCTCAAACCTGGAACCATAGACCTAACCTAAAACATCCTCAAACTCCTTTTCCCGATCACCGGAGTATGAGAGCCTCCAGTCAAGACCTCTCCAATACCCCCCAACCATTTCCCAAAGACTTGGGGATACTCGATCCACCAGAGACACCGTGGTGGATCATTTCCTGATCATCTCCAAAACTAGGGCTACAAACATAAAATGGTCACCACTGCCACCACAACGCCTTGATCACCACTCTGACATTTTTGCCGACTTCTTCGATCGCTCCTCTACCACCAGCGAGAACGTCGACCACGCCGATCTACTAGATCACCAAAGACAACCCAAAACCCAAACTGATCAAACTAGGACTGCTCCTTCATCCCATTACTAAAAATTATAATTTCATTCTTAAAAATCATGTTTAGGGTTAAGGATTCAGTTATGTTCCTGAATTGATGAATTAGAATGTTTGAATTTTCACTTACATTAAACTTGCTCTGTCGTTTTTGTCCCCAGAGCCATTTCAAATTTATTTTGACTTAAATAAATTTTTTAAACTATAATTTATGATGAAAAAAACAAGTTTTGTTTAAGTCTTAAATCCAAACCAAGTTTAAATCAAGAGATAATGATTTTAAATCAAGCTGGAGCTTGAAAACAAAGAAACAGGAATGCTACAGGAAACAAGCATGCACACATTCTATACATCCACATAAATAGATAATTCACTCATATAAAATCACACAGGACATACTTATTTTCCAGATATTAACATGCAACAAATTTACAGATACTTTAATTTAAAAAAAATGATATTACTCACCTGTTTAAATGATGAGCAGAGCCTCTTTGAAATTTTTTTAAACTGAGTGTTGAAACTGGAATATGCTTTTGCTTCTTTGATTTAAAACTTGAATTGCTAATCTTTATGGAACCAGAATGCTAGAAAACAAAGATTGCTTTGATTCCAGGCTTGCTTTTAAAAACAGAGATGATTACTTGAACATGCTTTGATAAATTCTCAGGTTTGCAAAGAACAGGCTTTGAGTTGTTTTGATTTGAAATGAATGTTTAGGTTTTAGGCAAATGGTTTGATTCTAGGAAATGAATATAAGGTTAAAGTATTTGATTTTCTGATTTGAAGTGGTACTTGATCACAAATTAGGATGAGTTTCTGATTTTTGAAATGATACAGGTTGATGATTTGAATCTTAAAAATGGTTTACAGGCTTTGATATTGATCTTTGAAAATGTACAGGCTTGAACTTTGATTTGTTTTCTACAGATTTTGTTTCGAGTATACAAGTTTAAAATTTTCTTAGCTTTTGATTTGAAAAGAAAAAGAAATTGAAGGGAAGAGGCATATGTTTATATAAGCTAAAAATACAATTAAATAAAAATAAGAGAAAAATCAAAATTGAAAATGACACGTGTTTAAATTTTAACATTTGTCAATTGCCTTAATTTATTAGCTAACATTTGTTATAACGAGTCTTCATTTTCTTAAACTTGTCCCTTAATTAATTTCTTTTTACTTTAAATGTTAATATAAAGTTTTATGCTTATTTATTATTTTGTAAATACTTATCTAAATTTATACATATATATATATATAACTTTATTTAAAGAAAATATTATAAAACCAATTGTATACAAATAAATTCTTGTTCATATATTTTAAATCCAACACATTTTTAAATATCTATCCTTTGAAATTTAAAATTAAATTCAAACTCAAATTAAATTTGAAAGTCCAATTTAAAGTCAACTTACATATACATATATAATCAACACACATATGTATATTATAGGATTTAACTTTAAATAATTGTTTTGCAAATCATTTGTATTTAATTCAAAATATAACTTTAAATTATATGTATATTAAAATTAGAAAACAAATTCTTACTAATTTTAAAATATAGTTTTAAATCCAATATATTTTTCAACACATTTATATTTGAATTTCAAATCCAAAATCAATTTATATACATATAAAATAAATAAACAAATATCTTGCTTTATTTGGAAAAAAATCAAATAAATTCATAATTTAATCCAAAAATTATATTAATTACTAATTTAATTCAACTTTGTCCCCAAAAATTTAAATAAATTATCAATTCAAATTTAACTAAAAAACCGGGGTCGTTACAAATCTTTGAGAAAAATATTCTTTCTAAATCAAAAGAGTTTTCTGATTATTACATATGATTATCTACTTCGAAAAGGAGTTCTGTGAAATCTCTAAAAATATAAACTACTAAAAACTAAGCTTTCCAAAACATTTTTACTAAGGACCGTTTGCGCTACTACTACACCAATTAGATGAGTCTACATTCGGTTGATGAACTATTAACTCAAAAAATATAACCTTAAATCCCCTATTTGGAGTTCGCTTTTCTCTCATGAAGATATAAGCGCCATAAAAGTCTTCTTTGAACATCGAAAATATAATCTTCTATCCAAGCAATAACAATGCTTTAAGCAACTATCAAAGAATTCATCGAGTATAACGGTCGCAAAAACCCAAAAAGGGACAAGTTAACCGACAAATAGTTAACCCAAAAAAAAGAGGAATCATAAAAGGAGTTACCCTTAGCCTAAGTAAAGAAGTGCTTAAGAAAGGACTTTTACGAATCCTCTTAGCCATGAGGAGCAAAGGATAAGGAACCATTAACTGAATGATAAATACACTAAGACAAAACAAGAACGCAACCCAAGAACTCAAATGTAAAACCGTGATTTCTAAGATATAAGGTTTAGGCTACATCTATATGGATCATCCAAAAGGGATAATAAAATTACATATCAATAAAAGATATCCCGAATTATGACTTCATTTATAGCTTGATCTGAATTCCAAAATACTCAATTTCGATACAGAGTGTCTAGGGTAATTATTGAATTTTATCAATAAGGACAAAAAATGTCAACAACCAATGAAATCACAAAGTGCAATGAAAGAAAAATTACCCCCCAAAAGGCTGAATTCACTAGAGGAAAAACTTCCAAACTCCTAATTGAACGCATTGGTTAGGAACTACAATTCATAATTTGGACATATCAAGCTACTACAAGATGAATTTCCCGTGCATAATAAACAATGCTTTCATAAAATTTAAGCTTATATCCCATCAAGGTAATAAAAGATAAGAGGAAACCTATGAATATAATCAATGAGCTAAGAATCAAATGGTCATAAGTGTCCAAGTATTGACAAAGGATATGGAGATGCAATGACCAAAAATTTGGAAAATACTTTACTAAAAGGAAATTGGATACTCCAAAATTTATACATGGAATAATGTCATCAAAAATCCACTAACTACTCTAATGTGAAGTTAATATGATAAACAAAAGAGACACCAAATGTTTGCGACCATATTTCCCAATGGTGGACGAATAAAGAGAAGATTCTCACATGTATCTACATGATTGGGAGTAAGATTCTCCTTAAACAATGGAACTGCCTAAGATGGTAGGTAGCCTTTGTTCGCACTAAGATGACCAGGTCATAGCGTCTCCTAGAGGGAGGTCAGAATAATCCATTGGTCGCATCAGAAATGGCCAGGCTAAAGCATCTGCAAACCCTTGATCATGCCTACGTGGCCAGGTCAAGGCACCTCCTAGAGAGAGGACGGAGTAAACCTTTGGCTCCCACCTAAGACGGCCGGGTCAAAGCATCGACCAGCCTTCATTCTTGCCCATAAGGCCTGTCCGAAGCACCTTCCAGAGGGAGGATGAGGTAAGCCTTTCTTCCCGTCGAAGATGGTTGGGTCAAAGGACCGAACCGACCTTCATTCCCATCTATAAGGCCTATTTAAAGCACCTCCTAGAGGGAGTCGGGTAAGTCTTTGGTCCTGCTTGATGAAAGCTAACCAAATGCACTGGACGAAACGCATCGCCTTAGATGGTGGTAAGGGGTCAAATCAAAGGATAAAGACATCCAAAGCCCAAATAGTGACAAAAATAAAGGATTAAGACATCGAAAGCCCAAAGAGTGGCACAAAATAAAGTATTAAGACATCCAATACCCAAAGGGTAGCGCAAATCGGAAAATTAAGACATCTAACGTTCAAAGCCTAGAGAGTGACGTAAAGTCAAGAATTCAGGCTCGAAGGGTTCCAAATGATGATTTCTGGACTTATCTTACTATTTCTGGATAATGATTTCTGGACTTCTCTTATTATTTCTAGAGGGGAATTTCTAGTCATCAATTGTTATATCTTGATAAAGAATTTATGGACTTCTATTATTACCAGATAAGGATTTTTGTTCTTCTTCTATCAATTGCAGGTAAGAAGTTCTGGATTTATATTATTTTCGAATGATGATTTGTAGTCTTCTTCCATTATTGCTAGATATGGACTTTTGTCTTCCATTATTCAAATATGGTTTTCTGGTCTTCAATTACTATTGTCAAATATGGATTTCTAGTCCTCTGTCAAAACTATATGTGGATTTCTTGCATTCTATTATTTGGGACTTCTGGTCTTCTATTATTACCTTCGGAAAGGGGTTTCTAGACTTCTATTTATTATTTCCTGATCCAAATCTCTGGTTTTCTATTATCATAGTCCGGTGATTATTTTTGAGCTTCCATCACCATATAAGATTTCCAGTTTTCTATTATTACTTCTTGTTGCGAATTACCGGTTATTTACTATTAATTTAGGATTATGATCTCTAAACTTATATTATTCTCAGATTTGGTTTTTTGGACTTATATTATTTTTAGCTTACGGTTCTCAAACTTTTATTATAAAGAACTTCTAATGATATTACTGAACATATTTATATATAGATTCCAAAATTAATAACAAGAAATATTATTCGCATCGTGTTTTGCAGGAAAACAACGAAGAAAATCTTGGATTTTTTGTCCTAAAGAACAAAAGTTTCTTTTACAGAAGGAGGGAGAGGGCTAAATGTTATCCATATAATTTCTAAGAGAGGGAAAAAAAATAAAAGGAGACGTTAAGTAGGAAGAACGAAAGAGACGGCAGTAGGAGTGGCTCTGAAAGAGTCCCTCTACAAGCATTGTCCCTCCGCAAGCGTCATCCCTTCGCTCTCAGAAAGTTTTCTTCCATAAGCGTCCTTCCATAATCAGTGGTCCTTCTGCCGACATAGCTCCTTCCACCCAACTTCCTACAAGTTCCTTATTAGACCTTAAGAGGCACCTCTTCTCATCAATAGTGGAGAGACCTATAATAGCTCTGGTAGTCTTCAGCTATTGAGCCCTTCGACAATATTCAATTCATCATCAATATCCATATAAAGCGGTGTTGATGGTAAATGCCATCAATGTCCATGAAGACTTCAACAACTGCAAAGACGTCAACATAGAAGAAAATCTAGAATACAACCACTCCAAAATCATCGAAGTCATCACCATGCCTTACTAATAACATGCCATTAGACTTGGGAAGAATATTGACTAGAATTATGTCATAGACCATTAATCAAGGTCATATTTCATGATTATCGATGCCGCACCGCGCCTATAAATAAGATGTTTGAAATTATGCAAAGAGAGAAGATTTCGAGATTATGACTTCATTTATAGCTTGATCCAAATTCCAAAACACTCAATTTCGATACAGAGTGTCCAGGATAATTATTGGATTTTATCAACAAGTACAAAAAAATGTCTACCACCAATGAAATCACAAAGTGCAATGAAAGAAAAATTACCCCCCAAAAGGCATGAATTCATTAAAGGAAAAACTTCCAAACTCTTAATTGAAAAGAACATTGGTTGAGAACTAATATTCGTACTTTGGACATATCAAGCCACCACATGATGAATTTGCCATGCATAATAAACAATGCTTTCATAAAATTTAAGCTTATATCCCATCAAGGGAATAAAAGATAAGAGGAAATCTTCGAATGTAATCAATGTGCTAAGAATAAAATGGTCAAAAGGGTCCAAGTATTGAAAAAGGATATAGAGATGCAATGACCAAAAAGTTGGAAAAGACTTTACTAAAAGGAAATTGGATACTCCAAAATTTGTACATGGAATAATGTCATCAAAAATCCACTAACTACGCTAATGTGAAGGTAATATGATAAACAAAAGAGATGCCAAATGTTTGCGACCATATTCCCCAATGGTGGACGAATAAAGAGAAGATTCTCACATGTATCTACATGATTGGCAGTAAGATTTTCCTTAAATAATGGAACTACCTAAAATGGTAGAAAGCCTTTGTTCGCACCAAGATGGCCAGGTCAAAAGCGTCTCCTAGAGGTAGGTCAGAGTAAGTCTTTGGTCGCATCAGAAATGGCCAGGCTAAAGCATCTACAAGCCCTTGATCACGCCTATGTGGCCATGTCAAGGCACCTACTAGAGGGAGGACGGAGTAAACCTTTGGTTCCCACCTAAGACGCCCGGGTCAAAGCACCGACCAGCCTTTATTCTCTCCCATAAGGTCTGTCCGAAGCACCTGCCAGAGGGAGGATGAAGCAAGCCTTTCTTCCCCGCTGAAGATGGTCAGGTCAAAGCACCGAACCAGCCTTCATTTCCGTCTATAAGGCCTATTTAAAGCACCTCCTAGAGGGAGTCGGGTAAGTCTTTGGTCCTGCTTGGTGAAAGCTAACCAAATGCACTGGATGACCGAATGCATCGCCTTAGATGGTGGTACGGGTCAAATCAAAGGATTAAGACATCCAAAGCTCAAATAGCGACAAAAATAAAGGATTAAGACATCCAAAGCCCAAAGAGTGGCACAAATTGAAGTATTAAGACATCCAGTGCCCGAAGGATGGCTCAAATCAAAAAATTAAGACATTTGACGTTCAAAGCCTAGAGAGTAATGTAAAGTCAAGATTTCAAACAATCAAAAGCTCGAAGGGTTCCAAATGATGATTTTTGGACTTCTCTTACTATTGCTGTATAATGATTTCTGGACTTCTCTTATTATTGCTAGAGTGGAATTTCTAGTCTTATATTTTTATATCTTGATAAAGAATTTATGGACTTCTATTATTACCAGATAGGGATTTTTCTTCTTCTATTAATTCCAGCTAAGAAGTTCTGGACTTCTATTATTTTCGAATGATGCTTTGTAGTCTTCTACCATTATTACTAGATATGAATTTTTGGTCTTCCATTATACAAATATGGTTTTCTGGTCTTCAATTATTATTGCCAAATATGGATTTCTAGTCCTCTATCGTTACTATATGTGGATTTCTTGCATTCTATTATTTGGGATTTTTGGTCTTTAATTATTACCTCCGGAAAGGGGTTTCTAGACTTCTATTTATTATCTCCTGATCCAAATCTCTGGTTCTCTATTATCATATTCAGATGATTGTTTTTGAGCTTCCATCACCGTATAAGATTTCCAGTTTTCTATTATTACTTCTTAGTGCGAATTGCTGGTTATTTACTATTAATTTAAGATTACGATCTCTAAACTTATATTATTCTTAGATTTGGATTTCTGGACTTATATTATTTTTAGCTTTGGGTTCTCGAACTTCTATTATAAAGAACTTCTAATGATATTACTGAACATATTTGTATATAGATTCCAAAACTAATAACAAGAAATATTATTCGCATTGTGTTTTTGTAGGAAAACAACGAAGAAATTCTTGGATTTTTGTCCTAAAGAACAAAAGCTTCTTTTACAGGAGGAGGGAGAGGGCTAAATGTTATCCACATAATTCCCAAGAGAGGGAAAGAATAAATGGAGACATTAAGAAGGAAGATCGAAAGAGACGGCAGTAGGAGTGGCTCTGAAAGAGTCCCTCTACAAGCATTGTCCCTCTGCAAGTATCATCCCTTCGCTCTCACAAAGTTTTCTTCCACAAGCATTCTTCCATAATCGATGGTCCTTCCGCCAACATAGCTTCCTCCACCAACATAGCTCCTTCCACCCAACTTCCTACAAGTTCCTTATTAGACCTTCGGAGGCACGTCTTCTCGTCAATAGTGGAGAGACCTATGATAGCTCTGGTAGTCTTTAGCTATTGAGCCCTTCGAAAATATTCAATTCATCATCAATGTCCATATAAAGCGATGTTGATGGTAAATGCTATCAAGGCCCATGAAGATTTCAACAACTGCGAAGACGTCAACGTCGAAGAAAATCTAGAATACAACCCTTCAAAAATCGTCGGAGTAATCACCATGCCTTACTAATAGCATACCATTAAACTTAGGAACAATATTGACTAGAAGTATGTCATAGACCATTAATCAAGGTCATATTTCATGATTATCGGTGCCACACTGCGCCTATACAATAAGATATTTGAGATTATGTAAAGGGAGAAGATTTAGAGCCATCCACAAAGTAAGTTTAGGAGGAATTGGATCATTTTCATTTACAAAGCTTCACAAGCATTCACATTCCTTCACAAATTCCATAGCACTATAAGTCCCACATTGCTAATTAACACAAGCATGCCTCCTCCCTACCACTGTATATAAAGATATAGCTTTTAATTTCTCTCTCTCGCTTATGACTGCTTTTGTAATAAAATTATATTTGAATAAAAAGGATGGCTTGAGCATAGTGAATATTAGTCTATTTTGTTCTTTTGAGCTTATGTATTTGAGTTCTAATGGATTTATGATTTATCACCAATCCTAAAGGCATTCTTAAAACTTATGTAAATACATTACATTGCAAATTCATTTAGGTGTTGGCGAATTTATTCGTTAACATAATAATTTTGGACTCGTATAGGGATATTAAGTAGATAGTTAATATATTTGACTCGACCATCTCTTTCATATCATGCGTTCTGTTGCTTAAATTTATTTAAATAGTTAGCATACCAATTAAATGCAGTCTATCCCAATCAAAGGCAGCCATCCACCACTGGCCCGAGAAGGCCAGCCCAAGCCCATAGTCTCAAACCGACCTTTATACTCAGTTAGGCGCTAAGAAGAGGCTCGACTGTTTCGCCTTGAAATAACCTTCACACTTGGGCAAGATCTGGACCGGGTCTGACTCGGTCCCGTCTAGCCCCCCTATATCAAACTTCCAACGGTAGCTAAAGACCAACACAATTCTCTTAGCATCACATTAGGTAATGGTCAGCTTCTATCCAAGCCCTTACCCTAACAAGTAGCACATAAGGAAAGACTGGCCCAAATATAGCCCATCCCTAAGCACGGCTTTAGTACAGCCAACTCCAAATGGCTTCAAACCTCCCTCTTGGACGTCTCGGGCCCGATCATTTACCCATCCTCCCCACATGGTCCTCAACAATTTTCCAATTCATTTTTGTGTTGCTGATAGCCTGTCGGCCAGCTCAGCCGTGTGTGTTCTCAAGTGAAAGTCAAAGTTATCCATCCATCCATTCAAAGCACTGTAGTTGGACGGTTGAACTGATGTAGCTTACCATTATCATTAAATGTATATTTAGCGCAAGCCCACGCCTAGTACAGTAAGGCAATGTGTACTATCTCATCCACCTTCCATCTTCTAGCATACTTTACAACTCTCGACCATGCACCTACACATTTAGATCAACGATCAAACACTTTTCCTGCCAGCTCTATAACGCAATCTCAACCATCCACTTTAGTTACCATAAGTAACCCTTGGGTTGCAACTTCAAAGTGATTGTGCTCTGGTTGAAATGTTCAAGAATGTTGAATACTAATCTCAATTTAACACTCTTGTAATCACATAAGTCCTTAAGATTACATAGCTTTGTTAGTCTTTAAGTCCCTTTTTTCTTATCATTCTCTTAGTTCCCTATAGTTGTATATAATAAAAGAACTTTACAATGAACGTAGGCAGCTTTGTTAAACCTCTTTACATCTTGTGTTATTTACCGTTCAACTGTGTATTTAACTTCTCATTTTCATAATTTTTAAGCTAAGGGATTAGCAAGTATCTCTACTTTTCATAAATGCATTCATATCATTTTGAGGATGGAAAAAAACTAGGCAACATTTTGGCACTAGAATGAGGACCCTTCTAAAAGCTCTCGCCTTTCACGCATTCAACTCTGGAAGACGTGATTTGACTAGTTACCACGGACAATCCTTCTTCGCTTGAAGGTACAAACTCAAATGAGTACCAAGCCACCGACAACACTCTCGCCAGCACTGCCTAGCCCAACGAAGAAATTCGGTGTGTTGTACTACAACTTTCAAACATGGGTTAACATGCCCATGAAGTAAGTGGCTTGAGAATGCAGATGGATGCTCAAGCCATCGTAAATTTTTTCCCACCAACTCCTCCAGCATTCGACCAACCTACTCATATGCCAATGCCTCGTAGTGGTTACGATCTCCTAAACACTGCCAAGGCCCAAGAGAGATTAGTACTAGAAACTTTTCTGAGGAGATCTCCAGTCCATCTTGGCAAGTATGTCGCATGCATGCCTGGCCGAATTAACTTACCCTGGACTTGGTTTCCCCTATGAGGTCGACCCGCCATCGTTCCCCTTCAGTGGAGTAGTCGCCAACTCATAATCATTCGTAAACTTCTTGTAACAACCAGAATTTTTGAGTTAATTAAATAAAATAAATAATTTAAATTAGAGAATTTAAATCATTAGTTTAGAATATGCATTCCTTTGTAAAACATAAATTTTTTAGAATGATTATTTCTAAATCATTGTGAAAATTGGAAATATTAGTATTTTCAAAGTATTAAAAATCACCTAAAAAATTATTATAATTTTATTTGAAATATGGTAATTTAATAATTTAATTAGTCACAAAATGGTTATTAAATAAATAGTATGCATGATAGTGTTTTATTGTGTTAGGCTTTATTAAATAAAGAAGAGAATGATTTGTATATAAAAGTGGAATTTAAGTGGGAGTAAAAGAATATTTTCTTTTTAATTAAATAGGCCTCGTTGAAAAACCAAATCCACCCGTAAGGTAAGATAGAAATATGCTTCCTCATCACCTCTTTATCCAAGTATAGTACGTTCATTTTCTAAAAGACAGAAAGGTTGCTTGCTCCTTCCAATTCAATCAAAATTCCTAAATTTAAAATACAAATAAAAATAGAGCAAATCAAGGTTATAAGTTCAATCTCTATTATATAATCTAGACTCTTTAAATTTGGTAATTATAGAAAATAATTCTTGTTTGTTCTCTGCATGAGTTCTTTGTTCTAGGGTTTTCTTCAAGTAGGAATCAAGCTAAAGTTGGCTACGAATTTGTTGAGCAAAACATATAGATTAAGGTGAGTTAATCCTCACACAACCTATGTTTGAATATCTAATTTTAGCAATTTTATGTTGAATGATTGAGAATTGGATTAGTGATTTGTGTTTCTGTAGTTGAAAACTTGTTAATTCATTCCCAAAGCTAATCATTGTAAGCATTATGGCCATATCTTTCCCATTTCTCATCAGAATTTTTTAATTTTTTATTTCCTAGAAATCTAAGACTCTGATCCACAAGTCATGTGCTTTTAATTTTGTAAAATTTTGTGGTTTATGTGGCTGAAATAGCATTTCTTTGTCGTTGGCTTGAGAATAAATGACAAAGATAATTAATTTAAAACCTGAGAATTATTTTGGCCATAACTTTTGAACCATAAGTCCAAATATGTTGATCTTTATCTTTTAGAAATATATGTCGTTTATCTACGACTTTCATGTTTTGAGTTCTATAAACTTTTGTGGTTTATATGATGAAAATAACATTTCTTCGCTGGACTAAGAATAAACGATAGAGATAATTAATTTAAAACCAAAGAATTGTTTTAACCAAAATTTTTAAACCATAAGTCTAAATTTAATGTTCCTTTTCTTCTTGGAAAGATTATAATGTGAACTACGACTTTCATGTTTTTGAGTTTTGCAAAATTTGAGGATGTAAAGAGTCGAAACTGCATATTTTGTCGTTGACTTGGGAGTATTTCAGGTTGTGCCAGTAAACCCTCTTTTTGCTCTTGTTTTTCTTTGTTGATTGTTCGATTGAATTTCGATGTTTTGGTGTATGATTTTGATGCCTATTTTCTTATGGTTTCCAATGTTTATTTTCGGGTTTTAAGTCTTGAGAATTCATTTTGAGAGCCCAAACTCTATAAGATGAGAAGTACTAATAATCGACTTAGTGTTATTAATTAGTTTAAATGCTTTCAAGTAACACTTCATCGAATAAGGCATAACTCATTGAATAGAATGTTTGAGTGGAATTTACTATCCTATTAGTGAATATTAGAATTTCACCGGATTTAATGGGATGCTTTGGAATTATTGTAATTGTCTTTATGAAAGCATTTAACACTTTAGGGTCATATTCTTTTTTGATGTTCAACGTTTGTGTAGGCTGAGAGATCCTTAAAAGATATAGTTCAGGTTCTTCAAGGGATATCCATAATGAGTGAGACTTACTGACTTCTAGTTTTTATTTGAATTTCACCAAATGGTATGGGACGTTTTGGTTAAGTTCTCATGATTACTAAAGCGATAATATCTGACACTTTGGAATGTATTCTCATTTAGTGTTCGAATTTCAAGCCGATAGATCCTTAAGAGGTACACTAATGGATTTTTCAGCGATCCTTGTGATCGGTTGAGATTTTTTTTCCACGATCCTTGAGATTGGTATGAGCAAAATCAATGCAATTCGTCTGAGTATGATCAATGTAATTAGTATGGATTTTTTTGAGTTATGTTTTCATAATTATTGAGATCCATATGAGCACAATCATTGTTATTGGTATGAGTATGAACATTGTGATTGGTATAAGTACGATCATTGTAATCAGTATGGATTTGGTTTTCTTGGATTTTGAGATTTTTTTTAGAATTCTGGACTTTGTGACTATTTTTTGTTTCGTGATTTTTTTGTCTTGTGATGGATTTCTATGCTTGGTGATTTATTCTGTGTTTTATGATTTAAATATTTCTATTTCTTGAAATGAATTCCGAGTTAAACTATTCCAATGCCTTGTTATATCCATAACATTTGTAATTATATTATAATGTCATATACCCTTGTGTTATACCTTGTTCTTACCTTTTAGATGGTTAAAGATAGTATGACCTGTAAATTATAGTACTCTGGCCAGGTTAAGACTTTTCAGGTTATAGGACGTGCAGGCTTTTAGGTAGGTATGCTAGCATGAAGATAAACCATTTTGACTTTTCAGTTTATCTTACGTAGGATAAGCATATGTTGGATTATGTGGACATATATTTTGAGTTAGAGTTTTGTACAGGATGTATATTATGTCTAGTATTATATTTTGTAGACTCACCATTTGAATATGTATATAATCTTTGTTATTCCGCTATGATTTGTGAATATTGTTTTATATGCTATACTTTTCTGATTTCGAGAGACTTTGTGTTTATTACTTTACATTGAGACTGTACATTTCAAATTTTATTCTAGAGTTCCATCAAAACAGTAAATATGATGTGTTAGTGTTAGTCTAAAGATATATTCCCAGTTGACCGCCCTTAACGAGATATATTCTCCGTATTACTATATGACATTATTTATAAAGTTCTTTAATAATATGGATATATCAGTTGGTCATTACAGTTTGTATCGGAGCTGAGTCAAAACATTATAGCGTACAATATCACAGAATTAGACCTAGTATGACTTAGAGTCCTGTCTCTTAAGGTGTGTGTACTAGAGAGTTATATTAATTATTTATGTTGGGATAGAAATACAAGAGGATTATGGGAATAATCATCGGGTCATATTTTTGAATCATTTTACAAGTTACTGTTATAAAATGATTTTAAAATTTTAGTGTTATGTAGTGGTATCCTGATCCGTTAGTGATTAGAATTGCATAGCAGAAGTTGATAGATTGTTTCTTTTGAGCATAGTAATTAGTTGTTTATTTATTTGACTGAATGGTGTATTCATGGAAGAATTGTTGCGTTATTAAATCGCTATAAGTAGATTTTGATTTGTATGAGTATATAGCGATTTATACATTTTGGAATTAATTTTTATGCTAAATTTCCCATTGAGTGTTTTGTGGATTCTGGTCGGGCCATGAGACGCTACTGTATCAATAGAGATTCCTAAATGCTTTGACGAGACAGTTAGATACAGTAATTTTGAGTTATATTTACTAGTATTATAAATAATTATGAATGGGTTGAAAATAATATTTAGCGTGGAGATAAAGTTATAAGTGAGTTACGTATTATTTTAAAGTGAGTAAATATTTTGGAAGATGTAATTATATGGTTATTTGGAAAGAAGATATTAATCGGAGATTTGACAATAATATTAGTCAAAAGATTTGGAATTGAATATTATTAATTTTGAAGATAGAATATATAATGGGAAAATATTTTTGAAAATATTTTTTTGGTGGCTTATAAAATTATAATAAAACTATAAAGATGCCTTATATGTATTGATTTAGATGGCATGTGCAGCCATCAAATATTAGCAATAGCAAAGATCAGATGCGAGGGAATGTTGATCTCACGACCAACATCGCAACCATTTGACAAAGATATTTGTTATAAATAGATGGCAATGCAACATTATTATATTATTTGATATATGTGAATTGTGTATATTGATATATGTGGATTGTGTATATTCATTTATGATGTATATATATACTAAAGTGAATTATGGACGATGCTTCTGATTGTTGTGTATATCCCACTATGATTTGAATGAAAGTTAATTGTTATATATGAGCCCTAATTTATAAGAAGTTAAAATAAAAAGATGGAAGTAATTGTGTAAATAAGTTTTTGAAGTTCAAAAAAAGAAATTAATTGGAAATAAATTGGAATCTTATATTTTGATAAGTTTGAATCTAAGGGATAGATTATACATAGATTGAATTGTTAAGCTAAAACAATGTTTTATTCTTGTGATATTTGGTTAAATTTAAAGAATAAAGAGGGAATCTAAAGATGGATTTTTGTAAATATATTATAGACTTTTCTCTAAATTGAAACTAGGAGGACGCAATTTATTTAAGGGCGGAAGCCTGTAACAATCCAAAATTTTGAGTTAATTATATAAAATAAATAATGATTTGAATTGGAGAATTTAAACCATTAGTTTGGAACTTGTATTCTTTTGTAAAAGATAATTTGTTTTAGAATGAATACTTCTAAGTTATTGTAAAATCAGAAAATATTAGTATTTCCAAAGTGTTAAAAATCAGTTAAAAGAATTATTAGGATTTTATTTCAAATATGATCATTTAAGAATTTAATTAGTAACAAAATGGTTATTGAATAAATAGTATGCATGATTGTGTTTTTATTGTGTTGGGCTTTACTATATAAAGTAGAACAGAATGATTTGCTTGTGATAACATAAAAGTTTAATTTAAGAGGGAGAATTCGTAAAAGAGTATTTTCTTTTTAATTAAATAGGCCTAGTTGAAAACCCTAATCTACCTTAAGCTAAGATAAAAACATACTTCCTCATCGTCTTTTTATCCAAGTACAATACATTCATTTTCTAAAAGAAGACACTAGGGTTTGCTTGCTCCTTCCAATTCAATCAAAATTTCTTAATTTAGAATACAAATAAAATCATAGAAGACCAAGGTAATAAATTCAATCTCTACTCTATAACTTAGGCTCTTTAAATTTGATAATTACAAATAATAATCCTTATCTATTCTTTGCACGAGTGCTTTATTCTAGGGTTTTCTTCAAGTAAGAGTCAATTTGAAGTTGGCTATGAATTTGTTGAGCAAAACATAGGGATTAAGGTGAGATAATCCTCACACGACCTATCTTTGAATATCTAGTTACATGCTTAGCAATTTTATGTTGAATGATTGAGAATTGGATTGGTGATTTGTGTTTCTATAGTTGAAAACTTGTTAATTCATTCACTTAGCTAATTATATTTAGTATTATGGCCATATCTTTCCCATTTCTCGTCGAAATTTGATAGCTATTGATTTACTGAAAAGAAAAGACTCTGATCTACAAGTTTCATGTTTGAGTTTTGTAAACTTTTGTGCTTTATATGGTCAAAATAGCATTTCTTTTTCGCTGGCCTGAGAATAAACGATAGAGATAATTAATTTAAAACCCAAGAATTGTTTTAGCTATAACTATTGAATCGTAAGTACAAATCTGATGATCTTCATCTTGTTAGAAAGCATAGAGCTTTATCTACAACTTTCGTATTTTGATTATTCTGAAACTTTATGGTTTATATGGTCGAAATAGCATTTCTCTGTCGTTAGCTTGAAAGTAAACGATAGAGAAAATTAAATTAAAACATGAGAATTGTTTCAGTCATAATTTTTGAATAGTAATCCAAATTTAATGATCTTTCCCTTGATTTGGAAAGCTTAGAATTTTTTTAAAACTTTTATTTGAGTTTTGTAAAATTTTAGGATGTAAAGTGTCGAAACTGCACATTTTGTCGCTAACTTGGTAATGTTTTAGGTTGTACTAGTAAATACTTTTGTTGCTCTTATTTTTCTTGTTGATTGCTCGATGGAATCTTGATGTTTTGGTGTATGATTTGGACATGGTATGAGAAGTATTAATAACCGACTTAGTTTAATCGATTAGTTTAAATTCTTTTGAGTAACGCTTCATCGAATATGGTATAAATTATTGAACATAATGTTTGAGTGGAATTTACTAATCCATTAGCGAATACTTAACTTTCTCCGGGTATTATGGGATGCTTTAGTTAAATTCTTGTGATTTCTTTTGGAAAAGTATTTAACACTTTAGGGTTATATTCTCTTTTGGTGTTCGGCATTTGTATAGGCTAACAGATCCTTAAGAGATATATATTTCAGATTCTCTAAGTGATATCGTAATGAGCGAGACTTACTAGCTTCATTTCACTAAATGGTAAGGGGCATTTTGGTTAAGTTATCATGATTACTAAAAGTGATAGTATTTGACACTTTAGAGTGCATTCTCATTTGGTGTTCGGATTTCAGGCTGATGGATCCTTAATAGGTGCACTCATGGATTTTTCCATGATCCTTACGATCGGTTGAGATTTAGTTTTCCATGATCCTTAATATTAGTATGAGCAGCACAATCAATGTGATTGGTATATATACAATCATTGTGATAGGTATGGATAGTTTTAAGCTATGTTTTCCATGATCCTTGAGATCAATACGAGCACAATCGTTGTGATTGGTATGAGTACGGTCATCGAGATCGATATGAGCACAATCACTATATTTGGTATAAGTACAATCATTGGGATCGATATGGATTTGGTTTTCTTTGAATTTGAGATATTATTTTCTAGAATTCTAGACTTCGTGACTATTTTGTGTTTTGTGATTTCTATGTCTTGAGACGGATTTCGAGGCGTTGTGATTTATTCTGTGTTTTATGATTTAAATATTTCTATGTCTTAAGATTGATTTCGAGTTAAACTATCCTAGCGACCTGGATATCTATGAAATTTGTAATTATATTATAATGTCATTTCACCTTGTGTTATACCTTTTTCTCACATTTTGGATGATTAGAGATAGTCTAACCCATTTATTTCATAATACTCAGGTCTGATCGAGACTTTTTGTAATGACCTGGATTTTTCATTGTTCGATTTTGAATATTTAAATGGTTTTAAACATTGAATTTGAATTATAGATTGATTTTGAATATAAATTATTGGGTTTGTTTATAAAATAGATTCAGAATTTAAATATAGCGATTTATTGAATAATTTAATTATTGAAGTTTATTGGTTAAATTACTGTATCTTGAGTTTTAAGCTCGATAAAAAAGGCAAAGGCTTGTAAAATTTATATTAATAATGATAAAGATAATAAAAGTTTTAAAATTGAAAAATAATGGATTTTGGTTGCTTAATAATGCTTAAAAATGCTAAAATATGATACGTTTTCGGATTAAAACAACAAATATATAAATATTGATATATATTTTTGTTTTTCGACTATGTGGGTCGATGTATACATATTTATCTCTCTTGTCATATTGCAAAAGTTCCTCCGTATAAAGGAGACTCTACCTAAATTTTTTGAAAATTTAGGGTGTTAGAAAAAAATTGAAATTTTTGGAAAATTTTTTGTTAATGGAAATCGATTTCGAATTTATAATCGAAAAAAAGGATTTTTGTTTAAGATAGAGAAGTAATTGTTTTGGATGAAGGAAAAAGATTAGAAAAATGAAATATCGAATTTTCACTAAGTGGGTTTTGATAATTTAATGGGTCTGGAGCATTTTCCCGCCTTAGTAATTTCGGAGACGAAATTATTTTAAGGGGGAGGAATGTAACGACCCGGATTTTTCATTACTCGACTTTGAATATTTAAATAGTTTTAAATGTTGAATTTGAATTATAGATTGATTTTGAATATGAAGAATCGGTTTTATTTATAAAATAGATTCAGAATTTAGTTATAGCGATTTATTGAATAATTTAATTATTGAAGTTTATTAGTTAAATTATTGGATCTTGAGTTTTAAGCTTGATAAAAATAATGTAAAGGATTGTAAAATTTATACTAATAATGATAAAGATAATAAAAGTTTTAAAATTGATGTAAAAGCAATCTATTTGATTTTAAAAATAGTTTGTTCAAATTGACATTTAAAAATAGTCATCCGAGATATAGTCTCAGAATTCGATGAAACTAGTTCCATTGATCTGTAATAGTGTATTATCATATTTTTAATTTCGTAGCATTTGGAGTTATCGTTTGATCGTAAAGGTATAGAAACACGTTGAGATTAATATCGAAACTCAATATAATAATTAGGTCCAAAAAGTTATCTTATCCATACGATCGAATCAGGACTCGAAACCTTTTAAATTGCGTTTGGAATAGGGGTATAACATTATGAACGCCTAGAGGCATGCCTCGATAGGTGTTCGAGATTAAGTTACGAAATCAAGACGGTTTGAAAATTTATATGATATATATATGTATATATTTATTTGACTTGACCTTTGGTTCACATCAGTTGTTTTTCTACTCACCTCAAGCCATGTAGCCTTTTCCCTAGATGGAAACATCACGCCCTCTTTTTATTCAAAAACACGTCCCTTCTCTTCTCTTTTTAAGATCAATGAATTCGAAAAAAGATGAAGAAAAGAGGGCAACGAATTCACACTCGAAAATCACGAAAACCAGAAAAAAAAGAATAAAATAAAGTAAACAAATCAAATTCAAATTGCTGCTCTTCTATTCTCTGATTTTCGAGCACGAGGAAGAGATGCTCGCGAGTTGGAGGGGAGGTATTGCGGTCTACGAAGGCGTGATGTTAGGGCTCGAACTCGAACCTAGCAACGTCTCAATTGAAGAAAGGAGGACGGTCGAACGAAGTTTGGGAGACGAAGGCACGCTTGGAGCATCGCGAGGCACGCCTGTAGGCAGGCAAGACGGTAGGCTAGGGGCACGAACGTTTAGTAAGGTAATAGCTCGATCTTGAGCCGAGGAATGGGCGATGGTTGGTAGTAGCATGGAGGCGCATTCATATTTTGGGTTTTGGGGGCGAGGTGGAGGCCGCGTTTTGGAGTTGCATGCTGGTGATAGGAGGAGGTCGGCGATCATTCGATTGAGGAGAAAATGGGAGGTCGAGGTTGAATTTTGAGGACTGGCGGTGCTCGTGATTTTTTTTAAGTAATTATAATATTGGAATTTAAGGTTAATTAAATATGTTAGTAAATAATTAGTTTAAAACTTAAATGATTAGTAGATAATTGTAATTGAAAAGTGAAATTTTTAATTTATATAAATTCGAAATTGCTTATATGAGGTTCAATTGAACCGGTTAGTCGATGGGATTCGGAGCTATGGAATCTGAGCAAAAGGGTTTAAATTGGAACGATTAACAGATTCAAAATCAAGGTGAGAATTTCTCACTCATTTGGATTACCATGTTTATATTTAAATGTTTAAATTTAAATTATTGGATGCCTGATTGATTGATAAATTTATAATTTATCTGTTGAATGACTATATATATACAGATATAGTAGTATATATATTAGTATTAGAGTGATATTCCCGCACATTATAGCGGATGAGACCTTATGCACCCCGCATAATAGCGGATGATCCTATATTCTACGATAAGTGGGATTGGTATTTTTAAGTTGTATTAACTTCTGTGGATGTAGGAAAACAGGTTGGAGGGATCCAACTAGATTTCTTAAATATATTGTTTATTTTTCATATATAGTGATATATGAAATAATCTAATATAGATTATTGTAGTGATTGAATTTATTGGATGCTATTGTAGCACTGGCCTGAATGTTAATATTTTAAATGCCATAAATATATTTTTGAAATGTAAGGAATTAAAGGGAATTTTTGATATTAAAATATTTATATTGGGATTGGGTTTATTTAAAAGAAATTGATTTAGAGAAAAATATATTTGACTTTTGGTTATACTTAAATATTATGAATTTTTAAATGGAGATTTTAAAAATGATTATATAAGAGAATTTATAAATGATATCCCAAAAATATAAAAAGAGTTAAAGTCGATATTAAAAAAAAAATTGAAATAAGAAATGGGATTATTAAGGAAATGGATTTATAAATGGAATTTGTTAAAAACGAGATTATTTTTATAAAGCAAGCAAGACTCAAGGGAGTATAAAAATTTATAAACGATGTTATAAATAAATTAAGCGATATTAGTGGATACATTGGAAAATAAATTCTTAGGGTGAATTTATATTAAAATATGGAAATATGGTAAGAAAATAGTAGATACTATTTCGTAAAGTAAAAATGGTTAAAGAAATCGGTATAGAAGTGATGTGATGGAAATCGGAAGGAATTTATAAGTTGGTTTGGTTATTGAGGTAAAATATATCTTAAATCCTAGGAAGTTAAGTTGTGTTCAAAAGGAAAATTTATTATTTAAAACAATAAAATTTTAAACTAGTTAAGATTGAAATATTTTGGTGAGTAGATTTCAAATATTAAGTATTTATTTTAATATATTTCTAACTTTTAAAATCAGCTTTGAAAATTATTTGTTTAACTAAAGATGAGTTATTAATGTTATAAAAGTATTTTCGATATTTTAAATAATTACTTGAACATATTTTAAAAAAATTAATATTTTAAATTCTTATTATATATATATATATAGAGTTTTAAAGTAATTGAAAATTTTATTTTATAAATTCTCTCGAGATTCGATAAAGGGGCTTATAAAATGATATAATTTTAAGGAGATGAAATTTATTTGTGATTCCGGAGATGTATGGAATATGTTACAGAATAATTCAATGAAACGTTAATATCGAAAGGATTTTGGAAAATAAGACCCGTAATATTTTCCTAAGTATTGAAAATAGAAAATTGGAAATATTTCTAAGTGTTGAGATGTTGGAAGTATCCTGTTACGGATTTAAGTATTTGAAAAATTGTTTTTCAAATATTGGAAGGAATTGGTATATCTTTTAAAGATATTTTAAAAGTAAATATTTTGGGAAAAATTTATAATAAGGCCAAAATTTATAATAAGGCCAAAATTTATAATCGTTTCAAAGAGACCGGGATTGGGTTTAATTATCTGAAAACCACTTCGATCGGTTTGAACTTAACGAATGAATACCGTGAAATGATGAAGTTGGTGATTCGGTTTTGTCCATACCTAGGGCTACTTGTATGGAGGAATGCTAGCAGAACATCATCATTGGTGGACGATGATCTTTCTAAGTAAAATTGTTCTTGAAAGGTAATGTTTAGCCTCGAGCCTCATCAACCGAGAATGACTAAAGCAGGGGAGATGCAGCAAAGCTAAGTGGGTCGCACCCAAGTAGGGTATGTTATCACCTTTCTAGATGTCCTCCGTAAACTTTATATTATGGATATGGTTGTGCGTGGAAGGAGCGCTCAATGGTAAGGGTGGGAACACCCGGGGTGATAACATATTCGGTCTATCTTTGTTTGGGGTAGGCCGGTCTTGTGTAGCATGGGATCTCGGCGTGGTCCTCGGTACATTTTTCTTGAGGTGTACCATGGAGGGCGGTACCCCAGTGGCCCAGTCATTTGATGGAATCATTTCCCCAATAAGCGTTGTACGGTTTTGATTGTGCCCAACTATGCTAGAATGTGAGATGCAAGCATTTCAGCTATTTTCTATTTACTTTCTATAGAAACTATTATAATATTAGATGATTTTGATAAAATTTGTTTTGGTTGTCATATGGTAAAAACCCGTCGTGTTTATTTGTGACGTGGTCTTACGAGATACCTTTGTTTCAAAGGATTTTGAAAGGTTAATAATTCAAATTGAATGTGTTTTTCTCACGCTGGTTTTCCAGACTGACTCGGGTGTTATTTTATTATAATGCTCGGTCAGACCGAGTATTACAGATTCAGGCTAAAATGATATGGAACTTAGGAGATGAGCTGGAGGAGTTCAGACATATATCTCGTACTTAGTCATTTCCGCTGTGTGAGTTATGTATATCAGGACAAGTTATTATATTGTCCAGATTGACGTATTGAATTGTTGTACTCTGATAGTGGTATGTATATTAATAGTACAGTTCTTGTATTTAAATATGTTATTACATATTATATTTTGTTCCGCTGCGATTGTGAGATTCTATGTCGTTGTTCCTATTTTTCTTCTACCTATTTATTCTTTACCCCTAATGAACTGGTATTTTCGACACTCGACTGCTCGACAGTTTATACAGTGGACGTATTAGTGCCGATTTTTAAGGGTCGAAAATCCGGTCCATTATACTTTTCAAGTTACAGAATGTGTAGGATTTTGATAGGTGTGCTAGCATGAAGATAGACCATTTTGACTTTTCAGTTTACCTTCTATAGGATATACATGTGTAGGTTTATGTGGATGTATATTTTGAGACAGAGATTTGTACGGGATGTATATTATATTGGTCCAATATTATATTTTGTAGACTCATAGTTTGTATATGTATACAATGTTTATTATTCTGCTGTAATCTGTGATTATCATTTTATGCGCTATAATGTTCTAAATTTGGGAAATCGATGTGGTTATTACTTTAGACTGAGACTACATACATCAAATTTTGTTCCAGAGGTTCAGTAAATTGGAAAGTACGAAGTGTCAATGTTAGTTTAAAGATATTCACAGTTGGTCACCCCTAACAAGCCGTATTCACCATGTTATTAGAGGACATTGTTCCTAATGTTCTTTAATAATAGATATAACAGTGAGGTCGTTATAGTTTGTATTAGAAATGAGTCAGAACGTTATAGCGTATAATACCATAGAATTAGACCTGGTAAGACTTAGAGTCTTGTCCCTTAGGGTGTGTGGTAGATAGTTATATTAATTATCTGTGAAGGGATAGGAATATAAAATGATTATTAGAATAGTCATTGGGCTGTATTTGTGGAAATTTTGAATCACTTTACAAATTACTGTTATAAAGTGTCTTGATCCATTAGTGATCAGAGTTTCCCTACTGAAGCTGATAGATTGTTTCCATTGAGCACAGTAATTAGTTATTTATTTATGTCTAATTGAATGTTGTATGCATAGATGAATGGTTGCACTATTAAATTGCTATAAGTAAATTTTCATTTGTATGAGAATATGGAGATTTATAAATTTTGGAATTAATTTCTCATTAAATTTTCCGTTGAGTGTTCTATGAATTCTGGTCGAGGCATGGGGTGCCACGGTGTCAATAAAGATTCTTATATATTTTGATTAGATAGCCAGACACAATAATTTTGAGTTATATATAGTAGTATTATAAATAATAACAAATGGGATGAAAGTAATATTTAGTGAGGAGATAAATTTTAAAGAGAGTTAAATATTATTTTAAAATGAGATAAACATTTAGGGACGTGTAATTATATGGTTATTTGGAAAGAAAATATTAATTGTAGCTTTGATATTAATATTAAGAAAATGATTTAAAATTGAATATTATTTTGTGAAGGTAGAATATTTTGTGGAAAAATATTTTGGAAATTTTTTTGGTGGCTTAGAGAATTATAATAAACTATACATATCCCTTGTACGTATTGATATAGATGAGTGTGCAGCCATCAAATATTAGCAATATCAGAGATCAATGGCGAGGCAGTGTTGTTTCATGGTCAACATCACAACCGTTTGGCAAAGTGATTTGTTCTAAACAAATGGCAAGGGAACATTATTGTATTATTTGATATATGTGAACTGTGTATATTCATTTATGATGCATGTGTGTGTGTCTATATATACACTAAAGTGAACTATGGATGATGCTTTTATGATTGAAAAGCAATGGGCTAAGGGAGCCCTGCCCAATAAATTCATCACTCGGAAATGTATACAAACAAATTACAACCTTATATCTGGAAACACATTTACACTATGTAACATAATCATATCAATGGCATAAAAACTAAAATACATCAATAACATCTCAAATTTCAATTTAGCCTATTTAATCTTTTTCGAATTCTCTTATCAATAATACTATATAAAGTAGCTGCAGCTTGCATTTTCATGTCAAAGATTCTCCTTTCATTCCATATCTCATATGCAAAAATCTTTAAAATAATCATAAGAATATCTATCTTAGAAGACTTCCACCTTGTTGCCTTGAAAATATTAAACCATTCAATTCTCGAGCTTTTAACAGGTTTGTGAAAATTTCCATTTGCAAGTAAACTGCACCATATTCCAAAAGTGTAGTTACACTCAAAAAATAAATGAGTATTGGTTTCAAGATACTTTTGACAGAATACACAATCTTCATTGCTTATTACACCCAAACTTGTTAATTTCTGTTTAGTATTAAGTGCATTTGCCATAATTTTCCATAATAATAAATTTTCTTTTGCAGGTGATTTTTCCATCCAAATTCTTGTTGCCCAAGGGAAGCTCTCTGAATTAGCATTATTTAACAGAGCTTTATACACTTGAGAAATTGTATGCTTCTTTCCATTATTAGTCTAAAGTACTTTAAGATTTGGAGATGAAAGAGGCAGTGATGATATACATTGCCATAAATTTATGACTTGATTAGAACTACAATAAGGTAAAACAACTGAACCATCATTAATATAGGAAGTAACTTTAGCATTTAAAGGAATGCCAGACTGCAGTTTTAAGGAGTATGAAATAATTTCTTGTATAATCAAACCAGGTCTAGCCCAAGGAGATGATCAGAAATATAGATCATTGTTCTCAAGTGGATTACATTGAATGATTGGCAGAAAAGTAGTTCTTAATTTCAGAATATTACACCAACTCCAGCTGCATAAATTGGGAATATTCATAGACCAAAAATCCTTACCTTTTATAAGATTCTTTAATATCCACTGTGTCCAAAGATCTTCTTTTCTTGATAGTATTTTGTCATAGTATACTGAGATAGCTGCAATATTCCATATCTTTATATTAGTTATTCCCAAACCACCTCTATCCTTTGGCAATTGAATCTTCTTAAATGATACTGGAATTAGATTTTTTGAAAATGGATCACCATGCCATAGAAATCTATTCTTTGCACTGTTAATCATTGATACAAGTTTGCATGGAAGAATACAGTGTCTCATCTAATAATTAGCTATAGCACTTGCAATACTTTGAACAATGACTAATCTTCCTCCTTGAGATAGTTTTGTGTTAGGCCAAATGGATAGTTTATCAGTAATTTTCTCATATAGAGGCAAACAGTCAGATTTAGTGATTCTTGCATAAATAAGTGGTAATCCAAGATATCTGGCATTGTCTTGCATCTCTTTAAGTCCAAAGTGTTTAATAATATCAGCTTTCAGGCCATCACTAAGACCAGCTATTAGAATGTGTGATTTATTAAAATTTATCTTCAAACCAGTAATTGCATAAAATTGATCCAATACCTCAAGTATAATGGTAATATTTGAAATAGTTGGTTTAGTAAAAATGACTAGATCATCAGCAAATAGCAGATGGTTTATGAGTGGTTCCTTGCATTTTGGATGCAACTCTATCTCTTAGCTTTCACTTGTTCAATATTCAATGAATTTAGAACTTCCATTACTATAATGAACAGACAAGCAGATATTGGATCACCTTAACGTACCCCTTGAGTTCCTTTGAAGAATCCTCTAGAACATCCATTTCTTAGTATGGAGAAGTGAGTTGTAGAAATATAGGTATAAATCCATGCTAGCATTGGTTTAAGCAAATTCATCCTTGAAAGAATTGCTATAATAGAACTCCATGTAATAGAATCAAAAGCTTTTTGTATGTCAAGTTTCACCATACATCTAGGTGATATATTCCCAATTCCATATCCTCTTATAAGCTCTTGTGTTAGCAAAATATTATCACTGATGTTTCTGTGAGGCATGAATGCAACTTGGTTGCTTGATATAATTGAAGGAAAAACACTTTGAAGTCTATTTTCTATTATCTTGGATATGATTTTTTAAAGAACATTGCAACATGAAATAGGTCTAAGCTCAGAAACACTGACTGGATTTGAACATTTTGGCACTAGAGCTATATTTGTTGCATTTACACCAGTTGGCAATTTGTTATGACAGAAGAAATATTGTATTGCTTTGATAACATCAAGTTTAATTATTTTCCATGTATTTTGGTAGAAAAAAGAATTAAAACCATCAGGTCCACCACTACTATCAGATTTTAAAGAGAAAACTGCCTTTTTAATCTCCTCAAGTATAACTTCTTGTATCATATCACTTGCATGCTTCTTATCTAGTAAGGGTACTTGCATTTTAAAGAGAGGGAACAGATTTGGAATTATTGGAGTTGGATTAGCAAGTAAAAAAGAGAAATAATCAATGAAAGACTTTGAAATGGAATCTCATTATCTTGTATTACTCCATTCATATCAGTTATACTCAAAATCCTTTCTTTGACCTGTTTAATTTTGATTGAGTTATGATAAAATCTTGTATTCCTATCACCTTGCTTTACAATAATATCATGCAGAAGTTCTTTCCTCATCAAAGCTTCAAACTCTAATGCCTCATGTAAATCTTTAGCTAAATCTGCTTCTTTGCAAGCCAATAATGAATTCATTGGATCATTATGAAGTTGCTGCTGAATGTAATAAATTTTCTCTCTTATTCCATCAGAAACTTTTCATCCTTCTCCAAAAATTTCTTTTTCCCAGATTTTTAGCTTTGCCTTCAACTTTTGTAACTTTGTCTTTAGAATATATAGTGGATTTCCAAAAATTACCTCCTGCCAAACCTGCATAACAATGCTAGGGAAATTTTTTTGATTAGTCCAAGATTTATAAAATTTAAAAGATGGATTTCTCCTAGTAGCATTCTCTCCCCAAGATAGAATAATAGGAGAGTGATCAGAAATAGAGGGATTTAAGAATTTGCAGAGAAGATTAGGCCATAAGTTTATAGAATGGATGTTATGAAAAGCATGATCAAGTTTACAGAATGTTCTTGGAACATTTTTACTTTTATTGTTCCGTGTATATTCAGCACCAACAAATGAAATATGACTAAGAGATGAATTGATAAGGGCTTGCTTCATAGTAGATATATCTTTCAAAGATAGAGGGATTCCTCCAACTTTTTGATCAGAGGAATACATATAATTAAAGTCTCCAAGAATTAGCCAAGGTAAATTTGGATGAGCAAGAGAAGAGATATTGGAAAGAAATGAGAGTCTTCTATCCAAACTATTTTGAGCATAAAAAAATATAATCAGAAAAGATGTATTTGAAGGTAAGGATATAGCATTGAAATGAATAGTTTGATTATCTTCCATTAACTTTGTCATTTTGAAAAGAACTGAATTCCATAGTACTAAAATTCTTCCATATGGAGCACTTTGCAAATTATCTTCATATGACCAATTTGGAGCAATATTTTTGCAAGCTATTCCAGCCTTTGTCTTTTTTAACTTTGTTTCACTGATAGCAATAAGTTGTGTTTTTTGTTCTTTAATCAATTTCTTCACTTCAGATTGATTTGATAATAAATGCCCTCCTCTGATGTTCTAATATGCTATATTGTTGTTCATCATCATAATAGTTTAGGAGATATGAGAATTGTAGGATGCTTCCTTGTATGTCTATTTCCACTTGAATGAGTTGAAGATTCTTTGTAAGATGTTGCAGACTCATTATTACTTCTTGGCTGTATATCATCAATTTTATAGTTACTCCCATTATTAAGATCATCAGCTGATTCATTGAAAGAGACTTTCTTTTAACCTCTTTTTCCTTTTTTATTAATTGATATAACCTGTTCCATAATATCCTCCTTTGAATTACAAGGTGGTGGTAAGATTAGGTGGTCAGGAGGAGTAATATTAATATAAGGAGAAGATTGTTCAGTGATAACATCTTTACTATTTTTCAAAGACACAGAATTAATATCATTTGCAAAGTTTCCTTGTTCTAACAAAACAGGTGATTCCAAAGCCTTGTTATTTTTTGAGTTTGTTGTTTCCTTGTGATTTTTAAATTCCATATTTACAATTGAGTTTTCTACCAAAATCTCTTTATGTTCCAGTTACTCAGTTGCAGTAGCAGAATCCTTTGCAATAGAACTATTTTTTAACAAGTTTACAGCAACAGTGCCATGATTTTCAGATGAAACAACAATTTCCTGATTGATACCAGATTGAGAATTAGAGGTCTCAATTTCTTTTATTAACTCATTATTAATAGCATCTTCATAAACATCTGACAAAACCATAAAAGAATTTGAAGTTGAAATATTCTCCTTATATCCTATACCATCCAATTTTATTTGCTCATTACTAAAACCTGAAATACTATTGTCAATAATGGTCTATGTTTTCTTTTGAATTTTTTGATTTTGATCCAAATTCTTCTCCATCAATTTTCTGATTGTTGTGTATATCCCATTATGATCTGAATGAAATTTGATTGTTATGTATGAGTCCAAATTTATAAGAAGTTTAAATAAAAAGATGGAAGTAATTTTGTAAATAAATTTTTAAAGTTCAAAATAAAAAAGTAATTGGAAAATAAACTGTGAATCTTAACTTTTGATAACTTGGAATCTAAGAGATGGATTATATGTAAATTGAATTACTAAGCCAAAACAATGTTTTATTCTTGCGATGTTTGGTTAAATTTAAAGAATGAAGAGGGAATCTACAGATGGATTTTTGTAAATATATTATAGACTTTTCTTTAGATTGAAATTGCGAGGACCCAATTTTTTTAAAGTGGGAAGTCTGCAACAACCTGAATTTTTAAGTTAATTAAATAAAATAAAAAATGAATTAAATGGAAAATTCAAATCATTAGTTTTGATTTGTTTTCATTTGTAAAAGATAATTCGTTTTAGAATGATTATTTATAAATCACTGTGAAATTAGAAAATATTAGTATTTTCAAAGTGTTAAAAATCACATAAAAACACTATTGGTATGATAATTTAAGAATTAATTAGTTATAAAATGGTTATTAAATAAATAATATGCATGATCATGTTTTATTATGTTTGGCTTTATTAAATAAATAAGAAGAGAATGATCTGCTTGAAAAATGTTAATGTAAAAGTAGATTTTAAGAAAGAGAATAAGTAAATTTTCATTTTAATTAAATGAGCCTAGTTGAAAACCTAAATCCACACTTAAGACAAGACGAAAACATGCTTCTTCATTATTTCCTTATCTAAGTACAACACGTTCATTTTCTAAAAGATGAAACTAGGAGCTTGCTCCTTCCAATTCAATCTAAATCCCTAAATTCAAAATACAAATAAAATCAAAGCAAATCAAAGCAATAAATTCAATCTCTAATCTATAATCTAAGCTCTTTTAATTTAGTAATTATAGCAAAAAATTCTTGTTTGTTCTTTGCATGAGTGCTTTGTTCTAGGGTTTTCTTCAAGTAGGAATCAAGTTGAAGTTGGTTGTAAGTTTGTTGAACTAAACATAGCGATTAAGGCAAGATAATCCTTGCACAACCTATGTTTGAATATACAATTCCGTGCTCAGCAATTCTATGTTGAATGATTGAGAATTGGATTGGTGATTTGTGTTTCTGTATTTGAAAATTTGTTAATTCATTCCTTGAGTTAATCATAGTTAGTATTATGGCCATATCTTCCTTGTTTCTCATCATAATTTTATAGTTTTTGATTTTCTAGAAAGCTTAGACTTTGATCTACAAGTTTCTTGTTTTGTATTTTGTAAAATTTTGTGGTTTATAAGGTCGAAATAGCATTTCTTTGTCGTTATCCAGAGAATAAATGACAGAGATAATAAATTTAAAACCTAAGAATTGTTTCGGCCATAACTTTTGAACTGTAAGTCAAAATCTGATGTTCTTATTCTTGTTGAAAATCTTAGAGTTTTATCTGCAATTTTCATGTTTTGATTATTGTAAAATTTTATGGTCCATATGGTCGAAATAGCCTTTCTTCATTACTGGCATGAAAATAAATGACATAGATAATCAATTTAAAACTCGAGAATCGTTTTGGCCATATCTTTTGAACCATAAGTCAAATTTGATTATTGTTTTCTTTTATGAAAGCTTAGACTTTTTTGTACAATTTTTATGTTTTGAGTTTTTCAAACATTTTGGATGTGAAGGATCAAAATTGCACATTTTATCATCGACTTAGTAGTGTTTCAGGTTGTGACAATAAACCCTCTTTTGCTCTTGGTTTTTCTTCTTTATCGCTTGATTGAATTTCAATGTTTTGGTGTATGATTTGGATGCCTATTTTATGATGGTTTCCAGTGTTTATTTTTGGGTTTTAAATCTTGAGAATAATTTTGTCAGCCTTAATTCTATAATACCAGAGTACTAATAATCGACTTAGTGATATTGATTGGTTTAAATGCTTAAAGTTAAGCTTCATCGAATATGGTATAACTTATTGAATAGAATGTTTAGTGGAATTTACTAACCCATTAGCAAATACTTGAATTTCACCTGGTAGTATGGGATGCTTTGGTTGAATTCTTATGATTTCCTTTGGGAAAGTATTTAACACTTTAGGATTGTATTCTCTTTTGGTGTTCAGCATTTGTGTAGGCTAATAGATCCTTAAGAGATATATAGTTCAGGTTCTCCTAGTGATATCCGTAATCTGCGAGACTTGCTAGCTTCCAATAAATACTTTAATTTTGCCAAATGGTATAGTATGTTTTTGTTAAGTTCTTGTGATTATTAGAGTGATATATTTGACACTTTAGAGTGTGTTCTCATTTGGTGTTCGGATTTCAAGCCGATAAATCCTTAAGAGGCACACTCATGGATTTTTCCACAATCCTTGTGATTGGTTTAGATTTTATTTTCCATGATACTTGAGATCTATATGAGCATAATCATTGTGATTGGAATGAGTATGATCATAGTGATCAGTATGGATTGTTTTTACTTAAGTTGTTTTGAGTTATGTTTTCCATGATCCTTGAGGTTGGTATGAGCACAACCATTGCGATTGGTATGAGTATGATCATTGAGATCAGCATAAGTACGATCATTATGATTAGTATGGATTTGGTTTTTTTAGATTTTAAGGTATTATTATTTTATCGAATTATGAACTTTGAGCTATTTTGTATTTCATGATTTTTGTGTCTTAAGATGGATTATGAGGCCTTGTGATTTATTTTGTGTTTTGTGATTTAAATATTTCTGTGTCTTGAGATGGATTCTAAGTTAAACTATTCTAGTGACTTGTTAAATCTACGGCATTTGTAATTATATTATAAAGTCATATACCTTTGTGTTATACCTTATTCTCACCTTTTGGATGACTAGAGATAGTCTGACCCGTTTAATTTATAATACTCGGATCAAGCTGAGACTTTTCAGGTTACAGGATGTGTAGGCTTTTAGGTTAGTGTGTGCTAGCATGAAGATAGACTATTTTGACTTTTCAGTTTATCTTTTGTTGGATATACATATGTGGGATTATGTGGATGTATATTTTGAGACAGAATTTATATAGGATGTTTGCTATGTAGGTCTAGTGTTATATTTTGTAGATTCACAGTTTCTATATGTATATGATGTTTATTATTTCGCTATGATCTATAATTATTCTATTATATGCTATACTATTCTGATTTTGAGAAACTGGTGTGTTTATTACTTTAGAGTGAGACTGTACATGTCTAATTTTGTTCCAGAGGTTTAGCAAAACATTAAGTATGACGTGTCAATGTTGGTTTGAAGATATATTGGCATTTTTTTACCCTTACCAAGCCGTGTTCTCCGTATTATTAGACGACATTATTTATAATGTTGTTTAATAATATGGGTATAGCGGTAGGGTCGTTACACTTCTTCTTTTGAACATCTCAATAACGGTCACCCTACTGTCAGCAGGGCACACATGGCTTCTATAGTGTTCTCCTGATCCTATAAGGATGTGTTCAAAAATTTCTAAGGACGAGCCATGAATTATAGGTCCGTCCTAGTGCATAGGGAGAGACCTCCATCTCGTCCTTTTCGTTCTCGGTCTCATCACTGATCACCTACTCTACCCCGGTGCAAGCTGAGCCCTCAGCCTGTAGTCGGCTAGAACATTCGGAATAGTCGATACTGACCTCAGGGAAGAAATGCATGTCCTTCGCCAATAGCTTAATAGAATGCAAGCTTACAATGCTAGGGGTGAGGAATTATTAAAATGGGAACCATTCTCCAATGAGATCCTGGACACTTACATCCATCAACGATATGCCTTACCATCAATTGACAAGTATGATGAGAGTGCGGACCTATCCAACCACATTACGACATTCAACTCCATCACCCAAGCCTTACAGCTCTCCGCTCAATAAAGTGCTTACTCTTCCCCTCCACCCTCACAGGATTGGCATCCCACTAGTTCTTGCACCTACGATCGGCTGGTATCCACTCCTAGGCCCAACTATGCTTAGACTTCAAGACTCACTTCTTTACATCTCGATGTCATGTCGGCCAGCGAGCAGGCCAATATCAAGTAGGGTCCTTCTCAAAGCCTAAGGTCATATGTTAGCTGCTTTAATAGAGAGTCTACCTGGGTTATTATTGCAGACATGCGTAGCTTGGTCATGGCCCTTCGCTCAGGGGTCAAGTAAAAATCCAGGATGTAGAGGGAGATCCAAAAGTAGTCAGCCTCGAATATAACAAGATTTTGTCAACCGATGAACGACATGATGAGAATAGAAGATGCTGATCTTTCAAACAGTGGCAGCGAGGCAAAGCACCCTGCCCAAAGCCAGCCCTTGCAACAACAACGTTTGCTGCAATGTCAGTCGTTGGACCGACTCAAAAGGTCCCAGAGGTCTGCCCTCCCTATAAACCTGGGTATCTTAATTACTCAAACTTGAATAGGAACATTGCCACCATTTACCTTGCCACCAGGAACCTAGTGTAGTATCAAAAGCCCACTACCAATAGAGACAGAAAGCATGGGGAGACCTCACCATAATGCTAAGGGCTACGAATTCCACCAAATCAACGACGATTCCACTATACACTACGTGTGTTCAAGGATGAGATCGAAAGGATCATCCAAGAAGGAGTACTATTGGAATTTTTTTGACACCAAGTCGAGCAAAGGGCAAACCGAGAAAAATGTCAGAAACAACCGCCCAAGCCCAACAATGCTAGGATTCAAGCCGTCACCTAGGTCCTGACCATATAGAGAGATCATATATGCCAATACCACCTATGTGGCCCATTTCTAATATCAAAGAGAAGTGGGCATTGCTAAGCAAGTTTACTCACTAGAGTCTCGAGCATCCAAGGCACCTCAATTAGAATCAAAGGGGTCGATCAACTTCATGACCTAGGATAGGGGAGTAGTACCATACCTCCACCACAATCCTATGGTCGTTACTCTTGCCTTGGCCAATTCCAGTGTGCGTAGGGCCTTCGTGGATGGGAGTAGCTCAGTCAATGTCATGTTCAAGAACATATTTGAAGCTCTCGGGCTTCTTGCCACTAGCCTCACCCCATGTGCCTTGCCTATTTATGGCATTGAAGGTATGGGCATTGTTTCGATGGGTACGACCTCCCTTATAATGACACCTGGCCATGAGCCCCTCACTGCAAAAATATAAGTAGACTTTGTAGTTGTTGATTTCCCATCTGCTTATAACCTATTAATAGGATGACCAATGCTTGCTGAGTTGGATACCATCATCTCCTACAACTGCCTCATCGTGAAGTTCTTGGTCAAAGACAAGGTCGACAAAATAAGGGGAAACCAGTGAAAAGCAAGGGAATGTTATGGAACTTCCCTTAGGTAAGCAAAGAAGGGTGTTCTCATGCTATAGTAAGAACATTCCATTGTTAATGGTGGGTTTCTCAACAGATCCAACTAGGCGATCAACGACCTGGTTCTTTCTAAGATCACACCAACCCAAGCCATCGGCTGTAGCCGTACTCTCCCATAATCAGCATTTCATCTAAAAAGCCAGAGGTATCACAACCTTGGCATGGGCACATCATTGCACAAAGTTCTCCTTTTAGAAAAAGGAAAATAACATGGTTATTTTATCATCTACTGTTCCTTATGAATGGGTTGCATATAGCCCGTCTCATTATTATGTCTGCGTGAATGGGCTGCGTATAGCCCGCCTTATCGTCATGCAAGTCACTTAAACTAGAGAATCTGAGTTAAGCAAATAGGATTCGATCCAATTCAGGATCAACGGTCACCTCATGTCTTGTATCATATCACCTAGCTTAACCTCATAGCACCATGCACCACTATGCCACAAAGTGAATCGGAGAACAGTGATCATACACATGGTAGATTTTCCATTTATTCCATTTTTTCACACAATATAGGGAAAAATCATCTAATGTGTGGCACAACAGCGATCCAATAACATTTTTTTAGACAATACTTGTCTGTTGTTTGATTGAAATTATCAAAAATTTGGTTTTGGCTCCTTATTAAAGTTTGGATTTCCCTCTCAATATCACTATATTATTTCATGGCAACCTTTGTTCCAATTCATTCCCTCTCTCAATTCTTTCATTTGTAAAATAAAAATGGCTTTCCTATTCGTGGTCGCCTTCGTTCCTCTCAAAATGCTTGCTTCTCCCTCCCAATTTTAGAACCTGATACTCTCTCCCCCTCAAAACGTGGGCTAATGAATTAGGGTTTCTTCCAAATGCTTGCTTCAGGTCGCTCCTTTTATCTTCGAGCTACCTTCAAAAATTAGGGTTTTAACAATCGATTATTTTCTGAGTCGATGATATCTGAATTCAACTACTCGGTATGAATTTTGTCCCTTGTTGATTTGTTGCGTTCTCGACTGTTGATGCTGAATACTTGTGGGTTTGGTTGCTTTGTTACTGATTTCAAAATTTAAAAGTATTAGTATTATCTGATTTTCTGATTTGTACTTGAGCTTGCTATCTAGTTTCTATTTTCCACATGATTATCTAAGTTTGATATTGATTTGCTCTGATCCTGATTTTAACAAGGCAGTGTGCACTGCCTTGAAATCCATGTACTTCCTCGTTGAGTTTCACTTGAGTTCCACTTGAGTTCATTTGTATATATGTACATATATGTGTGTTTGTGTGTGCATGTAGTGTATATACCATGTTTGAGTTCCACTTGAGTTCATGTGTTTTTAGATATATGTGTTTTTAGATTTCTTTTTTGAGATATATATGTCTATATGTGTATATATGTAGATGTATGTTTTGAGATATATGTGTTATGATGGTGGATACTTTGGTTGTTGCTTTATTAGTCCATGTCTAAGTTAGTGGATATTTTGAACTTCCATGTACATACATACATGCATATGTATGTATACATGTGTGAATGTTCTTTTGATTCATGTTCATTTGATTCTTGCACCTTACAATTTCATTATTTGATTTTGGGAAGTTAAGTTCAACTTTGATCACTTCATTTTAGTTCTTGCAACTCATTTGATCATTTGAGTTGATGTGTAAACTTGTCCTTGCCTTGTACTTGTTGTATTCTCGATGGTTTGAACTTCCATGTATATGCATACACATATATGTATGTATATACGTATGAATGTTTGTGCTATTACCGATATGTTATTGGCCTTTGAGTCTGGTTTGTGAAATATCTTCCATGTACATACATACATACATACGTATGTATGTATGTATGTATGAAATATTACCATGTTTTTGTTTTGGACTTCCATATATGTGTGTTGCATCTTGTTTATTCTTTGCCTTAATCCATGTTATTGGCCTTGTTCACATGTTGCATTATGGCCTTGTCTATGTACTTGCACACTACTTTGTTCAAAGCAGTGGCCTGGTACTGCCTTGAACAAATCATTGCTTTAACATTAGTTGAATCCCTTTCATGTGATTTGGTTTCTTGTTTGTGCACTTTGATACTTACTTCAGCACTTGTTGTTTTGCATGGGCTTGTTTATGTTTACTGTGATTTCTTGTTACACTTTCAATTGCAAATATTGTTCCAATTTGGTTATTGTATATATACTTGTTGTACTTGAATATACTTGTATGTACACTGATCTTGTATATACTTGCTTCAACATCGTGATTTCTTGTTTTGCCCGAGAACTTGTTGTTTGATGGCTATGTATATGTATTTGTATACATATATACATACATACATACATACATATATATATATATATATATATATGCTCACTTTGATGATATATACTTGCTGCCTATAGCATGAAATGCATGAACCAATAAACATGCTTCATGTGTGCATCTTTTGATGTGCCTTGTTCATGCCTTTATCCTAACCATTTTGAATTTCTAAACCATTTTGATTTGATTGTCTTGAGTTGCCTTGAGTTGCTCTTATGTGCACTGCAGTTTTTCCTGAGCTTGTTTATATGCACTTGATTTTTTTTTTTTGATTCCTATGTGAATGTTCTTTTGAATCCTATTCATTTGTTTGTACTACCTACCATGAAATTATGTACTTCCTGGATACATTTGTTTGTGGCACTACCTGCTGTTTATTAGTTTATGGCACTTCCTGGCTACATTTGACATGTGTTGCATATATACGTGTATACATGTATATACATATGTGTAAATGTGTGTTGCTCACTATAGGAGATGCAAGTGGTAGTATTTTTATAAATTTGTATCTACTGTTCTTTGTTTGTGCTATTTGTGCACTTTATTCTATATCATTAATGTACCATGCTTAATATTGCCATGAATCTGGTTTGTTGGTGCTCGACTTTGTGCATGCCCATGTGCACTTTAGCTTCGCTGAGTTGCCCATTCTGTTTTATGCTGAGTTAAGCTACTTGTGTTGAGCTTGAGCTTGCTTAGGCTTGAACTTGTGTGTTTGCACCGAGTTGAGCCTTCAGGCTTGACCTTTGCAACTGTCCATGTGATCGAATCAATGATTGGCCTTGTGATATTCACAATGATACACTGTGCATATTATAAGTTGTCCATGCACACATATATTTATCCCTGTCTAAAAATGAAAAGAAAAAATACCCATAAACTAAGGCAATATTAAATATTCAAATTCAATTTTATTTTTGCAATTTAGGTTTGTTTCTTTTTCAAGTTTACCACGTTATTATTTATTTAATAGGTATATGAAATGATTAGACACAAAATGGAGTAAGTAAATCAAGATTAACATCAAAAACAAACTCGAGTGAGTGTGAGTGAGTTTAAGTTGTATTGTATTTGAAAATGTAAGTAGAGTGATTGTGAAAGTTGAATTGTATTTGAATTAGGTTTGAAGTACAATATTTGTTTAATAAAATTGTGATTTCTTTATTTCATTCTGTGTATAATTATTCATATCAGTCAATATTTATATGTTGTATAATAGAAAATTCTATAAATGATACTATAACATCGGACAAAATATGGCTTTTTTATGTTAGTGAATACCAGACGATGGGGTATATTTGTGGTATGATGTGCAATGAGATGGCATGAGATTTAACGACAGATAGGTATGCAATCAAACAATGGAGCATACCTGTCATCTGATGCATTTATTATAATCTAGTCCTTTGCTCGTCCACCACTCTTTGCTCGACCGCTTGCCTCCCAAGAGAACCTACAGGAAAACTTGCATTTTAGTTCATGCTGGATTAACCGCCACTCTACATCCAGCCATCACTAGGCTGCATTAATGGTTGTATCTACTTCGTCTTATTATGACATTGATAGTTAGCATAATGCTAAAAATGAAAAAAAATTCTATAGTATAAATACATTTAATATTAGTTACTTAAGTCATTCTGCTTGATACGTCCTACAAATGATCAAGCAACATAATAATTTCTCAAATTAGATTTTACAACGAAAGAGCTATTTCATTCAGCTCAGAAGAGCGCGGGTGCATAACACCCGCCCATTGGCCATACAATGATATTCTCATCACTACTTAGTTGAAAAGAAGAAAAAGAGTAGAGAAATGGCATGTCAATAGATCTTCCAAGGTAGTCCAGCCCACCATCTTATCACCGCCTAAAATGCCCCTGGCTTCACCAGAGTAGCAATTCAAATGATCAAGAAATTGTTGAAGAAAACTGAGCAAGCTCCCATCTTCGAAGCACTTTAGATACTTTGACCAATCTAGAAATTACTGAAAAGAGGGAGTGTGCTACCAAATCTAATGCCCACTCCATCAATGGGTCGTAAGAAGCTTCTAGACAACCTTATCAAGGAGCATACCAAGGTTTTTATTATGGCAGGAGAAGTAGAGGCTACATCCCTTATGCCTTCCAAAGAGGCGCAGAAGCATCCAAACCCACTTGGAATTGGGAATGTCAGAGCCTCAAAGTAAGGAAGGGCCCTAGCTTCGCCTGGATCATTGGTCCAAGATCGATGCCCAACCACTACTAGGACCTTACCTGGTAGGCAGGTGTCCAAACCAAGCCACATGGTGTAGTCCATTTAAAGTAGAAGTTTCCAGCCAGTAGTTTAAGCTGCAATCAACAAAGAGAAATTTAAGCACCATAGGGATTTCTCTCTCTCCACATCCCAACTAATTGATAAAGAGGCATGCATGAAAAAGAGTTGAAAAAGAAATAGATGATGAAGCCAACGGTATTTTAACGGTAAAGAATTGAGATTGATTCACAAGCTTTGAAAGATTTTAATGAAGAGTGATTTTGTGGGCTTAGGAAAGAAAATGAAAGGTATTTATATACCCATGCCTTTAATCGCTTGCGTTGAATTCAAAAGGCAAAAAGAATACCAACCATTCAAGAGATAGCGGTATTAAGTCAAGTCATGCACGTAAGGAGATGTGACACATCTCACACATCTCTGCCATTTCTAAAAAAGAAACTGTCATAGACAATTGCACGAAGCCATTTGAACGTGCATTAAATGCGTTATAGAGTCATCAAATGGCAAGATTTATATGATTTTTTCTTAAGTCCTACACCTACAAGCAGATACAGACTTCGGGGGTGGGAAAATGCTGCTTGAAATTTTTTTAAGTAGCTAGTAGGCCAATTAAAGGCAATCTAGTCCAATCAAAGCCAACCCATTTGATCCACCACTGGTCCGAGAAGGCTAGCCCAAGCCCATGGTCTCAAGAAAACCTTTCTACTCAGCAAGGTGCCAAGATAAGGCCCAACCATTTCACGTTGAAGCAACCTTAACACTTGGGACAGATCTGGATCAAGCCCGGCTCGATCCCGACCGGCTCCCCAATGTCAAACTTCCAACGGCTAAAGACCAACACAGTTAGCTGGTGGTCGGCTCCTATCTAAGCCACTCCAGCAAGTAGCACACCTGGCAAGAATGACACTAACATAGCCTATCTCTAAGAATGGCTTCAATACAGCCAACTCCAACTGGCATCAGTCCACCCTCCAGAACATCTCGCACTTGGCCATTTACCCATCTTCCCCTCGTGGTTCTCAAGAAGATTCAAAGTCTCTTCCATGTTGCCGAAAATCGGTCAGCTAGCTCAGACATTTAGGTACTCAAGTGAATGACAAAGCAGTTCATCCATCCATTCAAAGCACCATAGTTGGGCGGCTAAACTGATGTGGCTTACCATAAGCATTAAATGCATATTTAATGCAATCCCGTGCTTATAGAGAGGAAATGAGTACTTTCTCGTTCATCGCTAATCTTCTGCCACACTTTACAGTCGCCGATCATCCACCTTTGCAGTTAGATCAACGATCAAGATCTTTCCCACCAGCTCTACAATGCTATCTCAACCATCTGCCATCCACTTTAGTTGCTATAAATAACCACTGCTTAACAACTTCAAAGAAATTGAGCTCTGATTCAAACATTCAAGAATCCTAAATACTATGCACAATTTAACGCTCTTGTTTCCACGTAAATCCTTAAGATTACATAGGTTTATTAATCTTAAGTTCTCTTTTTTCTTATTGTACTCTTGTAATTCCCTATAGGTGTAAGAGAAAAATAGAGTAAGAGAACTTCATAATAGACATAGGCAGCATTGCTGAATCACTTTACATCTTGTATTGTTTACAATTTATCTATGTATGTAACTCCTCATTTTCACCATTTTCAAGCTTAGTGATTAACAAGTAATCGTGCTTTTCACAACACTCTCTTATCATTCCAAAGTTGGCTAAAGAAAAATTCAACACGTTCCCATTCTTGTCACAACTTAAGCCTATTCTTTCATTTCCACTTAACTTAAGCTTCTCGTTTGGCAATTTAGAAGTATAAAAGAGGATGGATCTTAGTAAAAGACAGAAATTCTACTTGATTAGGAAGCCTTTTCATGATTTTGAGATTAGTACATCCATATAACAATGGGGCAACATATCTTGGAGGATTGAACCTATTTTTAGCGTAAAGAGGATTGCTACTCACCTTGTTACGCGAACAATACCTAGTCATCCACCTTAAAGTAGCACTATTGGCAATTGCTAGTGGAGGAGAGGTTAGTCGACTCTCATACTAGGAAATTGGTGAATTACTATGCGGATGTGAGCAACATTTCCCTTTATTGTAGTAATGATTGGGCATAAGCTAGGCCAATTACCAATAGAGCAGTCAGGAGAACCCTGAGAAGTCGGATTAGCTTGAGTCAACCTTTTTATAGTAACAGGTCATTTGATAATGCTCTTCTAGAACAACCGTTTGAGTGCACATTTATAAGAGATCAAGCTTATAAAGTATCATAGGTGAGTGAAGCGAGCTAATTAGAGGGGACCATAGAGGAGAGCATAGTGACGAGGACCTCTTCCTCCCCGTTCCAGTAAAGCATGCCATGGTCTAATCAAACCCGCCCATTCTAGTATTTTTTTATTGTTTGTCAAGTAGGCTTAGGCTATATCCCAACACCTATAATTGAAAGAGACAGAGTAGATTCAGACAACTCACTTCATGTGAAAGACTTCCAAACACTCCCCCACTTGCATCAAGATTTGGTCAAAATGGAGCGAATATTAATATACAATAAGGAGGTAATACTTTAGATTTAGGCAAGAGAAATATATAACATAGATTTACCCACCGACTCAATGAAATTCTCTTCGGAACATGGGAGCTATGCTTAACAGATAGTACTTGTAAACTTCATGGGTCGCAACCAACCTCTATGCCTTGATGGTTGCGCTAGGGGAACTTTGAGTCAATGAAGGGATTGATTAATTGGGTTTAATGTCTTTAGGAAGATGGGAGCAAGCAACACTCTTTCGGGAGCCAATGTTAGACTGCTTCATCGCTATTCTATTGTATTACCCATAGTTGCTCCGTTTAATTAATATACTAGAAAACGAGCCTTTTAAGTGTTAAGCATAATTTATTTCCTAGGATAAAATATATCAGAGTATATTGGATTGGTCTCCCAGTTTCCTTGTTTTCCCTAACTCTTTCCTCGTTATATATATATATATATATATATATATATATATATATATATATATATATATATCGAATAGCTATGGCCAATAAAATGGATATTGTAACCTTTTTTTATTCCTTTTCTAAGCCCAAATTTTGATTCTTCTTTTGAACCCCTTCCCAGCCGAACTCAAATCCTAATTCTAATAATTGTTTTGGTTGACTCCCGAACCATGATTCCGATTCGGATATGAACCATGACTATGCACCTATGATTGGAATGGAACCACCCAACTTAGTATGGATAATGAATTGACTTAAGGAGTGCTAAATCTCCCTAAGAGCTTTACGAGCATCCATCCAATGTGAACTCTAAGCAGTGACAATTCAAGACAACCTTTCTATTAGTTAACTTTAATAGAATAGATCCAAATTATTTCTATTTTTTGTTATCTTCCCCATCATGTGTTTCGCGTTTGGCAATTATTCTTCCAAAGTGGACTTCCACTTAACCAGAACGATTTACCAACTTTGCAATCCTCTCAAGGTTTGGAGAGCAAACTCCCCAAGGCACTAAGTACCTGGCTCACTGATTGTTCAAACCTTCACTTTTGTAATGAATGAAAATCTTTCCCACTCTCTTTGTTAAATACTAATCTATTTTCTCTCTTTCTATATATAAGTCATTCTTCATCATCAAATTGAGATTTTACATCTCAGCATATGTATTAAAGGGAGAGAGACTTCAAATGACAATAGGTAAGTCCACTAATCTTCCCTTACCCTCTAGAACTAGGATACTACTCGGCCTTCTTAGAAGCAATCATTCATCCTTATGCGAACTCAAGAATAACAACTCAACCACTTCGTTCTAGAGGTCACAAACAAGTTAAAAAGCCAATCCTAAGTACTAGACACCTAATATGATGGTTCATTATCTCATTATATGCATAGATAAAGGAGCGATTTTCTAAAAAGTGCACTAGTCACTCTGGTGTAGGGAAATAACTGATAGAATGCCAGATCCATCCCCTCTCTATTATAATAGCACAATCTCCGATTCCATTTTTTTCATAAGGAGTATTCAAGGCCTAGCATAGATACAAGCATAATGGCAAGTTAGATTCTCTAGCAAGTGAACTAAGCTCTCCTAAGTTAAGTAGGGGATATTGATTTAACTAAGGTACATATGCTTTTTCTATAGAGTTTACACATGGAATTATTTACAAGAAAGAGAGAAGGATTCATATTGGGTTAGTGTTGTTATTCAGTTGGACGAAAGTCCTACGAAAGAGAGCTAACCATAAAAGAGGGTTAGTTATGCACATCTACTAGTGAATGTCTTAGAGTTAGCTTGGGTTGGCATTGGTCTTCCTATGATACTCAAGGTTGGACCTTCCTCCTACAAAGACAGAGTAAGTTGGATATAGTTTAGGGCTAAGCTTCTTTCACCCATAATCCCTTATTAATAAGCGATTGAAACTCTTGCTCTATAGTTTATTTTGTGGAGCATGAATGGATTTGCAAGACAACACTAACAAGATGAGCTCTGTGTTGGTAGAGAAGGAAGATTTTACTAGGTATAAGTAGTGATCTTAGATTCATGAAGGAGATAAAATGCTAGGTTTTGCACCATGTTGGCACCGCATATTTATCAAATTTCATGCAAAATTCACATGAAAAATCATGAGTTTCCTATAATACATCATTTTTAAATCTCCCTTATTTTGACGAAAAATAGCCTTTTTATGGGTTTTCCATTATGAATTTATCACAAATTTCGATGAGTTATGTTTAACATTAATAAATGAAAGGTGTAAGGGGAAACAACTACCCTAATCTGTTAAGAAGTAGGGTGTGGACAATAAGTCCATTATATCATATTCGAGAGGTAGGAGGTCTAAAATCCCAGGGGTCGGTATAGACATTATGTAGAAGGAATGGAAAACGAGGTGCATAGCTCCCTATAATGTATCTATGGAGGTGCATGTTAAATCAAGTATGGTATATTAATAGGGATGCTCCAAATGAGGGAAGTTGAGCCCTAAGTCCATTCTTTTCTTCATTTCTTAGCCTAGGATACAAAGTCCAATATTTTTGGTATACTTGCATCGAGAAATGAGTGCCCTGATTCCTAGATTTAGGAATTGCATAGCAAGATAGTTCAGATTAGTATGAATAATGAGTTCATACTTCTTTGTCCTTATGGTAATCAAACAAATGCTAATTTTTCACCATGTTAGATGAAATTTTGAGCTTCATGTCAACTTGGAATGAAAAATCATTACTTGCCTATAATACATCATTTTGAAATCCCCCTCAAAACCAACCAACATAGCAAAAATTTCAAAAGTTGAACATCAAAATTGAAAAACAAACTATGTCTTTTCTTTACACAATCAAGTCTAAGATGATGATCCAATAGCCATAACAAAGCCATAAAAGGAAAGCTCTTTCCAACCTTCTCCCTTTGATAAAGTTAATCCTTCTTACTCTCGAGTTATATGTTATGGTTTCCTTCAATTTCCTTTTTTGTAAGGTCACCCAGTCTCAACAGTTGAATTTTCTATCGTAACCTTAAACGAGTCACCCATAAACTCTATTCGTCTATGAAGGAAGGCTAGCTTTGCCTCCACTATAAGCTCTTAGGATTCTTTTCGAAAGAACTTTATTTCCTCCCTAATTAATATACTGGTAGATGAAAGAGAAAACTTCGTTGCCTAAGCATTTTTCCATGCATTCTCCCATAATTAATGTAATGGGGTTGAAACGCTAGATCGATATTTAGTCGGATACCTTGCATCCAATGCTGTCGGAGAAAATTGTGAATGAAATCCTTGAGATTTTATGACAATTTTCACTGATAGGATCAAATGATTAGCCGCACAGGAGTCAATAGCATGCTACTATCTCGTACCCCATGCAAATTCATGTAAATGTAATGAAACTACAAAATATTATAGAGAAATGCATATGACATGAGATGAGTTGGAGTACTTCATCTTGGAACCAAACCAAACCTTAGGAAAGACGCATCTATCCTTTCAATCCTCTAAGATTCATAAATTGAATAATTGGACGGTCTATCAAGTAATACCTTTAGGAAGGACTTAGTAGCAAAATAACTAAGCTTGGCCTCTACTAGGAACAAACGTGTATGAAATGGGATATGAGTTGGGTTGATACACAACTTATATAATTGAGGTGTTTGATGGACACCTTATGGTAAAAAACAGTTATTTCAGTTAATAAAATGAATGGATTCCAAAAGGAGCTAGCATAGTTAGACATCCAATCTCTTCTCACTGGTAAGGTAAGTTTGGTGTTTATAATCTCTATACCTAGGCAATCTTAAAGATTGCATGGTAGTATGATCAGAATTACCCTAAACTCCAATGGAAGCATCATATCTTCATCACTAAACTTACTCTTTCTATCTATCTTGTTCATCTGATCTAGTGCTACCTCTTCAACAAGTTGCTACGACAATGCATCGATGACCAAATCGATGCCTAGTGCATCGTGAAATGTAAGGAAATGCATACAACTAGTGCTAAGGTTATATATATATCTCCTTCCTTCTTCTTATGCTTCCCTAGACTTACTTTAGTAACAAGGATCATGAATTTTTCTCCAAATGCCACATCTCCAAAATGTCTTAAATGGTCCACTATCTTTTCAATAGATGTGCCAATAGCTTATTCATTAGTTATAACATTGTTCAATCCATCCCTAGATGTTTTAATATAATCCACTAATAAACTTGAATTATTATTTTGTTCGTGTATGGTACCAAAGAGAATTAATAGAAATTGAATATCCAAAGTAAAGAAGTGTTCTCTCCTATAGTAGTAGTCTAATAACAATTAAGTTGACTTTCTCACTTTGCATATAACCCATGTGCAATCTTTGAGTCTTAGTTTCCCAGAATATCTATATTAACTATGATCCTTTCGCATTCCCTTTAACCGCTCCTTCCTTGTGATGAACCACATTTTGGAAGGTTTAAATCTACAATAATCCACATATGTTCAACTCAAACAATCAAGAACATAGATAATAAACGGGGTTAATTAAGAAAAATAAGAAAAGAAGAGAAAAAATACTGAATCTCGCAATGGAATGACATAATATAGTGATCAAATAAATAGTTCATGAAGCTGTTAATACTATACATTTGATTATAATTTTACAACATCTATCAGAGTTGATATACAATAGAATAATGGAATAATGCAGTAGAACACATGATGCAGTGTATAATACTAGTAATATAATATACCAAATCTTTGTGTTCGTCCTCTAAAAAATAATCTTCAACGCGCTGAAAACTCAAAGATGACCCAAGAATAAAGAACAATACACTCGAGTCAGGACTAAAATATTCTTATGTGATTCAAATCAATATCACGTATAACATGAGTGTAATAGAGTCAAAGAAGTTTACGGGGTTTTACATCTCCTATCTAGTGTATAACATGCGTGCAATAACTCAAGAGATGTTACCGGATTTTCCATCTCTTAAGATTCTATCAAAAGATTTATGTAGTAGAATACGCTATATATAATGTAACGATCCCGATTCTTGAGTCGTATTTAATTGGTAATTAAATTTAATTTTGGATTCAATTGTGAATAAATTGAGAATTTGTTTGCATTTGAAATACAAAATAAAATAAAATAAATTGAATTAAATTTTAATCTGGAAGTTCTAAGAATGAAATATATTGTGAATAGAATTTTTGAGTAAATTTGAATTTTCCAAAATAAACAAGGTGTATGTTTATTTATATAAATAGGTTATCACTTGAAATTTGATTTTGAAATTGAAATTCAATAAATAATATATATTTTTTAGAAAATTAATTGGATTTAAAAGTTATATTTTGAAGAAAAAAACATATATGTATCTAATTAGAATTGTAGGTATATAATCTAATTTGATTTCAAAATCATTTATTGTAAATTTGTGTAAGTACAAATTAAAATGTATGATTATAAAATCTTAATATGTATTTACTTTTTAAAATTAATAAAGCCTAATACCATTTGAAATAATAAAAAAACATAGATTGTATGTAACATTTAAAACATATGGTAATGTAAAAAGGAAAGTATTCATCTACAATTGAAATTACAAATAAAGTAAGGTTTAAAAACAAAGTTACAAAATGAGATTTAAGTAAACAAGGGCTAAAAAATATAGTTTTTATGTAAATAGATAATCCATATAAATGATAGAAACATATATATGAAAACATATGTGTTGAAATAACTATATGAATATAAGTGTAAATATAATAACAAGTGGGTTTAAAACTAAATTTACAAAATAAATTGCATTAGGGATTTAAACATAAAAATACAAACTTGTGACACTTGTACATAAAATGTTTGCATGGATAACACTTGTTAAGTGATTGTGTTATGAATTAAACAAGTGGCAAAAACAACTTTCTTCTTTTAAAATTAATTAATCAAGATGTATACAAATGAGAAGTGGGTAAACAAGGCTGTTTACATTCATCTCCACTTCCTGAAATCAGAAAACAAACTTTCTCAAATCTGAAACCAGGAAAAGAAAAAAAAACAAGGCAAAGTTTCAGATTTAAATTCAAAGGATTAAAGCAGTGTAAAGCTTCAGATTTTAAAGCCTGAGCAGTGTTCAAGGAAAAGGAAGCAGTTCAAATCTGAAGAAAGCAAAACAAAAATCGAAGTTTTAAAACTGGAAATTCAAAACCTGAAAATTAAATAGATCAGAAGGCTTTTGAAAAAGGATCTGGAGAAAACCAGCAAATGATCATCTCAAACATACAAAGTCAAAGATGTATAAATCTGAAGCATGCAATGTATCAAAATCAAGCAAACCTGAGCAACAGCAGATCAGGCAAAACAAAACCAGAAAGCAAATTGGATTCAAGTTTAAATGCAATGTTCAGGCAACCTAAAACAAACCCAGAAAGTTTAAAGCATTCAAAGCAAAGCAAATCAAAATAGAAAATTGAAATTTCAAAGTACAGATTCAATCAATTTCCAGTTTTTCAACATTCCAGGCAAAACTCTGTCTTTCTTCAACCTTTAGGTGAGCAAACTTGGCCCTGTTATGTTTCTTTTGTGTTGGATCTGTGTTTAAAGTATGTGCTTGTGATTGTGCGAATGTTTCCGCATACTTGTGCATATGAAAACATAAGAATAGTGGAATGCATGTCTGTGTGTATACACCGACATATCTCTGTTAACAATAGATTAACAACCTTCCAGGAAAAAAAATCATATCTTTCTGCATAATTAAATTTAGGTTGTGATTATAAAAGAGAAAAGGACTGTATGAATGTAATATAAATTTTAAAAATACTTTTAAGAATTAAAAATAGATGGATTTACTAGACAAGTTGAAAACACAAAAGAATTAGATTTTTTCAAAATTTAATTAATTTAAATCTGAGTTTCAATTACATAATCTTGGTCTTCCTGAATCGTGAATTTTAAAAGGGAAATCGAGATTTTTAATATAATATCGTTCGAGAAATTTGAAGTTGAACAGAAATTGGAAATGCCACAAATTCTGGTGATCGCGAGATCGTGGGGTTTGGAGCTTCGTGTCAGAGGTGCTTGGGTGATTGTTGAATTTGAGAAAAATGCTAGATGATTTTATAATTCATCATGGATGAAGATTCGAGTCAATCTAGGGTTTTAGCCTAGTTTTCTGTAAAGGTTGGATTTTAGGTTCGTACATCATCGGTGTTGAACTGGAAGGGTGCGCTCTGGGGGGATCGAATCATTGAAGTAAGGCGAATGTTTGGTCGAAGTTTCGGAGGGTCAAATGACCGGAGGTGGCCATGCGTGGTGATTCCTGGATGAACTAGTTTGTTCAGTGGAGTTGTTGTTGCTCGATTTTGTTTTGGTGGGTTTTCGAGTTTTCTGGGTTTACGAGATCATCGACGCGGCGTTCGATGGCGTGTGGGTGATGGCGGCAATGACCAGAGGTGGTTGGAATGGCATGCACGTACACGCATGTACATTTGTGCACTGGGTAGAATAGTGTAATCGGGGAAGAAGGTGGGTTTCTCGGGTTCGAGCCCGAGATCTGGTATATTTGGCTCGAGTTATGTTTCAGGTATGATCGAGTGGCTAACACGTCTTAATAAGTTTTTTAGGTTAAAATAAAAAGTCTAAAATAAAGATACAGGAAGTTTACTCGGGGAGGGTCCCGAGAATTTGAGTGGATGGCTCGGGGGTTTCACTCGTTTTAGTTCAAGTCTGGAAATTAACATAAAACAGTTTTAATTTTCTTAAGGAAAACAAAATCAAGTTTTATTTTGAAAACAATCTTGTTAAAAACAATTCTTTTGTAAATGATTAATATTATACTTGTTTAAATTTGGAGAAAATGGGTTTTTAAGTAAAAAAAAATTTTGTTAACCAAACTTTGAAATTGTTTAATTGATAATTAACTTTTAAAATCTAAGTTAATTTATTTTGTTAATGAAAATCAATTGCTTAACTTAAGCTGTTGTGTGCGATTCCACCACCACCGGTCCAAAAGAAAAGGAGACACCACCTCTCCACCTCCATGCCGAACCGGACCTCTCCACCTCCATACCGAACCAGCCCAACCACATCAATGCCGAACCAGCTCGTCTCCCCTACATGCCGAACCAGATACCTCCCTCCTTGCATAGCCGAACCAAACTCCACTTCCATGCTCCACCGAACCACATACCACCGAACCAACCTACTTCACTTACCACCGGACCAACCCTCACCACAACTACCGAACCAAACCAAGACCGGACCAACCCTCTACACACCACCGAATCAAACTCCACCAAGCTACGACCGAACCAAGCTTCGCCGAACCAAGCTCCGCCGAACCAGATGTGCCAGGCCAGATTGCTTCAGCCCAGGCCCACCAGCAGCTATATACATCCAAGACCCCTGCCCCCAACCTCACTCTATAAATAGAGGGGCAGGGGTACAACAATGGCAGACAAGTTTGAGAGCTCAAGCACGGAAGGAACTTTCAAACAACTTTCATATACTTGTATACCAAGCTTTGTACTTGTAATCTGAAAGAAAAAGGAGAATAACATATAAAGTGGACGTAGGCACGTTCTGGCCGAACCACTATAAATCTGTGTGTCTTTTACAGTTTAGCCCCTGCTTTTCATATATTTGCGTAAATCCCCCAAATCACTAGAAACAACATAAAATCAACTAGTTCATACGACTTGGAAGTGTTTGCCCATTTCTTGTGCAAACATTTTTGGTGCTTTCACTGAGAACCAAGCTAGAAGCTACAGCTTCTCCTACTCAACCTTCTTCCTCACAGCATCGTTCCTTGCTCCGACAACATGACTTCCAGGCAGAGGAGAGATGTTAACAAAGGAAAGAACGTCGCAACTAGCAGTATCCCAGATCTAGTGGCCCTAAATCAAGAGAATCATCCTGTTTTAACAGCAATACCAGATGAAAATCAGGCAAATCCAACAGCCCCCGCCGCGGAACAACCAATTACTAGGGCAGATCTAGACAGGGTTGTGGCTGAAGTAACTAACCGCTTCGCATCTCAACAAAAAGCCTTGGTGGACCAACTCATGTCACGCCTAAGGGATGCTGAGAATCCAACCGCAACACCGAATCATGGGGCGAGTCCCAATCTGGAGGATCTGGAAGGCGACAAAGACTTTTCTTCTTCGAAGAGGTTAACAACAGAAACAGCCATGGTAGGAGCCGAGCCCGGTCTCAGCCCGAAATCCGACCCGAGGAAACACTTGGGCTGAACCCAACGGGGGAGGTGCCAGGCAAGGGTCGGATGTAGCTGAGTCTGTCATGCTACCTAACCATGAAAACACCAGTAGACGAGGCCGAGCTGGAGTCCAGCCCGAAGTTGGACCCGAGGAAGCGCTCAGAACAGAACCCAGCAGGGGAAGATCAAGGCAAGGGCCAACTATGGCTGACCCCAGCATGCCTCCAGAAGAGCAGAGATAGCCTTTGGAGAATGTTAGGAGTGATAGACGATACCATCCCTACAAGTCGTCTGGATGGAATCAATCCCGCAGGGAAGAACCAAGCTCATTTTTGTCCGCTCCAAGTTCTGATGAAAGGATGGCGCGATTGTTCAGAGAGTGCGTCCAACGGGAGCAAAGGGATCGGGGGATAGGTGCTAGGGTAACCAGCCCCTTCACCCGCAATATTGAAACTGCCATCACCCCCCGAGAATGGAAAATGCCAATGATGGAACTTTACAAGGGAGCCTCTCACCCCATTGTGCACTTACAGAGGTACACCCATCATATGCTCATGAGCGGAGCAACAGAGGGAGTGTTGTGTAAATGCTTCCCACTATTCTTGGCAGATCTAGCTACCTCCTGGTTCTGCCACCTACCCCAAGGGTCCATCAGCTCATGGGAAATGTTCAAAGAAAAGTTCATCAGTCAGTTCCGCATTCATGTGGAGCAACCCAAGGATGCTTATTCCTTATCTAATATCAAACAGAAACCCGGAGAGACATTGCAACAATATCTAACCCGATTCAACGCCGCGGCAACCGCAGTCCAAGATGTCGATGAGAAACTTATCCTAATGGCCTTCTGCAGTGGTGTACATCCAGATACTAAATTTACTAGAAGACTAACCAAAGAAAAACCAGCTACGTTACCTGATTTCTTCCATGAAGCTGGAAAGTATATGAGACTTGAGGACGCTGCCACTGAGAGGCAATCAGGGCAACAGGCTAAGACGGCTACAGACAGGTTCCCCGCTGCAGCAAAGGATGTTCGAAGAAATGACTTTATAGACAATGCTGGGGGCAAAAAGGGAGAAAAACGCTTATATCGACCAGGACCAAGATTTGACTCTTACACTCCTTTGAATGAAACGATCGAAAACATCTTCCTAGCCACTCAGGACGAAGTTAGATACAAGCACCCCCCGCACAAGAAGGAGTCAGATAGCACACTCAAATCTGGGAAGTTCTGCCGCTTCCACGAATCCCACGGACATGATACCAATGAATGCCACCATCTCCGGGACTTGATTGAAGAACACATTAGAAGGAGGAGACTGGAGCGCTATGTAAAAGGCCAGAACAGGACTTCGACTCCTGCCAATGAGAATCCTGGATTACCCCCCCCCCCAGAAGCAGGCGGGGGAAATCGCAACACCAACGGCTCTAGTCAAGAGAAGATAGTGGTCCACACCATATCAGGAGGACCGCACATCACCGACAGAAGTTGGGCAGAGATGGAAAGATACGGTAAGTCACTGAGGAACGCTGAAGGCGGCGTTAATTCTGTTATGGAAGAACGCCACCCGAAACGGAAAGAGAATGATGACATCATATTCAGTAGGCGCGATCTAGAGGGAAGACAGTACCCGCACATGGATCCTAAGGTCATCTCTGTCTGGTTCGGACCAGCCAAAGTTTTTCGAATTTTAATAGACACTGGAAGCTCGATGAATATTCTATTCAAGCATGCTTTCGACAAAATGAAGCTATCAATGAAGGATGTGTCTCCCTGCAACAAACCACTACATGGTTTCACTGGAGATGCGAAGATGCCCCTCGGGCAACTGGACCTTTTTGTTGAAATACGAAGTCATCCTCGCTCTGCTGTGCGAAAACAAACGTTTGTGCTAATAGAAAGCCATTCGGCCTACAACGCCTTTTTGGGAAGACCAGCCTTGTCTGACTTCCAAATTGTCCTAGCCCCGTGGTGCCTGAAGATGAAATTTCCAACCGATAACGGAATAGGAGAAATAGAGGAAGATCAAGACGCTGCTCGAGACTGCTATGTAACTGAACTTCGCAATAACCGTAGAAAAGATAAAGGAAAAAATGCAGAAAATACTCTCTGCATGAAAAGCTTGGAAGCATAGCAACTAAAGAAAGCCCCTCCTCTTCGATATACCAGTGATCCTTTCAATGAATTAGACCCCAGGGACAAAGAGGAGGAGGCCACCGCCGAGCCTGCAGAGGCTATGGAATTCGTATCTGTAGACAAACATGACCCAAGTAAACTGCTGAGAGTCGGGTCTCAGTTAAAAAGAGAATTAAAGAATCAACTCATTGATTTTCTTCGCCGCAACATGGATGTATTTGCGTGGACGCATGCTGACATGACGGGAATCTCCCCAGACGTAGCATGCCACATGCTGAACATAGATCCCACCAAGGTGCCAGTGAAGCAGAAAAAGAGGAGCATGGGGGCAGAACGATCAGCAGCCCTCGAGGAAGAAGTGAAGAACCTACTTGCCAACGACTTCATACGGGAAGCCATCTACCCAGAATGGATCTCCAACCCGGTACTGGTAAAGAAAGCTAGCGGGAAGTGGCGAACATGCATCGATTTCTCCAACTTAAATGACGCTTGCCCGAAAGACTGCTTCCCACTCCCCCAATTCGACCAACTCGTGGACAGCACTGCCGGGCACGAACTCTTATCCTCTATGGACACATACTCAGGATATAACTAGATCCCCATGCACGCCCCCGATCAAGACCACACTAGCTTCATCACTGACCGGGGATTGTACTGCTACAAAGTAATGCCTTTTGGACTTAAAAACGCCGGGGCTACTTATCAGCACCTTGTCAACAAGATGTTTGCGGAACTAATAGGACGAACTATGGAAGTTTATGAGGATGACATGCTGGTAAAATGAAGGAAAGCCAACGATCATATAAACCACCTGGATGAGATATTTCAAGTACTTCGCCAATATGGAATGAAGCTGAACCCTCTAAAGTGCTCCTTCGGGGTGTCGTCGGGAAAGTTCTTGGGATTCGTCGTTCATGCCAGAGGGATTGAAGCAAACCCCAAACAAGTTCGAGCTTTACAAGATATCAAGATACCATCCACTCGAAGGGAGATGCAAAGCCTGAACGGGAAAGTGGTCGCCCTAAGTAGGTTCATCTCTAAAGCAACCGACAAATGCATCCTTTTCTTCGAGGCTTTAAAGAAGGACAAAGGAAAGTTCGAATGGACTGACGAATGCTCGACAGCCTTCCTTAACTTAATCGGACACCTCCAGAAACCACCTGTGCTCTCAACTCCAAATGAAGGCGAGGAACTGTACTTATACCTTGCTGTATTGTCTCATGCTTTAAGCGCCGCTTTGGTGAGAGAAGACAACCGCATACAGCGGCCCGTGTACTTTGTAAGCAAGAGATTTACAGGGGCAGAAGCTAGGTACCCTAGACTTGAGAAGCTAGCATATTGTCTGCTAATCACATCACGGAAACTGCAACAATATTTCCAGTCTCATTCCATCAGAGTTTTAACCGATCAACCGCTAAGGCAAGTGCTCCATCGCCCCGACACTTCTGGGCGATTACTTAAATGGTGCATTGAACTAAGTCAATATGATATCACTTACCATCCTCGCACCGCTATCAAGGGGCAAGCCATAGCTGATTTCATTGCCGAATTCACTACTAGAGAAGGTAAGGAGTAATCTTAAATAGCAAAAGATATCAAGTGGAATCTCTTCGCAGATGGAGCGTTGAACGAACAAGACTCGGTGGCAGGTGTTGTGATAATCAAACCCAGGGGAAAGAAGCTGCACTACGCCCTAAGGTTGGAATTCGCTGCCACCAACAATGACGCAGAATACGAAGCGGTGATAGCTGGATTAGAACTGGCCTTGGAGATTGGGGTCGGCTCTTTATGTCTCCATAGTGATTCTCAACTCATTGTAAATCAAATACTGGGAGACTTCCAGACTCGAGGAGAACGACTCACAGCATATCTAAAAAAGACCAAGTTGTTGCTCAGTCAATTGGATCACTATCTAATCAAACACATTCCTCGAGAAGAGAACCAAGAGGCCGACGAACTAGCAAAGCAAGCTAGTATGAAGAAACATCACTATCTTCGGAGCATTAACCATCTCAAAACAGCCGGCACCAAGTTTCGAGCAAGTGAATCTGATAGCTGCAATCGACAAAGAAACTTGGATGACTCCTATCCGGAAATATTTACAAGATGGCACACTGCCCGACAGGCGTAACGAAATCAAGAAAATCTTGAGGGAAGCTTCCCGCTATACATTACAAGAAGGCATCCTCTATCGGCGCGGCTTCTCTAATCCCTTATTAAGGTGTATCGCTGGAATTGAAGCCAGGGAAGTCTTATCCAACATCCATCGAGGAAGTTGCGGAGATCACACTGGAGGACAGACTCTGGCAAAGAAGATACTCCGATATGAATATTACTGGCCCACTTTAAACAAAGATGCCTTGGACTTCGTCAAGAGATGCGACAGATGTCAGAAATTTGCCAAGATTCCTCGACTACCCACAAATGAGATTACTCAAATGACCAGCCCTTGGCCCTTTGCAGTATGGGGAATTGACTTAATTAGCGAACTGCCAACGGGCCGAGGCGGAGCCAAATATGCTATAGTGGCAGTTGACTATTTAACCAAATGGGTAGAGGCGGAACCTCTAAATAAAATATCTTCGGCAAAAGTTATCAACTCCTTGATCAAAAATATTCTGTGCAGGTACGGGGTCCCACTCAAGATCATATCAGACAACGCACTTCAGTTTGACAGCGAAGAATTCGTCGATTGGTGCCAAGAGCACAGAATTCACAAAAGCTTCTCATCTGTAGCTTATCCTCAAGCAAACGGACAAGTCGAAGCTGTCAACAAGATTCTCAAAACCTTAATCAAGAAGAAACTTGAAAAGTCGAAAGGCGCTTGGGTGGACAAACTTCCTACGGCACTTTGGGCCTATCGCACATCTTACAGAACTTCAACAGGGCATACTCCTTTCTCTTTGGCATACGGATCGGATGCCATGCTCCCAGTTGAAACTATAGTGCCCTCTCATCGCAGAATCCACTACAACCCGGAAGAGAACGAAGAATTCCTCCTCATGTCTTTGGATCTAATTGAGGAGAGAAGAGACGATGCAGCACTCAAAGAAGCAGCTCACAAGCAAAAAGTAGCAGCACAATACAACTCTAAAGTCAAGCACCGCAGCTTACAGGAAGGAGATCTTGTCCTCAAGCGGATCTTCCCGCGCCCCGGAGCGCTAGATCCAATCTGGGACGGACCCTATGTAATTCATAAAGATCTTCAAAACGGAGCTTATATTTTGTCAACAGTGGACGGAGAGATGTTCCAGAGGGCATGGAACATCCAACACCTCCGTGGATACTTTTCTTAACTTGTACTGCCCATATGAAGTGAATTAACAAAGAGAATCAGTGGATGTAGGCGTTTTCATGCCGAACCACTTTAAAAATCTTGTCTCTTTTTAACTTGTTCCTTTATATCTTGGCTGCTTGTTAAGCTTTATCCTTTTCTGTTGAACAACATCGTATACAACGACATTTCTATACTGTAACTTCATGGAGCAACTTCACCTGGACAAGACTCAACAGGTACTATGCGATTCTATGCACTCGCCAATGAGACACTTTTGCTCCAGCATCACTCTGCTGCGGGTTAACTCATTGCTCGCGACTGCCCTCAAAGCCAACTGTAATGAGCCAATTATAAGCCATCACGAAGGCCGACTATAGCCGATGGCAGCTCATTACGGCGTTCAGCTCGCCGGCAACAGTGAACCTACTTTAAGCCCCAACATAAGGTGTGGCCAGCCAGGGGTAGTTCACGGTTGACGATCGGCACCCACGCTAGCCGGCCATAGTAAATCGAATAATACCCACGCTAGCCTGGCCTGAGCAAGCTCTGCGGCCTCAAGCCTCCCGGATAACTCCTCTACTTGCTCGAGATCCGCCCTCCGAACCTCGTCCACCGTAGCAATGGCTATGTCAATTCGCTCCTTGCAGGAGGCCTCCATCTTTCGCAACTCAGCTTTGCTAGCCTCCTCCATGGTTTTCTTTAGTCCTCGGGAGGCCACCTCATGCTGGGATATCTGGATAGCCTGATCGGCAAGCTGTTTGGCCTGATCAGAAACCTGTAGCCGCAACCGGATGTTAGCACTTCCGAATTCCTCCCCAGCCCTGGCCAGTCGAGCGTGATGCTCCATTAGCCTCTTGGTTTCCTCAGCCACCCGATCGATGCTTGCCTTGGCCTCATTCCCCATGGTCACAATCCGAGTAGTAAGCAAATCGAGGTCTAACGACTTAGCCTCATCAAGCACCCGTACCATGGGATTGCGGGGAAGAAGATGCTCACCCGTGACCTCGTCAAAAGAGATATCCTGAAAACTCGGGTCCAGATTCGGGTGGCCGGCAAATGGGTTGCGATCCAAACCAGGATGGTCTATCGGAGTGACGGTTGGATTTTCGGACGGATGGGGGGAAGGCATAAACTCAGTATCCTCCTCAATCATATCATGGATGGGCTGGACTGGAGGCTGAGGGCCAGGAGAAGGTTCAAACGAAGATCGGCCCCTCTTCCTCTTTTGCATATCTTCCTCAATGACTCCAAGAAGGGAGCGATATCTAACTGCATCCCCAAGACGGCTAGTTGGCGGCTTTGGTTTGGCAGAAGCTTTGAGTAGCTTATACTGTTCGAGGCGGTGCCGGATATCTGATGACTTGGCCGCCTTACCTGCTCCTGGAATAAAAACCAAGTGTTACGAACATACAATGATCCATAATTCAAGAAATATGTTAAGTTAAAAAGAATGAGAAGGCACGTCTATCATACAAACCCTGCGGAGGAGTGGGATACTGCAATAAGTCCTGAATCTCAGTCCAGGACGGAAGCGAACCATAAAATATTTCTAAGTCCCTATCATAAATGGAGTCTGCAGAAGTCAAAAGTTCACCTTGAATTGCTAGAGTCGCCTTAGCTGAAGAACTCTCAGAAAATGGATCGGCGCCAGCCCCAGTCTTGTCAACCCCCTTAGCCTTCTCAACCAAAGCCGATCCTTCCTCCGACTCCCCAAAAGCTTGACGGAAAGCATCATCCGTCCACTCATGAATCTCTCCCGCTTTCCCGGAGGTTAAGGCACCAACGCCACTGCCGCTCTGTCCATCTCCTCCTTCACCTTCGCCTCTATCTTCCTCCACATCTTCCTCTCCCGGAGCAAGTGGGCAAGTACTAGGAGAGGGACCGTCGGACTTCTTGAGCTTCTTGCCCCCGACAACTGGGGGCTTTGTGAAAGGTTCCTCCCTCTTGCCGCTTTTCACCATGACCCCTTCCTTGGCTTTGGCGGCCTTCTCCTCAGCCGTATCCCTCTGCTTAACCACGGACTGGCGTGGGAGGATCAAGTTGTGCTCCAGGAGAGTAGCGTTCCTGATCAGGTAAGAAGCCGACTGATCCCGTCCCGGAATGGCTCTTATTTCCGCAGCCATCTAAACCAAGGAATCATTCTCCACGACCGCAAAGCCACCTGTCGCTAGCAAGAAATAAAAGCATATAAGAAGAAGCGTTGCAGACGAAACAAGGAAACTATAAATGAAGTTCAACTTACAGCCAGAGGTGAAAAGGCGGAAGGAAACAGAGTCATCCCTGATGAAAAACCATTCTTTCTTAAACATACTAAGCTTCGAATATAGGTCCAGGACCGGTTTGAAGGGAACAGCCGCTTCCAAGCTAACGTACGGAGATCCCTTCTTGTAACCCCTCAAGTTATATGGATACCGAATCTCCCGGTTGGAAGGGGGCGTTCGTACCTTCTCTGGAAAATAATGTATAAGCACACCAAGATGGCGTAGGAATTGTGCTGAAGCTGGAAGGGAGCCACCTTCAGATAAGTGATGAAGCTGACTATCTAGGTATTAATGGGAGGAATGGCCCCACACATGCAATGGTACCTACTATACGCAAAATATCCTTCAGGGGGATTATACGGCATCACTCCATCCCCCGGCAACCGCATAAGCCCTCTATCAATCCCAAAGGAGAGGGATATAACATCAAGCTGCTCCTCTCTGAGAGAGCTAGGAAAGTAGTCAGGAGGAGAGTTTAAGAGCTCCTGAGGACTGTATCCGTCCACTAAAGACCTCGGGGCAGGTCCCTGTCGTGCTGGTCCTGACTGGGCAGGGGGCACAACGGGAGGCACACTTCGGTCCGTAGATTTTCTCTTTTCAGATCGAGTTTCCACTTTGCGAGACATTTTCTGCATACGCAAAAGCGAGAGACATAGTGTTAGAACAAGAAGTATAGAGATATAAGCAAACAGGTACATGCAGCCTAGAGCCACATTCGCAAATCAAAGCACAATATTCATTCGGCATACGAGCTCCAAGGAGTTCGTTCGGCAATACAAGACAAAACACTATCTCCAAGGAGTTCGTTCGGTAATTCAAAGCACGATATTCATTCGGCATACGAGCTCCAAGGAGTTCGTTCGGCAATACAAGGCAAAACACTATTCGACATTTCCAACGGAAATTCGTTCGGCGAGAAAAGGTTAACTCACATGAATCCGGCAATCAAACGCGATTCGGCAATGTAGTAGATTCGGCAGGAAGGAATCTGGTTCGGCTATTTCACTCAGTAGGGAATAACGGTAGCATAAGGCCCCTATTTATAGGTGAGCATGGGTGACCGGACCAAACGGTTCGGCACTTAGGACCGAATGGGGCTATCCGAACTGACAAAGCGTGGCATACGCTGGCATATGCCCCACTTTGGAGGGCAAGTGTTGTGTGCGATTCCATCACCACCGGTCCAAAAGAAAAGGAGACACCACCTCTCCACCTCCATGCCGAACCAGACCTCTCCACCTCCATACCGAACCAGCCCAACCACATCAATGCCGAACCAGCTCGTCTCCCCTACATGCCGAACCAGATACCTCCCTCCTTGCATAGCCGAACCAAACTCCACTTCCATGCTCCACCGAACCACACACCACCGAACCAACCTACTTCACTTACCACCGGACCAACCCTCACCACAACTACCGAACCAAACCAAGACCGGACCAACCCTCTACACACCACCGAATCAAACTCCACCAAGCTACGACCGAACCAAGCTTCGTCGAACCAAGCTCCGCCGAACCAGATGTGCCAGGCCAGATTGCTTCAGCCCAGGCCCACCAGCAGCTATATACATCCAAGACCCCTGCCCCCAGCCTCACTCTATAAATAAAGGGGCAGGGGTACAACAATGGCAGACAAGTTTGAGAGCTCAAGCACGGAAGGAACTATCAAACAACTTTCATATACTTGTATATCAAGCTTTGTACTTGTAATCTGAAAGAAAAAAGAGAATAACATATAAAGTGGACGTAGGCACGTTCTGGCCGAACCACTATAAATCTGTGTGTCTTTTACAGTTTAGCCCCTGCTTTTCATATATTTGCGTAAATCCCCCAAATCACTAGAAACAACATAAAATCAACTAGTTCATACGACTTGGAGGTGTTTGCCCATTTCTTGTGCAAACATAAGCCATTAAAGATAATTACTTAGTTGGAAGTAATTAATAAATGATTAAAGTTAATTTATCAAGTGATTAAAAGATAATTACTCAAAGTAATTAAATTGTGATTTATAAGTGAAAGTGATTAGGATAATCACTTATTATAACGAATTATGGAAAAAATTAATTAAAGGATGATTAAATAATTAAAATTTAATTATTAAATGATTTAAAAGTTAATTTATTTATTAGTTGAAGATAATTAATTATTAATATAAGGTTAATTAATATATGATTAAGGATTAATTAATTAAGGTAATTAATTAATGAAAATTAAATTAATAAAAGCAATTAAAGGTAATTAATTGCTAAAGATAATTACTTAATTAAAATTTAACGATTAAAGATGGATTAATCAAGTGATTAACATTGATTTAAGATTAGGGATAGTCACTTATCCTAATTAATTGAGGATAATTACTTTAATGGTAATTAATCAATTAAGGGTTAATCAATTAATTAAAGATAAATAATTAAATGGTATAATTAAAAGTTAATTATTTAATAATTAAAAGTTGATTAATTATAATTAAAGGTTAATTAATTTATTATTAATAGTTAATTAATAATTAGTCAAAATGATTTGTAATTTATTAATGTTAATTAACCAGGATTATTAATTCATAAGTAATTAATCTGGTTTAAATTAATCAGACAATTAACTGATCTTACTTATGAGTGTTTGGACTGAATTAGATGCTTTGAATTGTTTGATATCCCTGATATGTGATGCTCTGTTTTGATTTAAGCTGTGTCAATGTAATTTATTATCTGTGATATATATCTGTGAATTGTGAATGAAAGATAAGCGTTATAGTTTATACCACTTATCAAATATATTGCTATATTTGAATATGCACTGATTGATGATGTTGCACTTTTATTGTGTAAAACCCTTGGACCACACTTATACACACACAAATATGGATTGAACGAGGATATTGGTTAAGTCATAGATTTTTGAAATAGTTTTAAAAATTGAATTTTTTGAATCCAAATGGTTTTGGAAATGGATTGGGATTAAAGTAAAATATTTTTGAAAAGGAATTTCAAGATAAAATTTATTTTTGAATAACTTGATTAAGTCTTGAAGTTTAAATAATTTGTTTTAAATTTAAATTCAAAAATTGAAATTGAATTCTATGTTTGGAAATTAGGGATTAAAAATGTTATATAAGTTATATTATGGGTTAAACCATTTTAAGGTATTGATTTGGGAATTTGAATTTAATTCAAGGGCTTTAACTCGTGCAAGTATAATTGGGTTTTTCTGAAACAACAACTATTTGTTTTCAAATAATAAAAGCTTTCATATAAGAAAAGAAACTTCCAATCTGTGTTAAAGGGATATCAGGTTGAAATAAAAAAAGGTTTTCCAAGTTACGAATAAATCTTTGGAAACGTGTTTTGAAAGCTATAAATCTTTGATTTAAAGGTTTAATGAGTTAATCCAATTGAAATGGAAATTGTTTTGAAAATCTGTGAATGGATCTTAGTGAAACTGGGTGAACTTTATGAAATAAATCTTTTTGTTTAAAGATTTGAAATGGTAATTTGTTTAAACCATTTGAAGAAATGTTTTGGGTTTTTAAAAGTTGTGACTTAACTGAAATCCCAATATCCATATGTTTTAAATATTGTGCTCACTATTCGGTTTAGCCGGGAGAGGACTTTGTGTCATATAACCCATTCCGAATAGTGATACGACGATATGAAATGCAATTGAAGAGCGGTGGTGAAGACCGGTGTCTTCGAAAACGATAGGATAACCTATCGATTGTCTCTGCACCGAGTAGCTATGGTATAGAGATTCCCTAAGTGATGGGAAGTCCGATTGGAATTGTGGATGCCCGGATTGCAAGGGCTTCTTCAGAAGTGCCTTCGGTTCTGTTCGAACCTGGAATAGACTTGTATGGTTGTATGTCTGACACTACACTTTGAGATATAAAACTGATCTCTATCAAATACATTTCCGTTTGGTAGCGGAGAATTTATTCTCTTAGCTTAACACCCTTTTCCGAGACGTATGAGCTTAGAGGTTATGTAGTTGATAGTTATCAGTGATATACTCCCAATTTGGTAGTGTGGCATGCTGAGTGCTGCTGTGTATCATTTTTTAACCAAAGCATTGCTTTTGTATAAAGCGTAGCTTTGTTGACGAGACTGCATCAGGACCTCACACCCCAAAGATGGTCGAAACAGGAAAGATGCGGCAAGGTTACGAGGGTCGCTCCCTTTAGGGTGTGTCATTCCCTTCTGGAAAAGGGTGGTATCATGGTATGGAACCCAGGTACTTAACTCATGTGGTCACTGCAAATCTATTACTTTGTGATTGCTTTGTGGTTGAGAGGCGCCTTGGATAAAGGTCGCAAACGACCGGGGGATGGCATGCTCGTGTAGTAGTTACCTAGTTACAGAGGTAACCTAACATTGTGTTGGCAGAGAGCTGGTTAAGCTCTCGGGACGTCCCTCCAGAGGCGTACCCATGTGGCAGTAGGAAGTTCCTTAGCCTGACCATTTGTTGGAAATCCAATCTTCAATACGCGCCTTGTACGGTTTTAGTTGCAGAACCTGCCATTTACTTATGGTGGTCACCACTGTTTAGATAGTAGCTATTGTAGGCATAGTACGAAATGTCTATGCTGGCTAAGATTAATATTATACTTTTGAAATGGTTTTTCTACACTATGCACTAATAATAATATCAAAGAAATTTTCTCGTATCAAGCATATTTGACTATCATAAGGAGAAATCTCCTCCAATTCTGTGTTTGCATTGTGTGTGTGGCGGGAGGCCTTATGGTAGTTTCGTTTTCCAAAAAGCATTACGGATTTATTTTAAAATCCTTTGTTGTTTATTTTAAAGATAAACTGTTTTTGTTTGCTCATACCAGTCCCACGACTGACCTGGAGTTTATTGTTCCCTTCCTAAACTCTGGGTGCCCACAATTTTCCTACACGGGTAGTCTAGAGTTGGGGTTTTTCAGATAGTCAGGTTTAGTAGATTATCTGAAGCTAGTTCAGTCTTTGGATAAGGACTAACCTTTCTTAGCTAGTACATCGTTATTGGGAGTTCGAGCTATTTTTTGATTGGTGCCTTGGAGATGGAGATTACCGATACTGGAGTTCTTTCTTGAAGACCATATTGGAGACATTGTTCCGCTGCTGGTGTTATCTTTTCTTTCCGTTGCTATTGTCTTGTATTATATCTCCGATGTATATTGATATTCATTGTATCATTTAATTGTAAAAGTTATTGTATCAAATGTTGTATATCGAATGTATTATTCATTTCTTCCGCTGTATTGTACTTAATGTGTTATAAGCTTCGGCGAACCAGATTCGACGTTTGGATCTGCGGCATTTGAATACGAGTGTCGTATTCGGTGCCGATTTTCTAAGGTCGAGTCAGGGTCGTTACATATATAATGTCTAATCGGTAAAATAAACAGTTTTCTTAGCGTTAAGGCTTTACATTAACCCCTCTTAATCCTTTTTTAAGCATTGTCGTACAGTTTGCATATAATGCACCAGTAGCATGTCTGGGGATAGGGATGTACCATGATATGAAAAAACTAAACCAAACTCATAGTGGTCTCGTATAAGGATAAAAGTATGACAAAGCACAGAGACAATGCCCTTACCAGTTCAGGTCGCAGGGCTGGTGGTAATACATCGTAGCCACGATCGCCCATCGCGTCCATCCATCCCATATCGAGTCAAAGGGAGGTCATCCTAAATCAACGTGCACCAATCGAGATCAACATCAAAAGTAATAGTATGGGCCAAGTCCAAGAAGAAAACCAAAGAATGGATGTCTTTTAGGGGCAACTAGCCCAATTGGCCATGTCAAGCCATCTTGTTTTAGTCATTTCAAATTGGCACAAGTGCTAGGGTCTATCCATCATCGTTCGCTTTCTTCAAATCCAGCAAATGTACACCAAATCCAACCACTTCATTCTGGATCCTCTTCTGCGTACACAGTTGTTAAAGTGGTTCCAATAGTGACATAGCGTATGCCAATAAGAGGCCCCAATCTTTTTAACAACCAAACATTGTTTTACACAGTGGCTGGTTCTTTTACATTTCGAAAATGATTAATACTTGATATCAAAATATCATTTTCATTCCAAAATATTATTTCATTTCGAAATATCATATTTATTTTAAATATGCTATTTTTCACATGAAAGTCGCTTTCGCCTCAATATCTCAATTTAACTTCCAAAATCGTTTCAAATTTCCATTTATGTTATAACTTCAGTTTAACCCAACTTGCATTTAGATCCATGATTTAAATATAAACGTTCTAATTTTGAATAGTTTGAATTTTTAGATAATAGTTTAAATAATGAAAATAGTTTTAAAAAGTTAAAATAGTTTGATGAAATGGTTTGAGTATTGCAAATGGTTTATATAGGAAAATAGCTTGGAAAAATAAAGTTAATTTAAATATTTAAAAAGATAGATTTTTAAACAATTTATATTAAAATAATTTCGAAACATTCATTTTAACTTCAAATTCACGATTTGATTCAATGGTTAAATTTCAATTCAATTCTCAATTTAAATCCTTTTAGTTTATATAAGTTTCGAGTACGATTTCAAAACACCGATTTAAATCACTTGAATAAATTTAAGCTTCAACGTTCAGTTAAGGTTCAAAATCTTTAAAATGATTCAATTTCGAGTCCAAGTTTGGAATATCAACTTATATCACTTTTACTTAAATAACTTCGAAGTTCAAGTAAAAGTTCAAACCTTTTAAAATAATTCAATTTCCAAAATTCAAATCATATTTCAATTCTAACTTCAAATTTCAAATTGCATTCTCTAAACAATTTCTTTTAACCAATTTCAATTTCACATTTCAAGCTTGGGTTCGAAAATAATTCAATTTCCATATTTCAATTCTATTTTATTTTTATAAAATAAAATCATTTAAATAGATTCAAATTCAAGAATTTAAAACCCTTTAATGTAACCAATCGGGTGTCCGTGTATAATTTTCTATATTATGGCCAATTGAATAGTTATTTTAATTTTAATTTCAGGGATGGATATATATCATTTCAATCCAAAATAAAGTCTCGTAGGTATATACCATTTCAACGTATTTCTTAATTTATTCAAAATAGTTGAAATAACATTTTTACATACGGTCAAATAATTTACTGGATGATAACAGGATATATATATGTGTATAAATTAAATGAACATCCAATAATCCGAAATATCAACCAATAGACATACATTACAATCAACGTCCAAACAGATAAAATATCACAACAATTAACTAATTATCAATATCGGGTATTGAATTAGCAATTTAATTTCAATTTCAAATTTAACCATCAACTTAAATTTTTATCAGTTCAATTCATCTCAATTTAAATGTTAGTTAAATTTACCAAACAACAGCTAATAAACATAAATCATTTCATGATTTTAATTTTACTAACATAAAAATATTTTAGTCTTCGTGAGTGGTTTAAACACTAATCTTTATTTGAAACTGATAATTTTTCAAAGTCAAATAAATTTCAAACTAACTCCAGATATAGCCTTTGTCGATACGAATCCAACGCAACTCGGTTCGTTCGAATCCGACCTCGTATGAAAAGTTATGGATATTTTAACAGATATAATTAATAATATAATAAACAACTTAATTAACAAATTTAACTAACCCTAACCTTCTCTCATCTGCTCAAATCCCCTAGGCCAACGCACGTGACAACCCAATCATCACGGAACCCGATCTTAACGCGTGCGCCACCCTGAAACCACCGGAGTTCGATCCAATGTCACCACCGCGACCGCCTCAGCCTCCTCCACCATTGCCACAAGTGCGACTCCACAAAACACAATCATCGATCTTGAAAACCCATAACAGTCGCCAAACTTCACGCACTGATTCCGGTGATTTCCTAAGCTTTCGACACGATCCAACCATTGGATACTTAGAGCTTGCCAAGATCTTCAATTTTCCTTTTGGAGTCATTTGATTTCGATGAGCAGATTGGAAGAAATCGATGGGAGAAAAGAAGACGATTTCGACCATTAATTCATGTTAAAAGGAACGACTGAAGGCTTTAGGTAGGGTTAGCTTACACGAAATAAAATATAACGTGTCCTTATATATAAATTTCTGACCCGATTCACACATAAATTTTTGTAACTTAAAACGAAGCGTGCCGCTTGGCGTTCTATATGTTACACCCTCATTCCGAACACAATGGAACAGGTATCGGGAGCCAATTCCATTATATTCAGAAGTTAGCTTTTCAAAATTGAATTATTTTAATTAAATTCCTTTAATTAATTTCTACGTGTTTCAAGCTCGCATGACCAAACGATAAGCCTGATCGCTACAAAACTCGAAACCCTATAATAAATCAATATTACAGATCTGATGAAACTGATTACGTCGAAATCAAAGACAATGCCTAAAAGATTATTTTTACCGTTATTTAAAACAAATAATTTCCAAAATCAATTTAATCACTTTTAAATTTAATTTTTAAAGTTAACAATCTTCATTCTTGTCTAAATAAAATTTAAATCAACTTTCGACATCATTTTCATTTACATTAAATTCATAATTCAATTATTTAAATAATTTCCAATAATCCCATTTCTACAAACTCCAATATTAGATTTCAAATGAATTTTTGTTATCAAACAATTATTTATTGTTGAATGTGCAAGTATATGATTTTTGTTTGATGATAATGAACATATATATATATTCATTTAAATGTATTTGTTAATATACTATTTTATTTTTCACATAATTAATAAATATTTTCTGAATAAAATAAATAACACAGAATTTAAATTCAAACGGATAGTTTATCCAACAAATATTTTATTACAATTTTGAATAGTGCTAATTTGAGCTCTCACTATATATATACATTTTTTGATTATAATACAATTTCGATTATATCACAATTCCTAATTTACATTAGCACCTCACTACATTTCACTCATTCACTCGTATTTTATCTCCAGATTGAATCCAGCATCTGAGTTATCTGCAAAAATATACACTAACATAGTAAAACAAAAAATGAAATATTTTTGCAGTGTGAAATAAAATGTATTTTGAAAATATTATTTGCCTCCGTTATTTGGGCTGTTTGTCATCATTTAAATTTGAATTCATCATACACAAATAGCTTTTGACAAGCACAACGCGTCACTGTACTTGCCACAAGGCTATGCACACCAATATACGTTTGATAAAATTAAAGGGACAGGTGAGCACAAGGTCAAACCCAAATCAAAAGCCAGGGTTCAACTAAAGTTAAGTCATGATACGAGCATAAGGTCAAACCCGAGCTATAAGCTGGATTCAATACAGGTGCAATTCACAAAGCAAATAATTCTTTAGTGAAACCAAGGCCACAAATTCATCATGAATGCAACAACACATGAAACTATACAAGACTCGAAACTGCGACATATAACATAAATATGTACATGAATATGTCCAGGGAAAACAATAAAGACTCAATGAAACAACTCTGCAACACTTCAGATGCAAGCAGACTCGAGTCACCGTGCTGCTAGAACCAATAACAAGCAATCCATCAGTGAAATAGTGGATAGAGCTTAATGTAACTCATCAAATAATCAAATGGCTGAATTCAAGATGTAGATGGATACGATGAACTGGTTCAACTAGACCAACATACATACAACCACAACTACCAAAAAAACAAAACAACCAGACTCAAGTACTACCAGAATCCATCACTGCAACCTGAACCAGATTACAAGATCAATGAACATATTTAAGTGCATCGAACCACCAGTAAGTGACTACGATCAATCGACACAACAAGAAGTGGTTGGTCAAAACATGTAGCACACATGTACTTGATGCAAACCAAAACTCATCACACAGTGCAACAAGATACAAGACCGAACCGGCATATATGCAACCAGACTAGTTTACATGCATCACATACTTGAGGACCAGAGCAAACACAGTGAAACCTAGAGCATTTAGCAGTTATAATAAAGTCAGGATGAAGTCAATTCTCAAAGCAAATGCAAAGTCAAAGTTCAACGAAGTCAAGGTCGAACATTTTTACAGTAGCAGTTTCAAAATAATTAAGGTAAAGCAAAGCCAGACATGCCAGAAATTCAAAGCCAGATAATATCATCGCATAAAAAAGTCAAACCCGAAGTCAAAACAGAATCATGTTCAAAATGCCAAAGAACCAAAATCAAAGTAGCAATTTCAGAGCCGAGATGATCAAGAAAACATCCTCAAAGAAATCGAGCCGTGTCAATCAAGTAACAAAAAGTATACGAATTTGAACAAGTCAAAAAAATCATAGTCGTTCAAACATAATCAAGTGGCCAAACAAAATATTAGACGAACGAGGAAATAGGAATTCAAATCCTATATAAACGTTTAACATTATCGGTAGAAAAAACGTTCGAGTTCAAGCAATATCGTAGAGCATAGAATCAATTAGGAACTCGAATCAAAGTTGAATATAATATAAATCGAAAAAGAGACATACGTACCAATTAAAGCATCATTCAAACTCGACTAAATTTGAAGGAGCCGTGTGCAAATCAGAAGATAATTGATCGTCAAAGCAAGCACGAGAATCATTTCGATCGATCAATAGAAAGCGGTGCCTTCGAATTTCCAAAAGCCCTAATTTTATCAGGAACGAACGAGTAACAAAAAGGAACAACCTTAGTTACAAACAAATGAAAAGGAACGGGCCGAAATAAAGAAGAAGGAGAAATATTTTTAGGCCAGCTCTTTTAAGTTGCTTTGGGCTTAGTATTATTATTATATAAGAATTAAGTTTAAAATTAGGGTTTTGATTTTAATTGTTTTAAATTTGTATTTTCTCTTTTAAACTTTGTAATTACTAGTCGTGTGACTAGGGGACGAACTACGATGGTGTGGTTCAAGAATTTGCAACTCAGTGGCTGAGTTGTGGCACAGTTTTGTGCGTAGAGTTAGGTTAGTCAATAGTGGGTGTCGCGAGTTTACATGTATAAGCGTCTGACTACTTAATTTCTAGTAGAAACCTTAGGGGCATCACGTATGCAGGCTTTTACCGAAGCTGGGTAAATCTATGTGTTCTATTTTCTTCTTTTAATATTCCGCTATTATCTGTGCTACTATAATTCTGCTAAATCTTTGATGCAATTATTTTATATAAACTTTCGCAATAATTTTTATAATTAATAGTATCACCCTATTCACCCCCTCTAGGGTGAAATCGATCCTACATTATTTACATCTAAATAATTCAACATTTATTATTTAATTCCAGTTATTGATTATAAAGACATTCAATACATTGAACTTCATTCTAACACAAACAATTTCCTTAAATTTTATCGAAATTGTTATTTAATTTTTTTTTCAAGTTCATATTAAATAAATTACATAAATAAATCGTTAAATTTTTATTTCTAACCATTTTTGTTCAATAATTATATTAAATTAAATAATTTAAAATAGCTAAAAATACAGGTTGTTACAATCTCCCCCACTCAAAACTTTCCGTCCTCTAAAAGGGATAAAGTAGGGAATCAAACCTTTGATATATTTTACTCAAATAATCAATTTATGAACATAAAAATGTTATTTGAAAACCTTTACTACACTTCCACTACGCCACTCTGATATCGGCTTTACGGAAATTACAACTTATTTATAAAAACAAGTTATAAAATTTTCAAAACGCCAAAAATTTTCTAGCACCTAGATTTACGAAAAATTTCGGCAGCGTCTCCATTGCGCGGCTCGATCGCAGAAATTTACAATATACATATTTAACCAAATATACATCTCATTTCAATGACAAGGCATCCCGTAGGGAAAAATATAAAAATACGGTATGTAATCTAAGATATGTACCTTATTATTATTATTACTATGAGCGAGTTCGCTCATATTAAGAAAGCAAAAGCAAATCAAACCATACATACATCCAAACGGTCTCCGTATGTACCTATCTCAACTCAAATTAGAATATTAATTGCATATAAAAGATATAGAAACATGTATGAGTTTAATAGACTAGATAACATGACTTTTGAATCCAAATCATAAGCGTAAGCACTGATACACAACCATAACAATCATATGCAGTCAAAACAGTTATAACAATGATTTGCAACAGAAGAAACCATTCAACAATTATTAATATTCATCTAATTAATCCAAACAACCACAATTTACATTTCCAATGTCAACATTTAATGTAGATGCTATCATTCTCATTAACATTCATTCTTTATTAATATTTAGTTGGTTTACTTCCAAAAAAATTCGCATTTGTTTCATTTACATTCAATTTATTCAATTTCAAATATTTCACTTTGTGCTTAATGACATTTCATACTAAATTCGTTTATGGACCTTTTATAAAAATTATTTTATTTAACCTTACTTAAATTAAATTTTATTTCATTGCCACTTAGTATATTCTCTTTAATACTTATATCATTTATAAACCATTTCATAAAACATTTAAGTTTATTATAAACATTTTATAAAACGCAACTCATGTTAATTATTGCTTCATAACTTAAGTTCATATTAATTCTTTGATTCACTTCATTAGTTCATTTCATTAGTTCATATCATTAACTTTTCTTAAGTAAATTTTATTTTATAACTAAAATTCATATTAATAATTTTTTTCTTTTTATCACAATCAATTTCATTCAACTTTTCTTAAGTTAACTTTCATCTTGTAATTAATTCCGTTTAACTTGACTTAAGTAAAATTTCATTTCATAATTAAAATTAAAATTTTCTTATTTCACTCATCATTTCTTAAGTCTATAATCATTTTATACAGATGTATCTTCTTTTACACAATTTTATTCAAATTATAATTATCTCAAAAAGCTACAACTAAAACTTAAAGCATGCTTTGCAAGTTTTTTATATTATACACATTTCTTTAAACACAATTTCAATTTGAAACATTTTTATTACTTAAGTTCAAACTTGTATAATATTCTACTACATATTTAGATTTGACATTTAAACTTTTTAAACATTTATGGTAAGTTTTTATATATGTTTTCAAAATGTAATTAAGTGTTATACAAATTTACCTTATTCAATTTAGTTAACAAGAATGTTCAATAATTTACACTTGTTTAAATTTCAGTTATCTTGAAATTTAAGAGGTATAATTTAACTTCTCATATTTCATTTAAACACTTAGTTCTAATTTCTTATTTTTCATTTTAGAAGTTTCCAATTATTCAAAATAATTCACTTTATTTCTACAATTGAAAATCGTTAATTAATAGGAACTTAAGAATTCAAATACCAGGTTCATTTCAAATCATTTTGAAATAATATATATACTCATATTTTTTATGTATATTAAATCATATTTGGAAATTTTAAATCAAAATCTGTTTATCGAATCAAAAACGAAGCAAAGCTACTAAGTGATCTCTCCTACTTTAAGACTCGATAATGAATGTCGAGGATGTGGCCGTCATCACCGAAATTATTTTCCAATGGCAGAAGAGAGAAGTACATAACTTATTTCCTTTTAAAATCCATTTTTGAAAGTAACTTCTATTTGTAAATATTTTAAATAATACTAATATTATTGTTAAAATCCTTTTTAAATATATTTCTAGTCAAAACACCTTAAAGATAATATAAACATTATCTCTGAAAACCTAGAAAACAATTTTGAAAATCAATGGAGTTTAAATTATAAACTTCTCAGTCTTTAAATCCTTTTTATTATAAGCTATAGTATAAATATACTTATACAATTCGTTTCCTTATTATAAAAACATTTCTTAATTTACATAATTGTTATTGTATACAATTCTTATTGTAATTAGATTTCATTCAATTTAATTATCGAATGCTTCATGAAATAATGTTCATAAAGTATTCGTTTTTAGTTTAACTCAAACAATAATCGATGATAACTAAATATCATCATCTCCTAACAAACAACATTCATCGATAATTATACATGTTTACGAAAGTTATCATTTTATATATAATAAATTAGGTAATATTATTTCAATTACCCAGTTTTTAAAACTATATTATGTCGACTTGCCATGTTTTAGTGTTTAGAAACCCCTATCGATAACATGGCGTCCCATGCACCAACCAGAATTCATAAACAACTCAACAGATAAGCAAACACAATATAAAACATGTTATAACACTAACAAATACGTGCTCTCATATACATACACTTAAACAAACTCATTCTAGGGTACTAGTACCCTATCTCTAATGAGTTAAACCGCACAAAGCTAAAGTTATCACTAAACCAAAGCTCTGATACCAACTATGACGACCTATATTTCAAAAGGTTTAAATCGGCAATATCCACATGTGCCCAACTCAAACAATCCATTACACAGATAATCAATTGTAACATCCCCCTACTTGGAGGCCCAAAACTAACGGATACGGATGTTGTAGTCATCCATGGCTATTAATCTTCGACGACCAAATACGGCGGTGTTAGATTCATTGATACACAGAAACACATGAATATGTAACAAAAATTAAAACTTCGAACAAGATCACATTCCATTTCAAATCATTTCCAATTCCTTACATAATCCTATAATTGTAGACCATGCTCAGAGAAAACATATTCATTACAACATACGCTAAGAGAGACATATAAAGATGTCCCTGTGGATGATCAGAGTATATACAGGTAATTTAACAACTCTGTCATTACAAATAACACAATAGAATTAAGTAAAATAGAAATTTAAATATCTTCTACCTCCTGCATATCTCTGAAAGCTTTATTCGTCTAATGAGGTACCTGAAAACTTCAACTCTCAAACTATTCAAAATCAATTGAGTACCCGAGAGTTTAAGGGGAAAACATAAACTTCGAGTCAAACATAAAGCCTGATATGAATAACAATCTAACATCTCAAACCATTTAGATATCTAGTGAGACCACACCGCTTGGTGGAATGGGTTTCCCCTCACAAGTATCTTAAAACCTTTATAAAACCATATAATGTGCTCCTGCACCAATAATGGTTAAAACATAATCATTTCATAAGCTTTGAACATAAAGCCTCCTAGTTTTCATGCGTTGACAGGGAACATATTAACAACGTTTAATAACCTAATCTAGATATAGGTTTCATGGGTGCACTACAAACCAATTGGCCTCTTCCAACCATTCTTTATAATATAGATTTCATGGGATCACTTTGAACCTATTGGTAACTCCAATAACATCCTAATCATAGTTTTCATGGGTGCATTATGAACATGTCTCCCTAACAACTTCTATGTTTAGGCATCCTATTTTCTAGTCTTCTTGACCTCTTGGATGCAATTCTACTCATCGAGGAGTTTCATCAATTTATATTCATTACCAGGTCAACCAAGCCGGTTCTTCTACCCTTTATCCCCAAAATGAAGTTATGGATCTGTCATAACACGAATATATTCATATTTGAAGAAGCAAACAATATAACATAACAATACCACTCCTGTGGGTTTAATGTCCTTGAAATACTTTTCATATAAAACATGGTTAATCCCTTTAAACTATAATTTTATCAAGGAAAGCTTCTTCTTAAAATCATTTCTAAACTCTTTTACTTAGCCATGGATTTTCTTTTAAAAATGAGATTGGGCTTACTTGTTTTGAAAATCCAAAGCTTTCGAACCTTTCAAAACATTGCTTTCGACCTTACTGGATGACCTGCTTCGAAAGCATATGTAACGACCCGCCGCTCTGACCGTCTCTAGTCGGTAATTAAACCAACTAGAAACGTTCAAGATGACGGATTGTTATTTAGTTTATAACATTTAAACAGAATCAGCTACAGAATCACAGAACAATAATATATTTTATAAACAAACTTTTCTTTTATATACAAATATCAGAGTTATACAATAAATTACATTTGAATTTATACAGCGGAAACAATTTATATTTTAAAGTACAAGAAAAATTTTGCTGAAAACTTTAGTGAATGCCGAAATCCCCTCTCTCTAACTTCGCGGCCTGAAAATCTTCAAGCTGTAAAATACTCGGTCTGACCCGAGCGTTTATTGCAAAACACAAAAACACTCGAGTCAGGATTAATCTTAACTCAAGTAAATAAATTTGCAATGAACTGAATAAAATGGATCACATGAATCAATTCAAAATCTATTATGGATTTTCATATTAACAACTTTTAAAAAATTTTTTTAAAATCTGTCAATCCCGTGTGGCTGCAGTACACACGTGTACTTTGCACACATGTGCACTGCCTCGCCAACACACGTGCAAGCGCAAATCGGACAAATCACTGTAAAGAAAATGCTCAAGGCAAAACTAGTGCCAACTTGAACAAAAACAGTAAGCAAACAAACATGCAGCAGCAGCAAGAATGCAACACGGATCGTGCACAGGCAGTGAAGCAAGTACAGTGAAACAAATGCAGCCGACACAGTAGCTCAAAGGCAGAGCATATGCTAATGAAGATCACAAATGTACATAAGAGAAGAACATCAACAATGACAAATGTGCATAGGTCAGAAACCACAAATGGTCAAGTGTCACAAAAGTTCAAGTGACAAAATGCATAGAGCAAGCATGAAATCCAGACCGTGTACAGGGCAGTGAAGCAAGTACAATTTTCAGTGAAACAAGTGCATGGAGCAAATGATACAAGCTACATGAAAACAACAAATATTAGCAGATGGAATGTGCCACTTAAATCCCAAACTGAAATCATTGGGGATGAACATATAAAAAAAATTAATATGGCAAGGCAGCAGCGCTCCTGCAACTGTTGGTTCTGACTAAAATTGTGTTACTTCTTTCAGTTATTTGTTAAGTCTATAAAATGAGGCAATAATGATTTGCCTGTAGAAACATAAAATTACTTCGTGCATACTAGCACAGACCTTTTGGGGATAGTGTTTTAAATCCTTGGGACCTGTTTGGTTTGGACTTCAAGTTTTGTGTTTTTTTTGCATTTTCAGTATGTATTTTAAAAAGCATGGAAGAGGAGCAGAAAGTGGAAAAATCATAGCCATTACAACAAAAAGGGAAAATAGTAAAGGGGAGAGATCTTTATGTTTCCCAAAATGTAGAAAATAAGAATAAGTGATATTCAATTTTATATGTTAAAATCATTTTCTAAATCGGTTTTTTTTTCAAAACTTTCAGAAATAATTAACTGAATGCATTGCGGTTGTTACGAAAATCCAAAACTGAAAACCGCAAACCAAACAAATTTTGTTTGCATTCTAAATCCTGACAGTGATTCAATGCAAGAGGTAATGAATTTTGAAATAAACCTGAGTCTTAAAACTAAGACAAAGACATCTCAGTTGAAAAACAAACATGCACAAGCAAATTCATGCAAACATACTAACATAGCCTTCAACTAACACCTATTTCAAACATCAACTCATATATCAAAGCATATGAATAAACTAATAGCCTTCCAAAAGATCAACAGTAATTACAACAAATGCAGTAGTTATTGGTTAATCAAATATGCCCAAAATGTATGTGTCTCTATCTAGCATGTATGAACAGATTAAACACTATGGACAGAATCAAAACTGGAACAGCTCCCAAAATATAGTGTATAAACTATGCAACAGATGGCAATTCAAATTATTACAAAATAAGAATCCAAACAATTTTGAATTCATCTTCAGATTTAAATTTCATTCTAAGTTCAATTTCATATTTTAAATTTGAACTTTACCTCTTTAAAAAAAAATTTCTTAAAAACAGAACAGTTTTGTTATGATAAATTTGAAACAAGCATCTGCTCTTATCCATCACAATATGCAAGTACAGTGACATATGCAAGTGCAGTATCCATCATAATATAAATAAATTTACATCCATCACATGCAACAACAACCAAAACAAGCATCTTTCCTCATTAGTAAAATTAAAATTTAAATAGCAACTGTTCTTATCAATTTAAATTTAAAATCATCAAGTAGCATCTATTCTTATCAATTTAAATCAAGTACTTGGTAGCATCTGTTCTTATTAGTTTAAAAACAAATTTCACATAGTATCTGTTCTTATCAGTAGAAAAAAACCAGTTTCAAATAACATCTGTTCTTATCAGTATAAAAAATCAAAATATCAGAGCAAATGATAGCGAATAACAACCAACAACCAACATGCAGTGTTATCTGTTCCTATCAGTTTAGAATTCAAAGTAGCCGAGCAAATGATAATGAATAACCCCCAAATCATAGCATGCAACCAAGCATTCAAGTCAACAAATTTAAGCACTTGCATTAAAATCAACCGTGAGTGAAAAACTCACCTTTTCTAGCTGGGTAGAAGACGATGCCGGAGCTTCGCAAAAAACCCTGCTTTGGAACAACGAACGCTATTGAACGAAAGCCCCAAATCGATCGCAAGCCCTAATTTAGAGACGAAGAGCTGAAGCCCTAATTGTTGAAGATGCCGCGAGCGAGTTGAAGCATCGAACTCGAAGCAGAAATTGAAGCCCTAGTTTGGAAGTGAAGAGGAAGACGAGAGAGACAGGGCCGCCATTAATTTCATTTTTTTTTCTTTTTGGGTGTAGGGTTATGAACGAGAAAGTGGAATAAAGGGGATCGGTACTTAATCATGGCACTAGTATCAAACGTGGGCCAACAAAAATTTTCAAAGCCCAAACAACAAATCAACAATTTTTTTTTTCCTCTTATATTTTTATTTTGTTTTATTATTTTCTTCTATCTATATATATAAAATTTTTTCATTTTAAATTCAATTTACTTTAAACATCAATTTTTTTTATTTTGTACACAAATACCCTGTAGATGATCATTCTGGCCAGGTCCATACCTGGTTAAGATGGATTCAGGGTTGTCTGACAGACCAAAAAAAAAAAAGAGAAAAAAAATCTTTGTGACGACCCGCCGTTCTGACCGCCTCTAGTCGGTAATTAAACCAACTAGAAACGTTCAAAATGACGGATGGTTATTTAGTTTATTTTATTTTGTATTGATTTTAATTTTTTTATTTACGTAAGTAATAATCCTTAAATCCAAATTACTTTTCTAAGTCATTAGTCCGAATTTTTAAATATAAATTTAATATTCAATCTCAACTCCAAAGTCAAATTTAAATTTTTATTCAACTCTTTATAGATTAAATTTTAAAATTTAATCACCAATTTCATTGTTATATTGGAAATTCAATTTAAATTATCATTCAAATATTTAAAATTAATTAAATATTCACAATTTAAATTGTTCAAAATTTAGGATCGTTACAATCTCCCCTCCTTAAAAGAATTTCGTCCCGAAATCACAAGTAAGGAGAAATGATTGTTGAAATTTCACTAATATTTATATTTTACACACTTTTATCAAGTTTGAAACTTATTAAAAATAAATGAATGCAGGATTCATTCTATTTGTTTTATCTCACTAGCTTTGTTTATTAACTCATTTGTCTATTATTTTCTACAATCAAGACACAAAAATCTTTACTAAAATTTCCAACTTACAAAAACCCAAATTTTAAATTTGAACTTCTTCATTTAAGAAATTTACATAGTATAACTTTTCCAAAGCTGTGGACCTTTCAAAACATTCCAAAAATCCTCTTCCTTAATTTATTAGGTTGGAATTTATATCACTTTAATTTCAGATAATTGATTTTCTATTTAAAGTTTGAAAATACTTGCTAACTCGAAATTTAACAAGTCTACTGTCGTTCTTAAAGACATTAGGCATACGCTGGCCAGGCGCAAGTCTAACAATCTCCAAGTACTAAATATACTTGCTTCAATTCCCAGTGAAAATACCTTTTTAAAAAATTCTTTTAAAAATGGATATGGAAAGCACATTCCCCCATGGATCACAGTTTACTCGGCGGTTCCGCTACTATCCCAGTAGAGTCGCTTGTAACTGTGGATATCTCATCCCTTGAATTTCGCCATGGTTGTTGCCAAAGATCGCGGTTCACACGGCGGTTACGCTACTATCCCAGTAGAATCACTCGTGACCGTAGGCATCTCGCCCCTCGAATTACGCTTTGGTTTGTAGATTGCAGTTTACACAGCGGTTACGCCACTATCCCAGTGGAATCGCTTGTAACTGTAGGCATCACGCCCCTCAAATTACGCTACCACCCGAGTGTAACTAGATCGCGGTATACACGGCGGTTACGCCACTATTCCAGTGGAATCGCTTGTAACCGTAGGCATCTCGCCCCTCGAATTACGCTAGCACACTATACCAGTCCAAAAGGACATTCCAACTAATGGAAATACTACGTAGCTACGATTTTCAAATGGACACTCTTCTCGAGTTCCAACAACCTTCACAAATGTTTAAATGGAAGGTACTTTTCCATATCCTCAATTTGGAAAACATAATATTATACAAACATATATAATATTTCATTTCACATTTAGTACATATCATACTCATGTACTTACATAAGTTTTCCATAACAATTACTTTTCCAAACTAATTGGTTTTCGAATTAATCGTATTCACACATATACGTTATGAAAACCACAATATTTCATACCCATAACAAATAGAGGATTCACAAATTTTCCATTTCATTATCCATTTAAAATTTTCCTCTAAGCCGATTTGGAAATTTTTAAGGTTATCTCAAACCAAATTCACATTCATAATCCAATTTATTATCGACTTCACATTCGATTTGGATTTCACGTTACATCGTCAATCCTCAACACATAATTGATGTCTATCGATATATAACCTCTGAGCTCGTACGTCTCAGAGAAGGGTGTTAAGCTAAGAGAATAAATTCTCCGCCACCGCAGATATATATTTAATAGAGATCAATTGATATGTCGTCAATTCACAATGTTAGACATACAATCCAAATCATCCATTTAAAATTCAAAGTTCAACTTACATTGTTTTTGGGTGTCAAAGTTAAACTCAATTTAACTCAAAATTCAATCACTTTGAATTTTTTTTTTTTTCAGGTTGAACTAAGTGTTCAAATTTCCCAAAAATAATATCTTTACAAGATATAAAATTTTTCACACTTAACCATTTGAAACAAATTCAAATATTCACTTTTCAATTTATCTTTAAAAGATAAAATCTCAAAACATTCACTTTACACTTTATCTTGAAAAGATAAAATTTCAAACCTTTCATTTCATATTGGAAAATATTTCCATACTTATTTAATAATAAGTAATTCACAAATCCATTTATTTTCAACATTTTGAAAATATTTGATATACTTAAACCAAAATCAAATATATATTTCATTCTTAAAAGAAATCATTCTTTTAAACACATTTCAAAACAACTTAAAATGAATTTACTTCATTTCATAGTGTTGCTTCCCAAAAACATTCCCATTTAAGTTTTTCAACTTCAACTTAATTCATAGTTTGAATTCTGCATACATTTCAAAATATTGGTTTTAAACCAACTTCAAATTTCCAATATTAAGTTTTCCACTTAACTTATTTCCATGCCCATTCAAATTCAAATTCTTCATTGCATCAATTTAAATCTCTTATAAATTTTCATTAGGTTCATATCTCTTTTTATATCTCATTTATTGTCCAAAACCATAGATATAACACCTTTAATAAGTTACAATAATTTACTTATCAAAATAAGTCATTTGCGGATTTTATAAACATCTTTAGAAATTACATTTCTATTTATAAAACTTCGATTTATAATCTCCTTTACTAATTTGATTTAATTCAATTTAGACCAATTCATTAATTCACTTAACTCATATTTCATTTTCCATAACTCTCAAAAATTCGATAATGAGTTTCCGAATGATCGAAACTCAAGTCTAACGAGACCCCACCGAAGAGAAACGGTCGCAAACCTAAATTTAGAGAGGGGAATTTCCAAAAATAATTCTAATTTTCAAAATACCTTTTTATTTTAAAGAAAACAATTTTAAACTTCTTTAGATTTGAAAACACTTTCTTTAAAGTGATTCTAGTAACTATTCATATTAAATGCCATAAACTAAGCTTTGTGTAAACCAAAGCTCTGATACCACTTTGTAACGACCCGCCGTTCTGACCGCCTCTAGTCGGTAATTAAACCAACTAGAAACGTTCAAAATGACGGATGGTTATTTAGTTTATTTTATTTTGTATTGATTTTAATTTTTTTATTTACGTAAGTAATAATCCTTAAATCCAAATTATTTTTCTAAGTCATTAGTCCGAATTTTTAAATATAAATTTAATATTCAATCTCAACTCCAAAGTCAAATTTAAATTTTTATTCAACTCTTTATAGATTAAATTTTAAAATTTAATCACCAATTTCATTGTTATATTGGAAATTCAATTTAAATTATCATTCAAATATTTAAAATTAATTAAATATTCACAATTTAAATTGTTCAAAATTTAGGATCGTTACAGCATATAAATTAACTTTCAAAATATTAGGCCCCTGCCTTTCGAATACTTTAAAACCCATCTTTAAAAACCTTTCGATTGTATTAAAGTATTAACGTTAGCTTTTGAAGCATGGCTTCGAAACCAATTGAAAGCTTACCTTTTGAAAACATGGAAAGTACCTCTTTCGAAAACATTGAAAGACCCTCTTTCAAAACCATTGGAAGTATCCCTTCCGAAACCATTGGGTTTATATTTAAAATATCATTTTGGGTTAAGTGAATAAAAGCAAAAGCATCACTTTCGAAACCATTCTTTATCTCATAAAACTATTGGGGTAAACTTAATGGTGTCATTACTATTCTTTCGAAAGAATAAGGCATCTGAGTAAAATATTTGAAGGTTGGCTTCGAAATGATTGCCTTCGAAATGTCTAACCCCTTTAGAAAGCTATAGGAAGTGACTTATATTTATAAAAAAGTATCTTTCAACGGCATTGATATCTTTAATACCATCGAAAGGCTTAAAATTTCAGAAGGGTTTCGACTTGGTTGAAACTACCCATTTCGAAAGCTTCAATTCAAAAACTAAGTAACTCCTTCGGAAGCTACTTTTATAAAAAGCGGCAGCTCTCCGTTGAAAGCTTGTTTTAAAATACCATTTCACAAGCATTGGTTTTGACTCCTTCAAAACCTCTTTTTAAATAGGCAAGCGCTTTTCTTTAGAAAATGAAACAAAGATCTTACTCCCTTTGAAAGCTATGTTTCGACAACCTACCTTCTGCTTTTCTCCAATCCACTGCATACCAACTAAGTGATGCAATGTGTATTGGTCTTGGCTTCATTGGTTTCGACCTGGTCGTAGGCGGAAGCTCTAGGTCGAAAGCTGCTACCAAAGGAGGCGGAACCCACTTTTTCGGGTAAAAGGCTGTGTTTACCGATTAAAGTAATTTCTTTGTAACTAACTTGCCCACGTGTGAACTCTTGATTGGTTGTCTTAAACTTTTCAAATTATTTTATGGGAAATTGCTGCATTTTCTTAGATCTAAAACAAGATTAACTTTTAACAAATAAGCCCTTCCTATTTAACAACAATTAAACCAGTTAGGTCCCCTTTTCAAAATAAATTAATTTCCATAATTGCTGACTCTCCTTTCTTTATTATGTTTATATTTATTTTTGATAAAATGAACGTGAATGTATGGTAACGTGAGTATAGAGTAGTGAACTACGAGTGCGGTAATTACCCTAATGCTCTTATGTTACTTTAATTATCATTTAACCATTTATAAGCCCATTCAAATTACCAAAGCACGACCTTTAGGTTTATTAACCGATCTCAATCTCCTTATCACTCTACATTATTCTATGTAATTTATCTAATTAAATCTTCTAAATAATATTATTAAAAATTAGGGGTGTTACAAGCTCCCCTCCTTAAAGAATTTCGTCCTTGAAATTTAGTAGGGACTAAATATCAAACATAGCAATCATCTGTAACAACTCATAACATCCATAATAGCCTGTCTAACTGTAACAACCGAAAATTTTAACCCATGATAATTAATTCGTTAATTAATTAATTAATAAAATAACTTTGTGACATTATCAGAATTGAGCCACATTAGTTGCACCATAGTGTTTGTGGTAAGTTTCTGGCCAATTTTCATATATAGAACATCAGAATCCGAGCTAAGATGAACGAGATATGAATTAAATAAAATAAGCATATATATATAGGCCAGGTCGACTGACCAGTCGACCTATGCACAAGGTCGGTCGACCCAACTGTGTTTAGGAATGGAGAAGATTTTTCTTCGTTCCATTCGTTCCAGAGGCTTCCAATAACGTGTTTTGCATTCTTTATTTCAATCTGGTCCTTATATTCTTTAATCCGATAGCTCCTATTTAACCTATGTTGTGGTTGCATCCTATTCAATCCCTAAATCCAATGGTCTTAGATCAACTTCTACCCTATAGATAGAACCCTAGGGCTAACATTTTTACTCATTCTAACATTTTTTCCAATTGGGTACACCCATTCAAGAAGGACCCTAAGCGGAATAATTTTCCAAAGAGGAAATCATTTAAAAAAAATTATTTAACAACCCCAAAAGGATCCGTGAAGGCCTAAAGGGAAGATTTAAGGACCAGAGATGAGTGATTGTAACTATTTTAAATTTCTTTAAGTAATTTAAAATAAAGGGTTTCCTATAGTTGTAGTTTCACTATGATTTTTGGAGTAACCTTTTTAGTAATTTATTTACAGTTTTTAAAATTATTTTCAGTTAATTTTAGTTTATTTTTAGCTTTTCCATTTATTTACAGTTTATTTACAATATTTTAGTTTATTTACTATTATGTATGTGTTATTTACATCTTCTTCTTACGCCTTGGATTTCCTTCTATTTGCAATTTTCTTTTATTCCACTTTCTTCTTCGCGTATGGATTGGAATAGAATTAACATGAAATTGGATTAAATTATAAGAAATCTAAAATAATGGGATATAAGATGTAAATTATAAAGACTATAATATAAATGAAATTGGACTGAAAGTATGCCTGATTATGATATTTATCGGACTGAATTAAAGAGATTGGCCAAGTTATAACTTAGAATTATAATTAAAAAGAATAAAAGAAGCTTATTTTCACACTTAGACCTTGGGTTAAGTGATAAGCATGATTATAACGTAGGTTATAGTTAGAAATAGAATAGAATAAGGCTTATTTTAAGACTTTGGATAAATTAATAATCATAAATAGTAAGAACAAGAGTAAAGGCTTATTTAAATAATTTCTCTAAGTTAATAAGCAAGGAATTAAAGTAGGACCTTTACCCAATAGCATTCCCTATGATTTTCTATGGGTATGATGTTTCACATAAACCTGAAGTGAGACGAAGGGCACGCTTATGCTAGTAGTGGTAGTAATTGGTCAATAGATGTTAACCCGCCTTTTAGCAAGGACGTAGACATGTGGATTTAACTAAACCGATTGCTCAATTATCGAGGCTGGAATACTATAGGTTTAAATCGACTGGATAGATAGACGATCAATCATGGATGATAATCATAATTATGAAGCCGAGATTCGGCACATTCGATGGACAAAAGTTACGGAATAATCGAAATATGAGTTTCGGCAAAATTCAGGTTGTCGTGAGTTACACCTAGGTCTACTTCGAGTTTTTCATGGTGTTTACTTCGGGTCCCAACAAGTTGTGCCTCGAGTCGCTTGGGGTCGGTAGGAGTTCATTGGTTTGGATTGTAGTGGATCGACTTTTGAGTGGGTCGGCATTGGAGTGGATCGACATTTGAGTGGGTCGGCATTGGAGTTGATCGGCATTTGAGTGGGTTAGCATTAGAGTGGATCAACATTAGAGTGAGTCGACGTTGGGGTGGATCGGCATGGTAGTGTGGGTCGGCAAGTTGGAGTGGATCGGCATGTTGAAGTGGGTCGGTGTTATGAAGATGTAGGGTCGGTACAATCTCGCTTGGAGTTTGGGAACCAACTACTACGGGTCAGTAGAAGTTCATGAGTGGATAGACATATGGTAGTGGTTTGACATGCTTTGGGTTGGTCAGGAAGAGACACTAGATTGGTGTTGTGAAGGCTTTGGGTCGGTAGGAAGGTGGTTCAGTCATGATGATGCGGATCGGCATGGTTTGGTGGTGCAGGGTCGGCATAGGATTATACTCGGGTGAATACTCGACCAGGCTTGGGTTAGTGGATTGGTTTTGGATCGGTGAATATAGGGTCGGTATCTATTTCCGCTCTGGATCGGTAAGCTACAAACTCCGAGCGTGCTACATACTTTCTCCAGGTTGGCTATTTATGGGCTCTAGGTCGGTATATCAAAGGAAAGGGGATCGACGTGTTTGCTGCTTTGTATCCCAACTTCATTTATTTCGATTCATGGACGATCGTGCTTCGGGTCAATGCTATGTTTACTTCGATTCGACAAAACTCCAGCAGAAGATTGGTTGTAGTGATGGGTTTTGTATCAGCTATGGCCATGATGGGCCTGTACCACTCAAGAAACCAAGTAACTCAAGTTTTTCCTCTAAATATAGTAGGAAGAGCTTCAGAAAAGAGGATCTTCATTTTATTTTTCTTCATCTTCTTCATTAAGGCTACTCTGTCATTATTGCTTTATAAACTTTGGATTGTAACTATAATTGATTCTGATATCAATGAAAAGGAAATTTCTAGAGTGGACGTAGGCCAGAGTCAGCTGAACCACTATAAATCCTTTATTATTACTGCTTTCCTTTTAATTAAAACCGTTCTTCATATTTATACTCTCTATATATATACTGTCTGTGATCTGTAACTGCAGTTTGGTGCTTTCAACGACATTTGGGTATTAGTGAGCAATTTTGGCCCTAACATTTTGATGCTTTCACTGAGAGTTGAACTCAAGGATTCAGAAGCTTGGATTTTGGATTTAAAGGCTTAGGAACCCGGATTCTGGAAAGCAATGGTTAGACCATCGACAAGGGGACAAGTGACAGAAAGGAGCAGTCAAAAGGGAAGTCAGGAGGCCTTTTCTAGAGCTGGGTCAGATCAAGCATTCATCTGCATCACTAGGGATGGGATGCAGATTATGATGGATTCCATGCAGGAGCAATTGATGAAAAGGCAAGAGGAAATGATGTAGACACTTTTCAGACAATTTGGACAAGCAGAAACTGTAGGAGCTTAGATTCATGGAGCTAGATCAAGACTCAACCGATAAGCAGATGGAGTGCTTCAGCAGGGGCAGCCAACAATCAACAAACAACTGTCAATCTGATGGACCTATACTTGGGAGCACACCATCGGGTAATGCTGGACCAATCCATGGAGGAATACCTGATGACGCTACGTAGCCCGGCGCCAACATGAATACAAGTACATGACGAGGAGTATGTGTAAGAATTCCCTCGTGGACTTAGAGGGCAGTTAGGAAATGTAGATGGGAGATAACCCTTGGCAGGTAACACTGGATTAGCTAACATCATCAGACGAACTATCCACGGAGGTCTGATAAACAGGGATTTGGAGGGAATGAACAAAAGTCCATTTACCCATAACATTAGGATGGTTAGGAATCCACCTGATTTCAAGCTGCCAGCTTTGGAAGCGTATAATGGTAAGACGGTCCCACTTGATGAGGTACACAACGCATATGGAAGTGCTGGGGGCATCAAAGGAGGTTATGGCCCGGTGTTTCCCCCTGTACTTGATAGATATAGCTGCTATGTGGTTAAGACAGTTGGAAGATGGATCTATTAGAATATGGATAGAACTAGTGGATAGGTTCCTGAAGTAGTTTCGAGTTCATATCAAAAGGCCGAAGAATGTGATGACACTGACATCGATGAAGAAGAAGATAGAAGAATCACTTGGTGCTTTCTTAACTAGGTTTAATGCAACAGTTGCTTCGGTGGATCAGCCAGATCCATCAATGGTTCTGATGGCGGCAGTATCAGGAGTCAGGGATAATTCAGATTTCAAAGTATCATTGATATGGGATACACCAATTGATCTCGGGGAATTCTTTCACGAAGTTGAATGCTTTCTTCAACAAGAGGATGCATGTTTAGATATGAAGTCAAAGGAATAAACATGGTTAAGGATGGAGAACCGTCCGGTGAAAGCTCGGGTAAAGACAAGAATAAAGGGAAGAGGAAGCACTGGGGAGAACCAAAATTCTCCACTTATACAAGACTGAATGAGACATTGGAACGGATATACTTAGATACTTAGGTTCGCCTTCCTTATCGAAGGCCGACAAGGAGGGAATCCTCAAAACGTGAAAGGGCATCGAGAAGGCACTATCTCTTTCATGACCTAGACGGGCATGATGCTAACAGCTGCAGGCATCTAAAGGATACAATCGAGGAACATATAAGGAATGGTCAGTTGCGACAATGTGTCGAAACTCGAAATGCGGTGGTGGAATAGGAGCAGCCATTGCCTACCTTGAATGACAATGGCACGTGGCCCAGGAATGGTGGTCGATTGGTCATTAGCTAATCATGATGGCTTGGAATAAGTAACAAACTCCGGGCAAACGGCTAAATCACTTACTCATGTATGGGGATGGAGATAACCCTTAGGCATACTCTAAGATGATGATAGACCGTGACGCTCTGGTTTTGAAATCTATATTTTCTTTTTGGCTTGGACGCTTGCTTTTCTATTTTGGTTTTGGAGTTCGGTTTGAACTCCAATTTTGTTGGTTTTCTAGTTTGGATTTTGGTTTGAATGATTGATTTTTGATTTAGAAATTAATTTTGATTTGGACTTCTGATATGGATTTCTGGTTTTCAAGGTTGAATCTGGATTTTAGATTGGATTTTGGTTGACTTTTTCTCTAGTTTTGGCTAAAAGGTCATCGAGCATGGACTATGCTCGGTAGGGGTCTGGAGAGACCAGGATTTGGCCTAGGTCTTAGGCCCCTATTAGCTATCAGTTACTATTTTAGGTCGTCGAGTATGGACTATGCTCGACAAGGGCACCGAGCGACCACGCTTCGGCTTAAGACTCAAGCCATGGCATTACTCAGCATTTAAGGAAGCAGAACCAGGAACACCATGGTATTAATTCACACAGATCGTCAGGTGCAGGTTGCACTTGGCAAGAACCCAGAGAGGTTATGAATTTGAATATTGGCTATGAACAACTAAAGGTTTGGGCATTGACCTGGAGCGATCCTGGATTTGGATATCGACACGGAGAGGTCATGGATTCGGTTCTTGGTTATTGGATATGGATGGATTATAGCTCAGCTATCGGGTTCGAATTTCGGTTTATGATTTGGACCCGGCGAGGTCCCAGATATGGATTTTAGGACCCGAAGAGGTCCCGGCTTAGGATTTGGACCCGCCAAGTTCGTTGGTTTGGACTACAAGACCCAGAGAGGTCCCGGACTCAGAGAAAATGACTCGAAGAGATCGTAGATTGAGTTAATGAATTTGGGATGGATTTGGAATTGGATAACGACGTGGAATGGTCCCAGAGCAGACTATCGGATTTGGATGGAATTGCTTGATAATGAATGGAACATGAACTTTGGATATCGGATTTGAGGCTATTTAAAACGCATCTTCCAATAACAAGGCATGTTTTGGGGGGTCAATGTTAACCCATCTTTTGGCTAGCAATAGACAAGCAGATTTAACTAAATCGATTGCTCGGTTATCGAGGTTGGAATATGATAGGTTTAAGTCAACTGGATGGATAGATGATCAATCATGGATGATAATCATGATTATGAAGCCGAGATTCGGCATATTCGATGGACAAAAGTCATAGAATACTCGAAATATGAGTTTTGGCAAAAGTCGGGTTGTTGTGATTCATACCTAGGTCTGCTTTGAGTTTTCATGGCATTGCTTCGGGTCTCAATAAGTTGTGCCTTGAGTCGCTTGGGGTCGGTTGGAGTTCATTGAATCGACATTGGAGTGGATCGACATTTGAGTGGGTCGGCATTAGAGTGGATCGACATTAGAGTGGGTCGGTGTTGGAGTGGATCGGAATATGAATAGGTCGGCGTTGAAGTGGATCGGCATTTGAGTGGATCGACATTGGAGTGGATCATCATTTGAGTGAGTCGACGTTGGAATGGATCGACATTTGTATAGGTCGACATTCATGTAGATCGACGTGGCGGCATGGGTTGACATGTTGGAGTGGATCGACATGTTGAAGTGGGTCGATGTTATGAAGACGTAGGGTCGGTACAATCTCGCTTTGAGTTTGGAACCAACTACTTCGGGTCGGTAGAAGTTCACGAGTGGATCGGCATAAGGTAGTGGTTCGACATGCTTTGGTCGGTCGGTCGGAGACACTAGGTATGTGTTGTGAAGGCTTTGGGTCGGTAGGCAGATGGTTCGATCATGATGTTGTGGATCGGCATGGTTGAGTGGATCGAGGTCCGCATAAGATTATACTCGGGTCAATACTCGAACAGTCTCGAGTCAGTGGATTGGTTTTGGATCAATGAACATGGGGTCGGCATCTATCTCTGCTTTGGATCGGTAAGCTACAAATTCCGAGCCTGCCACATACATTCTTCGGGTCGGCCATTTATGGGCTCCGGATCGGTATATCAAAGGAAATAGGATCGGTATGTTTGCTGCTTTGAGTCGCAGCTTCATTTACTTCAAGTCATGGACGATCATGCTTTGGGTCAATGCAATGTTTACTTCGAGCCAACATAAATCCAGCTGGGCATCGGTTGTATTAATGGGTTTTGGATCGGCTATAGCCTTGATGGGCCTGGACCACTCAGGAAGCCTAATAACTTAGGTTTTGTTTATAAATAAAGCAGGCAGGGATTCAGAAAAGAGGATCTTCATTCTGTTTTTTTCATCTTCTTCATTAAGGCTACTCTGCCATTATTGCTTTAAAAACTCTGGATTGTAACTGTAATTGATTTTGATATCAATGAAAGGAAACTTCTGGAGTGGACGTAAGCCAGAGTCAGCCGAACCACCATAAATCCTCTTTTATTACCGCTTTCCTTTTATTTTAACCGTTCTTCATATTTATACTCTTTACATACATTCTACCCGTGATCTGTAACTGCAATTCGGTGCTTTCAACGGCGTTTGGGTGCTAGTGACCAATTTTAGCGCTAACAATAGAGATGTTTTAATCACAGGGGATGCGGTCAAGGGCGCTTTTAGATATTGTTTGGATGACGGGCCAGTACTGGTAGCCATCCCTTATATTTTTTATGGATACGGTGTTTCATGTAATCCATAAGTGAGACGAGGGGCATGCTTATGCTGATTTGAGGTAATAATACGACCCAATAGGTGGAGCAACAGGTAGCATGAGCATGGTGGTAGTTACGCCTGCGGCTTCCATTTCGGTGCTCAGTAATCTCTATGAGTTCCAAGCGCTAAGTATGTGTGCCTTTCGTGGACACCATTGCCTTCTATGTATGGAGTTATGTATCGTCTAGTCCATAGTGGGTGCTTTGTGTATCTTTTGTAGTTACCATCGACTGTTGCGTAGGGAGTTATATAGCATCTATTCCATAGTAAGGTCTATGGAGTAGCATCTATTCCATAGTAAGGTCTAAGGGGTAGAATTAGGATTTCAACCTGATTATAGGATTAGGAATTCAGCCTAATCAAGCAGCTATCAAAGACAAGTGCAAACAATCAAAGTTGACCTATCTTATCAATTGTAATAGATTAATCGTATTTTCCACTTTATCTCTTTCTACTTCCTTTGTTTCCTTTTTTACATACTAGAAATATTGAAGAGCCTATTACTTTACCTTGCTTAAAGATTCTAGTAGCTACTATCATTTACCAGAATTTTAGTCGGACCTACTCCTCTATTTTCTTCTTTCCCCCCATAGGCAACCAAAGGAGAGGGCTGTAGATTGTGGTTGCTTGGAGGATTTTGAGAGAAGATCTCTACCATGTATTTCTTTTATTCTAGATTTAACTCTTTCTCTGTATTGTCTTATTATTAGGAATATTATTTACTCTGATTTTGAGACTATGAGTTTTTATTTCATGAGACATTTTGACTTTTGAGACATGCATGTTATTTTTAGTGTTTGACTTATTTGGTTTATGAGCAATTATGTAGCTTTTGTTTTAAATAAGTGTTATTCTAATTTTTGCTGTTTTTACCTGTTTTTGACTTATGAATCTTAGTCTCTGTTAGTTTCAGTTATACCTACATGCACCATGCCTTTTAGTGTGCCTATTGGGTATATTAAAGGGTGTGGGGGTGTTTCATTTGGTATTAGAGCCTAAGGTTACAGAATTCCGAAAAATTTATTTTAAAAATAAAGTATTTTCCAAAATAACTTGTTTTAAAAAGTACTTTTCAAAAAAGAACTCTTAGAAATGTTTTTAGGAATAAAAGATTTTTTATAAAAATCCCCTCATAAGTCCAGTTCAATCTCCCTTGACTCTTTCCTAAACCATCTCTTTCTTTTCGTAGAATGGCTGATGCCTCGAACGTTCCCGAGGGCATTCCAGTACTAGCCTAGTTTCGTAGGTACTTACAAGCCACGACTCTAGAGGCGCATGGGCCAGTGCCCAATCCTGCACCAGCGGGTGGGAACCTCATCAGCCCACTTGTCGCCATCAATTTATCTACACATTGTAAGGATTTTGCGAGTTTGGACGGAAAGAATTTTTTTGGCAAGGAGACTTTTATGGAGGTGAGAGCTTGACTTAGGGAAACTGAGAGGATATTTGGCTTATTAGGATTAGAGGACCAGAAGTGGGTTCCGTTAGCCTCTTCGCTGCTGAAAGAGGAGGCTTCTGACTGGTGGGAGGTTGTTGAGTTGGAAGGAAGTAAAGTCTATTGGAATGAGTTTAGGCAGAGGTTTGAGAGGAAGTTTCAATCTCAAGTGGAAGAGAGTGTTCAACTGGAGAGGTTTATCAATTTGAAGCAAGGAATTTTGTCCGACAAGAAAAACATCAATCAATTCAACGACCAATCGCAGTTTTGTATGGAATTAGTGAACAGACCACATAAGAAAGAAATGAAGTTTGCGAAGGGATTGAATCAACCCTTTCAGGGAATATTGTTGACTCACACACTGATGGGAGCTACTTATGAGTCTTTGGTTGAGATGGCGCTTATTTTAGATTCAGTCAAGGAAGAATGTTAAGTCACACTTAAAGGTTTGATTTTCATATCTGATTTTCTCATTTGGAATATATTCGATTCTGGAGCATCACTCTTTTATTTATAGTTCTCTTGTGGATTGTTTGCGCTTGGACATTTCTTTATTAGTGGAACCTTGTCGTTGTTTCAAACCCCATAAGTGGATCGATACACTTTTCTATGGTTTGTAGGGGTTTGAAAATTTATATCCTAGGCGTTGAATTTGACTAGGATGCCTATGTTTTGGGATTCTCGTTGTATGGGATGATCTTTGGTATGGACTAGTTATCCATGTCGGAGCTATTTTAGACTGCGAGAGAAGAGCCATTTGACTAGAGATATGTAGTGGTAGGATCGTTGAGGTATCTTGCGACCCGCAAGGGTCAATCATGTTGATTTTTCTCTTTTGCCTCGATTCATCTTCAATGAGCTTGATTCAGTTCCTATCATCAGAGATTTTTCGGACATCTTTGAGGAAGTAAGGGGACTACCCCCTAAGAAAGAGTTTGACTTTAGGATTTATTTGACCGAGAATGCTAAGCCAGCAGCGTTACTTGTGAGGCACATGGCATCTAGGGAGAGGAAGGAATTGAGCAAGCAGATTCGTGAGCTTTTGGAGAAGGGATTCATAAGAAGAGCATGTCAGAATAGGGAGAGCCAGTTGCCTTCGCCACTAAGGCGAATGGTTCTCTCCGACTTTGCATGGATTATAGAGAATTAAATAAGCTCACCAAGAAGAACCAATATACACTCCCTAGGATTGTTGATCTTTTTGACCAGTTAGTTGGCTCTTCGGTTTTCTCTCAGCTTGATTTAGCAATGGGATTCCATCAGCTTAGGGTCGCCGATGATAGCATAGATAAGATCGCGTTTAGGACTCTGGACAGACTTTATGAGTGGTTGGTTATGCCTTTTCGGGTAACCAATGCCCCAGCCTACTTTGTTGACTTGATGAACTGCGTCTTTAGAGAAGTCCTAAATAAGTCCATGGTGGTATTCGTGGATGCATCTTGGTTTTTTCCAAAAACACGTAGGAGCATGCTGTTCATTTAGAGGAGGTTCTTTGCACACTTCGTAGTTATCATTTGAGAGCTAAGTTTTCGAAGTGTCACTTTTGGAGAGAGGAGGTACATTTCTCGGGGCACGTAGTCTCGAAGGAAGGTTTAGTTGTTGACCTCGCTAAGGTGATAGCTGTACAAGATTGAAAGGCCCCCAAGAATGTCACTGAAGTTAGGAACTTCCTAGGATTGGCTGGCTACTATAGGAAGTTCATTAGAGACTTTGCTAAGATTTCGACACCACTCACGCGCCTTACTAAGAAGAATAAAGCTTTTGTGTGGGAAATGGATTATGAGGATTCCTTCACAAATCTTAAGAAAGCCCTCACTAGTGCACCAGTGTTAGTACTACCCGATGGTGCTAAGCCTTTTACTGTATACATTGATGCATGTGGGACGGGCCTAAGAGCGGTGTTGATGCAAGAAGGAAGGGTGGTATGTTATGGTAGTAGGCAGTTGAGGACGCATGAGAAGAATACCCTACCCACGATTTGGAGTTGGCCACCATAGTTTTTGCACTCAAGTCTTAGAGGCACTATTTGCTTGGAGAGAGGTTTGAGCTTTTCACCGACCACAAGTCATTGAAGTACCTATTCTCGTAGAAGGACATGAACTTGAGGCAACAAAGATGGATGGATCTTTTAGCCTCTTATGATTTGAGATTGCTTATACCCCTGGCAAGGGTAATGTGATTGCGGATGCATTGAGCAAAAAGAAAGCAACCTTTAGTCCTTTGTTCATGGAGTGGAGGAGCTTGGAATTTATTTCTACTTTTATTTTAAGCCCTCTACGAATATTACTCTGGGATTATTGGTGACATTAGAGGTAAGGCCTACCCTTATGGATCAGATCGGCTCAAGGCAGCAAGGAGATTCAGAACTCATGAACATTATAGATAGGATTAGCTGAGCAGAGGTATTTAAGACATCTCCAGCGTTATTCCATTGATAGCAAAGGGTGGCTTAAGAGAGATGGGAGGCTTTGTGTTTCACTCGTTAGAGATTTGTTGAGAGCCGTTTTGGAGGAAGCATACGATTCGGTATAACTACTCATCCGGATGGTGACAAAATGTATCGGGATATGAAGAGGATGTTCTATTGGAAGACATAAAGAAGGACGTGGCAGAGTTCATAGCTAAGTGTCATATATGCCAAAAGGTAAAGGCAGAGCAGCAGAAGCCCGGTAGACTACTTCAGCCCTTTGATGTGCCAGAGTGGAAGTGGGACATCATTTCTATGGATTTTATAGATGATTTTTCCCGTTCAAGGAGGAAGAATACTAGCATTTGGGAGATTGTTGATCGGTTGAAAAAGAGTGCCCACTGCATCCCAGTTATGAGCAAGCGTATAACATCATATTTGGCATCCCTTTATATTCGAGAGATAGTCCGACTGCACGGAGTCCCTTTTATTATAATGAGTCACAGAAATTCCATTTTCACTAGTGAGTTTTGGAGGAGCTTACAGGAGGCGCTAGGGATGCAACTTAGATTGAGTACGGCCTATTACTCTCATACGGATGGCCAAATGGAGAGAGTGAATAAAGTGCTTGAGGCATTGCTATGGATGTGTATTTTTGACTTTGGAGGAACTTGGGAGGAGCATCTTCCATTGGTTGAGTTTGCATATAATAAAAGTTACCAAACGAGCATAGGAATGGCTCCATTTGAGGCTTTATATGGGAGACCTTGCAAGTCCCCTTCATATTGGGTGGAGGCTACGAAGAAGTTGCTACTTGGACCTGACATGGTGAGGGAGACATCGAAGGGAGTGGATTTAATTCGATGAAAGATGAAGACAACCCAAGATAGGCAGAAGTGTTATGCGGATAAGCGGAAGAGAGACATTGAGTTTGAGGTTGGAGACTTAGTTTTTATCGAAGTATCCCCACTTAGGAAGGTGGTAAGATATGGATCGAATGGAAAGTTAGCCACCAGAGTTTATGGACTATTCCCAATCATGGAGAGAGTTGGGAAGACGGCTTATAGAGTGAAGCTACCAGAGAGGCTCACAGGTAAGTAAGATGTTTCCAGGTTTCGCACTTGCGAAAGTGCTTACATGACTCAGCGGAGGTTGTAAGGCCTAGTTTGTTAGAGAAGGTGGAAGTAGAAATGGAAGCAACTGTTCGGCGTATCCCCATGAAGATTGTTGGAAGAGACATCAAGCGACTAAGGAATAAGGAGGTTCTGCTAAGGAAGGTGCAATAGGAAGATATTGTTGCAGACGCCACTTGGGAGGCAGAAGAGAAGATTCATACTTCCTATCCTCATCTTTTCTATAGTAAGTTTTTATAATTTCCTATTTTCATCTTTAGTTTTGAATAGGTTCTTTCCATTATTATCCTTTAGGAGGGTAGAATTTACGATTTAACCTATGGATGGTAGGATTGGATGTAAACATGTTATTGGAACATGTTATGAATGATGTATGCTAGTGAGTGCAAGTGTTTGCTAGTGGTTGCTAATGGATGAATATAGGTGCACTGGACACTATTATTCTTTAGGGATCAGCCTAACATGGACACTAGAGCATATGTATATGGATGTGTGTGCATTTTTATCCTAATTTTCATGGTTGCTATAAATGGATATTTAACACATGATTGTTGTATTTGGATGATGTATGCAGCACGCATATAGGGCTATCAGTTATCATTAGGGAATTTTTGCATTCATTTGGATACATGGCATGGAGATGATTGCAAAAAAGGAGGTCAATTGAATTGGTGGACTGCTTAATATTTTGCATTAGTTAGGGATATTGACACTACACTAATGCATAAGTATCATAAAACGCATTAGAAAAACTTAAGGACAATGGATGTAATGGGTGATGGTTGAGTAGTTGGTTGTAGAATTTAGATGAAAACTTTTATTTCATTCTTCTACACTTAGAGATTTCGGGGATGAAATCTTTTAAGGAGGAGAGAATGTAACAACCCAAAATTTTACCCCATGATAATTAATTCATTAAATAATTAAATAATAAAATAACTTTGTGAAATTATCAGAAATGAGCCACAAGAGTTGCACCATTGTGTCTGTGATAATTTTCTGGTCAATTTCCATATATTGAACGTCAGAATTCGAGCTAAAATGAACGAGACATGAATTAAACAAAAAAAAGGCCAGGCCGACTGGTCGGTCAACCTGGGCACAAGCCCGGTCTACTGCCCGATCGATCCGCCTGTGTTCAGGAAAGAAGAAAATTTTTCTTAGTTCTAGAGGCTTTCTATGACGTGTATTACATTCTTTATTTCAATCTGTTCCTTCTATTCTTGCATCCAATGGTTCCTATTCAGCCTATGATGTGATTGCATCCTATTTAATCCCCAAATCCAACAGTCTGAGATCCACTTCTACCCCTAGAAATAGAACCCTAGGCCTAAAACTTTTTCTCTTCTAAGATTTTCTTCAATTGGGTTCACCTATTCGGGAAGAACCCTAAGCGGAATAATTTTCCAAGGAGGAAATCGTTTTAAATAAAAATATTTAGCAATCCCAAGTGGATCCGTGAAGGCCTAAAGGGAACTGCTAAGGATTAGAGGTGAGTGAATGTAATTATTTTAAATTTCTTTAAGTAATTTAAAATAATAAAGTTTTCAATAGTTGTATTTTTACTATGATTTTTGGAGTAACCTTTTTAGTAATTTATTTACAGTTTTTAGAGTTATTTTCAGTTAATTTTAGTTTATTTCTAGATTTTTCATTTATTTACAGTGTATTTACAGTATTTTAGTTTATTTACTTTTATTTATGCGTTATTTACATCGTTTTCTTATGCCTTGGATTTCCTTCTATTTTCAGTTTTCTTTTATTCCCCCTTCTTCTTCTTTGCATATGGATTAGAATAGAATTAACACGAAATTGTATTAGATTATAAGAAATTTGAAATAATGGAATATAAGATGTAAATTATGAAGATTGTAATATAAATGGAATTGGATTGAAATTATGCCTAATTATGATATTAATTGGACTGAATTAAAGAGATTGGCCTAGTTATAACTTAAAATTATAACTCAAACGAATAAAAGAAGAAAAGAAGCTTATTTCACACTTAAACCTTTGGTTAAGTGATAATCATGATTATAGCATAGGTTATAATCAGAAATAGAATAGAATAAGAATTATTTTAAAACTTAGGATAAATTAATAAGCACAGATAGTAAGAATAAGAGTAAAGGCTTATTTAAATAATTTATCTAAGTTAATAAGAAAAGAATTAAAGGAGGACCTGTACTAAATAGCATTCCCCTATTATTTTCTATGGGTGTGATGTTTCATATAAACCTGAAGTGAGATGAGGGGCACGCTTATGCTAGTAGTGGTAGTAATTGGTCAATATAGAGAGGTTCAAATCACGTGGGATTTGGATAAGGGCGCTATTAGATATTGTTTGGATGACGGGCCAGTACGGACATCATTCCCCTATGTTTTCTATGGACACGGTGTTTCACATTATCTTGAAATGCGATGAGGGGCATGCTTATGCTGAATTGAGGTAATACTACAATCCAATAGGTGGAGCAACAAGTAGAATGAGCATGCTGGCAGTTTTGCATGTGACTTCCATTTCGATGCTCAGTAATCACTATGAGTTCAAAGTGCTTAGTATGCGTGTCTTTCGTAGACACCATTGCCTTCTGTGCAGGGAGCTATGTATCGTCTAGTCCATAGTGGGTGCTTTGTGTATCTTTCGTAGTCACCATTGGCTGTTGTATAGGGAGTTATATAGCGTCTTGTCCATAGTAAGGTCTATGGAGTAGCAGGCCGATCAAAGGGTAGAATTAGGTTTTCAGCCTAATTATAGGATTAGGAATTCAGCCTAATCAAGCAGCTATTAAAGACAAGTGCAAACAATCAAATTTGACCTATCTTATCCGTTGTAACAGTTTAATCATATTTTCCAATTTATCTCTTTCCTATTTCCTTTGTTTCCTTTTATATATACCAGAACTATTAAAGAGTCTATTACCTTTACTTTGCTTAAAGATTCTAGTAGTTACTATCAGTCACCAGACATTTAGTCTAACCCACTCCTCTATCTTCTCTTTTTCCCCCATAGGCAATCAAGAGAGAGGGTTGTAGATTGCGGTTGCTTGGAGGATTTTGGGAGAAGATCTCTACCATGTAATTCTTTTATTCTAGCTTTAACTCTTTCTGTGTACTGACTTATTATGAGAAATATTATGTATTATGATTTTGAGACTATGAGTTTTTATTTCATGAGACATTTTGGTTTTGAGACATGTATGTTATATTTAGTATTTGACTTATTTGGTTTATAAGCAATTATGAAGCTTTTGTTTAAAATAAGGATTATTTTAATTTCACTGTTTTTACCTGTTTTGTCTTATGAATCTTAGTCTCTATTAGTTTCAGTTATACCTATAATGTACCGCGCCTTTTAATGTTGTAGGGGTGTTTCACTAACTAGCAACTAATCTATATAAATATAATATAGACATACCATCCAAGCAGATCGTGATAAGTATCTCGAATCCTGTCTTCTGTCTCTCAAGCATAGTCCTTCTCGTTGTCGCCCCATTGAACTTTCACCAACTTGACTATCTTATTCCTCAATCTTTTCTCATCTATCGCTACAACTCGAGCTGGTTGTCTAACAAAATTTAAATCAGGCTCTACTACCAAATCTTCAAACCTAGTCAAAGGAATAGTAGCCTCTGGATCATGCACATACTTAGGAAGATGAGACACATGAAATACATTATGGACACCTGCCATACTGCTCGGTAACTCTACTCTCTACATGATCTTAACAATCCTATCAATAATCTAGACTAAAGCAACATATCTTGGGGCCTACTTTCTCGACTTTCCAAATCGTATCACACCCTTCATCAATGATACCTTAATGAAACCCTGTCTCTATCTAAGAACTCTATGTCTTTATGCCTCTTATCTAAGTAACTCTTCTACCTGGATTGAGCTTCTTCATCCGTTCTCGGGTTAGCTCAATCTTCTATGATGCCTCCCTAACCAAGTATGGACTAAGACCAATCTGTCTCCAGTGTTCAACCAACATACTAGTGATTTGCATGGCCTTCCATACAAAGCTTGAAAATGCACCATTCCTATACTAGTTTGATAACTATTATTATAGAAAAACTCAACCAAATGTAGGAGATCTTCTCTAGATCCACCAAATTCCAATACACAAGCTCCCAAAAAATCTTCGAGTACCTTATTGATTCTCTTTATCTGCCCATCCATCTGTGGAGGATATGCAGTACCCATCTCGAGCTTGGTACCCAGTACCTCTTGTGGACTCTTCCAAAATTCACTACTGAATAATGCATCTCTGTCGCTGACTTTGCTACTTGAAATTCCATGAAGTCTAACTATGTTCTTCATGAACAACTTCGCCAATACAGGTGCCGTTCTAGTTGACTCAACAGAAATGAAATGGGCACTCTTGGTCAACCCGTCCCTTATGAACCGTATATGTTTATTTTCCCTATTCGACCTTGGCAGCCCATCTATAAAATCCATGGATATCGAATCCCATTTCCATACTGAAATCTCTAAAGGCTGAAGCAACCCACTCGGCTTCTGATGTTCGACCTTCACTTGTTGATAGATCACACACTTCCTAACCCACAAGCCAAAATACCTCTTCATGCCTTCCTAATAGAAGCTCCTCCTTGTTAGTCCGTAAGATGATGGTTTTGATGACAACAACCATAGAATATATTATAAAATATAAATACTAACACTATAAGTTTAGATATATATGTATATGCAGGATTTAACCATGTAGGTACCAAGAATGAAGACTGTACAGTATAGAGATTCAAGATATCGGGATAGAAGACTCATGAGTATCAAGATTATCAAGATTTCAAGATTTCAAGGTTAAGTATTTTTATTAGGAATTTTTGTTAAAACTCGTAGAGAAGCACTGACATCTTAAAATCCAATTTATTCGTGGAATGGAATCCACTTCGAGCCTGTTAAAGGGATGGAACCCTAAGTAGGATGGAACCTATGAAAAATCTAGTGGAACATTGTTTTGTATCCGCTAACTTTTTATTCAAAATGATTTTTCAAAATTATATCCTGTTTTCAAAACTTTCCTTTTAAAAGATTAAAACCTCTCTATCTTGATTTTAAATAATTTTAGCCTCAAAATTATCTTTAATTTCAAAGTCAAATTACTCCTGATTTTAAACTATCTTTTAATATAATATATTTAACTTTTAAAAATTTATACTTAGATTTAAAATATAAAATTAGAGTTAAATTCTATATATATTATTCTCTATATTTACTTATGAATTTTAACTATATTCAAGTATATTTATAAAGTTTAAATTAGTTTTAATATAAGATAAATGTTATTTTCAAACAAAAATCAAATCACCAAAAATTACTTTGGGATGTCGACATGCCTAGGGTAACCATGTCGACATGGTGTCAGTTGAGTTCAAAATTTAAATTTTAAAAGAAGTGTCTATTCGCCATAACTCTCCACGAATGGACATGGCTGTTGTTCTTCTATAAATTGGAGTTAGTTTCAACGAATTTTATATCAGATTTTCTGGTTTTTCACTCCTCTTCTTCCTCCACTTTTCTTAATACATATTCTTATCATTACTCTGCCGAAATCAACATTGAATCGAACTCGATTACTTCTAGTTTGATTCTCTATCACTCTCTCTACAAGATTCTCAATGCTATTCAGAGTTATAGACTTCTTTGTAATCTATTAAACGAGAAAAGGTGTGATTGTAGCCTTGAAAATAAATCAAGAAATAAAAGGTGTAATTGTAGCCTTGGTAAATCAATTAGGTAAATTTGTGGCCCAGAAATCAAGTATCTCTACCCAGAAGATCGATATTCTGGAGGGTGTACCTCGTAGCCTTGAAACCGAGGGTGTAATTGCACAATTGCTTTTGAAAGGAAATTCATACTTGTGTTGTGGGACTAGATGTAGGGTAACTCTAACCCAGTATAAAATCCGGTGTGTTCTTTCCTTTACTGCTTTTGTTTTATTTCTGCATCTGTGTTTGTTTATGTGATCATATCTGTGTCTGTATATTGCATACATCGGTGTCTAAATTAACATAAATAGAAAAAGATTTAGTAATTCTTTATTAACACTATTACCCCCCCTCTCTAGTGTTAATCCTAGCCTTAAGATCCGTAATCAGCATTTCTCACAATTGGTATCAGAGCAAGGTTTTGAAAGTTTTCATAATCTGAATTTTGAAAAGGTTTTTAAAATTGCTGTTTTCAGGATTTTATTAACACTATTTTCATATGAATATGTCACAGAATCATCATGATATTTTTGTTTAAAACTATATTTAATTATTTTGAAAGGCCGCTTGTTACGTTAAAAGGTTATGTTGTTTTACAGGAGAAGAATTTGGTCTAATGACTGTTGGTTAAAAGATACCAGATAATCATTCATCGATCATGAAGAACAAATGGATGTATAATAGAAATCGACAAAGAAATGGTTACCAGATCAACGAAAAACTTTTGATTCTCATCTACAACTTGATTTGATACTGTACTTCTCTCCATCTGCTTCGCAATGCCAATCGTTTCGTGCGAATCTGTCAAGAAATGACGAAGTTGTGGTCAAATGAAGTTTTGGTGAACAAAGAGAAAAAGAAGGCAAAACTGTCAAAGGTATTCTTCAAATTGCATCCAGAGATTTGAATATTTTGTTCGCACTCCTTTTCATATTGTAGTTCTTGTTCTCGCGGTCGTTTTGATGGGTGGATCATCAAATTCCGATCAAAATTGAGAGAAATATGACAGTTTGAAGTTGGCTATCCAAAACTGATAAACTGTGTACGAGATCTTCTACATTTCTTCTATTGTTCGGCCTTTTGCATCACAATACCGTCCAAATTCGACACCAAACTATTACTAGATCATATCCCTTGCCTTCCTCTTCGATTTGCCGCTGGGTTCATCCAATTCCGTTAAGAAACGAAGGAGATATGCTCTCTAGAAGTTTGATAGTATATAGAAAAACGGAAAGAAGAAGAAGAAGAGCAATTAAAATGAAAAGTGGCGATCGTTGGGCCTATTTATTATGGTTGAAGTGTCCATTCATTCAAAATTCAAATTCAAAGTTTTGACGCCAAGTTGGTCGATCTACAAAATCATCTATATCTTTCTTATACGGTCTCCAAATTCAGCAAATGAATATACAACGATGATCAGAAAAACAAGCACGTCGCAATAGAGCAGATCTCGTCATCAAATTCTGAAAGATATAAATGTGTGACTCACGACAATGGAAGAACAACAAAGTTAGAAAGATGGAGTGCAAAAATTGATACGCTTTACTATTATTTCATCTTTATTGTTGCATTTAGGAATATATATATATATATATATATATATATATATATATATATATATATATATATATATGCATTCAGTTAGGTATAGAAATTTATCTCTTTTATAAGTTTTGATATATTGGTCCACATATCAACACATCATAGTATAAATATCAATGTACAAATCTACTTTTTTTTTTAAAGTCTTTTATAGTGAGTTTTCTTTTAAATAAAATCTATAACTCATTTATTACAACTATACTAAGTAGAAAACATACCTTCATTCATGATTTCAACTTTGCTAATGTTATTTTTACTTCTCATACTCTACTTCTTTTAAGATACTAATTTTATATCTTTAAAAAATTAATAGAATGAATTTAGAATGTTAGAATAAGGCTCAATTTATATATTTCTTCAATAAATAAGATAGCACCACATCACATGACCGGAATTTTAGATAGCATTTCTAAAATGCTTCTTTCCCTCTGTAATGTTTTGTAAGTACTGCAAATTCGTTTTTATAGCATTTCTGTGCTTTGAAATGCTATAGAGTTTCAGAAACTTTACATAGCATTTGGTAAAAGCTACAGTTTCAGTTTTATAAATTTTCGAATATTTTTTACAACAAAAACTTTTTATAGCATTCTTTAAATACTATTTTTTTAATGAAACTTTAAACTATGTAAAAATAATATTTAAATTAAGAATTTTTCTCTATTCTTTTTAGAAGTTATTTTCTAACTTATATTGAAATATTTTAAAATAAATTTCACGTTTAAATATATTCTTTATAATTAATTAAATTTGTTTTTTTTTAAAAAGGTAAGAGGCCTTAATATAACACATGTTTATTTTAGTTTTTCAATCTTTATCATTTCATTTAATATTTCATTACGATATTTTTTAAATTTAAAAGATGTTTAAACATGTTTCTAAATATTTCAATCAATAAAAATTTAATATAAAGGTTTTGATTAGTAAGTTAAGTAATTTATAAACATGGAAGTTTGGATTCTTAAAAATGAAAAAAATAAAAACAACCAAGTTAAAATAATTATCTTAAATTAAATAAGTAGACTATTAATTTTTATAAAAATATATTTGATCATATATATATAGTATAGGTCCATATTTCTTAGCAATTTAATTTTGATATTGAGTTTGATTACTACCTTTCATAAATATGTTATATTTTTAATATCATCTATTACTTTTAAACTCTTTTCTTTACTACTCTTTCAGTCTCATTCATTAGTTTCCTTAACTTAAGTCTAGTAATTGTTGTATATTACCTTTGTTCGGTTGAAGTAATTTATAATAAAAAATTTGATATATATATATATATATATGCCTGTCAATTAGATATTACTTATTACTCATGTTTATCTTATAATTTGGATGTCACTTACCGTAGTATATATATCATCATATCATTCTGCATATTATTATTTTACTTTATTATCATTTTGTTTCATATTACATATCATTATGCATCCTATTTCATATCTCATCTTATTGCATATTACATCATAAATTACAATGCATATCATAATTATTTGCATCACAAGTTGCACTTCATTCTGTATATTATCTCATGCTAAATTACATATGTCATACATTTCATTCTGCATTACAAACTACGTATTGCGTACATGTATACATAACGAGTGTATTTTATTTAGGAGGAGTTTGTCGTATTGTTTTATAATATAGGATTATTAGTTTTTGATTTGTTTGGTATGTTTTGATTGACTTGTTTGACTTAATTGACTTGATTGACTTGTTTGACTTGATTGACTTGTTTGACTTGATTGACTTGATTGATTTGTTTGACTTTTCTCACATGATTGGTTTTGATGAGTGTGTTGAAATATACTTAATAAATAATTTATGTTCTTATATTTTTCTAACTATTATAAGTATTATAATAGATTCTTAGTTAGGGTAGTTAGTAATTTAGGATTAAGTTTATGTTTTTAGAGTTAAGTGTTGATTATTTATGATAACACTATCATTATAATCACATGTCATATAGTATTAGATTAAGTGGGAGTTATATAGTTTGGAGTTAGTTTTTGTTGATGACAAAGGGGGAGAAATATAAAATATGGATGGAACCCTAAGTAGGATGGAACCTGCGAAAAATCTGGTGGAACATTGTTTTGTATCCGCTAATTTTTATTCAAAATGATTTTTCAAAATTATATCCTGTTTTCAAAATGTTTTCAAAACTTTCCTTTTAAAAGATTCAAAACCCTCTATCCTGATTTTAAATAATTTTAGCCTCAAAATTATCTTTAATTTCCAAGTCAAATTACTCCTGATTTTAAACTATCTTTTAATATAATATATTTAACCTTTAAATATTTATACTTAGATTTAAAATATAAAATTAGAGTTAAATTCTATATATATTATTCTCTATATTTACTATGAATTTTAACTACATTCAAGTATATTTATAAAGCTTAAATTAGTTTTAATATAAGATAAATGTTATTTTCAAAGAAAATCAAATCACCAAAAATTGCTTTGGGATGTCGACATGCCTAGGGTAACCATGTCGACATGGTGTCAGTTGAGTTCAAAATTTAAATTTCAAAAGAAGTGTCTATTCGCCATAACTCTTCACGAATGGACATGGCTGTTGTTCTTCTATAAATAGAGGTTAGTTTCAACGAATTTTATATCAGATTTTCTGGTTTTTCACTCCTCTTCTTCTTCCACTTTTCTTCATACATATTCTTATCATTACTATGTCGAAATCAACATTGAGTCGAACTCGATTACTTCTAGTTTGATTCTCTATCACTCTCTCTACAAGATTCTCAATTCTATTCAGAGTTATAGACTTCTTTGTAATCTATTAAACGAGAAAAGGTGTGTTTGTAGCCTTGAAAATCAATCAAGAAATAAAAGGTGTGATTGTAGCCTTGGTAAATCAATTGGGTAAACTTGTGGCCCGGAAATCAAGTATCTCTACCCAGAGGATCGAAATTCAGCAGGGTGTACCTCGTAACCTTGAAACCGAGGGTGTAATTGTATAATTGCTTTTGAGAGGAAATTCGTACTTGTGTTGTGGGACTGGATGTAGGGTAACTCCGAACCAGTATAAAATCCGGTGTGTTCTTTCCTTTACTGCTTTTATTTTATTTCTGCATCTGTATTTGTTTTGTGATCATATCTGTGTCTGTATATTGCATACATTGGTGTCTAAATTAACGAAGATCGAAAAAGATTTAGTAATTCTTTATTAACACTATTCCCCCCCTTTAGTATTAATCCTAGCCTTAAGATCCATAATTAACATTTCTCACACTCCTTATATCTTAATACATTTTGATCCCTCTAGGATGAATCGTACACTTGTATTGATGACATTCCCCAAGAACTTCTTTCCTCAAGTTCTCAACATTTGAAACATATAATTGCCCCTTCTTTCTCAACCATCCTCTCTTGTTAAGATAGAAATCTTTCAAATTATTGATCTCAGTTCCAACCTCAAGCCTTTTGATAATCTCGGCTAATGATGGATCCTCCTTCTGCTTAGAAGCAATTTTCTTGATCAACACTGGTTGAACTTCTAAACAGGACAACATGGTAGTACCCTGACTAGAACTAGCAGTAGATTTTAACTGCACACCGCAACTGGACAAAGCCACTAAACCCTTCCATTCTGCCAACACAGGCAACATCACATTCTGGTGTCTTCTGCTAAGAGCATTTGCTACTTTATTTTTTTTCACTAGTGTATATTCTATATCAAAATCATAAGCAGCCAAAAACTCCAGCCACCTCTACTGCCTTATATTCAACTCCTGCTGAGAGAATAAGTATCTTAAAGACTTATGATCGGTATATAACTCAAATCTCCCCCTAATAAGTAACGCCTCCAAATCTTCAATGCGAAGATCACCGCAACCAACTCCAAATCATGAGTGGGATATCTTACTTCGTGCGGACTAACCCGCCTAGATGCATAGGCAATAACTTTACCTTTCTGCACCAATGCTACTCTCAATCCACTCCCGCATGCATCAGTATACACCACTAACCCTTGGTTTCCACTTGGTACTACCAAAATCGGTGCATTGTTCAACAAATGCTTTAACTTAAGGAATGCTTCCTCACATTTGTTGGACCAAACAAACTTCACCTCCTTCCTGGTAAGCTTAGTCAAAGGCACTGCTATCTACGAGAAATCCTTAATGAATTTTCGGTAGTAGCCAGCGAGTCCAAGAAAACTTCTAATCTCGGTCACCGTCTCTGGTGTTTGTACCAAAATTGGGCATGATACTCTTCGGACGTATTCGAAGAGATTAAAAATGATGGATATAAATGAAAAATGAGATTATTCTAACAAACACGCCAAAAAAACAAAAATAATATAAGAACACAGAGATTTAGAGTGGTTTGGCGTTGTAGCCTACGTCCACTATGGAAAGTTTGTTGTTTTATTGATGACTCTCGCTGGTTACAACTGATTACAACGGTACATTCAAGATACAATGGATATTTCGACAGAGTATTGACGTAGAAGAGTAAAAAGTTCATTTTCTTGAGGCACTGGGCTGCTATTTGTAGGTGTAGGCTGAAAATATCTGGCTTAGAACTTGGAAGAGCCCTTCTCTTACGTAGGTGGGCCCACCAGATCGATCCCTGGACATTTGGGATCGATCCATGATTGATACGTACAAAAATTTTATCGATCCAAAACGAATCCATTTGGGCTAAGATCGATCAGAGACCAAGTAGAGGTGGTACGCGTGCTTCTGAAAGTATTTGGTAGCATTTGGACTTGTAGATTTTGAGTTATGACCGATCCATGTTTGGATTTGCAAAAGGCTGCTTAGTTCGTATCGAACCCATTTGTATCGATTGCTACGGATCCAAGCTCATTCGTGAAGATCCGGTGACATAGCACTATATTTCAGGTTCGATCCATTTTTTGTGTCGAGTGACTGAGTCTACCACTCTTGTGTGCTTTGTTCGTATCGACCTGGAGCAATTCTGTTTGTATCGTTGATCTAGAGGCTGCTTCGTATTGATACAATTCAACCTCTTTCGTATTGATTATTAACGTTGACTTCGTATCGATGTAACTTGCCTAATTTCGTATCGATCATTCAGCGACCGCTTTGTATCGATTGAAAGGAATGACACTCGTATCGATCCAACATATGTTCTTCATATCGATCAACGGCTAATCGGTACGAAATATGTGAATGGTTTGATTGATACGAAGTGTGTAAAAATGAGATCGATACGAAGTGATAATTTCCCTTGGATATGAGTTAGCCTGCATTTGATGGATACGAAGGAGGTTGAACATTGATGGATAAAAAATGAGGTTTCATCCGTGCATCTTGATCGGTCAATATCTTGAGCATACGAACTCCGATTGACTTGAAATTTAGAACATTGACTTTTATAGCTTTGCTAGTCGTACATATTAATTGTAGCTCGATCCGAACCCGGAAATTTTTTGTCAACATCCATAGTAGACCCATGTATAACCAATCTTCAGGACGGATTGTCTTCGGTTTTCAGTCAATTCCTTGTTGTCATGGCCTTGCCAAAAGACGGGATAACATCTGGTCTCTTCTAACTGTTCACAGCTTCGATCTTATCTAGATTGACTGACAACCCTTTCTCTAAAAATACGTAACCAGAAACTTAACCTCTTTCTTCCAAAAATGGCACTTTGAAAACTTTGCCTTCAACTGATTCTGCCTCTGCGTCTCGAACACAAATCTATGATGCTCTTTATGATCTCTTTCATCCTCCGAATATACCAAAATGTCATCTATAAACACCAACACGAATCTATCCAAATACTCACGGAAGACTTCGTTCATCAAATCTACGAAGAAAGCAGGTGCATTCGTTAACCGAATGACATCACTACCGCTCATACGAACCATACCTAGTCCAAAATGCTGTTAAAGGAATGTCATCCTCCGCCACTCTCAACCGATGGAACCCTATCGCTAAGTCCAATTGGAAAATTTTTTTAGCTCCACTCAAGTGATCAAATAGATCATCTATTCTTGGCAGAGGGTTCCTATTCTTAATCGTCCTTTCTTTTAACTTACGATAGTCGATGCACATCCTTAACGACCTATCCAGTTTGTTTACGAATACCACGGAGCTTCCCAAAGTGAACTTCTTGGCTGATAAAATTCCTTCCTTCAAGATCCACTAGCCTCACCTTCAATGCCTTCATCTCTATTGGTGTCATCCTACTTGGTGGTCTACTCACAGGTTCAGCTCCTAGCATAAGATCTATCCAAAACTCAATAGCTCGTTTCGGTGGCAGTCCTATGACTCAAAGACATCTACAAATTCTCATGCTACTCGAACTTGGCATAACTCATCTCCTACTTCCATAGCACTCAACAAAGCATAAACACTCCTACTTGAATTCTACATTGAGAAGATGATTCAGTTATGACTATTAAGGTGTCTCAATGATATTTCCCTAACCTAGAAAAATATCCTAGCCTCGTACTGACCCAGTCAATCCATACCCAAAATGATCCTAAAATCTACGAAATCAAAAACATACAGACTGCATGCAAACTTATGACCTAACAAATCAAGTTCTAACTAGTCACATATCATCCCTAAAGTTGCATACCCTCCTATTGGATTCACAACCCTTAAGGAGGTAACAAGGTATGTGGGTTCAATGCATAACCTATCAACTAAATACTGTGATATAAATGAATGTGATGCACTGGTATGAAATAGTACCCTAACTGGTGTGCTCTGAATAAAAAGCATACATTCCATCACATTTTTCCCTTTATCTGTTGTAGTAGGCCTATAAGAAGATGGTTGTCCTATAGAAAAAACCTTTCCTCTGTCCACGCTGACTGGCTCTAGACACCGATTCTTATAATGCTCAACTTAGTCGCAGCTGAAGCACTTCACGTTTTTTTTCTACAAGCTTCCTTCCCTTGCTTGACCGGCACTCATGGGCATAATGACCCTTCTTGTCACACTTGAAGCACACTAAATCAGTCTTTGCCTTCTCGGCAAAATCCCCTTTTTAGACTCCCTTCTTTTTAAAGAATTTCCTCTTCTTTCCCTGAAGACCCTGGGATTCTACTAGCTTCTCTCTGGCACAACCAGCAAGCATTTGCTCATGGCAGATGCCCATCTCCACCATCACATACAAGGATCACGGATATGGGTCATGGTTATTCTAGCAAGCTTAGATTTCGGTCCTCGAATGAACCACTCATTCCTTCTGATATCAGTGTTTATAGTGGCATATCTATATCAAGACATCTCATCAAACTTATCAGCAAACTCGGTTACTGACATCTCTCCTTGGACTAAATCCATAAATTTCCTCATCAGGCCGACTTGGCAACATCAGATAAAAACCTCTGCTCAAATCTCCTTCTGAAATCAACCCATGCAATTCTTTCTTTGGAACTCCGGTAGTCACATTCCACCAATGAAGCGCTACCCCTTGCAACTGCCTAGAGGCCAGCCTCCTTTTTGCTCATTATCCAAGCCTAGACCAGTAAACCCTTTCACAGTGCAATAGCCAAATCTCAACCTCAACAGCATCCTCTATTCCAACAAATGGGTTTCCACCCAGACGGGTGTAGTCTTTTCTCATCGTAGCATAGTTATACCCAGCTGGAGCCACATAATTAGCTCCTCCAACATCTCCAGCAACCCCATCTTACAAAAGATTGGCTAACAACTGATACACCATCTCCGCATCTACTGGCGAATTTTCAGCACCCACATTGGCTTCAGCATTTTGGTTAGCATTAGGCTGCCGACCTTAGTTCCTTCGAGCATTAGGTCAAGCATTTTTGTTGGTTGTGGTGCTTCCTCCACCTAGATTTCCTCTTTCGTTTCTTGCTTTCATATCTTCTTTCTTGTAAATCCACATATGATCCTTAGTAAGATATAGAAGAACGGCCTAAGAGGGAGGGGAATACATATATATATACATCTATATATCAAATAGAAGTACATTACTATAGTGTTAACCCAAACCCCGATCATACTTCTGATTCATTGGAATTATGCTTCAAAAACTTTTAGGTTTATATTTTCTTTTAAAGTTTCATAAACCTATGCTCCGATACCAACTTGTAACATCCCCCTACTTGGAGGCCTAAAATTAACGGCTATGGATGCTGCAGTCATCCATAGTTATTAATCTTCAACGACCAAATATGGCGGCGTTAGATTCATTGATACACAGAAACACATGGATATGAAAAAAAAATAAAACTTCAAACAAGATCACATTCCATTTCAAATCATTTCCAATTCATTACATAATCCCACAATCATAAACCATGTTCAAAGAAAATATATTCATTACAACATACGCCAAGAGCGGCATATGAAGATGCCCTCTTAGATGATCAGAGTATATACAGGCAATTTAACAACTTTTCCATTACAAAAAACATAGAAGAATCAAGTAAAAGAGAACTTTAAATATTTATTATGCCTCCTACATGTCTCCGGAAATTTTATTCATCTAATGAGGTACTTGAAAACCTCAACTCTTAAACTACCCAAAATCAATTGAGTACCCGAGAGTTTAAGGGAAAAACATAAATTTCGAGTCAGACATAAAGCCTGGTATGAATAATAATCTAACATCTCAAACCATTTAGATATCTAGTGAGACCACGCCGCTTGGCGGAATGGGTTTTCCCCTCACTAGTATCTTAAAACCTTTATAAAACTACATACTGTGCTCCTGCATTCACAATGGTTAAAAGCATAATCATTTCAAATATTATGATGACATGCATGCAAGTTAAAACATTTTGGATTTCCTATCCCTTGTTTAACTAACTTTCCATCATATTTATAGTCTCTAGGGTCACCATTAACCTATTAGTTTTCATGGGATTACTAACAACCTGTATTTAACTTCTAGACTCCCTGTCCTATTTCATAGTTTTAATAGATGCACTATGAACCTATTGGCCCCTGCCAATTAACTTAACACTACAACTTCTATGGGTTTAATTGATTCATGGGTTCCTCTGAACCTATTGGTGACTCCAATAACTTCTCCCTTATCTTGGTTTTCATGGGTTGACTAGGAACCTACTAACAATCTTCAATAACTTAATCTGGATATAGTTTTCACGGGTGCATTACAAACCAGTTGGCCCTTGCCAACAACTCTTTATAACATTGTTTTCATGGGATCACTGTGAACCTATTGGTAACTCCAATAACTTCCTAATCATAGTTTTCATGGGTGCACTATGAACCTGTATCCTTGACAACTTCTATGTTTAGGCATCCTATGTTCTGGTCTCCCTGACCTCCTGGATGCTATTCTAATCATCCAAGAGTTTAATCAATTTATATTCATTACTGGGTCAAACTAGTCGGTTCTTCTGCACTTTATCCCCAAAATGTGGTTATGGGTCCCTTATAATGTGAATATATTTATTTTTAAAGAAGCAAACAATATAACATAACAACATCACTCAAGTGTGTTTAACGTCCTTGAAATAATTTTCATATAAAACATGGTTAACCCCTTTTACCTTCAAGAAAAGCTTCTTCTTAAAACAATTTCAAAACACTTTTACTTAGCCGTGGGTTTTCTTTTAAAAATGATATTGGGTTTACTTGTTTTGAAAAACCATAGCTTTCGAACACTTCGAAACATTGCTTTTGACCCCATTGGACGACCTCTATCGAAAGCTTTTGAATTAACTTTTAAAACATTAGGCCCCTGCATTTTGAATACTTTAAAACCCTTCTTTCGAAACCTTTCGATTGTATTAATGTATTAACGTTAACTTAGAAGCATGGCTTTGAAACCAATTGAAAGCTTACCTTTCAAAAACATGGAAAGTACCCCTTTTGAAAACATTGAATGACACTCTTTTGAAACCATTGGAAGTATCCCTTCTGAAATCTTTGGGTTTATATTTAAAATATCATTTTGGGTCAAGTGAATAGAAGTGAAAGCATCTCTTTGGAAACCATTCTTTAACTCATAAAAGTATTGGGGAAAAGTTGATGGTGTCGGCACCATCCTTTCGAAAGCATAAAATATTTGCGTAAAACATTTGTAGATTAGCTTCGAAACCCCTTTCGAAACCATTGCCTTTGAAACCCCTAACCCCTTTCAAAAGCTATAGAAAGTAGCTTATATTTATTAAAAAAAAAAGTACCATTTGAAAGCATTGATATCTTCAATACCATCGAAAGGCTTAAAATTTTAGTAGGGTTTCGACTTGGTCGAAGCTACCACTTTAAAAAGCTTCAATTCAAAAACTAAGTAACTCTTTCGAAAATTACTTTTTAGGCGACGGCTCTCCTTTGAAAGCTTGTTTTAAAATACCATTTCGCAAGCATTGTTTTCGACTCCTCTAAACCTCTTTGTAAATAGGCAAGCGCTTTTCTTTAGAAAACAAAACAAAGATCTTGGCCCCTTCGAAAGCTATGTTTCGACACCCTACGTTCCACTTTTCTCCAATCCCTTGCATACCAACTATGTGATATCGTGTGTATTAGTTTCGGCTTCATTGGTTTCGACTTGGTCAAAAGCAGAAGCTCTAGGTCGAAAGCTGTTGCCAAGTAGGTGCAGCCTACTTTTCCAGGTAAAAGGCTCTAGGTCGAAAGCAGCTACCAATGGAGCCGCATTTTCTTAGATCTAAACCAAGATTAACTTTTAACAAATAATCCTTCCCATTTAACAATAATTGAATCATTTAGATCCTCTTTTCAAAATAATTTAATTTCCACAATAAACCTCTTAATAAAAAAATCCCAAAAATCATATAAATTCACTTCTAATATTTTATCTAACAGATATAAATTTCAGACCCAAATTCATCATATAACAACCGAAAATAATTTTTAGCCCAATACATGTTTTCTTTTAAAAATTCATAATTAATTCTCTATGGCTTGGAAAATTATAAAATTCGAAACCATTTCCAAAATTATGTTTCTCCCAACATAAAATTTTCCAACGCCATTCTAAAATCAAAACATACGGATTAATTCTTAAAATCGTGTTTATTAAATGCAAACAACCTTGTTTGACTCTATCATTCATTTGAAATCAAGCATATCATCAAAAATCATGATATTAGATTTAACCTCAAATCCAAAAATCAATGATCATAAAACCTAAGATAGGGTTGTAGTCATTATTAATCCCTTTAGACTGGATAAGAAAATTGGAGATTGATTCATCTAGCTTGATCCTAAGCTTTAAACTTGAATTTCTCTTCTCTTCTTACACCTTAATAGTCGGCTCTCCTTTCTTTCTGACATTTGTATTTGTTTATGATAAAATGAACGTGAATGGTAAGGTAATGTGAGTATAGGGTAGTGAACTATGGGTATGGCAATTACCCTAATGCCTTTATGTTACTTTAATTGTCATATAACCATTTATAAGCCCATTTAAGTTATCAAAGCATGACCGCTAGGTTTATTAACCAATCTCAATCTCCTTGTGCGACGACCCTGATTTTTGGGCCATCTAATATCGAATGATTAACCGATGCAGTTATTGGAATATTAGTTTTAGATTAGTCCAATAAATAAATTTCTAATAATTAAAATAATGGATACGTAAACGACTTAAGAACTAAAATAAACATTAGCTCATAAATCTCTAAATATGATAAAACTTATTGAAAGAAAAATAAAGGATATATATATAAGTTCTACTATCTAAATTAAGATGAAAATCCATAAATATACAAATGAAGATACAAACAGATACAAAATTTATGATGTTCGAAAATATATAAGTATCGGTATACATAACTTATAAATATATAAATGTTATAATAACAATAACTTACATAACTATACCTGTATAATTCGTACAAAATTCTTGTAAACATATAATGAGACAAGCATTAAATTGTAGTATACAATATATCATTACAAGCATACATCTGGCCAAGCTTGAGCTAGAAGTAAAAATCAAATCATGCTTTTACAATACATCAAATCTTTGTACAAGATCATATCAGGTCAAATTGCTGACCATAGGAAAATTAAACAAAATAAAGTTTAAAAGAAAAATGAAATAAAAACCAGTCTGTACATATGCAGGCTTATAATGTACACCTCAATTCCAATTATATATACCCCACTGCCTTGTTGCTCTCGGCTGAAGATCAATAAAAAAGGTATTGCTATAGGAACAGAATTAAAAAAGTAGAACTTGTGCTAGGAAGAAGATCAAAATAAGCAGGAAGCAAGTAGCAATTTCTAAAGCCAATATTCTCTGTTCAACATTATCGGTGAGAAAATCTTCTTCTGGAAATGAAATTTTAATCTATTCTGTTGTTTGCATGTGAAAATCTTAAGAGAATGTTATAAATCCTGCTTGTGTATATAGGTTCTTGTATATATACAAATTAAGGTGGGCATGTCTGTTATGAGCTTATTCAACTCTGTTTTCAAATACAGGGTTTAGATTAAATTTTTAAAATTCAAAATCACCTTAACCAATTACTGTTAGGCCTTGGATTTCGTACTAAAAATGTTTGTTTATACATAAATGAAGATGTAAAAATAGTTTCGTGCTTAATAGATTTAGGAATTTTCTAAAAACAAGAAATATAGTAGATTTCCTTTTAATGTGTAAAAAACCAAACTTTTTAATTTGTCGATTCGAGTTTACAACTTGAATCGTCACCCAAAAACTTGGTTTTTAAGAGGAATATCATGAATTTTAGGTTTGAAAATCTTATGATATGGCGTGTAGGTCAGAAATGGGTTCTCGAGCGATTTCTGATGATCGAGAAATTTTAGGGACGTGAGTTCTTGGGTAAAGTGAGTCTAGAGGTTGGGGCTGATGGCAAAAATGCTTGGAGTGATGCTAGATGAAGGTGATGGAGGTCGAGGTTAAACTAGGGTTTAAGGGCCTGTGTATTTTGATGTGGGAATCGTGATCATCGCGATGGCGAGGGTAGACCGGACTTGGCCGGAGTGGGTGAGTTAGGTGTGTGTGTCTACGGCGTAGGTATGGGCGGGATATAGTGGCCTCTGGCTACCTGAAGCGATGGTGCAGAGGAGTTTTCGATGGGTAGGTTTGGTTGTGGGTTGTGTCGTCATGCTCGATTTCGTGTTGATGATGGATTCAGGTATCTGGGTAGTCGAGGACCTCGACGAATCTGTCGTCGACTTGTCTGAGGTTGGTTTGGCAATCAAAGCAGTGTGTGGTGATGTGCATGTGTACAGCGTGCACGAGAAGTTGTTGGATCAGGGTGGTTCGTCAGGGAAGGTATGCATTCGATCTGAGTTTGTTAGGTTCGCTCGTATCGATGTTGTTGGGGGACATCGTGCTGGTTGGAGATGATCTCTCCGGCTCGTGCTTTTGCTTGAAGTTTTTGGTGATTTCCTGAAAGTAGTGTTGGAGAAGAGGAATTTTATTTTGGTTGGGATTCTTTTTGGGTTATTATTAATTAAGTTTGGGCTCGGCCCATTGCTGTGTGATGAGTTTATTTAAACAGCACGGTTGCTTTAGTTTCGGTTAGTCTTAGGCTTTGGTTTGGCCTGTTGAGTTTGCTCATTTTAACAGAATTTGGTCTGTTTTTTTAAAGAAGATTGTTTAAAATTATAAATCCATAACCAATGGGATCATAAAATCAAGCATGATTGATTTAAAGTAAACTTTTAAAACCGATGTTCTTTAATGTAAATGCTTATTTAAAGTTTTACATGGACAAAGGAATTTTAAAATATTTAAATTTTGTTATGCTTTAAGTCTATTTAATTTAGGCAAATTTGAATAAGTTATCTTATTATAAATTAGCCAAGCTTTTGAAAATAAATTTATTATTAATCCTTGGGTTCATTTGAATAAATTAAGATATATTTAGAGTGATTAAATTAACAACTAAGAATAAAGGGTTATTTACTTAATGTAATTAATTGAATTAAGGAGATTAATTTAAGTTAATTAACTAGATTAAATTAATATTTGATGATTGGTTAAATATAATTACTTAATGTAATTAATAAAGTGTAATTACTTAGTGAAGTAACTAATGGGTTATTACTAATTATGATTAATTGAAGAAGAGCAAGAGTAATTAATGTGAAGGGTGAAGGATAAATAAATTTATATTATGAATTAAGGCTTAATTAAATTAAAGAATAATTAATCAGTGATGATTAATTAAGATGATCAAAAAATGATTAATAAATTGGTTGGTAATCAATTAATGTTGGGTAACCTAGGCAATTAAGGATTAGAATTGATTTAATTTGGGATAATTAAAATTAATTTTGAAAATGATGTATCTTAGATATGAATGATTTAATGATGTTGAATGCCTTGAATTGGCTGACATACCTGATATGAAATGTTGTGTGGTATGATATGTTTAAGTGTGCAGTGATATTATGGTTATTTATCGATGATGAATTACCATGTAAAAGTGACATCTTGTATTATAGTTGAATTGAATTTCACTTGAGAATTTGGGTTAAGGTGTATTGAATTCGTAGAGACCGTAGTCGGGTATTGGTAAATACCTGAAACCACTTCGATTCTTATAGATTGATATGTGAAATCAATAAGCTGGAATGAAATGATTTAAGTAAATTAGACCATTTAATCTAAGTTTTGCCACTTAGAAATTAGTGAGTGAGATAAGTGATGTCTATAACAATTTGTGAATTTGTAATTGATATAAGTTACCCCGGGTTATTTATATGTTATATGCTTTTGTAATTCATGTTAGACGTGTTTACTCACGCTGGTTTCCAGCCTAACCTGGGTGTTACCTTGATGTAATGCTTGGGTCAGACCGAGTATTATAGATTTTCAGGTAAGGACGTTCTGGAGCTTAGGAGGCGAGCTGGATGACAAGAACGTATGGAGTGTTTCCGCTGTATTATGTTGTTGTATATCTGAGACATGATGAGTGTGTATATCCAGTGTCTGTATATATGTGTAACTATGATGTATTATAAATGTATTTGACAGATACAGAATTTGATCCGCTGCGAATGTGAGAACCTTTGTTGTGTTTCTTCTTCTTCTTCTTCTATCTCTTTTGTCTTTCCCTAACTATCTATAATTTTCAGGATCGAAAATTTTGGGTCATTATAGTTGGTATCAGAGCTGAAAGGTTAAGCGAGAACCTTAGCTCTGGTGGGATTACTCATTAAGAATAGGGTCAATGGTACCCTAGAATGAGTTGAGTGTATATTTATATGAGGGCGTACTTGTTATTTTCTTATATAAAGATTTTAAATGATTTTATATAAGAATATATTTTGATATTTATAAAGCAATATTTTTCAAATGAATATTAAGTTAATTGGTTGTTAAATCATTGGAATTAAATAGAAACAATGAGAATTAAGTGGTAACGGCAATACAACCAAATTGAAATTAAATGAAGATAAGTTTGAAATAGATCCAAGCTGGAACTAAAATCCTGAATTTGTAGAAGTAAGAATAAGATAAAAATAAAATTAGTATCCAGATATGATAATCTTGAATACCATCATAAGTAGTTATTGTGTTTAATAATGATATATTTGTTAATAAGTAAGCCAAATGAAGTAAACTTTTAAGAGGGTATAACTTCTAAATAGAAATGGGTTTCAAATTGTGGAATTTTAAAACCTAAGTCTAGAAACATTTGAATTGTTTCAAAATGTTAAGAGAATTTTTTTTTGAATTAAAAACCAAAGGTGGTTTAAAATTTAAAGTATAACTTGGTATGTAAAGGAAATTAATATGAATATGTGGATATACATAATATCAAAGATGGTTTGAAATAAACTCTAAATGTTGAGTTTTAAATTTGGAATGAGATGTGATACCCAAGGTGATAAGTTTTGAACTTATATGATTATTAATGTGAAGTTTAAAATTTGAAATGGGAATTCAAATTGGGTAAGGTTGGCTGGATTAAGCAAATGGAATTTGACTTTGGTATTTAACTTGGAAAGTTAAATGGTTGATTTGAATAGGGAGTTTGTGTGATCTCAAAATGTGTTTGAGATTTGGAAATTGAAAATGGATGGATGTTTTAAAATAATTGGATGATATCAACCTATTGTTATTAAAAATCTTTAAATTGTGAATTGGATTTGTTTAAATGAATGAGAAATGAAGTGTGGTAATATATCCATTATTGAGATAAAAGGAAAATTAAACTCAAAATTGAAATAAGGATTTCTATGGTAGAAAGGAAATATGGTTAATAATTTTATTAAAGAATAATTAAAATTTTAAATTAAAATTTGTTTAAGAACTGGTTTCAAAACTGGAAGATAAAATCGAGTAATAAATTAAATTGTTAAGATAAAATTGTTTTTAAACTCTTATTTGAACTTTGAAAAAGGTTAAGTAAAGATAATTTACAATGGAACTTTGAAAATCGGACTCAGAATTAAATTGTTTAAAGATTTGGATGGTTGATTAAAAAAAAGGTTAATTTGATTTAAAGGGTTAAATCAACATTTGGAAATTTAACACGAATTTATATAATTCGAGATGGTTTAAAGTTAAAATTTGAATTGAATTAGTTCAAATTCAAATGGGAATTGGGATTAATTCAATATTTAAATTGATATGAATTGAAATTAGTTCAATTTGAAATTTACTTCAATTAATTGAAATTGTGATTAAAGTTGAATAGTTTCAAATTCAAATGGAATTTGATTTGATTGTGGATAGAAATTGAGGTTAATTCAAATTGAATTGGGGTTAAATCAATTTCAGTGGAAATGGAAGTTATTTAAATTGGAGTTGAGTCAATTTAAATGAGAGTGGAAATTTAAATTGAATTAATTGGAAATGGAGATTGGGAATTGAACAGTTTGGCTCTGAACTATTTTTCCTAATAAAATAGTTTAATATAAAAAGTTTTAAATCTATCTTCCTATCTATTTACTATACAACTTTCTTTTTAAAACCTAAATTATCTTATACTTGTTTTGCAACTACTTTTGGAACTATTTAACCATTTTACAACTGTTTTATAAACCAATTATTGTTTTTCAACTATTTTACAAATTAATTACTATTTTACAACTATTTTGCAATTATTTAAAATTATTATAACTATTTAACTATTTTCCAACTATTTTACAGTTTCCTAACTATTTTACAGATATTTTGCAAACTAATAATTATTTTTCAACTACTTATTTATTTTTAAAATTGTCAAGTTATTTTCTAAATATAGACTGGTCGGAGTTCAAACTGTTATTGATTAAATACCCAACTGAGATAAGAATTGAAGTGATAATCCAAATGAGGATTAAGGCAAATGTGAATAAGTGAATAAAATCAAAGTGAGGATGAATAGAAAGGAAATTAATTTGGCTAATAACCTATGAATTTAAATACGTAGGATGTACGTATATTATTCTATTCGCATAGTGATTTGATCCAGATTCGAGCATAGAATTTTGAAATGGTCTATCGATCCGAGTTGGGATTTTTTACTCGATTTTCGACGGCGAACCTGGATATGGAGTGTTGATTAGTTTTGGATATTCTCTATCATAGTTATGGCTATGCAAGAAGAATGATGGTTTCTGATCAAGAAACCAGATCTGTGTCCGCACAAGGAAGTCGGGTGGACCATACTAGTTCGAAAGTGAAATTGTGTGATCGAGTGAGCGATCAGATTGATATAGCATATTAATGATATGTGTACATCATACGGGTTTGAATGAAATTGTTACTGGGAATTTTTGAATGAGAAATGTGAAATGGTTTTTGAAATGGAAGGAATATTTTATGAAATATACAATGAATAAAGGTGGAAATTGGATATTTCTATGGTAAAAATTTACTTTATGGAAGTGAGTAAATTTGGTAAGTGACTTTATAAAAGAGTGATCAAATTTGAATATTTGATTTAGAATAAACAAAGTTATATATCTTTGTTATATAAGATAAAACTCCCCTTGTTGAATCTATAGCCAGAAGAAAATGGTTTTTGAAAGTATTTGAAGTATAAAAGGGTTTTATACAAGTTTGAAATGATCCAAAGATTTTTATCAAGATTACATATATCTATATATATAAAGGATCTTATGAGGATTTTGGAAAAAGGTTTTAGGAACCTTTGGATTTGGAAAGACTTTTGATTTTTGGATAAAATCAATATTGGAATTTGGAAAGCCTAGTTTGAGAATTATCGATTTTGTGTAAAGGAGCTTTATATGAGAATCATACTAGGTGTATGATTTGGAAGATACTATAAGTGTATAGTATAAAGTGTTTTGAAAATGGCTTTGGTGAAAAAGGCGCTCCCTTGAAATGAACTTCTCAGGAGTGCCACAGGGTGGTACTGCCTTGAACCCTAAAGGGGGGTTCTAAAGTTGATCCTGAGAGGAGTCCGGACAAAACTAGTTCCTGAGGATTTTGTGTAGTGTGTAACGAAAGTCGAGGGTGCCATGCCTATACAGACATTTGGGTTATGCTGCGACGACAGTGTAACTTGATGTCACTGCGATCTACTGCCGACCATAGCTAAAGTCGTGTGTGCTACTGAGAGCCAACAATCTACATTTGATTTTATATCGATAGACTGCGACCTATGGTAACATAGCGAAAGTGGTGTGTGCCGCTGAGAGTCAACAATCTGCGTTTGATTATACATCGGTAGACTGCGACCTATGTGGGAGTGGAGAAGTTTCATTTTTCGTAGCGAAAATCGAGGGCGCTGATGCCTACAATTACATGGACTTTTGTCGTGATGGCAACGTTACCCTGGTATGTAACTGCGATCTATTGTGGGTTCCATTGCGTAATCGAGGGGCACAGAGTGCCTACAGTTACATGGACTTTTGCTGCGATGGCAACGTAACCCAGGATGTAACTGCGACCGTGGATGGGGGTGATGATTTCCAGAGAATTCTCACCAAGGATATTTGCTCTATTTTCAAAAACTGTTTTCTATATTTTCAATTAAATTATTTTCCCAAGTATTTTCACTGGGTGTTGAAAACGGGTTTACGAAGTACTTATAGATTTTCAGTTCTACGCCTTATCAACGTATGACCGAAATTCTGTAAGGACAAGGATGGACGGGTTGAGACATCGAGTTATAAAAGTATTTTTCTAAAGTGGAAATTAGCCACAAGGGTCTTTTTAGCAAGTGCAATTAGTTTCTAGGACTCACAATTGAAATAATTACTTTTAAGGACAAAATGCAAAATAATTAATTTCTAAGGCCTAAAAACCAATGAAATTATGTCCTTGAAAGTAATTGGACTGCTGACTTTGTCCTTAAAAGTAACTATTCTGCTGACTTTGGGTTTGAAATTAATTTCTATGGATGTGTATCCTAGAAACTAATTGAACTGCAAAGTTTGTCCTTCTAGTGAAATACCCCTTTTATAAAACTACTTTGGAATAATATTATATAGATATTTTAAAAATGATTAAAGAATATGTATCTGATTTAAGCATTTTCATAAATTCGTTTCGTTCCTTTTCGAGGACGAAAAGATTCAAAGAGGGGAGGAATGTGATGAGCCAGATTTTAGGGCCATCTAATATCGAGTGATTAACCGATGCAGTTATTGGAATATTAGTTTTAGATTGGTCCAATAAATAAATTTCTAATAATTAAAATAATGGAAACGTAAATGGCTTAAGAACTAAAATAAACATTAGCTCATAAATCTCTGAATATGATAAAACTTATTGAAATAAAAATAAATGATATATATATAAGTTCTACTATCTAAATTAAGATGAAAATCCATAAATATACAAATGAAGATAAAATAGATACAAAATTTATGATGTCCGAAAATATATAAGTATAAGTATATATAACTTATAAATATACAAATGTTATAATAAGAATAACTTACATGGCTATACCTATATAATTCATACAAAATTCTTGTAAACATATAATGAGACAAGCATTAAATTGTAGTATACAATATATCATTTCAAGCATACATCAGGCCAAGCTTGAGCTAGAAGGGAAAATCAAATCATGCTTTTACAATACATCAAATCTTTGTACAAGATCATATCAAGTCAAATTGCCGACCATAGGAAAATTAAACAAAATAAAGTTTAAAAGAAAAATGAAAATGAAATAAAAGCCTGTACGTATGCGGGCTTGTAATGTACACCTCCATTCCAATTATATATACCCCACTGTCTTGTTGCTCTCAGCTGAAGATCAATAAAAAAAAGTATTGCTATAGGAACAGAATTAAAACAGTAGAACTTGTGCTAGGAGGAAGTTCAAAATAAGCAAGAATCAAGTAGCAATTTCAAAAGCCAATATTCTCCGCTCAACATTATCGGTGAGTAAATCTTCTTCTGGAAATGAAATTTTAATTTGTTTTGTTGTTTGCATGTGAAAATCTTAAGAGAATGCTATAAATCCTGCTTGTGTATATAGGTTCTTGTATATATATAAATTAAGGTGGGCATGTCTATTATGAGCTTATTCAACTCTGTTTTCAAATACAGGGTTTAGATTAAAATTTTAAAATTCAAAATCACCTTAACCAATTACTATTAGGCCTTGGATTTCAAACTAAAAATGTTTGTTTATACATAAATGAAGATTCTAAAAATTTTCGTGCTTAATAGATTTGGGAATTTTTTGAAAACAAGAAATACAATAGATTTCCTTCTAATGTGTAAAAACCCAAACCTTTTAATTTGTTGATTCGAGTTTACAACTAGAACCATCACCCAAAAACTTGATTTTAAGAGGAATATCATGAATTTTAGGTTTGAAAATCTTGTGATATGGCGTGCTGGTCGGAAATGGGTTCTCCAACGATTTCTGATGATCGAGAAATTTTGGGGACGCGAGTTCTTGGGTAAAGCGAGTCAGGAGGTTGGGGATGATGGCAAAAATACTCGAAGTGATGCTAGATGAAGGTGATGGCCGGTCGAGGTTAAACTAAGGTTTAAGGGCCTGTTGAGTTTGATGTTGGAATCGTGATCAACGCGACGGCGAGGGAAGACCAGACTTGGCCAGAGTGGGTGAGTTAGGTGTGTGAGTCTACGACGTAAGTATGGGCGGGATACAATGTCCTCTGGCTACCTGAAGCAGTGGTGCGGAGGAGTTTTCGATGGGTAGGTTTGGTCGTGGGTTGTGTCGTTATGCTCGATTTCGTGTTGATGGTGGATTCAAGTATCTGGGTAGTCGAGGACCTCGGCGAATTCATCGCCGACTTGTCTGAGGTTGGTTTGGCGATCAGAGCAGTGTTTGGTGACGAGCACGTATACAGCGTGCACGAGAAGTTGTTGGATCAAGGTGGTTCGGCAGGGAAGGTTTGCATTCGATCTGAGTTTGTTAGGTTTGCTCGTATCGATGTTGTTGAGGGACGTGTGCTGGTCGGAGACGATCTCTCCGGCTCGTGCTTTCGCTCGAAGTTTTTGGTGATTTCCTGGAAGCAGTGTTGGAGAAGAAGAAGTTTATTTTGGTTGGGGTTCTTTTTGGGTTATTATTAATTAAGTTTGGGATCGGCCTATTGCTGTGTGATGAGTTTATTTAAACAGCATGGTTCTTTAGTTTCGATTAGTCTTACGCTTTGGTTTGGCCTGTTGAGTTTGCTCATTTTAACAGAATTTGTTTTGTTTTTTATAAAGAAGATTGTTTAAAAATATAAATCCATAACCAATGGGAGCATAAAATCAAGCATGATTGGTTTAAAGTAAACTTTTAAAACCGATGTTTTTTAATGTAAATGCTTATTTAAAGTTTTACATTGAGAAAGGAATTTTAAAATATTTAAAATTTGTTATGCTTTAAGTCTATTTAATTTAGGCAAATTTAAATAAGTTATCTTATTATAAACTAGCCAAGATTTTGAAAATAAATTTATTGCTAATCCTTGGGTTCATTTGGACAAATTAAGGTATATTTAGAGTGATTAAATTAACAACTAAGAATAAAGGGTTATTTACTTAATGTAATTGATTAAATTAAGGGATTAATTTAAGTTAATTAACTAGATTAAATTAATAATTTGATGATTGGTTAAATATAATTACTCAATGTAATTAATAAACTGTAATTACTTAGTAAAGTAATTAATGGGTTATTACTAATTATGATTAATTAAAGAAGAGCAAGACTAATTAATGTGAAGGGTGAAGGATAAATAAATTTATATTATGAATTAAGGCTTAATTTAATTAAAGAATAATTAGTCAATGATGATTAATTAAGATGATGAAAAAACGATTAATTAATTAGTTGGTAATCAATTAATGTTGGGTAACCTAGGCAATTAAGGATTAGAATTGATTTAATTTGGGATAAATTAAAATTAATTTTGAAAATAATGAATCTTGCATATGAGTGATTTAATGATGTTGAATGCCTTGAATTGGCTTATATACTTGATATGAAATGTTGCGTGATATGATATGTTCAAGTGTACAGTGATACTATGGTTATTTATCGATGATGAATTGCCATGTAAATGTGACATCTTGTATTATAGTTTAATTGAATTTCACTTGAGAATTTGGGTTAAGGTGTATTGAATTCGAAGAGACCAGAGTCGGGTGTTAGTAAATACCCGAAACCACTTCGATTCTTATAGATTGATATGTGAAATCAATAAGCTGGAATGGAATGATTTAAATAAGTTAGACCATTTAATCTAAGTTTTGCCACTTAGAAGTTGGTGAGTGAAATAAGTGATGTCTATAACAATTTGTGAATTTATACAAGTTACCCCGGGTTATTTATAAGTTGTTTGCTTTTGTAATTCATGTTAGACGAGTTTACTCACGCTGGCTTTCAGCCTGACCTGGGTGTTACTTTGATGTAATGCTCGGGTCAGACCGAGTATTACAGATTTTCAGATGAGGACGTTCTAGAGCTCAGAAGGCGAGCTGGATGACAAGAACGTATGGAGTGTTTCTGCTATATTACTGTAACAAGCCGCATATTTTACGATTGAATATTTAAATACTTTATTAAAATAATTCATCGTTAGTCGGATTAGTATCCGAAAAGCTACTTTTTGCAAACAGTCGAATTGTGACTCGAGACCACCCCCATTGAGTTCAAAATGACGTTTGCGACCTTTTTGAGTATAAACTTTGATATGTTTGGAGTTAGTGGAATCTTGCTACTTTTTGACTTAGGGCTTTGGTTTTGTTTCAGCCCATTAGACCCAAGCTTCACCCCTCTTCTCCTCATTACTTCATTTCTATTTCCTAATACTCAAGCTTTAGCAACAATGGAGAAAGGAATGAAAAATTAAAACTCCAAGCCCTAGTTTCCATTTGCAAATCAAGTTCTAGCTCCAAATTTATAGAAGAAGCTTTGGTAAGACTCCTCCTCTTCTTCTCCAACTCATTCTTTTACCAATTTCAGAAATTCCTAAACCTAATTTAGGAGATATTTCTCTTTTAAGCTTAGATTCAAGCTCTTTGGGTTGGAATTGAAGAGTGATTGTCCTTGTTATTGCTCTATAGCTTCTTCTTCATTTGTTTTGGGTTCAAAGGTGAGATTTATCTCACATCTTAGTCTATAATTATCTTCGATTGTTAGGTATGAATTCCTAACACTTATTTTTGTGCAATTGATTATGGTTTGGATTGATTTGGTGTATATTCCAATTGTTTGTGTTTTGAGATCAAAATCTATGGAAATCCTATTATGGATATTTGGACATTGATATTTGAGGCGTATCGAAGAGCCGTTAAGGCTGGGTTGTCGCATGGCGTAAATCCTTAGTCGTCATTTGCTCGTCCGATCGCTTCCGATATTCATTTGGCCATTTTTTGGTCGAGGTTCAGGGAATAACCAGAACCACAGTTTCAGACGTATGAATCCTTATTTCAGACGTCTGAATCCTTATTTCAGACGTCTGAATCCTTATTTCAGACATCTGAATATTATACTGGGAATTTTTATTCCCCAGTATTCAGACGTCTGAATCAAAATTTCAGACGTCTGAATTGGCTTGATTTCAAACAGAAAGGAAATAGGGAAAAAACACCTATTTCAGATGTCTAAAATATAGGGTCCAGACGTCTGAATTACGTTCTGGAAAACTTCTTATTTTCCAGATTCAGACGTCTGAACCAAATGTTTCAGACGTCTGAATATGCTGTGTTTTGCCTGCTTGCCTATTTTGTTTAAGAATTCAAATTTTATCGATTCGTGTTGTTTCCCTTTTGTTGTTATCATCTATTATCGACTTTGATGACATTTTCTTTGGGATTTTAGGAAATATCCATTTTGATGGATTTGATATCGATTTCTTTGGATTCAATTCACGTCTTCGTATGTGAATTTTGGTGATTGATTATTTCTACAATCATTTTTGTGACTTGTCACTTTAAAATATAAAGGTTTTCTATACTAGTAGTAAATATCAAAACTCTTTTATCAAAATGATTTCAACCCTATTTTATTACAAAGCTCGTTTCTTAAACCGTTTTCCAATCTACTAGTATATACAAACCTTTACCTCACTCGTATGAGAAATCTAATTAAACGACTTAGTAAAACAGGTAGTATGAAACACTTGCGTTTACTTCGTCGGTTAATTCTTAGACTTGTTCGAATGAATCTCTTGTGACAATTTTCTAGTGGAGATCTACAATTTGTTCGTAAATATTTAAGTTAAGCTAGTGGTTATGGGACATGAAGCTAAGCTCATATATTTATTAGCTTAGTATAATTGACACTTCTTGATGACCGATGATGATCATTTTGTGATTTAGACTAGTGATATGCTATGTTTCTTTGTCCATGTAGAGGACGGTACCTCGTTTTATTCAGTTTTGTCTCATTTCTTTTATAGGCTAACGACCTATGTATTATTGAGTTTCGTCTCATTTCCTTTATAGGCTAATGACCTATGTATTATTGAGTTTCGTCTCATTTCTTTTATAGGCTAACGACCTATGTATTATTTGGAGTTACGACTCAATTTTTGTGGGCTAGCGACCCATGTTCTTTTATGGAGTTCGGTCCATCGGATGTACCTTTGTACTACGTTGTTGCACCAGCTTATCAGGATCATCGGGCGTACCGTTGTACTACGTCATTGTTCCGAATTATTCGAGTTTCAGGTTACTCAGGCGTACCGATATTGTACTACGTCGTTGAATCTGCTCTGTGGTTAGCGACCATGGGATAGCATCCCATTTGTGATACACGTGTTGGTGAGCTTTCATGCTCCCGTTTTGTGATAGGCCTCCCCCTTTTTGTGATTTCTGGATTTCTATTGATGATTTCTAGAATTTGTGATCCACCAGCTTTTATGATTGGCATCGATAAGATGTCTACATTTGTGACTTGGTGAATAAAACTAAAGAGTATGGCATTCTTTTGATCTTTGAGAAGATTCTTGTGATATTGATTAATCTCTGATTGATTTTCAATTACATACTTATCATAGTATGGCTTTATGGTTATATCACGTTTTTGTCATATCTCTTATTCTATATCATTTTATCTGATACTTATAGTTAGACTGATCCGTTTATTATTTTCTTATTAAATAATACTCGGGTCAGACCGAGATGTTACAGGTGCTTCTGCTTGACTTCTCATTTGGGATTTTTATCCTGACTTTTGGCTAACTACTTAGTTTAATAGTTTTTGGTTGTATACATTTGAGATATAGACTCATTGATGTATACTTATTCTTTTGTGTAGCACTTATAACTATTTTTTGCGTTATTGTGGATCTTTTTTGACCACCAATCTGATATACACTTTCATGTGTAGTATTCATATCTGTTTCCGCCTTTGAGATATGAACTTTTGTGACTGATTTGTGTTATGATATTTCTATATTTGTTTCCAAAGATATTATAGCCACTGTGTAGTAGCTTTGAGTTTGCATCAGTATGTCGGATTCCCTCTTGAAATGCAAGTCATATTTTTATCTGGCATATCGGTACTCGCACAAAGCAATTACACGGATGGTCGCTCCTCAAAAGCCTTATTCTCCGTGCTATTTGACGGCATTACCCTATAGTGTCCTTATCTAGCGTGGGTATAGAGGTGGGGCGTCACAGCTTGGTATCAGAGCCAAACTTCGGAACAGTGTAGAATAATTTAACAAGGATCATCGTCCTAAGTCCATCTTAGGAGTCGTGCCTTAGGATTTTATTCGGGTCTTCGAACCGTTCTATCATATTTTCTTTTGTGATACCTTGTTTTATCAATCATTATTGTTTGATATTCAATTTGTGAATAACCTTTTTCTTCTTCCTTCTTCTTTCTTAAGGAAGAGAAATGGTTAGACATGGCCATCCCAGCGCCTGTCAATCTAGTGTTACTCCCCAGGATGGAGTATTTATGTCTGCCTAGCAGCTTTTAGATCTCGTGAAGAATGCTCAAGCTGCCGGACCCAATCCAGAGACTACTCAGCCTAAGTCAGGATTAGCACGTTTGTGCAGTGACTATACCAACTTGGGTGGGAAGCCATTTAAGGGTTCCGAAAGCATCATTCAAGTCCAAGCTTGGCTCAAAGCATACGATCGCATCTTTACTCGCATGAATCTAATTGATCTTGACCGTGTCCAAGTGGCTTCAAGTATGCTCCACGAAAGAGCATTAGATTAGTATGAGCTTCTTATTTCTGAAATTATTGAAGCGGATGTTACTTAGGAGAAATACCGGGAATGATTCGAGTTAAAATTTGTGCCAGAAGCTGAGAAGGTGACATTGGCTCGTCGTTTCATAGACCTTGTTCAAGGTGAATCCTTCGTGGCAGACTATGTCGCATCATTCGAGTCACTTTCTAAATACGGGGTCGAATATATAAACACCCCATTGAAGAAGAAACAAAAATTTGTCTATGGCTTGAACAAAAATCTCAAGAAGCCATTACTTCTAAAATTAGAAGTTTCTTTTGATCAACTCGTTGATATCGCTCTTCGACTTGAAGAGGCAGATAGAGAAAGTGATGTTGAAGTTGTGGGTGCCAAACCGAAATTCAACAACAACAAGAAAAAGCCTATTAAATTCAAAGGTCTTTATCCTAATAAGAAAGGGAAGCAAGCAACTCCGGTGGCAAAGACTTCTGCCCCTAGTAGTGGGCAATGCTACAATTGTGGTTCTAAAGACCATTATGCCAATAGATGTCCGAAACCTCTCTTTTGTCGCTATTGCAAAAGTTCGGGTCATCTTTTATCTTCATATCCCAGACTTCAAGGCAAGAAGGAGGGAAAGTTAAATGTTGCACAAGCCCCTAGCAACACTTCTTGTGGTCAAGGTATTTCTCATTCTATCCTTGATGGCATTATTTTATTTCGAGATCAACCTATTCGAGTTCTTTGTGATACGGGTGCGTCCCATTCTTTTATATCAAAGGAACTTGTTGATACTTTTTCTTTAAGTGTTGTTGCTTTAATGACTTCTTTGAGAATTGCGAAACTGGTTGGTGGATCCGCAACAATTAGTTTACTTTGTGAAGATGTCGAGATTATTTTGTGTGATTTTTCTTTCCGAGCCGATTTGCATGTCATGCGTTATTTAGGCTTTGGAATGATTTTGGGAATGGATTGGCTTAACCGCTATGAAGGTCAAATCCTATGTCCTGAGCGGACTATTCATCTTCGACATTCTCAATCTGTTAAGCAGATTTCTATTGATCTTAAAGATTCGGACTCCAACTTGGTTGCATCTTTATATTCTTTAAATCCTCATGATGATGATAATGATGATGAGGAAGATGTCATTTCTCTTATTCACGTTGTTCGTGAATTTTCCGACATATTTGAGCCCGTTTTAGGATTGCCACCTAAGCGAGCAATTGAGTTCAGAATTAATCTCATCCCTAGAGCTCAACCTATCACTCGTCCTCCTTACCGCATGTCCAATAAGGAAAATGAGGAGATGCGCAAACAATTACCCGAATTGGAGACAAAGCAATTTATTCGCTCTAGTTCCTCGCTTTAGGGAGCTTCAGCTATTTTCGTGAAGAAATCCGATGATACACTTAGGCTTTGCGTTGACTACCGCAAGCTTAATGATCTTACTATCAAAAATAAATATCCTTTACCTCGGATTAATGATCTTTTTGATCAACTTAGCGGTGCTAAAGTCTTTTCATAATTGGACTTGGCAACTGGTTTTCATCATCTTCGTATTGCAGAGGATATCATTCCTTTGACATCGTTCCGTACTCGTTATTGATCTTATGAATGGCTTGTTATGCCATTTGGTTTGACGAATGCTCCGGTTTATTTCATTGACCTTATGAATAGAGTTTTCAAAGACTTCCTCGATCGATTTGTTCTCATCTTTATTGATAATATTCTTGTGTATTCTAAAACCTAGGAGGAGCATGAAAAGCATCTTTAGATTGTGTTGGAAACTCTTAGGAGCAATCAATTGAAAGCAAAATTTTCTAAATGCCACTTTTGGCAATCTCGTGTGAAGTTTCTTGGTCATATTATGTCCGAATCCAGAATTTTCGTGGATCCTTCAAAGATTGAAGCGATCCAAAATTAAAGGAAAGAATGTGACGGATATCCGTAGTTTTCTCGGATTGGCGGGTTATTACCATCGTTTTATCAAAGACTTTTCTAAAATTGCCGTGCCTCTTACTAGCTTAACAAAGAAAGGTGTTAAATACATTTGGTCGGACAAATGTGAAGCTTCTTTTCAGAAATTAAAAGAACTCCTTTCCGATGCTCCTATTCTTGTGATTCCCGAGGGAAACCAAGATTTTATAGTTTATACCGATGCTACTCGTGTTGGTTTGGGTGCCGTTCTTATGCAAAGAGAGCGTGTTATTGCTTATGCTTCTAGGCAATTGAAGCCAGCCGAGACTAGATATGTCACTCATAATTTGGAGCTCGCAACTATTGTTTTCGCTCTTAAAATTTGGAGTCATTATCTTTTGGGAGAGAAATTTGTTCTCTATACCGATCATAAATCTTTTAAGTATTTATTTTCACAAAAGGAACTTAATTTGCGTCAACAACGTTGGCTCGAGTTCCTTGCATCTCATGGTCTTGACATTCTTTATACTCCCGGAAAGGGAAATCGCGTTGCCGATGCACTTAGTCGTAAGAAACAAGCAGTTGTTTCTATGATGATATCTGAGTGGAATGATCTCGAGATTTTATCCACTTGTGAGATTAGAGATCGTGTATCCGATTTATGTTCATCTCTTGCTTTATGTAGCCTTAAGGCTCATCCTTCTCTTTTAGACCGCATTCTTGAAGCTCAAAAGCTAGATCCTGAATTGGCACTTCTTAGCCATAGTTGTAGGGATAAAATTGGTATTGAAAGTTTGAGAGACTTTGATATTGATTCTCGTGGCGGTGTTCGAAAATTTGGTAGACTTATCGTGCCAAATATTAGTGATCTTCGTAAAGACATTTTAGAAGATTCTCATCGTTCTAAATTTACCATTCATCCCGGTAGTAGTAAAATGTACGCGGATATGAAGCGACTTTATTATTGGGATGGAATGAAATCTGATATTGCTAACTTTTTTAAGCGTTGCATGACTTGCCAACTTGTCAAGGTCGAGCATCAAAGGCCCGGTGGGTTATTGCAACCTTTAGAAATTCCAATTTGGAAGTGGGACCAATTTTCCATGGATTTTATACATGGCTTTCTCCGTTCTCGTTCGGGTTATGATAGCTTATGGGTGATTGTTGATAGACTTACTAAATCCGCCCATTTTATTCCCGTTCGGTCTAACCGAACCGTTCCTCTTTTGGCCAATCTCTTTATCAAAGAAATTGTTAAATTGCATGAAGTTCCTACTTCTATTGTTAGTGATCGTGATCCATTGTTTACTAGTGGATTTTCGAAGAGTCTTCAAAAAGCTTTGGGAACGAAGCTTAATTTTAGCACCGCTTATCATCCTCAGTCCGATGGACAAACCGAGCGTGTGAATCAAACTCTTGAAGATCTTCTTCGTGCTCGTATTCTTGATTTTGGTGGAAGTTGGGAAGATCATATTGCTCTCGTTGAGTTTTCTATAATAATAGCTTCCAATCTAGTATTGGTATGGCACCTTTTGAGGCACTCTATGGAAGGCCATGTCGATCTCCTTCTTGTTGGCTTGAGGTCGGTGAGAAGCTGGTTTTAGGTCCATACTTTATTCGTGATTCCACAGAAAAGATTGACCTTATTCGCCATAGGATGAAAGAAGCTCAGAGTAGGCGAAAATCCTATGCCGATGACCGAAGAAGGAAATTCAAATTTTCTGTGGGAGATTTTGTGTTTGTTCGTGTTTCACCTATGAAGGGTGTTGTGCGTTTCAGTCGATCGGGAAAGTTAGCACCTTGATATATTGGTCCATTTCCTATCACCGAATGTATTGGTCCCGTGGCTTATCGCCTCTTATTACCGGCTCAGTTTTCTGCTATTCATGACGTGTTTCACGTTACTCAACTACGGAAATGCGTTCAAGATTCCGAATCTATTCTTGAGCCCGGTGTTGTGGAAGAAATTGAAGTTTCGCCTAATTTAACTTATGAGCAACATCCTATTCGTATTATTGCTTGGGAGGTCAAACGCCTTCGAAATAAAGAAGTCTCGCTTGTGAAAGCTCAATGATCCTCAAATCCTAAGGACTGCTCTTGCGAATCTAGAGAATTCATCGAGCGAACATATCCGGACTTACTTTCTCGTACTCTTTGAGATGAACCTTTTATTTTCAAATTTCTTTTGTGTTGAGTATGCTTTTATGGTTGTTATTTTATATTTTCTTCTAAAATATTGTGAGGACGCAATTTCTTTAAGGAAGGGAGTCTCTAACAACCCGCATATTTTACGATTGAATATTTAAATACTTTATTTAAAATAATTCATCGTTAGTCGGATTAGTATCCGAAAAGATACTTTTTGCAAATAGTCGAATTAGGACTCGAGACCACCCCCATTGAGTTCAAAATGATGTTTGCGACCTTTTTGAGTATAAACTTTGATATGTTTGGAGTTAGTGGAATCTTGCTACTTTTTGACTTAGGGCTTTGGTTTTGTTTCAGCCCATTAGACCCAAGCTTCACCCCTCTTCTCCTCATTACTTCATTTCTATTTCCTAATACTCAAGCTTTAGCAACAATGGAGAGAGGAATGGGAAATTAAAGCTCCAAGCCCTAGTTTCCATTTGCAAATCAAGTTCTAGCTCCAAATTCATAGAAGAAGCTTTGGTAAGCCTCCTCTTCTTCTTCTCCAACTCATTCTCTTACCAATTTCGGAAATTCCTAAACCTAATTTAGGAGATATTTCTCTTTTAAGCTTAGATTCAAGCTATTTGGGTTGGAATTGAAGAGTAATTGTCCTTGCCATTGCTCTATAGCTTCTTCTTCATTTGTTTTGGGTTCAAAGGTGAGATTTTTATCTCACATCTTAGTCTATAATTATCTTCGATTGTTAGGTATGAATTCCTAACACTTATTTGTGCAACTGATTTTGGTTTGGATTGATTTGGTGTATATTCCAATTTTTGGTGTTTTGAGATCAAAATCTATGGAAATCCTATTATGGATATTTGGACATTGATATTTGAGGCGTATCGAAGAGCCGTTAAGCCTGGGTTGTCGCATGGCGTAAATCCTTAGTCGTTATTTGCTTGTCCGATCGCTTCCGATATTCATTTGGCCATTTTTTGGTCGAGGTTCAGGGAATAACCAGAACAACAGTTTCAGATGTCCGAATCCTTATTTCAGACGTTTGAATATTATACTGGGATTTTTTATTCCCCAGTATTCAGTCGTCTGAATCAAAATTTCAGACGTCTGAATTGGCTTGATTTCAAACAGTAAAGAAATAAGGAAAAAAACACTTATTTCAGACGTCTGAAATATAGGGTTCAGACATCTGAATTACGTTTTGAAAAACTTCTTATTTTCCAGATTCAGACGTCTGAACCAAATATTTCAGACGTCTGAATATGCTATGTTTTGCCTGCTTGCCTATTTTGTTTAAAAATTCCAATTTTATCGATTCGTGTTGATTCCCTTTTGTTGTTATCATCTATTATCGACTTTGATGACATTTTCTTTGGGATTTTTGGAAATATCCATTTTGATGGATTTGATATTGATTTCTTTGGATTCAATTCATGTCTTCGTATGTGAATTTTGGTGATTGATTGTTTCTACAATCATTTTTGTGACTTGTCACTTTAAAATATAAAGGTTTTATATACTAGTAGTAAATATCAAAACTCTTTTATCAAAATGATTTCAACACTATTTTATTACAAAGCTCGTTTCTTAAACCGTTTTCCAATCTACTAGTATATAAAACCTTTACCTCACTCGTATGAGAAATCTAATTAAACGACTTAGTAAAACAGGTAGTATGAAACGCTTGCGTTTACTTCGTCGGTTAATTCTTAGACTTGTTCGAATGAATCTCTTGTGACAATTTCCTAGTGGAGATCTACAATTTGTTCGTAAATATTTAAGTTAAGCTAGTGGTTATGGGACATGAAGCTAAGCTCATATATTTACTAGCTTAGTGTAATTGACACTTCTTGATGATTGATGATGATCATTTTGTGATTTAGACTAGCGATATGCTATGTTTCTTTGTCCACGTAGGGGGAGGTACCTCGTTTTATTGAGTTTCGTCTCATTTCTTTTATAGGTTAACGACCTATGTATTATTGAGTTTCGTCTCATTTCTTTTATATGCTAACGACCTATGTATTATTGAGGTTGGTATCATTTCTTCTATAGGCTAACGACCTATGTATTATTGAGTTTCGTATCATTTCTTTTATAGGCTAACGATCTATGTATTATTTGGAGTTTCGACTCAATTTTTGTGGGCTAGCGACCCATGTTCTTTTATGGAGTTTGGTCCATCGGACGCACCTTTGTACTACGTTATTGCACCAGCTTATCAGGATCATCGGGCGTACCGTTGTACTACATCGTTGTTCTGAATTATTCGAGTTTCAGGTTCCTCGGGCGTACCGATATTGTACTACGTTGTTGAACCGGCTCTATGGTTAGCGACCAATGGATAGCTTCCCGTTTGTGATACACGTGTTGGTAAGCTTTCATGCTCCTGTTTTGTGATAGGCCTCACCCTTTTTGTGATTTTTGAATTTCTATTGATGATTTCTAGAATTTGTGATCCACCAGCTTTTATGATTGGCATCGATATGATGTCGATATTTGTGACTTGGTGAATAAAACTAAAGAGTATGACATTCTTTTGATCTTTGAGAAGATTCTTGTGATATTGGTTAATCTGTGGTTGATTTTCAATTACATACTTATCATAGTATGGCTATATGGTTATATCACGTTTTTGTCATATCTCTTATTCTATATCATTTTATCTGATATTTATAGTTAGACTGATCCGTTTATTATTTTCTTATTAAATAATACTCGGGTCAGACTGAGATGTTACAGGTGCTTCTGCTTGACTTCTCATCTGGGATTATTATCCTGACTTTTGGCTAACAACTTAGTTTAGTAGTTTTTGGTTGTATACATTTGAGATATAGACTCATTGATGTATGCTTTTTCTTTTGTGTAGCACTTGTAACTATTCTTTTGTGTTATTGTGGATCTTATTTGACCACCACTCTGATATACACTTTCATGTGTAGTATTTATATCTGTTTCCGCCTTTGAGATATGAACTTTTGTGACTGATTTGTGTTATGATATTTCTATATTTTTTTCCAAAGAGATTATAGCCACTATGTAGTAGCTTTGAGTTTGCGTCGGTATGTCGGATTCCCTCTTGAAATGCAAGTCATATTTTTATCTGGCATATCGGTACTCGCACAAAGCAATTACACGGATGGTCGCTCCTCAACATCCTTATTCTCCGCGCTATTTGACGGCATTACCCTGTAGTGTCCTTGTCTAGCGTGGGTATAGAGGTGGGGCGTCACAATTATATTGTTGTATATTTGAGACATGATGAGTGTGTATATCCTGTGTCTGTATATATGTGTAACTCTGATGTATTAAAAATGTATTTAACAGATACAGAATTCTTTTGTAAACTGTTATTATTTGATATTATATTTTGATCCGCTGCGAATGTGAGAATCTTTGTTGTGTTTCTTCTTCTTCTTCTATCTCTTTATTCTTTCCCTAACTAGCTAAAATTTTCAGGATCGAAAAATTTGGCTCGTTACACCTTGTCACTCTACATTATTCTATTTAATTTATCTAATTAAATCTCCTGAATAATGTTATCAAAAATTAGGGGTGTTTCCACGATGGGGTTAATTAAGAAAAATAAGAAAAGAAAAAAAACAAATACAAAATCTCGCAGCGGAATGACAAAATATAATAATCAAATAAACAGTCTATGTAGCTTTTATACTACACATTTGATTATTATTTTACAACATCTATCAGTGTTATATATACAGAACAATAGAATAATGCAGCAGAACACATGATGCGTGGAATAATACTAGTAATATAATATACCAAATGTTCGTCTTTGTACTTTGGAAAATAATCTTTAATGCGTTGAAAACTGAGGGCAGATCCAAGCATAGAGAAAACAATACACTTGAGGCAGGAGTAAAATATTCTTAAATGAGTCAAATCAATATCATGCATAACATGAGTGTAACAGCGTCAGAGATGTTTACGAGGTTTTGCCTCTCCTATCCAGTATATAACATGTATGCAATAACTTAAGAGATGTTACGAGATTTTTCATCTCTTAAGGATCCGTCGAAATATTTATAAATAGTAGAATACATTATATATTGACTAATCAGTTAAATAAATATTTTTCTTAGTGTTAAGGCTTTACATTAATCTCCCTCAACGCGTTTTTAAGCACTGTCGTACAGTTTGCATATAATTCCCCAGTAGCACGTCGGTTGATGAGGATGTGCCATGATATGATAAAACTAAACCAAACTAGTAGTGGTCTCGTATAAGGATAAAAGTATGGCAAGGCACGTGAGGCGATACCTAAGGTAGGATACTACCAGTTCGGGTCGCAGGGCTGGCGGTAACGCATCGTAGCCACGATTGCCCAACACGTCCATCCATCCCATATTTAGTCAAACGGAGGTCACCCCAAATCAAGGTGCACCAATCGAAACCAACATCAAAATTAGTAGAATGGACCAAGTCCAAGAAGAAAATTGAAGAATTGATATCCGCTAGGGGTAGTTAGCCCATTTGTCCCTATCAAGCCGTTCTGTTTTAGTCATTTTAAATTGGCATAAGTATCGGGGTCTATCCATCATCGTTCTCTTTCTTCAAATCCAGCAAACGTACACAAAATCCAACCACTTCATTCTGGAGTCTCCTCCACACACACGGTTATTAAAGCGGTTCAAATATTGACAGAGAGTATGCCAATAAGAGGCCCTAGTCTCTTTATCAACCAAAAGTCGTTTTACACATCGGTTGGTTCTTTTACATTTCGAAAACGATTCATACTTGATATAAAACGATTCATACTTGATATCAAAATACATATTTACTTAAAAATAACATTTCATTTGGAAATATCATATTTACTTCAAATATGCTATTTTTCACTTGAAAGTCATTTTTGCCTCAATACCTCAATTTCACTTCCAAAATCATTTCAAATTTCCTTTTATTTTGTAACTTCAATTTAACCTAACTCGCATTTATATCCATGATATAAATATAAACATTCGAACTTTGCGTAGTTTTGATTTTTAGAAAATAGTTTGAATAGTGAAAATAGTTTAAAATAGTATGATAAAATGGTTTGAGTACTGAAATTGGTTTATATAGGAAAATAGTTTGGAAATATCAAAATAATTTAAATCTTTAAAAAGATAGAAGAACGTTTAAATTAATATTTTTAAAATAGTTTCAACTCAAACTATCTCTTTCCAATTCAACAAATTTGGACCCATGTAACGACCCGTAAATTTTAGTGGTTTTATTTATTTAATTATTTGAATTTTTGTGAAATTTTAAAAAATAAAAATTTGAAATAAAAATTTGATATTTGGAATACGTCTATTTAAACATAGTAAATGGAAAATTTTCATCTGAAAATATGAAAGTTTATTTTATTGTGTAATTTTTTTCAATTCAAATCAGTTAATATTTGATGATAATAAAATGTTTTCCAAACCTGAATATTTTACATAATAAATGTGTAAATCATCTTCCGAGTGAGACGTCATCTTTCATTTTCTCAAATTTGGACTGCTATTGCCCTGTTTATCTTATTTCTGGAAAATTTACAGCATTATCGGTACCGATATCGACTTTTGATAGGATGATCGTACCACTGATATTTGTATACCGTTTCGATCGTTTTGTCGTGCCGATCTTTATAGTATCTTCATTTATGTGTTTCGACGTCCGATACACTATGAAATCAATAAAACAAGAAACCGTATCGGTATCCGATATTTAACTTTTACTTTTTTTTGGTTTCCTTGTCTTTTCGTTTACTTCGTGAAATACCAATATTCATTAGAGTTTATTTTCTGAATTCATGTTCATAGCTTTTGTCATTTCCCAGACCTCTGTGTTTTTTTCAGTTGTGCCTTTTCATTTTTCATTTCCGTCCATTCATTTTGTTCCAAAGAAAATAATAATATAATCTCAGTCTATATCTATTCATTTGTTTTTTTTACTTGAAACCTGTTGCTTGTTCTCCTTCCATTTCATAGCCAAATCCAACAGCCTTGTTCACCACCGCCTTGAATCTCTACCACGCCACATTTCCTCTAGCATCTCCATGCCCTCTCTCTCTCCCCTACGCAGCCGCGTAGCCATTCCTTCCTTCTTATGCTCTACGACCCAATGAGCCGCCACCACAAGCTCATCAGCCGAGCACCACCCCTCTACGGCAATGCTTCACGCAACCCCACCTGACTACCGAGAATCAGCACTTCACAACCCACTTCGGCCTTACTTCCTTCACTTCTCCAAGCCTTGCCAAAATCCAGATCTTCTCCTCTGCCTCACCTTCAGCCTCGATAGCACCCCTCCCTCCTTTGGTTGAATGCTAGAAATCCCCTCTTTTATATATAAAGGTATTAAATAAATAAATATATATATATATTATATAGGATAGTGTGTGTGTGTGTATATATAGCATATATTAATTTTATTAGTGATACGTATATATAGTGTTTGCTATATTAAATATACCATGTTATATATATATATATATATATATATATATATATATATATATATATTATTCTTTTCATTGCCTTGTTTCAAAAGAAGCTTATATCATGGTAGGATCCGCTTTTGTTATGTATATATATATTATATAATATTTTGTTAGTATACAATATAAGGTAATATAGTATGTTTTATATATACATATTCACGTGTTTATGAAAATATTTATATGTATTGATGTAACTTTGGTGTTTCTAACCAAAGATTTTATATTATATGTAAGTCACGTATATATATCCTATATATTGCATACGAATATATATTAGTTTATTTTGTAAATTATATATATATATATATTTTAATGTGTTTATGCTGTTCGTGTATATATGTTTATACAATGGAAGGCTTATCCTTCATTTTGCTGTAAAAATGCTAATTTTCCTATGCTTACAATTTACATCAGCTTACATTTGTATCTAATATATTTTATATTTGATGTTAGTTATAAATATAAAGTTCACTTAAGATTTTTTTGAACAGGTTGGTTTGTACATCAGTTTAGAAATATATGTATAGGTATAGTGTATATGTATGTAAAAGTCATATTAGCATATATACATAAGTATTCATATACTTGAATGTTTGTTATAGATATATTATGATTAAATATTATATATATATATATTATTTTAATATTTATCTTAAATTAAAATATTGATTTCAAAGAAATAATAATAGATATATATTTCTGTCTCTATCAAGCTGATTCTAATTATCTCATCGATCCCCATTTATCAGACCTGTTCGACGAATTTGTACAAATCTTGTTTTGCTTCAAAATACGGGCTTGGGTTCGTAACTCATCTCATTCTGTTCTCTCTCTAACCTCGAACAGTGAGCAATCACTCATGATTAATATTCTTATATTTATTAAATTTAATTTCAATTGAAACGACAATTGAAATATGCTGTTGTTAGATATTTACATTGATGTATGTATGATGTTATATGCTATCTGTTCACTTGTGACATCTGACACCATTATATGTTATTTATATTAATGATATATGCCTATTAAATCATTATCATATCTGTTATCACTTTGCAAGTTTCATGTTAGTATAGAATTTCCTAGGGTTGAAATGATACATACCTGAACGATTAGTAGAATAGGAGAAGATCGTTATGGGTTGAAATGATAGACCCAAGAGATTTTCAATTACATTGAATTTGAGATTGCGGGTTGAAATGATATATATCCGTATATAATTTAAATTAGGATTGAAATGATAAATATCTGTATCACTTGACCATAGGATAGAAAATTATATACAAACACCGTAGGTCTATATATAAATATTTTGAAAATGATTTCTATGGTTTTTGGAATGAAATATATGGTTTTATATGAATATTGATTTTTTGATATTATATAAATATTATTTTATGTATAGTTAAATTCTTGATTTTAAGCTATATATAAATTTGTTTTAATATAAAATAAGTTAAAAAATAAAAGTTTGATTTTATTAAAATATAATATGGTTAAGTATTTGTTTAAATTATATTTTAATATAGAGTTTTAAAATGATTTTTAATAAATTAAGGTTGAGAAGATGGATTTTTAAGTTGATTTGAAATTGTATGTAATTAAGAATCATATTTAATTAAAATCAATTTAGAACTTATTGAATTTGAGAAATTTTAAGGATATGATTTTATAACTTGAGGTTGGTTTAAGTGATTAATGAATATTTCAAGTTTGAGTTTTATTTAAAAGATATTGGATTTATTAAGTGAATGTTTTCAAAGCTAAATAATACTAAAGTGAATTTGAGGTATATATGAAGTTATCAAATTTAGTTTTGAAAATATGGAATATTTAAAGCTTTGAAATATATTGAAATTGAAATGGTTTATTGTGGTTCAAATCAGTATTTGGAGTCCATATAATTTGAAAGGGGTTATTTGAATTGAAATTGATGATTGAGATTTGATTTAAATTTCAATTTTGGAATTCGAGTTGATTTGGAATTGACTTGTGGAATTTAAAGAATCTATTTTATTATATGAGTATTTTTTATATTCAAAACTATTCATGTATTCTACTTTATAAATTATGTTTAATATAAATCATTTTAATATAAATCATTTTAATATAAATCATTTTAATATAAACTATTTTAACTTATAACTCTTTTATATAAACTATTTTACTTTATAAACTAATTTATTATATATACTATTTTAATATCTAAACTGTTTAAGTGGTGAAAGTTATGTTTTCAAAGTTCAAATTATTATGTTTTGAAAGTGTTATAATTTCTAGTGTTTGGTTTCGAAAATGTTATAACTTTGAAAGTGCTATGATTTCGAAAATAATATCGTATTTGGTTTTGAAATGGGAATGGTATCATATTGACATGGTTTTGAAATGGCAATGATTTTTTTTAAAGTATAAACCATTTTGAAAAGACCGCGATGTTATAATAATGTTTGGTTGTTAAAGAGACCGGGATCAGAAGTTTTCATACTCTCTCCCAACTCTGAAAACCACTTTAACAACTGTATACGCGGTGGAGATTCCATAATGAAGTAGCATGATGGCGATGTCCTATTGAGGTATATACGTGGACCCGACTCCCGTGAGTTGGCATAAGGTGGCCAAAACAGAAGCGATTCCGGACCAATAAGGTAGCTCCTATGATCGGACAGATTCCTTCGATACCATTCTGTTACTTTGTGATTGATTGGGTGCACCTTTTGATTTTTAGGAGCGTGGCTCGAGGTGGGCGGTAGTGGCTGCTATGCGTTACCACCAGTCCAGATGCGTAATTGGTATATCTAGCCTGGCATTGCCTAGTTGTGTCGTGTCATCTACTGTAGCGCGCCCTGTACGAGTTTTGATTTGTGTCGTACCTATGGAGTATTTATGGTAGCCTCCCGATCTGGAGGTATGATGGTACTGTATAGACTATTGGCGTTATATATATGTTAAGGTGGAAAATGTAAATCCTTAACGCTATTTTTAAGTAAGTTTATTTTACTTTAGACGTTATTATAATAGCGTATATTACTACATAGTAGATGGTTTAATGGATCCTTAGAGGATGGTTATCTCAAACATCCTTTGAGTTACTTGTATTTCAGTTGTTATTGCACTTGAGTTGGATTTATTGATATAAGAATGTTAATCCTGACTCGAGTGTTTTGTGTTTTGCTTTACGCTTGGGTCAGACTGAGTGATATAGCTTTTTAGACTCACCCTTGGAGTTAGAGCTTCGCTTGGAGATCCAGCTATCTATCCAGCTTTCAGATATTCAGTTGATTCTAGTGATGTATTCTGATCTTGTATTTAACTATTGAATTCGAGACTTCTGTTGTATCTTATTTGACTCTGTTATATATATAGTAGCTTCATGAACTGCTATTCTCTTGTTTCCACTGCATTATTGTTATATTACTCTGTGTCTGTGATTCTGTGATTATTTTACTTACTATATATGCTGAGTTTTGCCAAATATAAATTAAAACTTGATATTTTGAACAATTCAATTCTGGCATGTTTGGATGCGAATGGTTGATAATATCGGGTCGTTACAACCCTGGTCCAAATTTCCATCAAATTGATTCAATTTTAGTCTTTCAATTTAAAATCATCTTCGATCTCAATTCAATTCAAATCGATTCAATTCTGATTTAAATTCGAATTAATTTTAATTTCGAAATGTTCATTTTAACTTCAAATTCACGATTTGATTCAATGGTTTAAATTTCAATTCAATTCTCAATTTGAAACCATTTCAGTTTATATAAATTTCGGGTTTGATTTCAAAACACGATTTAAATCACTTAAATCAATTTAAGCTTCAACGTTCAATTTATTCTTCAAATCTTTAAAATGATGCAATTTCAAATCTATGTCTGAAATATCAACTTATATCACTTTTACTAAAGTAACTTTGAAGTTCAAGTAAAAGGTCAAACCTTTTAAAACAATTCAATTTCCATATCTCAAATCATAGTTCAATTCTAACTTCAAATTGCAGTCTTTAAACAATTTCTTTTAACAAATTTCGATTTCACATTTCAAGCTCAAGTTCGAAAATAATTCAATTTCCATATTTAAATTCAATTTTATTTTATAAAACAAAATCATTTAAATAAATTAAAATTCATGAATTTAAAACCGTCTAAGTTAACTAATCTGTTGTCCATGTATAATTTTTATCTTATAGCCAAGTGAATTGTTGTTTCAATTTTAATTTATGGATGGATAAATATCATTTCAATCCAAAATAAAGACTCATAGGTGTATATCATTTCAACCTATCTCTTAATTTATTAGCAATAATTCAAATAATAGTTTTATGTACTGTCAAATAATTTACAGGGTGATAAGAAGATATATAAAAATTAGATAATCAAGTCGTCTAAAATATCAACCAATAGGATTCCATCACAATCAACATCCAAACAAATAAAATATCACAACAATAAACTAGTTAACAATATTAGGTGTTTAATTAGCAATTCAATTTCAAATTTAACTGTTAACTTAAATTTCTATCAGTTCAATTCGTCTCAATTTAAATGTCAGTTATAAATCGCTTCATGATTTTAATTTAACTAACATAAAAATATTTTAGTTTTCATGAGAGGTTTAAACACTCACCTTTATTTGAAACTAAATTTTTTTCATAATCAAATAAATTTCAACCAACTTCATGACATAGCCTTCGTCGATACGAATCCAACGTGACTCATTTCGCTCGAATCCGACCTCATATGAAAATGTTGCAGATATTTTAACATTTAATATAATTAATAATATAATTAAAAACTTAATTAACAAATTTAACTAATGCTAACCTTCTCTCATTTGCTCGAATCCACCAGGCCAATGCATGAGACAACCTAATCGTCACGCAACCCGATCTTAACATACAAGCCACCCTAAACCATCGGAGTTCGATCCAACCTCACCAACACAACTGTCTCAGCCTTCTCCACCATCGCCAAAAGTGCAGCTCTACAAAACACAATCATCGATCTCGAAAACCCACAACAGCCGCCAAACTTCGCGCTCTGATTTCGACGATTTCCCAAGCTCTCGGCACGATCCGACTAATTGGATATATATAGAGCTTACCGAGATCTTCAACGTTCCTTTTGGAGTCATTCGATTTCGATGAGCGGATTGGAAGAAATTTAGAGGAGAAGAGAAGATGATTTCAGCCATTAATTTGTATTAAGAGGAACAACGAAGGCTTTAGCTAGGGTTAGGTTATGCAAAATGAAAGATAACGTGTCCTTGTATATAAATTCCTGAACTGATTCACTCATGAATTTTCCTAACTCCAAACGATGCGTGCGTCCTGGCATTTTATATGTTATACCTCTATTCCGAGCACAATGGAACATGTTTCAGGAGCCAATTCTATCATATTCAAAAGATAGCTTTTCAAAATCAAATTATATTAATTAAATTCTTTAATTAATTTCTATGCATTTCAAGCTGGCACGGCCAAACGATAAGCCCATTCGTTATGAAATTTAAAATTCTATAATAATCACTATTATGGATCCGATGAAGCTGGCTTCGTCGAAATCCAATACAGTGCCCAAAAGGCTATTTTTACACGTTAATTAAAACAAGTAATTTCCAAAATAATCGCTTTTAAATTCAATTTTAAATCTTATTGAAATTGTTATTTAAAAGTTTTATTCAAATTCATATTAAATAAATTACATAAATAAATCATATAATTTTTATTTCTAACCATTTTTGTTCAATAATTATATTAAATTTAATAATTTAAAATAGTTAAAAATATGAGTCGTTACATTCCAGAGTAATTAGTTGTTAAAGTAGGGTTCTTGGGCATACCAATGTTTTGTAAATTGTAGATTCCATTTTAGCTCGATGTATACGTCGAGTTTGTGTTTCCCTTTTGCAACTTTTAGTCAAGCTATTGCCTTGGAGATAATGGATAATAATCGTTGGGCCTGATATCCCATTTACATGGTCTTCTCTTTGACTTATTCTTCGTAGGTTGAACCCCCCTAGATGAATCTGTTCGTAAGGTAATCATATAGCAAAGTGGTAAGAGAATGGACATAACAAAAAATAAGGTCTAAAGAGGTGACATGCTAGTGGCATAAGATACATGATTGGACATTAGTGTTGTAGTACTGGAATAAAGATAAGGAAAATTATGTCTTACCAGAATGGGATTAATAAGCATGACCGAGAATAGGAATGGCATACGCAAGTAAGGTACGTAGCCTGCATTTGTATGATTTCTTCATGCATTAGAATTATGATTTATTATCAAAATGTGAATTATAGATAAAAGGAAGTTACTAAGAAGTCATTACCATTCATCTACCTGGTCATATGTATCCAGAATGGAAATAGAGTAGCTATTGCCCGTGCCATTATATATGAGATCCAAATAGATTGTTTCCAGCCCAAGAAATTCTTTTTTATATTCTCATCTATAATAAAAAATGGTGCACTATATCACTTAAACTGAATCCCTTTGGTAATTCCCTATTCGCATTCTTCATAATATACTCTTTCTAAAGCATGTATAGTCTTGATTCTGTCTTTTGTTTGATTAAATCTAATTTGCACTCATGGATATGTTCTGAAAGAGTATTGTATACAAAAGGCCATAAAAGCACTAAAAATGGCTGCCAGAAGAATGCTTTCATAAAAATTATATTGTGATGATCAGAAAGAAATATGTCCTTTTTTAATTTTGCATTCATGACATCCCTTTGTTTCTCGCTTTGAAAGGCTCCTCGGTGGAGGAGCACCATAGGGGAATTTCATTATTTTTTTAAAACTAAATAGATTAGTTCTAGTATTATATTAGACTCCATAGGCCTACTATGTTCAAAAATTGGAAAAAATTTGAAACCTACCTATTTTACCCATTGAAGATCTACCCGGTTCCAACACACATTGCTAAAGATTGTCAAGTCAACCTTCAAGCAAAGAAGTGCTTTGACTATGATCAACCAGGTTGTTTCATAAGGGATTTTCGATTTCTTTCGATAGGTGGAAAAGTGGTTAAAGCTTGTGTTATCTAGGCAGGTCCAATTCGAGCGCTCTGCTTAAGCTTGACAAAGGGAAGAACATCATCTTGGAAGGTGTTATTTCTATTTATGACTTTCCAATGTGTTTTATTTGATACCGGAAATTCATTTCTATTTATTACTAGTCATGTTTTTGATAACGCCTAGTGCCTCATGTTATTGATGATTCTCTTATTGTGTCAATTCTCATGGGGGATTGGCTTATCTTTCTATAACACGTAGAGATATTAAATTGTCTCGAGTTAGCTCCAGGTTTTCTTTTAATGGTTATGTAATAGGTTTTTTGGGTTATGGACTTATTGTAGGGGCGCGTTGAATAATGAAGCACAGATTATTATTGCTTCTGATGGTTGCATAGTTCGTATAAAGGTTCGTGAAGGTAACGGGCTTAACATTTATTATGAGCCTAAGATTTCCATGATGTTGTGCTATTATACTCTTTTGATCTCTCACATGGTGTATTTAAGTAAGCTCCAATTGTATGAGATTTTGTGGATGTATTTGAAGAGGTTTCACTTCATTTGAGGAAAATGAATTTTGTATTAATTGAAGAGAAATTAAAAGTTGGTTGCCTTACCTATTCATCGTATGGGTCCAAGAGAGAGAAGTGATCAAAAAATCAAATTTCTGAGCTTTCTATGAAGGGTCTCATTCAATGAAGTACATTGGAGTGGCAAGCACCTACTATGTTCGCCACTAAAGTGGATGGATCCTTGAGATCATGTGACGATTGTGGGGAACTGAATAAGTTGACAAAGAAGAATACATATATTCTACCTCGCATTGATTATTTGTTTGACTAACTCGAAGGAACAAATTTGTTTCTCTCAACTCAATCTTGCTATGTGTTTTCATTAACAAAGGCTGACTAGAGATAATATTTTGAAATCACATTTAGAACTCCCAATATGTCTTATGAATATATGGTTATGCCATTCGATCTTTCAAATGCATTAACATATTTTATTGATCTTATAAGTCATGTCTTTCGATGGTATTCGTAGATGTTAAATTGATCTTTTATAAATTGAAAACGAGCACAAGTTATGCTTGAAAGAATATTGAAATTTTGAGGCAAAAATGCTTGAAGCTGAAATTTTATGAATATCACTTTTGGGAAAGATAATTTGCTTCTTATCTTATCATATCATAGCATGGAATTTTCGTAGATCCAAGTAAGGTTGCTGTTGTACAAGGTTAGTAGATAATGAGTAATGTAATTGAAATTCATAGTTTTCTTAGGTTGCCGGGATATTATCAGAAGTTTTTTAAGGACTTCACAAAGGTCCCTACACCTTTAACACCACTAACTAAGAAGAACCAAGTTTTCCTATGGGATGTACATTATAAAGGATCTTTTATTTAGATGAAGCTTTTGTTGACTAATGCTCTGGTTCTTGTAGTACCGAAAGGAGCTAAACCATTTACATGATTTACTGATGCTTATGGTATAGCCACTGTGTTTGCTTTGAAGACATGAAGGCATTATTTATTGTACGAGAGGTATGTGCTATTCATCGTCTGTGGATCTTTAAAGCATCCATTTTACCGAAAAGATCCTAATTTTAGGCAATAAAAATGGATGAAATTCCTAGTGTCATATTACTTTGGTACTTCCTATCCCCAGAAAAGGAAAATGTTATACTGGATGCATTGAGGGGGAGGCATGTAATGTAGATTCTATGTTTGTCGAGTGGAAGGGTTAGAGCATATTGCAAATTTTGATTTTCGACCTACTTATAATGTGTTGCCCGTTTTAGTGGCTACAACAAAGGTTAGATCTACACTGATTGACAAGATTAGATCTAGCCAACGGTTTCATGCTAGCTAAATAGAGATCTTCAACAAGATTAGGAAGGGAAAAAAGTTTAATGGTATTTATCGGTAGGTTATTGATGTGAATGGCTGACTTCGTAGGCGAGAGATTGTGTGTTACCAAAATGGATTGACATATTACTTCGAGAGTGCAATTGCTCAAGGATGTATGTTCATCTTGGTGAACACAAGACGTAAAATGATATAAAATACAATTACTATTAAATGTGTATCAAAAGACATGCTTTAGAGTTCATAGAGAAGTGTAAGACCGGCCACTAATTCAAACCAAACAAAAGAAGCCTGGTGGTTTGTTATTTTTGGAGGTTCCGCACTGGAAGTGGGAACATAGCTCCATGGACTTTATAGATGGTTTTCATTAGTCAGGGAGGAAATGAGATCATTAACGTTATTGTGGAGCTCTTGATGTAAAACACTTTTTCATCCTAATAAAAGTTTCTAGGATCGATCCATCTAGTATTGTGAGTAATCAAGACTTTGGAAGTGGATGTTGAACTAGAGTTTTCTATACCTAGAGGACCATTTGTGTTATTGATAGTAGAGTTAAGAGACTTCAAAACAAGATGTTAAGCTTATTTGGATCCAATAGGGTGACGATTCTAAAAATAATACATGGGAACTGGAAGAGAGATGCATGCTTCAAGTCTGGAATTTTTTATGGGTATGATTCCACCTACTTTATGTGAACTTTGTTTTAATATATTTTAATATAATTGCATGCTTGTGTAAAAGTAGCTTTATGTTGCTATAATTTTATTTGTTGATTTGATATTATGGTGCTAATTTTTAGTGACATTATGTAGGTTTGGATAGACTCGATACTTTTTTTTGATCATGATGATTTTGGGGGTGAAATCCTTTAAAGGAGGGATAATGTACTAGCCTGTATTTTAACACTTAGCAATAGAGGTAATTGATTATTTCAATTGAATTAAACAAAGTAGTGGGTTAAAAATAGAACTTTTAAAGTTGAAAGAATTAAGAATTGAGACCTATTCCATTATGTTCGTAGTCGTTTACATATGAAAAACATATGAAGCTCGTTCAAATCGGATAAAATTGATGAAATGAGAAGAAAAGAGAAGCTGGGGGTAAAATAATAATTTTCAAAGAATAGCCTACAATTCTAAAATAGAGCCTTAGTTCTTCATTAATTCATTTCCTCTTTTTCTTTATCTTCTTAAAGAAAGAAATCTAGATTTATAGAATATAAATCTGATAGAGTTAAGGTGCGCCGTAGGCACAATTATGTAATTTGATTATATAACTTCCTAACTCTTATAGAGAATCTTGTTCAAAATAAAGAAGGCTCCTTATTTTATTTTATTTTATTTGTGCTGTTCTAACTGAACTAAATATATTAAACATATATATAGTAGAAAATCCTTAGAAGAAGTATATTATCAATTGCACTTGTAAACATGTTCGTAATCATGAGTATTGAATCGATATCTAAATACTTACTACATAGATGTTCCTCGTCAAGATGTATCAAGAAAATGATATTGAAATGGTCTATTGAGAGTCTTGAGACTAGTGTACATAACGCCCTCCATACTAATTCGTGACCGTGGGGGGCACAAAGGGTTACGTGCTCATGGTCGTATGGAATAATCACATAACAACTCAATGAGAGTTTTCTATCGGTTAATATAACTAAATCAAAATAATACATCTTATGGTAATGATGTGCATATTCTTTAAACTTGTACTATTGATCTTATTTAGCTAGCCTTTAGCTCTATTATGTTTAAACACATAGTGACCAGGGTACGACCGTAGTTGGATATGCATTGAACTACTTAGAGTGAAACATTATCCATGAGGGGGTTCATCTCCTTTATTATGGAAGGTTAGTATCATTGTAATTGTTAGTCAACTTAAATTTAAAATATTTGGCTAGATAAAGTGGTTAATCGATAAATGATATCAGATTGAAACAAGGAATTTAAAGTGGTCCATATGATTAAATGCTGATATATTATAGTTTTTGACCTTGGGCCAATATCTATATATCTATGTGATACAATGATGATGAAAAGAATACATATCCAAAATTTTGTTACTAAAGATAGAAATTGGATTTTGCTTAAATGATCTAAAAGCGATTGAAATTATGTAACGCCCAACAGTTTTCATGACCAAATATTTAAATATTTAATCGTTAATTAACGGAATGCCCATTATACTCGATTTTTAAGAGACAGATGAATTGGGTCTCGAGACACTCGTAGTTGAGACCACTTTTCCGACCCAAGAAAAATGAGTATAAATTTAGTTATGTTTAGAGTCAAGGACTTTTTGGACTGAATAGTGTTTTGTTAGGTGAAATGGATTTTGGGCTAAAGAACAGTATTTTGGAGTGAATAGTGAAATAGCTAACTCCTTCCATCTTCATTTTCATTTTTCATTCAATGTTACGTTTTTCTCTAAATCCATAATCACTTCTCGATCTCCCCTTAATCCCTCCTTAAACCTGATGCCCTAAACCCCTAAATAAAATTCCTAAATTTAAATTAAAGTCACCATAATTCATCTCTTATCATTCTCTAGGAAACCCATCAAGGAACTAGAGGGATTTTGTGTTTGGACTAAAATCTCAACCTTAAAGAGAGCTTATAATGGGTTTTCGATGATTAGAACTAGATTTAGGGAGAAGCATGGTGAGTGAGATGATTCGTCATATATATTTACTTGTTCAGCTTCTTTATTTCATTTATTGTTGACTATTAAATTATGTGAAAGGATTTGGAGCTTGTTTGGGTTTAATTAGGCTTGTATTCATGTTATGAACATGATTATATCATCTTATTATTTGTTTAAGACATTGGTTAATGTTTTTGAAATAGTTAGCCAGCTTAGAAATGGATTTTGGAATATTTGAGTGATTATAAGCGATGTGGTAATAGATTAGAGACAAATTAGATGACATAATTAAGAGCATGTCCGTTTGGTTGTAATAATAAAACTAATTTAAATGTTCTAGAAAAGTTAGTTTGTTAATTAAGTGATTAATGAAGCTTAATTAGTATTTATGAATATATTAAAAGTAAGGAAATGATTTTTATAAGTGAGTGGTTTATTTATAAATATTATTTCTATAAAGAAATAATTTAATAAATAAAGGTGATATGGTTTTATAAAATAAGTGGTTTTATAAAATAGTATAAAGTGATATTTTGTTAAATAAGTGGTTTAATAAAATAGTACAAAAGTGATATTTTATAAAACAAGTGTAAGATTTTATAAAATAATATAAAGGAGATATTTTATAAGATTGTAATAAGGTTTTGTAAAATATTTATGAAAGGAATAGTTAATTAAAAATAAAGAGATTTAGTATTTCAAAGGCTAAAATTGATTTATAAGCTAGTATTGTATTTTATAAAATGATAACGGATTTTATAACATAATATAAAAAGATTTTTTAACTTTATTGAAAAGATATAGTAATTACATGTAAGTTTGACTTAAGCAATAATTGAATTACTTACTCAAATATAAATGTACATATATGTGCACGAGCGAGTATATTATACGTATATTTAAAGTAGTATAATAATCAAGGTATTTCATGTATTTCAACTAGAATTGTTGAATGTATTTATGCGTATATTCTTATATATATGTGTATGTGAGCCATATTTGTATACAAACACGTGGCGAGCGTCTTATGTAACCATAGTGAGACAATCGTGTGCGCTAAGTTGCATGAGAAGATACAAGGCAATCGCTCTGGTGAAGTCCAAAATGTGATTTATGTAATTGAAAGTGAGGCCTTGTGTTCGTTTGTATATAAATATGCGCAAATGGATGTACATGTAGGCATCACACAAGGTAGGAGGTTGGTTATGTTGTTTTGGCATGTTAGAGGAGGTAGGGTTGCTAAATTCACCTATTGTACTCTACACGTACAAAGAGTGGATTTTTTTTGAAATCGACTTTCGAACACATAAATAAGCACTTTAAAAACATCAACCAATGAACTTCGAAGGAGGTGCGATGGGACAGAGGTCGACTTCAGAAGTTAGGAAGCTCATCGGATGAAGCAATAGAGAACACAGATCTCAGATTCAACGTTTGGTATGGCTCGAAGGCTACCTGCCAGGGCTTTACTGCCCTGTACAGGCTACCACCAATTGAAAAATGGTAGAGCACCAGTGGACAAGTGGTGCATTGACCTAGGTAGCAAAGCCCAGGACAAGTGTCATTTAAGCCAGGGTTCTCCCCTATTTATGGTGAGTGTTCGTATGGAGCTTTGGCGCAACTTCGGGGAAGGCTATGAGCTACTCGGGGAGGCAAGATATGCAAAGCAAGGCTCGAGATATGAATGCAAATTCTAGGTGATTCCTATGGGATCAGCAACAATCGGGCATAAGATCGGTATGGTGATTAGTCACACGATCACATCCGACGAGCGTGTACCCTCAAGCGGAGCGATCTGCATCTACTGGTTTCGATCAATGGTATATATGTTTGATGAATGGTATTGTCTTATATTTGTGACTTTACATTGTATTGGCCTTATATTATCAGTTGTACATATATTTGTCCTTAAAGTAGATGTCATCCATTTAGATAGATAATGAAAAAATATCGATCTTTGTTTGTGATATGCGTACTTAATTGCATGAGGTTATGTTTGATGTATTTCTCTATGGTTTTGGTGTTCCTTTATGGTTCTGATGGCATATTATACAGGATATGCCCATCGTTCTCATTTATAGAGATGTTGCACGAGTTTATTAAGAAATCAAGGACGGCCGCTAGAGACAATACGATGATTATCCATGAGTGAATCATATATCACTTATGCTCACAGAGGGGTATAGTGGGACTTACATAGGTTTCAAGTAAATAGAGTAGATCATATATCACTTATGCTCATTAAGGGGTACAGTGAGATCCACACAGGTTTCAAGAAAATAGAGTAGATCATATATCATTTATGCTCACTTAGGGATACGATTAAATATACACGAGACCCATCATCGAGGATGTGGCTCAGAGTCTATGGCACACTGAGGAACCGACTCTATTTATTTTGGACCCTCAATGGAATCGTTGAATTGTGATGGATGTCTAATGTAGACTCAATTTTCAAATATAGTAGGTCATATATCACCCATGCTCATTAACGAGTACAGTGAGACCTACACGAATTTGACCACACTGGATGCAACTCGGAGTTTATTGTACATTGAGATACTGACTTTATTTATCTTGGGCATGAGTCTACCACGAACTCCATTCGTCAGTAATGATGATTATCAATTTATATTCTTTGTTTATCGATTATTGTTATACTGTGTGTTATATTGGTGTTTTATAATATTGTTGTGCATTCTAAAATATGCTTATATCGTGATATATGCATTTGCTCTGCAACTGTATATTGGGTTATCTTATCATGGTACATTGTTACATTTCTGTCGCACTATATTAATTGTATTGATTTGTTGATTACAGAAGAAGAGCAGGTTATGGTATGATTCCCAACTTTTGCGATGAGTTTACTTAAGTTTTTTATGAACAATCCGAATTACCATTTAGCCAAGTTTGTGGAGAGGACCAGCTGTTCCTTAGTCATTCCTGTTTATTTTTACATCGTTTTAATATATAGTATTTTGAGATAGTTTCTCTCTCACACCAAGCTTTATATGTGACCTATGTTTTTTTGTTTGTTTATATCATGATAACTCTCGGGTACTCGATTGAGTGTTTAGGAGTCAGGTGCTTTTTGGGGGTATACTTTAAGGACAGTTGGAGCATTCTGTGGAGGCGTTGACGATACTTCGTATATATACTTGATGTTGTAGTAGTACATGACATATATGAATTTATATATAAGACTTGATATATAAGATATTATATTCAGGACTCCGTCTATGTGGAGTTTGATGTATTCTGACTTTTTGTCTTGATATGCATTGAAAATCTAATTCTGTTAGTGCAGTCTCTTATTTATAATATTATTACTATGTTTGTTCATGTACATTCAGTAAATTATGTATTGTCATTTCGCTTTAGGATTTCAGCGATATGGGCTTAATATAATGTTTGTTTTAGTTTTGTTTCCTGGAAATTTGTCTTTTGTAGTATTCGAAAGTCAGATGTTGTCATCCGATGCTAATTTCAGGGTATTATGAAGGATAGGTTGTTGTATTTGTATCAGATCCTAGGCTCAAAACTCGTATCTAGAAGACCACTTTGAGTTAATCAATCTGGAAAATGGAGATATGTTGAGAGAGCGTACTTATATTTTTATTCTGTATTATAGTGCATACACCACTTGTCTTTTGGACTTTTATTTATTTTGTCGCTAACTGCTAAGATATCTTCATCAAGTTATCACTACGTGCGAACGAAGTACATGAGCGACTGCAGATATCAGTATGAGATTCTTGATTAGTTCAGAGACTATTTACCTACCACAAGGGATGGTCCACTGCCCACTAACATTTGCAGCATATGCAATTGGCAGTAGAGGTGGTGTGGCCATTGAGACGCCAGTATTTGTAGTTTAGCTTCATTCCTTTCAAAGCTCTGTTTGTATTTCCTTAACCTTAGAGGGAAGTTATATTTGAGTCTTGAGACAAAGCCTTGGACATGTGCATATGAGAGGGCTTCTATTAATATTGGACTTGAGATTGTTGTCGTAAAGAACATTATTTCTCGGCGGTTGGAGAGGGAAGACTTTGGCAGGGTAGGATATAGTGTTAGAAGTGACTGATGAGTAGACCTGTGATTTTAATGAATTCAGCATCACTTTGTTCTTAGTTCACTTCTTAGATCAAGAAGGGCATGTAGCTCGAGCATTCCATCCATCTTATGCATAGTAGCTTGTCGACGAAGGAGTGTTTTGACTAATTCAATCTTCTTTTTGGGATTAGGATGGTCAGTACTCCATTGGTATGGGAAAAGAAGTTTTCCTTAGGTCTTAAAGCGTCAGTTGGGGATTCATTACTTAGTTTTATCTCCATTAGGGGTTGCTTTTGAAAGTCTCACTAGGATGGTTCTCCTCTATGAAAGCACCCGCATGGTACCGCTTGAGATAAGGAAAGTGGAAAGCAAACCGAAGCTCCAACCGAAGTGTTAAGACCAAGATATAAGGAAGATCGAGCTTATGCGAAGAAGAAAGCTGGCATATGTGTCACTCCAATGGCATGTAGGGGCATTTTGTTGGGAGATGTCATTCAGCTAAAGCGAAGTATAAGTGCTTCAACTGCGATTGGCTTGACCACTTGAAGAATGATTGTCCTACATTTTAGAGAGGTGGGTAAGTGATGATGACTTATTCCTTATGGGCATTACCGAGTCCTAGCTGGCCTACTGCTTAAGAAAAATGAAAGGAGCTTATGTAGTGAGTCATGCTATATTTTAGGAGAACTCATTTATGTTCCTTTCGATACTTGAGCGATATATTTATCTATTGCTAGATACTCGGTAGGCAGTCTCAACTTGGCACCTTTCATAGTAGGTAAGTTCTTCTATAAAGATAAACCTTGTATGAGTAACCTTAGTTGTAAAGCTGAGATGAAACAACCGGGAGTATTACCATTCGAACTTGATGCATGAGCTTTCAAGTTAAGTGGAGTTGGTCATTGAAGTGGGTCTTAGATTTGTGTCCAATTAGGGTTTAATGGATGCATAGTAATGAGTAAAGACCGAGCAGATGACTTATAGGTGCTAGCCTAAAGTCATTTATGTTAGAATTATTTATCTTTGTCTTGGTAAAACTTAGGTTATGGGAGTAATCCCATGTGTCAAAAGGGATATTTTTTAAAGGTTGTTCCATTCACGTGCCAGTTCTTAGCCCTTAGTTTGAGCATAGAGTTTCTAGGTGATCTGTACCAATTAGGAAAGGGTTTTTCACTTGATTCTTATAGGCATGCACTTGAGTCGGATTCTTAAGGTGACTAGAAGATTTCCAAAGCACGACCTTGGTCGTGTGAGGAAATTTTTGTAATTAGGTCAAGGAACTGTATCAAAGTTTGCTTGAGAAGAATCGGGTGGCCAACCATACTTTAATAAATCGTATGAGCAAACAATGTGTTGGAACTAGCATTGTGTCATTTTGGGTGATCTTTAATTATTGTAAATTTATTGTTGTATATTAAAGTTCCTTAGGATATTTCGAGGAAGGATTTCTCTGCTGGTTTTGTGGCCATTTGAATAATCTTCTAAGTGACAAGAAGGTACTTTCATAGGTGAGCATCATAGTGCACTTAGTATATTATCCTTATTGACATTGCGTCTTTGAGGTGCGATAGAACTCGAGCAAACCTAAGCATCAATGATCGTCATTTAATGATGATTTAATTAGTACAGTTTTCTCTTTTGAAGAATGAGTTCTATTCAAAAAAAAGGAAAGTTGAGGCTTAGATTGCTATGTTTGTTCGAGAGTTCTCGAGACTCGATGATCCTACATATCGTGTAAGTTTTCCTTTTTGCAGCGGGAGGTGTAATAGTCCTTCGTGTATTATATTCACAAAAGGGGTTGCACCACTAAGAATTTTGTTTATCTTAAATGTTGAATGGGTTATTGGAGTTTATGGTTTGACATGCGCGTTTGAATATTTATTGGTTATTATGCATGTTGGTATAAACTTCTTTTGTGTGCTAATAATTTTTGCTTATATTGATTGTTGTTATTTCTTATTGTGCTTGATTGATCAATTATTGATGTTTTTTATTATACATTGATTGGTTGTTTGTATGTTAATTGTATGCTGGTTGTTTATTGTTGACGGTTCTTGTTACTTACAATTGTTTAACGTTGCTCATGTTTACTTGCTACCATTTGATGTTGTTTGTTGTTGTTTGTTTTTATTATGATTTGTGTTGTTGTTTCTTATTCGAATGTTTGATAATTTGTATGCAAGTTATAGTTGCTTGTTGCTTATTATTGCTTTTTGATTGCTCGTTGTTTATTGTGGTTGATTGTTATGGGTAGATTCATGCCTGTTTTGTGAATTTGGTTAGTTATATTATAGTTATAATTTCATAATTAGTATATTAGGAGAGTGATAACAATAGCTATCTGAAATAGATCGAATATCATCTATGCCCACTATAGGGTCGATGAGGGACCTATATGAGTATGTTGAAGTGATGTGGCTCAAAGTCTATAGTGTGTTTAGACACTGACTTATTTAAGCTTACATTCCAATAGATTGTCATATATGACTACAGTATTATTGGTTACTACACTGAAAGTTATACATGTTCAAGTTATGTGTTATTTCTTTGTTGGTGCATAATCTTCTTTGTACGGTACAATTAGATACTTGAGAACTTAAGTACAGGTATTTAAATGCTTATTTCCTTTAGTTGACATTTAAATGGTGAGAAACTTTCTTAAAAAGAGATATGTATTTTTGGAAAATGTGGGATAATGTAGGTTATCACATATTTCCTATTTGTGTGATGTAACATCCCGTCTTTTTGTATGGTTTAAATCAACGATAAACCACACACGTCAGACTCAAACCATACAGAAGGGCTGAATGTTGTTGGGGTGAATAAGAAAAAGCAGGGAAAGAAAAAAACAAAACAGAATCTTGCAGTGGAATGACAAAATAAAATAATCAAATAAACAGTTCATGAAGCTGTTTTATAAAACATTTGATTTTACTTATATAATACATACCAGAGTTACACATACCAGAGAATAATAAATGATGCAGCGGAATAGTATGAATGTAGTGGAATAATATAATAAAAAATAGTAATATAATCTTCGTCTTCGTCCTCCAGAAATAAAGTCTTTGAATCCTGAAATGCTCAGACTGACCCGAGCGAATTGAAAAGGCAAAACACTCGAGTCAGAACTAAAAGATCTTATGTAAGTTAAATCAACGGTAAATAGTACGAGTGGAACGGCGTCAGAGATGTTTACGGGATTTGACATCTCCTATCCAGTGCCTAACGTGAGTGCAGTAACATAAGAGATGCTCGGGATTCACATCTCCTAAGGATCCGTTAAACTATTTACTATGTAGTCATATTTTGCTATTATAATAATGTATAGCAAAATAAACTTACTTTTAAATGGCATTAAGGCTTTACATTTTCCACCTTAACACGTAATAGTCCTAGTAGTCCATCCAGTATCATGGTCCTTCCTGATCGGGAAGCCACCAGAGGGTACCACACGGCTACGGGAGAATACCAAACTCGTACAAGGCGCGATAGGGTAAGTGACACGGCACACAAGGCAATGCCAGGGTAGATATACCGATTACACACACGGGCTGGTGGTAACACGTAGCAGCTACTACCGCCCACCTTGAGCTACACCCCCAAAAACAAAAATCAAAAGTAGCCACCAAATAAATCTTAAAGTCGGAATATAATATCAAAGGATTATGTCCGATAAGAGGGGCTACCTCCATGGCCCAAGATCGCTCCTGTTTTAGCCACCATACTTTGAAACATAACTTCCCCCACTTAAATGGTTTAAAAATTTAAAATACTTTATATAATTCAATGGCTTCTTCAATTTCACAAATCAATTCCAAAACAACTCGAATGTATACATTTTATGTTTAACCAAATCCCAAATCATAAATCTCAATTCGATTCAGTTTCCAAGTAAACTATTCCAAATTTTATCGATTTCAAAACAGCTTTGATCCACAATATGAGCCATTTCAAATTCAACATATTTCAAACTTTAAGTATTCAACAATCTCAAAACTAAGATTGGTAATGACGATTCAACAATTCAATCTTCTATTATTTAGTTTCGAATTATTTTACTTAATAAATCCATTCTCATTTAAATAAAACTCAAATTTCAAATAACAAAATATTTCCTTCAATTTATTTATACTTGAAATATTCATTTAATATTTAAACCAAAATCAAGTTATAAAAACCATACCTTCTAAAATTTCAGATTTAATAAATTTCACATCAAGCCTATTTGAGTTTTATTCTTAAATTAATTCAATTTTAAATAAATCTCAAATTTATCTTCCAATTTTAGTTCTATTTAAATCATTACAAACTCTATATTAAGATATAGTTTAAATACTTAACCATATTATCTTCGATGAAAATCAAACTTATTATTAAGCTTATTCTACATTAAACAAATTATATATAGCTTAAAAATTAAGGATAAACTAACATTTATATAATATCAAAAATTAGTATTTATCTAAAACCATATATTTCTTTACAAAACCATAGAAATCATTTTAAAATATTTTTATATATAGACCACGGTCCGTATTTAATTTTCTATCATATAGTCAAGTGATACGGATATTTATCGTTTCAATCCATAATTTAAAATATAAATAAGGTTATATATCATTTCAAACCGCTATCCTGAATGAAATAAAAATCCATAACAACTTGCAGTTTATAACAATATAAAATACAGCATCCATTCATCCAATATCAATCGTCAAACATTTATCATAATCATCATCCAATTCAATCAATAACATCCATATAGAAAGATAATAAATAACATGTATTTACTAGCTGTTTATATTCAATAATAAATTAAATAACTAATTTATCCAAATAAATTCAAATAAACCGAGATGATGATTCAAAATATGCCAAACAGTCATAAATAAATTTCTAATCACATCATAAATCAATTTAACAAACATAAGAAATTTTAGAAGTTGTGAGTGGGTTAAAACACTCACCTTTGAATTCAAATTGAATTTAAATCCAATTTAAACCCCAAATTTGAACAGTCTCAGAATTCCTCTAAACTAGCGTCAAAATGTCCGGAATTTTATTACGATCTCAATGTAAGAAATCGCATGTGAATCAGACCTCGTAGGTGAAAATTACGCAAGTTAGAACGATTGAAAGTTAAATTTAAATAATATAAAAACAAAAGAAACTACCCTCCTAGCCGCCACGTCAGTTGTGCCCTCTCGCCTCTCTACGTACACACGACCGGTCCTGTAACTCTAGCCGCTAACCAAAACTCGAAATGCACGACCCCTTTCCACTATCTTGTCGATCGGAGCTCACCGCCGTCGTTGCCATGCTCGGCCGCCTCTCTAGGTCCAATGCGCGGCCGCACGCTACACCCTTGCGCCAACGTCTCCGTCCATCTTCAAGTGCCAAAATTGGCTAATCTAGCCACCTTAAAATGATCGACTACATCCTCGAAGCCTGCTCGACGTCCTCTACAGTGCAGCACAACCCGATCGTCGTTTCGACGAAAATCCACCGCACGATGAAACCCCTATCAATGGACGATCGGAATTTGTTCTTCAATTTCTGGACAAACCGAGGTTCAAATTGAAAAACAAAATACAAATCTAAGATGCACTCCTTGAGAACTTCAGATGATATATAATTTGATAATTATTGAGAAGCTTGAATTTTTGTTGTTGGATTTTGAATTGGAATTGAATTGTAGAATATAGGGTTTTCAGCCATTGAGAAAGAGGAGCAACAGAAGTTTTGGTACGTAGAGAAATGAGAAATAGACAGGGTGTTAGGGTTTATAACCGGATATATATAGGGAGGGCTGAGAAATAGAGGAATGGATACGATTAGTTTGGACCGTTGAACGATAAATGGCCCGAAAAGCCCGTCTGACTCCATAACGAAATTGGGTCAACCCATATATCAAAATAGATGTTTTAAAATATTTTATAATCGATGAAACAGGTTTCAAGTCCAAATTCCATCGTATGAAGAAGTTATGCTAAAATATTTCAAATTGATTTTAATTGATTTTAATTTCACTGATTTCTAGGCGTTTCGAGCTTGTACGATCAAAAGACAAGTCCGATCGTTACAAAACTTGAAATCATATAATAATTCACCGTTATGGATCCGATGAAACTGGTTTCATCGAAATCCGAGTCAGTGGCCTAAATGGCTATTTTCCAGTTAATTAAATAATTTAATATCAAATTAATTAATCACTTCTTCAATTCAAATTTAATTATTTACCATTCCTATCATTCCGGATTACAATTAAACTTATAATTCATTAACCAAAATTTCTATGTCAATCAAATAAGGATTTATTGCAAAATTTATAGTGTTTACCTTCAATTTAAGTGAATTCAAATAAATTATATTTTTAATTTCAAACAAATTAATTCAATTTGTTTTAAATCTCTTTATTCAATCTATCATCACCTTATGGATAAATTTGACATTAGTATATACCAATTACCCTAATATTTTTACTGTCATCAACTAAATTCATATTAGTGTAGTTTTTAATTACGTTTAATTGCCATGGATTTACGTCTAATTCAGTAAATTAAATAAATGGGTAAACAATTACCAATTATCACTATTCGCCTAATTTAATCCCATTCATACTATATTATCAACCAACCATTAATATAATTACTTATCTGGCATCGATTCTATCAAATTACAATTTATCCCGTATTATTTCATCAATTAATGTAACTTTGAATTTATTTCCCAATTTACTAAATACAATCAATTATATCCTTACAATTGTTTCAATTAATTGGGATTGTACTAAATTAGTTATTTATCAACTTGCATTAAAATTATTACCTTAATTTAAATTCAATTACTATTAATCAATATATTATTTCATTGGTTAATTCAATACTTACTTTTATTTACTTATTTTCAATTTTATAACCAAGTGCAACACTTTACACTATTTCATTATTGGGATTTCACTACATTTGTCAAAAATAAATTTTAATTACCATTGTACATCTCATTTTTAACATTCGCTTCGTTATAAATTATAAAGTTTTTATTTCCTTCTAAATTTAATTACAAAATCTTATTAAATTAACCAATTTAATTACCGAAATTTACGGGCCGTTACACTCTCTGTAACGACCCAGAATTTTTAGAAATTAAAATTTGAATATTTAATTAATTTTAAATATTAATAAGTGAATTTATAAGTCAAATAAATTTTTATTTGAATTTTTGGATTTAATTGAATAATTAAATCGATAAATTAATATGTGAAATTATAGAAATAATTGTAAATTGAGTTAAATATGATTAGAAATGATTTGTAAAATTTTATTTTATCATATGGAAGTTAGAATGATATTTTAGAACTTTTAAAATCGAATTAAAAGTTAATTTGTGAAAATTGAATATTTTAATATTTAAATCGACTAGTGAAAATAGTCAATTTTTGAACAGTCTCAGAATTGAACGAAACCAATTCCATTGGATCCGTAATAGTTAGTTATTACCGGATTTCAACTTTCGTGTCAATCGGAGCTATCGTTTGATCGTGGCAACTCGAAACGCATCGATTTATTTTTAATTTTAATTTGACGAGTAAAAATAGCCATTTTTCAAAAAGTCTCGGATTTCGACGAAACCAGTTTCATCGGATCCGTAATGTGATATTATTGTAAGGTTTCAAATTTCGTGTCAATTGGATTTACGGTTTGTCCGTTACAAATTAAAACGCCTAGAAATCGACTTAAATCGGTTTAATTCAAATTGAGCGTTTATAGCCATAACTCGCACAGATGTCCGAATTAGCTTTCGAAACCTGTTCCATTGTGTCCAGAACGCGGGATAAACCCTAGGTATGTCGGTTTCGGCGCCTAAATCGGAGTTCAGAATTTCCGGGATGAATAGTGTTTCGTCGGTTCCTTATAAATAGCACCCCTCTCTTCATAAATTAAAAATATATATATATATATATATATATATATATATATACAACTAAACCCTAGCCGCCAGTATTAATTGGATGGCTGAAATCATCTCATCTTCTTCCATTAATCTCTCTCAATCCGTAAGGAATTACGCGAAGTGCTCAACTACAAAGTCGAAGAGCTCGACGAGAGCTTCGATTCCATACGGTGATGATGGAGTTTGGAGCATCAGAGGAGGAGATAAATGGGGCCGTTTGCTTCAGGTCACGCACGCAACTCGAGGGGTCTAGAGCAGGCCGAGCTTCAGGTGGTTGGTGGTGGAGGTAGCTCTCGCGAAGGGCTTCGACATGGCAGTGGTTTGATGAGGTTTAGTTGAGTATTGATGGAGTAAATTGGAACCCTAGTTGGCTAAGGATGGGTTGTGTGTGTCGGCCTTTGTCTGTAGATAGAACGTGAGAGGGAAGAAAAGGAGGGACGGTCCAGATGAGCTGATGCAAGATCCAACGGCTTGTGTTAGCTGTAGGTTTAAATATTTTAGTTAATGTTGTAAATTTGTTAATATAAATACGTGTAAACTTCAAAAATTCATAACTTTTTCATACGAGGTCGAAAAAATGCAAACTCAGTTGCGTTGGAATCGTATGGACGAGCACTACGTGATGGAGTTGGTTTGGAATCGTTTGGAGTTAGTGAGAATTTTGGGTAAAATTAAACGTCCGTTTAATTTTATTCGAAATAAAAGCTGAAACGGAAATTAAAATCAAGGTGAGAACTTCTCACTCAATCGAATCAGTTTCGATTTTATTTTAAATAGTTAGATTTAAAATATTTGAATGCATGTATGAATGTTGATTGATATCTATTGATTGTTAAAATAGACATTATACGCCGTTAGTAAGCGGATGTTATTTATTAAAAACATATACCGCGAATATTTCATAAACAGTGAAATTGGTATTATATATGATAGCAATATATATATATTGGCATATGTATATATTGGAGTTGTTGATTTCCCGCATTTATTTGTTTAGCGGATGAGACCCTATTGCGCCGTTATTAAGCGGATAATATTTAATAAGAACATATACCGCGATAATTTCGTACTGGAGCGAAATTGGTATTGTGCTAATGTTTTTGGATGCAGGAAAACAGGTTGGAGGGATCCAACTGGATTCCTCCACAGTTTTTATTTGATTTTAGATATTTTGATATTTGATGGATTATCATATCGATATATGATGGATCGTGTAGTCGTGATTGACTATTTGGTGTGTAGCATCATTGGACCAAATTTGGAATTTTAAAAGTGATTTTTGAAAGTATACATTTATAAAATATTTTTGGAATTGATTCATTTTAAATAAATAAACGCTATAATTTTTAAAGTTATAAAAATTATGATTTTTGAGAAATATAGTTAAAAACTGATTTTTGAGAATATGATGCTATTGAGTTATAAAATAGTTTAATCGAGATATTTTAGGATTTATTGTGAAAAGTTTAAATATAGAATTTATGAAATTTAATTATTTTATAAATCAATAGAATGGTGAAATTATAAAGGAATTTAAAGACGTTTTAAAAGAATAATATAAATTGATTTATATTAAGAGATTTATAAATGGATATTTATAAATTGAAATATTGACATTATAAAACGAGTTTTTATAAGTGTTTGAATGAAGTGAAAATGAATTTCATAATTGAATGGAATTTATAGAATTTTAAACAGTGAAGTTATAAATGGAATTTTATAAACAGTAGGTTTATAAAATTTATAAAGTTATTGAAAGAATGAATTTTGGATAAATAAACATTCTTATAAGTTATAAGATTTATAATTATGAAGTTTAAAGGAACGATTTTTGGGAACGAATAAATTATAAGTATTTAACTTATAATATGAACCTTTAGTTTTATAATTGAGTTATAAATTGAATAGGTTAATAAAGGAATTTATAAAAGGAGTTGTTATAAAATAAATAGAAAAGGAATTTATAAACGTTGTTTTATAAATTCGCAAACGACTTATTTTAAGAAGTAAACTGTTGAAACTTATTTATGGAGTTATATTCACGTTTTTGAACTGTGAATAATCCTTTGAAATAAAATGAATAAAGGATGAAATTGGTTAACGTAGTATATTCACGTTTTTGAATAGTGAATAATATGTTAAAGGAAATGTTTAGAATGTGATATTTTAAATAGAATTAAAACGATCTAACGATGTTTTAAGATATGTTGAGATTCGAAACCATAGATTTCAACATTGATTGTTGAAATAGACGTTTTCGAGAAATAGAAGGAAATAGTGGACTATAACACTGTTGTTATAGTAAATGATTTCCGAAAGGAAATGTTTTGTATAGTATTGGGATTTATATATCTATTTTAATTTCGAATCCCTATACTAGTGATTTTGGGTTGTCGTAACGATGTTTTACGTAACATTCGTTTTGGCCCAAATAAATATGTTTAAGAGAATGATTTCCTGAAAGAATAAAATATATACTAAATTTCGATTTAGGTATATTGAATATTTTCTAAGTGTTGAAAATAAATAAAATTCGTGAATTACTTATTTAATAAGTATGGAAATGTTTTCCAATATAAAATGAATACTTTGAGAATTTACCTTTTTGAAGATAAATTGAAATGAATAATTGAAAACGTATATGCATGAATATTTTGGAATATAAATTCACTATTGAATTTATAAATGAAAGTGGGATTGGTTTAAAAATAAATGTTGATTTATTTTTAAAGTGTGAAATTATATATCTAGTGAAGATATTTTGGAAAATAAATAATTTGGAAAATTATTTGGAATCTGGTGATGTGTGCATATCCAGTGATAGTTCAATAGCCGACTATCAATATTTCCCTTTGAATGGGTAATTGATGTGATTTGTTTGAATGTGAATGCTACACTTATTTTCGAATAAGCGCTCACTATTCGGGTTAACCGGGAAAGGACCATGGGGTCGTATAACCCATTCCGAATATGTGATACGTCGTTGTGAATTGCATTGAAGATCGGTGTTGAAGACCCGGTATTTGCGAGAGCGATAGGATGACCTATCGATTGTCTCTGCACTGAGTTGCAACGGTATAGAGACTCCCTAAGTGATGGGAAATCCGATCAGGATTGTGAATATCCGGATTGCAAGGACTTCTTTGTAAGTGCCTTCGGTTTTGTTCGAGCCCGGAACAGACTTGTATGGTTTGTATGTCTGACATTACAAGTTGAGATATAAAGCCGATTTCTTTCAAATATATTTCTGTTGGTGGCGGAGAATTTATTCTTTTAGCTTAACACCCTTCTCTGAGACGTATGAGCTCAAAGGTTATATAGTTGAAGTTATCAGCGATATATTCCCAATTTGGTAATGTGATATGCTGAGTGATGCTGTAAATGATCATTGTGTTGATTATTGTGATAGGATCGTTTATTTGATCGTCTATCTTAGTGATCATTGTGTTGATCATTTGTTGACCCAAAGCATGGCTTTTGTATAAAGTATGTTTTTGTGGACGTGACTTCGTCGAACCTCACACCCCGGAAATGGTCAAAACAGGAAAGATGCAGCAAGGTTATGAGGGGTAGCACCCTTTAGGGTATGTACATTTCCTTCTGGATAGAGGTGGTATCATGGTATGGAGCCCATATATTTAACCTATGTGGTTACTACGAATTTATTACTTTGTGGTTGTTGGTTTTCGGGATCCCGTGAGAAAGGTCGTTTACGATCGGGGAATGGCGTGCTCGTGTCAGTAGTTACCCAGTTAGGGGTAACCCGGCCTTGTGTTGGCAGAGTTCCGGTTTGGTTCTCGGGGATGTCTTTCCAGAGGCATTCTCATGTGGCAATGGGAAGTTCCTTGGCCTGACCATTTGTTGGAAATCCAATTCCCAATACGAAACTTGTACGGTATTAATTGTAGAACCTGCCATTCACTTATGGTGGTCACCACTGTTTGGATGGTAGCTACAGTAGGCATAGTTCGAAATGTCTATGTTGGCTAAGATTTATATTCTACTTTCGAAATGAATTTTCCACTACATTATGCACTAGTAATAATATCAAATGTTATTTTAAATGCGTATCAAGCATCTTTGACTATCATAAGGAGAAATCTCCTCCGATTCTGCGTTTGCATGTGTGTGTGTGTGCGGGAGGCCTTATGGTAGTCTCATTTTTAAAAGCATTGCGAATTGAAATAAAAATATTCCTCTATTTTGATTTTTAAAGATAAATAAACTGTTTTGAGTTCTCACACCAGTCACATGACTGACTTGGAGTTTATTGTTTTCCTTCCTAAACTCTGGGTGCCCACCAATTTCCACACGGGCAGTCAAGAGTTAAGGTTTATCAGGATATTCTGGATATTCTGGAGTTGCTGGAGGCAAGCTGGATGGCATGACGTATTACTAGTTATATAGTATTTCTTTTTCCGCTGCACTGTTTGATGTTGTATATTGTTGTACACTCTAATGATATGATGTAATGAAATGTAATGTATAAAATGTAATAACTGATATAGTTCTTTGTTTAAAGATTATTCATTTATTATTATATGTTGTTCCGCTGCGAATTGTGAGATTCTGATGTTGTTCAGTTGTAGTTCTGTTGTTTTCTGTTCTGTTCTATCTTCTGTTTTCTCTTCCCTCTATTATCTATTTTCTCTCTTTTTCTCTTTCTTTCTCTTTTCTTAAATTCTTTTTAAAACCCTCAGTGTTCGGTTTTCCGTCGTTCGATTTCTCGACAGTCGATAAAGTGAGTGTCGATGTCGAATTTTCGGAAGACGAAGAATCGTGTCCTGACACTCTCCCTCACTCAAAAATTTTCGTCCCCGAAAAGTAAAAAGAAGGGAAAAGAAAGAATTAAGTAAACAATATATCTTATTCAAAATATTAACTTTATAAACAAATAAATTTACAAGACAAAATAATTTTAAAAAAGAATTCCAATTTATAACCATTAAATCTATTTATATTCAATTAATAAAATTTTTGAAAATATTTCATAAAATTTTCTAAGTCCAAAATTCACGAATTCTTTTCGTAGAGTCTCCTTTGTACGGGGAGGCTCGGGAGAAATTATAATATCAAATATAACGATACATACATATATCTTCCAAAATGATATATTCCAACACGAGAAAATAATATAACAACGCTATAGAACTGTAATCCGAGAACATGCCGATTTGTCGCGCAATTAATGCTTAATTATGAAACCAAAAGCAGTAGCAATTGCTTCCATAACCTGTATTTCACTTATATAATCCCAAAGAGTTAATAATAATTATATAAATGAAATTTTTAAAGTTGTTTCAACCATTATCAAACAAATCAATATACACAACAATCACTTGCGACCACCACATATAATCATCAATCTAAGATCAACACAAATCAATTATCCCTTCATATTAAAAAAACAAATAGTTGTTCGGGTTCAAAAACTTTAAATTGTACATAATGAAAAATAAACTACTAAGTGCACCATTTACTCAACAGTCTTAGATGAAACTAAATAGATTATTCATATGTCCAAACAATTTTAAAGTATCCTTGCCCAAACAACCATAAACCAAAACAAACAACAAATTTTGACCTTACTTAAGTTTATTCTTATAAATTTCTTTCACAACATTTACTTCTTACTAAATTTTATTCCAATTCATTCATATCATGTAAATTTTCTTTTTTATTGTATTACATTCATTTATCCACTACTTAATTTTATTTATTTACATTCATTTATTAATAATATTAATGTTCAATGAATTGCTCAGCATATCAATTAATTAACTTAAATTTATAATTTCTTACTTACCTTAATCCCTCTTTTTATTGCATTTTATTGTAGTACATTTCAATTACAACTGAAGTATATAACCATTATAACATTAATTCTTACTAATAAAAGCAATGTATTGAACACTTTCATAATCATAAATTTACTCGTACAATTTCCATTGCATTTTCTTATTAAACATTCAACTTTTAATAATTGGTAAGTTATATATTTGCTTTAAGAATGTGACTGGAAGTTATGTAAGTTTTTCTCGTTTCATTTAATTAATTTAATGTTCAATAATCATATCCTTTGCTTTTTATAGATTATAAATTTCAACTTTCTTGTTATTTCATTTATAACCTAGCATTTAATCTTCTTATTTTAATTAGAGGTTCCAATTATTAATTAGTTATATTTCATTTCACTACAACAATTGAAACTATTAATTAATGGAAACTTAAGAACTAAATACCGGGTTAAATTTCAAATCATTTTAAAATAATAGATAGATGTATACACTTACAATTTATATATCCAGTAATATTTAAAACAATTTGAAAATTATATTTGTTTATCACATAAATCTGTAGTAAAACTACTACAGTGGTCTTTCCACTAAGAAACTCGAAAATGAATGTCGATGATGCATGCACTCATCACCGAAATTATTTTTCAACGGCAGAGAGTAGAGTACATAACTTATTCGTTTTCAGAATTTCTTTAAAACATTTCTTTCTAATTATATTGAAATATTTATATCAGAAAGTACTTATAAACAATATTATTATATTCCAAAGTCCTTTGAAAGCAGTTTTCAAAAATCCCGGAACTTAAGTCTAAAATTCTAAATTTTCATTTATTTTATTTTCAAATCCTACCTTAAACAAATATTTATAAATTACACTACCTAACAACCAATATATTACAACTAAATATAACCTTTATAAAAATTTATTTTATATATAGAAAATTTAATAGGCAAATTTATTTCATTCACCTATATTCAATACAAATATTGTGTCGGTCTGTTCTATTAAGTGTTTAGAAATCCCTAATGATTTCATAGTGTCATATGCATCAACTAGAATTTATAAATACGAAACGGAACAAATTAACACAATATAAAAACCCTTTTATAACAATAACAAATACGCTCTCTCATATATATACTCTCAGTGACTCATCATCATAGGGTATTACTACCCTATTAAAAAAGAGTCAGACCCCACAAGCTAAGGTTTATCGCTAAACCAAAGCTCTGATTCCAAATGTAAAATCCTGCTTTTTTGTACGGTTTAAATCGACGATAAACCATACACGTTGGACTCAAACCATACAGAATGGCGGATTGTTATTAGGGTGAATAAGAAAAAGCAGGGAGAAAAAAAACAAAACATAATCTTGCAGCGGAACGACAAAATAAAATAATCAAATAAACAGTTCATGAAGCTGTTGTACAAAACATTTGATTTACTTATACAATATATATCAGAGTTACACATACCAAAGAATAATAAATGATTTAGCGAAACAGTATGAATGTAGTGGAATAATATAATAAAAAATAGTAATGCAATCTTCGTCTTCGTCCACCAGAAATAATGTCTTCGAATCGTGAAATGCTCAGACTGGCCCAAGCGAATTGGAAAGGCAAAACACTCGAGTCAGAACTAAAAGATCTTATGTAAGTTAAATCAACGGTAAATAGTATGAGCGGAACGGCGTCAGAGATGTTTACGGGATTCGACATCTCATATCCAGTGTCTAATGTGAGTGCAGTAACTTAAGAGATGCTTGGGATTCACATCTCCTAAGGATCCGTTAAACTATTTACTATGTAGTGATATTTTGCTATTATAATAATGTCTATAGTAAAATAAACTTACTTTTAAATAGCATTAAGGCTTTACATTTTCCACCTTAACATGTATTAGTCCCAGTAGTCCATCCAGTATCATGGTCCCTCTTGATCGGGAAGCCACCAAAGGATACCATACGGGCTAAGGGAGAAAACCAAACTCGTACAAGGTGCGATAAGGTAGGTGACATGGCACACAATGTAATGCCAGGGTAGATATACCAATTACGCACACGGGTTGGTGGTAACGCGTAGCAGCTACTACCGCCCACCTCGAACCACACCCCCAAATCAAAAATCAGAAGTGGCCACTAAATAATTCTCAAAGTCAGAATATACCATTGACGGAGTGTGTCCGATAAGAGGGGCTACCTCCTTAGCCCGAGATCGCCCCTGTTTTAGCCACCTTATGCCAACTCACGGGAGTCGGATCCTCGTATATACCTCAAAGAAATGCCGCCGCCATCCTACTTCATTCTGGAATCTACATCGCGTATACAGTTGTTAAAGTGGTTTTCGGAGTTGGCTGAGAGTATGAAAACTTCTGATCCCGATCTCCTTAACAACCAAACGTTATTATTACACCGCGGTCATTTCAAAATAATTATACTTCAAAACCAGAATATAATATCCGTCCAAAACCATATAAATACGATATCATTTCCGTTTCAAAAACCAATTCAATATGATATCATTTTTATTAAAACCCAAATCAGTATAATATCATTTTTATTTCAAACATATCCTTTTTCCAAAATCATAGCACTTTCAAAGTTATAACGCTTCGAAATCAAAACACTTGAAATATAACACTTACAAATCATAATACTTTGAAACATAACTTCCACCACTTAAATAGTTTAAAATTTTATAATGCTTTATATAATATAATGGCTTCTTCAATTTCACAAATCAATTCCAAAATAACTCGAATTTCTACATTTTATATTTAACCAAATCATAAATCTCAATTCGATTCAGTTACTAAATAAACTATTCCAAATTTTATCGATTTCAAAAACAGATTTGATCCACAAAATAAGCCATTTCAAATTCAACATATTTCAAACTTTAAGTATTCAACAATTTCAAAACTAAGATTGGTAATTACGATTCAACAATTCAATTTTCTATTATTTAGTTTCGAAATATTTTACTTAATAAATCCATTCTCATTTAAATAAAAATCAAATTTCAAATAACTAAATATTTCCTTCAATTTATTTATACTTGAAATATTCATTTAATTCACCTTAAACCAAAATCAAGTTATAAAAATCATACTTTCGAAAATTTCAGATTTAATAAATTTCATATCAAGCTTATTTGAGTTTTATTCTTAAATAAATTCAATTTCAAATAAATCTCAAATTTATCTTCCAACCTTAATTCTATTTAAATCATTATAAAATCTTTATTAAGATATAGTTTAAATATTTAACCATATTATCTTTAATGAAAACGAAACTTATTATTAAGCTTATTCTCTATTAAACAAATTATACATAGCTTAAAAATCAAGGATAAACTAGCATTTATATAATATCAAAAATCAATATTTATCTAAAACCGTATATTTCTTTACAAAACCATATAAATCATTTCAAAATATTTATATATATATAAACCACGGTGTCTGTATTTAATTTTCTATCCCATGGTCAAGTGATACGGATATTTATCATTTCAATACGTAATTTAAAATATAAATATGATTATATATCATTCAAACCGCAATCCCGAATGAAATAAAAATCCATAACAACTTGCAGTTTATAACAATATAAAATACAACATCCACTCATCCAATATCAATCGTCAAACATTTATCACAATCATCATTCAATTCAATCAATAACATCCATATAGAACAGATAATAAACAACAGGTATTTACTGGCAGTTTATATTCAGTAATAAATTAAATAACTAATTTATCCAGATAAATTCAAATAAACCGAGATGATGATTCAAAATATGCCAAACAGCCATACACAAATTTCTAATCACATCATAAATCAATTTAACAAACATAAGAAATTTTAGAAATTGTGAGTGGGTTAAAACACTCACCTTTGAATTTAAATTGAATTTAAATCCAATTTAAACCCAAAATTTGAACAGTCTCAGAATTCGTCCAAACCAGCGTCAAAATGTCTGGAATTTTATTACATCCCTGCGTGAATCAGACCTCGTATGTGAAATTACGCAAGTTAGTACGATTGAAAATTAAATTTAAATAACGTAAAAACAAAAGAAACTCCCTCCTAGCCGCCACGTCAGTCGTGCTCCCTCCCCTCTCTACATACACGCGATCGGTCCTGCAACCCTAGCCGCCAACCAAAACTCAAAACGCACGACCCCTTTTCCACTATCTTGCCAATCGGAGCTCAACCCGTCGTCACCAGGCTCGGCCGCCTCTCCAGGTCCAACGCGCGGCCGCGCGCTACCCCCTAGCGCCGACTTCTCCGTCCATCTTCAAGTGCCAAAATCGGCTAATTCTAGCCACCTTAAAACGAGTGACTACATCCTCGAAGCATGCTCGACGTCCTCTACAGTGCAGCACAACCCGGTCGTTGTTTCGACGAAAATCCACCGCACGATTAAACCCCCACGAATGGACGATCGAAATTTGTTCTTCAATTTCTAGAAAAATTGAGGTTCAAATTGAAAAACAAAGTACAGATCTGAGATGTGCTCATCGAGATCTTCAGATCGATATATAATTTGATAATATTTGATGAGTTTGAATTTTTGTTGTTGGATTTTGAATTGGAATTGAATTGTAGAATATAGGGTTTTCAGCCATTGAGGAAGAGCAGCAACAGAAGTTTCAGTATGTAGAGAAATGATAAATAGAAAGGGTGCTAGGGTTTATAACCGGATATATATAGGGAGGGCTGTGAAATAGAGGAATGGATACGATTGGTTTGGACCGTTGAACGATAAATGGCCCGAAAAGCCCGTTCTGACTCCATAACGAAATTGGGTCAACCCATATATCAAAATAGATGTTTTAAAATATTTTAAAATCGATGGAATAGGTTTCAAATCCAAATTCCATCGTATGAAGAAGTTATGCTAAATAAAGTTATTTCAAATTGATTTCAAGTTCATTGATTTCTAGGCGTTTCGAGCTCGTACTATCAAACAACAAGTCCAATCGTTATGAAACTTGAAATCCTATTATAATTCACTGTTATGGATTCGGTGAAACTAATTTCGTCGAAACCGAGTCGGTTGCCAAAATGGCTATTTTCCAATTAATTAAATAATTTAATATTAAATTAATTATTCACTTCTTTAATTCAAATTTAATTATTTACCATTTCTATGATTCCTAATTACAATTAAATTTATAATTCATTAACCAAAATTTCCATGTCAATCAAATAAGGATTTATTGCAAAATTTATAGTGTTTACCTTCAATTTAAGTAAATTCAAATAAATTATATTTTTAATTTCAAATCAATTAATTCAGTTTGTTTTAAATCTCTTTATTCAATCTATCATCACCTTATGGATAAATTTAACATTAGTATATATCCAATCACCCTAATATTTTTACTATCATCAACTAAATTCATATTAACGTAGTTTTTAATTACGTTTAATTTCCATGGATTTACATCTAATTCAATAAATTAAATAAATGGGTAAACAATCAATAATTATCACTATTTGCCTAATTTAATCTCATTCATACTTTATTATCAACCAACCATTAATATAATTACTTATAAAGCATTGATTTTATCAAATTACAATTTATCCCATATTATTTCATCAATTAATGTAACTTTGAATTTATTTCCCAATTTACTAAATACAATCATTATATCCTTACAATTGTTTCAATTAATTGGGATTGTACTAAATTAGTTATTTATCAACTTGCATTAATATTATTACCTTAATTTACTTTCAATTATTAGTAATCAATATATTATTTCATTGGTTAATTCGATACTTACTTTATTTACTTATTTTCAATTTATAACCAAATGCAACACTTTACACTATTTCATTATTGGGATTTCACTCCAATTGTCAAAAATAAATTTTAATTACCATTGCTACATCTCATTTTTAACATTCGCTTCATTATAAATTATAAACTTTTTATTTCCTTCTAAATTTGATTATAAATCTTATTAAATTAACCAATTTAATTACCAAAATTTACGGGTCGTTACATGTAATGCATTCAAATTTGGGAGTTTATGTAATGCTAATAGCACAAAGGAAAGTACTACTGAAATTTTCGAAAATAAAGATTCAGGAATTTGAGTTGGTTCTGCTGCTTTCTTGTGCTTGTAGGAATTTCGAGGACGAAATTTTTTTAAGTACAGGAGAATGTAATGCCCCATAATTATAATAATCGAAAATTTAAATGATTAATTTAAATATTTAACCATTAATTAACAAAATGCCCATTATACTTTATTTTCCAAAAGCAGATGAATTGGGTCTCTAGACACTTATAGTTGAGCCATTTTTCCAATGCGTGAAAAAATTGCATAAACTTGACTATATTTGGATTCGATGAATTTTTGGAGTGAATAGTGTTTCGTTAGATGAAATGGATTTTGAGATAAATCCTATTAGCTTGCCCCTAAGTTTGCATATATGTGGCTAACTCCTTCCATCCTCATTTTCACTTTCATTCAATGTTATATTCTTCTGCAACTCCCTAAACTTTTTCCTAATCTCCCCTTGATCCCTTCTTAATCCTACGCCACAAACATCTCAAATAAAAAAATTAATTCAAATAAAAATCAACACATTTCCTCTCGTCTCATTCTCTAGAAAACCCATTAAGGAATTTGGGTGATTTTGTGCTTGGAGCAAGATCTCGACTTTAAAGAGACCTTGGAATGGGTTTCTGATGACTAGAGCTTGATTTAGGAAAAAGCAGAGTGAGTGAGATGATTCTTCATATACATTTACCAATTAATCTTCTTTATTTCATTTATTGATTATTATGAGATTATGTGAAGGGATTTGGAGATTGTATGGATTGAATTAGGCTTGCATTCATGTTATGAACATGATTATATCATCTCATTATTTGTTTAAGACTTTAATAACCATCTTGAAATATTTAGTAAGCTTAGAAATCAATAATAGGAAGATTAGTGATTAAAAGTGAGGTGGTAATAGATTAAAGGCTAATTAGATGACATAATTAAGCACTTATCATTTGTTAGTAGTAATAAAACTAATTTAAATGGTATTGGAGAAGTTAGTAAGCAAAATAAGTGATTAATGAAGCTTTATTAGTACCTATAAATATTATTTAAAATAAAAATTTATTTTTATATGTGAATGGTATTTATAAATATTATTTATGTAAAGAAATAATTTTATGAATAAAGGTGATATTTTATAAAATAAGTGATTTTATAAAATAGTATAAAAGTGATATTTTATAAAATAATATAAATGTGATATTTTATAAAATAAGTGTAATATTTTAATAAGTGTAATATTTTATAAAATAATATGAAGGGGATATTTTATGAGATGATAATAAGGTTTTATAAAATATTTATGAAAGGAAAACTTAATTATAAATGAAAAGATTTGTTATTTTAAAGTTTAAAATGGATTTATAAGCTAGTATTATATTTTATAAATTGATATGAGATTTTATAAAATAACATTAAAAGATTATTTACTTTTATTGAAAAGATTTAGTAAATAAAAGTAGGTTTTGATTTACGTATTAATTGAATTACTTACTCAAATATATGTTTTCATATATGTGCATGAGCAGAAATACAAATATGTATATTTAAAGTAGTATATTAATCAAGATAATTCTTGTACTGTAATTAGAATTGTTGAATGTAGTTGTGCGTATGTTCTTATATATGTGTGAATGTGAATACCCATATTTGTAAATAAACACATGCCGAGCATCTTATGTAACCATGGCGACTATCAAGTGCACTAAGTTTCATGAGAAGATATTGGGCTAAGTAATCGCTCCGTTGAAGTCTGAAACACGATTTATATTATTAGAAGTGAGGTTGTGTATTCGCGTGTGTGTGTGTACACAAATGAGTGTATGGATGTACAAGTAGGCGTCACACAAGGTAAGAAGGCTGGTTGTGTTATTTTGGCGTGTTAGAGGAGGCCAGGTCGCTGGATTCGCTTGTTGTACTCTATACGTGCAAAGAGCGGATTTCATGTCAAAATCAATTTTGAACGCATAAGGAATCATTTTCAAAACATCAACCAATGAATTTTGGAGGAGCTCCAATGGGATGAAGGCAGACTTCGAAAGCTAGGAAGCTTACCAAACGAAGTAATGGTGAAGATGAAGCTCAGATTCGATGATCGATGCGGTTTGAAGGCAACCCGCCTAGGATTTACTTCCTTGGATAAGCTACCCCCGATCGACTGGTCAATGGTAGACTAATGGTGCACTGACCTGGACAGAAAAGCCCAGGCCAGGTGCCATTTATGCAGGGGTTCTTCCCTGTTTCGGGTGTAGGTTCGTGCCGATCTTTGGCACAACTTCGGGGGAAGACTGTGGGCTACTTGGGGAGGTGAAATGCAAGGCGAGGCTTGAGATATGAATGTAAATATTAGGTGAGTCCTATGGGATCAGCAATGATTGGGCATTAGATCGATATAGTGATCCACTCCATGATCATGTTCGACGAGCATGTACAGTCAAGCGGAGCGATCCTCATTTTTTGGTTTCGAATTTGAGTATATATTTGATGAATGGTTTTGGTCTTATATTAGTGACCATACATTATATTGACCTTATATTAGTAGCTGTATATATAATTGGTCTTATAGTTGAGGCCATCCGTTTAGGTAGATGATGACAATATATGGGTCTTTCTTTGTGATATGCATATTTGATTACGTGATATTATATATATATATACATGGCATCGGTGTTACTTTTAGGTCTCGATGGCATATTATACGGGATATGCCGGTCGCTCTCTTTAGTATAAACGTTAAGTTAGTTTATTAAGTATCCATCATGGCCTAAGGGGAGATGGTGATAATCATCTACGAGTGGATCATATATCACTTACGCCCACCGAGGAGTAAGGTGAGGTCTATGTATATTTCAAGTAAATAGAGTAGATCGTATATCGCTTATGCTTACTAAGGGATACAGTGAGATATACACAAGACCCATCACTAAGGATGTGCGGGTTCTATGGTACACTAAGGCACCGACTTTATTTATTTTGGACCCTCAATGGGAATCATCAAATTGCGATTGATGTTTAACACAGACTCAAATTTCATATATATAGAGTTAGTCATATATCACCTATGCTGACTGAGGGGTGCAGTGATTCCTACATGAGTTTGACCACATTGGATGCGACTCGAGGTCTATGGTACACCGAGGTACTGACTCTATTTATCTTGGGCATGAGCCTACCATGGATTTCATTCATCAACAATGATGAGTATCAGTTTATATTTTTTGTTTATCCCTTTTCGTCATATTGTGTGTTATATTAGTGATTGATAATATTATTGTGCATACTAGGATGGGCTTGTATTGTGATATTTGCACTGCCTCTGCATTCGTATATTGGATCACCCTATCAAGATATATTGTTGCTTATCAGTCGCATATATTAGTTGTATTAATTTATTAAATACAGGTGAAGAGCAGGTTATGGTATGATTCCTTACTTTTGTGATGGGTTTGCTTTACTTATTTATGAACAGTTTGAATTACCTCTAAGCCATGTTTGTGGAGAGGATGGGCCTGCCTTAGTAGCTCTAGTTTATTTGTATATAGTTTTAATGTATATTATTTTGAGATAGTTCCTCTCGCAGCAGGCTTTATGTATGACCTGTGTTTTTTCTTTGTCTATTTATGTTATGACAACTTTTGGATACTAGATTAAGTAGTTTGGGAGTCAGGTGCTTTTTAGGGATGCATTTTTAGGACAACTAGAGCATTCATTGGAGGCGATGTCGATACTTCGTATATATACTTGATATTGTAGTAGTACATGACATATATATACATATATAAGGCTTCATGTATTAGATATTATAATTCCATCTGTATGGAGTTTGATGTATTCTGAATTTATTTATTGATAATCATTTATCAACTATTTTTGCTAGTGCAGTCTCTTATATATATTTCTATCCTATTCTGTTCATGTACATTCAACATATTGTATATTACCATTCCGCTGTGAGATTTCATCGACATGCCTTAGTATAATGTTTTTTTAATTTTCATTCCCGACAATTTGTCTTTTATGGTAGTCGAAAGTTAGACATTATCATTCATTCTTGAGTTCCTGATATTACGAAGGGCATGTAATTACAAATTATGCCTAAAACTATACTTCAGCAATGTCTTTACAGGCTTCAATATTTAAATTGTTTGATTGTTTGCTGAGAACCAAGTTTACACTAAAGAGTCAACACAATCGAGTAATTAGTTATTTACAAATTTAACCAATGTAAAATTAATTTGTAAATGTTAAAAATTAATAATAAAATGTAATGACAGACCTTTAAATCTTGGTTAACTAAGAGTAAAATGTAAGTGATACTGTCGAAAAACCTGGAGAATGAAGATTTAATGAGCGATACTATGTACACATTTCATCAGGTTGACATCGAATAAGAATATACAAATATCAATTACCAAAAATTTGTATTCAGCCTCGACACTAAGCAATTGCGCAAGGTTCCTAGTATAGAAAGTATATAGTGTAAACACAACAGTAAAAATCAAAACAGACTACATGGTTTAATACAAGTAAATATCCTCCATAATAATACATTAAATAGATAATCAGCTGTAAACTTAATATAGATAGAGGTCCTATAAAATAAATAAATGAAATGTATAACACATAAGAACAAAATGAAAGGAATAAATAAAGAAAGATAAATATTCTGGAAGGTCCAGCTGATAAGATAAACCTAACCTATCAAATAATATGGAGACTGACCTGAGTATTATAGGGAAATAATATACAAGTCAGACTAGATAGTCTAGTGTGAGTTAAACAATAAAAATTATAAACAGAGCATGAATATGAGTAATGAAATGGAAATAATGTAGCTAATAGTAGAAACTAGCATATGTAAAATGTCAAAAATATATGCATGAAGATTTTAGATTTATGTATATACAATAAATGTTTAGCGTTATACCCAAAATTCCAAGAATAGATTGATAAACAAGAAAGCCAACGAGTTCAATTCAAAGGCATCTATGCTTTTTGGAGCCTTCCTATGTAGAAAAGAGTCATTGTGTATAGTTCGGGGTCATCAAGTAAAGAGTGAAGCTATCGAGTGCTATTAAGTATCATCATGGGGAGATTCATAATGCAAGTTGATGCAATAGGCCATCATAGGTTGATGTTACAAGATTTCGTATATGATTAATTACCAACTATCAAGAAGCAAGATGCCAGAGCTATCATGGATTATTTTCTAGAGTCATAGGGAAAAGAAGCATGCAACTTATCATAAAACAAGCCATCACGAAGAATCTCACAAAGCCACAGTAGGAAGTTCCCATATGCATCGTAATGAATTTGTAAAGACTGCAAATTTTAATAGTTTAAATTTATATTTAACTTAAAATTTTATGAAAATTTTAATAGTAATATTTGAAATAAAAATTTTATACTTAGGATACGTATTTAAAAACATAGCAATTGGTAAATTTTCATCTGATAATATTGAAGTTTATTTTATTGTGAAATTTTATTTCAATTTAAATCAGTTAATAATAGTTGAATTTAAAAGTATTCTGAAACCTAAATATGCCAACATGAGAAAATTTATTTAGAACACTCTGAATAAGACTGTGTAATTCGTTGCGCAAATTTCGGACATTTCTAGCTACGTTTGGAGTTTTCCATACGGAATAGCAACGTATATCAGTGTCTGTATCGACTTTTTGATCGGATGATCCTGTCACTGATATATGTATACTATTTTGATCGTCTCGTCGTGCTGATCTCTACAGTATATTCGATTCCGTGTTTTGAAATCCGGTACGCGACGGAATCAATAAACTGTTCGTTGTAACGGCACCTTTAATTGTGACCGTTAACTTTCCTTCGGCTTCAAATATTGAAACGTATGCACACACAAATATTAATTGCCTTAAATTCTCATCTGAATCATAGCACATCATATCATGTTATCAAATATTGAAACGTGCTATTTCTTTTGTTTCTTTTTATATATATTCGTTCCATCTTTTCATTGCTTTTCAATTTTACTTTATGAGCCTTCTCTTTCTTCCTCTCCCCCTCTTTCTTTTTTTCTTTTCCTTCCTCTTTATTCGTGCTTATAGGAAACATTTAGAGCCTCCCCCAATCTCCTCCACCTCGTCTCAAATAGCCACGCTCCATCCACCGACCAGCCTCACGTCCTTGCATGCCCAAGATTCAAACAACCGCCCCACAAATGGCAGCACGCGCCCTCTGCCCTTGCCGGCATAGCAACCCACCTCATCACCACCATCTCAGCCGCATTGGCACTCCTCCCAATCTTCCTCCATCATCAACGAGAAACCCGAAAACCGAGCCCAATAACTCGTCGACCCTTCCTCCCTCTACCTTTTCCACGCCTCCTCTACAAGCCACACAAACCCACGTGGTTGCGCACGACAACTGCTGCTACTTCGCCGCTCGGCTTCTCTAATTCGGGCATTCGAGCAGCAACAGGTTTTGACATATGTATATATTGATATTAATACTTTAGTTAAAAATATATTATATATTAATATATTGATTTTGGCAGTAGTTTCGACCATTATATATAGCAGTAATATACGTATATAAAAGTATATGTTTGAATATGTTTCTAGTTTTGAATGTATAGGGGTTTAGTTACGTACTAAGTTTTGTATGTGCAATTTGTATATAGGTGGACTTCTATAAGTATATTGTCCTGTGACTTATACATATGATTATGTGAGCATATATAAGCTGTTAGCTATGCATGAATTATATATAGGTTTTATTGTCTATATGATGTAAGTATATATATATACACACACACACACACACTTTACAGTCCGATATTATATATATATATATAGATTTTTAATTCTATGTCTCTATTCTATATGAACCTACAGTGTTAATTTTGTACATGTTTGTATATGAAAGGTTTATGAAACTATAGTACCTAGTTATACATAAACTCACTGAATTCTGAGATTGCAATTTCTGGGGTTTGGTTTTGAAAGCTAAAGTGTTCTTTTGGATTTTAAACATATACAAATTTATATACCAATTTCAATAAAGTATTGGCCTTAAAATAAAATAACTTTCTCATACTTACATTTGTATATATTATACAAAATAAGCTTAGCTAAGGTTCATTGGTCTGTTGTTATAAATAAAAGTGTATACAACGATATTTTATAAAGTATATTAAGTTATAAAGGTTTGTATATGTATTTTTGACAATGGTATATAGGTTTTATAAATTGTATCCTGATTTTCAATAATATAGTTATACATATATATTGTTAAAATTAATATTGATTTCATGAAAATAATGTAATATATATCTTATTTTAAATATATGGTTGATTTGATGTATGTGTGTGTGTGTATATTTAATTTAATAAGTGTTTGAAATTTGAATATGATTATATATATATATATATAAAGAAATTTTTGTATGTTGTATCTATATCGTTCACTCATATAACTAATATTCATCGATCCAACTCTGACTTGATTTCGTCAATTTCTTTTTATCAACTTTGTTCGCCGATTCAATCTTGCCTTGTTTTGTGAATTCGTGCTTGGATTCGTAACTCATTTCATCGTCAAATCTCTCTCTAGCCTCGAAAGGTGAGCAATCACTCACGATTAACGTTCTTTTATCTACTAAATTTGATTTCAATTGAAACGAAAATTGAAATATGCTGGTGTAATTATTTAAATTGTTATATGGCCTATTATCTGTAAATGTTCACCTATGGGATATGATACCATACCCTGTTGTTTATATTAAATTGTTATTGCTGATATATATGCCTGTTATATTATTTTCATATCTGTTATCACTCTGCAAATTCCCTGTTAGTATAGAGTTCACTATGGGTTGAAATGATACATACCCGAATGGACTTTAGAATAGGAGAAAATCGTTATGAGTTGAATGATAAACACAAGCGATTTTCATTTGATTTGAATTTGGGATTGCGGGTCGAAAGGATATCTACCCATATATATTTAAATTACAGATTAAAATGATAAATATCTGTATCACTTGACCATAGGAAATTCTATACAGACACCGTTGGTCCATATATAAATATTTTGAAAATACTTTCTATGGTTTTGGAAAGAAATATATGGTTTTAATAAACATTGTTGTTTAGAATGTTATATGTATAAAAATGGAAATCTTATATATAGATTTAATAATAATATTTAATCTAATTGAGATTGATTTAATACATATAACATGTTTAAGTATTTGTTAAGTTCATATTTCAAAATAGATTTTTGTAGTAATTTGAATAAGTTAAGGTTGATAAGATAAATTTGAATTAATTGAAAATGGTATTTAATTAAGAATTATATTCAATTAAATTGATTTGAACTATTGAATTCGGGATTTAAGATATGATTTTATAACTTGATTTCGGTTTAAGTAAAAGGGATTAAATGGATATTTCAAGTTTAACTAAATCGAAGTAAATATTTAGTTTAACGAAATACAAGGTTATTTCAAATAGTATTGGAATTGTTTAAATGATTTTTAAAAACTAAGTGATAACGAAATAAAATTTTGATACATATGATATGATCAAAATTAGTTTTGAAATTGTGGAATATATTTAAAGCTTTGAACATATTGGAAATTTAAATGGTTTATTGAGAACTGAATTGAATTAATTAATTGAGATTTAAATAAATGTGAATTTGGAGTTTGAGTTGATTTGAATCAATTTGTGAGATTTTAGGAAATTATAAATACTATACTTTATAAATTATTTAATATATATATATATATACACACACACACTATTTTGGAAAATAGATATATTGGAAAGGAAAATGATATTTTGATTTTGAAGTATAAATTAATTTGAAATGACCGTGGTGTTATGGTGTATATTTCTACATTGTAGATAGTTCCACGGATCCTTAGAGGATGGTTATCCCAAACATCTTTTAAGTTACTTATATTTCAGTTGATATTTCACTTAAGTTGGATTTATTGATATAAGAATATTAATCCTGACTCGAGTGTTTTGTGTTTTGCTTTACGCTCGGGTCAGACTGAGTGATACAGCATTTGAGACTCACCTTTGGAGTTTTGAGCTTCCTTTGGAGATCCAAATAATGATTTAGCTTTCAGTTATTCCTATTGATTGGTTCAGAGAAGTCATTTGTTCGTACTGGAGACTTCACTGTATTTGAGATATTCTGTTGTATTTTATTTCTAACTCTAACGTTATATAGCAGCTTCATGAACTACTATTTATCTATTCGCTGCATTATTTTATATTACTCTGTGTCTGTAATTATGTGGTTGATTTATTTACTGTATATGCTGAGTTTTACCAAATTTAAATTAATAATTTGATATTTGAACAATTCAAGTCCGACGTGTGTGGATGCGAATGGTTGAAAATATCGGCTCGTTACGGCTGGTATCAGAGCTTTGGCTCTAGGCAAACTTAGCATATATATAGTAAATTTATTTGTAGAATCACTTTCGTTCAAGCTTGAATTTCTTCCTCTTTGATTTGGTTTTCCTTTAGACTTTGGAACGTACCCTGCGGTTCCAAAATCCATTACCTTCTTTCCCTGTTCGTGTTTCTTGATTCTGGAGTATCCCATAACTCCACTTCAAATGATTTCTATAAGAATAGGCGATTTCGCCAATCTTTGAATGATTTGTAAAGGGATGAAACTCCTTTATAATTGGCGTTGATTCACTAGAGATTTCTATATCCTTGGTTTAGATGCAGCCATCTCTTGCGGTCAAATGTTGATTTTCCTTACAATTATGCATCGACCTTGTTCCAGAAGTCATGGTTGATCCGGTTGAGGTCGCCCGTGATTTATATATGTATATCCATCTTTTATTTTGTAATTTAACTATCCCATCTTCGTTTGAGCCTATCTTCGAATCAGAAATTCTATTTGATTAGAGTCCCTCTAATTTGAATCTCTATCTTTGTTTGAAATCCATTCTTGAATCATCCTTGAAAATCGGGTTTGTTTGTATTTTAAAAATTGTTTTATATATCGAAATTATTATTTTGATAAGTATGATTATATTCTATATATAAAAGTGAAAATGTTTCCGATAAGGATTATATACCTTTTTAAAAACTAGAATTGAAGTTTCGAAAGGATTTGAAATTCGTAAAATTATATATAAGAAATATGATTTATCTAAAAATGATTATAACTGAAGGATATTAAATTGGAAATCCAAGGAGTTGAATTTTGGTGTTTTGAAATTGGTTTTAAGATTTTGGAAATATATAATTATACGATTTAAAAGTATTTTCCGAATAAGAAATGTTTCAAATGACTTCAAATGAATTCTTATGATTTCAAAGAAATTTAAAGACATTTTCAAGAAATAGAAGTCCAGAACTCACTTATGTCGCTGGAGAATAATTTCGGTGATGAGTGCACGCATCATCGACATTGATTTTCGAGTTTCAGAGTGAGGGAGAGGCCACTTTAGTAGCTTTGCTATGCGAGTGATTTTATGGAACCAATTTTGATTTCAAATTTCGAAGTATGATTTGATATTCGAAGATATATGTATATATATTTGAAATGTTTTGAAGTAAGCCCGGTGTTCAGTCCTCGAGTTTCGGATTTAAACCTATCTATTGAAATTGATTTACTGATTTGTTGCTCTTGGATTTGAAATTTGATTCGTCAACTATTTTGAATGTTCGAATACTTCCAAATCGACGTTTAATTTTCAAAGCTAAATAATTTCGAAAGGTATAAATTATTTGAGAAAGTATATAAGTTGAGTTTTGTATGCTTAAGTATGAAGTCATGTGATTTAAATAAGTTTGAAACTGTTTTGTTAAGTAAATGAATAAGATTATTTTGAATTATGCTAATATGAAATGTTTGAATAAAAATTTAGTTTTAAATAATTTGCAAAATTTAAATTGGACCTTTTAAATATAAATAAATGGTTTAAGGGTTTTAAAGGGATGATTATAAACTTGGTAATCATTTTTGGGTATAATTGATTTTGAGAAAAATAATTTGGTTTCGAAAATAGACTAGAATTTAAAACCCAGTATTTATACGATGATTTGGAAATGAATTTGTTTGACCTAAATTATGATGATCTGGAAACTAAGATTATTTTCTAAACCAATTATTTTAGAAACTTTGAAACTGAAGGTATTTAATTTGGAAGAAATAATTTGATGAAAACGTATATATTGTGAAACTGAACTGATATTGGAACGAACTGAAATTGAGAATCTTATTTTACTAAATATTTTGATTTGGGAGTTATCGAACTTATATAAAAAATTATTTGTATAAGTATGAAGTTGATTCGAAAACTATTGATGGGAAAGGTACTCGATTTGAAAAGCGAAATCTTATATAAATTGAAGTCTATATAAGTGTGATTTGATATACTATTGATTTTGGAAAGTGTTCGATTTAAAAATGGAATCTTATATATAAAATGGGATTTATATAAGTATGATATTTGAAAGTTTTGAAAAGGTACTATATGATACATATTTTCAAAGTAAAGATATGGGAAGCGCCTTCTGCTTGATATCTGCTTTGTGGCCACATTGTGGATTCATTCTATTGATATTATTCTCTCTGATTTTGGTTTTTCGGATGTGATTCTCCAGTGTCCTGCCATGGCATAACCCATGGTCGTTTTTGGGTAGCGTAATCCGCAAGGCAGAGATTGCTTAAAGGGTACGGATGTTTCCTGGGGGATCCTGGCATAACCATTGTTATGTATCATATGGTCTACAGTTTTGTTGTGGCGGCGTAATCCGCAAGGCAGAGATTGCCTAAAGGGTATAGATGTTTCCTGGGGGATCCATGCGTAACCATTGTTATGTATCCTGCGGTCCACAGTTTTGGTTATCATGGCGAAATTCGCATGGCAGTGATTGCTTAAAGGTAAGGATGTTTTCTAGGGGATCCAGGCGTAACTATTGTGTATCTGCGATCCAGGTGATTTGTTTGGATTGTACTTTCCATATCGGTTTTGAAGGTTTTTCAGGTATTTTTCACTAGGTGTTGAAACAGGTCTACTAAGTACTTAAAGAATTCTAGCTTTGCACCTGATCAACGCATGGCCAGAGTCTGCAAGAACAAGGATAAACTTGTTGAAACATCGAGTCATAGAAGTATTTTTTTTCGAAAGGAAAATTTGTTTCGATATAAGTATTTTATTATAAAAGTATTTTATTATAAAAGGTATTTTATTACAAAAGTATTTTTCAATAAAGAAATTCTGTTTTAATATTTGAAAATTGAAATTCTTATGGTTTTATATTAATTATTCATACCCGATACTATTCTTTGAATCTACCGTACCTGGTCAGCTTTATTTATTCACCTATTCTATTTTTCCAAATCTACCTTCTTTTCCTTTTTGAATATATCCTTGAAGATATTGTTTACCTTTATAATACGTGGTTTAATAGTAAATTATTAGCGTTGTAAATATTTTAGAAGTTATTAGTTAAATACAACATAATTAAAGTAAAGGATTATTGATTTATTAATAATGTTGAAAGGTATCTTGAGATAAACTAATAAATATATGAATTATGGATTTAATGTTTCAATAGCTTCTTTGTAAATATAAGTAATGATATAAATAATTGTTTTCAAATAGTTTCATATATTTATAAAGGTGTTGTTTAAACATATAAAGGGTATTTATAAAGGAAGCAAGATATTTTACAAATGGGTTTTGAAAAGTTTTAAAGTATTAAAGATAATTGAATTGCAAATGAAGTTTTCGAATGAATATCTTAAGTAAAAATTTATATAGTTTTAAATTAATTGCTTATCCTTATCTTTCAATTTTTCTTTCTAGTTGTCTCTGTTTTCCTACCTTCTTGCTGGGACTAAAAGTTTTGAGTGGGGGAGAGTGTAACGACCGTAAATTTTAATAGTTTAAATTTATATTTAATTAGAAATTTTGTGAAAATTTTAATAATAATATTTGAAATAAATTTTTTATATTTGGGATACGTATTTAAAAACATAGCAATTGGCAAATTTTCATCTGATAATATTGAAGTTTATTTTATTGTGAAATTTTATTTAAATTTAAATTAGTTAACAGTTGAATATAAAAGTATTCTGAAACCTAAATATGTCAACATGAGAAAATTATTTAGAACACTCTGAATAAGACTACGTGATTCGTTTTGCAAATTTTTGATGTTTCTAGCTTCGTTTGGATTTTTTCGTACGGAATAGCAACGTATATCAGTGTCTGTATCGACTTTTTGATTGGATGATCATGTCACTGATATCTGTATACAATTTTGATCGTCTCGTCATGCTGATCTCTAGGTATATTTGATTTTATGTTTTGAAATCCGGTACGCGATGGAATCAATAAACTGTTCGTTGTAACGGCGCCTTTAATTGTGACCGTTAACTTTCCTTCGGTTTCAAATATTGAAACGTGCTGCACGCACAAATGTTAATTGCCTTAAATTCTCATCTGAATCATAGGACATCATAGCACGTGACCGTTGCTATTTCTTCTGTTGCTTTTTATATACATTCGTTCCTGCTTTTCATTTTCTTTTCAATTTTACTTTTTGAGCCTTCTCTTTCTTCCTTCCCCCCCCCCCTCTTTTTTTGCTTTTCCTTCCTCTTTATTCATGCTTACAAGAAACATTTAGAGCCTCCCCCAATGTCCTTCACCTCACCTTAAATAGCCACGCGCCATCCACCGACCAGCCTCAGGTCCTTGCTTGCCCAATATCCAAACAGCCCCACCAATGGCAGCACGCACCCTCTCCCCTCGTCGGCATGGCAACCCACCTCGTCACCACCATCTTAACTGCATCGGCACTCCTCCCAATCTTCCACCATCACCAGCGAGCAACCTAAAAACCAAGCCTAATAACTCATCGACCCTTCCTCCTACTACCTTTCCCATGCCTCCTCTACAAGCTAGGCAAACCCATGTGGTTGCGCACGACAACTGCAGCCACTTCGCCGCTCGGCTTCTCCACTTCGGGCTTTCAAGTAGCAACAGGTTTTGACATATGTATATATTGATGTTAATGCTTTAGTTAAAAATATATTATTTATTAATATACTGATTTTGGTAGTAGTTTTGACCATTATATATAGCAGTAATATACATATATAAAAGTATATGTTTGAATATATCTCCAGTTTTGAATGTTAGGGGTTTAGTTACGTATTAATTTTTGTATGTGCAGTTTGTATATAGGTGGACTTCTATATGTATATTGTCCTGTGAGTTATTCATATAATTATGTGAGCATATATAAGCTGTTAGCTATGCATGAGTTATATATAGGTTTTATTGTCTATATGATGTAAGTATATATATACACACACTTTACAGTCTGATATTATATATATATATATATATATTTAATTCTATGTCTTTATTCTATATGAACCTATAGTGTTAGTTTTGTACATGTTTGTATATGAAAGGTTTATAAAACTATAGTGCCTAGTTATATATAAACTCACTGAATTCTAGGATTGTAATGTTTGGGGTCTGGTTTTGAAAGCTAAAGTGTTCTGTTGGATTTTAAACATATATAATTTATATACCAATTTCAATAAAGTATTGGCCTTAAAATAAAATAACTTTCTCATACTTACATTTGTATATATTATTGAAAATAAGCTTATCTAAAGGTTCATTGGTCTGTTGTTATAAATGAAAGTGTATACAGTGATATTTTATAAAGTATATTAAGTTATAAAGGTTTGTATATGAATTTTTGACAACGGTATATATGTTTTATAAATTGTAACCTGATTTGCAATAATATAGTTATACATATATATTGTTAAATTAATTATTGATTTCATGAAAATAATGTAATATATATATATATATATATATATATATCTTATTTTAAATATATAGTTGATTTGATGCATGTGTGTGTGTGTATATATTTAATTTAATAAGTGTTTGAAATTTGAATATGATTATATATATATATATATATATATAAGAAATTTTTTATGATGTATCTATATCAATTCACTCATATCACTAATCTTCATCGATCCAGCTCTGACTTGATTTCGTCAATTCCTTGTTATCAGCTTCGTTTGTCGATTCAATCTTGCCTTGTTTTGTGAATTCGTGCTTGGATTCGTAACTCGTTTCATCGTCAAATCTCTCTAGCCTCGAAAGGTGAGCAATCACTCATGATTAACGTTCTTCTATTTATTAAATTTTATTTCAATTGAAGCGACAATTGAAATATGCTGCTGTAATTATTTAAATTCTTATATGGGCTATTATCTCTAATTGTTCACCTATGGGATACAATACCATATCCTGTTGTTTATATTAAATTGTTATTGCTTATATATATGCTTGTTGTATTATTTTCATATCTGTTATCACTCTGCAATTTCCTTGTTAGTATAGACTTCACTATGGGTTGAAATGATACATACCCGAACGGACTTTAGAATAGGAGAAAATTATTATGGGTTGAAATGATAAACCCAAGCGATTTTCATTTGATTTGAATTTAGGATTGCGGATCGAAAGGATATCTACCCGTATATATTTAAATTACGGATTGAAATGAAAAATATCCGTATCACTTGACCATAGGATAGAAAATTATATATAGACACCGTTAGTCTATATATAAATGTTTTGAAAATAATTTCTACGGTTTTGGAAAGAAATATATGGTTTTAATAAACATTGATGCTTAGAATATTATATGTACAAAAATGGAAATCTTGTATATAGATTTAATAATAATATTTAATCTAATTGAGATTGATTTAATACATATAACACGTTTAAGTATTTGTCAAGTTCATATTTCAAAATAGATTTTTGTAATAATTTGAATAAGTTAAGGTTGAGAAGATAAAGTTGAATTAATTGAAAATGGTATTTAATTAAGAATTATATTCAATTAAATCGATTTGAACTATTGAATTCAGGATTTAAGATATGATTTTATAACTTTTTTTTGGTTTAAATAAAAGGGACTAAATGGATATTTCAAGTTTAAGTAAATCGAATAAATATTAGTTTAACGAAATATAAGGTTATTTAAATAGTATCGAAATTGTTTAAATGAGTTTTAAAAAATAAGTAATAACGAAATAAAATTTGATATATATGAAATGATGAAATTAGTTTGGAAATTGTGGAATATATTTAAAGCTTTGAACATATTGAAAATTTAAATAGTTTATTGAGAACTGAACTGAATTAATGAATTGAGCTTTGAATAAATGTGAATTTGGAATTTGAGTTGATTTGAATCAATTTGTGAGATTTGAGGAAATTATAAATACTGTACTTTATAAATTATTTAATTTATATATATATACACACTATTTTGGAAAATAGATATATTGGAAAGGAAAATGATATTTTGATTTTGAAGTATAAATTAATTTGAAATGATCGCGGTGTTATAGTGTATATTTCTACATTGTAGATAGTTCCATGGATCCTTAGAGGATGGTTATCCCAAACATCCTTTAAGTTACTTGTATTTCAGTTGATATTTCACTTGAGTTGGATTTATTGATATAAGAATGTTAATCCTGACTCGAGTGTTTTGTGTTTTGCTTTACGCTCAGGTCAAACTGAGTGATACAGCATTTGAGACTTACCTTTGGAGTTTGGAGCTTCGTTTGGAGATCCAACTATTGATTCAACTCTTAGTTTTTCCTGATGATTGGTTCAAAGAATTCATCTGTTCGTACTGGAGACTTCACTGTATTTGAGATATTCTATTGTATTTTATTTCTAACTCTGATGTTATATAGTAGCTTCATGAACTACTATTTATCTATTCTGTTGCATTATTTTTTATTACTCTGTGTCTGTGATTCTGTGGTTGATTTATTTACTGTATATGCTAAGTTTTGTCAAATTAAAATTAACAATCTGATATTTTGAACAATTCAAGTCCGACGTGTGTGGATGCGAACGGTTGAAAATATTGGGCCGTTACAGAATTCTTAAAGCTTACTTAAAGTGTTCATTCCATCAAAGCTATCATGAGTAATCTTTTCGACCGATCAAACCCCTATGAGTAATCATCATGAGATAATGAAGATGTAAGGGAGCCATCGCAAATGGAGTCATCATTAAAAGGAATATGAGAGTCATCGTGCTTAATTTAAGCCATAATGTATGATAGAAGTCATCGTGTATAAAATAAAACTACTATGTGTTGATAAGACTACAATGCTTTGATTAAGCGAAGCCGTCATGAGGAGTTATCATATGTTAATAACGCAATTGAGTATAGATGTCATAGTGAAGAAAATCTGCATGGCAAAGGGTCACTGTGATCAATTTGGTAAAATCGTCGCATGTCAATTTTAGGAAGTTATTAAAGATAGGATGACCAAGTCATCCAAGAGAGATTCACGAAGTAGTCATCACGAAGATATTGTGAAACAAATCAGTAGGGCCTTCTTGATAATTCCAATGGTTATCAGGATTTGATGACACATGAGGACTATCATGAAGCAACTCATGAAACAACCATCGTGACGTAACTCATTAGAAGCATTGATGTGCCAATATTAAAGGTCATCGTGAGGAATGAATGAAGAGCTGTCATGGGATAAGAAGTTAGCACTTTTGGTCCACAACTTTTAAGGCAACTATAACGAAATGTATGAGAGTTTTTATATCAATAGTCCTCGCATGATAATGCAAAGATCTTCATGGAGCAATTCCTGTACGCCATTATAGGGTCACCATGGTAAATCATTGAGTCAATCATTATGAAGCCATCATGGATTAACTCGTTGGAACCTTCATGATCAATATGAGCCACCGTAAGACAAATCCACAAATTGAAATAAGGGGCTATGAAAAAGGTGTTGCCATGGGAAATCTCCAAAAATCAACACATTGCCAATTTCCATACAAATGATGGTTCCTTCCCATAAGGACCAATCTTCACCATCCATTCATTCTAGGTGACACCTAGCACAAATCCAACATGCGAAGTATTCTATAAATATAAGGGTACCCCCTTAAAGAACCATTTCCTAATTTTCACCTTCTTCTTTATTTTCATTTTTTATCTTGCATAAGAAAAGCTTGAGTAAGGGATATCAATGGCTAACTTAGCCATTTTGACTTTGAAAATTTGTGATGAAGTACTCAAACAATTAATAAATTGTATATGGACTTCATGTGAATGCATGGTTACTTCTTATGAGTTAGTGACTAGCATATTTGACTAGGAGTATAGTCCTACTCCAGTATCATAACTTGCCTTGGCCAAAATTTAGTACCAGCACTAAGCGGTGCTTTCATTGAAAGTCGTACTCAAGGCACTTGTGAATTGATAAACAATAGCATTTACATGTTGGGAAAGTCAACCAAGAAAGTTGGAGCCCAACAACAAAAAGAAGTGATATACGATGTTTGTCAAAACAACGTAACCCCTTACTTTGAGGTTGAAAATGCGAAAATAGGACAACCGTCTATACCTAAAGAGACATCGAAGGAGAAGGATGAACTTCAAATCATGAAGAGGAAATTAGAAGTTATACACGAACTTGTGGAAGCATTAGTTGTACAAAAACCTTCATCAAAGAGATCAAAAGAAAAGGAGGGATAGGAGGTTAAGTCTCCACCTCGAAAGATAGTAGAGTCAAACTTAAGAAGTAAGAATGTTAGGAAGAGCAATGTAGGATCATAAAAGAAGGAAAAAAAGTCTCCTAACTCAAAACCTGAGTAAAAGCTCAAGCCCACAGTCTGCAAGCTCTACTTTGTAAAAGCATTATAAGCCGAATCGAAAAAATTACGAGGATGAGGAAGCTTATTTGAGGGACTTAGTTGACAAGATGACTAGGACATGGCTGAATTAAAGGTAAGAAGAACGATGGACCCTAAAGTCAACGGTAATTTTAGGGGAGCACCATTTATTGAAAAAATTATACATGTACCATTGCCTTCTTATGTTAAAATCCCATATATTAGATACGACGTTACTATCAACTCGGATGACCACTTGACAACGTTCAAAATTCAAATGGATTTCTACAATGCCTCGGGCACAGTGCAACGAAGGCTCTTTCCAACCACATTCTTTGATGTAGCGGTAAAGACATTATAGAAAAGATGATATACTCATGGGAGCAATTCTCATATGAGTTTTTAGCACAGTTTTGTACTTCGATGGAACCCAAAATTTATGCAAGCATACTAGCCCACATAAAGCAATAATCAAATAAATTACTAAGGGACTATTTGAAGCAATTAAATGCGAAGGCTAATAAAGCAGAAAGTATAAGTGATAAAGAGAAATTGATTGCGGTAAAATCTAGTTTGATCGAAAGTACACCATTTTGGAAAGAGATACACATTAATGAATGCAACGACCTACAAACTTCCACTTTCAAGCTGTTAAGTTTATGTGAATGGATGAAATACTTTATAACGGAAGAAATCAATGAGAGAAGAGGAACTATTCATTCCGGAACAAAAAGGGGAGAGGGGAAGCGTTTTCCAAGGCAAATGTTGTTGAACAATACCGGCCTATCTCCTATATATATGCTGTTACGAAGGATGAACTCCATTCCCTATTTTCTTTAAAGCAAAGATGAATCCAGAGCTGAACAAAGGGCGATATTACTGTGTGTGCCATAAAGTTAATGGCCATAAGACATACGAGTGTAGAGTCTTGGCAGTGATTATCCAGAATATGATTAGGAAGGGCGTTCTCAAAGAATTTGTTAAGATTAATCAAAAATTCACTCGTAATGAAAAGCCATCTATCAACAACACCAACGTCGGGAAAAGCATGGTTCCGCAAGGTTTGCTGCAATCATGAACCAGATCAATATGATCCAAGGAGGACCCCACATATTAAGCCCGAGCAAAGGATCGAATAGTAGGTATGTGAGAGAAGCTAAAGAATGGATCTACTTAATAAACGATGAGCCTCCGTTGAAGTCTTTTAAAAGCACAACCACAATGCCAGATTTGGAAATAACTCACAAAGAGCTGAGAGAAATCCGACATCTCTACAACAAACCTCCTATGATAACTGCCCAAATAGGACTTTCACTTGTACCCAAAATTCTAGTTGACATGGGCAGTGAGGTGAATGTCAACGTCAAAAGTGCTTTCGAACAAATGGGAATTCTGAAGAAAAAATACTTGAATCTAGTTTGGTGTCGATCTTTGGGTTCAATAATAAAGGTTCGATTTCGGTGGGTCAAATTAAACCATTTGTCAAAATCAGCAACCCTCTGCCTTCAAGGACGTTTAAGATGTTATTTGTGATCATGGACTAGCCTTCTTACTAAAATGTTTTCTTTGGAAGGTGGGTTCTTGGTGAGATTGAAGCTTTCATAACACCAAAACATTTGTTGGTTAAGTTTCTCTGCAAATTAGGAAGAGGAATTGTGCATGAAGAGTAGTTTAATTCTTATGAAGTATATATCACCACACACTTGAGCAATTTAACAAAATGACAAGTTCTTGCAATATACTTGCATTAAATAAATGTGATCAAAACCAGAAGCACTTACATATCGGTCCTCGAGAACTTATATTGTAACATCCACTATCTTGAGGCCCGAAGCTAAGCGCTACAGATGCTGCAATCATCTATAGTATTAACTTCTGTGATAAAATACGGTAATGTTAATGGTATCCTAATATCAGAAGCACATGAATATGAAATAAAATCAACATAGAATTAAAACAACTTTTTCGACTACATTTCAAATCCATATTTCTTATTCAGATACATAATCCCAAAATGTTTCTCAGGTTTTGATCAAAAATAATTATTACAAATTATGCCAAAAGCGACATATGAAGATGCCCCTTTAGATGATCAGAGTACTAAATAGACATATCAGCCATAAATCATCATAGCAGAAATAAAACTAAATAAAACCTACATAGCTAACTTTGCCTCCTGTAAGTCATCGGAAGCTTATTCGTCCAACCTACTAAACTTGAAAACCTTAACTCTCAATCTACTCAAATTAAATTTGGAGCATCTGAGAGTTTAGGGGGAAAACATAAACTTCGAGTCACACATAAAGCCTGTTGTGAATAATACTATTGCATCTCAGTTTACTGATATTAAGTGAGACCACGCCGCTTAGCAGAATGGATTTCCCCCCACTAATATCCCTTTTAAAGTATACCTTTTGCAAATCAGAATGTTGCAATCAAACTGATTAAAGAAATAATAGCAATATCATATATGCACATAAATCAGGTAATCAATGGACTATCTGTTCGTACAATATAGTTTTGTTTGGCTAACTACTAACCATTGGCTGACTCGGGCCTACTAGGCAAATAAATAATCTAACTTCTGTTGGACACACTTCTGGACGGTCTGTCTTAACTTAATCTCCTAGGATGACCTGATCCTAATGGTTTTGCAGGCTCACTAATAACCTATCTTTCTTTGTCTATTCCTTTCTGTGTGTAACGTCATTTTAGTCTTACCTGTGACAAAGCCCTACACATTGGAATTTTGGACTTATATTAGCTAGGAGCTATTAGCTAAAGTATAGGACGTGACCCTATACCAGTCTCATCTTGTATTCTAATATTTGAGTCATTTACTTAAGGTTAACTACCCCATCAAATTTTCCTTGAAAATATTTCTTTCAAATTAATTTGACCCTTTAAATCATATTTAAACAAGGAAAATATACTTTTTTGTTTACCCAAATATCTTTGCCATGATATATGATTTACACAAAATAATGTTGATGAAAACCTAAATCAATAGGGTTATCTATCTCTTTAAAACAAGTTAAAGCTCTTCTATAACTTACAAAACATTAGGTTTTAAATCCAAGATATTACCTTCGAAACCCTTGTCTAGAAAACTTTAAATAGTCCCTTTCGAATTCATTAAAAGTACCCCTTTAAAAATAGGTTTACTTTACCTTGAAATACTAGGTCGGTAGGCCAAAACATACCTTGAAAAATAGACCTTTCGAAATCATTGAAAGTATCCATTTGAAAGATTTATAAAACCTTAGACATCCTCTTTTCAAAATACTTTAAACTTGCCTTTAGAAAGCATTAGAAACCTTCAATGCAAATACTAAAAGTAAACCTTTTGAAAACAATGGTGAATCTCTCCTTTGAAACCTTCATTATACATCTTTCGAAAGCATTAAAATCCTTTACTTAAAGAAAACCTTTAGGAAACACTGGGTTCAAGTAAAAATTTGCGGAGCATAGCTTCAAAACCATTTAAAATCATTCCTTTCGAAACCTTTAGGTTTACCTTTTAATAAAACAAAGGGTCTTAAAAGAACCGAGGCTAAAGCATTATTTTGGAAAGCATTACTCCTACGTAAAAGAAAGTGGATAGTTTCGAAACCAACTTTTTCGAAAGCATGGAGAAGCGGCTTCTAAATTTAATGGCAAAAGCACCCTTTCAAAAGCGTTGGTTCGAAGGGTTGAATGCGGCATCAGGGGTTTCGACCCCTTTGAAAGCTTGTTTTAAAAACAAAAGGCTGCAACTCATTCGAAAGTCCTTTCTTTATATAGATAGAAGTAAGTTGGTTAAGTCAAAAGCAAACTCCAACCCCTCTCGAAAGCCTCATTTGTTATCAAAAAGTTACATGTTTATAAGGGCTACTTCTACCCTTTCGAAAGCATGTTTTTATTCTATACATTCTGATTTTCTCCAATCCACTACGTATCAAGGCATTGATACAATGTGTTTTGGTTTCTATTGGCACTATGCTGATGTATGTGGTATAAAGGTGGTTGTTGTAAGTGGCGAAGCAGTAGTCCTTTACAAAACTGATTTTTAATTTTCTAAAGCAGTGTCTTTCCAACTAACTTGCCTTGTTTGTCAACGTATAATTGGTTGCCAATTCTTTTACAAAACCTTTTCTAAAAGGGCCACCGATCTCAGTAATTAACAATTTAAAACATTTAACAAATTGCCCCTTCTTCTTTTCAAAACATATAAAACATTTAACTCCCATACCTTAAATAAATTTATATCTTTAACAAAATACTGAATAAAATTCTCCAAATATTCGCATAAATCACTTTTAATTTGTTTTCTTGCATATTTAAATTTCTAACACAATGCTAACATATAATAGCCGAAAATAATTTAAACCAGTTTAACCATTTTCTTTACTAGAAAATTCATAATAAATCCCCAACAACTTAAAAAATTATGAAACTTGAAGGCCATCTCTAAAATATTTTTTCTAACCTTATATCAAAAAGGAAAGCCATTTGGATGTCATTTAATAGGTTTTTCAAATCAAATCTTATCATAAAATCTATATGAAACGACATAAATCCTCAACGAGTATATATACCATTTAAACAGTCAAAACATGGCATTTTTCTTGTAAAATAAATTTGGATCTCATCTAGAGAAAGCAATAAAAATGAGATGTAATCTATTACTCATCTTAGCTTGATGTTAAGGAGTTTGAAATTTGCGCTTGAATTGATTTAGCTAAGCTTTCTTCTTGAATTCTTGCTTATCTTCCTTTTCTTTTCTTCTAGTGGGGCCGACCAAAATCTATGTTTGGTTTTGTTTGTGAATTTTGGAAATGAGAATGGGATAAGGGTTTAGGGTATAAGAACTTAGTTTATCCCTATTTTTCCCTTACCTTGTTCCTCTTACTTATTTCATTTTAATTCTCTTCGGCTTATATGTTAGTTAAGGCACGGCTACCTTAAATTATTCAAATCTCAATCGTTTAACCATTTACATTATTTAATTTTATTTATCTAATTAAATGTCCTAAAAAATATTAGTAAAATTTAGGGTCATTACATATATCTAAGGCGAATAACTCAAACTTTGCTCTATCGGCAAGTCAGGTAATCAACAAGGAAATTAGATTCAAAGCATGCAAAAGAAAGCATGTTGGATTAAACCAAATTACTCTTAATGAGAACGAGGTTTTGAAGGAAATAATCCTGGACAAAGATTTAAGCGATGGACGTGAGAAGCACAATCAATGGAAGAAGCAAAATTAGATTCTTAAGACTCCTCCAAAATCATGAAAATTGTTAATTGAATGAACAAGGAAACCAAAGAAAGGTTGATCTCATTTTTACAGTCAAGCATAGATATATTTGCATGGACCCACGCGGATATGGAAGGAGTTGATCCATTCATGATGTGTCATGTGCTCAACATTGTCATAAAGTTTGTTCCAGTAAGGCAGAATAAATGGTTTTTTAACAAAACCTGCACCACGCCACTAAAGGAGAAGGTATAAATGTTGTTGGAAAATGGATTCATAAGATAGGTGTTTTACCTAAAATTGTCGGTGAATCCAGCATCAGTAAAGAAAATAATAGGAACTGGAGGACATGCGTCAATTATACAAATCTCAAAAATTATGTCTGAAAGTTTGTTATCCACTGCACATAATTGAGCATTTAGTGGACACAACTAGTGGTCATAAACCGTTGTCCTTTATGGATGCTTATTCAAAGTATACTCAAATTTTGATGTTCAAACCCAATAAGGAACATACAAGCTTTGTCATAGATTGGCGAATGTAATTCTACAAAGTGATGCATTCGGGCTAAGAATGTGGAGGCAACATGTCAATGACTCGTCAACATAATGTCTAGAAATTAGATAGGGAGAAACATGGGAAGTTTATGTTGACGACATGTTGGTGAAATCTAAGAAAGAGGAAGATCATATAGAGGATTTGAGCGAAATGTTTAATATATTAAAGAAGTATTAGATGGAATTGAATCCGCAAAGGTGCTCTTTCAGAATCCAATCCGGGATGTTCTTGGGATATATTGTAAGCACCTACTATACGAAATCAGCCATTTTGCAACACTTATCCTTTTATAATTTATAACAGTTGTAATCATTATAGAATCCCAACGGTTATTTGTGTTAGCTTACTTCTATTAAAACTGTTAGGATACACATAGATGATGTAAATATAGTGAACCAAAGGGATATATTAGTAATTTCTGTCTCTATACGCTTCTAATACCTTTTAGTGCGTACAGATCTAGGTTTTTCTCCATCTCATCTCCTCTCTTGTGAATATCAAAATCAATTTAATTTTCTTTTTTGAAACAAAATGAAATCACCTTTTGTAATCTTGCTCTTCTTAATCGACTTGGCCTTCAACATCGATGCCGTCTGATTTGGAAAAATCATTGTTTTCTAATGTTTCATGGAACTGAAGACTCCAATTCCATTTAATTAGTTTTCCAATCTGTTTCCTTTTTAGTGGTGGGTAAAAAAAATTTAAGATCCAAATCAACCCACTCAAAAAAATGGCCCAAAATGCGGTGTTAATTGGCTGCAACTACCATGGCACAAAGTGCAGCTCAAAGGCTACATCAATGACGTCAAGCGCATGCGACCGGTTCAGCTTCCGTGAGTCCGACATCTGTTATGGCCAGATTTTGCACTCCTTGTTTTGGTCATTTCTTCTTCTTGTTGCAACAGTTTTTAGGACAAGAAACTGTTAACAGGGAATTAGAGGTTCAGGAATTAAGAATGGTTGTAATAAGAAATGAGTGGAGATAGATAGGTTTATATAGAGGTTGCCTGGTATTATATAGAGTTTGTTATGGGAGGAAGAAGAAGAATAACAGGAAGTTGCTGGAAAATGTAACAGAGAGTAAAAGATTAAAAAGTAATGAACAATTTTATTTCTTTCTTCACACATTTACACATTGAATCCTATTGCTATTTATACATGACAAAACCGACCCATTGCATATTGCTGCATAAGTTTTTTACAGGCCCTAAACCCAATAATAATAAAAAAACATCTTCATTCTCAACCCATACATCTTTGCTACCTGTGCACGTGGGCACATGCACACACGATCTAACATGATCTGAACGTTGTTGACTGGTCATATGGGTTCGGCTGGGTAAGTTGTGGCATCTAACGAGGTGGGTTGGTCGGCTCCGCCGTGTGATCACCACTGATGGCCGTAGAGTTGTGTCAAACATGGGTGTTTGTTGAAATTCCTCTTTCTTCCAAGACTTTATCAACCATGTTCGATAACTTAGCTGTAGGCATAACATTCCCCTCCCCTTCGAAATTTGACCTTGTCTCAAGGTTAAAAGTTGGAAATCGTTTGATCAAATCCCAATAATCTTTCCAAGTCGATTCATCATGATTTCTTTGCTTCCATTTCACTAAGACTTGCGTAATTGCCTTGTTTTTCTTTGAAAATATCCTTCGATCTAATATCAATTGTGGTTCATCAATTATCTCTTCAATGAAGGATGGAGCGTTTTGTTGTATAATTACACCATTCCCAACTCTCTTTTTTAATTGCGATACATGGAAAATTGGGTGTATTCTGGCTTCAACTGGAAGCTCTAGCTTATAAGCTACTTCCCCTATTTTCTAGATTATTTTATAGGGTCCATAGAATTTTGGCGATAATTTGGTGGTTCTTAAATTACTCGCTGTAATTTGTCTATATGGTTGCAATTTGAGGTAGACCCAGTCTCCTTCTTGAAAACTTCTTTCAATTCTTCTGGCATCCGCAAATTTCTTTATCCTTTCCTATGTCAACAGCAAACTATCTTTAAGCATTTGTATTAAAATGTCTCTGGCATAAAGCTCCTGTTCAACTTGAGGTAATTTAGCAGTTCTAGGCACATATGAAATTATTGTAGCTGGGTTTATGCCATAGACTGGTGTATAGGGTGTCATACTGATTGTGCTCTGCCAGCTACTGTTGTACCAATACTCGACAAAAGTTAACCACGTTGACCATTCCTGTGGTTTATGGCATACAAAACATCGAAGTAGCTCTCTAGAATTTTATTGATTGCTTCAATTTGTCCATCTGATTGTGGGTGGTAGGCTGAGCTCATTTTCAGTGTACATCCTTGCAATTTGAATAATTCCTGCCAAAATGTGCTTGTAAATATAGAGTCTCTGTCACTTACTATACTTTTAGGCATTACATGTAACTTAAATACCCCATCAAAAAATATCTTGGCTATGTCCCTTGTAGTGTAAGGATGTTGCAGCAGAAAAAATGTGAATATTTGGATAATCTATCTACAACTACAAATATAGCCGTATATTTGTGACTTTTTGGCAAGCCTATGATGAAATCCATTGCTATATCACTCCAAATTTTCTCGGGCATGGGCAGTGGCTGCAGCAGACTTGGTAAGAGTACATTTTCATGTTTATTTCTTTGGCAGGAGTCACATTCCCTTATAAAATTTTCAACATAAGTTTTAAGCCTTTCCAGTAAAAAAATTGTTTGAGTTTATGCCTTGTCTTCTTCACACCCGCATGTCCTCCTAGTGGTGTGGAGTGGTATTCATGTAACAAGGTATGAATCAGTTCCTTATAATTGTGATCTACCAACATCTTGCCTTTATAATATAGTAACCCGTCCAATAACTTGTATTTGAATGCATTGGGTTTGCCATCTGCTAGTTTTTGTTTCATTTCTTTGTAATATTCAGATAGTTCCATATTCCTTTTTAGTTCTTGCATCCAGTTACTCTCCACTGTGGATATAGCTTGATATTGTGGCCGCTCTTCATTGTACTCCTCAGGCACTCTAGATAATGCATCTGCTATGGTATTTTCCTTACCTGTCTTGTACTCTACCTTATAGTCATATTCATGGAGTTTAGCTAACCATTTACCCTGAATTCCTGTGTTAAGCCTCTGTGTTAGTAGATGCTTCAAACTTTGGTGATCGGTTCTTATTGTGAACCTTCAGCCTATAAGATATTGTGACCATTTCTTGGTAGCAAGTATCAGTGCTAGCAGTTCCTTTTCGTAGGTAGATAACAACAAATTCTTCCCATTTAAAGCTTGACTAAGATATGCTATAGGTCTGCCAGTTTGAGTCAAAACAGCCCCTATACCAACCTCACTTGCATCACATTCAATGATGAACTCCTTACTGAAATCTGGCATGGCTAGAACTGGTGGGTTCATGAGACAATTCTTTAATTTATTGAATGCTTCTGTGGCTTTCTCATTCCATCCAAATGCATTTTTCTTTAGTAGGTTAGTAAGTGGTTTTGCAATAGTTCCATAATGCCTGATGAATCTTCTGTAGTAACCAGTGAGACCAAGAAATCCTCTCAGCCCTTTTATGTTTTTTGGTTGTGGCCACATTTCAACTGCTTTGACTTTTTCTGAATCAACCCCTATTCCTTTATTAGAGATAACATGCCTAAGGTATGTGACTTGTTCCTTGGCAAATGAACACTTTGCAATTTTAATCACCACCTGATTTTTTTCAAGAATCTGTAAAGTAAGATGGAGGTGTTGCAAATGCTCAGACCAGGTCTGGCTATAAATTAGTATATCATCAAAGAGTACTAATAGAAATTTTCTTAAATAAGGTTTAAAGACATCATTAATTAGTGCCTGGAAGGTTGATGGTGCATTGGATAAGCCAAATGGCATCACAAGGAACTCATAATGGCCCTCGTGGGTTTTAAAAGTTGTTTTATGTATATCATCATGGTGCATTCTCACTTGGTGATAGCCAAATTTCAGATCTAATTTAGTAAAATGATGTGAACCGTACAAGTCATCCAATAAATCATCGACAAGAGGTATAGGTAACTTGTCTTTGATAGCTTGGTTGTTGAGTACTCTGTAGTCTACGCACGTCCTCCACGTTCCATCTTTTTTTTCTGACCATGACAAATGGGGATGAATATTCACTGGTACTTGGTTGAATTATCCCAGCTTCTAGCATTTCTTTAATAAGCTTTTCCAGTTCATTCTTTATATAATATGAATGTCTATAGGGTCTCAAGCTGACTGGCTTGGAATTGGAATTCAATGGAATCTTATGATCACACATGCGGTTAGGTGGTAAGGTAACAACAGCGGTCGTAACAGTAGGGAACCTTTCTAGAATATGTTGTATGTCTTCTGGAATACTTGAGTCATGGTGGGTAGGATCAACTTGCACCTCCTTTGAACATAACAGTAAAGATAATTGCCCTTTAGAACTTTCCTTAATAATATTCTTGCCATCAGTTAACTTGTTACTGTCCTTGATTCCTTGCCATATAAACAATTTTCCTAGAAATTTAAATTTGATTTGTAGCTTGGCAAATTTAAAGGAGACTTCACCCATTTCCTTCATCCACTGAGCACCAAGGACTAATTGGCACCCTTCCAGAGGTATTATCTACAAATCAACTGGCATTTGACAACCTTGGCATTTAAAAATGATTCCCTCACATACTCCTCTTCCTTGTATTTTCTCACCATTGGCTACTTGCACTACATATTCTGGGGATTCTTGAACAAGTAATTCCATTTTCTTAGCCATGTCAGAATTGATAAAACTGTGTGTAGATCCTGAGTCAATAAGGACATTGACTGCATTATCATTAAGGTAACCATGCACTCTGATAGTAGATGGGTAATGGCATAGGGTTCCTTATTATTATCTTCTGTTGCTGGGAGGTCTTCTTGACAATCAGAATTATCATTATCTTCTTGTTCCAAATCTGAATCATGTAGAGTTATCACTCCTTCCACAATGTACACTTGTTTATTCTTGCACATATTGCCGGGATGCCAATTCTCATTGCATCCAAAACATAGATTTTTTTCTTCTTCTGTCAATAATGACCTGAGGTGTTAGACCCTTGTTTTTAGCAAGGGATTCTCTCGAACTTCTCCCACTACTCACTGCCTTATCTATGGCATTATGTGGGGTAGTTCTCAATGATTTACTTAACTTGTATTTCTTTTTCTTGGCTCTTTTGCATTCAAAGACCTTAGCCAAACTCACAGCTTCTCTGAAATCAACAGGGTGAAGGGCTATCACATCATATTTGATATCTTCTTTGATCCCATCGATAAATTTTTCCAGCAAGAATTGATCGGGCAAGGCTTCACACATTCCCTGCAAATGCTCAAATTGCGTGAGGTAGGATTTCACTGTTGAAGACTGTTTTAAATTGGAAATTTCTCATAGGGTGTTTGAATTCTTCTGGTGCAAATCTCACTAGGATTTCTCCTTTAAATACAACTCAGGTCTCGTAGTTTTTGACCTTCTTGGCGAGCCACTGATACCATTTACGTGCTACGTCCCTTAAATGAAATGAGCATGTTGGTACCTATTCATTTTCTGGAGTACTGTAATAATGAAAAAGATTCTCAACTTGATTGATCCATTTCACAACTTCTTTGTCTCCGTTATAGGTTGGAAATTGTAACTTAATGGTGGTGTTTTGGATTAATTTTGGTGGGAGTTGAGGGTTGGGCAAGATGCCTCCTGAATTTCTGGACATATCATTGTTGTGGGGATGGTTATGGTTATTTCTTGGCTTGTAGGGTTGATGTGGTTCAGATAGGAGATTTTCTAGGACTGGTCTGGGGGAGTTTCTCTATGCAGGTGGAATATAGGTGGTTCGTGGTGGTGGTGGTGGTTGAGTCCTGAGCTCTTTTAATTCCTTTGATATGCCATTGATTACCTCACTTATACTGTCCATTTTTACACTGAGTTCTTGGGTGACTTCTTGCAGACTTTGGTGAGATTCTTGAAGTTCCCTTATAGTCAGGGCAGTCTTGACATTAAATTGATCTTGTCTTGTTCCTTCTACATCTGATTCCCCTGTCTTATCTACGTTTTCATCATCAGAGATCACATGTTGTTCTGCAGGATTTGGCTCTGATACCAAATTGTTATGGCCAGATTTTGCACTCCTTGTTTTGGTCATTTCTTCTTCTTGTTACAGCAGTTTTCAGGACAAGAAACTGTTAATAGGGAATTAGAGGTTCAGGAATTAAGAATGGTTGTAATAAGAAATGAGTGGAGATAGATAGGTTTGCAGAGAGGTTGCCTGGTATTATATAGAGTTTGTTATGGGAGGAAGAAGAAGAATAACAGGAAGTTGCTGGAAAATGTAACAGAGAGTAAAAGATTAAAAAGTAATGAACAATTTTATTTCTTTCTTCACACATTTACAAACTGAATCCTATTTCTATTTATACATGAAAAAACCGACCTATTGCAGATTCCTGCATAAGTTTTTTACAGGCCCTAAACCCAATAATAATAATAATAATAAAACAACTTCATTCTCAACCCATACATCTTTGCTCCCTGTGCACGTATGCACATGCACACACGATCTAACAAGATTTGAATGTTGCTGACTGGTCATATGGGCTCGGCTGGGTAAGTTGTGGCATCTGACGAGGTGGGTTGGTCGGCTCCGCCGTGTGATCACCACCGATGGCCGCAGAGTTGTTTCGAACATGGGTGTTTGCTGAAATTCCTCCTTCTTCCAAGAATTTATCAAACATGTTCGATAACTTAGATGTAGGCATAACAACATCACAGTCCTTATCGACGCCTATCCTGCATACACGCAGCTTGCCGGTGCCAAAATGTGCCGCACGATCAAGGATATGATTAGATCTACCGACAAGGCGATTGCTTGTTCATTCGTTACAGCGGCCATAGAGTGAGGTTGCCAATCGAGGTTAGCGAAGAAGATGATACTGGTTACGATGAGTGCATTGTTCCATGTGATATGAATCCAATTACATGTTACTTTTTGTTGATTTTGGAGTTTTTGAGGGTTGAAACTAGATAGCTGGTGTATCGATTGAGCGCGTAAGTAGGTATAAATTCGGATTGGCAAATTATTATTGAAATATTATATTCATCATCTCAATCCCTTTGTGCAATGTCAAATAACCGCGATCTGTGTTCTTTCAATCTATTAGATAGATTCATTTGGTGTCATTAGCTCCATTGATCATTGGAAAAAGAAATATTTTGAATTTTCTAATATATTTGGAGAAATCACTATTTTGAAATATGTTTCGAATATTTAACATTTGGTAAGTATACATTTGTAAAAGGGTGAATACATACACACCTAAAGTATTGTTCACAAATAAAATTTATGTGATAATTGAGAGAAAGAGTTTGAGGTAGTAAAGCAGTGAAAATCGAGAGTGATGTTGTAAAAGCATTTTGTGAATTGAATAAACACTACTAGAAAAACAGTATATTCCAATGCCCCTGTTCCAACGGCCGCCAACGGCTATTCCAACGGCTTACAACGGCCCGTTAAATTTTTACATAGCCGTTGGAAGCCGTTTGAATCCATTGAAAATAAGCCGTTTGCGGCCGTTGGAAGCCGTTGGAAATTTTCATGAGATATCAGCCCGCGAGCCATCTTCTCCCTCATTCTCATCTTCCCCAAAACAAATCCTCAAATCCCCCATCTCCTACCAAACTGCCGCCGCCCCAAAAACCATCCAAATCACCTCCTACGCCATCTACAAGGTACTCCGGTCCATCTCCATCCTTCTACGTCTTCAAATCAGGTATTTTTTCTATACCTAAATTTTGGTTTTTTTGATTTAGGGTTTAATTTGACTTGTGCTTGTTTCCTACTTGTTATTGTATGCATATTACATCATGCTATCCCCTAATTTTAGTTATTATCCCATAATAAACAAGTTATTACCGATTGAAAATTTTGTAATTTAGGATATTTTAATAGTTTATATATGTTGATTTGGTTAGTATTGAACGTATGTATGTGATAGAGTTTATTGCATTTGGAATCCGTTAGAACGGATATTGGATTTCTGCGAATGCGATTTTTGTATTTGTAGGAACACGTGAATTTGTAAAAAAATGAATTTTGTGTACAAATTTAGTGTATAAAATGAATTTAGTACTTATGTAATAAAACGGTAAAATATAAACCAATATTAATTAAACGAATTATATATTCAAATTTAATATAAATAAATATTTAAATCCTTAGATATTATTCGGCCCCGTCTGACAAGTGTTGTATATGATCGTTTTAGGGATATTCGTTTTTTCCACAAAACGGACAACTCTATTCATCTGATACATCATTTGTCGGATTTGTCCCAGTATTGGACAAGTTACAAACACTATAAAGTAATTATATTCCGTCAATCGTATCACTTTAAACGGTTCACAAAATTTCGATGGTATTTCCTTTACGTTCCTTGTGTACACGCATTTGTGTACGATACAAGGAACACGGGGGAAATGCTGCCGAAATTTTGTGAATCGTTTAAAATGATATGATTTACGAAATATAATTACTATTATGTTTGTAATGGAAAGTAGGATGACCGACCATCAAAGAAAGACACATAAGTGGCAATGAAACAATAGTTGCTTATTTAAAATAAAGTTTGTGAAATTAGCAGTTTGCGGCCGTTGGAAGCCGTTGGAAAATTTCCTGCAAAATATAAAATGAATGATTTATAACATTTTTACTCTATCATAGGTTTTCTAGTAGGGAAACATGGTCAATTACTTTAATGATCGGAGCTGGATGTATCAAAGAAGGGAAATTAGTGGCGCAATAAGCGAACATTTTCTAAAAGGGGTACAAGTGTTCATCGAATTTTCTATAAGTAATATTGCAAACGATGAAGAAATTCGTTGTCCGTGTAGTAGATGCAAATTGTTGAACTATTTAGAACCGAATATGGCTAAGGTTCATTTGCGCCAATTCGGTTTCGTACCCAATTATTTGCTGTGGGATCGTCATGGAGAAATTGTAGCCCCTAATAATCAAGAATAGTCGATGGAGGTCATCAGCGAAGAAGGTAGTACGAATCTCATAGAACATATGGTCGGAGATGCAGCACGATCAATGTTCCCTACCGTTGTAATTGATAACGACGATGTTAACATCGAAGAGGAACCAAATGTTGGAGCTAAAAATATATATGATTTATTGGATCATGCTAAAAAAACCCTTTGGAATGGACGTTTAAGCGGCTCTCAATTATCGGTAACTGCATAATACATTGCAATGAAATCAAAATACAACCTTACAGAAGCTGGATTTACGGCTGTTGTGCAAGCTGCTAAACGTCATATGTCTTCCGATAATTTAATGTGCGAAAATTATTATGAAGTGAAAAAACTTATGTCATCTTTCGGTTTGCCATATTAAAAAATAGATACATGTTTAAAGGGTTGCATGTTGTATTGAAAAGAAGCCATCAATCTTAGAAATTGTAAAATATGTAATCAGGAAAGATACAAATCGAGGAAAAAGAAGGGAAAGAAGTTCCATACAAGCGTATGCATTATTTACCCATTACCCCTAGACTTCAACGATTATATGCATCATCTGTAACAGCGCATCATATGAGATGGCACAGCGTGAGAACACCTCAAGAAGGTACGTTGACACACCCTGCCGATGGAGAAGCATGGAAACATTTTGACAAGAAATATCCCTATTTCGCAGCGGAGAGCCGAAATGTTAGACTAGGTTTATGTACAGACGACTTCTCACTGTTTTCTCAGTTTGGTTCTAAATATTCATCTTGGCCTTAATAATCACGCCTTACAATCTACCTCCGTGGATGTGTATGAAAACTCCATATATGTTTCTCACGATTGTCGTCCCTGGTCCTGATGATCCGACACAGGGCATTGATGTTTACTTACAACCGTTAATCGAAGAGTTGAAAATATTATGGTATGAAGGAGTTGAAACATACAACATGTCAAAAAAGAAAAAAAATTCGGATGTTCGCTTCTTTGTTATGGACTATTAGCGATTTTCCTGCATATGCAATGCTTTCGGGTTGGAGTACGGCCGGTCGTTTTGCTTGTCCTTATTGCATGGAAGAAACACGAGCATTTTCTTTGCTAAATGGAAAGAAAATTTCATGGTTTGATTGTCATCGATATTTTCTTCATATTAATCACCCTTTTAGAAGAGACAAAAAAAAACTTCATAGCTAATAGACATGAGACTCTACGACCACCAGCGGTTTGGTCAAGCGAGGATATATACGAACTTGTAAAAGATTATCCAAAGATACACGAGACCGGACAACAAGAAGAAATTCAAGGTAAATCGACGTTTCATAATTGGTGCAAACAAAGTATATTCTGGGAATTGCCTTATTGGAAAAATCTATTAATCCGTCATAACATTGACGTGATGCATAACGAAAAAAACGTATTTGATAATGTGTTTTATACAGTTTTGAATGTGAAGGGCAAGACTAAGGACGATTTGAAATCTAGACGTGATATGAAGCAAATATGTAATCGTCCTGAGCTTCATATGACTCCCGACAATAAAAAACCCAAAGCATGCTATGAACTAGACAGCAACTAAGTTAAAGTACTGTTACAATGGGTGGAAGGATTACGATTTCCCGATGGAATTTCCTCTAATCTTCGTAGATGTGTCGACTATAAAAATGGTAGACTGAGTGGAATCAAAAGCCATGATTGTCATGTAATGATGGAAAATTTGTTACTCATCTCTTTCAAAGAATTGTTACGGGTAAAAGTTTGGACGGTAATAACAGAACTTAGTTTATTTTACAAGGAGCTTTGTTCAACTACGTTAAAAGTTGACCGTCTACTTAAACTTGAAGAAGATATTCCTATACTGCTCTACAAACTGGAGAAAATATTCCTCCGGGTTTCTTTAATGTAATGGAGCATTTACCTGTTCATCTTCCATATGAAGCACGTCTTCGAGGTCCTGTGCAATATGGATGGATGTATCCATTCGAAAGGTATGTTACTATATTGAGGATGTAAATATTGATTTAAGTATAAATATAGTAGTTAATACTTAACCCAAATATTTTTTATTAGGTACTTAAATCATTTAAAGAAAAAAGTGAGACAAAAAGCTCAAGTTGAAGGTTCTATTTGCAAATCATATATCGAAGAAGAAGCTTCTTTCTTTTTCTCTCATTATTTTAAAGACCATGTGAACTTATCATTTGTAAGTGTTCCGCGTAATGAAGATCAGGCCGTTGAACAAGATTCTCCTTCTGAATCAGTATTATCTATTTTTAAACAACATGGCCGACATGCTGAAAAATGTGAGGAAGTATGGCTAGATGATAAAGAATACCATGTAGCACACACATATATTCTTCTTAATTGTCCTGAAGTTGCACCATTTGTTAGGTAATTAGCACATCCCAAGTTTTGTTAAATTTAATACTACACGTCTGAATAAATAATAATGTAATATATCATGTTTGTGTTTGCAGTATTTATGAACCATAAAATCCAGGCGGCGATTTAAGCAAAGATTTCAGTACTTGGTTTTCGAAATACGTTTCTGATCCCACAAATAATATGCTTGATAAAGGACTGAAACATTTGGCGTTTGGACCGAAAAGAAAAGTTAATACGCATCCAATATTTTTTGTTAATGGATATAAATTCAACACCAAAGAATACGGTGCTGAAAAATTAACAAACAATACTGGTGTATTTGTTAAAGGCGGTGATGACCCTAATAATCATATAAATGATTTTTATTGCGTGTTAACTCAGATATTGCAGTTGACATATTTTACAAGACCCGTGGAGGATGTTTATTTGTTTAGATGCAACTGATTCAGCAATGTTCCAGGTTCTGCTATTAATGTGCATCCAAAATATAATCTTATAGAAATTAAGCATACCTCGCATTATCAAAAGTACGACCCATTTATACTAGCCAAACAAGCGCTACAAGCTTATTATGCCCCTTATCCATCTCTAAAAAGGGATAAAGCAGATTGGTCTGCGGTTTTTAAAACCAAAGCAAGATTTACGTTCGATGGACAAAATATTCCAAACGAACAAGCCTATCAAGCAGATCTAGAGGAAAATGTTGAAATAGCAATTACAGACGATCAAACTGATTTTGGACCTTTAAATGATGAGACAAATGTATTAGGCGAAGCATTTGAGAGTGTAGAGGAAAACGACATAGAGCACGAAACCGAGTCTGAATCAGAAAACGATGAGGACGACTGAGTAATATCCGGTAATTTTTAAAAGTATTCATATTACATTGATCTATGATTAATAATGCATTTATCTAATTTATACAATTTTAATGACAATAAGTGTATACTCACACACTCAACACATACACAACATGACGCATTTGTAGCATATTGTATTACGTTTTTTAATGGTTCATCATATCATGATTATTATGAATTGTATATGTATGTATACATGGCAGGTATATATATTATGTCCGGTTCCGATTCCGTTTCTGGTTCTGGTTCTGGGTCTCAGCGACGTGGCTCTTCACGTCATATTGGAGAGAGTAGTGGTGAGCCACCAGCTCGGCCACTTGTTTACTTGCAGCCTAAGGCTGATGAGACGTAAGTATCATAATTAGCAAGCATAGAATTTTAATTTTTTAATTGTACATGATATATCTACAATTGTCTAAAGTTCAATTTTATATTTAACGCAGTGGATTTGAGTTGGAGCCATCCAAAGTGGTTCTGAACATTTCGAAGCAGGCGTACATGGCTAGGATGACCGATTGCTGGCCCAAGTGGGGCAAGATCCCCGATGACGTGAGAGAGACGATTTGGCAAGATTTTCTGGTAAGTTTATACCGCTTTATAAGATGATTAATTAAATACTAATAAATAATGAGTAATATTTTCTCATTGTACAGGGCGCCATAGATTTGCAAGAGCCTGACGTCAATTTAGTTCAGCGATACTGGAACTCCAGGATCGAAAGAACTATAGGGAGACTATGTCGGAGACTAAAAAAGTAGGAAAGAAGCCCAAATGGATGAGCGCGACTGTATGGGAGAAGTGGGTTGAGTGGTGGAACTCTGAGGAGTTCAAGGTAAATCTACAATAAATCTCAGCAATTTTTTACCATTTAATAAATAATTAATCATTGTAAATTTGCAGGAGGAATCAGCTAGGAACTCGGCAAACAGAAGCAGGAATCCTGTATCACACCGTGGAGGCTCCAAATCTTTCCAGCATCACCACGAAGATTTGGTAAATTTATCTATTATCATATTTGTATATTGATCAGTTCAGTAATTAGTTATGTACAGTTAAATTATCCAAATTATCAATTGCAGGAACGAGCTCGTGGAGGCTCTGTTGGCTTAGTGGACGTGTTTGCTCACACCCACGCGTCTAGGCAAGTAGATGAGGCTGGCAATATCATATATCAGTGGGGTGATCAAGATAGGGTGACCGAGGCATATGTATGCATTTTTTAATTTCTAATACTTACACCGATAAGTTTATTAATTTCTAGCTATGCAAAATAGGTACATGCTACTATTTTTCAACTGAACTTGTTTTTTCATTATAGTTGAGGTTGCAGGAGGCACAGGCTTATGCGCTTCAGCAGTCTGGTCGTGATGCGCTGACACAGGAGGAGCAGGATAACATTTTTACCGTTGTTATGGATCCGGCGCAACGGAGTAGACGTTTTTGCTTCGGGAACCTAACGGTAATTAATCACTTTACATATGTACAAAAAATCAGCGTTTAGATATATAATGTTATAATATTTTATATGCTGAGACAAGCCTTTTGCTATTATTTCTATTTGCAGGCTCGACAGGCTCAAAAAGACCAAGACAAAGAAGAAATCAAGGAGCTTAAAGCTATGGTTGAGCAGCTACGGGAGGAGAATCGTCTACGAGCCATCCAGGTAGAGCAGCTGGATCAAAAGCTTGCGCAGTATTTGTAGGATCTAGATTAGCCCTAGAGGGGGGATGAATATGGTTATAGCAAAATTTCTCGAATTAAACACAGAAACAAACTACGGAAATAAATATGCTGAAAAGTAAATCACACACAAAATTTACCCAGCTTCGGCAACTCCTGCCTACTGCTGCATTCCCATATTTCTATTAGAATTAAACAGTATCCCGCTTACAAACACTCTACTAGACTCGCAAACCCTTACTCCCGCTCACAAACACTCTCATAGACTCGCACACCATGCTCCGCCTATAGAGTTTCGCAAACTCGCAAACTCTGCTCCCGCCTATAGAGTTTTGCAAACTCGCACACCCTGCTCACTGAACTAATTCTAACTAGACAATCTGACACTACCTACAACCTAGGTGGTGATTTACCAATACTTTGACTCGAAAAGAAAAACAGACTTCAAAATTGAAAGCAGGAGCAAAAATTAAAATACAAACTTGACTCCATAATTTTTGCTCAAATAAAACTAAAAACCAAATTAAACAAAAAAACCCTTTAAAATAAACCCTAAACTAAATCCCTTTTATTATAATAATGTCGGCCCTTTTATTTTTAACCCGATCCACTTCTTTTAGCCGTTCCTTTTTGTTGAATTAGGGCTTCGGTTCTTTTTTTTGCTGTGGAAAGATTTCGGCCGATCCTCTTTCTGAAATTAGGGTTTTGCGGCTCTCTGATGATTGATTCTGACTTGCGTTGTTCTTGCTCGCGCTCGTTCGATGGTTTGTGTTGCTTGTTCGCAGCTGCTTCTTTGATTGTTTTATGAAATTTGGACTTAGTTGCTTCGAGACGATCGAGTTCACTGTTGCGGTATGTAATCTTTTCGTTGCTGGTTTGATTGTTTTCTTGACTCGATGTCGATGATGATGATTTGGGTTTGGTATTTATATGAATTCGAAACACTTGATTTTGCTCGTATCAATTCGATACTTTTCAAATTTCTGCTTTCCTGATGCGCACGACTTTCCTGATATACTTTCCACCTTGATGCTCACGGCTTTAACTTGAGAGCATTCGATCCTTCTTGTGTCACACGGCAAAAACTTTCCCTTTTATTTGTTGACTTTTTCAAAGACGTATATTTTCGTTGAATTCTCTGACTTGACTTTAGCATCCTATTTTCGAAAATTCTGACTTCGACTTTTACTGTGAATTACGAATTCACTGTTGCACTCGAGTTTGTAGCTTGCCACTGACTTGTTTGTTACATTACTGCACTCATGTTGGTATAGATACGCACTTTCTTATTACTGCTTCATGGTCGTTGTGTCACTTGTGCATTGTTGTACTTGGTGGTCTTTCATGATGTACAATTCTTCCTGTTTGCTTCATGTGGCTGTCTGACTAAAACTTTTTTTTCTTTTTACTTTTTTGCCTTTGATCTTGTTTGTTGGTTAGTTGTGCACTTGCCTGCACTTGCACTTCTGGTTCTTCATGCATGTTCTCTGTTCATATGCTCTTGGTGGCATTTCTTTATGGTCTGCACTGCTTGTTGTAGCTAGACTTGTTGTGCATACATGTTTTTATGCTTGTGACATTCATGTTGATTCCATTGCTGTTGACATGCCTTGTACTTGTAGTCTTGGCCATGTTGGTTTAGTTGTATTGTAGTTGCATTCACTTGGCATTCACTTGAGTCTGTTGCTTTTCTTATTTGTAGCTTGCATCACTGGTGCAAATTATTTGCTGTGACACTTGTTCACTGGTGTACTTGAGCTTCTGGCCTGTATTTTGATGTTGCCACTGTGTTGCATTTGTATCACTGCAAAACTGCATGTTACTGTCTTGCATTTGTATCTCTTGTATTTGCATACATGTGAACTTGTATATCTTGTCTCCATGTATTCAGTACACTACTGTGTTGTATGCTTGATCACTGAGCACTTGAGTTGTTTGTATGTTTGTATTTGCACTTGCTTTTGGGTTGCTGCACATGTGGTTTTGCATTTGATTGATATGGAGACCTGTAGTCTTCATTTGCAGCCTTGACTTTGGTTGATGTTGTAGTTTCTATGCCTTTGTGCATTGTGTTCATTTGAGTTGTCTGCACCTCTGGTACGCTGCAGCTTGGTCTTTGTTGCATTCATGTCATGTTGCCTTGTGTTGAACCCAGTTTCAAAACTCGGGTTTGACCTTGTTCTCGTGTCGTGATTTTGAATATATTGCACGTGAGTTGAACCCAGCTTTTCATTCGGGTTTGACCTATGCTCACCTGTCCCTGTAGCATTATCAAGTGTATATCGATGTGCCGGCCTTGTGGCATGTACAGTGATACACTGTGCATGTCACACTGTTCGTATGTGATGAATTCAAGTGTGAATGATGATGAACAACCCAAATAACTGAGGCAAATCATATTTCATTTTATATCGCAAAATATTTCTTTTTCAATTTTACTGCGTTAGTGAATATTTTTGCAGATTGCTCAGATGCTGGATTCAAACTGGAATGCAGTTGAAGATAAACTACGAGTGTGAGTGAGGTGTAGTGAGGTTATTAATGTAAATATGAAATCGTGATGTATTCAAAATTGTATATGTATAGTGAGAGCTTGAATTTGTACTATTCAAGATTGTAATAAATATTTGTTTGAATAAAATTTCTGTTTGAATTCAAATTCCATTCAAATTCTGTGTAATTTATTTTATTCAACAAATATCTATTTAATCTATGAAAAATAGAATAGTACATTAACAAATACATTTTAATGAATGTATATATGTTTATTATCATCAAATAAAAATCATATACTTGCATATTCCACAGTATTTGCAGAATCATGGTACCCTTCCTTCGTCGTCTGGTGCTTCTGGAGGCGACGAGGATCCTTGAGGAGGTATGTTTTTTAGTATTTGTGTTTAAACAATGTATATATTGACTTGGAGATGTTTTGATGTTGACGGTGATGTTGTATATATTGGTACGAAGTGGGTGAGAAATATTTTGATGGTATGTGCATGGTTTATTGACATTTGTTGATGGTATGTATGTTGATGGTATATTTTGTGATGTTTGATCGGTTTGGTTTGTTTATATTGGTGTTTTATTGATTTATGTGTGTTGTTTGTATTGATATTGATATACATGTGTGGAATTGATTGGAAATGGAATGGAAATTGAATGGATTGAAAATAGTGTGGGTGGAAGGTAAATAAGCTTGCTGTTCTACAGCAAAATAAACCCAGTATTTCCAATGGCTTCCAACGGCTTGTTGGTCATTTTATTGTAACGGTTTCTAATGGATTCCAATGGCTCCAAGCCGTTAGCGGCCGTTGGAAATGGTCCGTTGGAAAGCATTGGAAGACGTGAGATTTATTCCAACGGCTTCCAACAGTCGTCAACGGCTAGGAGCCGTTGGAATAGCCGTATTATCTTGTAGTGAAAAAAAGTGTGAAAATTTTGTTGTATTGCCTCTATGCATGTCTAGTCCATATTAATTAGTTTTATATTTCACTTTAAAGACCTGTAGTAAAACACATGTTATCTAAGACACAATTATGTTATATTATATTGTAAGTTTTATTTGCCCACATTGGCTTGACTTTTTTGGATGCTTGATTTTTGATAAAGTTTCCAAAATATTTTTTCTGGTAGGTAAGACTCTGTACACTTTTGTCTTATGTTATTATATGTTTATATCTATTTTATTTGCTTAATCTACTCTGATGGATGATCATGGAAAATTGTTCTTAACAAACATATTTGCTCCATCCAACACATTGTAATGCATGAATTGAGACACAAGAACATAATGTGGCCTATATCTCAGAAACACTGCCTATAAATAAACAAATAAGGGATGGGTTGAGAAGCAATAAACATAATGGTTAGAATAGCTTGTAATCAATGGTGAAAGCCATCATCAAAATTTTTAGAATAGCTTTCAGCATCGTAACCAAAATTGCTCTTAACAGAGGTAGAACAGCATGAGTAATAGTAATATCAAGAGTATATGCTTTGCTTGGATCTCTTGTTATCTGAAACCATTCTCTTCAATGCATATTTCTAGCTTTTGATGTTGTTGCTCCTCCTTTGCCCTGAAGTTTCATTGTCCAACAGCTGAAACTTTGAATTTGAAGGAGACATGATTCCACAGCTCCAGGTTTGTCCTGCATCATCCTCAACACTTTCCATTTTGCTCATGCTTTTTGAAACTGCTCAGAATTAATAATGATTTATTAGGTGCACTGAAAAACAGTAGGAAGAAGGAATAAAATAACTAGTTGCAGTGTTTATTCTTGTGGTTTTGCTGCCTCTTCAACTAATCCATGGGTTATATATATGCATATGTAGATAAGCCATATGCTACATTGAAGCAATCTAGAAGGGTAGAATGAAAGTGATATGTTTGCCATACGATGATTCAACAACAGCTGGACTGGTAAAAAATTAATTACAATTATACTCTACATCATGTATATAATTTACATAATAATTAATATATAGAATCCTACTGATCTACTTTATGCATTTGTTATGGATACTGCTGTTATAACTGTGCAATATATTGAAAAGAGTATGCTGGCAGTACATCGTGACATAACCAGGTTTATCTCTTTTATTTCTGCAATAGATTTGTAGTTAACCAAGTGCGTTGCATGTATGTCTGGCCATAACGGAGGCAGGCATAATGAACTGGATATGACCCTATTCTAAGAAACGTATGTATAATACAGGTGGATGATAGCATGATTCTGTTGTTCCTTTGCTTACCAATTACAGTTCATTATTGAGAGGTTATTGGATACTACCTATGCAAGTTGCAACAACATTTTTATCAAAGATAATAATTTATGCATTAGTATGCAGGTTGACAACAGAAAGGAATATCATGCATATGGAACTTTAAAAAATATATGTGCATACAACAAATTATTCACATGCGAAAGAAGACGTGGTTGCTAGGTAAGTATCCATATCTTATTTATCCATGACTGTTAGGAAAACAAATGGTTCATTTTAATTTAATTACATTTTATAGTTGGTTAATCCAAAAGCTGAGTGATCAGAATTATGTAGGAACATGGGAAAATAAAGTTTAATTCGGGAGAAAGAAGATTTCTGCTAAAATAGTGAATTAATTCCAGCTAGAGCATCTAATTAGTATAATTCTGTAGCTTGGCATTACGATCCTTCTAAATTAAGTAATTTAGTGCATCAATATAAAATAATGCTGAAGCTTCCACTGTTAAGTGGCACGCATGTTTCTAGGACATGTTTAATAAGTTCAGCTGTTAGGGGTAGTCTTTTACTTGTTCTTTTCTTGTTTGTCCTGATCTTTTGCTTGTTTTTATCACACGTTCCTGTTTTTAGTACGTGTGAACTGTTCCTTTTTTAGTCATGTACTGGCTATTTAATTGCCAATCTGTTATTCAATAAACTTAAGTTGCCTAGTTTACATAACTATTTCTTATCAATTGGCATCAGAGCAATAAGAAGATGACAACAGAAGGCAACTTCGCTCAGCCAGCAATTCCAAAGCTTGATGGTCACTATGATCATTGGGCGATGTTGATGGAGAATTTTTTGCGATCCAAAGAATATTGGAGCCCGGTGGAACATGGGATACCTGAAGTGGTTGAGGGAGAAACTCTTACAGAGGCACAAAAGAAGGCTATTGATGATCAAAAACTCAAGGATCTGAAGGCAAAAAATTATCTTTTTCAAGCAATTGACAGATCAGTCTTGGAGACAATCTTGAACAAAGATTCAGCAAAAGGTATATGGGACTCCTTGAAGCATAAGTATCAAGGATCAGCAAGAGTCAGGCGGGCGCAACTACAAGCGCTTAGGAGGGAGTTTGAAATTCTCCAAATGAAGGAGGGAGAATCGGTGAATGAATATTTTGCTCGAACTCTCACCATTGCTAACAAGATGAGAAATAATGGTGAAGCTATGAAAGATGTCACTGTCGTTGAGAAGATTTTACGATCAATGACTGAGAAATTCAACTATGTTGTTTGCTCAATTGAGGAGTCAAATGACATTGATACTTTAACTATTGATCAGTTGCAAAGTAGCATGCTGGTACATGAACAGCGCATGAGTGTTCCTGTGAATGAAGAGCATGCCTTGAAAGTGACCTATGAAAATAGGTTTGGAAGGACTAGAGGACAAGGTCGTGGAGGATATCGTGGTCGAGGAAGACGCTCGCCAGTTTTTGATAAGTCCATTGTGGAATGTTATCATTGCCATAAACTTGGACATTATCAGTATGAATGTCCAAGCAAGCAAAAGGAAACCAATTTTGCAGAAGCTCAAGAAGAAATTCTTTTGATGGCATATGTGGAGAATGATAAAGAAAAAATGGAAGATGTATGGTTTCTTGATTTCGGATGCAGTAACCATATGTGTGGTAAGAAGGAATTATTTTCTGACCTAGATGAAAATTTCAAAGAAACTGTGAAGCTTGGAAATAATTCTAGCATGATGGTAGAAGGAAAAGGTAATGTGAGATTTCAAACTAATAAAATATCTCATATCATCACTAGTGTGTTCTATGTACCTGAATTGAAGAACAACCTATTGAGCGTTGGTCAGCTACAAGACAAAGGACTAGCAGTTTTATTTCAAGATGGAAAATGTAAAGTCTTTCACTCAGAGAAAGGCTTAATTATGGAAATGTCAATGTCATCAAATAGAATGTTCATGTTGCATCCTATTTCCCAACCAGGTACGCCAACATGCTTCTATACCAAATCAAAAGATCTTGTCCACTTATGGCATTGTAGATATGGGCATCTGAGTGCTAAAGGATTAAAGACTCTTGAACAAAAGGACATGGTGAATGGGCTGCCACAACTTAAAACTGAATCTGGAATTTGTGAAGATTGTCTAGTGGGGAAACAAAAGAGGGATCCTTTTCCAAAAGAATGCACAAGAAGAGCAGTTAAGGTTCTGCAACTGATTCATGCTGATATATGTGGTCTGATGCAGCGCAAACTATGGAATCAACAACTTCAAATGATTCAATAATTTTAAGTCGTTTGGATAATGCTATGTTGTTAAGTCGTTCAGAAAGTTTAAGACTTAAGTCGTTCACGAGTCAAATAGGAGAGCTCCGACCTAATGAGAAACGACCTAGTGACTTACGAGTTAACAAAGCATCGGATTTAGGTCATCTCCGACCTAAGGAGTTACAAGGGGAAGTGATAAGTCGCAACCGACACATCGCCACAAACCATGCCCACGACTCAGTCCTTCCACAACCCGCGACTCATCCCCATCTTCACCGACCCACGATTCAACCCACCAACGACTCACGAGTCATCAACATCCACGACTCATCCTCATCCTCCGCGACTCACGGTTCATTCCCAATACCAACAGCCTACTCCAAAAACCCTACCGAGACACGAGACAACTTTCTCCTTCCCAAAACCCTAAGTCGCGACCCATTCCTACTTCTCTAGATCGCGATCCATTCCTCTCCATGAGTCGTCACCGAGTTGTTGAAGCTCGCCCATAAGTCGCTGATGATATTTCCTTAAGTCGCGACCGGTCCAATTCTAAGTCGCGAGTAATTCCAGTAAGTCGCGGCAATCTCTTTGAGTCGCTGAAATCTCCTTGAGCCGTTGCCGAGCTAGGCCTGAGTCGTTACCGAGTCACTTGAACGTGGCCGAGTCACATTGAGTCAATTCCGAGTTATTTTAAGTCTCGAGTCAAGTTGAGTCATGTACTGTTTGTATTGTAATTTTCTTAAGTCTTGTGTGTTGAGTCATAAACCCTATAAATAGGGATGTAATGTCATTGTAATAGGGGGGACATTTTTGAAATAAAATTTCTTGTTGATTGCTTTGTGCTTTCTTCTCTAATTGGTAGTTGAGTGTAATCTCCTATATCCACTTACGTCATTCGAATGCGCTCGAATCCACGTTTGATGAAGCCGATTCACGGAATCTAGTGCGCTACATCAACGTATGAAGAATCGTAGATCTTTGAACACGGTATAGTGCGCTATCAACGTGTTTGAGATAGCTAGAATTCGGTATCTTCGGATCAACGAATTTGGGCATTTCGGTATCTTCATTCCATCGATCGCTACTTTCACCGATTGAAGTTTATTTTGATTAATCCGCTGCGTCAGTTTTGGTATCAAAGCCTGTTTTAGCCAATCATAGCTAAATCGGGTCTTGGAGCCAAGTATTTGAAGTTTGAAATTGTTCATCGTGATCTTCAGTGGTTGCCACAAGTTGGGAGTTTCGATCCATCTCACTTTGGATCAAAGTGTGGAAAGGTGTTTGAATTTGTAGGGAAGAATTTGTGCGCCAAAGTAGAGTTTGAAGTGTTGAATCCGTGCCGACCTATCCTAGGTCGTTGCATTCTAACGAGTTAGTGTTGAACCGAGTTACTTTGTGCTGAGCCAAGGAGTTTGTGCGGGCTAGTGTGAGCCGTGACTTGTTGTTTGTTGAAGTTTTGTGTTCAATTTGTTGAAGCTTATTTGAAGTTCAATCATGCCTCCGAGACGAGCCCAACGTCATCGCAATATTAATGCTTTGTATGGAAGAGAAGAGGCCGATGAAATGGAGCAACGAATCAACGAGAGCTTCACTGAGAAGTTGAATGAAGGAATTGGTCGATTAGAGAGAATGATGTTTGAAATGAATCAAAGTAGAAGAAGAGTTTCACCTGAATCGAGCCATGGGAGAAGTAGAGCTTCGATACATTCAGAACGGGAGAGAAGAGAAGATCATAGAAGTGTTGATAATCGTGATAGGAATGTTGATCGAAGGAGTGATAGTAGAGATGTCGGAGGACGTAATCGACATCGATATACATCAAATTTTGATGAGGAGTTTGATGGTGATAGGGGAAGTGTTCATTATCGAGATAGAGAACAAACACGACGTCAGAATCGAGATGTAGATGATGATCGTCGATGGGAATCGGGAATGAAGATGGAAATTCCAGAGTTCAAGGGTGGAATGGTTGCAGAAGAGTTCTTGGATTGGTTATCTAATGTTGAAGAAATCTTTGATTTCAAGGAAGTTCCGGAGAATCGTCGAGTAAAGTTGGTTGCTACTAGGTTGAGGGGGAGAGCTTTGGCGTGGTGGCAGCAAACTAAACTTACGAGAGAACGGATGGGAAAGTCAAAGGTTATTGAATGGGATAAGATGAAGAAGTTGATGAGAGCTACATTTTTACCTTACAACTATCAATCACTTATGTACCAGAGGTTGCAGAATCTAAGGCAAGGGACGAAGTCTGTTAGTGATTATGCTGATGAATTTTACCAACTCATTGCCAGAAATGATATTATGGAGACGGAAGAACAGCTAACTGCTAGATTCATTGGGGGATTGAGAATGCAGATCCAGGATATGGTTAATATGTTTGATCCTAGATCAGTAGCAGAGGCACATCAGAAAGCGTTGGCTTGGGAGAAGCAGGGAAGGCGTGGAGGTGGTGTGTTTACTAATTCTAACAATCAAGTGAAGGGAGTCAGTGGAAGTTCTAATGTTCCTAAGAGTGTTGCCAAACCAGTTGTGAAGGAAGGTGAGAAGGCAAAGGTTAACAGTGGTTTCAAATGTTACAATTGTCAGGAGATGGGTCATAAAAGCAACGAGTGTCCAAAGCCGAAGAAGAGAACTATGATAGCTAAGGTTGAAGAAGAGGAAGAAGAGGCAGAGTGTTCTAATTCCTTACCGATTGAGGAGGAAGACTTGTTGTCGGGAGACGAAGGATATTCACTGATGACGAGGAGAAGTTGTTTGACACCGAAGCAAGAGGAGGAAGACAGTTGGTTGAGGAATAACATATTTCAGTCTACTTGTACTATCCTTGGAAGAGTTTGTAAATTTGTTATTGATGCTGGGAGTTGCGATAATATTATCTCTACAGAGGCTGTGAGAAAATTGAAATTGAAAACGGAAAAACATCCAAATCCTTATAAGTTAGCGTGGCTGCGAAAAGGAGGAGAGGTGAAGGTGGATAAGCGAGTTCGAGTTCCATTTTCTATTGGGAAGAAATATAAAGACGAAATTTGGTGTGATGTAGTTGAGATGGATGTTTGTCATTTGCTTTTGGGTAGACCGTGGCAGTATGATCGAGCGGTGCAGCATGACGGTAGAACCAATAATTACAGTTTTATGTTTGAAGGCGTTAAGATTATTCTAGTTCCAAAGAAGAGACAGCAGGGAGAGAGTAAATCTGAGGAGATTGAAGAGCTAAAAACTTTACTATCGTTGAAAGAGTTTGTTAAGGAAGTTGAAGAGGAGCCTGAAGTATTCCTGTTGATTGGGCGAGATTGTAGTGAAGAGGATGAAATCCCAGAAGAAGCAAAGCCAGTTTTGAAAGAATTTGAGGATGTATTTCCAGAAGAGTTGCCTAAGGAGTTACCGCCACTGAGAGACATTCAACATCAAATCGATCTTGTTCCGGGAGCAGTATTACCGCATAGACCACATTATCGAATGAGTCCGAAGGAACATGAAGAGTTGAGGAGACAGGTGGAAGAGTTACTTGAGCAGGGACGTGTGCAGGAAAGTTTAAGTCAATGTGCTGTGCCGGCTTTATTAGTACCGAAGAAGGACGGGACGTGGAGGATGTGCACTGACAGTCGAGCCTTAAATAAGATTACTGTGAGATATAGATTTTCAATGCCGAGGTTGGATGACTTGCCAGATTAGTTGAATGGGGCTACTATCTTTTCAAAGATTGATTTGAAAAGCGAATATCATCAAATTCGGATTAGACCTGGAGACGAATGGAAGACAGCTTTCAAGACGAGAGAGGGGTTATACGAATGGTTGGTTATGCCATTTGGTTTATCAAATGCACCTAGTACATTCATGCAGGTGATGAATCAAATCTTTAGACCATTCATTGGGAAGTTCGTGGAGATTTATTTCGATGATATTCTGATATATAGCCGGAATATGGAGGAGCATGTTCAACATTTGAGGGAAGTGCTGATTATTCTTCGTGAGGAACAATTTTATGCTGCTACGAAGAAATGCGTGTTCATGACGCATAGTGTTTTATTTCTGGGATATGTTGTGTCTGGAGGAGGTATACAGGTGGACCAGAATAAAGTTGAAGCAGTCAGGAATTGGCCACAGCCAAAGACAATTACGGAAGTGAGAAGTTTTCATGGGCTAGCGTCATTCTACCGAAGATTCATTCCACACTTCAGTAGCGTGATGGCTCCAGTTACTGATTGCATGAAAGGGAAACAGTTTGTATGGTCAGAGGAAGCGGGGGTTGCTTTTGAGAAGATCAAGGAACTATTGACGACAGCACCGATTCTTGTTTTACCAGATTTTCAGTTGCTGTTTGAATTACATACTGATGCTTCAAAGGTTGGTATTGGAGGAGTTTTAAGTCAGAGTGGGAAACCCGTTGCTTATTTTAGTGAGAAGTTATCAGGAGCAAAGATGAGGTATAGCACGTACGATGTGGAGTTTTACGCAATTGTTCAGGCTGTTAAGCATTGGAGACACTATCTGTTTCAGAAAGAATTTGTTCTGTACACTGATCATGAGGCGTTGAAGCATATGCAGGGGCAGGACAAGATTTCAGCAAGACATGCATCGTAGCAATTTACTTTTGTTGTCAAACACAAGTCTGGGGTGACGAATCGGGTAGCCGATGCTTTGAGTAGGAGGAGTCATTTATTAACGACAATGAAAGTTGAAGTGACAGGGTTTGAATTATTGCCAGAGCTGATTGAAGAAGATCCTTACTTTGTGAAATTTGTTGAGAAAGTCAAGGAAGGAAGTACTGATGAATTTGTGTTGGTTGATGGTTTTCTGTTTAAAGGAAATCGGTTATGTATTCCAGAGAGCAGTTTGAGATTGAAGATTATCAAGGAGTTACACGAGGAAGGACATGTGGGCCGTGACCGTACTTTGCATTTGATTGCTCAATCATACTTTTGGCCGTCAATGAGGAAGGAGGTTGAACGGTTTGTGGAGAGATGTCATATATGCCAGGTTTCTAAGGGAACAGTGACCAATGCGGGGTTATATATGCCATTACCTGTGCCTACCAGACCATGGGTTGATATCAGCATGGATTTCGTTTTGGGTTTGCCGAGAACTCAAAGGGGAAATGATTCTATATTTGTTGTGGTGGACAGGTTTTCGAAGATGACACATTTTATAGCCTGTAAGAAGACAGCGGATGCAGTTCGAGTGGCTCAGTTGTTCTTTAAAGAAATCTATCGTTTACATGGGTTGCCGAAATCTATTGTTTCCGACAGGGATACCAGATTTTTAAGTCATTTTTGGCTTAGTTTGTAGAAGATGGTGGGAACGAAGCTGAATTTTAGTAGTGCTTATCATCCGCAGACAGATGGTCAAACCGAAGTTGTGAACAGATCATTGGGAAATTTGTTGCGATGTTTGGTGAAAGATAATTTGAAAAGTTGGGACATGAAGTTATGCCAGGTAGAGTTTGCTCATAATCATGCAGTGAATCGTAGCACGGGATTTAGTCCATTTCAGATTGTATATTCAAATTTACCCAGGGGACCGTTGGATTTAGCAGTAGTACCACAACCGAAAGGAACGGTTAAACGAGCTGTAGACTTTGTTGATGGGTTGACGGAATGTCATAAAATCGTTCAAGAACGATTGGAAAAGTCAAATGAGAGGTATAAGCGGGCTGCTGATTTGAAACGACGGAGTGTTGAATTTAAGGAAGGTGATTTGGTTTATGCTGTATTGACGAGGGATCGTTTTCCGGTGGGTGCTTATAACAAGTTGAAAGCCAGAAAAATTGGTCCTGTCGAAGTTCTGAAACGGATTAATGAAAATGCTTATAAGTTGAAGCTACCGGAGGATGTTTACACTTCTGACGTGTTCAATGTTAAACACCTTATGCCATATTATGGAGATGAACAATCTGTTGTAGAGGAATCTACAAATTCGAGGTCGAATTTTTCTCAACCAGGGGAGGATGATGCAGCGCAAACTATGGAATCAACAACTTCAAATGATTCAATAATTTGAAGTCGTTTGGATAATGCTATGTTGTTAAGTCGTTCAGAAAGTTTAAGACTTAAGTCGTTCACGAGTCAAACAGGAGAGCTCCGACCTAACGAGAAACGACCTAGTGACTTACGAGTTAACAAAGCATCGGATTTAGGTCATCTCCGACCTAAGGAGTTACAAGGGTATGTGATAAGTCGCAACCGACACATCGCCACAAACACATGCCCAGGACTCAGTCCTTCCACAACCCACGACTCATCTCCATCTTCACCGACCCACGATTCAACACACCAACGACTCACGAGTCATCAACATCCACGACTCATTCTCATCCTCCGCGACTCACGGTTCATTCCCAATACCAACAGCCTACTCCAAAAACCCAACCGAGACACGAGACAACTTTCTCCTTCCCAAAACCCTAAGTCGCGACCCATTCCTACTTCTCTAGATCGCGATCCATTCCTCTCCATGAGTCGTCACCGAGTTGTTGAAGCTCGCCCATAAGTCGCTGATGATATTTCCTTAAGTCGCGACCGGTCCAATTCTAAGTCGCGAGTAATTCCAGTAAGTCGCGGCAATCTCTTTGAGTCGCTGAAATCTCCTTGAGCCATTGCCGAGCTAGGCCTGAGTCGTTACCGAGTCACTTGAACGTGGCCGAGTCACATTGAGTCAATTCCGAGTTATTTTAAGTCTCGAGTCAAGTTGAGTCATGTACTGTTTGTATTGTAATTTTCTTAAGTCTTGTGTGTTGAGTCATAAACCCTATAAATAGGGATGTAATGTCATTGTAATAGGGGGGACATTTTTGAAATAAAATTTCTTGTTGATTGCTTTGTGCTTTCTTTTTTAATTGGTAGTTGAGTGTAATCTCCTATCTCCACTTACGTCATTCGAGTGCGCTCGAATCCACGTTTGATGAAGCCGATTCACGGAATCTAGTGCGCTAAATCAACGTACGAAGAATCGTAGATCTTTGAACACGGTATAGTGCGCTATCAACGTGTTTGAGATAGCTAGAATTCGGTATCTTCGGATCAACGAATTTGGGCATTTCGGTATCTTCATTCCATCGATCGCTACTTTCACCGATTGAAGTTTATTTTGATTAATTCGCTGCGTCATGGTCCGATCACTCCTGCTTCAAACAGCAAAAAAATGTATTTAATCACATTTATTGATGATTTTAGCCGCAAGACTTGGGTTTATTTTTTTACAGGAAAAGTCACAGGCTTTTGATATCTTCAAAAGCTTTAAGTATCATGCGGAAAAAGAAGCAAGCTCGTCCATTAGCATTTTGCGTACAGATAGAGGAGGAGAGTTCACATCTAAAGAATTTGATGAATTTTGCAATCAAAATGGCATAAGAAGGCAGCTAGCAACTGCATACTCACCACAGCAAAATGGCGTTGCGGAAAGAAAAAATAGAACCATCATGAATATGGTTCGTAGCATGCTTTATGGAAAAAGGATTCCAAAGACATTCTGGCCTGAAGCAGTGAACTGGGCTGTTCACGTGCTAAATCGATGTCCAACTGATGCAGTAAAAGATATGACCCCCGAAGAAGCATGGAGCGGAATAAAGCCATCAATTGAGTATTTTAGATTTTTTGGATGTGTATCTCATGTTCATATACCGGATAAAAAAAGAACCAAGTTGGATAACAAGAGCATGAGTTGTGTCTTACTTGGAATTAGTGAAGAATCTAAGGCATACAGGTTGTATAATCCAGCTACTCAGAAAATTATTGTGAGTAGAGATGTCGTTTTCGAAGAGGATAAAAACTGGGATTGGGATAAAATGCACGAAGAAACAGTAGGTGCAAATTTAGAGTGGGAAGATGAACAAGCAGAAGTTGTTAATGGTGAGAGCAATAAAGAAACTGAAGAAGTGTTGCACTCAAATGGGCTGAGCGATGGTAGCCAACCAGAACCGAATAGAAGGAGAAATAGACGTCAACCTATTTAGATGAGGGACTATGAGAGTGGAGAAGGCCTTTCCGATGAAGAAGAAGACGACGACGACTATGAGAGTGGAGAAGGCCTTTCCGATGAAGAAGAAGACGATAATGCTAACTTGGTTATGTTTGCAGCAGCCGATCCAATATGTTTTGAAGAAGCAGTAAAGTATGAGAAATGGAGAAATGCTATGGAATCAGAGATCAAATCAATTGAAAAGAATATGACATGGGAGTTGACAGATTTACCAACAGGAGCAAAGAAAATCGGTTTGAAATGGGTGTATAAAACAAAACTCAACGAAAATGGAAAGATAGACAAACATAAAGCGCGACTTGTCGCCAAAGGATATGCTCAAGAACATGGAGTAGACTACAATGAAGTCTTCGCACCAGTAGCAAGACTAGATACAATTCGGCTTTTGCTTGCACTTGCAGCTCAAAACGGATGGGTCATTTATCAACTGGATGTAAAATCTGCTTTTTTGCATGGCGAGTTAGGTGAAGAAGTGTTTGTTGAACAACCACGTGAATATGAAATCAAAGGAAGTGAGCAGAAAGTGTACAAACTAAGAAAAGCTCTTTATGGGCTGAAACAAGCTCCTCGAGCTTGGTACAGCTGCATTGAGTCGTACTTTCTGAAAAGAGGCTTCGAAGTGTGTATTTATGAACCCACATTGTTCATCAAACGAGGTGCAGCAGGTAAAATTTTGATTGTAAGCTTATATGTCGATGATCTTATATACACTGGCAATAATGAATCTATGTTTGTTGAATTCAAAAAATCCATGATGGCCGAGTTCGATATGACAGATTTGGGAAAAATGAGTTATTTTCTTGGAATAGAAGTGGTGCAGAAAGTTGAAGGTATCTTTATTTGTCAGAGAAGATATGTAGTAGATGTGTTAAAAAGGTTTCAAATGGAGGCAAGCAATTTGGTCCATAATCCAATCATTCCTGGGGAAAAGCTTTGCAAGGATGAAAATGGTGAGAAAATTGATGGTACTTATTATAAGCAGATCGTAGGCTGTCTTATGTACGTAACTGCTACACGACCAGATGTTATGTTCGCTGTTAGTCTTATTAGCAGGTTCATGGAGTATCCTACAAAGCTGCACTTGAAAGCAGCAAGGAAAATTTTAAGGTATTTGAAAGGAACAACTGATTATGGAGTGTTCTATAAGAAGGGAGGAAACAAAGAATTGCTTGCATATACAGACAGTGACTATGCTGGAGACCTGGATGATAGGAAAAGCACTTCTGGATATGTATTTCTTTTAAGCTCCGGTGCAGTATCCTGGTTATCTAAGAAGCAGCCTGTAGTATCCTTATCGACGACGGAAGCTGAGTACATAGTTGCAGCTGAATGTGCTTGTCAAATAATTTGGCTAAGAAGAATTTTGGAAAAGCTTGATCATGTTCAGTGCAATTCTACAGCCATGTACTGTGACAACAACTCAACTATTAAGCTTGCTAGAAATCCAGTGATGCATGGACGCAGTAAACACATCGACGTTCGTTTCCATTTTCTCCGTGAGCTGACAAAAGATGAAACAGTTCAGTTAGTTCACTGCAGTAGTCATGAGCAAGTTGCAGATGTGATGACAAAAGCTTTGAAACTGGATACATTTGTAAAACTGCGCAAACAAATGGGGGTGTGTTCGTTACTTGACGTAAACTGATTTTCAAGAAGAATCAGTTTAAGGGAGGATGTTAAGTGGCACGCATGTTTCTAGGACATGTTTAATAAGTTCAGCTGTTAGGGGTAGTCTTTTACTTGTTCTTTTCTTGTTTGTTCTGATCTTTTGCTTGTTTTTAGCACACGTTCCTGTTTTTAGTACGTGTGAACTGTTCCTTTTTTAGTCATGTACTGGCTATTTAATTGCCAATCTGTTATTCAATAAACTTAAAGTTGCCTAGTTTACATAACTATTTCTTATCATCCACCCTGTTTACAGAAAAGATTTGAATACTGAGTTCACACTTCTCTAGAACTGCGAGATCTGTCCTCAATATTGCTTGTTGTTGGCTATGATATTTTCATGTTTAGCTTTTGAGAAATATTCCTACGTTTCATACTTAATCTTGCACAACACCAAATCAGCCACTTGACAATATTGCTGTATATTTTCAAATATTATGAAATTGCTATTGTACTCAAATATTTATCGGTAGCCTTTGTTTGACTTGGTATTTGTTAAGAAATTTATTTTCTACGAGCAAGACGGAAGGTTGCTCTATGAATGTAACGTGTGGTTTGGGATTTCTATTTTATTTTTAATTTTTGGCATGTTTTAGTTATTTATTTGTTTTATCGATATGTATAGTACTATAACTCAGCACATGACTTGGGATGTCCGTTTAATAGATTTGGAATGTATTATTGAAGATTTTAACCATATATGGGTATAAGCTCTAAATTGCTGCTGCATAAAATCAATTATATGGATTTTATTTTATCCAAACTGGTTTCCATAGCTACCATTATGAACGCTGGTATACAGCATTTTCATCTGACTCATATATGTATCAATTGTTAGTAAGAGTACGCAATACGCATTTTTAATTGCAACGACCAAACTTATTTTTAACCAATTACTTATTTTTATTTGTTTATTTTGTTTTTTTATGTTTTGAAAAAGAAAAATAATTACTTAAAATTAGAGTCCATTTCTAATGTTTACATTAGCTTGCATACAAAATTGCTTATTACATATTGGATCCATAATTTGATCCAGAAAAAGGAAATTATTTCAGTAATCTTGTTTTATAATTATAGCGTCTACTCTAGCAATTTTTATATGTCACTTGAGAGGATATAGGAGAAACCAATAGAAATATGAAGATGGCATGTGCAAGGACCATGAAGTATTGCAGGTAAACATGCTCCATTTAAATAAAAGCCATGAAGTCTCCAATTTAAAACAAGCACAAAATTAAAATGCATTATGCAAAAAAATAAAAATAAAATAAAAAAAGAGTGGGGGTGGAAGGTGGAACTTGCAGCTTACAGAATATAAACATGCATCCTCCTTCCACAATACTTACGATGCTTAACCATTAAAGACTTTGCTTCTTGTACTTTTATTAGATAACAAGGGTTGTCTGTGTATGTCAATAAATAAGAAGTTGAATCAAGATAAACTATAATAGTGAGCATATGTTCTGGAAATTGTGTTATCTTAAGGTTTTCTATTTCTTTTATAATGCAATTAATACTTTTGCCCATAAGCATGCAACTCAAAGTTTTGCTTGCAGACAAATTAAAGGGCATGTGTAGTAGATGAAACTCCCAATATCAACTTGCGGAGGTGAAATGACTCAGTTTCAGAAGTGTCTTACGGCATCTTTTTTCGTTAATGCTGCTACAAAGGAAACAGATGGATCTTACAGGTTTGATTTTTTTTTTTTTTTTTTTTTATAAACTTTTTTAGGGTTTAATTATATTTTTTTTAATCTTATTTTGTACAAGAATAGCTTCCAATAACATTGATGACAAATCAAGATTCAAAGTTACCTTTGTCTAATACTCAGATATAAAGCATGTCCTGTTCTTATGCAAAACTACTATGCATGTGCATGGTTATATAAGTTGATGTTTGGTATTTTGTTATAAACAAACTTGTTTTATTTTAGGTTGAGGATGAAATATACAATTATTTTCAGGTTGACTTTCTGTTATAGCCTTTTTTAAAATTTTAAACTCAACTTAACTAATTTGTATATAGCATTTTTCTAAGGAAATGGTAGCTTTAGCCGAAAGGCCTCATTTCAATTTTTACCGTCCTATTTGCTTGATTAATCAATCTTTGCAGTCAAAGAATTTTTTTGCAGAACTCGTGATATTTTTTATCAACATTACATCGGATCAAACAAATGTAGAGAGTTGAAATGAAAATGCAGAGAAATGAAAAACAAAATAAAAATGTAGAGAAATGAAAATCAAAACAAAATTCTTTTTGGCGGTGGCTTGCGCTTTTGTTCATATTTTTGGTTATTGTTGGCTTATGATTTTGCGTTTCGAGGTGATGTTGTGGGATTGCGGTGGTTCAGGGAGTTGCTAATTTAGTCGTGATTTCATGGTTAGGGCTTGATGTTAGTGGCAGGGGAAGCGGATTGTACGATTGCAGGAGATGTTTGGTTGAGGACAGAGGCGGGTTTATATTGGAGTGGGTGACTGCATTAGGGTAACTCGGGTGAGTTTGTTTGGGGAGATTGGATGGTAAAGGAGCAGTTCAGGTTTGCTGAAGAGGAATAGTTGAAGGACGGAATAGTGATTGTTATAGGAACAGAGGTTTGCCAGTTGTGTTGTTTGGTTTATGTGAGGTTGTAGGATGTGCTGAGGAGTTTGGTAGTTTCTATATTTTGGTAGCCGGTTGATGGATGTTTAGGCGACGAGGTAGGGAGGAGGCAGTTGAACTTGTTGGAGGATTATGGAATGTGGTTTGCTGAGGATGTATTTTTGGCGTTTGAGGTGTGTTTGGTTTTGGAAATTGTAGTGGCAGTTTAGAGGATTGGAATGGTGGTGTGTAGGGTTGGTGATTGGTCAGAGAGGGTGAAGACTGTGGTTATAAGAAAGGAGGCAGTGTGATTGAAGAGGTGGATGTTTTTGCAAGGGGTGTTGTTTTGGGTTTTGAAGTGATGGTTGAAACTGAAGTAGGCATGTAGTTGATTCAAGGATTTTGTGATGTTGATTTTAGTTGTGGTAGTTTGCCAAAGCGATTGAATGTTTTAGGTGGTCGGAAGTGGTGTAAATGTTGTAGTTGAATTAGCAGTTTGGATTGCTTGGAATTGAAGTGAGGTGTTGTAGGTTTCCTACTGGTAGAATTATTGGATACTTTCAAAAACTGTACAAAATTCAAAGTTGTATAAATGTTTCCTATTTGTAGAACCTTAATAGAAATATATTTTCATTTTTAATGCGTTATAGTAAAAAAGTAAGAAAAGTTGTGATGTATGAAATTTTGTTGATTTTCAATATGAAATGTGTTTATCTTGAAATTAATTATATATTCATTGTTGTGATGTTTAATTTAGACATTTAAAACTAACTATACCAAAATTTCTAACGGTTATAACTGTTGGGAATATAAACTTTTAGCTGTTGGTACTAAGGACTTTTCCAACGATTATATCCGTTGGGCAATTCCTTATTCCCAACGGTTATAACTATTGGAAATATGTAGTTTTTCAACGGTTATAACCATTGGGAAATATATTATAAATTTTATCATGAGCTTAATACTAACAGTTATAACTGTTACAAATTTGATTTATAACGATTATAACCGTTGAGAAATGACAATCCTGGTGTTGTGACCAGAGGAATCGAAATCAACTCCGATCAGATAAATGCTATTAGAAATATGGCGCAGCCTAAAACATGTAAGGAAGTGCTGAGACTAAATGGATGGATCGTGGCTCTTAGTCGATTTATACATAAAGCAAAGGAAAAATGTATTCCCTTTTTGATGTGATTAAGAAAAAGAAAACTTTTGAGTGGATAGAGGAGTGTCAAAAAGCTTTTCAAGAGTTGAAAATTCATCTAGAAACATCATCGATACTCTCTAGCCCACCTGAAGGAGAAGATTTATTTCAGTGCATGGCTGTATCAAGACATGCCATCGGCTAGGTTTTGGTAAGAGAGGAAAATGAAATCCAATTTTCGGTTTACTACACGACTAAAGTGTTAAAAGATGGTAAAGCTAGGTATTCGGTTATCAAAAAATAGTGTATTGCTCATTATTTTCAGCATGGAAGCTAAGGTCTTATTTTCAAGCTCATCTAATCAAAGTCTTAACCAACTACGCATTGAGGAAAGTTCTGAGTAAACCCAAAATATTAGGAAGACTGATAAAATGAGGAGTGGAATTGAGCCAGTATGATATTGAATACCTGCCTAGGACATCAATCAAATAGCAAGCTTTGGAAGACCTTATTGCAGAATGCATGGAATTTATGGAAGAACAGCCAGAGGAAGAAAGAAAACTCAAGCCAAAATGGTAGTTATAATATGTAGACGGAGCATCAAACAAACATTGTGCAAGAGCAGGATATGTTGTAATTACCTCTGATGGGCACAAACTTCACTATGATACGAAGTTAGGCTTTCTAGCAACCGACAATGTAGCAGAGTATGAGTCCATGATTGCAGATTTAACCTTAACGCGGTAGCTCAAGATTTCAAAAATTGAAATATTCAATGACTCACAATTACTAGCAAACCAATTAAATAAGACATTCCAAATTAAAGTGACTCAACTGGTCCAATACATCAAAAGAATCCATGAGGTGTAGATTCACATTGAGGATTTCTCCATACACCAAATACTAAAGGAAAAGAATGCAAAATCAGATTCTTTAGCAAAGCCGACAAGTTCACGAGGAGCACTTGAGGTCAAAATCATACCCGTAGGATTTCAATGAAACATAAGTATTAAAGAAGGAAAGAGGAATTAAGCAAGTATGCTTTGGTTTTAACTAGATGTCAAGTTCATCAACAATCAAATAGTTAGAAGAATCCTAAAGAAGATAACAATGTCAGAGGAAGTCCGAGGAGGGCATGTGCTCGTGAAAGCCCATGTGCTGATAATTGGATGACTCACCTGGTCGAATATATTGAAAAAGGATTCTTACCAAGAGAAAAGAAAGAAGCACAGAAACTATGGTACCAAGCCCCCTCATATACTATAATTGACGGAGTGTTATATAGGAACGAATATTCAATGCCTTACTTAAGATGAGTTACACCCAAAATGAGCATAAGATTGTTAATGAAAGCTCACAAAGGATTTTGTGGATATCATTCCAATGGAATAAGTCTAGCTAAAAATGACCGAACAAGGATATTATTGGCCCCGAAAGACAAAAGAGGCCATAAATTATGTCAAAAGCTGCGACAAGTGCTAAAAATTCTCTAAAATACCACGACTTCCTCCGACAATCTAACCACTATTCCAATATATGGCCTTTGATGTATGGGGGATTGATTTGATCGGCTATCTCCCAATCTCAAGAGGAAGAGAAAATTTTGCTGTAGTAGCAACCGATTATTTTACTATGTGGATGAAAAATGAACCCCTACCTAATATAACCGCAGGAAAAGTTCTAAAGTTGGTTATTAAGAATATTATAAGAAGATTCGGGCTCTTAAACAAGATTGTTTTCGATAATGGAACTCAATTCGAAAGTAAGGAGTTTACTTATTTCTGTGAAAGGAACGAAATCATAATAAGTTTTTCACCAGTAGCTTACCCAAAGGCCAAAGAGGAAAAAGACGCAACAAATAAAGCCATAAAAAACGTTCTAAAGAAACCATTGGGGAATGCCAAAGGAAATTGGATATAAGAACTACCCTTTATTTTATGCAGTAACCCATATTTTTTGTAACGTTATTTAGGATATTTAATTAGCTAGATTAAATAAAATAATGTGCTAATTAAAGGATTGAGAATTGATTTTAATTAAGGGGCAGCTGTGCCATCTAACCAATGAATTAAAATAAGAGTTAAAATGAAATAAAGGAGGGGTAAAATAGGAAAGAGGTCATTCTTATACCCTAAACCCTTGGCCATGTATCTCCATACACGTTCATTTCTCGTTTGTCAAAAAAATTCAAACTTAAGGCCGGCCACCATTAACAAGAGCAAGAGCAAAAAGACTAAGACAAGCTAAGGAAGAAGCTTAATCAAATCAAATCCATTCACATCTCAATCTCTTTAGCCTCTAAAGCTAAGGTGAATAATGTTTACATCACATGTTTCTTTTTTTCAGTTTTAAGACGAAATCCTAAGTATTTTGCATTGACTTGCCATGCTTTAAGTAATGGAATGATTATATATACTTGATAATTCATAGTTGTTCATATAGATTTTATGACATGGTTTGACGTGAAAACCCTATTAAATGACATCCAAACGCCTTGCGAATTTTTATATAGACTAGAAATACTATTTTGGAGATGGTTTTCAATTTTCATAATTTTCTAAATTATGTGGAATTTATATAAATTTTCTAGTGAAGAAAATGTTATTTTGGGTTTAAAATATTTACGGTTAAATAATTATTGGTTAGGCTCTGAAATTTATATATGTTAGAAAACATATAAAAAACGATTTTCTGGAATTTTTGTAGAATTTTCTAAGTGTTTTAATGAATATATGAAATTATTTAAGGTGTGTGTTTTAATGAATATATAAAATTATTTAATGTATGAGACTTAAATGTTTTATATATTTATAAAAGGAGAATGGGTTTTTGTAAATAAGTTTAAATTGTTAATTCTGGAAAGTCCGCAGTACTTTGAGAAAAGAGAAACTTGCAACCAATCACAATTTGACAAACAAGGTAGGTTAGGTAGAAAGAAATAGTTTAAAAGGACAAAAAAACATGTTTTTCACTGTTTCGATGCTTTCGCACCAGGTTCCGCCTCCTTATCTTCGCCTCTGACACTATCGAAACCAATGCACATGGTATCGAAGAACTGGTTCATAGCGAATTGGATGTAGGCAGAAGGAATAGAGTCGAAACCAAGGGTTTCGAAGGGGTTGAGGCGTTTCTTGCTTTTAAAAGAAAATGCGCCTGCTTGCTTTCGATTGAGTAGCTTTCAATTAGGTTGGCTTTCGACCAGGTCAATGGTTTTAAAGGAAATAGTTTCGGTTGGGTTGTGCTTTTGTTTTAAATGACTACTTTCGACTAAGTCGAAACCTTTTGGTTGTCGCTTTCTTCCTTTCGACTCAGATGGTTTCAAAATGGTTACTTTGTTTTCTAAAAATTGACCGCTTCTCCAATGCTTTTGAAGAGTTGGTTTCGACACCATCACTTCTTTACTTAGGAATGATTATGAAAGGAATGCTTTCGACTTTAATGGGTTTCTGATCCTTTTGCTCTAATTGAAGGCATAATCCAAATGGTTTTGACCGAAACGGTTTTCATAGGTTTCAAAGGAGTAATTTTTTGAATGGTTTCGAAAGGTTTCCACATGTTTTAAATTGAACCTAAAGGCTTTCGAAAAGGTTTAGTGTTTTAATGCATTCGAAAGGGTTTCAAATAAAGGTTTTAAATGGGTCTTTCCCAATGATTTCGAAAGGTTTTGAAGAAATGTTTTCCAATGGTTTCGAAGGTTTCAAAAGGGGTACTTTCGATAGATTTGGAAGGGGACTTTCAAAGGTTTAGATGTTTTCATCAACCAAGATTTGAGTAAAGTGTGTATATATATGTATATATAACTTGGCAAGGTGATTTAGAGTAAAGCATAGAGATTATATATTTTCCTTGTTTGGGTTTGATTAAAAGGTTTTAAATCATTTTGAAAAGGTTTTCAAAGAAAATTTAAAAGGTGTTTAACCCTATGTAAAATGACACAGATATTAGAATACCAGATGTGATTGGTATAGAGTCGCGCTCTATACATTAGCTATTAGCCCCAACTAATTTAGTCCAAAATTCTAGCGTGTAGGGCTTTGTCACGGGTAAGACTAAAATTATGATTACACGCATAAGGGATATATGTTGGATCATAAGGTTTGAATGCTGAAAAGAGACAGAAGTTCTTCACGAATCTATGACTACGACGAATCTGAACTCATCATCTCAAATATGGTTCGTATTGATATTAATGTAACTAGAGTCATTAACTAAACAGTCTAGTATAGAATTTTGTTAAAATCTATGCTCAAAGCACATCACTAATAAATTCATTTTACGAAACTTGCATATATTTTATTAAACTTTCATATATATATAACCAAAGTTTTTATGTGCACTGAAAACAGTATTCAGTCGACTAAATACTATATGTCAGTCGACTGATGCTGTTTGAATTTTTTTAATATAGAACATTCAGTCGATTGAATTGCTTAATTCAGTCGACTGACACTATGAAAATTTTTGTGCACTTCTAAATTCAGTCAACTGACTAAGCAACTTCGGTCGATTGAATACTGCAAATGTCATATTTTTCAAAAGACACTTCTTTTCTCCAAATGGTTTCTTCTTCATGAAAAATTGCATCTCTTAGATTTAGATAGATATCTATTTCCAATAGTCATATCTCCACACACACTATATATACACTCAAGATTTATAGATTCAAATCACCTAAGTTTCTATTCTCTTTTGATCTATTGCATTTAGCATTCTTGAGTTCAATATATATAAGCTTTCATACAATCATTGCTTACGTATGCATTTCCATACTCTTCAAGCAATATTATACTTCCTATTCTTTATACACATACAAAGATACACATCTTTGAGGATAATGTTATAGGAAGGGTGTACTACAAGTGATAAATCCATGTTATTCAGAATACACAAAGTCAAGTTAAATCCAGTTTATAAAAAAGTCATGTTCTGTTGCTCAGGCGATCAAAGTCCTGTTCTGTTGCTAAGGCGATCAAAGTCCTATTCGGTTGCTCAAGCGGTGTAATACATGTTCCTCCGAGTTAAGTGAGGGTTACTAATTCCAGAAGGAGTCTGAGACTGGGCGTAGAATGAGAGTTCGAACCAGTATAAAAATCTCTGGTGTTATTTTCTTTACTACTTTAATTATTTAATTACTTATTTATTATTCCGCACAAGTAATTTATCCATATTACACGATCCTTTAGCACAGTCTATTTCAATATATGTTGTATACAAATAGGTTATTGGCGAGCCCGCAAAACCATCAGGATCAGGTGACCCTAGGAGATGTTAAATTAGGAACAGATCGTCTAAAAGAGAAGTATTTAACAGATAGTTAAGAACAGATCGTCCATAAGAGGAGTATCTAACAGATGTCAATAAATTGTGATATACTGTCTAGTAGGCCCAAGTCAGGCAAAGGTTAATAGTTTGCCAAAAAAAACTATAACTTCGAACAGGTAGTTCATCTATCACCTAATAGGTATGTTTACATAATGATGCTTTACAGATTTCAAATAGTTTTAGTTGTAGAAAAAGATTTGCAAAAGATATGTTTTTAAAAGGATATAAGTGAGGGAAAATCCATTCTGCTAAGCGGCGTGGTCTCACTTAATATCAATAACAAAGATGTATAGTATTATTTACACTAGTATTTATGTCTAACTCGAAGTTTTTGTTTCCCCTTAAACTCTCAGGTTCTTAAAATTAATTTGAGCAGGCTGAGGGTTAAGGTTTTTAGGGTTTAGAAATTTTTGCGAATAAAGCTTCCAGAGATGAGCAGGTGGCTGATGGATAACTAATTAGGAGTCACATTTCTATTATGTTTTGATTCCGCTATGTATATTAAGTCATTTATGACTATATTGACTCTGGTTAACCAATGGGGCATCGTCATATGTCTCACTTGGCGTATATTGTAATTGATATATTTGCTCATTGCCTGTGAAACGTTAAGGGATTATATAACTTGGATAAGATTCATTGTTTTGAAATGTACTCTGTAAAATGTGTTTTGAAATCTGTGATTTATTCATATTCAAGTGCTTCTGATATTATGCATACCATTAGCATTACCATATTTTGTCACCAGAAGTTAATATTATAGATGACTGCAGCATCTTTAGCGCTTAGCTTTTGGCCTCTAGATACGGGATGTTACATTTTATGGTTGTACCGAACATCCACAAGTATTGCTACCAGACACATTCCATACTTCTTGATCTGTGGATTTGAGGCAATATTACACATTTTAAAGTAGAAGTTCCCTTGTGTCAATAGCTTATGTCTATAAAACGATACAATAATTGAAAAAGGATTTGCTTGACTTGCTTAGTGAATTAATGAAACAAGCTGCTATTTAAATGGCAGAATTTCAACGCAGAATCACAAAGTACTATAATTCAAAAGTGAAAGAAAGGACGTTCAACAAAGGAGATTTGGTTTTGAAGAAAATAACGACGAACATGAAGGACCCTATAGATGGCCCCTTCAGATAGAATTGGGACCACTTGTCATTCACGAAGTAATCCCACCACAGACATATAGATTAAGTTAACCTAATGGAAGTATGATATGAACGACTTGAAATGCCGAACACTTAAGGCGATATTTTACAATGTTCTATGCATAAAGTAAATTACCAAGAATGTCTTATCGGATGAAATAGGAATCTCATCTAAACGATTGCCTCTGGAATTGAAATGCACACCTTTAAACTTAACTTTTAACTTGATGAGGTCGGTAAGATTCGTTGAATAAATGCACCTTTCATATCTGGATAAGGACAAAAAAAACCTTTGGTCTCGCCGTCAAGCCTGGCAAAAGCAACCATCCAAAGAGTGATGGTCAATTAAGCCATTGATCCTACCACTTGGCGTTTCAATTCACCGATCCAAATGAGATGGATGAAAAGTCTTTGGTCGGGTTGCCAGGCCTAGCCAAAGTAACCATCCAAAGAGTAATGGTCGATTAAGCCAGTGATCCCACTTCGAGCCTAGTTAATGCACCGATCATAGTGAGATGGACGAAAAGCCTTTGGTCCCGTCGCTAGGCTTGGCCAAAGCCACCATTCAAGAAAATGATGGGTTGTTAAGCCTTTGATCTCTCTGCTGGACCTGGTCAACACACCCATCTAAGGGAGATGGACGAAAAACCTTTTGTCCTGCCGCTAGGATTGGCCAAAGCAATTATCCATAGAGTGATGGTCAATTAAGCCGTTGATCCTGCTGTGTCGATTGCAACATTATAATTAAACACAAGCATATAAGAAATTTATAATCATTTAGATGGTAAGTAAACTCATAAAATTCTTGCTAACTCTATGCGCAAGCCTTGCAGAACACATGCATGCTTCCTACCCTCATCCAAACATCCATAGGTCCAACCTTTTGCTCCAAAACCTTCTAGCCTCTACTCAGGCCTAGTTAACGCACACATTCAAGTGAGATGAAGAAAAAGCCATTATCCCACCACCAAGCCTGGCTAAAGAAACAATCAAAAGAGTGATGGTTGATAAATCCTTTGATCCTGCCATCGGTCTTGGTCAAAGCACATATCTGTGGAATATAGATGAAAAGCCTTCTGTCCCGCCCCTAAGCCTAGCCAAAGCAGATGTCCAATAGATGATGGTCAATTAAGCTTTTGATTCCAGCGTCGGGCCTAATCAAAGCACCCATCCAAGTGATATGGTTAATGAAAACTTTGATGATCAAGCAAGGTCTATTGTTATCCAGTATTTTGACCAGACAATATGCAAATAGAATGAACATGTTGAACTTGGGAGTAATCAAGGCAAGTAGCCCAGAGAGATTGCCTCAAAGTCCAAGAACCGAGTACAGCCGAGAATTCACAAGGCATATTTGAGGGGAAAGTATTTTGGTCGAATTTTCCATAGTCTTCGAATAGACTTGAACGACTGAATCGTATGAGCGAACGTTAAAGAAATGACCCAAGGACTTTGGAAATATCTTTAAAATGCAAGAAAAAAGAAATATAAATAAATGAGCAAAAGGTTGAAAATTTCTAAGTTCATCTTTTGGAAGAGCCGACTCAAAGCACACATAAAATCCTCAGGCCAGACTCGAAGCAAGATAATCTTGGGAAAAATCCAAGCATGACCCAAAGTAATCCATGAAGGAACCCCATGCATGACCCAAAGTTGGATTAGTACCGACCCATGAAAACTCGGGTCGGACACACAGAAATCTCGGGTCTAACTCTAGGCAAGCGAAATCGGATCGGACATATAGAAGTCTCGGCTTGGACACACAAAACTCTTGGGTTTGACTCCAAGCAAAAAGAGAAAATTTAGAGCATAAAAATCTCAGAAAATCTTCAGGTCAAGCCCTTAGCAAACACTAAAAAATTTCATGTCGAACTTCAAGTCAACGAAGATAGGGGCAAATGCAAACCAATCCAAGGCCAAAGCACGATGGATCCACCCAAGTTGTGGGTCCGTATCGACTCATACCCATCGGTTGGTACAAACCCCTGTTTCTTCCATAAGTGGGTCCCATCTTCTGCCTACATGCCCTATTTGATGCTAAAAGCCTATCTCAAGAGTTCTTTGTTGATCTAATATAATTATCTATCAACCTCCACGAACACTTGAATAAGCAAATCTGTTCGTCCATAATTCCCTCATTTGGAACTAGAAATAAGCTAATATTGGTACAAACAACTATAGAATCACGAAGCTAACCACAAGATAAGCCAAGATGAAAAGCTAAAGGAAACCATATTTTCCATCTTATGGGTCGGTATTAACCCTAACCTTGGAGTTGTATCGATCCATACAAACTGATAAGGTGGCACCTACTTTCTTGGGAGAATTGGTCTAAAGCGTGGAGAGCAGCTTGGAGATATTTTGTACAAGATTTTAGGCCACTACCTGTACAAATAGGAAGGTAGGGTTCATTTTACAGGATCGTTTTGGGATCTAGTTCAAATCTATTCTATATTCCTGTAATTTTGAAAATTTAAGTGTCAAAGTTGTACTACCCTTAAGAACTTCTGCCTCTAAGTCAAAATATAAGCAATAAAACTATAAAGTGGGCATAATTCTTGATTTGTCGAACCACTATAAATTGTTGTGTGTTCTTTCTTGCTCGTTTTTCTTTTAACTCTTCATCTTTTATTCTCTGCTATAATTTTTGGGTATTTATGCCCTTTTTGGTTCAAATATTTTGTCTCTTTTATGGAGAATCCGTATTCTTAGGCTACTTGGATCCACCATATACTATTAAATTTCTTAATTTCAAGAGATAGATCCAATTTTCCTACCTTATTTTTTACTATTTAGATTTCCAAAAATATAAGAGAAGCTATTTGTAATGGCCCCATCAAGAAAAGATCATTCTACCAATTCTAGTGCTACCACTAAAGTTGAGAATTAGAATACTCAGCATGGAGATGGAGCTATCCAACCAACTCAACCTAAGATTCGGACTCCAACTGAAGTCATGACCAGAAGAGAGAGGGATATGATGATGAAGCAAATTAAAGATACATTCCAGGTTAACCAAAATAAGATGAATCAAATGATGCAGCAGAGCTTGAGACTACTGACTTAACTAACTCAGAATAGCTATAGGAGGAGTAGAGGAGATTCGGCTTAAGAGTCATAAAGTTCCTCATCATTCGTGCAGATATGAATGGATGAGAAGCAGAAGAAGACTTAGAATGCTGTTGGAACATCATACCAACGAAGAGGACAAACTCTATCCCGAGTTTACAGATCGGTACCAACACAAGAGCACAGATCGATATCGGATAATCGAATGGTGGGCCTAGAGCTCGTCATCTGGAAGGTGGCATGGATTGGACTTCTGAAGGTGCTGCTGATGATCCAAATCTGAAGAATCGTGTTGCTACTAACGATATGACTCACGGAAATCGAACAAGTGAGACTACTGGACGAATGGGTCCCACGGAGGTAAGGAGCCTAGGTATCGAGAGCTAAACCAAGAGCAGACCGGGCCTAACACTTGCGGCAGATCCCTATTACCACCGTTTAGTCGGACCTATAGACCCAGGGTACTTTAAAGATATGGTCAAGAGACTTGTAAGTGAAAATTGCTTTAGAACCAATGATGAGTGGGTACCTCTTCGAGTCGGAATCCGTTTACGGAGAACGTTCTATGCAGGAGATATCCCTTGAGGTTTTTAAATATCGACGAAATCGTTGTACGGAGGAAAGACAGATCCTGCGCAGCACTTTATGAGATATAAGTGGAAATTGGATTCCACTAGAGCTTTCGATGCTATGAAATGCCATTGTTTTCCAATTTTCTTAGAAGGAGTAGCTACGATGTGGTTCACTCGACTCCTACCGAGATCCATATCATCTTTTGTTAAACTATCATGAAAGTTTCTAGAAGAGTTCCATAAGCATACTTCACGTCCGAAACATGTGATGTCTTTATCAAACCTCTTCCAAGGTAATGAAGAGTCGTTAAAGGATTTCTTGAATTGGTTCCACATGGCTGTGGTAGAAGTTACAAATCCCAATAATTACATGGTGCTGATGGCGTTGATTAGGGGGATCCATCCAAAATGGATTTCAAGTAATGATTGGAAAGGAATCCCCCATAGACGATGGTTGCTTTCTATAGAAAGGCTAATGAATACTTACGCTTGGAAAATGTTCGTAATCATCTCCAAAGCAATGGTGTTGGGATTTTGGCTGAAGTAATACAAAGCAATGTTGCCGTGAATCGGTTCGGAGGAAACTCTACAAACATAGTTGTTAATTCCCGAGATTCTGATAATAAGAGAAAGGGGAATCAAGCCCATGGCGGCCAATGCAGCAACAAAAGCAAGTGCCTGAGGGACTTAAGACCAGAAGAATATACACCTCTGAACAATATGTTGGAAACGTCTACCTCTCCATTCAACGGATGGAACAATACAAGAAGCCCCCTAAAGAGAGGCGAATGATGAATGGAAGCGCTCGGGAAAATACTGTCATTTCCATGAAATTCATGGGCATAACACTAATGAGTGTCGACATACGAAAATTTTGATTGAGGAGATGCTATGGAATGACAAGCTCCAATAATACATTAAGGAACTGCCAAACGGCGGGCAAACTGCAAGACCCCAAAGTCTACCTACTCTAGGAGAATTGCCCGAATCCAGCAGCTGGGGGCCAAAATGAGTTGATGAAAGACTGGTCATCAACTAAACGGTCTCCCATGGATGAAGAAACAACCTACGACAATGCTACCTCGTTCTTTATTATCTAATTTCCTTTTGCAAATAAGCTTACCAGTAACAATGAGGGCACTCTAAGTAGGCAAGACTTGCCCTTTCTTCTACTCAGTAATTAAATTTGCTTCTTGAGCCAATGGAACTATGCTCATGCAAGTAACTTTCATGCGCCACATAGTAAGCCCGACACTCTTGAACCGATAGAACCGCTGGGACGACAGTTACATTCGATCCTTAACTTTTGAGAACCTGTGTTACTCTAGAAACATTGGGAAGGTCCGAACCACTGGGTCGATGGTCACATTCGATCCTTAACCTTCTAACAATCAGTGTTACTCCGAAAGCACTAGGAAGGGCCAGAATGCCGGATCGACGGTCACATTCGATCCCAATCTTCTGAGAATCGTTAATGCTTCGACAACATCAGAAGGTCCAAATTGCTGGGTAAACGTCACATTTGATTCCTAACCGTCTAAGAACTAATGTTGCTTTGGAAATATCTAGAAGGTCTGAACTGCCGAGTCGACGATCACATTCGATCCCTAACCTTCTAAGAAGCGGCATTGCTCCAGCAACGTTGGGAAGGCCCATGACAGAAACTATCATTTCCCATCTTTAATAAGGTGTGCAGGTTCTCAGACATAGGTGCTAAACTTCCATAGTCCATGATCAGTCCTATGAAGTTCTTCTTGGTATTTGGAGATTGATATTAGCCAACTCTTATCCTTGGATTGGGGGCATGAGTATAAATTAAAGATGGACATGTCACAATCGTCCATTAGCCAACTCTTGTCCTTTGATTAGGTGTAAGAGTATAAAAATAAGATGGACATGACAAGACCATCCATCAGCCAACTCTTGCCCTTGATGTGAGGGTAGGAGTATAAACCCTAAGGAGGATGTGACCTGATCGTCCATACATAACTCTTTCTCTTGATGTGCGGGCAAGAGTATGAAATCAAAACAAACATGATACAACTGTTCACTCTCTCAACTCTTATCCTTGGATTGGGGTAGAAGTATAAACCAAAAAAGACATGATAACACCACCCAATCATTAACATTTTGGCCGGAATGGGCAAAAATAGGGTCCATATTCGGCATAAGGTGGGATGTTACCTATGAACTTTGAATTGATGCCTGGAGTTAGGTGTGATTGGAAATAAACATTCTAGATAAGGATGTACAAATTACAATCCTAAGTTGTTAATCCTAAACTAGCGCTCGGAGTCTGGCGCAGTTGAAATTTGCAATCTTGGAATGAGGTACCTAAGCTGCTACCCTAAGTGGTTAATCTCGATTGATGCCCAGAGGCCAACGCAATGTTACTCAAAACCTTAGAGTGGAAAATGAAAAGGTCTATTTACCAGCTAAGTTGGCCAGTTACAATGATGTGTAGCTTATGGGATTAGTTTTAATGGAGTTTCTATCTGCTCTAAACATTGACCAGATGGATGTCGATTGGTTCTTGGAGGCTGAACTAGAAAAGGAGTCATGGGTGGCTCCAATAAAAGACTATTTGTGGAGAGGAATCCTTCTAGACAGAAGGAATGAGCGACGAATGGCCTTCGTCAAGCTTCAAGATATATCCTTCAGTAAGGAGCACTTTATAGGAAGGGATTCTCAGTCCTAATGCTATGGTGTATTTCCAACGACAAGGCCAAGCAAGTCTTGAGTGAAGTTCATGAAAGCGCCTGTGGCAACCACACCAGAGGAAAACCACGCAAAGAAGATTCTCCACTATGGGTACTTTTTGCACTCCATTAATCGAGATGAAGATGATTACACTAGAAAGTTTGACAAGTGCAAGAGGTATGCTAAAATTCTGAGATCCCCACTAATAAAGATTACTCAAATGGTCAGTCCCTGACCGTTTGCAGTCTATGGAATTAATATCATCGGTGTGTTATTGATATCCAAAGGTGGCATGAAATACATAATCGTCATAGTTGATTACTTCACTAAATGGGCTGAGGCAGAGCTGTTTGCTGTAATTACTATAAAGAAAGTAATCAACTTCATGGTTTGAAATATCAACTGTCATTTTGGAGTTCGATAAGCAATCGTTATCGATAACGGGACCCAATATGATAGCATTAAGTTTAAAGACTTCTGTCGTCGATATAACATAGAGAAGAGATTTGCTATGGTGGCACAACTCCAGGCGAATGGATATGTCGAAGCTATGAGCAAGATTATCAAGTCCATTCATAAGAAGAGATCGAAAAAGGCCAAGGGAAAGTAGGTCGAGGAACTTCCATTGATACTGGGATTATCGAACGACCCACAAGTCAACGACTATCTACTTCCCATGTGCCTTAGCTTACAGATCAGAGGCTATGATTTCGGTTGAACTGAAGGTGCCTTCTCATCGAATGACTCAATCTGATCTATGGACAAATAAGCAACTCTTACTAGAGTCTTTTGATATGATTGATGAGAAGTGCAATGAAGCTGACTTAAGAACAACTGCACACCAAAGCCCGGACGACCGATACTATAGGACCAAGGTCAGGAATTGGACCTTTGAAATTGGCAACCTAGTCCTCATATGAATATTCCAGGGCCCTTGAAAATTAGGCCTAAATCGGAAATCTCCATACACAATAGAGCAAAAGCTTAGAGATGGAACTTTCAAGCTTGCGACGATTGAGATTTCACTCCCGAGGGCATCAAACTGCGAACACTTGGGATGCTATTTCACTTAGAAATAAATTTATGCATAATTGATTAAAGCCATTGCAGGTGTGCAGGTACCCGAAGTTAGGTGGTGACTAAATTTCTAAGGTCTATGATCAGACCCTTAAAGTTCAACCTTCCTTGGCGTCCGAAGATAGATTCCAATCAACACATTCAGCCCTCGACATGGGGAAAAATCAAAGTGGGCGTGACATGACCATTGACTCATTTTCTTATACCCAAGGTCTGGCAGAGTGTCAATTTCTTACTCAGAGGATGGAAAGGTCATAGATCCTTGCTCGGAGTAGGCGAGAAAAAAGATCCACGCCCAATGAAAGGCAGGATCTTACCTATAAACCTCGATCGATGCCCGAAGTTAGGCAAGATCTCAAGTAAACATCCTAGATAAGGATGTCCAAATCATGGTTTGAAGTGTTTAACACAAACAGGCATCCCAGAGAAAAATGTCCAACTTTCGTTTAAGGCAATTCACTTCAATCGACGCTCGAAGACATGCGCGGTCACATGTAAAGTTCTTTGAAAAGGAATTCTCCAAATTTATAACACTGGATGTTGGTTAAGCATCGTGATGAATAGCTATGGACATAACTCTTCATGAAAGTGATCCTGGAGAAAGGTACGACCGTTTAAAGCACATAGTGGAATCCTTTCACTACAACCAAAAAGACTTTTCACAGTGTTTGAAAAACGCTGTTAAAAGTTTTCACAGCGTTTTTTAAAAACGCTGTATAACGACATGCGGTCGTTGACCCTAAAGTTTTAACTGCAAAATATAAACGCTGTCAAAAACCAACTTTCTACAGCGTTTTTTAAACGCTGTTAATAATTTTTCTACTGCAAGGTATAAACGCTGTTAATAGTTTTCTACTGCAAGGTATAAACGCTGTCGTAGGGATATGCATTTTTTCCCAATGAATTGACAGCAATGTATAAACGCTGTCGTAGGGATATGCATTTTTTTCCAATGAATTGACAGCAATGTATAAACGCTGTCGTAGGGATATGCATTTTTTTTCCAAAGAATTGACAGCAATGTATAAACGTTGTCGTAGGGATATGCATTTTTTTCCAAAGAATTCAGAAAATGCTCTATACTCAGTCACAACCAACCTCCAATGATAGCAATGCCAAGAATTGAGAATTCATTTGGCTACACACCACACACAATAAATGTTTATATCATACAAAAAACTTTCTGAATATGTTACAGAGGATGGTAAATACAAGTTCATTTTTCTTTGCCATTGATACTAACTTGATCAAATTATACATTTCATCCTCATAAATTATACCTGCTAAAGAAATACATAGATTGCTGGTTTCAAACAGGACATACTACAAAAATTGATAGGAGACAGTTTCTTTTTGTGTCACCTTTGATTTGGAACTTCACTGGAGTTACCATACTGATGTGGAGCAAATAATATTATATCGGGTACCTCTTCTATAGTATCTGAAGGCTGGCAAAAGTAACTCTTTGCTTAATCTTACAAAATGATGGTTAAACATAGAGCAAACAAAGATTTGTTACAAAAATATAGTACCTGAATTAGTTGTAAAATATGCCAAAATAAATAATTCATGATCATGATCAAGCAAAACAATTTGCCTGCCCATGCCCCACAGCTGAGGTATCTACAGAGAAATAAAAATAATAATAAGGTGACAATACCAATAATAAAATGTCCAAATCTATTAAACTGGTTTTTTTTTTCTGAAGTTATTTTAATGTAATTTACTACATCTCTTGAGTGCCGAAATTTTGTAAAATACAAACCATATTTTCAAATCTATTCTCCAAGAAAAATATATGCGACATTCGGGCTAACATATATTTAAATATCAGACGATATCTAGAATACTGCAATAGCTAGTTAATATGAAGGATACAATAAGAATAATGATGCTGATTTTGAGGAGGTATATATACATACCATGGAAGACATAGCATCAAATCCTTATGAGGGTTGTGCATTGCTCGCTCGTACACTACCTCCGTCCTCTTGGCAACATCATGCCAGCTATAAAGTTTTTTCATCTATTCATAGTGTGGAATTGCATAGAAGGAAGTCAGTTATAGACAAAACATCGAAGTTTATGGCTAATCGTAGAGAAATCCCTTCACATATAGCTGGTACATAAAAGGAAACCACCCAGCAGTTTATACCGTGAAATTAGGGCTGTCCTATTGAATCAAAGTATAAGCTGTTTTTTTTTTCGTTATTATAATTTTAAAAAAAATCTACGCATTTCTCTGACTATAGAATGTTCACCTCTTCATCTTTAGATTCAACCAAATATTGCAGCCACCCCATGGAAAGGTTGAAGCTTACTGACTGTTTGCAGTTCTAAGAAAACATTTGTTTTTTTTCTTATTTATTAGTTTGCATGTTTCTTAACATGGAATAACATGGTTACATTACATTTTTTTATTTTTGCACCAACTGAAAAAAATCATATAATGAAACGTACATAAAAATGATACACACAACACAAAAAAAACATAAAATAATCGTTGGCATTCACTTTCTCAACTCCGCTGAAATACCCAGATTAAGTGTTCTTCTTTAGTTTGTAATACACACTCAAACCCATTACATAAAATTATGCCTAGAATGTTAACCATCAACCATCCAATATTGAGCATCAATGAATGTTAAATAAAACACTGTATTTAACCAGAGTCACTGATACGGTTAATACCACTGCAATTGCCACAGCTAGACCCAAGCGAGCTTCTAGAATTCCAAACCGTTACATGGACTGACACAGCTATTAAAAGCAAGGCACTAAAAACAAATTCTGTTACAATAGAATTCTCCTTTTATAAATAAATGTTTTAAATTGCATGGCAAAAATGGAATATGCTGGATGCTTGTATTAGAATGGAAGACAATTGTCTGTAAAACTTCTTTAACAAAAAAATATATAGTAAATATACTCACGGAAGACAAAGCAAGTCAGAATTTAAGCAAGAGATAAAGCATGCTGGTTTTGAATTGATCTGTTAAGCAAAAAGGTCCAACCATGTATTTCTCGAATAACATGATAAAAAAAAAGTGGTACATAAAATTTCGCTAAATGAAAGATGATAACTAACTTTTTATTTTTGTAAGATTCTTTATGCAGAAGTTGGCAATTAAAATACGAATAGGAAGCAAATCATTTTCCCTTCTGTTTTGGTCACTTCTTGTACATGAAAGGAGGTTTAGGAAGCAACATTATTACTTAAAAATACAAAGAGAAAAATATGCTGAAACAACACAACAATGAAATAAGCAAACAATGCCAAAATTATAGTTGATCTTTCAAGATTGTATAACCAAACAGTTAAAACACTTATATCTGCAAGATTTCCTAAAAATGTTCTACAGTGCAATCAAAATAAGTAGGTCTTTGAAACCAATGATTTTCAACTTTTCAGTAAATAAAAGATAAGGTATCCTAGTAATATAAGAAAGCGACTAGCTTCTAGTAGAAAATCAGACTTCAATGACTTTTAGTGTATGCAACCATATGACTATGCAATTAAAATAATGAATACATCAGAGACATTGTGTATTTTATTGAACTGTATATATACAGTGGCGTAAACCAAATTACATAACACGTAATCAGAATCAAAAAAATATTGGAATATTATAACCCAGCAGCTCTTAGAAGTTAAAAACCTGTGAACAAGAAATTGACTGCATAAATACTAGAAGGCATATAAAACATGACACATGAGTGAATGTAACAAGCTATAAATATTGACAGTGCAAAAAGCGAAATGAGAACATATCTATTACAAAGCAAAAAGCAAAATGAGACCATATCTATTACAAAGCAAAAGACGAAATGAGACCATATCTATTACAAATATAGCAAGTTAAAGAATCATTAGTGACAGAATTGTAAAAAAATCAGATCCTATATATTTAAATCATGAAATGTTTGGTAGGTCGGTTCTTTAATATTAAAAATAAAATCACCGGATTTGATTGAGCATCGGCGATGAAAAGAATTTGAAATGTTGTCAACAATCTAGCTGATCCCTCTATCTTTTTAGTAAACAACATCATTTTTATACTGACTAATGAAAATTAAAAGCAGGAAAAGAAATGTATTCTTTATTTCATAGTAAGAAACATTGAAGATGCTAATAGGAAGGAACCAAAAGTATATCAAATTGTAAGGGAAATTTTAAATCATACCACATCTTCAATAGTAGATATATTGCCATCCAGTTGCTGCTACAACCGCCTCAAAGCCACTATTTTCTTGGTCATGGATGGTTGCAAAACTTGAAAATCTGAACCTTCAAGCAATTTAACCATAAATAAAAGTTTGCTTCTTCAGTTTATTATTACTACCAAAAAAGAACAAAAAAATTCCAAGTGTAAGAATAATTTTTTTACTCTTTATCTGATTAATTGAATAAACAGATCTTTTTTGAAATAGTTTGCTATCGAGTCTTTATGTTTATAGAATTTTCTCTTTATCTTTTAATGATCTCAATGATTTGAAATGACCAGGTGTGTCCTATTTGTGTTTGTGCATTAATGAGAAGAAGTTGAGTTCGCATGAACAAACTCATACAAAAGGAGTTCTGCTAGCGTTTGTTGTCATTAGTGTATTGTTTATACATGCATTTACACATGCTAATGAACCAGTAAACACAATTAAGGTACCAATTAGTTCAAACATATGAATAGACAAAAAAAATCATGATGTATATTTGCATATTCATTATCACCATTCATTTCCATCTATGCTACATCTATCAGCACCTCAATGTTATACAGATATTTGAAAATTGAAAAATTACAATCAAGAAAATAAGGAAATAAATTACCCAAAATATTATTTATCGGTAAATTAATAATTTACCATTGAATTGTGATTCAATAATTGAATTATGTACCCGTGGCCTTGTCTCCGCATGAGGAGATACCAAAGGCTTCAGTTTAAACTTTGGAAAACAATGCACTAAGTGCACTACTATCTTGAAGTGGTGAATCGTTACGTATTTTCCAATTTATAAAATTAACATTGCATTCAACCTCCTACAGTAAAATAGAAAGCCAGTATCTGTCAATATGTCTTAACTACATTCAAGGAAATATCATTGTCGCTGATACTCGAATTTTGTGTATAGTGTGATAAACTATGCATGTAGACAAACCACAAATACCCCAAAAAAACACAAGCTTTGAGCACTAAATGAATGCTAAAAGTGAGAATACATCAACAAAGTATTACCGAAAAAACAAAGCAAAAGAAATATTGAACTACACATAAAGTTGTAAATTTTAGCATTGAATAGAGAGCACTTAAAGTCAGAGTGCAAACCAATTTTGCGAACTTATTCCAACTTAATTCCGAGAAGCATGAATATCAATGATTGTTGGGCAAATACTAAACTTAATATTAAGTTGAATATCATATGGAAGAAGGGTTGCAAATAAACTATAAATCATAAAAGGTAGAACAAAGAAGTAGCCAGTGTACATTTTCTCTTCATTTAATTAAGCACATTGGAAAAAGCATGTGAGTTAACCATATAAAAAAATGATAAAGAAGCAGCCAGTGAACAAGGCAAAATATGATGATGAATGCAATTAACCTATGGTTATTGGTATTCTATGGAAGGAAAAAAAGTTAAGCATGTCTTATACATCATTCTTGTGATGTGAGTATAACAAAGAAAAAACATGTTGAGTCAATTTTCAAAATTACAACCGCTTGAGTGGAATAAAGAATTGTTTGCCTAGTTCTATAAAACAGTAGCCTCTTCTTCTTATATTAACTCATTGTTTCCTTCTTCAAAGCCTAAAATCAGTAATAAAAGGCCATACCAATTTAATCTAAGAAGAAGCAATAAGGTTTCAAGTCAACAAATCAACAGGCATGCTAGGAATTCAATATAGGGTGAATAGACTTTGTGTGTGTGTGTGTTAAGGCCTAAATAGGAGATCCAAATATTTGAGATGTAATAATGTGAAAAAGGCATCTGTCATTGTATTTTGTGTTCCATGGGTATAACAGAGAAGAATACCCTGCTCTCCCTAGCTAAAAATTTTTTTAATTCAAAATGAAATTTGGTAAAATCTCCGATTGGCATATATAGGAGATATAGAGTGTTAACCAATATCCTATTTCTTTTTGATGATTTTCCCTGATTGATTAAAAAAAGGTAATTCAAAGCAGAGGAAATAACCTCTTTAGTCATAGTTTGTGAAGGAAAAACAATATCAAATGGAGAAATTTCTCAAATATTAATAGAGAGAAATAGTAAATGGTTAAGTTCTTTATATTTTGGTTGATCCTTTTCTTATAGTAAAGCGCAAGTTCAGGGAACCATAGCTAGCTATGGTCATAATTAAGGCTTCCACATAGTCTACATGCTAATATGGGAAATCAACAAATAAAACACCTTGCTTGATGAGATCTAACTTGGTACCCAAAACTTGCTAAAACTGATAACTCAAAACAAAAGGCATGCGCACATAGTCTCCAAGTGAACCTATATGGTAAAAGAAAACGGTAACTTACTTCAACCATGCCCATGCAACACAATCTTCAAATGTCAAGCACCTCTCCATATAAAGGCACTCTATAATGTACTTAAGCTGCTCTCGAGCCATTGCATCTCCAGCCTTTTCCATGGAGGAAACATATCCCTCAGGGTCACAATTTTTTTTTACTTCATTAGGAGTTTTCAAAAGTAATCCATCAAATTCAAAGCGAGCCCATGTCAAGCAATGATCGATGTTGTGAGGGAAAGAGTTAAGTGTGCACATAGGTGCCTCCTTTTCTTGTGGATCTCTAGAGGCCACATAATTCTCTACAAGATGAGGTATAACTATCTATGTATTGCATTTGGTACCTAAGTTTCCAGATTCCAAAAGCGGCTTTTGAAAGTACACACACCTCATATCCATATAGACTGGGATTCATGTTATCCAAGCATCCATAACACAATCTAATCTCCCAAAATGCATCACTGAACCCATCTTTAGCCTCTGAGCCTGCTCGATTCTAATGCGCTTCTACAGAAGAGCAGGGTTTATTATACAAGCAGTAATGGCAGCCACATAGGATTTCGACTGTCCAGTATTCCAATCATGAAATAAAAATTGACTGTTGAGATTTCTCTTTTTAATGACATCATCGTCTGTTATGGGTAGTTTTTCTTTGTGACTGCAGCCAACTTCCACAAAAAGAGAAATTCTTCGAGAACTCGCAGCCAAGGGCACCTACTCCAACCGTGAAAACATTGGTAAGCTCCAGCCTTCGTTGAAACTTGGTGTCAAATAAAGAAATCTTAATATCATAGAGCACGTTAAGTGGCATCACATTGTCAGGCTTTAGAGGTTCCATGGGAAGAGACTCAATTGAACTGAAGTAGAAATACTGCAACCATACAATATAACAAATGTATAAAAAAATCTATACATACTAAATAGGATCGCAGACAGTCATTAAACCTAAAATTGGAGAACCCATTAAACCTTAAAAAAGAATTAGGGAGATTCGTTGACAAGAGGGTACCCAAGGCATTAAAGGCAAATTAGGGCAGTAACGATTGACAAAATCGAAGAACAAGCAAAATCCACGGGAAATAAAAATGAGGGAAAATGAATTAAAGGAGAGACGAGGGAGGAGTGACGAACGAAAATGAATTTTTGGGGGGATTATAACGAGAGCGGCGCCAAATATTTTGGCAGAGGAAATTAGAATCCTAGTTTCATTCTCAGCGTTTGTGCGTAAATATTTTCATTTTAAAATAGCTTCCATTGCATTTAGGTTTTGAACGCTGATAATGAATGCCGTCAAAAGTAAAATTTGTTGTAGTGTTTACAGCAATCCTGACTTATTTCGATTCAAAGCACATCATGTTTGAAATGAGTGTACTTTAGGAGGCAAATTTTATCCAGCCTTTTATCCAGGCAATATGCGAATATAATTGATAGGTTGAACTTGGGAGTTATCAAGACAGACAGCCTAAAGAAATAGCCCCAGAGTCCAAAAACCAAGTACAGCCATGAATTCATAGGGTGTACTTTGAGGGATAAGTGTTACAGCTGAATTTGTCGTAGTCTTCGAATAGACTTAAACGACCGAGTCGGATGGAGAAATGACCCAAGGACTTTAGGAATAAAAAGAAGAAATATAAAAAAATTAGTGAAAAAATTTGAAAATTTGGATGTTCAAGTTTTTGGAACAGTCGACATAAAGCAAACCCACAAAATCCTCAGGTCGGACGCGAAGTAGGAAAATCTTGGAAAAAAAACCAAGCGTGACCCAAAGTAATCCATGTAGAAGCCCCAAGTGCAACTCAAAGTTGGTTCGGTACGGACGCATAGAGTGGGGTTAGTTATGGGTTAGTAGCGACCCATGAAAAATTAGGTCGGACACACAGAAATATAGGGTCTGACTCTAAGCAAGCGAACTTGGGTCTGACACACAGAAGTCTCGGGTCGAGTACACAGAACTCTCGGGACTGACTTCAAGCAAACGAAGGAAAACTCAAAGAACAAAGATCCTAGAAAAGCTTCAAGTCGAATGGTTAGCGCCAAAATTGGTCACTAGCATCCAAATGAAGAAGAAAGCACCAAATCACAGTCATGGATCACATACAGAATGTATGTAGAGAGTATAAATATGAAGAACAATAAAAGTTAGAAAGAAAGCAACAATAACACATTATTTATAATGGTTCGACTGACTCCGGCCTACGTCCACTTTAGAAATTTCCTTTTTATTGCTGTAATAAATATTATAGTTACAAAATGGTAGAGTAGCCTTAGCCTTAGAAAATAGAAAGCAAGAGAGCCAAAAAGAAGATCCCTCCAATCTGGAGACCCACATGTGTATTTATATGCAAATCCAGGTAGTTGGGCCTCCTAGGTGACCCAGGGTCCATTACATCCATAACCGATCTAGAATCCAAAGTTATGACCAGTTCCATGTCCAAATGTTGCCGACCCATGAAAACCACCAAGGCAACTCGAAGCGTGTAGCCAAAAGACTCAAAATAACCTAGAAACCTCAAGTGATTGACCCACAAAACAAGAATGACCCACCTTGGTTTTGACCGAACCACATCACCAACTCGAAGCACCGAATCACCTTCAAACACCAATCCACCTTCCATCATACCTATCCATATCCTTGGAGTCGAACCACAAAGACTCAAAGCAAGGATCTAGAGGACACCGAGCGACACCCCAAGCAACCGCGCCGATCTACCTAATACTCCACCAATCCACCCGAGTGATGACCAGAAGTCACATGCCTCATGACTCGAAGTTGCCGAGCGACAACCAAAGCCGAACCACCATTTAGCTAAGCCGAGCCACCCTCCATGATGAAACACCAACATGATCGAGCCACTTACGCCGAACCACAATGACCGAACGCTCCTGACCGAACCACCTGTCAGAACTCCAATGACTGAACCATGCTATGCTGAACGGCCGAGACACATAGCCAAACTCTATACGCACCAAACCACGCCTTATAGACCGAATGGCCTTGTCCTGACCGAACCATGCCTCCCAGACCAAACGGTCGACACCAAACCCCTCATGGCTGATCATCTTTCCATCCAGTTGACTCAAACCCATCATATTCTAGTCTCGACAAATGAGTAGTCAATTTAATTAAATACGCCTGTCCATGGCCTTGCCAAAAGGCGGGTTAACATTAGCCCCCAAAAACATGCCTTGATATTGGAAGGTGTGTCTTGTATAGCCTCAAATCCGATATCTGAAGTCCATATGTTTTCCATAGCCATACCATCCGATTCATAATCCAATCCATTTTATCCAAGTGTCATTGTTGTATTCTTATCCAAATCTACGACTGCTCGGATTCGATATCTGATTCCCATCCAATAACCAAATCCTTATCCAATTCCACATCCATTCGAACCCAAAAACCGAGTTCTAATCCATCCATATCCAATAACCAATAACCACATCCATGACCTCTCCGGGTCGATATCCAAATCCGAGACCGCTTCGGGTCCATGCCCAAATCCTTAACTGTTTATTGCCAATATCCAAATACGTAACCTCTCCGGGTTCTTGCCAAGCGCAACCTGCACCTGACAACCCGTTTCAAGTAATGCCATGGTGTTCCTGGTTTAGTGTCCCTGAACGTTGAGTAATGTTGTGGCTTAAGTCTTAAGCCGAATCCTGGTCGCTTCAGACCCTTGCCTAGTATAGTCCATACTCGACGACCTGTAATAGTAACCGATAGGTAATATGAGGCCTAAGTCCTAGGCCGAATCCTGGTCTCTTCGGATCCTTTCCATGCATATTCCATACTCGATGAACTTTTAGCCAAAATCTAGAGGAAAATCAAATCAAAATCCAATCCAAAGTCCAAATTCAACTAGAAAACCAGAAATCGATATCAAAAATCCTAATCAAAATCCAAACTAGAAAACCAACAAAACCGGGAGTTCAAACCAAACTCCAAAAACAAAGCAAAAAAGCAAATGTCCAAGCCAAAAAGAAAAAACAGGTTTCACAAAACTGAGCATCAAGGTTTATCATCATCTTAAAGCATGCCAAGGGGTTGTCTCTGTCCCCATACATGAGTAAGTGACATAGTCATCTGCCCAGAGTTCGCTACTTATTCCAAATCATCATGATTAGTTGATGACTAACCGACCACCATTCTTGGGCCTTGCGCCATCGTCGTTCAGGGTAGGCGGTGGCCGCTCCTGTTCCACCGCCGCATTCCGAGTTTTGACATATTGGCAACTGACCATTCCTTACGTGCTCCTCGATTATATCCTTCAGATGTCGGCAGCTGTTAGTATCATGCCCGCCCAGGTCATGAAAAAGAAAGTTCCTTCCTAATGTCCTTTCACGTTCTGAGGGTTCCCTCTTTGTCGGCCTTCGATATGGAAGGTGATCTCGAGTATCCAAGAATATCCGCTCCAATGTTGCATTCAATTCTGTGTAAGTGGAGAATTTTTGTTCTCTCCAGGGCTTTGGTTTCCCTTTTTCCTTGTCTTTACCCGAGTTTTCACCGGGCGATCCTCCATCCTTAACCACATTTATGTCCTTTGACTTTATATCTAAACATGCATCCTCTTGTCGGAGAAACCTCTCGGCTTCATGAAAGAATTCCCCGAGATCCATTGGTGGGTCCCGTATCAACGATACTTTGAAATCCGAATTATCCTTGACTCCTGATACTGCAGCCACCAGGACCATTGACGGATCCGGCCGATCTACCAAAGCAACTGTTGCATTAAATCGAGTTAAAAAATTCCTGAGCAATTCATCCATCCTCTGCTTCACTGGCGTGGGTGTCATCACGTTTTTTGGCCTTTTCATGTGAACTTGAAACCTATCCACCAGTTCTGTACATGTTCCAATTGATCCATCCTCCAGCTATCTGAACCACATAGCACCTTTATTGGTCGGGTACAGGGGGAAACATCGGGCCACGATCTCCTCTGACGTCCCCCATCACTTCCTTATGCCTTGTGTACCTTACTAAATGATCGGTGGGATCTGTCTTACCATTGCATACTTCTAGTATGGGTAGCCTGAAATCAAGTGGATTCCTAGCTATCCTGATGTTCTGGGTAAACAAACTTTTTTTGACTCCCTCCAAATCCCTATTTTACAGATCTCCACGAATGGTTCTCCTGATGATGTCATCCAATCCCGCATTACCTACCAAGGGTTTCCCTCGATTTACATTTCCTAACTGCCCTCCAAGTCCTTGAGGGAATTCTGGTACATACTCCTCGTCACGTACTCCTGTATTCTTGTTGGCGTTGGGCTGCACAACATCATATGATATCCCTCTATGGATTGGTCCAGCATTTCTTGGTGGTGTGCTTCCGAGTCTAGTTCCATCCAGATTGATGGTCGTTTGCTGATTGGGGGTTGCCCCCTACTGAACTACTCCATTTGCTTACCTGTTATGTCCTTCTAATCCAGCTCCATGGATCTGAGCTCCTGCTGTTCCTGCTGTTCTTGCTTGACCAAATTGTCTAAAAAGTGCCTACATCATTTCCTCTTGCCTTTTCAACTGTTCCCGCATGGCATTCATCATGACCTGCATCTCCCCTAGTGATGTAGATGGAGGCTTGATTGGCACCAAAGGAAGCCTCCTGACTTCCCTCCTGCCGACTTCTTTCCATCCTCTGTCTCCTAATTGATTGGTTTGCCATAGTCTCTAGAATCCAAGTTTCTAAGCCTTTAAATCCAAAATCCAAGCTTCTAAATCCTTGAGTGCTAGCTTTCTTAGTGAAAGCACCAAAATATTAGCGCCAAAAATGGTTACTTACATCCAAATCCAGAAGAAAGCACCAAATCACAATCTCAGATAGAAAGTATGTAGAGAGCATAAATATGAAAAACAGTAAAAATTAAAAAGAAAGCGGTAATAACATAGGATTTATCTTGGTTTGACTGAATCTAGCCTATGTCCACTTCAGAAGTTTCCTTTTTATTGCTGTAATAATTGATTATAATTACAAAATGGTAGAATAGCCTTAGCCTTAGAAAATAGAAAGCAAGAGAGCCGAAAAGATGATCACCCTAATCTGGAGACCCACATGCTGTATTTATAGGCAAATCAAGGTAGTTGGGCCTCCTGGGTGACCCAAGGCCCATTACATCCATAGCCGATCCAAATTCCATAATTGTGACCAGTTCTATATCCAAATGTTACAGACCCACGAAAACCACCAAGATGACTCGAAGCGTGTAGCCAAAAGACTTGAAATAACCCAGAAGCATCAAGTGATCAACCCAAAAAACAAGACCGACCCATCAGGGTTCTGACCGAACTACATCAACAACTTGAAGTAAGGAGCCTGGAGACTCGAAGCACCGAACCATCTTCAAATGCCGATCCACCTTCCATCATATCGATCCACATCCTAGGAGCCGAACCATAAAGACTCGAAGCAAGGAGCTAGAGGACACTGAGCGACACCCCAAGCAACAATGTCGATCCACCTGATACTCAACCGAGCTACCCAAGTGATGACCCAAAGTCACATGCCTCAGGACTCGAAGTTGCTGAGTGACAACTAAGGCTGAACCACCATTTAGCTAAGCCAAGCCACCCTCCATGTCGAGCCACCAACACGGCCGAGCCACCTATGCCGGAATACAATGACCGAATGCTCTTGACTGAACCACCTGGCAGAAATCCAATGGCCGAACCATGCTATGCCGAACGGCCAAGCCACATAGCCGAACTCCAAATGCACCGAACCATGCCTCCTTGACCGAACGACCTCATCCTAACCGAACCATGCCTTCCAGACCGAACGGCCAACACCGAACCCCCACGACTGATCGTCTTTCCATCTTGCTGACTCAAACCCATCGTATTCTAGTCTCGACAAATGAGTAGTCGATTTAATTAAACCTACCTGTCCATGGCCTTGCCAAAAGGCAGGTTAACACGAACTATGAGAAAACACTCAAATTTCTTAGGTCAGACTCTAAGTCAACGAAGATAGGGGTAAACACAAACCAACCCAAGGCCAAAGCAAGATGAATCCACTCAAGTCATGTGTCAGTACCAACCCATATCCATAGGTCAACACCGACCCCTATTTCTTCCATAGGTGGGTCCCATCTTCTACCTACATGCCCTATGTGATGTTAAAAGCCTATCTCAAGTGTTATTTAGTTGATCCAATACAATTCTTTTTTTGTCTCTATGAACTCTTGAACCAACAACACTGTTCTTCCACAATTTATCATTTGGACTTAAAAACAAGCTAATATTAGTGCAAACAACTATGGAATCACGAAGCTAACCACAAGACAAGCCAAGATGAAGAGATGAAGGTAGCTATATTGGCCATCTAGTGGATCAATACCACCCCTAACTATGGAGTTGTACTGACCTATACAAACTGATGAGGTGACTCCTACTTTCTTGGGAGAATGGGTCTAAATCGTAGAAAATGACCTGGAGATATTTTATAAAAGATTTTAGGCCCTACCTCTATAAACAAGAAGACATGGCTCATTTTTCAAGATCTTTATGGGCTATAGTTCTACTCCACTCTCTATTCTTGTAATCCTTAAAATCTAAGTGTCATAATTGTACCAACCCCTAAGAACTTCTACCTACAAGCAAGAATGTAAGCAATAAAACTATAGTGGACATAGGCATTAATTTGCCGAACCAGTATAATTTTGTGGGTTCTTTCTTGCTCGTTTTCATTTAATTCTTTGCTTTTTGTTCTCTACTATAATTTTTGGATGTTTTTACAATTTTTGGTGCAAACACCTGTGAAAACGATTTTCCATAGAAGGACAATCGACTGAACCCTTGATCCAATGAATAACCAAATAAAGAAGAGGCAAAAGACAAAATGCATTTTCCTAAAAAATTAAGAATTGCTTATAACATTCCCCACTTGGAGGCCCAAAAATAACAACAACGGATGTTGTTGTCATCTATAGTTATAATCATCGGCGACGAAATATGGTAATGTTAGATACACTGATATAAAAGAAACACATGGATATGGAAAATTTTATTATCACAAAACAACTTTCACATTCCATTTCAAATCATTTCAACACTCATTACATAATCCCATATTTGAGAACTATGTTCATAGAAACTATAATTGTTACAACATACACCAAGAGCGACTTATGAAGATGCCCACGGATGATCAGAGTACATATAACCAGGCAACTAAAAAACTTTGCCTTTACAACAAAACACAGTGGAATCAAAATATTAGATGAAGCAAACATAATAACATAATAACACCAACACATGTGGTTTAATATCCATGAAATCATTTTCATATGTTACATGGTTAATCCCTTTGACCTATTATTTTATCAAAGAAAGTTTGTTTATAAACTCCATACATAAAAGTCATTTTAGAACTTCTTTATTTATGCCATGGTTTTCCCTAAAAAAATGAGATTGGGTTCTTTATTTTGGAAACTAAGGCTTTTGAAACCTTAAACTTTTATTTTTGAAACCATTGGATAACCTCCTTCAAAAGCATTCAAATCTTCTTTTCAAAACACTAAGCACATGCCTTTCAAAACACTTTAAAACATCTCTTTCAAAACCCTCAAAACGTACCTTTCAAAAGTATTAAAGTATTACTTATTAAATCTTAGAAGCATAGCTTCTAAACAATTGAAAGTATCCCTTTCAAAACTATTAGATATAACTTTAAAAACCTCTTTTGGGTCAAAGTGAATATAAATGCAAGTACTCCTTTCGAAACCATTATACTTCATATAAAAGAGTTTGGGAAAAAAATGATGGCTTTGGAACCATCCTTTCGAAAGCATTAATCATATAAATTAAAACACTTGGAAGGATAGCTTCGAAAAACCTTTCGAAGCCATTTCCTTCGAAACCATTAACCCTTTCGAAAGCTTTAGGAAGTGGCTTATTACATTTATAAACAAAAGCTACCTTTCGATCTAGTTGAGGGCTTCTATCCATTCGAAAGACATAAGGTCGGCGACAGGGGTTCGACCGGGTTGAAACTACCTCTTTCGAAATCATTGAATTAAAACAAGGAAACTCATTTGAAAGCATTCTTTTCAAAACAAAAAGGCAGCAACATTTTCGAAAACTATTTAAATGGGGTTTCGACCCCTTCGAAAGTATCCTTTTGAAAACAAGATAAGTGCATATCTTTGGGGAGTAAAACAAAGGTTCCCCTTCATAAGCTATGTTTCGACACCATACCTTCCGCCTTTCTCCAATCCACCACGTACCAACTTATTGATACCTTGTGTATTGGATTCGATTTGGTTGGTTTCGACTTAGTTGAGGGGAAGTACAGGGTCGAAAGGTAGCATCTATAAAAGGCGAAACATAATTTCTAGGCAAAGATTATTTTAATGCCTTTTTAAATAATTTCTTTCTGACTAACCTGCCTATCTGTAAACATTTAATTAGTTACCATAAACTTTTCGAATTCTTTCCAAAATAAAACTGCCATAATTATTTCAAATCTAACTAAAACAATTTAACAAATAAGCCCTTCCTTAAGTTAAACAAATAAAACATCTAAATCCTTCTTCTAAAATAATTTAATTTCCATAGTAAATTACTCAGGAAAAATCTCCAAAAATAACAGAAATTCACTTTTTAATATGTTATCTAAATATATAAATTTTCGACCCAAATACTTCATAATATAGTCGAAATTAATTTTTAAGCCCAATTATTCATACTTTTCTTTAAAATTTTATAATAAATATTCCCTAGCATGAAAAATTAAAAAAATTAAAACCCAACTCTAAAATAATGTTTTACATAATGTATAAATTCCTCATGGAAATTCTAAATCCATAAAACATTATTTTTTCCTAATATCGAGTTGAACCTTTGTCAAACAATCTTCTTTTAATCTAACATATCATAAAACCAATGCATATCATATTAAAATCATCACACATGGTTTAAACATAAAACTAAAAATCAAATGATCTTAAAATCAAAAATATCCAACTATCTATCCAGTTTCTGTTATTCAGTTGACTCTAGAGATTTATTCTGATCTTGTATTTGATTATTGTATTGAGACTTCTATGTATTTGAGACTTCTATTGTATCTTGTTTAACTCTGTTATATATATATAGTTGCTTTATGAACTACTATTCTTTTGTTTCTGCTGCATACTATATATTACTCTGTGTTTGTGATTCTGTGTTGTATTTATTTACTTTATATGCTGAGTTTTGCCAAATATAAATTAATAATTTGGGATTTTGAGCAATTCAAATCCGGCATGTCTCGATGTGAATGGTTGAAAATATCAGGCCGTTACAGGTGGTATCAGAGCTTTAGTTTTAGGCAAAACTCAACATATATGGTAAATTTGATTTTGGAATCACTTTCGTTCGAGTTTGAATCCCTTTCTCTTTGACTAAATTCCTTTGAATTTTGGAATGATCCCCTCGGTTCCAAAATCCATCCTTATTCGTCCCTATTCGTGTTTCTTTATTTTGGAGTATCCAATAACTCCACTTCCAATGAATTCTATAATAACTCGGCGGTTCCGCCAACCTTCGAATGATTTGTAAAGGGGTGAAACTCCTTTATATTAGGTATTGATTAACCGTAGATTTCTGTATCCTCGGTTTACGATGCTATCTATCTCCTGCTATGCCTGAATTCTATCTCTTGCAATCGAATGTCGATTTGTCTCGGAATTCTGCATCGATCTTATTCTTTAAGTCACGGTCGACCTGGTTGAGCTTGCCCGCGATTTATATAAACCTATCCATCTTTCTATTTTTCTATTTAATCATTTTACCTTCGTCTCGAACATATCTTTCTTGTTAGAATTCTTTTGAATTAGGGTCGCTCAACATTTGAATCTCTATCCTTGCTTGAAATTCATTCTGTGTTACCGAGTGAGGGAGTGTATTTGTATTAATATAAATAATATTTTGTATATTGTGTTGTTTGAGTTGTTGATGTTGATTTGGGTTTTCGATCGATTCGTTTGATCAACGCTATCGAAAGGATTTCCAAAACAACTTGAACAAAGCAAACTGACACAATTGTTTTTAAAATTCAAAATTTTGTATGATTATATTATATATATGGATATAAGTAAATTTCTGAAGGATAATTTTTTAAAATAATTGGGTAACAAAATGGTCTTATATATTTAATTAATTGAATTTTTATGAAATTTTAAACAATAAAATTTGGAAATAAAATAAATTTGGTATGATAATATTTTATATATAAGTATAATTTTCTGAATGTTGATAGTTAATTGAATTAGTTGTTAAGAAATAATAGTTGATTTTATATATAGCTTGTAAACCATTGACTTTTGTCTTACATATAATAATTGAACTGTAAAACATGGTTTATAAATTGATTTGAAATTTTAAATGAATTTAAATCAAGAATTTGAGAATTTAATTTCTGGTTATTCCAAACTTTGATTTTTAAAGTTTTAAAATGTATATTATTTAAAGTATTTTCAAATAGAAATTATTTCAAAGAATTTTAAAATGTTTGAATCAGGTATCTCCTATTTTGTCGCAGGAAAATAATTTCAATGATGACTACAACATCATCAACATTCAATTTCGAGTTTTAGAGTGGAGAGACCATTTTGTAGCTTTGCTACACTTTGATTTGGAAATTAATGTGATCTGGATTTCTAAAGTATGACTTGATTTATAATATATATATATATATATATATATATTTGATATATAGCACATGTGTATATTATATTTATCTCTAAATGGTTTGAAGTTAATCGAAAATTGATTCTTAAATTGTATGATTAAAGGATGATTTCAATTGTAAAATGAAACCAAAATTTTGAATAAATGTTTAAACTTGAAATAATTGAATTGGAAAAAAAATTACTTGTATAATACCCAATTTCATTCTAATATAACATACCTAAATTATTCAGAAGTTGAATATGTAATTAGATAATATACAATATAAAATGTTTTATAAATAAAATTTGAGTGTTTATAATAAATGTTATACACTTAATTTTTGATTATAAAAATGTTAATAGAGATAAATAGAATAATAAGCTAATTGAATAATAAATGAGATAAAATAAATTTGTTTGGAGGAATTAATAAATTTGAATACAAATCAACTTAATGTAATACCTTGAATTTAAAACCAAATTATTGAATATTAATTAATTTAAAGGAATGAAATTTACATGGTTTAAATTAATTGTTTTATTTTGTTTTTCAATCTATCTTCTTCTGCTTGTTTCTATTCTCCTACCTCGTTCCTTTTGGGGACGAAAAGATTTGAGTGGGGGAGAGTGCAACGACCCGAACTTTTTTAACTGTTTTAATAACGTAATTAACTGAATTTTGTGAATTTTTATATAATAAAATTTTGAAATAAAATTTTGATATTTGGAATGCGTCTAATTAAAAACAGCAATTGGTAAATTTTCATCTGATGATATGGAAGTTTATTTTATTGTGTAATTTTGTTTCGATTTAGATCAGTTAAAAATTGATGATAATAAAATGTTTTCCAAACCTAAATATTTTTATATAGAAAATTTGTAAATCATCTTCTGAGTGAGACTTCATTTTTTGTTTCATCAAATTTGGACTGTTGTTGCTCTGTTTATTTTATTTCTGGCAAATTAGCAGCATTTTCGGTACCGATTATCAGTTTTGATCGGATGATCGCAACATGGATATCTGTATACCTTTTTGATCGTGTCGTCGTGCTGATCTCTGCGGCAAATTCAATTCTGTATTTTGAAGTCTGGTATGTAGCAGAATCCATGAAAATGGTAAACGTATCGGTAGTGGTTTGTACCTTTTATTTTCCGGTGACCTTTCAGCCAATTGCCTTCTCCTATTCCCAATAGCAACATCTGACCGTTACTATTCCACTTTTAATTCACACGTGCCTCTTTCTTTTCCTTTGTTAAACTGGTTTGTTTATTTTCTTTCCGACCTTTCATAATATGGTACTATTCATTGATAAAGCTAATGCCTGTAGCTTTTACATTTTCTTTCCATTGAAACTTTGTTGTGCTCATCAACAGCTTCCTCGTCTCTCTCCATTCCTGCAAACCCACTACCTAGTTCTTCTCCCCACCTCAACGATCGAGCTCACCGTGCTTCCACCCCATACTTTGTCGACAGCATACCATAGCTCACGCTAGCCACCATACCCGAGCTCCAACGCCTCCTCCTCCTTGAAACGGCTTCTCAAATTTTCCTCCTCTCGTCTCCAAGCACCGATCTCCCCTCCACCGTGCCATCCCTCTCCCCGCTAGCCAGTCAAACCCATCACCACCATGGCTGAAGAGCAGCCGCCTCCACTCCCACCAGTTTCTCCATGCCAGCCTTCGTTGTGCTTTCCAAGCCTAACCTCCACCGCAACTGACGTGTTCCGCTTCCGTTTCTCTCTAGTGCTACCGCCTCAGCATAGCCATGGCACACTAAAGCCTCTACTTGATTTCATATAGGTATGTAAGTATTATATCTAGAGATATATTTTGGTTGTATATTTAAAATAGATTTTTGTTTGTAAATTATGTTGGGTATGTCAAAGCTTGGGTTTTGATATATATACATTTGAGGAAAATTCTTTTACATATATTCTGGTATATATATATTTTTGATTGGTTTAAAATGTACTTAAGTTTTGTAAATGGTTTTATATATGAATATATATATATATATATATATATATATATATATGAATGTGACTACTGTGTGGCTGGCTATCACTTAGGATCATGTAATATGGAATATAATTAAATCTAATGCGGAAACAGATGATAATAGCAAAGTAAATAAAAATGAGCACACCAGGAATTTTTATACTGGTTCGAACTTTCCGTTCTACGTCCAGTCCCAGACTTCCTTCTGCAATTTCTCACAATAACCCTCTCTTAACCCGGAGGAATAGGTATACAACATCTGAACAACCGAACAGTATTTTTCCGCCTCTAACAACCGAAAGAGGACTTTAGCCACCTGAACAAACGAACAGGACTTCAACAGTTTCAATAGAATTGCTTTGACACTTTGTGTTCTTAATAACACATATTTGTCTTTGATAGTACAACCTTCCTATAATCTTTCTCAAGTATATATATGTGTACAAAGATTTAGAAAGGAAAATATTGCTTTGAATCAAAGAATAAGTTAATTGATTCAGAGATTCAAGAAATATATAAAAGTTGTGATTGCTTTTTAGAATACAGAGATATTAGAAAGTAAGATTAGAAAGTAATCAGAAAATTGGTGATTTGTGAAGTGGATTTTGTGTGTTTATATAATAGTAAGATATGCAACCGTTCATGAAGAGTTCTGATCAACAGAAGCATCCATACCTCTTCAGATTAGAACGCGACTCTTGGCAAAAAGAAGATTCCATTCAAAAAAAAATAGCTGTTGAAAGAATTCAGTCGACTGACCCAAAATGATCAGTCAACTGAATATTCAAAATTGTTTAAATATAGAGCGTTTCTGTGCACCTGTACAGATTCAGTCGATTGGCCATATACGGTCAGTCGACTGATCTGACAGTCAAAGCACAATTTTCGCTTTTTTTAAGAAGTTTAAAGTTTTAAAACAACTTAACTACTTGAGGATAGATTTTAACATTTCTAAGACTTAAAAAAATCAATAAATCAACATATTATACGCAGTTTTGTAGCCTTGTCTCCTTTGTAGATTGAACCACATAATTCCTTTTCTTTTTGTCGCTTATCCATATAGTATAATTCATTGCTTTTTCATGAATCAAAATATGTGATTCAACATTATCCCCCTTTTTAATTGATGACAACACCTGTTATATATGATACTATTTTGAGAAACATATAACGGGAGTTATATATCTCCCCCTGAATATATGGTGACCCTTTTAATCCCTGCATAAAATGGTTAGTTATACAAATTTCTCCCTCTTTGTCATCGACAAAAAGAAAAAGATAACGTATGCACTAAACTAACACAATAGAATTAAAATAAAATACTAGTTGCAATCATAGAAACAACAGATTTCAAATATTATGAATACAAACCTATAGATAGAATGTACGAAACAAAGAAATAACTAACTTACTACCACTAAAAGATAACAAACTTATTCAGAATCAGATGCTGTCTCCTCTTCTTCAACTTGCATTGGTCCTTTTCCTTTGGAGGAACTCCCGGCAAATTGTCTACCACCTCCATTGCCACTTGTGTCGGAACAAGTATGTTCTTCCGATGTTGACCAAGTAAATTGAGGGGCTGGGCGTCTGCCTGGATCATGTTAAGAAGTCTCCGTAGCGGTGGAAGAGGAGCATGATATCGCATCCCATAAAATCTCGAAGAAACTCTTGATTTTATCAAACTTTTTGTCAATTTTCATATCAAGATTTTTAATACGGGAGTCCAAGATAACTTGATTTCTTACAATTAAATCAATAGATTCCCGAGTGCTTTGGGATGGAGTTGGCATACGGATGTCATCTCTTGATTGATGTTGTTGTTGAGTAGAGGTTTCTTGGCGAGGTCGAGATTTTCATTCTTGAAAGCTCATGATAGTGAGAGGTCTTGGTGGTAGTTTCATGAGGCTAATGGTGCGGCTATTCAAAGTTTTTGGAATAGAGGTATCAGATTCCGGAATAGGAACCTGGAGATTCATAAGCAGCCGCATAAAAATAAATAATATTCATACGACCTTGGTTGAATGACAGAAATTCGTCTAGAGTGAGTTTTGGCCAATTTACTTCAACTTCTCCCCAAATAGCATATAATGCTTTATAGTTGTTTGGATAGACAAGCTCATACAAGCCAGTACGGGGTATAATTATGTGCATTAAAGCTCTATGCATTATTCTGGCAGTAGGTCGTAATGCAATAGACTTAAGTTTGGTCATGTCATCTTCTAGGAATCGATGACTTACTTTATCTCTCTCACCTATGACAGCATTTAATTCTTGTAACTCAATACCTCTTGTCGGAATATGAAGAATATGACCGATTCTATCTAAAGAGAGAAACACTTATTGCCCACATACCAAACTCCAAACACAATTGTCACGATTGCGTGGGTTTTAATGGCCTAAATTCAAGCTCGCACAGAAAAGTTTAACCAAGGTATGATTTATCTTGATATTTTTTTGATTATGATCTAAAAGTGACTCTAGATGGTTTCTTCTTGCTAATTCTTGAATCCTATACGACATAAAATCAGGAAATACAACAAAATAACCTTTAAAGAATCGAGCTTCTATCATCTTATTCCATCGTTGAACTGCAGATTCATCGTATAGCCATTGAGCGATTTGTAAATCAATTGGCTTGGAGGAAGAAGAAGCATGCCCAGATCTCTTTGTTTGATGAGGGGCCATCGAATTTATCAAAGAATTGAAGAAATTTGGAAAAATGTAGGAATTAGGGTTTTGGAATTCTGGAGAATGGAGGTAAAAGTAAAAGTTAAAAGAGGAAGAAGAGGGTTTTAGTATTAAAAAGTAGGTAAAAAAGGTGAAAAAGTACGTTTCGGGTGTGAATTCAGTCGACTGAACGATTATAATCAGTCGACTGAACCACTTTCCCGAGAGTTCTGTTGCAGAATTAGTCGACTGGTCTAGTCGATCGAATAAACAAATATGCTGTCTGTTTGGTCATTCAGTCGACTTGTTGCATACGATTAGTCGACTGTGAAGTGTAAAAAATGCAGTGTACATGCTAATATAGTACAAACGGATCGTGTAATATGGAATATAATATAAATGCAGAAATAGATGATAATAGCAAAGTAAATAAAAATAGAAAAATCACACCAGAGATTTTTATACTGGTTCGGAGCACCGTCCTACGTCCAGTCCCAGACTTCTATCTGGATTTTCACTACTAACTACCTCGCTTCACCCGGAGGAACAGGTTTACAACACCCAAGCAGACGAACGGGATTTCACGCCTCTAATATACTGAGGACTTCAATACTTGCCTCTTACAACACCGAGGACTTCAACACTTGCCTCTAATAACACGAGGACTTCAATAAATGAAAATAATTGTTTGGTGACGGTATGTGTTCTTGCTAACACTATTTTGTCACTTATAGTACAAACTTCCTATAATCTTATCCTCAAATAGAATATTTGTATATATGAAGATTTGGAAGTGGATATCGTATTGAATCAAAAGAATGTTAAATAAATTTCAGGATTCAAAAATGATATATGATAGAATATGAGCAATTTGAGCGCTTTGAAAGTATAAGATTGAGATCAATAGAATAGAGATTAGAATAATAGAAATTGGTTAATTGGAATAATGATTTCATGATGTTTATATAAGAAATAAACAGTTGTAACCCTTTGTGAAAAGGTACAAGCAAAGGTCATGATCATTGGTGAAGAGAAAGAGAGGCAACCATTGAAGAAAAGGAAGTGTCTATACGAAAGGTTGCTTTCTGTTTGAAAACGGTCGACGGGTCAAAAAGGACCAGTAGACAGGTATTTGAACATATATACGTTATGGTCACTTGTGCACGTTATCTGTGCATTCTGGGCATAAACGGTCGACCGCCATATTTTAACCGATCGACCGGTTTAGTCCAGTTTGCACAGCTAATGTGCATTTATTCATATATGTACATATGTAAGAAAATTGAAGTTATACGATTATTTGAGGATAGATTTTAACATAAATAATATTACTAATCATACCAAATAATCAACCTCTAACATATGGAGCTCTTTGTGTCCGAAATAACTTCTTTTTGTCGATCACGTCTTATCCCTTTGTCAGAAATCAAAACTTTATAAAAATCTTGACTCAACATTCTCCCCCTTTTTGATTGATGACAACATAGTTATGAATCTCCCTCTGTATATGATATCTCCCTGAGATTATGTCCTGCATATATACTGTTAGCACAATTTTCTCCCCTTTTGTCATCAACAAAAAGGAATTGTTTAAATGGAGGATGTAAAAGAGATTATAAGCAACATAAAACTACTACCATAGATCAAGAGTAACATTCACACAAAATTATAATACACATAAGTTTAGTACGAATTTAAACATGACACTATTTAGTACAAGTGCCAAATAATGTCTTTAAAGCAAAAGCTAAAGTCATAAGTACGCATAAAAGATAAAAAGAGATAGACTAAAAAAACTATTTTGACTCCGTCTCACCCTCTTCTTCTTCTTCAACAACAAGCTGAGATTTCCCGTGTCGACGTTCATGACTAGTTCCCGAGCTTGTACCCTCCTCCGAAGATGTCCAAGCAGAAGTAGGAGGAGCTGGGCGCTTGCCAGGGTCTGAAGCTTGCATTGAAGAAGATGATGCACCATAAGATATTGCTTCCCATATAGAAACGAAGAAGGACTTAAGTTTGTTAAAGAGTTTATCCATTTTTGTATCCATGCGCTTAAGTCGTGCTTCGAGAAGGAATTGATTTCGAGCAATAATTTCAAGTGATTCTTTTGTTGAGGAAGATGATCGTAAGAGTTTAACTTCCTCAGGTTTAGGACGAGATGGACGTGATGAAGCTTCCTTATGTTCTTGTTCTTTCCATTGTTCAAAAGGCATAATATTAAAGTATGGAGCGGGAAGCTTCATTCTTGTAATTGTAGCTTTGTTGATGACTTTTGGTTTGGAAATAGAAGACTTGGGAGGTTCAATGCCACAATCAAGCAAGAGACGCATAATATACTCGTTATAGAACAAGTGTGGTCTAGTGGTATCATTTACTTTCAAGATTTCATCAAAGATCATACCAATCCAATTTATACGAATAACCCCATAGATTGAGTATAATGCCTTGAAATTTTCTTATAGACAGCATCAAAATTTCCTATTCTTGGTAAAAGAGAGTGCATAAGAGTATAGTGAAGAATTCTTGCAGAAAGCCGTAGACCCATAGACTTAGTGCTATCCCTGGCTGATTTGATTACGGACATGAACGTTGCAAAAATTACTTGAGAATTTTTCACCAAAAAAAGAAGAACCAAGAATGGTTGCCATCCTATCACATGAGATAAACACTTCTTTGCCACAAACAATTGACCAAAGACAATAATTAGGATTTTCGGGCTTGTTTTTCTCTAAATTTAGGTTAGCGTAGAATAATTTGATCATTACATGGTTAATTTCCACATTGTTTTGATCAAAGTCAATTAGGTTTCCAATGTCTGCTTCCTTTGCTAAACTAAGAATACGATAACTAGAGAAATCGGAAAATTTAATAAAAGAACCCGGATGGATTGTAAAATCCTTCATCTCATTCCATCTTTTGACTGCAACTGGATCTACAAGCCACTTCTTGATAGAGAGATCAATTGGTTGTGTTTCGGAGGTAGAAGCTTGTTTTAATTTCTTTTGTGGAGGAGCCATTGTTGGAGAGATTAGTTGAAGATTTTATTTTTAGGGTTATGAGAGGTTGTTGAAAAAAGTAAATGAAGAGAGGGAGTGAAGAAATAACCGTATGTACCTTTTTTAAAAAAACCAAACAACACGAAACCGGTCGACCGCCTCTAAATCATCGGTCGACCGTTTTTATACAGAGACCAAAACGGTCGACTGGTGGATTTTGGCCGGACGACTGGTTTGCCTGTGAGTTGTGTTCTTGCTTGCATGAATTTCTGTGTTGTTAAACAATCCAAATAATATTGATTTTATGCAAAAACATGATATATATATATATATATATATATATATATATAAACGAGAATACAATCATAATATTAAAACAGATTTAATGAGAGGTAGAGGAATTATGACCGGAAGTCTCTTCTTTGACATCGGTAATGCGTGGTTTCCATGGAGACCACTTTTCTTTCGCTCCTTCATTCTGAGCATAGTTTTTATCCCATGAATTTGGGCTTCTAGAGGATGAAGGTGCATGAGGCATTGGCTCGTATACGCCATGTTTGTTTGAACCACAAAAGAATGATGTCATTCTTTCTAGAAGAGATAGACGTTCCGAAGTCAGTTGTTGCTCATAATGCAGCTGTCTTTGAAGATCGATTTGATGTTTCTGATAATGATGAATCTCATTGATCTTCTCTCTGGTACGGGGTGAACAAAACAACACTTTCTTTGCTTGTTTCGAAGTAGGCATATTTCCAGGAGAATGAATGCAATGATGATGACACTTTGAATTGTGTTTTGGAGTTTTAGGAGAGTAATATTCTTCTGGCTCAGAACTTGTGACTGAAATATGGGATTTTTGAGCACATTCATCACAGATATGTGCCATAATGAACTATATATAAACTTTTAGGTTCAGATAAGAGGTGATAAAAACATTATTTTTGTCAAGCTTATATATGTAAAAAATCTTATAAGCTTGTGGATGAGAATTGACATGCAAACTTAGCCGTAGAAAAATTAAAAGCTCATATTCAATTTCCAAATATAGCAATAGCAAAAATAATCCGAAAAGAACTTAAGAATATAACATTATTACTTATCAAGTTCTTTTTTAGAAATTAAACCAAGTTCTCTACGAATTTTAATGAAACTAGACTCATGTAGAGGCTTAGTGAAAATGTCCGCTAGTTGATTATCAGTTTGGACATATTCGAGACATATATTTCCTTTTTCGATATTGTCTCTAAGGAAATGATGACGGATATCAATGTGTTTGGTTCTGAGTGATTCACTGGATTCTTAGAAAGATTTAAAGCACTTGTGTTATCACAGTATATAATAGAATTTGATAAATGAATATCAAAATCTTGAAGTGTTTGTTGTATGTATATTACTTGAGTACAAGCGAGAGCTGCTGATATATATTCAGCTTCACATGTTGATAGTGAAACACAATTTTGTTTCTTACTAAACCAAGAGACAAGTGATTTTCCAATAAAATGGCATGTACCACTTGTACTCTTTCTATCCGTTCGAGAGCCTCCAAAATCAGCATCACTATATGATACTAATTCAAATGGACATTCTTTTGGATAAAAAAGACCGAAATCTTTGGTATTATTAAGATAACGAATTATACGTTTCACTGCTCGTAGATGTGATTCCTTTGGATTTGCTTGAAAGCGTGCACATAGACAAACACTCATCGTTATATCTGGACGACTTGCTATAAGATAAAGAAGAGAACCAATCATACTTCGATAAAGTTTCTGGTCAACACTCTTACCTTTTTCATCTTTTTCAAGATGTGTAGTTGTACTCATAGAAGTAGGTTTACCATATGTGTTATCTAACCCGAAGCGATTGACAAGATTCCGCAGTGTTTTTCTTGATTAATAAAGGTACCATTCGGAAGTTGTTTGATTTGAAGTCCAAGAAAATATGACAGTTCTCCCATATGAGACATTTCGAACTCTTTGGTCATAATACTTGCAAATTCCTTGCAGAGTTTATCGTTTGTTGAACCAAAGATGATATCGTCTACATATATCTGGATAACTAGAATATCCTTTTGAGAATGTTTGCTAAACAAAGTTTGATCGACTTTGCCTATTTGAAATCCTGAGTTAATAAGATATCTACGTAGTCGTTCATACCAAGCACGAGGTGCTTGTTTTAAACCATACAGAGCTTTCTTAAGTTCGAACACATGGTCAGGATATCTTTCATGTACGAACAAAGGAGGTTGTTCGACATAGACATTCTCTTTGATAAATCCATTGAGAAAAGCACTTTTGACATCCATCTGATAAAGTTTGAAATTATGGTGACAAGCAAAAGATAATAGGATTCTAATAGCTTCTAGTCGAGCAACTGGTGCAAAAGTTTCTTCATAATCGATACCTTCTTCCTGATTATACCCTTGTGCTACTAATCTTGCTTTATTTTTGGTGATATTTCCTTGTTCGTCAGCCTTATTTTTATAGACCCATTTAGTACTAATAACTGACTGATCAGTTGGTCTTGGAACAAGTTCCCAAACGTCATTGCGCTCGAACTGATTTAGTTCTTCCTGCATGGCAATGATCCAGTAATCGTCTGTAGCAGCTTCTTTTGGATTCTTAGGTTCGATTTTTGAGAGAAAAGCGACATGACCCATTTGGTTGAGTTGATTCCTTGTTCTGACATGTGATGTTACTTCACCAATTATATTTTAGGCCGGATGGTCTCTTAATATTCTTGGTGGTGATTGTAACTCACATATTTGAGGAATATTCTCAGTAATTATTTCCGAGTCAGAATCAACAGTTGTGATGATTGGATTGTCAGTGACTATTGTTTCGTCATCATCTGAAATAGTTTGAGGATGCTGATAGAATTCATCAAAAGAGACATGAAGTGATTCTTCAATAGTTTTGGTTCGTTTATTAAATATACGATAGGCCTTGCTTCGTTCCGAATAACCGACAAATATTCCTTCATTGGCTTTTGGATCGAATTTGCCAAGCTGGTCTTTCGTATTTAAAATAAAGTACTTGGAACCAAAAACTTTGAAGTATGAGATTCTAGGCTTTCTTTTGTTAAATAATTCATAAGGAGTATTCTTGGTAAGAGGTCTTATGGACACACGATTTAAAACATAACAGGCAGTTGCGACGGCTTCTGCCCAGAAATGTTTTGGTAAGGTGGTTCCATTTAATAATGTTCTTGCACATTCTTGTAACGTTCGGTTCTTCCGTTCTACAACTCCGTTTTGTTGTGGAGTTCTGGGAAACGAAAAATTATGATATATACCTTTCTTTGTACAAAAATGTTCAAATTCATTATTTTCAAACTCTCCGCCATGATCACTTCTTATATTTTTAACTTTAATCCCTTTTGATTTTTTAATTCTTTTGACGAAAGATTTGAAATAATTGAAAGTGTCACTTTTGTTTATTAAGAAAAATGTCCATGTGTAACGGGAGAAGTCATCAACAATTACAAGCACATATTGACTGTGATTTATTAACTGAACCCTAGTAGGTCCAAATAAATCCATATGTAGTAACTCAAGTGGTTGTAATGTTGATATGACTTTCTTGGATTTCAAAGATGATTTGGTCAATTTTCCTAGTTGACATGCATCACAAATGTTGTTAACCTTAAAACTCATTTTGGGTAGTCCTCTAACTAGATTGTTTTTGGCTAGCTTGTCAATAGTTCTGAAGTTTATATGACAGAAGTGTTTGTGCCATAGCCATGGATCATTATCATTAGCCTTAAGACACATATCTGAATTATGATTAATATTCATATTCAGAATATATATATATATTTCTGTCTCTATAACCTTCGAAAACTAAATTATGGTCTTTATCTAAAATACTACACTTATTATTCGAAAAGGAAATTGTAAAACCCTTGTCACATAACTGACTAATACTAAGTAAATTGTGTTTCAAATTTCTAACTAGCACGACATTAGTAATGAGAGGTAAGTTAGATGTACCGCAATTGCTCACATCGCCTTTGCCGATGATATAGCCTTTTGAATTATCTCCAAAAGTGACGGAGCCACCATCTGAGTATGTAATATTTGCAATTAAGCTCTTGTCTCCAGTCATGTGCTTCGAGCAACCACTGTCCAATATCCACTTTCCTCTTTTCTTAAGCGGGACCTACAAAAAATAAAATTAAGTCCATGGTACCCACTTTTTATGGGGTCCTAAGAGTTAGGTCTTAGGAGTCCAAACCCATACGGGTCTGGTATTCCCTTTATATACATAATTAATATTAAGATGCACAGTATTCATGAAATACTGAATATATTTGTTCCTAATCAAATTGTTATTTGTTTTAGGAACCCATATTTTGATAGTCTTGACATTTTTCTTTTGAAATTTCACAACTGGTTTTGGTTTGGAATATAATAAACTAAGATTTTTCTTAGCTTCAGTTTTTTGTACTTTCTTCTTCCTTTTATTACCAAGATGTTTCTTGGTTTCTTGTTTCTTATATCCCAAACCTTGTTTATCCTAAATAGATTGTGAACTTTCAATGATATTTGTCAAATTTTCTCGACCTTTGTTAAAGTTAGAAACATTTTGAGTAATGTTATCTAACTTAGTTTGCAAACTAGCCTTTTCTAGGCCAGAGTTTTGACTTTTGCCTTAAGCTCATAATTTTTAGTAGTGAGAGCATCATTTTTCTCTTTTTGAGTTTCAATTTCTTGACTCAAAAGAGATAATTGAGAATCAATATTAGATGATGATTCATGAAATTTTTCAAGTTCTTCTTCTAATATTCTCTTCTCGTCTTTTAACATATCTCGTTCAAATTCTGCTCTACTCAATTCTGCTTTGGCTTCTTTTAGCTTTTGTTTCATGTCTTTATATTTGACTATCAATTCAGCATTTATATCAAGTACTTCATCAAATGTAGGAATTTGTACCTCATCTTCTGTTGCCATGAAACAGACATTTGCTTGTTCATCTTCCGTATCACTCTCACTTTCTGATGAGTCTGTATCATCCCATGTTACCGAGAATGCTCGTTTCTTTGATTTGTCCTTCTTATATCTTAATTTGTCATTTTCTGACTTCTTCTTTTGCTCTGGACAATCCTTGTGCATGTGCCCTTTTTGTGACAGTTGAAGCATTCTATAGAGGATGGTATTGGTTTATTTGATCCAGATTTCTTTCTGTTATAACGACTGCCTTTTCGCTGTTTTAGGAATTTTTTGAAACCTTTTGCTATGAATGCCAGATCTTCATCTTCAGATTCTGATTCATTTTCGTCTTTTTTCGCATGGAATGCCACGTTTTTCTTTTCTTCTTTTTGTCCCTTCCTAGTCTGCAAGTTAGCTTCGTAGGACATTAGATTTCCTATCAATTCATCTGGCTTCATGACAGAAAGGTCATTAGCTTCTTCAATTGCTAATACTTTTCCTTCCCATTCACTAGTCAGAGAATGTAGGACTGTTGAGACAACATCAAAATCAGAATACTTTTGTCCTAAGCCAATAAGTGCATGGTGGATAATTTGAAACCGTGAATACATATCATTGATTGTCTCATTTGGTTTCATTTTGAAATTTTGAAATTGACTTTTCAGCATGGCTGTTTTGGCTTGTTTAACCTTGTTAGTACCTTCATGAGTGGTTTTCAGCGTTTGCCAAATTTGATATGCAGTAGTGCAGATACTAACACGGTTATATTCATTTTGGTCTAATGCACAAAACAACATATTTATTGCCCTTGCATTTATGGCTGCTGCCGTTTTCACAACCGCAGTCCATTCTGAATAATCAGTTGTTGGATTCACTATTTCTTTTTGAGTAGCATTCCAGGCATCATAACTATTTGATTGCATAAAGAATGACATACTTGTTGCCCAATAACTATAGTTAAGACCATTGAAAAATGGAGGTCTTTGTGTCGATTGACCTTCCATGTAAGTGGTGTTTTGAGTGCTAGTACTTGCGTTATTTTCCATATTACAAGAATATATCAAATAACTGTGTTACGGTTATATGATGGCCGTGCTCTGATACCAAGTGAAGTGTAAAAAAATGCAGTGTACGTGCTAATATAGTACAAACGGATCGTGTAATATGGAATATAATATAAATGTGGAAATAGATGATAATAGCAAAGTAAATAAAAATAGAAAAATCACACCAGAGATTTTTATACTGGTTCGGAGCACCGTCCTACGTCCTGTCCCAGACTTCTATCTGGATTTTCACTACTAACTACCTCGCTTCACCCGGAGGAACAGGTTTACAACACCCGAGCAGACGAACGGGATTTCACGCCTCTAATATACTGAGGACTTCAATACTTACCTCTTACAACACCGAGGACTTCAACACTTGCCTCTAATAACACGAGGACTTCAACAAATGAAAATAATTGTTTGGTGACGGTATGTGTTCTTGCTAACACTATTTTGTCACTTATTGTAACAACCCGCATATTTATCGAGTTTACATTTAAATATTTTTATTTAAATATTAAATCGTTAATCGGATTTTGGTCCGAAAAACTACTTTTTGCAAACGGTCAAATTAGGACTCGAGACCACTTCCATTGAGTTCGAAATGTCGTTTACAACTTTTTAAGTATAAACATCGATAGGTTTGGAGTTAGTTAGGAAATTTATGAAGAGTGAGGAGAAGAGGGTTGGAACTTGGGCTTAATAGGCTAAACTAACCCAAAGTCCAAAGCGGGAAAAGTTAGTGAAATTTCACTAACTCCAAACCTATCGATGTTTATACTTAAAAAGTTGTAAACGACATTTCGAACTCAATGGAAGTGGTCTCGAGTCCTAATTTGACCGTTTGCAAAAAGTAGTTTTTCGGACCAAAATCCGATTAACGATTTAATATTTAAATAAAAATATTTAAATGTAAACTCGATAAATATGCGGGTTGTTACACTTATAGTACAAACTTTCTATAATCTTATCCTCAAATAGAATATTTGTATATATGAAGATTTGGAAGTGGATAGCGTATTGAATCAAAAGAATGTTAAATAAATTTCAAGATTCAAAAACGATATATGATAGAATATGAGCAATTTGAGCGCTTTGAAAGTGTAAGATTGAGATCAATAGAATAGAGATTAGAATAATAGAAACTGGTTAATTGGAATAATGATTTCATGATGTTTATATAAGAAATAAACAGTTGTAACCCTTTGTGAAAAGGTACAAGCAAAGGTCATGATCATTGGTGAAGAGAAAGAGAGACAACCATTGAAGAAAAGGAAGTGTCTATACGAAAGGTTGCTTTCTGTTTGAAAACGGTCGACAGGTCAAAAAGGACCAGTAGACAGGTATTTGAATATATATACGTTATGGTCACTTGTGCACGCTATCTGTGCATTCTGGGCATAAACGGTCGACCGCCATATTTTAACCGGTCGACCGGTTTAGTCCAGTTTGCACAGCTAATGTGCATTTATTCATATATATACATATGTAAAAAATTGAAGTTATACGATTATTTGAGGATAGATTTTAACATAAATAATATTACTAATCATACCAAATAATCAACCTCTAACATATGGAGCTCTTTGTGTCCGAAATAACTTCTTTTTGTCGATCATGTCTTATCCCTTTGTCAGAAATCAAAACTTTATAAAAATCTTGACTCAACAGACTGAATAGTGTATGAGAGCATACAGTATGCAGTTTCAGTCGACTGATCGAATTTTTCAGTCGACTGAATGAGTCTTTCAGCATATTCGGTCATATTTGAAACACAAACAAGTAATATATTTTATATATAAACAAAATGTGTACAATTGTAAGATTAAAGAACAATTGTAAAAAGTAGACAAAAACGAAATTATTTGGAAGTGGAAGTTGATGGAGGCTTAGAGTTTGTCGGTTCATCCTTTGTTTTCTCTACATATGGTTGTAGTGGTGACCAACGGTGTCCACGTTCCCATGAGTTTGGAGAGATAGACGGAGGTTGAGGTGACCTATCCCATGGATTCCGAGTTGACAATGGTGTAGGTTGATGAGCTGAAGAGGAAGATGAACCGTAGAACTTCCATCCTATCTGCTCAAGAAAACTCAGACGTCTAGAATTCATTTTCTATTCATAATACATTTCACGCTAAAGCGCTATCGATTCCCTCTGGTAATGATGAAGATCGTCAATTTTTTGTTTGGTTTGAGGAGAACTAAAGAACAGGAACAGTCTAGCTTTCTTTTTCTCGGATGTATAACCGATCGATAATTTGATGGTCTTGCAGGTTCATGGGTAGGAGTAGGTAGGTTTGACGATACAGATGATGGAGTTTCAAAGTTAATAGATGAGTAGGATGATCCATCTGATGAATTATGTGATGAAGACATTTTGATTTTGAAAGAAAATTGTTAGAAGTTTATGTAGTGGAGAAAGAAACAAATGTGTTTGAGATATAAAATTATTTTGATGGAGAAAGGAGAGCTGAGAACTGAATTATATAGGAGGCAATGTAGTTAAAAAAATGATGGTTGAATGTGCAGATTGAAAAAGTGAGGAAGAGAATGAACCAAAAAAATTTGTGGCTGAAATTTTGTCTTTAAAAAGTAGAAAATATAAAGAAACAGATGTATAAGGTGTAGATGTGTAACATTGAATGGCCAGGTGGTAAAGACATAGACTTATCAAACCTGAGGTGCAGAGTTTGAGTACCAATTTTTTTTAATATTTTTATTTTCAATTATTTAGTCATTTTTATAATTATGTTAAAGAAATTATACCTAGTTCTCTTCTTAATCTTATAAAACAATTTTCGTTGAGAGGTTTAGTGAAAATGTCAGCTAACTGATTTTCAGAATTTACAAATTCTAAATTTATTATATCCTTTTCAATATGATTACCAAGAAAATTATGACGAATGTCAATATGTTTAGTTCGTGAGTGATTGACAGGATTTTTAGATAAATTTATTGCACTAGTGTTATCACAATATATTATAGATTTATTTAATTTTATATCAAAATCTTGTAATGTTTGTTGCATGTAGATTACTTGAGCACATGCTAAAGCTGCAGATATATACTGTGCTTCACATGTCGATAGTGAAACGCAATTTTGTTTATTACAAAACCAAGATACTAAGGATCGTCCAATGAAATGACAAGTTCCACTTGTACTTTTTCTATTTGTCCGACTTCCTCTAAAATCAGCATTACTATGTGATACTAATTCAATAGGACATTCTTTTGGATAAAATAATCATAAATCTTTGGTTTTATTAAGATAACGAATTATACGTTTAATTACTCGCATATGTGATTCTTTAGGATTTACTTGAAGTCGAGCACATAAACAAACACTCATCATAATGTCAGGTCAACTAGCGGTTAAGTATAGTAGTGATCCAATCATACTACAATATAGTTTTTGGTCAACATTCTTGCCATTTTCATCTTTTTCAAGATGTATAGTTGTACTCATAGGAGTTGGTTTGGCATACATGTTTTCCATATCGAATCGTTTAATTAGATTATTACAATACTTTTCTTGATTAAGAAAAATGCCATTTTGCATTTGTTTGATTTGTAATCCGAGAAAATATGATAGTTCTCCCATATGTGATATTTCAAATTCATTTGTAATGATAGTCGAAAATTCCTGACATAGTTTTTCATTTGTTGAACCAAAAATAATATCATCAACATATATTTGAATAATTAAAATATTTTGTTTAGTTTTCTTAATAAATAATGTTTGATCAACTTTCCCAATCTTCGAAACCAGATTCCAAAAAATAGCTTTTAAGTCAGTCATACCAAGCACGAGGTGCTTGTTTTAAACCATATAAAGCTTTCTTAAGTTTATAAATGTGATCTGAAAATTTTTCATGAGTAAACAGAGGAGGTTGTTCAACACAAACATTTCTTTTATAAAACCATTTAAAAAAGCACTTTTAACATCCATTTGATATAATTTAAAGTTATGAAAACATGCAAAAAGCCAGTAGAATACGTATAGCTTCTAGTCTTGCAACTGGAGCAAACGTTTCTTCATAGTTTATTCCCTCTTCTTGATTATAACCTTGTGCTACTAATCTAGCTTTATTTCTAGTTATGTTACCTTGTTCATCAGCTTTGTTTTTGAAAACCCATTTTGTACCGATGACTGATTGATCACTTTGTCTTGGAACTAATTCCCAAACTTTGTTTCTTTCAAATTGATTTAGCTCTTTTTGCATAGCTATAATCCAAGAATCATCAGTTGAGGCTTCCTTAATATTTTTAGGTTCTACATTAGAGAGAAAAGCTATATGGCTCATTTGATTTAATTGATGTCTTGTTCTTACATTTGAATTTACTTCTCCAATTATATTTTGAACAGGGTGATCTCTAAGAATTCTTGGAGAAGATCTTACTATATTATCATTATTAATAGTATTTACATTTTCTTAAGAAACATCAGAATTATTATTTTGAAGAATAATATCATCATCTTCTGAATTATTTGTCAAAATTATATTTGTATTATTTCCCAAATTTGTAAATTTATGAGAAGTTTTTACATTTTCATCGAATGAAACATGAAGTGTTTCTTTGATTATTTTAGTTCTTGTATTAAAAACTCGATAAGCCTTGCTTCTTTCCGAATATCCTATGAATATACCTTCATCGGATTTTGGATCAAATTTTCCAAGCTGATCTTTAGTGTTAAGTATGAAACATTTTGAATCAAAAACTTTAAAATATGAAATATTTGGTTTTCTAAAATTTAAAAGTTTATAAGGAGTATGTTTTGTTAATGGTCGAATAGAAACACGATTCAAAACATAGCAAGCAGTTGCAACAGCTTCTGCCTAGAAATGCTCAGGTAAAGTGCTTCCATCTAATAAAGTTCGTGCACATTCTTGTAATGTTCTGTTTTTCCTTTCTACAACTCCATTTTGTTGTGATGTTCTAGTAAAGGAGAAATTATGCTTAATTCCTTTCTTGTTACAAAAATATTCGAAAGCTTCATTTTCAAATTCACCTTCATGATCACTTCTAATGTTTTTAACTTTAAAATTATTTATATTTTGAATTCTTTTTACAAAAAATTTAAAATTTTCAAAAGTATCACTTTTATGTTTCATAAATTTGGTCCATGTATATCTTGAAAAATCATCTACAATAACAAACAAATATCTGTTGTGATTAATAGATTGAACTTGAGTAGGTCTGAAAAGGTCCATATATAATAGTAAGTTCTTGTGTTGTAGATATGATTTTCTTAGATTTAAAGGAAGATTTTGTTAATTTTCCTAACTGAAATGCATCACAGATATTATCAATTTTGAATTTCATATCAGGTAGTCCTTTAACAAGTTTATTTTTACCTAATTTATTGATAGTATTGATGTTTATGTGACAAAATCTTTTGTGCCATAGTCAAGAATCATTTTCTGTAGCTACTAAACACATATTTGTGGTATAATTTATATTCATATTTAAATACAGATATTTTTATCTCTTCTACCTTCAAAAATAAAATTTTATTTTTTATCAGAAATATTACATTTATTTTCTGAAAAAGATATATTAAAACCTTTATCACATTACCGACTTATACTCAATAAATTATGTTTTAAGTTTTTAACTAATAGAACATCTGTGATGAGAGGTGGGTTAGAGATACCATTATTGCTCACATCGCCTTTGCCGATGACATAATCTTTTGAATTATCTCCAAAAGTGACTGTTCCTCCATTTGAGTAGACTATGTTTGTTAACATGTCTTTATCACCAATCATGTGTTTCGCATAACCACTGTCTAGAATCCATTTTCCTCTCTTTTTAAGTGGTACCTGCAAAAAATAAAGATTAAGATGGCACCCACTTTTCTTTTTAGGGTCCTAAAAGTTAGGTCTTAGGAAACCAAATCCAAGAAGGTCCAGAATTCCCTTTAAAAATATAATTCTTATTTTTATGAACAGTTTCCATAAATGTTTTGATATGTTTATTCCTAATCAAGTAGTTGTTTGTTTTAGGAATCCATATTTTAATAGTTTTACCATTTTTAGAAACTGTTTTCTTTAAATCTTACTTAATTTTGTTTTTAAACTTTTCAAATTTGTTTGGTTTTTCAATTTTCATATATTCTAAACCCATTTTAATTGAAGTTGACTGAGAATTTTATATTATTTTAGAAAGATTTTCTCGTCCTTTATTAAAATTGGAAATACTCTTATTAGTATCTTCTAGCTTGGTTTTAAGACTAGATTTTTCTAATTCTAAAACTTTATGCTAGATTTTAAATCATTTACTTCAACTGATAAAATATCATTTTTATTCTTCTGAATTTCTAATTCCTGAGTTATCATAGAAAGTTGAGAGGCTAAATTAGAATTAGATTCTTGAGATTTTTCAAGTTCTTCTTCGAGAATTTTCTTTTCATCTCTAAGCATACTAATTTCTAATTCAGATCTATTTAGTTTTCCTTGTAACTCCTTATTATGTTTCTTAGTCTATTTTACAAAATCTACTAGTTCAGAATTAAGTTCAACTAAATCTTCAAAACTTAGTTCACTTACATCATCATTTGAAGCCATGAAGCATACATTTGCTTGCTCTGTGTCACTATCACTGTCGCTTTCTGATGATGAAGAATCTGAATCATCCCATGTTACAGAAAATGCTTTCTTCTTGAATTTGTTCTTCTTGAATTTGTTTTTCTGTTTTTCTGGACAATCTTTCTTCATATGACCCTTCTTATGACAATCATAACATTCCATGACAGATGATGATGGTTTATTGCTATTATTGTTGCTAGAATTATTTTTGTAACTCTTGGCCTTGTTATTCTTTTTGAATTTCAAAAAAAAATTGAAATCCTTAGCAATAAATGCCATATCCTCTTTATCTAAGTCAGAGCCACCTTGTTCTGCTTGAAATACTAGATTCTTCTTATCTTGTGCTTGAACTTTCTTTGCCTGCAAATTCACTTCATATGACATTAGATTTCCTATTAACTCTTCTGGTTTCATAGTTGAAAGATCGTTTGCTTCTTCAATAGCTAGGACCTTTCTTTCCTATTCATCCGTTAAAGAGTTTAGAATTTTTGATACTATATCAAAATCAGAGAATTTTTCTCCTAGTGCCAATAGTGAATGATATATTTCTTGAAATCTAGAATACATGTCATTTATATTTTCATTTGATTTCATTTTGAAATATTGAAACTCATTTTTCAACATTGAAATTTTGCTTTGTTTGACTTTGTTAGTTCCTTCATGAGTTACTTTTAGAGTTCTACATATTTCATAAGCATTTGTGCACATACTATCTCTATTAAACTCATTTCTATCTAATGCACAAAATAGCATATTCATTGCTTTTGCATTTGTAGTAGCGTTATTTTCTATGCAGCAGTCCAAGTTGAAAAATCTTCTTTTGGAGTAGTATATTCATTTTGAGTAATGTTCCAAGTTTCAAAACCATTAGATTGCATATATATTCTCATTCTAGTTGACCAGTAATTATAATTCATGCCCATGAATAATGGAGGTCGTGCAGTAAATTGACCTTCAATAAAACTAGTGTCAGTGACAGTGCTTGTGATGTTATTATTTTCTATATTAACTAATAACAAATTATCAAATAACTGTGTTATGGTTATAGTATGACCTTGCTCTGATACCAAATGAAAGTGACTACTGTGTGGCTGGCTATCACTTAGGATCGTGTAATATGGAATATAATTAAATCTAAATGCGAAAATAGATGATAATAGCAAAGTAAATAAAAATAAGCACACTAGGAATTTTTATACTGGTTCGAACTTTCCGTTCTACGTCCAGTCCCAGACTTCCTTCTGGAATTTCCCACAATAACCCTCTCTTAACCCGGAGGAATAGGTATACAACACCTGAACAACCGAACATGATTTTTCCGCCTCTAACAACCGAAAGAGGGCTTTACCCGCCTGAATAACCGAACAGGACTTCAACAGTTTCAATAGAATTGTTTTGACACTTTGTGTTCTTAGTAACACTGATTTTCCTTTGATAGAACAACCTTCCTATAATCTTTCCTCAAGTATATATGTGTATAAAGATTTAGAAAGGAAAATATTGCTTTGAATCAAAGAATAAGTTAATTGATTTAGAGATTCTAGCAATATATGAAAGTTGTGATTGCTTTTTAGAATACGGAGATAGTAGAAAGTAAGATCAGAAAGTAATCAGAAAATTGGTGATTTGTGAAGTGGATTTTGTGTATTTATATAATAGTTAAAGAGATGCAACCGTTCATGAAGCTTTGATCAACAGAAGCACTCATACCTCTTCAGATTAGAACGTGACTCTTGGCAAAAAGAAGTGTCCATTTAGAAAAAATAGCTGTTGAAAGAATTCAGTCGGCTGATCCAAAACGATCAGTCAACTGAATATTCAAAGTTGTTTAAAAACAGAGCGTTTCTGTGCACCTGTAGAGATTCATTCGACTGGCCATATACGGTCAGTCGACTGGCCATATATGGTCAGTCGACTGACCTGACAGTCAAAGCATAATTTCACTTTATAAAAAAGTTTAAAACAACTTAACTACTTGAGGATAGATTTTAACATTTCTAAGGCTAAAAAAAACTTCAATAAATCAACATACTATACGCAGTTTTTAGCCTTGTCACCTTTGTAGTTTGAATAGCATAATTCCTTTTCTTTTTGTCGCTTATCCATACAGTATAATTCATTGCTTTGTCTTGAATCAAAATATGCGATTCAACAATATATGCGGTAACTTTATGTTATATAGGTGTACTATGTTTTTATATTTTGATCTGAAGGGAGATCTCATGTGCACTAAATATATGTTTTGCGTTATTAATATCTGTGAATATATATATATATATATATATATATATATATATATATATATATATATATATTCGTTAGTTATAATATATTGTTATGTGCTATACAAATAAGTATGGTATTTTATACAATCTTTCTTACAACAGCTCTTTGCTTTATATGAATATATATATATATATATATATATATATATATATAATATATAAATTTTACATCTAAACTTATACTTTTTCTCTGCATAAGCTTACAGTATTATATATATTATGTTTAGATCTTTAAAAATGGGTTTTGTAGTAGTTCAATATATTTTCTGTTAATGATTCTGAAGTGAATATATTGGTACAATTATAGTATATAAGAGCAATATATGTTTCTGGTTGTTATGTATATATGATATTTTAAGATATCAAAATTTTGCAAATATGTTATAACAATACATCTATGAGTATAAGCTTAGTTTCAACATTATGGGTTTGAAAATCTGGTTTCTTGTATTATGGGAATGTTAGTTGGGTGTTTTGCTGAAAGCATGTTCAAACAGCAATTTTCTATTTTTAAAAATATTTATGATAGAGGTAATGCATTTAAAAGTTGCATTTGTATTAATACAAATTATAGTACAGTAATATATGTTGTTATATAATATGTTATAAATAGATTTTTAAATATTTCATTACAATTTAAGTTTATATATATATATTAAAATAAATTGTTTATATTGATTTTATGATAAATATTGATTTGAAATTTAATATATATATTTTACTTTAACTATATGTTAAATTGATTTTTGAGGATTTATATATATATATATATATATATATTAAACTTACCATTGGGTTTTGTATAAATTAATTTATTTTAATACAGGTAAATATTAAACTTACCATTGGGTTTTGTATAAATTTATTTATTTTAATACAGGTAATTATTAGACTAAAAATTATATATATCATGTTCTCATCGATTCCTATTTATCAGCTCTATCAGTCTTATTCGTGCCAATCTAGCTTTGCTTTGGAAGTCGTGCTTGCATTTCATAGCTCAATTTATCGTTCATCTCTAACCTTGAAAGGTGAGCAATCACTCACGATTAATGTTCTTATATCTATTAAATTTGATTTCAATTGGAATGACAATTGAAATATGCCGCTGTTAGTTATTTATATTGCTATATATATGTTATTATCTACATCAGTTCACCTGTGACATCTGACACCATTATATGTTATTTATCTTGATGATATATGACTATTATATTATTATATCTGTTATCACTCTGCAAGTTCCCTACTAGTATAGAATTACCTATGGGTTGAAATGATACATACCCGAACAATCTGTAGAATAAGAGAAAATCGTTATGGGTTGAAATGATTGACCCAAACGATTTTCATTTGAATTGAATTTGGGATTGCGGGTTGAAATGATATATACTCGTGTGTGTGTATATATATATATTTAAATTATAGATTGAAATGATAAATATCTGTATCACTTGACCATAAGATAGAAAATTATATACAGACACCGTTGGTCTATATATATAAATATTTTGAAAATGATTTCTATGGTTTTCGGTAAGATATATATGGTTTTATAAAAATATTGATTTCGGATATTATATAAATGTTATTTTATATATTGTGATAACTCGGATTTTGGGACATCTATTAATTGGTGATTAACTGGATTAAATTATTAAAGTAGTGATTTGTAAGGACCCGATTTTTCGACTTCCGAAAACTGACATCAATACGTCCACTGTATCAACTGCTGAGCACTCGAATGCCGGAAAACCGAACACTTAGGGTTTTAAGAAAAGAAACAGATAGAAGAAGAGAGAAAAAGATAGAAAATAGAGAGAAAAGAAAATAGAACGCAAAAGAAAGAAAACAACAGAACAGTATCAGAATCTCACAATCGCAGCGGAACAACATATAATAAATAAATAAATAATCTTTAAACAAAGAACTATATCAGTTATTACATTACATCACATTACATTACATCATATCATCATCAGAGTGTACAACAACAAACAACAACAAACAGGGGAAAAGGAAAATACTACATACTAGTAAATACGCCATGCCATCCAGCTTGCCTCCAGCAACTCATGAATTTCAGAATATCCTGATAAACCTTAACTCTTGACTGCCCGTGTGGAAATTGGTGGGCACCCAGAGTTTAGGAAGGAAAACAATAAACTCCGAATCAGTCATGGGACTGGTGTGAGAACTCAAAACAGTTTATTTATCTTTAAAATCAAAATAGAGGAATATTTTTAAAGTCAATTCACAATGCTTTTAAAAATGAGACTACCATAAGACCTCTCACCACACACACAATGCAAACGCAGACTTGAAGGAGATTTCTTCTTATGTTAGTCAAATATGCTTACTACGCAAAATCAAATCATTTTTGATATTATTATTAGTGCATAGTGTAGAAAACATTTCGAAAGTAGAATATAAATCTTAGCCAGCATAGGTACCATTATATTATGCCTGCTATAGCTACCTCCTGAGGAAGCAGGTTCTACAACTAAAACCGTACAAGTCTCGTATTGTTTCTTTGGATTTCCAACAAATGGTCAGGCCAAGGAACTTCCCATTGCCACATAAGAACGCCTCTGGAAGGACGTCCCCGAGAACCAAACCGGATCTCTGCCAACACAAGGTCGGGTTACCCCTAACTGGGTAACTACTGACACGAGTATGCCATCCCCTGGTCCTTTAGGACCTTTATCCGAGCGCTCGTAACCAACATCACACCAAAATAATAAAGTGTTTCAACATGAGTAAGTATCTGGGCTCCATACCATGATACCACCCTTTTCCAGAAAGAAAAGCACATACCCTAAGGGGCGCTACCCCCAATAACCTTGCTGCATCTTTCCTGTTTTGACCATTCCGGGGTGTGAGGTTCGACGAAGTTTCGTCCACAAAGCCATGCTTTATACAAAAGCTATGCTTTGGGTCAACAAATGATCATAGAAATGATCACAAAGATAAGTGATCAAACAAATGATCATATCACAAATGATCAAACAATGATCATTTCACAGCAACACTCAGCATGTCACATTACCAAATTGGGAATATATCGCTGATAACCATCAACTACATAACCTCTGAGCTCGTACGTCTCAGAGAAGGGTGTTAAGCTAAGAGAATAAATTCTCCGCCACCAACAGAAATATATTTAAAAGAAATCTGCTTTATATCTCAATTTGTAACGTTAGACATACTATCCATACAAGTCTGTTCCGGGATCGAACAGAACCGAAGGCACTTACAAAGAAGTCCTTGCAATTCGGATATTCACTAATCACGTTCGGACTTCCCATCACATATGGAGTCTCTATACCGGGGACCAGTCGATGCAAAGACATTCGACGAGTTGTCCTTTCGCTTTCAAAAATATCCGGTCTTCAACACCGGTCTTCAATGCTATCCATTACGTCGTATCACTATTCGGAATGGGTAATTCGAATAACGAGCGCAATAATTTAAAAATAAGTGTGGCATTCAAATTCAGCAAATCACAACAAATACCCATTCAAAGGTAAATATTGATAGTCGGTTATTGAACTATCAATGGATATGCACAACATCATCAGATTCCAAATAATTTTCCAAATTATTTATTTCCCACAAATATCTTTACAAGTTAAACAATTTTCACACTTTAAAAATAAATCAATATTTATTTTTAAACAAATTCCCCTTTCTTTTATAAATTCCATAGTGAATTTACATTCCAAAATATCTATGAATATACGATTTCAATTATTCATTTTCAATTTATCTTCAAAAAGGAAAATTCTCAAAACGTTTCATTTCACATTGGAAAACATTTCCATACTTACTTGTTCATAAGTAATTCATAAATCTATTTATTTTCAACCTTTGGAAAATATTCAATATACTTAAATCGAAATTAAGTATATATTTCATTCTTTAAGGAAATCATTCTGTTAAATATATTTATTTGGGCCAAAACGAATGTTACGTAAAACATCGTTACAACAACCCAAAATCACTAGTATAGGGATTCGAATTTAAGATAGATATATAAATCCCAATACTAAATGAAACATTTCCTTTCGGAAATCATTTACTATAACAACAGTGTTATAGTTCATCATTTCCTTCTATTTCTCGAAAACGTCTATTTCAACAATGAATGTTGAAATCTATGGTTTCGAACCTTAACATATTTTGAAAACATCGTTAGATCGTTTTAATTTTATTTAAAACATCACATCCAAAACATTTTCTTTAACATATTATTCACTATTCAAAAACGTGAATATACTACGTCAACCAATTTCATCATTTTTATACATTTTATATTAAAGGATTATTCACTGTCTAAAACGTGAATATAACTCCATAAATAAGTTATAACAATTTACTTATCAAAATAAGCCGTTTGCGAATTTATAAAACAATATTTATAAATTCTATTTCTATTTATTTTATAACAACTTCCTTTTATAAACCTCCTTTATTAACATATTCAATTTATAACTCAATTATATACTAAAAGTTCATATTATAAGTTAAACACTTATAATTTATTTGTTTGCAAAAAATCGTTCCTTTAAACTTCCCAAATTATAAATCTTATAACTTATAAGATTTATCTATTTACCCAAAAATATTCTTTTAATAACTTTCCAAATTTTATGAACTTACTGCTTATAAAATTCCATTTATAACTTCACCTTTTATAATCCTATAAATTTCATTCATTTATGAAATTCATTTACAATTCATTCTAACACTTATAAAAACTCATTTTATAATTTAAATACTTTAATTTATAAATATCAATTTATAAATCTCTTATATAAATCAATTTATACTATTATTTTAAAACATCTTTAAACTCCTTTATAATTTCACCATTTTCTTAGATTTATAAAATAATCAAATTTTATAAATTCTATATTTCAACTTTTTATAATAAATTCAAAAATCCCAATTTAAACTATTTTATAAAATCATTAACCCCATATTTTCAAAAACCAACTTTTAACTATATTTCTAAAAAATCATAATTTTACAACATTAAAATTTATACGTTTATTTATTTTAAAATGAATCAATTCAAAAATTATTTTATAAAACGTATACTTTCAAAAAAATCAATTTAAAATCCTTTTAAAATTCCAAAATTGGCCCAATGATGCTACACACCAAATAGTCAATCACGAAAACAATGACATCATATATCGATATGATAATCAACGAATATCAAAATATCTGAAATCAAATAAATACTGTTGAGGAATCCAGTTGGATCCCTCCAACCTGTTTCCCTGCATCCAAAGATGTTAGCACAATACCAATTCCGTTCCAGTACGGAATTATCGCGGTATATGGGATTTAAAATATTATCCGCTTAATAGGCGGCGCAATAGGGTCTCATCCGCTATATACTACGGGAAATCAATTCCAAGTACATAAATAATACAATTTCACTGTACTGTGAAATATTCGCGGTATATGTTTTTAATAAATAACATTCGCTTACTAACGGCGTATAATGTCTATTTTAACAATCAATAGATAACAATCATCATTCAAACATACATTCAAGAATTTTAAATCTAACTATTTAAAATAAAATCGAAACCGATTCGATTGAGTGAGAAGTTCTCACCTTGATTTCAATTTCGTTTTCAGCTTTTATTTCGAATAAAATTAAACGGACGTTTATTTTTACCTAAAATTTTCGCTAACTCCAAACGACTCTAATCCAGTTCCATAGTGTAGTACTCGTCCATACGAACCCAACGCAACTGGTTTCGGGCGTTTTCGACCTCGTATGAAAAAGATATGAATTTTTAAAGTTACACAATTTTATATTATAAATTTACAACATAATTTATATTTTATAAACCTAAATCAATCTTGGCCTTTGGATCTTGCTCCCTGCAATCACCACCGTCCCCTTCATCTTCCATCTCCCCCACGTTACAGACGCAACATGCACGAACCCATTTAGAGGCCGAACTAGGGTTAAATTATGCTCCTTCCACGAATGGTTTGAAGACGATCGGGCAGTGGCATTTCGAAGTTCGCGACGTGCCGCACCTACACCCCCAGACCGCACGCACTCGGCTCCCCCTTCCTCCTCAAAAGTCGTGCGCAACCGTTCACCTTTCGGCCATGATTTCTCCCTCCACGTCGCTCCGATGATCATCATCACTGTATGGATGAGAAGCTCTCGTGAAGCTCTTTGTCTTTCATGTAGAAAGTTTCTGGAAATATTGCATGGATTGAGAAAGATAAATGGAAGAAAATGGAACAATTTCGGCCATAGAATATAATGGAGGCGGCTGGCTTCAGTTTGACCTAGGGTTTTGATTTTTCTTTGCAAATGAAGATAGAGGGGTGCTTATATAGAAAATCGCCCAATTTACTATTCATCGAAATTTTCCAAACTCCAAACAAAGCGTGCCGGTTGGCGTTTCTAAGGTTTACCCCGCATTCCGAACACAATGGAATGTGTTTCGGAAGCTAATTCGGTCATCTGTGCGAGTTATGGCAATAAACGTTCGATTTAAAATTAAACCGATTAAACGATTTTCTAGGCGTTTTAGCTTGCACCGGAAAAACGTAAATCAGATTGACTTGAAATTTGAAACCTTACAATAATATCACATTACGGATCCGATGAAACTGGTTTCGTCGAATTCCGAGATTTTTTGAAAAATGGCTATTTTAACTCGCCAAATTAATATTAAAACAATTTCGATGCGTTTCGAGCTGCCACGGTCAAACGAAAACTCCGATTAACACGAAAATTGAAATCCGATAATAACAAACTATTACGGATCCAATGAAACTAGTTTCGTCCAATTCTGAGACTGTTCGAAAAACGGCTAATTTCACTAGTCGATTAAATTATTAAAATATTCAATTTTCACAAATTAACTTTTAATTCGATTTTAAAAGTTCTATAATATCGTTCTAACTCCAATATGATAAAATAAAATTTTACAAATCATTTTCAATCATATTTAACTCAATTTTAAATTTTTTCTGTATTTTCAAATATTAAATTATCGATTTAATTACCCAATTAAATCCAATTATTCGAAATAAATTTTTTTTCGACTTATAAATTTCACTTATTAATATTAAAATTAATTAAAATTCTGGGTCGTTACATGATTTGTAAGTTGAACAAATAAATTCTGAAAAATATATATATGGATATAAATATTTATCGGTAGTCTTCTAATATAATTTTTTAAATTTGCAAAACTTATCATTTCAAAGCAAATAAATTATGCTAGCTATTTTACTATTATATATCTATGGTTTGTGAATAAACTATGATTTGAAAATCCAAATAAATACCTTAAAAATAAATTAGATTCAAACTCTACATTTTTAAACACCAGTGTGTATATATATGTAGTTATTAATTAAAGTATAAATAGCTTATGCTAAGATAAGAATAAATAAATAGGTTTACATTATTTCATTTGAAAATTATATCAAATAAGTAAAAAGGAAATATAATATAAAATATGATATAAAAACATATAAAAATATTAAAAAAGGCATGCAAAAAGACATTTGTAAGCTAGTAAGAAGGGTTTTGTACAAGTGTCAAGATAAAAAAAAATTCTTTCTTTTTAATGGCTTTTTTATATATAGCAAAACGCCTTCTTTTCTTTCATTCAAAAAAAAAAACAAGCAAACTAAACCAAAACAAAAAACCAAAAAAAGAAGAAAACCAAACTAACAACTTCAAGCTTTCAACTAAGCAAAACAAGATTTGAATTCAAATTTAGGTTCCACTCAACTAAAACTTGATCAAGATCAGATCAAAGTCAAGTTGCAGTTTCCAGACTTAAACTGAGCTTCTCTGTTCAAGTTTTACTGTGAGTAAAACTAGATTTTCTTTATTTTATCATCTATGTCTCGAAATAGAAGTAATAGGATGTTGTTAAGTATGTTTGCATATGGATACTGATAAAATATATGTATAAATATATGCATGTATATAAAACCAGAGACTGTGAGTACATTTTAAAGTTTTGGTCACTGGAAGTGTATACATGCATCGTTGCATTTGAAATTGAAATAAGATTGGGTAATTTGAAATGGATTCATGGAGTTGACCTATTTTAAGTTTAAATTTGTATGAAGCAGTCCATTATTCCCTTTAAAATGAAAAAGGACAGTGAGTAAACACTTATTCCTACTTTCGAGTTGTCATATCCAAGTGTTTAGATACCCGTATAACTGTGATTTTGGAATAAACCATTTATCTGTGCATGTGTGTGTACATATATATCTGTAAGTGAACTTTTTGTTTATCTACTCTATGTTTTAAACAGTTTTTAACTTTTAACTTTAAAAATCAAATCTTCCAAACCCGTTCAACATTGGTAGTTGTGTTCAACATGGAAGTGATTTGTATCGTTTAGTTGTTTTTTTTATAAATTAGCGGCATACAATTTCGTAGGGTATCGAGTGTTAAATTGAGTTAATCAGTGAAGAGGGAATATTGGACATACATTTCAAAAATTAAATTATCTCATTCCGTAAGGAATTACTCGACGCCATCCATGTTGCTGGGTTCTTAGGTAGGTAGGAAATTTTTGGGAAAAGTTGGATGGAATTTGGAGATGGTTGATGACCGAGCTTCGAAACTAGGGTTGGAATTAATCTTTGATTCGCGCATCGTTTGATGCTTTGGAGGTTAATGTGGTAGCCGTGGAGGAAAGGGCTTCGTCCTGGTTTGATTTGGTAGGAAACGAAGGTGATTAGTGTCGCATTTTTTGGGGGGTCGTGAATGCCTGTAGCTCGCCTGAGGTGGTCGTTTTGGCTTGAAGGGGCTGGAAAGTTTTGAGGTGGTGGCTAGAACGAGGACGGCGAGGGGATCGTGATAGCGGGTTTGTGTTGGTCGGAAGATGAAGCAGGAAGTTGTGCACATGTACGTGTAGGCGTGTGCACGTTATTGCCAGGTGAAAGAAGAAGAAGAAGAAGGAAAAGGAAGCACTGATTATTGTTTTCGAGTTCAAATGATGAGAAAGGAAGTAGAGAACGGAAGAGAGGTTGTGGGCCGAAGAGAATTATTTGGGCCGAAGGAAATAGGATATAATACAAAGAAAGATAAAGTAAATAAAAGAAATGGGCCGAACATGTAAGGAAATAGAAAGAAAGGAAGTAAGTCAGAGGGAGAAAGTATATAAGTTTTTAGATAAGAAAGAAATAGTTCAAGTAATCAGACTTTGGTTATAATTTGAGTGATTCAAAATCTTAAGTTAACCTAAGCTATAGGGTTAGAAATGGCTAGGATAAATAAAAATAATTAATTAAGTGAAGACAATTGAATATGTTAATTATTTATTAATCACTAGGGTTTATTAAAGGAATAGTTGTAACTAGTAAGTAGTTAATGATGAATAAAATGATTTCAACCTGTAATTTACTAAAAACCATAAGTTAATTATACCTGTTAATTATAAACTAATTCCAGATATTTAATAAAAATAAAGATAAAAGTGAGTTGTAATTAGTTTATAAAAATAAACAAGTTTCTAAGATAATTTAATTCTGTTTAAATTAAAGAAACGATTGTGTGACTAGTTAATCAAGTCCATGGATAGTTTAATTCGTTAAGTATTTTGATTTGTGTGATTTACCTAGGGAATTATTTCTAGTTGCTTTGTACCCTGTACTGAACAGTGAATATAGACGTGAAATGTTATTTGAAATAGATATGGGTGATGGAAATTGCTGTATGGACTTGACTTTCTGAAATTGAAATTGTTTTGCTAAATCAACTTGGTTTAAAGGATGACATTGAATTCAAAGAGATCGGGGTCGGATATTAGCAATATCCGAAACCACTTCGATTAGGAACTGTCTATAATTCTTTATAGATTTGATTATAGAATCAAATAGGCTGGAATGGAATAAATTATGTAAACTGGACCATTGAACTGAGTAACGACACTTAGATATAATTTTGTGAAATAAGTTTTGGCTATAACAAGATTAGAACTCGTAATAATGTACAAATTACCCTGGTTTTCAAAGAAGTTTTATAACTTGGAATTTCAGTTTTTATGGGTTTACTCATGCTGGTTGCCAGCGTGACCCGAGTGTTACTTTATTGTAATGCTCGGGTCAAACCGAGTACTACAGATTTTCACGTCAGTACGTTCTGAAGCTCAGGAGGCAAGCTGGATAGCAGGAACGTATGGAGTATATTCCGCTGTGTATTTGAGATTGTATTGATAGTAGTTTGGAATAGGTTGATACAACTGTCCAGTTTATTTATGAATGATTGTACTCTGATATATTGAATGTAAACTGACAGTTACAGCTTTCTTTGTACAAATACAATTATTTGATATTATATTTTAATCCGTTGCGAATGTGAGATTCTATGCTGTTGTTTTTTGTTTCTTCTTCTACCTCTTTTCTTCTTTACCTTAACAATCTAGAATTTTTGGCGTTCGATTTCTCGACACTTCTACAGTAAACGTATTAGTGTCAAATTTTTCGGAGTCGAAAATTTCCGATCGTTACATATATAGTTAGATTTTTTTGATTTTAAGCTACGTATAAATTGTTTTAATATAAAATAAGTATAATAATAAATTTTGATTTCATTAAAATACAATATGGTTAGGTATTTTTTATTTTCATTTTAATATAGAGTTTATAATGATTTAATAAATTAAGGTTGAGAAGATAGATTTGAAATTGATTTTAAATTGTATTTAGTTAAGAATTATATTCAATAAAATCGATTTAAAACTTATGACATTTGAAGTTTTCAAAAGATACGATTTTATGACTTGATTTTGGTTTAAGATGGTTTAAACAGAATATTTCAAATTTAAATAAAATGAAAGAAATATTAAGTGATTTGAAATTTGGGGTTTATTTAAAGATATTGGATTTATTTAGTGAATATTTCAAAACTAAATAAAATGAAGTTAAATTAAGATATATATGAAATTACCAAATTTAGTTTTGAAATATGGAATATTTAAAGCTTTGAAATATATTAAAATCAAAATGGTTTATTTTGCGGTTCAAAACTGTATTTGAAATCGATATAATTTGAAATGGTTTATTGAGAACTAAATTGAGTTAAAATTGATGAATTGAGACTTGGTTTAGATTGAATTTTAGGATTCAAGTTGATTGGAATTGATTTGTGAAATTTGAGAAAGCTATTTTATTATATAAAGTATTTTAAATTAAATTTAAACTATTCATATATTTTACTTTATAAATTATTTTCATATAAACTATTTTAATATAATCTATTTTTAATATACAACTATTTTAATATATAAACTATTTTAGTATATATATACTATTTTTTTATATATCTAAACTGTTTAAAGGAAAGTGCTATGATTTCAAAATGTAGTGATTTCCAAAGTGCTATGATTTCAAATGTTGTGATTTCCAAAGTGTTATCATTTTTGAAGTGCTATGATTTTTGAAAGGAAATATTTAAATGGAAATGATATCGTATTTGGTTTTAAAATGGAAATGATACCGTATCAATTTTGAAATGGCAACGATTTTTTGGTTATTACGTATAAACTATTTTGAAATGACTGAGGTGTTATAATAACGATTGGTTGTTAAAGAGACCGGGATCAGATATTGTCATACTCTCTACCAATACCGAAAGCCACTTTAACAGCTGTGTACGCGGTAGAGATTCAAAAATGAAGTAGGATGGTGGTGACGATCCTATATGAGGTATATACGTGGGCCCGACTCCCGTGAGTTGGCATAAGGTGGTTAAAACATGAGCAATCGACGGGCCAATGAGGAAGCTCATCTAATCGGACACACTCCTTCGATGTCATTCTATTACTTTGTGATTGATTTGGTGCGCAACTTTGATTTTGATTTTGGGAGTGTGGCTCGAGGTGGGCGGTGGTGGCTGCTATGCATTACCACCAACTCGGAAGTGTAATTGGTATATCTACACTGGCATTGCCTGGTTGTGCCGTGTCACCTACCCTAGCATGCTTTGCTATGAGTTTGACTTGTGTCGTACCTATGGAGTATTTATGGTAGCCTCCCGATCTGGAGGTATGTTGGTACTGTACAGACTATTGGCACTATAAAACGTGTTAAGGTTGAAAATATAAAGCCTTGACGCTATTTTTAAAATATTATACTTTACTTTAGACATTATTATAATAGCGTATATTACTATATAGTAGATAGTTTAATGGATCCTTAGAGGACGGTTATCCCAAAAATCCTTTAAGTTACTTGTATTTCAGTTGATATTTCACTTGAGTTGGATTTATTGATATAAGAATGTTAATCCTGACTCGAGTGTTTCGTGTTTTTCTTTACGCTCCGGTCAGACTGAGTGATACAGCATTTGAGACTCACATTTGGAGTTGGAGCTTCGCTTGGAGATCCAACTATCCATCCAGTTTTTGTTATTCAGTTGACTCTAGAGATATATTCAGATCTTGTATTTGATTATTGTATTGAGACTTCTATGTATTTGATACTGCTATTGTATCCTGTTTAACTCGGTTATATATATAGTAGCTTCATGAACTACTATTCTTTTATTTCCGCTGCATATTGTATATTACTCTGTGTCTGTGATTCTGTGATGTATTTATATGCTGTAGATGCTGAGTTTTGCCAAATATAAATTAACAATTTGGTATTTTAAGCAATTTAAATCCGGCATGTGTGGATGCGAATGGTTGAAAATATCAGGCTGTTACAGTTGGTATCAGAGCTTTGGTTTTGGGCAAAACTCAACGTATATGATAAATTTTATTTCGGAATCACATTCATTCGAGTTTGAATCCCTTCCCCTTTGACCCAATTCCTTTGAGTTTTGGAACGATCCCTTCGGTTCCAAAATCCATTCTTATCTCTCCCTATTCATGTTTCTTAATTTTGGAGTATCCAATAACTCCACTTAAAATGAATTCTATAATAACTTGGCGGTTCCGCCAACCTTCGAATGATTTGTAAAGGGGAGAAACTTCTTTAAAATAGGCATTGATTTACCGAAGATTTTTGTATCCTCTGTTTATGATGCTATCTATCTCCTGCTATGCCTGAATTCTATCTCTTGCGATTGAATGTAAATTTGCCTTGGAATTCTACATCGATCTTATTTCTTTAAGTCACGGTCAACCCGGTTGTGGTTGCCCGCGATTTATATAAACCTATCCATCTTTCAATTTTCTATTTAATCATTTTACCTTCGTCTCGAACATATCTTTCTTGTTAGAATTCTTTTGAATTAGGGTCCTTCAACATTTGAATCTCTATCCTTGCTTGAAATTCATTCTGTGTTATCGAGTGAGGGAGTGTATTTGTATTAATAAAAATAATATTTTGTATATTGTGTTGTTTGAGTTGTTGATATTGATTTGGGTTTTCGATCGATTTGTCTGATCAACTCTATCGATAGGATTTCCAAAGCAACTTAGACAATGCAAACTGACACAATTGTTTTCAAAATTTAAAATTTTGCATGATTATATTATATATATGGATATAAGTCAATTTCTAAAAAATAAATTGTTAAAATAATTGGGTAACGAAATGGTTTTATTTATTTAATTAATTGAATTTTTGTGAAACTTTAAACAATAAAATTTGGAAAATAAAATAAATTTTGTATGATTATATATTGTATATAGTATAATTTTTTGAATATTGATAGTTAATTGAATTGGTTGTTAAGAAATAATTGTTGATTTTATATATAGCTTGTAAACCATTGGCTTTTGTCTCACATATAAATAATTGAACTGTAAAACATATATACTGATTTGAAATTTTAAATGAATTTAAATCAATAATTTGAGAATTTAAATTTGCGGTGATTCCAAACTTTGATTTTTAAAGTTTTAAATGTATATTATTTAAAGTATTTCCAAATAGAAACTTTTTCAAATAATTTAAAAAGTTTGAATCAGTACTTTGTCGATGGAAAATAATTTCGATGATGACTGCAGCATCATCGACATTCATTTTCGAGTTTCAGAGTGGAGAGACCATTTTGTAGCTTTGCTACACTTTGATTTGGAAATTAATGTGATCTTGATTTCTAAAGTATGACTTGATTTATAATATATATAGATTTGATTTAATATATAGCATATATGTATATTATATTTATCTCTAAATGGTTTGAAGTTATAATCGAAAATTGATTCTTAAATTGTATGATTAAAGGATGATTTCAATTATAAAATGAAACCAAAATTTTGAATAAGTGTTTAAACTTGAAATAATTGAATTGGAAAAAAATTTACTTGTATAATACCTAATTTCATTCGAATATAATTTACCTAAATTATTCAGAAGTTGAATAAGTAATTGGATAATATACAATATAAAATGATTTATGAGTAAAATTTAAGTGTTTATAATAAATGTTATACACTTAATTTTTTATTATAAAAATATTAATAGAGATAAATAGAATAATAATTTAATTGAATAATAAATGAGATAAAATAAATTTGTTTGGAGGAATTAATAAATTTGAATACAAAATAACTTAATGTAATACCTTGAATTTAAAACCAAATTATTGAATATTAATTAATTTTAAAGGAATGAAATCTATATGGTTTAAATTAATTGTTTTATTTTGTTTTTCAATCTATCTTCTTCTGGTTGTTTCTATTCTCCTACCTCGTTCCTTTTCGACGACGAAAAGTTTTTGAGTGGGGGAGAGTGTAATGACCCAATTTTTTTTAACTGTTTTAATAACGTAATTAACTAAACTTTGTGAATTTTTAAATAATAAAATTTTAAATAAAAGTTTGACATTTGGAATGCGTCTAATTAAACATAGTAACCGGTAAGTTTTCATCTGATAATATGGAAGTTTATTTTATTGTGAAATTTTGTTTCAATTTAGACCAGTTAAAAATTGATGATAATAAAATGTTTTCCAAACCTAAATAATTTAAATGGAAAATTTGTAAATCATCTTCTGAGTGAGAAGTCATTTTCTGTTTCATCAAATTTTGACTGCTGTTACTCCGTTTATTTTATTTCTGACAAATTAGCAGCATTTTCAAGACCGATTATCGACTTTTGATCGGATGATCGTAACACCGATATCTTTATACCGTTTTGAACGTGTCATCATGTTAATATCTGCGGCATATTCAGTTGTGTTTTGAAGTCTAGTATGCAGCGGAATCCACGAAAATGTAAACGTATGGGTACCGTTTTTGTACCTTTTGTTTTTCGGTGACCTTTCAGCCAATTGCCTTCTCCTATTCCCAATAGTAACATCTGACCTTTACTATTCCACCTTGAATTCACGTGTGCCTCTTTCTATTCCTTTGGTAAACTGGTTTGTTTATTTTCTTTCTGACCTTTCATATTATGCTACTATTCATTCATAAAGAAAATGCCTGTAGCTTTTACATTTTGTTTCCATTGAAGCTTTGTCGTGCTCATCAACAACTCTCCTCATCTCTCTCAATTCCTGCAAACCCGCTGCCTAGTTCTTCTCCCCACCTCAACGATCGAGCTCACTGTGCTTCCACCCCATACTTCGTCGACAACCTACCATTGCTCACGCTAGCCACCATACCAGAGCTCCAACGCCTCCTCCTCCTTGAAAGGCTTCTCAAATCTTCCTCCTCGCGTTTCCAAGCATCGATCTCCCCTCCACCGTGCCATCCCTTTCCCCGTGAGACAGTCAAACCCATCACCACCCTGGCCGAAGAGCAGCCACCTCCACTCCCACTAGTGTCTCCATGCCAGCTTCGCCATGCTTTCCAAGCCTGACCTATGCCACAATCGACGTGTTCTGCTTCCGTTTCTCTCTAGTGCTACCACCTCAGCATAGCCATGACACACCAAAGCCTCTATTTAAGTTCATATAGGTATGTAAGTATTATATCTAGAGATATATTTTGGTTGTATATTTAAAATAGATTTTTGTTTGTAAATTTTATGTTGGGTATGTCAAAGCTTGGGTTATGATATATGTATGTATGTATGTATGTATGTATGTATGTATTTGAGGTAAATTCTTTTACATATATTTTGGTGTATATATATATTTGATTGGTTTCAAACGTAATTAAGTTTTGTAAACAGTTTTATATACGAATATATATATATACACACATATATATATATATGTGTGGTTACTTTATGTTATATAGGTGTACTATGTTTTTATATTTTGATCAAAAGGGAGATCCCTTGTGTACTAAATATATATTTTGAGTTATATAACATCTATGAATATATATATTCGTTAGTTGTAATATATTGTTATGTGCTATACGAATAAGTACGGTATTTTATACATCCTTTCTTACAACAGCCCTTTGCTTTATATGAATATATATATATATATATACACACACATATAAATTTTACATCTAAAGTTATATTTTTTTCTCTACACAAGCTTAGAGTATTATATATATTCTGTTAATGATTTTGAAGTGAATATATTGCTATATCTTATGGTATATAAGAGCAATATATGTTTCTGGTTATTATGTATATATGATATTTTAAGACATCAAATTTTGCAAATATGTTATAACAATGCATCTATGAGTATAAGCTTAGTTTCAACATCATGGTTTTAAAAGTCTGGTTTCTTGTATTATGGGAATGTTAGCTGGGTGTTTTGCTGAAAGCATGTTCACATAGCAATTTTCTATTTTTAAAAATATTTATCATAGAGGTAGTGCATTTAAAAGTTGCATTTGTATTAATACAAATTATAGTAATATATGTGGTTATATAATATGTTATAAATAAATTTTTAAATATTTCATTACAGTTTAAGTTTATATATATATATTATAATAAATTGTTTATATTGATTTTATGGTAAATATTGATTTAAATTTTAATATATATATTTTATTTTAACTATATGTTAAATTGATTTTTGAGAATTTATATATATATATATATATATATATATATATATATATATATATTAGACTTACCATTGGGTTTTGTATAAAGTAATTTATTTTAATAAGGGTAATTATTAGACCAAAATATTTATATATCATGTTCTCATTGATTCCTATTTATCAGCTCTATCCGTTTTATTCGTGCCAATCTAGCTTTGCTATAGAAGTCGTGCTTGCATTTCATAGATCAATTTCTCATTCATCTCTAATTTTGAAAGATGAGAAATCACTCACGATTAGTGTTCTTATATCTATTAAATTTGATATCAATTGGAACGAAAATTGAAATATGTTGTTGTTAGTTATTTACATTGTTATATATATGTTGTTATCTACATCAGTTCACCTGTGACATCTGACACCATTATATGTTATTTACATTGATGATATATGACTGTTATATTATTATATCTGTTATCACTCTACAAGTTCCCTGTTAGTATAGAATTCCCTATGGGTTTAAATGATACATACCTGAACGATCTGTAGAATAGGAGAAAATCATTATGGGTTGAAATGATAGACCCAAACAATTTTCATTTGAATTGGATTTGGGATTGTGGGTTGAAATGATATATACCCGTATATATATTTAAATTACGGATTGAAATGATAAATATCTGTATCACTTGTCCATAGGATAGAAAATTATATACAGACATCGTTGGTCTATATATATAAATATTTTGAAAATGATTTCTATGGTTTTTGGAAAGATATATATGGTTTTATAAAAATATTGATTTTGGATATTATATATATGTTATTTTATATATAGTTAGATTTTTTGATTTTAAGCTATGTATAAATTTGTTTTAATATAAAATAAGTATAATAATAAAGCTTGATTTTATTAAAATATAATATGGTTAAGTATTTTTGTATATTTTAATATAGAGTTTATAATGATTAAATAAATCAAGGTTGAGAAGAAAGATTTAAAATTGTATTTAATTTAGAATTATATTTAACAAAATCGATTTGAAACTTATGGAATTTGAAGTTTTTTAAAGATATGATTTTATATCTTGGTTTTGGTTTAAGATGATTTAAACAGAATATTTCAAATTTAAATAAATTGAAATAAATATTTAATGATTTGAAATTTGGGGTTTATTTAAAGATATTGGATTTATTTAGTGAATATTTCAAAACTAAATAAAAATGAAGTTAAATTAAGATATATATATATATATATATATGAAATTAAGAAATTTAGTCAAATATGGAATATTTAAAGCTCTGAAATATATTGAAATTGAAATGGTTTATTTTGCGGTTCAAATCTGTATTTGAAATCGATATAATTTGAAATGGTTTATTGAGAACTGATTTAAGTTAAAATTGATGAATTGAGACTTGGTTTAAATTGAATTTTTGGATTCAAGTTGATTGGAATTGATTTGTGAAATTTGAGAAAGCTATTTTATTATATAAAGTATTTTAAATTATATTTAAACTATTCATATATTTTACTTTATAAATTATTTTCGTATAAACTATTTTAATATAAACTACTTTTAATATACAACTATTTTAATATAGACTATTTTAAGTTATAACTATTTTATGTAGACTATTTTATTTTGTAAACTATATTATTATATATATACTATTTTTTTTATATATCTAAACCGTTTAAAGGAAAGTGCTATGATTTCAAAATGTTATGATTTCCAAAGTGCTATGATTTCAAATGTTGTGATTTCCAAAGTGTTATCATTTTTGAAGTGCTATAATTTTTGAATGGGATATATTTAAATGGAAACGATATCGTATTTGGTTTTGAATTGGAAATGATATCGTATCGGTTTTGAAATGGCAATGATATTTTAGTTTTGAAGTATAAACTATTTTGAAATGACCACGGTGTTATAATAACGATTGGTTGTTAAAGAGACCGGGATCACCATGAATAATTAGTTTTTACTTTTTTATTACAGAAATTCCCAAAATTTTCATTTTCAAAATCTCCGCCGCGATCACTATGAATAATTTTGATTTTTAAAGAAAGTTGATTTTTGATTCTTTTTGCAAAAGTTTTAAATAAATCAAAAGCATCACTTTTATGTTTTAGAAAAATTATCCATGTAAATCTAGAATAATCAACTACAATTACAAAAACATATTTGTTGTGAATTATTGACTGAATTTGAGATGGCCCAAACGGATCTAAATGAAGTAATTCAAGAGGTTTTGAAGTTGAAATCATATCTTTCAATTTAAATGAACTTAAGTTTTCCTAATTGACAAGAATCACATATACTATCTAATTTAAAATCCATTTTAGGGAGACTTCTTACTAGATCAAGTTTTGAAAGTCTAGATAAGAGTTTGAAATTCAAATGCCCAAATCTTGTATGCTAAATCTAAGGGTCATTTGTATTAGCCAAAAGACATAGGTTATCATTTGAGATTTTCATACTGAGAATATAAATATTTTTCTTCCTAATTCCTTCAAAGATAATTTTGATTTATTATTTTCAATGTGACACTTATCCTTTTCAAATTTAATTTTGTAGCCCTTGTTACATAGTTGACTTATGCTAAGTAAGTTGTGTTTTAGGTTTCTAACAAAAAGAACATCAGAAATAGTAGGAGTTTTAGAGTTACCGACATTGCCGATGCAAATCACATATCCTTTTAAGTTGTCTCCAAAGTTGACCAATCCTCCGTTGTCATAAATTATGTCATTAAGTATCTTCGGATCAACGGTCATGTTTCTTGAACTTCCACTATCAAGTATGCTCTTGATTTGCACCATTTGTCTACTGAGAGTTGATTCTTCAAAATCCATATAACATATTTGTTCCTCCACAACATACCATTTCGGTAGATAACTTGATTTTCTATAATAATATGCAGACTTATGAGACAATGATGATTTGGACAGTTTTAAACTAATGTTTGCAGAATCTCCAAAAATTGTCATTTTAAACTTTTTTAAAATTCAGATTATGATAACTTTGAAATTTTGAAAACCAATACTCTAATACCAAATGTAGGAAATGCGGATTACAGATCTTAAGGCGGAATTAACACTTGGCAGGTAAATAGTGTTTTAATTAATTTTATGAATCTTTTTGAAATCTTTTTAAATTAAACCCAAACAGATGCAATTCACAAACACGGAGACAATCATAGAACCAAAATAGATGCAAATAGTAATAAAAGCAGTAAAGGAAAGAACACATTAGAATTTTATACTGGTTCGGGGTTGCCCTACATCCAGTCCCACACAATTTTTGGTGCAGATTTCTTTTCAAATATAATGTTGATATTACAACCTCGATTTCAAGGCCATGAGATACATCATCCTATCTCCGAGTCCAGGGAAAACTCTCTTGATTTAACCAGGCTACATAATCACCTGATTGATTTACGGGCTACAATCACACCTAATTGATTTACGGGCCACAATCACGCTATGATAGAGAGAGACTCGATATACTTTAATTTTTCAATCTTTAATTACACATGATCCTATAACTCTGAATAGCACTGAGATCTTTGAGAGAAAGTGGCAGAGAATCAAACTAGAGATGATCGAGTTTGATTCACTTAGAATTTCTGTAGAGTTTTGTTAAAGAATTTAAAATATAAGAGAAATATTGAGTAGAGAAGAAGGAGTGAAGAATTGAAGAAAAACTAACTTAAAATTCATTGAAAACAACTGGTATTTATAGGAGAATAACAGTCATGTCCATTCGTGAAAGGTTTTAATGAATAGACACTTCTTTTGAAAATTTGAATTTTAAATTCTACGGCTACCATGTCGACATGGGGGGATGAGGGATGTCAACATGCCTATGTTAGTTTTGAAAATAGATTTTGCTTTAAGATGATTTCTATTCTAAAAATTGTATAAACAATTTCTAAACTTTGTAAACCATTTTGAACATAGTTTAAACTTGGAAAAGAGTTTTAGAAAGTAGTCTTAAAATATATAATCTATAATATAAAAGTAATATTAAAAACTAAGTATAGATTTCTGTAAAATATATTAAAGCTAAAATATTAAAATCAAGAAATAGTTTAAAAAAACAAGAGATGATTTTGAAATTAATACGATTAAAAATAATTTTTGAATTAAGGCTAAAATATTTAAATTGATAGAGATGGCTTTAAAAGGATGGTTTTGGAAATAAATCATTTTGAAAATTTCGTGGATTCCATTCCACTAGAGAAGGTCGTGGGTTCCATCCCACTAAAAAGGTCATGTGTTCCATCCCACTTCTAAAGCAAGAAGGTGGATTCCATTCCACATCCAAATAAAGATTTTAGTGCTATTATGAAGTTTAAACCTAAATCTAGACTCTATAACTTATCTTGATATCTTGAACTCTTGATACTCTTGATAGTCACGAGTCTTCGGTCTTGATTTCTTCAGCCTTGCATCCATCAGTATTGAAACTCTATATCATTCTTGAATCTTTATATTGTACAGTCTTCATTCTCAGTACCTGCATATATATATATATATATATATATATATATATATATATCTTGCATATACATATATATATATATATATATCTAGACAAGAATACTAGTATTTATATTTTATAACAAGTCCTAAGATTGTTGTCATCAAAACCATCATCTCAGGAACTAACAAAGCCGTCCTGTTTAGTCATTTCAAATTGGCACAAGTGCCAGGGTCTATCCATCATCGTTCTCTTTCTTCAAATCCAGCAAACGTACACCAAATCCAACCACTTCATTATGGAGTCTCTTCCGCATGCACGGTTGTTAAAATGGTTCTATTATTGACAGAGAGTATACCAATAAGAGGCCCCGGTCTCTTTAATAACCAAACGACATTTTACACACCGGTTGGTTCTTTTACATTTCAAAAACGATTCATATTTGATATAAAAATATCGTATTCGCTTCAAAAATATCCTTCATTTCAAATTATCATATTTACTTAAAAATATGTCAATGTCACTTGAAATTATTTTCACCTCAACATCTCGATTTCACTTCCAAAACCGTTTTGAATTTCCATTTAGGTTATAACATTATTTTAGCCCAATTCACATTTAAATCCATGATTTAAATATAAACATTCCAACCTTAACAAGTTTGAATTTTTAGAAAATAGTTTGAATGACTTTAAAAGGTTAAAAATAGTTTAATATAAAATAGTTTTAGTATTGAAAATGGTTTACATAACAAAATAGCTTTGCAAATCAAAATAATTTGAATACTTAAGAAGATAGATTTTAAACAGTTTATACTAAAATAATTTACTTGAGTTTGTTTCAAAGTCAAACTGATTCAATTCTAAATCTTTCAATTCACAACATCTTCAATCTCAATTCAATTCAAATCGACTCAACTTCTATTTCAATTCAAATAAATTCCCATTTCAATTCCAATTCAAATTTACATTTATTTCGATTTCAATTCAAATTAATTCCAATTTCGATTTTCATTAACTCGACTATAGTTTAAGTTTCAATTCAATTTCAATTTTAAACCATTTTAATTTATATAAATTTTTAGTTTGATATTAGAATAGCAATTTTAATCCCTTAAAATCAAATTAAACATCGATATTCAATTTAAGGTTCAATCTTTTAAAATAATTCGATTCCGAGCTTAAATTTGAAATATCACTTTATCCCTTTTCTAAAACAAATCTTGAAGTTCGAATAAAATTCAATCTTTAAAATAAATTTTATTTCTATAATTCAAATCATATTTCAATTATATTTCATACTTCCAAATTCAATACCTTAAAAGATTTCATTTAACCAATTTAAATTTCAACATTTCAAGCTTCAGTTCGAAAATAATTAAATTTCCATATTTCCATTCAATTTTCTTTTTATAAAATAAATCATTTAAATAATTCCAAATCCAAGGATTTAAATCATTTAATTTAACCAATTTGATGTCCGTATATAATTTTCTATCCTATGGCCAAGTGAATAGTTATTTCAATTTAATTTCAGGGATAGATATATATCATTTCAATCCAAATCAAAGTGTCATAGGTATATATCATTTCAACCTATTTCTTAATTTATTCAAAATAATTCAATTAACAGTTTATATGATGTCAATAATATACATGGTGATAACAAGAATATATAAAAATAAATAAACAACCATATCATCTAAAATATCAATCAATAACGTCCATCACAAGCGGCATTCCAAAGCAGTCAATATATCATAACAATTAACCCGTTATCAATAATCGGAAATTTAACTAGCAGTTTATGTAACGATCCTATTTTTAAACCAAATTTAATTTAATAATTAATATAGTTTTTTAGAATTAATTTGAGAATTAATATGAAATTTTTTCCAAAACAAATAAATTTGTGTTTGTTTATTTATTTATATATATATATCTATATATAGATTGTAAATAGAATTTGAATTTGAAATTCAAATGTAAAAATCTTAAAAAAATTGGATTTAAAAATAATATATGTATGATTTTTATTAATGTATAAATTAGTTTTAAATTATTTTCTTTTAAATTGTATAAATATAAACGAAGGAAATATATTTATAAAAATAGAAAAATATAATTTAAAATCATATAAAAGTATTATTAATATGCAAAAAGATAAGTGTCAAAATTATAACACATAATTTAACAAGTGTAAATCATTTAACATAGAAATTAACAAGTTTAACTTAATTTTAATCATGTAAAATACAAGTGTCACAATTGTTTTTAATTTTTAAAAATAATAAATAAAGAAAACATGGTTATATATACATCTATCTTCCACTCTTCATTTTCTTTTCATTTTCAAAAGAACTACAAACCATAAAAAAATCAAATCAAAACCTGAATCAAAGCAATCAAATAAACAAAGCAAATCCATACATCAAGCAACTAAGATCAGATCATCTCAATCAGCAAAACACATTAAACCTTCACAATCACTTCAACTCGAAGCAAGCTAATTCAAAGCAAAGTTCAACTCAGTTCAGATCAACTTAGAAATCAAGCAAACAAATCAAATTTAAAGATCATCAAGCTCAAGTCAAATACTGTAACCCCGATTTTCAAATTCAAACACTTCCAGGCTTTGTCTCTTTGTTCTTCTTTAACAGGTGAGTAAACTATTTCAAATCTGAGCTAACAACTTAATGTTTGTGATGAATATGTGAAGTGAAGCTGTGAAATATGGTTGCATGTATACAAAAATGAATATATACATCTCTGCATGTCTTGGAATAGACATGTTGTCTCTGTTTTAAATTGCAGGTTACAAAACTTGTTAGAAATCCAAAAGCTCCCTCTCTAATCCTCTTTAGGCTTTAAGTTTCAAACAAAACATGCTTGTATAATCATGTTTTAAGTTTTAAAAATATTTTAAGCATAATTAATTAAAGTATTTTCTGGAAAATGAAGAAATACAGATGAACACAAAACATATCAAAAATTCGAGAGTCGAGTTTTCTTGTTTCAATTACATCATCTGAAACGTTTTCGAAAACGATGATTTTTAAAAGTGGAATCATGAATTTTAAGTGTGTATTCATGGAGAACTTATGAGTTGAATGGAAAGGGGTTTATTGGAAAATTCTGGTGACAGGAGTAATGATGGATCTCGTGATCGTAGCTGGAGCATGCTTGGTGATCGGGGATCATCAGAAAAATACTCGGTGAATTTATAATTCACCAAGGCGGCAGTACGACATCAATTTAGGGTTTAAACCCACGTTTTGGTTATGGTCAGAATTCGAGTAATTGCAGCATCGTCGGTGAATTGGAGATTATCGAAGCAGGGGGAATCTATTCGGGGTTGGTCGGCACGGCTCTGGACGTGATCGCGTGATTTTTGATGGCCGGAGGTGGCAATAGGAGGCGATCTTGGGTGACCCGGTTTTGTTCAGCGGGTTTCAACTTACTCGATTTCAAGTTTGTCGTCATTTTAGAGTTCTAGATGGTCGTAATGCTCAAGGACGTCGTCACCGACTTGTTAAAGGTCAGAACATTGTTAGAGGTGGCCAGATCACCTGTGCATGTGCACGGTGTCAAGATTGTGTCAGTAGTTTGGGTTTGAGGAAGAAGTGGTTTGTCTCGAAGTCGATCTTAGGGAAATTAGGTTATGGCTCGAGTTTTGGTCCGAGGAATTCGTATGGGTTTAACACGAGTTAACAGTTTTTAAGTTTTTAAATAAAAACAAAGTATAAAAGGAAAGGGAAGGGATTTACTCAGTGAAGAACTCGGGAGATTTTTTTTTTTTGAGTCGGGGTGACTCTCGAGTGAACCTCGGGTATGTGAAGTTGCGGTTTTCAAAATTTAAAACAAATTCAAATTTAAACATTTTTAACTCATTCTTTTAAGTAATTGTTTTTATTTAAGTTTGAAATTAGTAAAGGTTTTAAAGTGAACTATTTGAAATTAATTAAGTTTAAATCATTTATTTATGTGACCTTTATTTATAATTATTTCTTTAAATTATTTAAACAAATTTAATAATGTAATTAGGTAGATTAATTACAAAAGGTAAAATGTTTTTAATTAACTAAGGTCTTGAGTTAACTCATTTGTTAATGATGATTAATTTCAAAGGTTTATTAGACTTAAATGTAATTAAGATATTAATGAAGATAAATTGTTTATCTTAAATTAATTAAGTTAGTAATTAAAGGTTAGTTGATTAATGTAATTAATTAAGAGCTAATTAATTAATGTTATTAATTTAAGGATAATTACTCAATATAAGTAATTAAATAATAATTAAAGGTTAATTAATTATTGGTTAAAGCTAAATCAAATAATAATTAAAGATTAATAAATAATTAAGGTTAATTAACTAATAATTAAGGATTAATTAATTAATTAATAATCAAGGATAATTAATCAATAATTAAGGATAAATAATGAAAGTAATTGTGTGATTAATTAATCATAATTAATTGTAATGATTGTAATTACTTAATGATCATTAAGCACGATTTGAGAGTAATTAATTTAATTCATTTGGAGAATTAAATTGAATTAATTGGGAATTGGACGACTAATTCATCTTACTTATTGATGTGCACGTAAATGTGCATATTTTTACCACCATATTTATTCTATTTAAATTAAATAAATGATCATATTGGGTATTTTAACTTGTTTTAACCAAAATTCATATTAATTCCAAATTTTCATATATTCATCTTCATATAGGGGCAAAACGGTCATTTAAGTGCATATATTTCTTTGAGAAAAATTAGTTGAAAATTTGTATATATTTTTGTAGGAAATTGATCTTAAATAGAAGTGGTTTCATGAAGATATGCATGCACAAAATTAATACAAAGGAATGAAGATGGAAATAATTCAAAGTGAAGAACATGGAGGACCCCACCTACCCACCTACCTTAATGTACAAATTAAAGGCTAATGCACATGCTTTTGGACTTAATGGTTTCATGTACACTTAATGGGGGATTAAGACATGTTAATGGTTACTTGGCCTCCACACTTCCTAAGGGGCATTTTGGGTATTCCCCAAAAATATGAATTAGGGTTTCATACATGTATAAATACCCATATGTTTCATGTAACATGATCTCCTCTCTTAGTCTCTTTTAGGCCTCCTTCTCTTTAGTTTAGTTTAGATCAAATAAAAGAAAGCTCTCTTTCTCTTTTAATGGCTACTTAGCCAATTTTTATTTCTTGTAATCTTTTTTATTTTATGCAAATTAATACGTGCTCTTTCCTTTTCATGTTCATTTACTTTCATGTTGTAGTGTAGGTTTCTCTTATTTCATGCAAGTAGATTAGTTTTGTTTCTTTGCTTTGCTCTCTTTTTCTTTCTTTTTTTTGCTTTCATGTTGCTTTCTACATTTGTTGATTTGATAACAAATATGAGAGCTTAATCCCTACAATTTAGGGGTAATGAAGCTCTCTAGTATGTAGATGCAACATTTTGATGTTTATACTCTCTTTTTGTGCTTTAATGGAAATACTTGAAGTGGTTTAATGATGTTGTTTAGCTTTGAATTTGATAGTCTATGTTGTTCATAACAAATAGGCTATGCTTAAACAAACATAACACAAATTGCCTCTTCATCTAAATATGACTATGGCAAAGAAGTGAATGTTGAAATTGAAATTTGATAGCCTATATTTCTAAACAATAGTTAATAGGCTATGCTTAAAATAGATTTTTATTTCAACTTGTTGTCATATTTCATGAGAGTTAAATGTGTATTAGTGGTTGTGTTATAGTTTGATGGTTTATATTGAGCTAATTAATAGCACAAATATACCATACTTATAATAAGCACATCAATTAATTCACTAATGACAAGAAAAGAGAGATCATAACTTCATTTTTTTGATTTATGTGATCTAGAGAGTGGAAATTGCCTCTAAATTGTCCTAACACTCTCATATTTTTATCTATTTTCTTTTGTCTTTTTTTTAGTTAATCACTCTTCCAACTTTGGTTAATTTGATTGAGTAGAATTTTAAAATCATCAATTCCCTACGGATCGACCCGTATTCGCCACGTGCTACATTCGTACACCGTGCGCTTGCGATTATTTTTATTTCAAAATTCGTTCGACGGTTTTCTAAACCGATAGAATTTCCGTCGACGAAAAAGTTTTTGGCGCCGTTGCCGGGGAGTTGTCTTGATTTTATTTTTCTATTCTTCGAATTTTTTTATTTTTTTATTTTGTGTGTTTGTTTGTGATTTTTGTGACATTTGTTTTGTGTGCATGTTGTTCTAGTTTTCCATTTGCATTTGCATTTGCATTTCTATTTAAAAAACAAAAAACAAAAAGAATTCACAATTTCAAAACAAAAACAAAAAAATATTTTATTGCATCGACATTTTCGTTTACAAGTACATTCATTTTAATTTTATTTCTACAAAACCATCACTTTACATTTTTCAGTTCACTTCTTTGGTTCACTGTTACTGTTGCATTGCCCATAGTCATACTGTTTTAGCAACTGACTTCTGTTTCTTCTATTCTCTCTGGTTTCTATTGCATTTTCTGCCCACCCTTCATACCCTCCACTACCAGACATCTTCAAACTGCCTGTACATCTCACAACTTCAACTTGCCTTACCACTTCTTCAAACTGCCATAAACATTTCAACCAACTTCCTTCTCAAACCCGAGTTAACACACCCCTTCCAAACTGTCTACAACATCAGCTGCTCCTCTGTACATACCAAACTGTGCACATCATCCCCTACATTGACACACAAATACAATCTCCTTCCAAACACTGTTGTCCACCCTCCTCATCAACCACAGCAATACAAAACTTCCTATACAATTCGCTGCTCCTCACCATTCCACTTGTTTCAACTACAGTTCAATCACACAACACCTTCCTACCTTCATTTCACTGCTACATCCACCATTCTACAGTCAGAAACCTCTGTAATCACCACTTCACTGTTACATCCCATCTACCACTGCCCATTACATCCAGCCACTATTTCAACTAACCACTACCACTACTGATTCACTCAGCAACCACCATACTTCCATCACTGCTGCAGACCATCACCAGAACATATACGGCTTCACCACACAACCCATTCACTTCCACAAATAAACTTCAAGTTGCCAAACAAACCAAAACCACCCACACTTCCTCCACCAGTTCAACAACATCCCATTCTCCATCTGCACAGATAACAATTGCAAGCTGCCTTCATTATAACTTCTTCCACCACCCACCTCTGAGTCATACCCTCTGTCACTAACTGTCAAAATCTTCTGACCATACATTGCAACTGTCTCTACCATCTACACCCCTTCAAACGACCTCGACTTAACCATCTTCTTCAAACATTCCCATTCTCTACTACAGCACCACAACATCTGCCATAACTATTGCACCTCTGCACAGTCACTTCAACCACTTCACATATCAACCACCATAACAAAATCCCACATTTCCACTGTCTGTCTCTACCTTCCACCAAAACTATACTGCTGCCTTCACCTATTCCCTCCAGTGATCATCCAAACTCCTCTACGCTCACATAACCACCAACTTCTTGCCTGTAATCAACTCCCCATTGACATCACCCAAAATTCAAACTTCCTCTACCCATCCAAAATTCACGACAGTCCACCGCGACCAAATCTCCAGCCGAAATCACTTCGCCACCTTCCACCCAAACTCGCCTGAACCTGAATCAAGTCTCGCGACCTCCCGCAATAGCCATACCCAATTTGAACATCACCGGTGTCCATCCACACCACCAAAAAAGAATCGACCACAAACTCCACCGTTTCCCCCAATCGCCCATCACAAAAAGAACGAACAGCCCACATTCTAAAGCACCAAATCATCGCCTGAAATCGCCTCCCCTAAACTAAAAAACGAACCACTTCCTCTGTCAAATCGAACAGCCAACAAACTCGAACTCTAAGAAACCCCAATTCGTTATCACTCATTCACGACCACTAAAGATAGAATTTTTTCGAAATTTTTGATATGGGAAACAAAGTTTTCAAATTGAGGGGATAAAGTCTAAGTATTCGCGTTTTGTCATTGAGGAATTAGTGTTTGAGCATTGTTTTGAGTGAACTGTTGAGCATTGCGGAGGAATCTGCGTGTTTTAAGAGTGGCCGCGTGTAATTGGGCCGGGTTTGAAATTCCTTTGGGTGTGTGTTTGAGTTAATAATTTTTTTTTTATTTCTTTTGTTTGTTTTTTTTTAAAACAATTTTGTTGAGTTTCTTTTAGTGTCATCCTTGTAAAAAAAAATTGTTCAATTTTTTTTTTTTAAGTAAAACCCTACTTTTAAGTTTGCTTTCAAAAAAAAACCCAAAAAAATAAATTATTGTATATATATCTTAGTTTTTAATTTTCAGGTTGCCAAAATAGGAAATAAAGGAAGAATAGCTTGCTGAAAATTGCTTCCTTAGCTAGCCAAAATAAATTGCTCTGCTTGCTAAAAAATTCTGCTTTCATTTCTTTTGAATTGAATTGTTGGTTGCTTGCATTTGCATTTTAAAAAATAAAAAAATTCATTCGTAGTTGCATTGTTAATACACGTTTAGTTTCTGTTCTGCATTTCATCTTAAATTTTGATTAATAATAACGGTTAGACATCAATAACACTTAATTGTATATTGACAATTTGTTTTTTTGAACAATTTAATTTCTTGGTGTCTAGGCTACGGTAGAGTAATAACCATTTATAAATATTACGGTGATTCGTAAATATTATAGTGGTTGTTCCTCTGAAGGTACTTAAACCTTCGGCTGCATTGCTACGGTGATTCGTGGTGCCCCGATAAATCCTGTCCGTTACCTGGCTGAGAACTATCTTGTTGATTTAAGACAATTTGTGAATATACAATTTTGGGGTTAACTTAGGATAAATCATTTGTAATTAACCCTTGCATTCACTTAGTTGCATTAGTTCATGCATATTAAAAAAAAAACAAAAAAAATTTAAAATCCAAAACTAAAAAAAAAATTGTTAATATTTCTTAACTTAGTTTTTTTTCTTTTCTTTTGAAAATTTTCAAATCAAAATTCCAAAAATCAAAAAAAAATTAAAATCAAAAATCCAAAAAAATCTTTTCAAAAAAAAAATGAAATCCAAAAACAAAACAAAAATCAATTTTCGATTCTGAAAAATAGATTCTACTTGTAACTATTTTTGTTTATAAAAAAAACCAAAAAAAAATCTTGAAAATGTCCGAGTTTCCTTTTTCTTACTCGCTTGAATTTAACTATGAAAATCAATATAATCCATATGAGTTCACTCCAAATTCGTATGGATATTTTAACAACTTTTGTGTAAATAATTCAAATTTCGAACAACAAAATTTTCAAAACAATGACCAACGTTCGACTCTTGAAAATAGCATTGAAATGATTTCATCTTTACTCGAACTTTCTACACGACAAAATCAAGAGATAAATGATTTGTGTAATTCTTATTTGTGTGATAACTCAAGTCAAAATTTTCAAAATAATTCACTTCGAAATTCAAATGATTTCGAGTATAACCCATGCCAATTCAATTTCAAGCTTCAAAATAAATTTCGAAATCAAGACGAAAATGTTAACCAATTTTCATATAATTCTAGCAATGGGAATAATCTCGACCGCGATATAATTGAAAACTTTGGTTATCAACAAATTCAGAGTGAAAATTTTCAAACTAATAATCATGGATTTGACTTTGTTGACCAAATGGAAGAAAATAACGAGGATTTATTACTTGAGAAATACAAAACTTTTCGTGAAAATCATAATCAAATCCCAACTTCGGAAGAATCAAATCCACCGTTTATTGAAATTAACGATTCTTGTCCTCAACAAGTCCAAATCGAAAGTTTTCAAGTTAATAATCACAAATTTGACTTTATTGAACAAATGAATGAAATGCACAACGATCACATGGATGTGGTGTTTGAAACATATTTGAATCAACGTAATAAACATACTCAAATCCCAAAGTATGACGAGTCAAACGATAATCCATCTTTTACCACAATCGACGATTTTCAAACAACAACTTTTGAAACTGAAAATGATGATCTTAATGAAGTTGTTGAAACCATGGTAATTGACTTGGATTTCCATTCTTTTGAGGGTGTGGAACTAAATTTAAAATTCGATCTTCCTTTTCTCGATTTCAAAAATTTAAATACAACAACTTTGGATTTTGAACTTGACACATGTAATAAAGTTGTTGATAATTCAATAAAGGAAGAAGAATTCAATAAACACGATTTCTTTGGACTTGTGGATGACGAGTTGTTAAATTCCGACGGGGAAGATGAAAATCACCATCTTGATTTTGAAATCAATAACTCTGAAAGTGTTTTCAATAATAAACTTGAATTTCAATTTGGTGAAAATAAATGTGAATTTCAACCAATTGTTTTATCAACCCCAAAAATCATTGAAAACAAAACAACTCGTTCAATTTTTAATAAAACAAAATTTGTTTTTCCAAATCCACATTCAACTTCGAAATCTTTTACGATATGGTTTTTCGTGCTTAAACTGTGTCTCACACATTTGACGAGACAAATGAATCGGTCTTTAGAAGACCGCTTCATTTACTTTTTGACAGTATACTTTCTCATCTCTTGTAAATAATAATATTTCATGTAAATATAGGAATTTCATTTTATTTTTCTCCTTCAACTTGGATTGACTATGGGGACACAGTCAAAATCAAGTGTGGGGGGGAGACTCATCTTCATTCTTTTTTTTTCATGTTTATTTTTACTTTAAAATCACAAAAACAAAAAAAATTAAAAAAAAAATCCCAAAAACAAATTTTCTTTTGATTTATTTTTAAAAGAAAGACTATATATAAATATATGGCTTTGGTTTATTAAATTGAAATTTTTGGAAATTTATTTGTCTAAACAAAAATAAAAATGAAATTTGATTACAAATAATAATGGTTTAACTAGTATATAGGAAGATTCATACGTGTTAATTATGAAGTATATCCTAATTGAAAATCTTTGTTTTAAAAAGTGGTTGATTTAAAGTAAAGGATATAACATTTTTTTGTCTTCTTAGTTAAATGGTGCTAAGATGATTTTGCAAAACTCTCTCTCTCTCTTAAAAAAAATAATAAAAAAAAAGTATAAAAAAATAATAACATCCAAGTATTCACTCTCATTTAAAAGTCCTCACGATTATGCATGGGTGAATTACTTGGAATCTTTGATTATGTGCTTTCATACTCATTTAAAAGTCCTCACGGTTATGCATGTACGGAACACATGTAAAAAAAAACATAATAAAAACCACCTACGGTCGATAGGTGTATGCACGAAAGTGTGTGCACTCGCCATGCTCTGTACTCCTCTCACATAAGCCCGGAAGGCAGTGCATGGGTGGTATATCCGGCCTCAGTTTACCTGAGCTAGGTGTGTAATTTTTCTTGCAAATAATGAGAGAGCAAGCAATTGAAATCCTAGCACTATTTTTACTTATTTGATTTGATTTGTTATTGAAAAGAAATGAAAATACCACTTTGATAAACTTTGATAATCAACTAAGGATCCATTTCATAATTACACTTTGTTATCACCTGAAACAACAAGTTAAACTATTGTCTATTTGTTATGATAACTTGATTTTTGTTGGAAATTTTGACCAGTAAATGACATAAATTTTCAAGAGAATAACCAAAACCTATATTTAACTTATTCGTGTCAATTTAAAAATAAATCCTTCATTTGTAAATATTTTCAAAAATTTGCATTCATCTCTTTGTAAATAAATCTTGCATTTTGTAAATATTTTCATCCCGCACTTGGATTTTGTGGGTAGTATCCGCTGAAAACCCTCACGAGACAACACTCGTCCTACTGGGGACACCCAGAGGTTTAACGGCTTGTTGCATACGCTCAATGCAATCATGCTCCCTACGAAAACGGATTTATCTTAGTTTTTCTTTATTCGAGGACGAATAAAAAGATAAGTGTGGGGGTATTTGATGTGCACGTAAATGTGCATATTTCTACCACCATATTTATTCTATTTAAATTAAATAAATGATCATATTGGGTATTTTAACTTGTTTTAACCAAAATTCATATTAATTCCAAATTTTCATATATTCATCTTCATATAGGGGCAAAACGGTCATTTAAGTGCATATATTTCTTTGAGAAAAATTAGTTGAAAATTTGTATATATTTTTGTAGGAAATTGATCTTAAATAGAAGTGGTTTCATGAAGATATGCATGCACATAATTAATACAAAGGAATGAAGATGGAAATAATTCAAAGTGAAGAACATGGAGGACCCCACCTACCCACCTACCTTAATGTACAAATTAAAGGCTAATGCACATGCTTTTGGACTTAATGGTTTCATGTACACTTAATGGGGGATTAAGACATGTTAATGGTTACTTGGCCTCCACACTTCCTAAGGGGCATTTTGGGTATTCCCCAAAAATATGAATTAGGGTTTCATACATGTATAAATACCCATATGTTTCATGTAACATGATCTCCTCTCTTAGTCTCTTTTAGGCCTCCTTCTCTTTAGTTTAGTTTAAATCAAATAAAAGAAAGCTCTCTTTCTCTTTTAATGGCTACTTAGCCAATTTTTATTTCTTGTAATCTTTTTTATTTTATGCAAATTAATACATGCTCTTTCCTTTTCATGTTCATTTACTTTCATGTTGTAGTGTAGGTTTCTCTTATTTCATGCAAGTAGATTAGTTTTGTTTCTTTGCTTTGCTCTCTTTTTCTTTCTTTTTTTTGCTTTCATGTTGCTTTCTACATTTGTTGATTTGATAACAAATATGAGAGCTTAATCCTTACAATTTAGGGGTAATGAAGCTCTCTAGTATGTAGATGCAACATTTTGATGTTTATACTCTCTTTTTGTGCTTTAATGGAAATACTTGAAGTGGTTTAATGATGTTGTTTAGCTTTGAATTTGATAGTCTATGTTGTTCATAACAAATAGGCTATGCTTAAACAAACATAACATAAATTGCCTCTTCATCTAAATATGACTATGGCAAAGAAGTGAATGTTTAAATTGAAATTTGATAGCCTATATTTCTAAACAATAGTTAATAGGCTATGCTTAAAATAGATTTTTATTTCAACTTGTTGTCATATTTCATGAGAGTCAAATGTGTATTAGTGGTTGTGTTATAGTTTGATGGTTTATATTGAGCTAATTAATAGCACAAATATACCATACTTATAATAAGCACATCAACTAATTCACTAATGACAAGAAAAGAGAGATCATAACTTCATTTTGTTGATTTATGTGATCTAGAGAGTGGAAATTGCCTCTAAATTGTCTTAACACTCTCATATTTTTATCTATTTTCTTTTGTCTTTTTTTTTAGTTAATCACTCTTCCAACTTTGGTTAATTTGATTGAGTAGAATTTTAAAATCATCAATTCCCTGCGGATCGACCCGTATTCGCCACGTGCTACATTCGTACACCGTGCGCTTGCGGTTATTTTTATTTCAAAATTCGTTCGACGGTTTTCTAAACCGATAGAATTTCCGTCGACGAACACTTATCGATGATTGGATTATTATTGAATGCCTTGGATTGGTTGATATCTCTGATATGTGATTTGTGATACTCTGTGATATGAATTGCTTTGGATTGAGATGTGATATATGTGATATATTGTTGTGTGAATGTGAATTTCTGAAGTAAAATTGTTTAGTTAAACAACTTGGCCTTAAAACGGCATTCGAATTTCGATGCGACCGAGGGTCAGATTCCAAATGGTTATCCGAAACCCATATCGAATATTAAAGGTGAATCTTTTGTTTAAAGGCATGTAAATGGAAATTTGTTGTGACTTATGCATCCACATGCTTTTAAAATAAGCGCTCATTATTCGGTTAAGCCGGAAGAGGACATTAATTCATAAAACCCATTCCAAATAATGACACGACTAAATGGGATAGCATTTGAAGATGGTGGTTGAAGACCGTGTATTTTCAAGAACGAAAGGATTACCTGTCGGTTGTCTCTGCACTGAGTTGCTCCGGTATAGAGATCTCCATATGTGATGGGGAGTCCGGTCAAGATTGTGGATATTCGAATTTGCAAGGACTTCTTCCTTTATTGGGCGAAGTGCCTTCGGTTCCATTCTGACCAAGGATGGACTTGTATAGATGTATGTCTGACATTACACCTTGAGATGTAAAGCTGGTTTCTATCAAATACATTTTTGTTTGGTGGCGGAGAATTTATTCTCTTAGCTTAACACCCTTCTTTGAGACATACGAGCTCAGAGGTTACGTAGTTGATGGTTACTAGTTATATATTCCTAACTTGGTAGTGTGGCATGCTAAGTGTTGATCATTAGTTGATTGAAGCATGGCTTTTGTGAAAAGCGTAACTTTGTGGGACGAGACTTCATCGAACCTCATACCCCGGAAATGATCGAAATAGGAAGGATGCGGTAAGGTTATGGGGGTTTCTCCCCTCAAGGTATGTGCATTTCCTTCTAGATAAAAAGTGGTATATTGGTATGGAGTTCAAATATTTAACATATGTGGTTGTTGGGGCCCTCGATAAAGGTCGGTTATGACCAGGGGATGACATACCCATGACAGTTAGTTACCTAGTTGTAGAGGTAACCTAGCCTTGTGTTGGCAGAGATTCGGTTAGGTTCTCGAGGCGTCCCCTCAAAGGCGGACCCATTCGAAATGGAAGTTCCTTAGCCTGGCCATTTGTTGCAAATCCAACCACTCAATACGAGCCCTGTACAGTTTTAGTTGTAGAACCTGTCACTTAACTGGTAGCTATAGTAGGCACACTATAATGGTACATATGCTGTCTAAGATTAATATTATAATTTCAGAATGTTTTTCACACTATGCACTAATAATAGTATCAAAAGGATTTTTGCGTATCAAGCATTTTTGACCATCATAAGGAGAAACCTTCCCTAAGTGTGCGATTGTGTGTGTGCCGGGAGACCTTATGGTAGTTTCATTTTCCAAAAAGAAAAACGGATTTCTTTTTGTAATTTGTTTTTGTTCAATCAACTATTTTATGTTTACTCATACCAGTCCCATGACTAACTCGGAGTTTATTTTTCACATCCTAAACTCTGGGTGCCCATAATTTTCCACACAGGCAGCCTAAAGTCAGGTTATCCGTGTTCTGGAGCTAGTTTAGATTGTAGATTCGAAAGTCTTTTGGAGTCTTTGGTGTTGGAAGCCTTTGGTCTTTGAAGTTTTTGGAAGCTTTTGGTTTGGAGCTTTGGAGCTTTTGCATTGAAGTTGAAGTATGTTGGATTCTTTTAAAGACCCTGTTGTTTTTCCGCTATGATGTTATTGTTCTGTTGTTGTATCATATACATTGTGCTCTATTGTTAGTGGTCGTTGTTGTAATGAATGTTGTATCCATGTTGTATATTAATGAAATTATCATTTTGTTTCCGCTGTGTTGTTATTCATCTAATGTGTTATAAGCTCCAGCGAACTGGACTCCAACGTTGAATCTCCGGCATTCGAATACGATTGATGTATTGGATGTTGATTTTCGAATGCTGGATTCCGGGTCGTCACATTTGGTATCAGACCTAATGGTTGAGTAAGAACTTTAGCTTTAGAGTATAACCCAATAGGTGACTCATTAGAGATAGGGTTAGAAATACCCTAGATATTCCCTAAGATATATCGTCCGCATGCCTAAATCGAGTTTTTTTACTATTTACAGATAGTGAGAATGAGTGCAAGAAGAGGACGAGGTAAGGGACGGGGAAGTAGCACTACAATTGGTCGAGACCCTGCAACAACAACAGCAATTGAGGGAGCAACTCTTCCTATCCAACCCCGGCCGAATCTGGCAGATCTGTATCAAAGTTTTTCAAGACTTGAAGGGAAACCATTCACATGCAAGGAGACTATTATAGAAGCACAAGCTTGGATTCGATCTTGTAAAAGGATTTTCAAAGAATTGAAGTTGGAAGATGATCAAATGAGGTTGATAGCTTCTTGGCAGCTCCAGGAAGAAGCTTTAGCATGGTAGGAGACTATTACATTGGCTGAGTCGGAGGTTGAGTTTACTTGGGATAGATTCAAGGAAGTGTTTGAGCAGCGTTATATGCCATCTACTGGTATCTCCGAGATGTATCAGGAGTTTACTGACTTGAAGCAAGGGAGTTTATCTTTTGAAGAATACTTGAATAACTTTAACGAGCTATCCCAGTTTGGTCCTAAACTGGTAAATACCCCTCTCAAGAAGAATGAGAGATTTATTAGAGGGATGAACAAGAAGTTCATGAAAGGATGACAGCCCATGTGAAGGAATCCTTTGCTGATTTGATAGATATAGGATATAAATATGCCACCTTGGATAAACAAGAAATTTCAGAGAAGAAAGGAAGCGGAAGCAATCCGAATTGGAAGAAGAGGAAGTTTGGAGGAAAGAAGTCTCAGCAAGGAAAAGCAAAGAAGTATACTCAGGAAAACAAGGCGAAGGATGTCACCTATTTCAACTGTTTGGAAAAAGGTCACTATTCAAGTAATTGCAAGAAACCCAAGAAGAAATGGAGGAAGGATCATCCTAGGAAGTCAGGTCAAGAAGCCAGGGAATGCTAAGATTGCTCGGCAATGAAGCATGCCCAAGTAGCGAAGGTGTATGCGATCAAGGATCAACCCTCAACCTCAAAAGCTGATAAAGGGAAAGGAGTTTTAAAAGGTGACCTTCTTATTTATGATAAAGTTGTTAGAGTTCTGTTCGATACCGGAGCCATACATAGCTTTATTTCCTAACAAACTGTAAACGAGTTAAAACTTGAACCCGAATTCGTAGACGAACCAATTTGTGTGAAGAAACCGGTTGGAGGCCCTATGAATCTTTGTTTACGTCGTAGAAAAGTTCCTATCTCGAATTCTCATCATCATTTTCCTATCAGCCTTTTCGTTTTCGGCTTTAATGAATTTGAAATTTTACTTGGAATGAATTGGTTAACGAAATATGAAGCTAAATAAGATTGTACTAATCGAACGATTTCAATCAAAACCAAACTTGCACATTTTGTTGTAATTTCTTGTGAGGATCCAAATCCAAAAAGGGATAAGCTAATGTGTACTTTTAGGTATCCCGACCCAAGTTTGGAATCCATACCTATTGTTCGGGAATTTCTGGACGTATTCGAAGAAGTTAAGTGTTTACCTCCGCATAGGAAAATTGATTCAGAATCGACTTGGTTCCCAATTCTCGTCCTGTTGTGCATCCAAGTCGTAGGATGGCACCAAGAGAAAGAATAGAACTAGTTAAGCAAACCTAAGATTTACTGGAGAAAGGATTCATATGACCCAGTCGTTCCAGTTGGGGTTCAGCTGTGGTGTTTGTAGCCAAGTTTGATGGATCTTTGAGATTGTGTGTAGATTACCGTGATCTCAATAAATTAACTCTTAAAAATAAATTACCTTTGCCCTGAATCGATGACCTGTTCGATCAATTGCATGGTGCTCGATTCTTTTCAAAGATGGATCTAACCTAAGGATTCCATCAGTTGAGAATTGCAGAAGATTGTATTCATTTAACTGCTTTTAGGGTCCCGATACATTCTACGAATGGTTAGTTATGCCCTTCGGACTAACCAATGCCGTTGCATATTTCGTAGACCTGATGACCCGAGTATTTCGAGAAGTGTTGAATAAATTCGTTCTCATATTTATTGATGATATTCTGATCTATTCCAAAACTGAAAAAGAGCATGCGGAACACTTGAAGATAGTTTTGGAAATATTGAGGAGGGATATTCTTTTTGCCAAATTTTCTAAATGTCATTTTTGGATCAAGGAAGTTAGATTTCTGGGATATATTGTTACAGAAGAGGGAATCTCTATAGACCCTAGTTAGGTTTCTGCTATCCTAGATTGGAAGCAACCCACAACTCCAAAGGAGGTCAGAAGTTTCCTGGGATTAGACAGATACTACCGAAAGTTTGTCTAGGATTTCTCTAAGTTAGTCAGTCCGTTAACTAAGCTGACTATGAAGAATGCCAAATTCGATTTGACTCCAAAGTGCGAGGAAGCATTCCAGGAATTGAAGAAAAGGTTGACCACTGCTTCCGTTCTTGCTTTTATTAACGGAAATCAAGGTTTATCTATTTACACAGATGTGTGTGGTGAAGGTGTGGGTGCTGTTCTAATGCAAGAGGGTAGAGTGATTGCCTACACGAGTAGACTATTGCGATCACATGAGAAGAACTACCTGGCCCATGATCTTGAGCTTTTGGCAATTATTTTTTCTTTAAAAATTCGGCGTCATTATCTTTTGGGTGAAAAATTTGAAATATTCACCTATCATAATCTCTTTACCCAGATGGATTTGAATCTAAGGTAGCAACGTTGGTTGGAATTCCTAGCATCATACGACCTGGATATTCGGTATACACCTGGTAAGGCCAACGTGGTAGCCAATGCTTTGAGTAGAAGACATGCTGTTCTTGCTTATCTAGTTGTTACCCCCACTCTTCTTGAGAAGATTGTTGGTAAGCCGAAAGAAGATAATTTCTTTAATAAATTTATGGGAGAATACGTCGAGGTGAAGATTCCAGCTTTGGAATCAATAGTAGTGGAATTATAAGACTGAAAGGCAGGATGTGTGTCCAAGACATCCCAGATCTCAAACGAGAAGTATTGGAGAATGTCACAAGTCAAGCTTAGTATCCATCCAGGGGTTAACAAAAGTATCGAGATATTAAAAGGACTTTATGATGGAAAACAATGAAGAGAGATATATCCATTTATATTAGTCGATGTGCAACTTGTCAGCAAATAAAGAGTGATCAAATGAAGACGGCGGGTTTACTCCAATCATTGGTAGTGCCTAAATGGAAACGGGACCAAGTGTCTATGGATTTCATAGATGGTTTGCCACGAACTCGAAAGGGTAATGACGTAATTTGGGTTATTGTGGATCGTCTGACCAAGACTGCCCACTTTATCCCAGTAAAATCCACCCAAATGGCAGCAAGTTTCGCAGTGTTATATGTGAAAGAGATTGTTTGTCTCCATGGAATACCAAGTAGTATAGTAAGTGATTGTGACCCAATCTTCACTAGCAGATTTTGGGAGGCATTTCAAGCCACACTAGGAACCAAGTTGAACTTCGGTACTACTTACCACCTGCAATCTGATGGGCAAACGGAGAGAATAAATCAAATCTTGGAAGATCTTTTGCGTGCTTGTATTCTTGATTTTGGCGGTTCATGGGAGGACCATTTGCATCTGGTTGAATTTTCATATAATAATCGTTATTAGGCCAGTATTAGAATGACTCCTTTTGAAGCATTGTATGGTCATCCGTGTAGATCACCTGCATGTTGGATTGAGTCGAGTGATAGGCTTGTTCTTGGTTCGGATATGATAAAGGAAGCTACTGAAAAGGTTGATTTTATTGGAAAGAAATTGAAAAATACCCAAAGTCGACAGAAAAGTTATGTCGACCGCAGGAGAAAAACTTTAGAGTTCCAGGTTGGAGATTTAGTTTTCCTAAAGGTTTCTCCAGTGCGTGGAGTTTTGAGATTGGAAAGACTGGTAAGCTGGCACCGCTATATATAGGTCCTTTTCCTATACTTGAGTGGATTGGTCCTTTGGCTTATCCAGTGCAGTTACCTAACTGGTTAGCTGGCGTACATGATGTGTTCCATGTTTCACATCTTCGAAAATATGTACACGATCCAGATCATGTTATTGAGGAGGCTGCTCAACATGATTTGGAAATTACACCTAATTTGGCAGTGAAAAGAGAACCATTGAAGATAATTGATCGCGATGAAAAGCAGTTGAGGAATAAAGTGGTGAAATTGGTAAAAGCACAATGGAGTGGAGATCTGAATGATTTTACTTGGGAAATAGAGGAAAGCATGCAGAAGTCCTATCCCAAGTGTAGAGTGGATATTTCAGCTTAATCTGGTAAGCCATTTCTCAATCTTTTTATGTGTTCATATGTTCTTTGATTGTCTCCCTATCTTTCAAATTTCGAGGATGAACTTTTCTTAAGGGGGAATCTGTAACGATCCTGTTTTTAAACCAAATTTAATTTAATAATTAATATAATTTTTTAAAATTTATTTTGAGAATTAATTTGAAATTTTTCCAAAACAAATAAATTTGTGTTTGTTATATATATATATATATATATATATATATTGTAAATAGAATTTGAATTTGAAATTCAAATATGAAAATCTTAAAAATAATTTGGATTTAAAAATAATATATGTATGATTTTTATTAATGTATAAATTAGTTGTAAATCATTTTCTTTTAAATTGTACAAATATAAACAAAGGAAATATATTTACAAAAATAGAAAAATATAATTTAAAATCATATAAAAGTATTATTAATATGCAAAAAGACAGGTGTTAAAATTATACACATAATTTAACAAGTGTAAATCATTTAACAAGTGTAAATCATTTAACATAGAAATTAACAAGTGTAACTTAATTTTAATCATGCAAAATACAAGTGTCACAATTGTTTATCATTTTTAAAAATAATAAATATAGAAAACATGGTTATATATACATTTATCTTCCACTCTTCATTTTATTTTCATTTTCAAAAGAACAACAAACCAGCAAAAAAATCAAAACAAAACCTGAATCAAAGCAATCAAATAAACAAAGCAAATTCATACATCAAGCAACTAAGATCGGATCATCTCAATCGGCAAAATAAATCAAACCTTCACAATCACTTCAACCTGAAGCAAGCTAATTCAACTTAAAAGCAAAGTTCAACTCAGTTCAGATCACCTCAGAAATAAAGCAAACAAATCAAATTTAAAGATCATCAATCTTAATTCAAATACTGTAACCCAGATTTTCAAATTCAAACACTTCCTGGCTCTGTCTCTCTATTCTTCTTTAACAGGTGAGTAAACTATTTCAAATCTGAGCTAAAAACTTGATCTTTGTGATGAATATGTGAAGTGAAGCTGTGAAATATGGTTGCATGTATACAAAAATGAATATATACATCCGTGCATGCCTTGGAACAGACATATTGTCTCTGTTTTAAATTGCAGGTTACGAAACTTGTAAGAAATCCATAAGCTCTCTCTTTAATCCTCTTTAGGCTTTAAGTATCAAACAAAACATGTTTGTATAATCATATTTTAAGTTTTAAAAATAATTTTAAGCATAATTAATTAAAGTACTTTCTGGAAAATCAAGAAATACAGATGAACACAAAACATATCAAAAATTCGAGAGTCATACTTTCTTGTTTCAATTACATCATCTAAAACTTTTTCGAAAATGATGATTTTTAAAAGTGGAATCATGAATTTTAAGTGTGTATTCATGGAGAACTTACGAGTTGAACGGAAAGGGATTTATTGGCAAATTCTGGTGATCGGAGTAATGATGGATCTCGAGATCGTAGCTGGAGCATGCTTGGTGGTCGGGGATCATCAGAAAAATACTCGGTATAATTCATCGAGGTGGCAGCACAACATCAATTTAGGGTTTAAATCCACGTTTTGGTTATGGTCGAAATTTGAGTAACTGCAGCGTCGTCGGCAGACAGGAGATGATCGGAGCAGGGGGAATCGATTCATGGTTGGTTGGCGCTACTCTGGACGTGATCGCGTGATTTCTGATGGCAGGAGGTGGCAATACGAGGCGATCTTGGGTGACCCAGTTTTGTTTCAGTGGGTTTCAACTTATTTGATTTCAAGTTCGACGTGGTTTCAGGTTCTGGATGGCCATGATGCTCGAGGAGGTCGTCGTTGACTTGTCGAAGGTTGGAGCATTGGTTGGAGGTGTCCAGATCACCTGTGCATGTGCACGGTGTCAAGATTGTGTCAGTAGTTTGGGTTTGAGGAAGAAGGGATTTGTCTCGAATTTAATCTCGGGGAGATTAGGTTATGGCTCGAGTTTTGGTCCGGGGGATTCGTATGGGTTTAACACGAGTTAACAGGTTTTAAGTTTTTAATATAAAAACAAAGAATAAAAGGAAAGGGAATGGATTTACTCGAGGAAGAACTCGGGAGATTTTGCTTTTGACTCGGGGTGACACTCGAGTTAACCTCGGGATGTGAAGTTGCAGTTTTCAAAATTTATATCAAATTCAAATTTAAACATTTTTAACTCATTCTTTTAAGTAACTGTTTTTATTTAAGTTTGAAATTAGTAAAGGTTTTAAAGTGAACAATTTGAAAGTAATTAAGTTTAAATCATTTATTTATGTGACCATTATTTATAATTATTTCTTTAAATTATTTAAACAAATTTAATAATGTAATTAGGTAGATTATTACAAAAGATAAAGTGTTTTTAGTTAACTTAAGGTATTAAGTTAATTCATTTGTTAAAGATAATTAATTTCAAAGGTTTATTAGACTTAAATGTAATTAAGAGATTAAGATAAATTGTTTATCGCAAATTAATTGAGTTAGTAGTTAAAGGTTAATTAATTAATGTAATTAATTAAGAGCTAATTAATTAATGTTATTAATTTATGGATAATTACTCAATATAAGTAATTAAAGAATAATTAAAGGTTAATTAATTATTGATTAAAGGTTAATCAAATAATGATTAAAGATTAATTAATTAATAATTAAGGTTAATTAATTAATAATAAGGATTAATTAATTAATAATCAAGGATAATTAATCATTAATTAAGGATAATTAATGAAAGTAATTATGTGATGAATTGATTATAATTTATTTAATGGTTGTAATTACTTAATGATAATTAAACACGATTTAAAAGGAATTAAAGTAATTAATTTAATTTATTTGGAGAATTAAATTTAATTAATTGTGAATTGGATGACAAATTCATCTTACTTATCGACGATTGGATTATTATTAAATGCCTTAGATTGGTTGATATATCTGATATGTGATTTGTGATACTCTGTGATATGAATTGCTTTGGATTGAGCTGTGATATCTGTGATATATTGTTGTGTGAATGTGAATTTCTGAAGTAAAATTGTTTACTTAAACAACTTGGCCTTAAAACGGCATTTGAATTTCGATGCGACCGGAGGTCGGATTCCAAATGGTTATCCGAAACCCACATTGAGTCTTAAAGGTGAATCTTTTCTTTAAAGGATTATAAATGGAATTTTGTTGTGACTTATGTATCCACATGTTTTTAGAATAAGTGCTCATTATTCGGTTAAGCCGAGAGAGGACATTAAGTCATAAAACACATTTCGAATAATGATACGACGAAATGGGATAGCATTCGAAGACGGTGGTTGAAGATCGGGTATTTTCGAGAATGAAAGGATTATATGTCGATTGTCTCAGCAGTGAGTTGCTCCGATATAGAGATCTCCATATGTGATGGGGAGTCCGGTCGGGATTGTGGATATTCGGATTTACAAGGACTTCTTCCTTTATTGGACGAAGTGCCTTTGGTTCCATTCAGACCTAGGATGGACTTGTATGGATGTATGTCTAACATTACACTTTGAAATTTAAAGCCGGTTTCTATCAAATACAATTTTGTTTGGTGGCGGAGAATTTATTCTCTTAGCTTAACACCCTTTTCTGAGACGTACGAGCTCAGAGGTTACGTAGTTAATGGTTACTAGTGATATATTCCCAACTGGGTAGTGTGGCATGCTAAGTGCTGATCATTGGTTGATCGAAGCATGTCATTTGTGAATAGCGTAGCTTTGTGGGGCGAGACTTCATCGAACCTCACACTCCGAAAATGGTCGAAACATGAAGGATGTGGCAAGGTTATGGGGGTCGCACCACTCAGGGTATGTGCATTTCCTTCTGGATAAAAAGTGGTAGTATGGAGTCCAGATATTTAACTTATGTGGTTGTTGGTTGTTGTTGGGGCCCTCGATAAAGGTCGGTTACGACCGGGGGATGGCATACTCATGACAGTTAGTTACCTAGTTACAGAGGTAACCCGGCCTTGTGTTGGCAGAGATCCGGTTAGGTTCTCGAGGCGTCCCGCCAGAGGCGTACCCATTCGGAAAGGAAATTCCTTAGCATGGCCATTTGTTGGAAATCCCGTCGCTCAATATGAGTCCTGTTCGTTTTTAGTTGTAGAACCTGTCATTTAACATGGTAGCTATAGTAGGCATATAATAATGGTACGTATGTTGGCTAAGATTAATATTATACTTTCAAATTTTTTTTGACACTATGCACTAATAATAGTATCAAAAGGATTTACGCGTATAAAGCATGTTTGACTATCATAAGGAGAAACCTTCCCCAAGTGTGCGATTTCATTGTGTGTGTGTCGGAAGACCTTATGGTAGTTTCATTTTCCAAAAAGTATAACGGATTTCTTTTTGTAATTTGTTTTTGTTCAATCGACTAGTTTATGTTTACTAATACCAGTCCATGACTAACCCAGAGTTTATTGTTCCCTTCCTAAACTCTGGGTGCCCATAATTTTCCACACGGACAGCCTAGAGTCAGGTTATTCGTGTTTCGGAGCTAGTTCAGATTGTAGATTCGGAAGTCTTTTGGAGTCTTTGGTGTTTGAAGCCTTTGGTCTTTGAAGTTTATGGAAGCTTTTGGATTAGAGCTTTTGCATTGAAGTCGAAGTATGTTGGATTCTTTTGAAGACCCTATTGTTTTTCCTCTATGGTGTTAGTGTTCTGTTGTTGTATCATATACATTGTGCTCTGATGTTGGTGGTCGTTGTTGTAATGAATGTTGTATACATGTTGTATGTCAATGAAATTATCATTTTGTTTCCGCTGTGTTGTTATTCATCTAATGTGTTATAAGCTCCAACGAACTGGACTCCAATGTTGAATCTCCGGCGTTCGAATACGAGTGATGTATTGGATATCGATTTTTGGACGCTGGATTCCAAGTCGTCACAGTTAATTCTAATTTCAGTTTAACTGTCAATTCACAATTTCTAACATACGAATTCTATGTCGATTTCTTTGTCGGTTAAATTACCAAACAACAATCAATAAAATTAAATCACTTCAGCATTTCAGTTTAATTAACATAAAAATATTTTAGTACTACATGAGCATCTAAAACACACACCTATATTTGAAACAGAAAATATTTCAGCTCAAATAAATTCTAATTTGATTACATATTGTAGACAACTTCGATACAATTCTAATACAACTTGTTTCACTCGAAAAGGATCTCGTATGCAAAAGTTGTGAATTTAATTAGCATTGAAATAATAATTAAAATTAAATTAACTTAATTAAAATTTAACAAAACAATACCCAAATCACGCACACGAATACCCAGGCCCGTCATCTCCATCTTCCAAGTGCGACTCGACTTCGCGCTCGCGCGCGCATGTGTGTTTGTGTGTATTTAATAACGCGATCAATCGCCGCACATCAGACCGCCGCCAACCCTTGCCCTAAGCCACGCCGCCTCAGCTACCTCATTCTCCGCCCAGACGATCGTGAAAACCCAAGAAACTGCCACGATGTCGAGCTCAGATCTTGGCAAATCCGAGGCAATTCGCCTCGATCCAACCGCACAACATGTAGATCTCGACGTGCTCTATAATTTTCTTTTTGGAATCATTCGAATTTGTTGAGTGGATCATGGAGAAAATGAGGATAAAAGACAAGGAATATCAGCCATTAATTTGATAAGAGGAAGTGGCTATACGATTATCTCGATTAAGGTTACGTGAAATGAACATCTACGTGGACTTATATATAAATTTTCGACCCGATCTGTCTGCGAAAATTCCGGACTCCAAATGTGTAACGACCCAAAATTTTCGTTCCCGAAAATTTCATATAGTTAGGAAAAATAAGAAAGAGATAGAAGAAAAAGATCGGAAACACCAACATTTCGCATTCGCAGCGGATAAAATATAATAATAAATAATAACAGTTTACAAAAGAATTCTGTATCTGTCGATTACAATTTAATACATCAGAGTTACACACATACTCAAACACTGGACATATACAAATCAACATGCCTCAGATAATCAGAAGTATATTACAACAGAAACACTCCATACGTTCCTGTCATCCAGCTCGCCTCCTGAGCTCCAGAACGTCCTTACCTGAAAATCTGTAATACTCGGTCTGACCCGAGCATTACATCAAAGTAACACCCGGGTCAGGCTGGAAACCAGCGTGAGTAAACCCATCTAACATGGAATACAAAGCATACAACTTATATAAAACCCGGGGTAACTCGTATCAATTTACAAATTCACAATTTGTTATAGACATCACTTATTTCACACATCAATTTTCTAAGTACCAAAACTTAGATTAAATAGTCCAATTCACTTAAATCATTTCATTCCAGCCTATAAATTTCACATATCAATCTATAAAAATTCAAAGTGGTTACGGGTATTTTCTTATACCCGACTCCGGTCTCTCCGAACCCAATGTCATCTAAACCCAAGTTATTCAATTAAATACAATTAAATTTTAATTACCGGATAACACTTTTACACAGCAATTCATAATTGATAGATAATCACATTATCACTGTTCATCCAACATGTCATACCACAAACATTTCTTATCAGAGATATCAACCAATTTAAGGCATTCGATATAATCCAATCATTTATAAGCAAGGTTAATTAACCACACAATTAATTTAAATCAAATAAATTATCTAGCCATACTTGATTATATTAATTACAGGCCTTAGTTATTACTTTAATTGATAAAATTAATTTATCATCCCCTCTTATCCAACTTAAGTAATTATCCTCAATTACTTAATTATCCATTAAATTATTATATTAATTATTCTTTGATTTATTATTTACATTAACAAATTAACCCTTAAATTACTTAAGTAATTATCATGAATTAATTACATTAAGTAATTCAACTTTAAATAAATTAATCATCTTGAATTACCTTAATTAACTTATCACATTAATAAATCAATCCTTAAAATTGATTACACAAATTTATCAACCTTTAATTAATTGTCTTAATAAATTGATTAATTACTCCTTAAACTGATTAGATTAACTATTTAACCATCCTCAAATAATTAATCCTTAATTTAATTCCATTAAATAAATCACTTTTGAAACATTTAAAAATTTACCTATTATATAATTATTTTAAACAAACTATCTCTAACATTTTAAAACTTTGAAAGCTTGTCTTAGGATTCACTTTGCATTGAAACTTGTTTATTTCCATATATTTTAGATCTTTGGTCATCTAACTTAAACCTGATAACACTTACCCCCCATGTTACAAAACTATTATAACAACAACCCGAGACCAATCCATAGATACTTCGAACAACACCCCGGACTAATACACAAACAATCCCGAACCAAACTTTTAATTAATCCATTATTATTAAAGAAATCATTTTTAAGAAAAATTAGTATCAAAAATTGAATTTTGTTTTAACTTAAAAACTAGTTAATCTCTATCATTTACTGAGACAACAGGTTTTGTTTTCGAATTAGGTCCCGAGCCACCACCCCCTTTTTTTCTTTCTGCATATACATTAATTGAATTAAATTAAAATAGGGCAGATAAACCTCACCTCGATGTCGAACATCGTCGCTGCACTACCCAACCAACATCGTCGGCCTTCCACTGACGAACCCCCACTGCTTTGCGTTTGCCCTTCTCCCTTAAATCACGTCTCCCCCAAAATTAATGCGAAACCCTAGCTTCCTGACGACGAGGACATGCCGTGGATGCCTCAGCGCTTGCGAGCGCCTGCTCCCATATTCGCGAAGCTCGCGGCAACCCTGCTCGATTCGAGCTCCATGCCGAAACTTTGACTCGCGTGTCCTTGCCGAGATGAACGCGCCTCTGCCCTAGCTCACCGCCCCCTTCTTCTGGCCTCGCGACTCGGTTCGATTCGTATTTTTTTATTTATTTATCGATTTGTTGTTTTTTTTATTTATTCTGCACGACCTCGAGCAAGAAATAGAAGAGATGTCGTGATCTTTAACGAAAAGGTGAAGCGGTGCGATAAGGGTAGGTCGGCTGACATAGGGTTTGACTTATTATTTTATTTTTATTTTTTTATTCAAAATATCTCGTATTATATATATATATATATATAGGGAAATATCGAACTCCGAATCAGACATGTCGCTAGGCGTTTATAAAGTTTTACCTGCATTCCGAACACAATGGAACGTGTTTTGGAACCTAATTCGGTCATATGTGGAAGATAGCTTTTTGAATCGAGTTTAAATATTAAATTATCGATTTTAATTTCAACACGTTTCTTACCCGTACAGACAAACGGTAACTCCAAACGCTATGAAAATTGAAATCCGATAATAACTAACTATTTCGGATCCAATGGATTGTCGAATTCCGAGACTGTGTCTCGAAAGACTATTTTTAAATATCGATTTAAACGATATATTTTCAAAACTGAACATATCACCTTTAAATTCAATTTTAACATTTCTACTAACTTCAGTACTATCGATATAAATTTTACAAGCCTTCAAATTATTTTTAACAAGCTTAAAACTGAAGATTCAATATTCCATCCAACTTTCAATTATTAAATTCAATAATTTAATTATCAAATAAATAGTGATGTTTGGAATTCAAGTTAAAATAAATCTTTCAAATATCTAAAATCAATTAGATATTACAATTTCAAATGCTTAAGAATTCCGGGTCGTCACAAATGAAGCATAACTTCTGGCGTTCTATATGTTATAACTCCATTCCGAACACAATGGCATAGGTATCAGGAGCCAATTCCATCATATTCAGAAGATAGCATTTCAAAATCAAAGTATTTTAATTAAATTCCTTTGATTAATTTCTACTCGTTTCAGGCTCGCACGGCCAAACGATAAGTCTGATCGCCACAAAACTTGAAATCCTATAATAATTCACTATTATGGAGCCGATGAAACTGGTTTCGTTGAAATCCAAGAAAGGGCCAAAAATGGTTATTTTCACACGTGAATTAAAACAAGTAATTTCCAAAAGTAAATTTAATCACTTTAAATTCCATTTTAAAAGTTAAAAATCTTCATTCTTAGTTAAATAAAATTTAAATCAACAGCCTACATCGTTCTCGCTCATATTAAATTCAGGATTCAATTATTTAAATAATTTCCCATATTAAATTCAAACAATTTAATTATTCAATAAATCACATTAATAAATCATTGAATTTCAAACGAATTTTGGTTATCAACAATTATTTAATGTTTATTTATATAATGTAACATTTATTGTTCAATTCAACCTATTGATTATAAAATCATTTATTACATAAAATTTCATTTCAATAATGGTTATTGCCAAAATCTTCGAAATTGTTTACCTAAAAATTTTATTTGAGTTCGTATTCAATAAACTACATTAATGAATCATTAAATTTTAATTTTTAACCAATTTTGTTCAACAATTATATTGATTTAATAATTTAAAATGGTTAAAAACATCGGTCGTTACATGTATAGTCACAAAAACACCATCGTTTGCTGATAAATCGACAAATAAAAATTTAAATAATTCCCAAATTAAAAATTATGGAAAAATCAAATAAATTAAATTAAAAATACGTCAATAAATATTGAGTTGTAAAGATAAAAATAAATTTTCTGATTATTTATTCGAACTGTTTATTGCTGCAAATAAATTACAAACTGAATTCATCGTTATTTTTTATCAACTAAAAGCAATTAAATAAGACCGTTAAATCCATTTAATTAATATTCAATTAAAAATCCAAATTTTTAAATCACTATTCATATTATTAAGTTCATGATTCAATTATTACATTCATAATTCAACTATTTTTAAACAATCCTTATATTTGAATCTAAGTTTTAAACCATAAAAGTCAACTATTCAAATATTTAAAATTAATTTAATATTTAAATTTCATCTCCGAAATTGCCAAGGTAAGGAAGTTGCCTACAAACCCATTAACTTTTCAAAATTAATTGGTTAATTAGATTATTTAAATTTCTAAGTCTTTAAAATTATGGAAAATTTTGGCAGTGTCTTCTTCGCGCGACTCGATTAGGAAAACTACAAATCGCCACTACGGGCCCAAACCAACAAAAGAAAACAAAAGCCACGTGGCCTCCCTTATCGGGGGAATAAAATGATCAAACCAAACAAAATATAAAAATGTACCAATTAGTTGGGAAACCAAAGTTTATTTATGAAACCAAAAGCATTAACCAGCCTTTACTTCCATATACCTGCATCTTATTTGCAAGTAATATCCAAACATATGATTCATAGCCATGTAATTTACAATTTCCAATGTCAACACATTTTTATAATCAAGCCCTGTAAGATGCACCTATATCATTCATACGTAAGAACCAAATCTGATCACTCGCTCGATCATGCAATTTCATTTCCAAACTAGTCTCGTTCACTCGACCACTCTAGTGCGGACTCTGATCCGTGTTCTTGATTAGAAACTGCCATTCTCCTTACATAGCCATATACTATGATAAAGAACTTCAGAATCGAATCAAAAATCTATATCAACTGTTTACCATCAATAATCGAGTGAAAAAATCTAATTAGGACTAGCGTAAATCACTTCGAAATCATGTGCTCGAATCTGAATCAAACAGTTATGCGAACAAAATGACCTACGGATGACTTATGTATTTATTCCAATTGATTTCTAAATTATACCAATTTCTTTTTGTTCACGTTTGTATTAACTTTTATTATATTTCTTTTAATACTACAATTATTTATGAACTACTTTATAAATCCATTACTTAAGTTGACAAACATCTTATAACACAATTTATGTAAATCAATTGCTTTTAAAACGTAAGTTAATATACAATTCTATTAAAGAACATTCCAAATAATCCTATTATTATTTCTTCCAAAATTTTGAAAAACCATCTCCAAAAACGTCAGGATTTAAATTCTCATATTCTTATCTTAAATCCGTTTTCTTATAATCCTCATTTATAAATTTTTCTTATATAATTTTCACTTCCTTATATAAAAAAATTTCGCAAATGTATATCTTTATTTTGATTATGACAAAAAAAAATTCTTAAGGTTAAATTTTTATCCCAACACTATCATCGAACACCTTATAATCAAACTGTAAAACTGAATTCATAAGGTGTTTGTATTAAATTTAACCAACAATAAAGGCTCATAAACTATCCGAGTCAAAAAATCAATAATAAATGATAATAATCAAATATTATCATTTTCTAACAACCAAACGATATATATATTATAATATTTTTTTGAAAATTATTCCTTTTATATATAGAATATAATTTAGGTAAAATTATTTCATTTACCCATTTTCCAAAAGAATACTGGGTCAGTTTACTTTGTTTAAGAGTTCATAAACATCTATCAGTACAGCTATTCCATCTATATCAATCAGAATCCATAAACTAATCAACCGATAAATCAAAAAAAAAACATTTTTATAGCACTAACAAATACCCTTTCATATTTATATATATACACTCAAACTCATCCTAGGGTCTTTCTTACCCGACCTCAAATGAGATAACCCCATCAAAGCCTAGGTGTTCGCTCAATCTAGACTCAAATACCAACTGTAACGACCCGTCTCTCCAACCCTCACAAGTCGACACTAATACATCCACGGTATTCATGTATCGAGCATCCAAGTACCAGAAAGACAAATCATTTGGGGAAAAGAAAGAAAAGGCAGAATCTCACTTCGTGATGAGTAATATATAATATACAACAGATCTTCACAAAAAGAAAACTGTAATATGTATCCATCAAAATTAGAGTACACTATCACTAATTATTAGCCTAGATGATTAAAAACAACCTTTCCTTACATATGCTAACAAATAAAACAACACATTGATCGGAAATAAAAGAATATACGAGAGATAAGTCTTAGACGTCCAGCTCATCTCTTGAAGCTCCAATGCATCCAAACTAGGTTTGAAAATATGCTTGGTCTGACCCGAGCATTATAAGAAAAATAACGTCTGGATCAGTCTGGTAAACCAGCATGAGAAAACACACCTCAAATGGATTTTAATTTTATAAAACTTTTAAAGGAAATGTATCTCGTAAGACCACGCTGCATATAAACATGGACGGGTTTTTACCCTATAATAACCAAAACATTTATATAGAAAATCTAGTGACATTATAATAATGTCTAGAGTTTAAAATAAATATTTAATCATATCCAAAATTGTTACATTAATTAAATTCCAACATAATAGGTATGCAGCTAAGTCCAAAGGCACTTATTGAAGAATGTATTTCTATACAATGACAAGGCACCGAGGTACCACCTACCACAGTACACCTTTAGAAAAATGTATCGAGAGCCACCCATGGACTCCTTGCCAACATAGGACCTTCTTACCCTTACTAGATAGTACCAAATATATCATCACCATAGTTGTTTTTGCAACCTTTCCTAGAGCCATCATGCACACCCAAATCCATAAATGAAAATATCTAGAAAGGTGATGACAATACCCTAACGGGTGCGACCCACGTAGCCCTGCTACATCTCCCTTGATTTTAGTCATTCCCAATTGATGAGGCTTAGGCTACGTTTTACCTTTTTAATATAGCAATCCTGCTTGGAATGCTAATATTTCCCTCTAAATAGAAGTGAAAATCCAGCATTCATCTATACAAATTCATTCTGGGTCTGATCTATACCGAAGGCACTACTTCTACTACATCCATTTTTGAATCACCCTCAGGATTAGTAGCAAGTAGACCATTCATTTTAAAGAACTCCTTCTTCAATCATCTTCAAGATGTCTTTCAACCGAACGATTATGTTGGTTCGAAGTGGTCTCCAGATAATATATCTGATCTCGGTCTCTCCAAACCGACAATGATAGTTTAAAACTGACCAAGTTTGATGGTCGGTTATTTAACTATCAAATAAACAAATAATCATCAATCAAATCGGGGATTTATTTCCATAGGGAAACCAACATTGGTTAAGCATATAAGCAGCCACTAACCTCTTTAGTAAATCCTTTTATAAATTAAAATCGCTTTGTAAATACTTATATTAGAATGCTTTACAAAGATATATTCACAAACCTGTCATACTCCTTTTTATACTTAGCAAAATATCCATATACCTATCTCAACATATAAGTATATATTTACAAAAAAATTACACTTTCAACACTTAGAAAACATATTTATACAACTCTAATAATCATTTATAAAATTCCTTTCATAAATCTCTAAAACCATTTATAAAACTCTTTTAAAAAAATTCATAATAAATATAAAACTCTTTTTGTGATGGTCCGGACTCGACCTTCGAAAATCGACACTTAAATACATCACCCGTATTCGAGTGTCGCAGATTCAAATGTTGAGTCTGGTTCGCCGAAGCTTATAACAACATTAGGTGATAACAACACAACGGAAATAAAATGAATAATTTTATTGATACACAAATGGATATAACAATCTGATACAAATGATTATCAATATCTAAACCAAAATACAACAGCGGAAAGAAATCTTCAATAGAGGAACACCAATATTGACTTAAATAGAAAGAGAGAAAATCCAATACTGCATCTTCAATCCAAAATTCGAGAGATTTCTAAAACAGAAAGCTCAAAGCCACCATCATGCTGCAATATGCAATCCGATCCAAACCAAAGACTGAAGGCTACCGAATCTACATCTACTATCTGATTATCTGAAAACCTGACGCTAGGCTGTACGTGTGAAAAATTGTGCGCACCTAGAGTTAGAAAGGGAACAATAAACTCCAGGTCAATTATGGGACTGGTGTGAGCAAACAAAAACAGTTTATTTTAACAAAAACAAACAACAAAAGAAGGAAAAATTAATCCACAATGCTTTTTGGAAAATGAAACTACATAAGGCCTCCTGCCACACACATAATGCAATCGCACACTTGGAGGAGATTTCCCCTTATGATAGTCAAACATGCTTGATACGCAAAAATCCTTTTGATATTATTATTAGCGCATAGTGCAGAAAACATTTCAAAAGTATAATATCAATCTTAGCCAACATACGTACCATTATAGTATGCCACTATAGCTACCATGTTAAATGGCAGTATCTACAACTAAAAACCATATAGGTGCGTATTGGGTGATTGGATTTCCAAAAAATGGTCAAGGCTAAGGAACTTCCTCACCGAATGGGCATACCTCTGGAGTGACACCGCGAGAACCTAACCGACTCTCTGCCAGCACAAGGTCGGGTTACCTCTGTAACTAGGTAACTACTGACACGAGTATGTCGTCCCCCGATCGTCACCGACCTTTATCCGAGAGCTCTCAACACAAACAAATTGCAACAACCACATAAGTTAAATATCTGGGCTCCATACCATGATATCACTTTTTATTCAGAATGACATGTACATACCCTAAAGGGCGCGACCCTCATAACCTTACCGCATCCTTCCTGTTTCGACCATTTCTGGGGTGTGAGGTTCGACGAAATCTCGTACACAAAGCTACGCCTTTCAAAAAAGCCATGCTTTGATCAACAAATGATCAGCAGCACTTATCATGCCACATTACCAAATTGGGAATATATCACTAGTAACCATCAACTACATAACCTCTAAGCTCGTATGTCTCAGAGAAAGGTGTTATGCTAAGAGAATCAATTCTCCGCCACCAAATAGAAATGTATTTGATAGAAACCAGCTTTACATCTCAAAGTGTAACGTAAGGCATACATCCATACAAGTCCATCCTAGGTCTGAATGGAACCGAAGGCACTTCAAAGAAGCCCTTGCAAATCCGGGTATTCACAATCTCGATTGGACTCCCTATCACATATGGAGATCTCTATACCGGAGCAACTTAGTGCAGAGTCATTCAACAGGTAATCCTTTCGTTCTCAAAAATACTCGGTCTTCACCACCGTCTACAAATGCTATCCATTTCGTCGTATCGTTATGCGAAATGGGTTTTATGACATAGAGTCCTCTCCCAGCTAAACCGAATAATAATCGCTTATTTTTAAAAGCATATGATATATTGGGATCTTAATTAAGTCACAACTTTTTAGCCCAAAACTTTTCTTTTTGACCGGTTTAAACAAATTTCCACTTTAATCTTTTAAACAAAAGATTCACCCTTGAAGATCCTTTTCAATTTGAAAACAAGGTTCACCAATCTTTAACAAAGATTCATTCATAGTTTTCAAAACTATTTGCATTTCAAACTTGAAACCCTTTCAACAAAAAATGGGAATTCTTTCTTTATACGAAAGCTATTATTATTTAAAAACAAATATTTTTAGTTTCAGGAAAATCCGATTAAACATGCTCAAGTTATAGCCTTTTAAAGTACAATAAGAAAATCAGCGAACTGCCGTATCCTTGGCAAGTTCTATTTGAGTTAAATTCAAACTCCTAAAATAATTTATTCAAAATATTTTTAAATCCATATATACATATTGTATAACTTGTATAACCCTTTCAAACCATAATTTCCAAAATAATTTCAATCTTAAACAAGATATATTATATTCAAACTAAATTTTAATTTCAAAACTTTCTTTCCAAAAGCTTTTCATATTCAACTCGACTTCACTTCCAAACCAATTGGATTCAAAATTCAACTTTTAAAACCATTTCATAATTTTGAATAAAATAATATTAAATTCAAATATCTGTGACTTAACCAATTCCTCGTGAAATCCATATTTTTGTGTGTGTGGTGTAGTCTAGGGTTTTCACTGGCAATAATAAAATATCACAACCATAATCAATTCAAGCACAACAACATCGATAAGCGGTATAATTCCATAACGCTTATTTTTCATTCACAGATAAACAAGTAAAATTTATCACAGATAAATAAGTCACAGTTCACAGCTCAATTCGAAGTAATCATATCACAGAACATCACACATTAGGGATATCAAACAATTCAAAGCCTTAAATAGAATTCAATCATCCATAACCAAGATTAATTTATCACATAATTAATTTAATTTAAACCAATGAATTAATCTTTTATGATCCTGCTTAATTAAAATTAATTAATTACAACCCATTGGGTGTTAATTAATGAAATTAATTAATTAACCCTAATTATCCATCTTAATTAATTATCCTTAATGCAATGATCCCGGGTTTTGGAGTCAAATTTAAATTGATAATTAGTATAAATTTTGGATTAAATTGTGAATTAAATTGAAACTTGAAAATAAATATATATATATGTTATATATAGATATAGATTGATTTTAAATTGCATTTTGAATTTGAAACTCAAAAATAAAATTTTAGAAAATAAGTTGGATTTAAATACTCTATATTTTAAGATTAATAAAAATTTGTTTTGGAATTATAATATATATATATGTGTGTGTGTGTATGTATGTATATACATATTGGTATGAAAGTTATATTCTGAAATTAATATAGTAAATTTTCAAGAGTTATTTAAAACTAAATTCCATTTTTTATAATATACATATGTGTGTTATTTATTAAAGTGTAACTAAGTTTTAAAATCAATTTCCTTAAAAATTATAAATATATATATATATACATGCATATATATATATATAGAAATGCATTGATTTAAAGTAATAGAAAATATATAAAATTTAGATATAAAACATAACTAAATATAATTTGCTTAAATTAACAAAAAGTTTAAAACACTTTTCTTTTATACTTGAATTCAATTTAGTTATGTATATATTTAAACGAAATAGAAAATGTATTACATAAATATATGTAAATGTACTACATAATCTGTACAAATATAAGTAATTGATAAATCAAAGGTTTAAAACAAAATCTATAAACTAATTAAAATAAGGGTTTAAACATAATTTAATCACATATGACATTTTTACATTTATAATATTATGAATTAACAAGTGTAATCATCTTAAAAAAAGATTTAAATAAGTGTAAGTCATGAAAAATGAAATATTACAAGTGTCACATTTATCTTTATTTTTAAAAATAATAATAAAGGAAAATAAAAGTTATATATACATACCATAATCTCCTCCTTCTCTCATTTGGTTCAAAACTAAAGAAAAATAAAAACAAAAATCACAAACCAGATCAAAGGAAAAACTCAAAAGCATTTCAATAGCCTGAATCAAGCAAGGATTAAAATCAACAATCAAAGCAAAAACAAACCAAAGCAAACTTCAACCTGGAAGCTATAAACCAGAAGATCAAAACAAAAGAAAGATCAAACAACTTCAAGTGTTCAAGTTTCAATCTGGGAAAATAATACAAAGTTTCAAGAAACAAGTAAATCAAATATCAAGTTCTCGGATTCAAATTAAAGTTTCAGATCAAAAGTATTTAGCATTTTCGGATTTCAAAATCATTTCCAGGCCTCTGTTCTTCCAAAATTGGTGAGCAAACCCCACTTAAATTTGCTTCTATGGTTTGATGTTTGGATTTACATTTAAAAAGTGTTTGTTTAGTTGCTGAAATATGTCTGCATTATCTGTGTGTGTATATATATATCTATAAATAATTGGATATATGTCTGTATACATCTCTTTGTTGTTCTTCAAACACCAGAATTTCTTACAAAAATTCATATCTCAAAATACAAACAGATTTGGTGATGATCTTTAAATGAAATATGTTGGGATAATCAAGTTTTAAGTTTTAAAAACAAATTCAAGTGCTCAAGTTGAATAATTATTTCAAAAATTGGAAGTTACAGGTATGATTAAATATAAGTTCAAAATCAATTGTCTGGAATTCTTGATTTGAATCTATAACCTGATTCAAACTTGTGAATGATGAATTTTAACATTGAAATCACAATTATTAGATTTGGGAGTGATGAGATTTTTGGAGATGAACGATATTGGAACTTTGGTCGAATTCCGACGAATGGCTAAATGATGATCAAGGTGATCAAGGCTGGAGGTGGCGTATGTGTTATAGATCATAAGAAAAATAGTGAAGGATTTTTTAGAGCATTGTTGTGATTGGGCGACTTTGATTTAGGGTTTTATACCCAATATTGGTCGAGGGGTTTCCTGAGGTGATTTCGACGTCGATAATGGATCGTGGTCGATCGGACCAAGTTTGATTAGAGCACAGGGTCATAATGAAGCTTTGGACGAGTCGGCGTGGTCTCTGGCGATCGGGTTGGTCGGTACGAGGCGTTTCCAGATGATCAGTTTGGGTTCCAGTTTGAGTTGAGATGCTCGATTTCGATTCCTTGTCGAATTGGATGATCTGGGTGCTGGGGATGATCGGTGAAGTCTTCATCGTCATGTCGATGACCTCGGCGTTGGTCAGAGGTGATCCGACCACCTGTACACGTGCACAGTTGGGTTGGTGTGTCAATATGTATGGGTGAGAGAGTATGCTTGGGGAAGAACTCGAAGCAGCTAGGTGGTGACTCGAGTGAGGATTCGGGTAATCAAATGCGAGTGTTAACATGTTTTATTTTATTTTATTTTAAACTTAAACTAAAGTTTTAGAAAGAAGAAAGTGAATTTTACTCGGGTCTGGGCTCGAGAGCTATTCGGTTGAACTCGGAGCAAGAATATAAGCAGTTTTAAAATTTAAAAGAAAGCAAAATTTTAAATCTAAAATAAATCAAATTTAAATCTATTTCATAGAATCTATTCCTTTATATAATAAATGTTTTCTGAAGTTATGTAATTTGTTTAACTTGAATTTGATAAGTTAAAATTCTTTTTTAAGTCATTTTTAAAACTTAATTTAGAAATATAATTAAGTGTTAAATGAAAAGATAAAATGTTGTAAAATTTATGTGTTAATCATAATTAAGTAATTAATAAAAATAAATGGTTTATCTTAATAATGTTTTGATTATAATTAACTTAAAGGTTTTAATTAAATTTATTTAAGATAATCTATTTTATTTAATGAGATTTAAATGTTGTAACTAAGTGATGAGTTAAGATAAGGATTTATCTTGATTAAAGGATCATTATTGATTTATTAATGACAATTACTTAATATAAGTAATTAAAGGAATAAATTAATTTATGATTAAAGGACAATCACATAATGAAATTAGTTTAAAGAGTGATTAATTAATGATAAGTAATCAAAGGATGATTACTTAATGAAAATTAATTATTAACTACTTAATTAATAAGAGATTATTACTTAATGTAATTAGGGGATAATTCTTTGTGTAATCACTTTTAAGGATAATTAATTAATTAGGATTAAATAATGTAAGTAATTAAAGTTAATTAATTACTTAAAGATAATTGCTTAATTAAAGTAATTAACTAATGATTAAAATTGATTACTCAAGTGATTAAAAGATAATTACTTAATGTAATTAATTTGTATGATTAGGTATAACCACTTATTATAATTAATTTATGATAATTAATTAAATGGTAATTAATTAAGGGTAAACTAATGTAATTAATTAAGTATAATTAATTAAAGAATAATTAAGTAATTAAAGGTTGAATATTTAATGATTAAAGGTTGATTGATTATTAATTAAGATTAATTAATAATTAAAGGTTAATTAATTTATTATTAAAGGTTAATCAATAAATGATTAAAGAATAATTAATTAAAATGGTTTGTAATTAATTAATGTTAATTAACCAGGATTAGTATTTATTCATAAGTAATTAATTTGATAAATTGATTAATTGATCTTACTTATGAATGTTTGGATTGTACTGAATGTTTGAATTGTTTGATATCCCTGATGTATGATGTATAGTGTTATGATTGAGCTGAGAACTGTGATTTATTTATTTATCTGTGATGAATTTACATATTTATTTGTGAATCTGTGAATGAAGATAAACGTTATAGGATTATACCGCTTATCGATATTGTTGTGTTTGAATTGATGATGGTTGTAATATGTTGTTGTTATGTGTAAAACACCTGGACTACACCACACACACAAATATGGATTGCACGAGGAAATTGGTTAAGTTATAGATATTGAATTTAATATTATGGAAATGGTTTTAAAGTTGAATTTTGAATCCAAATGGTTTTGCAAATGAAATTGGGTTGTATATGAAAAGCTTTTGAAAAGGAAGTTTGAAATTCAAAATTTAGTTTGAATATAATATGTCTTTTTAGGTTTTGAAATTATTTTGGAAACTATGGTTTGAAATGTGGTGATATAAATATGGATTTTAAAACCATCTTTAAGGTATTTTAAAAGTATTATTTTGGAAATTTAAATTTAACCCAAGTTTATACTTTAAGGGCTATAACTTGAGCAAGCGTAATCGAATTTTCCCAAAATGAAAACTCCTTTTTTTCAAATGATAATGGCTTTCAAATAAAGAAAGGATTTGTAGTTTTTGTTGAAAGGGTTTCAAAATTTGAAATGGAATTTTTTTGAAAGCTATGAATGAATCTTTGTGAAAGATTGGTGAAACTTTGTTTCAATTTGAAAGTAATTTTAAAAGGGTGAATCTTTTGTTTAAAATATTTGAAATGAAATTTGTTTAAAACCATTTGAAAGAAAAGGTTTTTAGCTTTAAGTTGTGACTTAACTAAGATCCAAATTTATCCATACGGTTTTAAAATTAAGCGCTCATTATTCGGCTTAGCCGGGAGAGGACTTTATGTCATAAAACCCATTTTGAATAATGATACGACGAAATGGATAGCATTTGAAGAACGGTGGTAAATACCCAGTATTTTTGAGAACGAAATGATTACCCGTCGAATGTCTCTGCACTGAGTCATGCCGGTATAGAGATCTCCATATGTGATGGGGAGTCCGATCGGGATTGTGAATACCCGGATTGCAAAGGCTTCTTTGAAGTGCCTTCGGTTCTGTTCGAACCCGGAACGGACTTGTATGGATGTATGTCTCACATTACACTTTGAGATGTAAAACTGGTTTCTATCGAATACATTTCTGTTTAGTGGTGGAGAATTTATTCTCTTAGCTTAACGCCCTTCTCTGAGACGTACGAGCTCAGAGGTTATGTAGTTGATGGTTACTAGTGATACATTCTCAATTTGTTAATGTGACATGCTAAGTGCTGCTGATCATTTGTTGATCAAAGCATGGATTTTGTGTAAAGCGTAGCTTTGTGGACGAGACCTCGTCAGGATCTCACAACCCAGAAATGGTCGAAACAGGAAGGATGCAGCAAGGTTATGAGGGTTGCGTCCATTAGGGTATGTCCATTTCCTTCTGGATAAAAGTGGTATCATGTATGTAGCCCAGATCTTAACTTAGTTGCTGCAAATTTATTACTTTGTAGTTGTTGGTGTAGAGGTACCTCGGATAAAGGTCGGTGATGACCGGGGGATGACATACTCGTGTAGTAGTTACCTAGTTACAGAGGTAACCCGACCTTGTGTTGGCAGAGAGCTGGTTAAGTTCTCGGAACGTCCCTCCAGTGGCGTACCCATATGGCATAGGAAGTTCCTTAGCCTGGCCATTTGTTGGAAATCCAAAGAAACAATACGCGCCCTGTACGGTTTTAGTTGTATACCTGCCTTTTACTTACGGTGGTGACCTGCCGTTTAATTGGTAGTTATAGTAGGCATACTACGAAATGTGTATGCTAGCTAAGATTAATATTATACTTTTGAATTGTTTTCTGCACTATGCACTAATAATAACATCAAAAGGTTTTTGCGTGTTAAGCATGTTTGACTATCATAAGGAGAAATCTCCTCCAATTGTGCGTTTGTATTGTGTGTGTGGCGGGAGGCCTTATGGTAGTTTCATTTTCCAAAACGCATGGCGGATTTCAATTTTAAATGCTTTTGCTGTTTTTTTTTCAAATAAACTGTTTTTGTTTGCTCACACCAATTCCATGACTGACCCGGAGTTTATTGTTCCCTTTCTAAACTCTGGGGGCCTACAATTTTCCACACGGGCAGCCTAGAGTCAGATTTTCAGATAATCAGCTCGTAGATATAGATTCGGTAGCCTTCATCTTTCTGTTTGGAATTCTTTGGAGTCTTTGGTTTGGCAAGCGTGTTGTGGATCGAGTTTGCTTAGTTCGGTTTGATGGTGGTTCGAGCTTTTGGATTGGAATCTTTGGAGCTTGGGCATTTGGGAGATATCTTTCCGCTACTGATGTTATCTCTTCTTCTGGTGCTATTATATTTCCGCTGTTGTGTATCTCTGATGTATATTGATATCATTCGTATCAATGTGTTGTATCAAATATTGTATAGCAATAAAAGTTATTCATTTTCTTCCGCTGTGTTGTTGTACTTAATGCGTTATAAGCTCCGGCGCGAGTCGAATTTCAACGTTTGAATCTACAGCATTCGAATACAGGTAAGTATGGATGTCGATTTTCAGACGCTGAATTTCGGGTCGTGACACTTAATTAATTAATTATCTCTTAATTAATCACATAAATAAATTAACCTTAAGTTAATTACATAATTAATTAACCCTTAATTAATTTCATTAACAAAGTAACCATTTAATCACTAATTAATTAACCTTTTACCATTAATTAATTAACCTTTATTTATTAATTAATTAACCTTTTAATTGATTAATTATACTTCAAGTAATCACATTAAATAATTATCCCTTAATTACATTAAGTAAGATTTTTTTATTAATTTCATTAAGTAATTAACCTTTCAATTAATTACATTAAGTTATTAATTTCATTAAGTAATTAACCTTTCAATTAATTACATTGAGTAATTATCCTTTTAATTTCTTCCATTAAGTAATTATTCTTTAATTAATCACCTAGATTAATTAATCAATTAATTACCCACCTTAATTAATCATATCAATTAATTAATCACCTCCATTAATTATCGTTTAATTAATTAAGTAATTAATCCTTTAATTAATTACTTTTGAAACACTTAGGAACTTAATTACAAAATTAACCTAATGTATATACTTACTTTAAACAAAACATTTTCTAAACATTTAAATTTATACTTGAAACTTGTTTTAGTATTTAACTTTGGAAACTTTGTTAACATTTTTCTTTGAAAACCTTTCATTCCTTTGCTTTTAAACTTGTTAACAATTTTTACTTTTGCCTTAAACCTTGATTATTTTAAGTTTTAAAAAAACTGGTTAACTGATACAAATCAAGCCCGAGCCATCATTTGTTTTTCCCGAGGCCATCTCCGAGTTACTCTCCCGCCTCATTACTTCGAGCCAACACGAAATCATCCCCGAGACCAACCCGAGCAACTTCCCTTCTTCCCAAACTTCACAAACAAACCCAGATATCACTGATACTCGTGCACATGCACCGACGCTCTGGTCATCGCCGACCCTTGTCGTGACCATCAACATGTCATCGTCGACCTTGTCAACTAACACAAACTTCCAACTCCGACGAACTCGCGAGGTAAACGAAATCGAGCCATCAACATGACTAGAACCAAACTTCGATCAACGAGAAACGCTTCGCATCAACGATTCCGATGACCAAACACCATGGAATTTCGACCAGAGCTGCACCATGACACAACCCTTCGATTCCCTCTGGTCCGATCCTCTCCGGTGCCCCGACGTCATCGCACAAGCTCGAAGAACAACGACGACATATTCTGGTCCTTAAATCCTACAAAGCCACCGTGTCGCCGCCACAACGATCGGGAATTTCGCTGACCATTTTTGTCGTGCTCCTCGACCTCCAACCACCTCCATAATTGATCTCGGCCTATCACTATACTCCGATCACCAGAAATCGAACGAAACCCATTCACTGGTCAACTCGAAAATTCATAAAATCTACTAAGTTAAAAATCGAGATTTTGTTATCAAAATTCACCATTTTTAAAAACTAATCAGATTATATAAATGAGATAATCAATTATTAAAGTCAAAGTTTGATATGTTTGTGTTTTTGCTGTAATTTTCCCCCTTTAGTGAAAAACTGTCTATAAATCTTACCTAAATTTATTTTTAAATCAAATATCCTGCCATTACTAACATACCTTGTTTATATATCTTAGCCTATAGAGGATCAGAGAAATAGAAATTTGATTTTTGGTCAAGTTTTGAACCTGTAAAACTGGAACAGGGCAATCTTTCCTGTACATGGACATGCACACCATAAATTTTATACATACAAAGCATATTTACATCCTTATTCAAATAGAATTCATCCATGCAAATCGTATTTTCATTATCACTACATAAATTAAGTTTTAATTTGGAAGTTTGCTCACCTTAATTGAAGAACAGAGGACAATTTTGTGTTTTGGTCTAGAACTTGAAATCTTGATGTTGATCTGTTACTGGATTCTGATCTTAAACTTGAAATAGAAATCTTGAACTGAAATTGTAATTTGATCCTGATCTTGATTGTTGAATTGAACTTCAAGTTTGATCAGGTTGAACAGATGAAGTTGTTGATGTTTTGATTTTATTTCTTCTCTGGTTTTATTTTGATTTCTTTTTCGGGTTTTCAGTTTTTTTATTTTTTATTTTGAGAAGATGAAAGAAGATTTGATAAAATATGCATTAGCCTGATTTCTCACTAATGTATGTTATTACAAAATTAAATTTTAAAAGAAAATTTTGTTTGCCACTTGTAATTTTCAAATTATACTATGCTTCCACTTGTTTATGCATGAAATAATTCTTCTATACTTGTTAAAAACAATTAAATTTATGTTTAAACCCTTTACTTGTTAGTTTCTTTAATTATTTATATTTTCGTAAATTTATGTACTATGTTTTCTTGAATGTTTATATATTCTTATATATATACAAATTAAGTTCATGTGTATCAAAAGAAAGAATATTAAATCTTATTTCAATTTTGAAACTCAAGTTACTATTCCTTTTAATAAATAAATATCTATCTTAAATGTTTTTGAAAATATATGATTAACTTTGAATAACTTTTGAAAAAGTGTTATATTGAATTTAAACCATAGCTTTCTATTTATTCTTGTCTTCAGGCTCAAAGAAAAAGTTAGAGAAAATTTAGTTTCAGGGACAAAAGGTTTGGTTTTTAGACTGAATGACACTTTTTAGTGTAAATCACAGAATGATAGTTGCAACTATCATTTTCAGTTCACACTAAAAAGTATCCTTCAAACTAAAAAGCAAACTTGTTGTCCCTGACACTAATTTTTTTTACAACTTCTTTCTTGTATCTATTTACCTGTTTTAGTTATATATACATATATGTGTTATATATTTTTATTCATACACTACAAGGGGAGGGGGGATTTCCGACGGCTGAAAACCGTCGGCGGCCGTCGGAAGCCGTCGGCGGCCGTCGGAAAAAGCCGTCGGAAATGAAGGCGTCGGGGAGCAGTATTTCCGACGGCTACCGACGGGTGATGCCGTATACATTATCGACGGTTTCCGGCGGTTTCCGGCGGTTTCCGACGGCTTCCGACGGCCGTCGGAAACCGTCGGAAACCGTCGGAAATCAGGCCAATAAGCCGTCGGAACCCGTCGGAAACCGCCGGAAAATTTCGACCAATAAGCCGTCGAGAGCCGTCGGAAGCCGTCGGAAACCTGTTGTTTTTTTTTAAAATCTGCTGCAAATAGAGCCTTCCAACCACATTTCTCTTCCAAACACTACAATATCAATACTGCACAATCAAATAAACAATAATCCAACCAAACATGCAAACCAATACTCCAAAATATTCAATAGACACAGAAATAAACTAAATTAGAATAAAAATAAAATACAAAATATACATAACATTCCAACATTAACAATAATACTAACAATAACTGTTCTAATCATGCATATCCTGATACAGCTACAGAACCAAGTGTATTATACATAATTATACATATCAACAATTAATTGTTCCTTCTACCAAATCATTGTAAACTAAAACTAAACATACCTGCACGAACGAATTAGAAAGCAATGAATCAATCTGCCCCAGATCCAGAGCCAGCCGATGAAGGGAAGCGGCCACCAAACTGCTGCATGTACTCAAATAACTGTGCCGTCTGCATGGCCTGTTGGCGGTTCTGCTCCTCCAACTGCTGAACTCTAGTCTGTAATTCTTCTATACTTGCTAGCTCGCTCTGAGGTCTACTCCGCCGTCTCCTACTCTGACTACTGGACTGCAATAATTGAAAAATAAATAAAATCAAAGTTTATTGTTTTGAAAAGGTAAGAATATCATATTTTAAGTATTTTAAGAAAAATTAAATTATTTACCGCTAAATTGCCAAATCCGTATCGTCGACCATGCTCTGGTGGACTCATAACGGACTCAAAAATAATGTCCTCTTCATCGGTCGTCAGCTGCTCTCGACCCGTATCAGAAAGGAGTTTCTGTCGCTGCTCCATAAACATCTCCTGCATTGACAAATTAATAATATCATATCTTATTTCATAATAATTTGACAACTAAAACAATTACTAATACTGAATAAAATGAAATATGCTTACATGGCTTTTACTGGATTTATCGTCCTGCCATGTGTACGAAACAGTCCCGTCTGGATTAACATGCTCAACAGCATGCGTACGGGTGAACACGTCCATATAGCTGACAGGACCATGTGCCTCGGCTTCCTGAAGTTGATTGTTACATACAATTATTATACATTTAAAATCATATAGCATAAACTATTTACATTTATTATTCAGTAATTAAATTTACCAACTCCTGCCGATACTGCTGAAACGACTTCGATCCTCCGCGATGAGTAACGGGATTCTTATTTCTATTTGCAGAGTTTCTATCTGACTCTGCCTGTACATTCAAAATTTGATACATTATTTTTCAATCACGTTAAATTAATAATTGAAAAAAAATTAGTATACTTGCCTTCGCCTCGTCCGTCTCCCAGTAGCTCAACCAAGCTTGCCACACGCTCTCCCCCATCCACCGTGGTCTCTTCCCGGATTTCTTAACCTCAGATATCGTGTCTCTGTAGTTCTTTCGCATCTTCCTCATCCAGTATGCTCGTGCCAGCTGCATATCATCTGTCTGGATGTCTATCTCAGCCTGTGTTAAAAAAAGATTACACTTTAAACGATAAACGGTAGAAAAACGACAAAAACGAATTAAAAATGGAAAACATAAAAATTACACATACTAGGACATCCTGCCATATGCACTCTATGATGTGCGGAGGGATGGTATCCCACTTTGGCCAGCACGCACTCATCCTACTACGATATGCTGCTCTGGAGACGTCCAACACTACCTTAGTGGGTAGTAGCTCGAACCCCCTGTTTTTAAGTACGATACAGATAAGTACATACGTATAGTATAGAAAAAATAAGATGATGAATAAGATTTAATTTTTACCCATCTGCTTTGGGGGCTAACGTAACAACTGGACGGTGTGGCGCTTGCGATGGGCCACTGCCATCGCCTCCTGAAGAACGGGAAGAGCTCCTCCCTCTATGTGACATAATGATAAACCTGTGACGTTTACACATCATTATATAAGAGAATAAAAACATGATAATGAAATATATTTCATATGAACATGACATCAATGGTATAAATTGCTTAATTATAATGACTGAAATGTAAATAGACATGTAGGTTTCTACTCCTTCGTTTGAAAATTTTTCTTCTTTGACACATCGTATGTTTCTACTCCTTCGTTCCACAGTATTTTTAACTCCTCAATCAACGGTTGTAAATATACATCGATTCCTTGTGTCGGATCGTCGGGGCCAGGAACGACAACAGTAAGAAACATATATTGCGTTTTCATGCACATCCATGGAGGTAAATTATACGGTGTGACGATAATGGGCCAGGATGAATATTTAGAACCAAATTGAGAAAATGGAGAAAAACCGTCCGTACATAATCCTAATCTAACATTTCGACTCTCCGCTGCAAAATTTGGATACGTTTTATCGAAATGCTTCCATGCTTCTCCATCGGCCGGATGTGTCAACGTACCCTCTTCCTCCGTTCTCACGCTATGCCACCTCATATTAGACGCAGTTACAGAAGATGCGTATAATCTTTGAAGTCTTGGAGTTATGGGTAAGTAGTGCATACGCTTGTACGGAACTTCCTTACCCTTCTTTTTTCTTGGTTTGTATCTCTCCTGGTTACAAACTTTACAATTTCTAAGGTTTGCGTCTTCTTTCCAAAACAACATGCATCCTTTTAAACATGTATCTATTTTCTGATACGGTAAACCAAAAGCCGACATAAGTTTTTTAACTTCGTAGTGATTTTCACACATTAGATTATCGGGCGGCATATGTCTTTTTGCAGCTTGTACAACAGCCGTAAACCCAGCTTCAGTGATGTTGTATTTTGACTTCATCGCAATGTATTCTGCGATTACTGACAGCTGCGTGCCGCTTTTACAACCATCCCAAATAGGTTTTTTAGCTGCATCTAGTAAATCATAAATTTTCTTAGCTTCAATATTTGGTTCTTCAACATTTACATCATCGTCGTCAACTTCAACCATAGGAAACATTGATCGTGCTGCATCTTCGACCATATTTTCTATACGGGTCGTTGAAACTATTTCGTTAACGACACTTTCAGACTCTACAGAAGTATTTGCTACAACTTCTCCATGCCGATCCCAAACATAATATTCGGGTGTGAAACCGTGTTGGCACAAATGAACTTTCACAATATCTGGTAACAAAAACTTCAAATGTCTACACCTACTACACGGACAACGAATTTCTGGATCGTTTCCGTTATTACTTAAGGCGAATTCAACAAACACGTTTATACCGTTATAAAAATCTTCTTTTATTGAGCCCCTCATTCCTTTTCTTTGGTACATCCATCTCCTTCGATCAACAAAATAATCAATCATTTTTCCTATTTGACAAAATGAGAAGTTCAAAATTTAATATTTATTTTGAAGAATACACATTCGAAAAAGATTATTTTGTCATTTTTAGGGCTGGTTTAACATTTTGTCATTTTTCAATACACACAATTATAATTTAGAGTAATGCATTTTTTTTGTGTCATAAGTAAAAACGTGCACAATATAATACTCCTAGTTCATTCAATCATTTTATCTTATTCCAAATAACGTATACAATCGTCGAATCAAGGCATACACAACAAAATACATATACATGAACATGCACAAATTATACGTGTTTATCACAATTTCACGATAAAAGATGAAATTGGTATACCATGTGATGCTATAAACCGTTATTACGCTAGTGGAAACAATTGCAATCATTAATTCGCCCTAATTTATCAATTTATGCAAATCTATAATTAGGGTAAAAACTGAATTTTTCATAAAAATAAGAGATTATACCTGAGATTAAGAGTACTGAAGCTTGATTAGAGTGCGTTGGAAGATCCGGAAGCTAAAAATTAGGGATTGGAAGCTTAGGGGTTGAATTTGGGGGGTTTTTTGGGTTTTTTTCGTATGAAATGGAGGAGGAAGAAAGGGCTCGGCTGGCTGGTATAATCGCAAATTTGCGACGGCTTCCGACGGCCGCCGACGGCCCGTCGAAAGCCGTCGGAAAATGGCCGTCGGAAGCCGTCGGTCTTGGCTGTCGGTATTCTGCCTTTTTCTTGTAGTGATACATCTTCCAATTATACAAATTTAAAGAAAAATGATTTGAAATCAAATTATACGTAAACAAGTAATCATATACATATACATATACATATATTAGTTTCTTAAAATATACAGTTTTTAAATCCAATTTATCAATAAGATATTTGTTTTTGAAATTTCAAATCAAAATTCTATTTACCATATGTATATATTTATTTCTAAACGCAGATTCTATTCACAATCTATTTTTATATACATAAACACATATTTATTACTTATTTTAAAAAATTCAAATTAATTCACCAATTAATCCAAAAATTTATATTAATTACTACATTAACCTTGACTTAAAAAGGAGATCGTTCACTTTTTATTAACTTCCATAAACCATTGATAAAACTCTTTTTATAAATTTCTAAGACCATTTATAAAGCTCTTTTATTAGTCCATAAAACTATTTATAAAATTTCTTTTATAAATCTATAATCACATTTATAAAACTTTATTCTTTTATAAAGATCCTATATAAAATTTCTTTATAAATCCAAAAGTCATTTTCATTTATAAACTCTTTATTATGAAATTCCTTTATAAATCAATCTATATTTATAAATATAATTAATTAAATAACTTAATTAATTTTAAACATCATAAATAAATAAATATTATTATTACTTCAAAACATTATGATTTCATAATAATTATTAACAATAAAATAGTATAAAAATAATAATTATTAACTTCAAAACATTATAAATAAAATAATTAATAATTTAAAACATTATTAGATAAACGGTTATAAACAACTCTCAAACGTTATTATATTCAATGATTATTGACTTCCTAAAAAAATATTAATAAATAATTATTATTAATTTTAAAACACTATTGATTAGTTAAGTAAATAGTTTTTTCAATATTAAAATACTGATAAATAACGTAAAAAGATATTAAATGTAAATAAACAACTTTTAAACACTTTTAATCAATAGTTAAACAGATTAAGAATATTATAGAGTAATAACTAAATAAGTTTAAACATTATTAAATAATACTCAAATAATCATAAACCATTTCTAAATATATTAGAAAAGACGAATATAAAGGTTGGAGTGAACAGAGAAGTTTCAAAATCCAGTTTATATAAAATGTTCCATAAACTCAAAAGTCAGATTTAAAATCATTCTCTCAATCAAAAATCAATTTCAAGCCAAATGGCTATTACTAGTATTTTCAAATACTAAATTAAAGCCAATAGCCACCAAAGCACTTAACTAATATTGTCATTGATTTTTATCACAATATGGTAGTTTTGAACATATAACAATGTCATGTCTAATAGGGCCAAACAAACCAAGTCCGACGTTCAATAATTTGTATCACAGATACTACTGAAAGTAAATCAACAACGGTGAGTAATCCCGTTGGATTCCTCTACAAAGTTCTTATACAACAGATAAATTTCCTGCAAATGATTTCAGATATCGATCACTTTCAAAAGCGACAGCCCTTCAAAACCAAACAATCAACTAATTAAAACATCCAAGCATACAACTAATAATTTCAACCAAACATAAACAATAAAATTTATCTATTATATAACCTGCTGATTTATCCAAAGAGGTGAGTTTAACTCATCTAAATTCCAATTATCGCCAAAGCGTTCTGCTTTCGTCTAAAATCGAATAGCGTTCGAATTTAGCTTGAAATTCTTCGATATCCAATCTCAACCAAACTAATTCCAAAGCGTTGATATTGTCATTAAAAACTCAACCTGACCGACCGCATTCAATTTGTACCTTACATGGAAAAGTTAATACATTTTATGAGATATTGATTTTAAAATATAATTAAATTCTTAACTACAACTCTCAATCTAATTACCAAAAAATCTCTCTGCTCCCTCTCAAAACATCATCTTCCCAAAATTGAAATCCAACCCGCCTGATACTCAAACACGGAGCACCACCTGTACACGCAAATTTGTCCTCGGCCTCCTTCCAACGAAATCGAACCAAACAAATTGCAAATATCTCCTCTTTAATCACTCATCACGACCGATTCCTCCATCAACATAACCAATCCACTGCACTATAATGTGATTTGTAGCTTCCTAAAGGCGAAACCCAAATGTTGCCACCTCCTCAAACTAAACCACACTACCTCAAAGTTTGACAATCGAAGCTACTACCTCCGACGAACCCAAAACCAAACCCGGCTTCGCCTATTTCCTCCCCAAGTTGGACAAAACCTTAACCCTAGGTGAACTGCAATTATTCAACACTCCAAAACATTGACCGAACCTCATAACATCCATACAGAGATGTAGTTCTCTTCCTACCGATTCCAAATATACTAAATTTAGATTTTTTTTTTTTTTCATTGAGTAATTTATGATATATGAATTTCTGAAAATTGAAAATCTCCTTTTTCTTACTTTTTACTTTTACGAAGGCGGCTACAACAGGATGAAATGGGAGAAAGAAAAGGAATAGAAAATCGTGTGCTGATTTTTACTAAATGTCAGGTGAGTTATATTTAATTCCAAATCACCGTCATCTCGCCGCACAAATTTTCGTTCACGCATGGACTGCAAACGCGTTTAGAACATTGACGCAACCTCAAGAAAAAATGATATGCACTGTTTATTGAATTTTATACAATCACAAAGACAGTATCGTTTCCCGATAAATCGACAAATGGAAATTTAAATAATTCCAAAATTAAAAATTATGGAGAATCAAATAAGTTAAATTAATACTACGACAATAAAAATCGAGTTGTAAAGACAAAAATAAATTTTTTGTTACAATATATGTAATGAAATGAATATATATTTATGTTGTTTTGTTTAGTTCCACATCATGAAATATGTTAAATCCTTAGCTCTGAAGCTTTATATAAATGATGTTATGTAATGTAAATACATGTCTAATGTCAGGAATGAATAATATATCTTCTACCTCTCTCTAACGACTTCTACTTTTTTCATTTTATAAAACGTTATCAGCACGATCTCTAAACATCAAAAAATTATAGATTTGAATTGTGGTAATCTAGAAGATCAGATCTACTTTGTTTTTCAGATCTAATTATAGTTCTCAAAATGGTAAGCAATTTTTTATATTTAATTATATTGATCTTATCTTTTTCAGATTTGTTTCTATTAATTTATCTTCTTAAATCTCATTAAATCGTAGATCTAATTTTTTGGATCTTATTCTATTGTACGTTTTATGTTCTAATTTTTTTATAGATCATTTGTAGATCTTAATATCATGCTCAAATGGTATATCTTTGAGATCTATATATTTTAATCATTAGATCTATTCTTTTTCATGTTTATTCATCATTTTCTCTTATTTATTTATTGAAATCAAGTATGACTTCTGAGATTACTTATTATTACATATCTTTTAGTTGAAAGCAATTTTATTTATTCTTTCAGAATTTGTACTTGATAAATATTCAGTTTGAATCGATTCAAAATTTCTAAAAAGTGGTATTACATCCACTCATCTTTGATTTCATTATGAATTTTTGATTTTTTTTGAGTAAGTTTTGAATCGACTTTATTTGTAAGTCATTGAATTCTTGTAATATCTTACTCAAATTTCACATCTATTTGATCTATGTACGAAAGATTTTTTTTGTTGATAATTTTGGATTTGTTCTGAAGCTAAATTGTTTTAGACCAAAAGGTAGCTTCTGATGTAGAAAGCAAGATCTAAATGATCTGTATATAGTTTGTGTAATTAAATAAAATTCTAAAATGTTTTTATTTTTTGGAAATAATCTTAATTCCCCAGATTTACGAGATAACATTTGAAGATTTACATGTTTGTTTTGCTATATTTGGTAAGAAATTATAAAGTTAATTTTCTTATAAGGGAAATAATTTAGATCTGAGATGTATAGTTATTTATGATTATGAATGATATGGATAGATTTGAGATGATAATGCTGTTTATTTTAGAAATTTTAATTATTGAGAATAAACTTTGTTTTTAAGATATCCATTTTAATTTTATTATTGAGTAATCTCGAACCTAGATCTGCGATGAAATTATGTTACTTTAACTATTGTTTGTTCAACTGATTCATATATATATATTTATAATGAAATCATTTTATTGTGATAGTAGTTATATCTTAGATCACATAAAGGTTAAATGCATTTATTTTTATCATAAATTTATTAAATGCATTGGTTATTGTAAATTCAATAATATTTTATGTTTTTGTTTGGAATAAGAATTAAAGTATGATGTACTATTTGATGTATTTATTTTGACAAGTAATGTCTGGCGTAATGGAAGAATTAGGTTTAACAACTTGAAGTTGTGCAAAGAAATTATTTTATTAGAACTTTTATAACTTAAAGTCCAAGACCCGAAGCCTTGAATTATGAAAAGATTTTCTGATAAACTTTACAAGCTCGAATTCTTATCAGTATTTTTTTTATTCGTCAAATATACAAGCTTCTAAAAAAAAATTATACAAAATTTGAGAACCCGAAGTTCGTAACACGTTAATGAACTTGTTCATGAATTAGAAGCCTGAAACTCTATTGAAAATATGTAAAATGATAAGGTTGTACTTCTTGAAGAAGTTAAAGGAAATTAATAAATTATCATATGAGATAATGATGCTTCATTCAAGAGATTACAAAAAATCTCCAAATGAGTTATACCTTACCTTATATCTTCACATTTATATTATCTTAACCAAGCATTCTGAAGATATTATGTTATATAATATTTCAAACACCATCGGATGTGTGTGTATATTAATCTCTTGAAGAGATTTTTTAGAAATTTATTTATCTTTATATTGCAAAATTCAACATTCCAGAAGAGATGCTATAGGAATTTTGTTTTTGTTATATTGCAATTCCTTAAAAGGAAATACTATATCCCATGAAGGAATAATTAATGATATAATTTTTTTTGAAGTAATAATAATAATTTATCCCAAAAAATGATATTGTATACCAATCTTACACTCCAGAAGTAGTGGTTTTATCTTTGCATCTTACTTTCGGTTGGTGAATCTAATTTTGTCGTTGTATTTAAAGTTTGATATGCCATTTTAAAAGCAGTTACAACAAAAATCTCCAGCATGGATATTTTATGCTATTGTAAAAGTAGTAATATTGTAATTTATATAAAATAAATATTGTATATTGATATGGCATTCCAATAATGCATATATATATATATATATATATATATATATATATATATATATACATATATATATATATAGAAGAGAAAGTTCACTCCAGAAGTGGTGATACTAAAATATCTCTAGAAGAGATTTATAAATTTAAAAATAATAACATATCTCTAAAAGAGATTTATTTATATATTTGGTAATTTTATTAAACCAAATAAGTGTACATAAATACGATTATGAAGGATCCTAATTTAGTCTAGATTAGATCACATAGGTTCAAGATTATCTCAAGAATACATTGTTCTATGTTCATATGTCTAATTATACCATAAAGGTCATATTCCTAGTTATTATTTCATAAGAAATATTATATGTATAATCATTTCTTGAAGAAATATCTTTAAATATTCTCCCGAAGAGATGGTTTATGTTTCATATCATAATTTTCATGCAAGCTATGCACAATTTTTGATTATGATTCATCCCTTCTCCACCAATCGATCCATATAAAGGCCTTTCCATATTTTCAAGGGTAGTTTTGAATTTTCAAGGAAATTAATTAATGCAATTAATGAGATTGGATCTAAAGCTATCAAAAGGATGTAAATAAGAAATTATAGTCACTTTTATAGATTATATTTGGTTGTCTATTACTATTTTGCAGTAATGTTTTTATTCTTTCACTATAACTACTATCAAATATGAGTTCTTATTTTATGAAATGCATTAATTATGTACCATGAACAACATTTTGATGCTTATGCATTTTTATTTCCACTGGTAGTTGGTAATATGATAAACATAACCAAGCTTGACTTTAAAACTTTGGACTTATTAGGAGATAACTTTTTGTCAGAGATATTGGATGTTGACATTCAATTACAATCTCAATGTTTAGAATATGCCATTAAAAATGATAATAATATATCCCAATAGGATAAACAAAGACTCTAATATTTTTAAGGTGTCATATCCACGACAATCTTAAAATAAGACATTTAATTGGAAAAAAATTTATCTTTACTGATGGAACTCTCTGAAGGAGCGTTATAACCACTAGAAGATGGTCACACTTCCAAACACTAAACAAGAGTGGTTGAACCTAAAGTTTCAACCAGTTGGAAGTTGGTGCTTGTATGTTTTTATTTTCAAAACTAATTGAAATAACATACCGATGAATGTTGTGTTTTAATCAGTAGTCCATTTTATTTTATTTTGGAAAGTATTAGCATTTATTTAATGCTTACAAATTTTAATAGTTGACTAACTATATTGTCTTTAATTCTTAAGATATGGACCATCAATATTTGAATAGTAATATGTGCCTACTAGATAGTGCAACGACTCATATGATTTTGAAAAACCAGAAGTTTTTCTCTAAATTATCTAAAAATATTTTAGCTAAAAATTTCAACCATAGCAAATTTGCTATATAATTAAAGGGTCCGGAAGAGCCCATATAGTATTGCCAAATGGTACGTATATCTTAATTCAAAATACAATACACTGAAGCAAATTTAAAAGAAATTTGTTGAGTTTTGAGGATATATAAATGAATTGCTACCATATTGGAACTATAATGAAAACGTCAAAGAATATCTTTGCGTTATCTCTACAAATTGAAAGCTGGAAGCTTATTTTAGAAAAATTTGATTCAATTTCAACTGGACAACTGGATTATATTTGACGAAATTTGGCATAATTGAATCTCATATTTAAACATGAGCCAGAAGCTCACAAATATCACTTGAATGCATCTTATCAATTGATAAAAGAATTATCCTGCTATTATTAATATGTATGGTGTATTTGCTAGTAGCAATATGATAATGGATCAAAATGAGAATCCAAAGATGATTATTATTTAATGTGACAGTGTTCCTCAACATTGAGGGGGAGGAGAAAGGGATACAAGTTTATTTTGATCATCAATGTCAAATAATTGTTAACATGTATAATTATGAAAAATATTAAGTAACTTGAATAAATTATTAATAATATCCCTAGTAGACTTTCTCCAATATAGATTTGAATCCCTAAAGGATCAGAATGTGTAAACCAATCTGAAATATGGTACAAAAATTGGTTCGAAATACTTTTGGAGTAAGTAATAAAGATGCAAAATAAAAGACGTGAGTGTTCTTAAAGAAACGTTTAAGGGTGCACTTGAAGAGACTAATGACATGTTTGTCAAATTACCCTAGAAGTGGTTTAGGTACCTAACATGATAATCAAAGAGATCTCAATAAATCATATCTAGACTGTCAAGAAATTATTATTGATGATAAATTTGTAAATAATAAAGCGCTTATGTTTATAAATAGATTAAGAATCTTGAATTAGGAAAAACATAACTGGCCATCATGAATCTTTTAATAGTAGAGAAATATGGACATGTAGTCCGCAAAGTACCGAAAGTACTTGAAATGCTTAATATACCCCGAAGGTATAAATGTGGTTCAAATCGTATTAAATAATGAAAGTATAAAAATTCTTGAAGAATATAAATAACTTTCATTGTTATAAAGAATGCAAAGAACATGGAGAATAAATTTCAACCTACTTTTAAGTATTGTTGTAATGAAAATCTTGATATAATTCATGATGAATATATTACTTTTTATTTTTAAGTATCGTTGTAATGAAACTCTTAATATCCATTGAAGTGATAGTTGCGATATGCAAATACTTATTAAAGTATACAAATTTCTAAAGAATATGTATAACTTTTGTAGTTATAAAGAATGCAAAAGACATGAAGTGTAGATTATAAATTTCTTCTAAGTATTGTTGTAATGAAAATCTTGATATACTTCAAGATGAGTAGATTACTTCCTGCTTTCTAGTAATGTTGTAATGAAATTTTTAATATTCATGAAAGATGTATAGTTGCAATGCGCAAAACTAAATTGAAGCACAAAAATGAAAGCACATGAAGTGTTTTTCATAAAAGTAGCATACAAAATGCATAAAATGCAAACCATATTTGGAAGAAACAATCTTAGAAAATTTGATTGTGTCGAAGGAAACTATTAATAAATTGTATTATTAATGAGATTCATATTTATAGATCCAGAAGTATCTATAACCAATTTGAGTTATCGAAATACGAATATGAATTCAGAGGAAAATTTTAAATCGAGGGGAGCATCCATAAGTATTTTATAATGCACTCTTTTTCCTTAACTAAGATTTTTCCCACTGAGTATTTATTAGTAAGGTTTTAATGAGGCATTATCTTGATCCAGAAGTATCAACTTCCCAGTAACATTTGAAAATAAATTACAATGTACTCTTTTCCCTTATTTAAGATTTTTCCCACTGGGTTTTTCTTACTAATGTTTTAACGAGGCATTGTCTTGATCTAGAAGAATCAAACGTCTTTTCAAGAAATAACATCTCAAATATGTTATTTAACTTAAATTGTATTTTTATCCTTGACTAAGGTTTTTTCCATCTGGTTTTCCTTTGTAAGGTTTTTAATGAAGTATTGTATTGATCCAGAAGTATCAAACTCTATTTGATTCTGTAAATTATTGAAATACGTAATACTATATTGTACTCTTTTTTCATCACTACGATTTTTCCCATAGGGTTTTTTTTAATAAGGTTTTAATGAGGCATTAGTTTGATCCAGAAATATCAAACTTCATTTAAAGAAATGAGAAAATAAGATTTGTCATTGTACTCTTTTTTTTTTCCTAAGATTTTTCCCATTGGGTTTTTCTTAGTAAGGGTTTTAATGAGGCATTATATCAATCCCGAAGTATCAAACGCTTAGAAAGAATATCATTGTATGATATCTATGATTTCAAGTTGCACTCTTTTCCTCGTTCAAGGTTTTTCCTTTAGGTTTTCCTAATAGAGGTTTTTAATGAGGCAACAGACAATATCTATACCGACTGAATCAGTAAATGCAAGCAAGATAATAATGAGGGGGAGCAATCACTATACACATTTCGAAACGGAAAATTTCAAGTTATCAGAGCATTCAAGATTTTGAAGACGCATATTCAAGGGGGAGTGTTACAATATATGTAAATCATGAAATTAATATGCATTTATGTTGTTTTGTTTAGTCCCACATCGTGGAATATGTTAAATCCTTAGCTCTGAAGTCTTTATATAAATGATGCTATGTAATGTAAATACATGTCTAATGTCAGGAATGAATAATATATCTTCTGCCTCTTTCTCCAACGACTTCTACTTTTTTCATTTTATAACATATTTTAATTATTTATTCGAATTGTTTATTGCTGCAAATAAATTACAAAATGAATTCACCTTTATTATTTATTAAATAAAAGCAGTTAAATACGACCATTAAATCCATTTAATTAATATTCAATTAAAAATCTAAATTTTTCGATCACTATTTAGATTATTAAGTTCATGATTCAAATATTAAGTTCACAATTCAACTACTTTTAAACAATTATTGTATTTGAATCCAAGTTTAAAACCTTAAAAACCAATTATTCAAATATTTAAAATTAACTAAATATTTAAATTCAATGACAAAAATCCTGGGTTATTACAATCATTATCACTGTAAGTAGATTAATTTATGCTTTTATTCTTGTATGTGGTTTGAATACCAAAATTTTATATTGTTAAGTTTACGATTTATTTATTTGTAATCAAAAATAGAGTCAACTAAATGGAAACTTTCCTTTCATAATCGAAAGGAGATTAAATAAGTTGACAAAGAAATGTCCATAAAGCATAAATATCCATGAATGTTTGATTAAGCAAGGTTACCCAAACTATTGTGTTTGGAGTTGAGTAATCCAAAATTATGACTTTGAGTTGAGTAATCCAAACTAATCTCATTAAGACATGTAAACCAAACAAAATAATGTAATAGATGGTAAATCTCAACCAAATCACTGGCAAAAAAATTGCTGCAACTTATACTTATTGCAAATGTACACATGAGCATGCTATTCTTTATGTATTAAATAATATTATTAGGTATTGAAAAGTGTACTAATAATATGAAAAATGTTCCTAATTTACATCTACCACAAAAACTGAGAAGGATGCAACTTTAAACAAGAACTAGTGGGTGACACGAGTATCAAAATTAGATTTAATTATAACATATACATATAAGTTCTGATGATAATTATTTCGAGAAGTAACATGTGTAAATATTTGCTTCTCACAATGCAATAGTTAATATGTTTCAACATTTCTTTCTATTTGAAGTTTTTCCTAAGTTCCACTTTCAGTTTATTGATAAGGTCTTGAGTTCTCTTTATGTGTGTCAAGGAAAACCAGGTACGTCCTATAGGGGATCTAGTTAACGCTATACGAAAAATGACGTTTAACAACCTTTAATGACTGTGTTTAAGTACGATATAATGTATTCTCATATTTTGAAAGTTAAATATATAAAATATTTTCACTAAAACGCAGCCTAAGATAGTTATCCGCCTACTTTTCATCAAACCCTAGTATGTTATTTATGTTTGAAATTATGTTTACTCCTTTTGCAGTCTTTTCATTTTATATTTTTTTATGCCTAAAATAAGGATTATTGTGTATAAGGATCCATTACTTGTTTTGGAATAAACAAGCTATACAAATTGATTCGTGGACCAGACCAACCAAAGGCTACTATAGAGGCTATTTGGGTCAATAGAAATTTAAAGATAAGTTTGGAGGAGGGTATTGCATATATATTTTGTTTTGATCAAGGGTATGATATTCAACTATATTCCTTAAGTTGGAATTCCTAATACAAGATTGAATGAAAATACATAAGCCCCACATCGCAAAAATGCTAAGCTATACTAGTTTATATATGTCTTTGAAATGAAGGGGTTGGGGCCTAGGGGTACCCAAATGTATGCTTTGTTGTGAGGAGGGAGATCATGCATCTCCACCACACGCACACGCGCGCCGCTACCGCCGTCCGACCGAACCGGGCCGGGCTCGGGCTCGGGTATGGGTTTGGGTCTAATATGATCCTAATTTTACTGCAAAACCGGGCCGGGTTTTTTAACAGCTGTAGGCTATACGAACAGACGCGACTGTTCAGAAGCGGACGTAGATTGACTGAGGAGGTGCGACTTCTGAAGCGGGTGCGAACCGTTAGACGCGAGAGGACGCGACTGTTTGAAGGGATGCGGACGAAATTATAAATAGAAGAGAATCCCGATCACATTCTCATTGAATTCCACTTCTAATTTCTTCTGCTTCTTCTCTTCTTTCTACTGCTCTGAATAATTTATCACAGAGTTGACATATTCATTACATTCTCGTGCAGATTACGACTGTTGTATCTTGGGAGAATTTTGAATAAAAATTCTTAAGGAAATTGTTACGACAAGCCTCAGACGAAAATTCCTACGTTAACTAGTCAGATTCCGCTCTATTCTTAATCTTTTCGGTTTCTACATTGTATTGTTTTTTAATAAAACTACATCGTTGTTGTTGTAATTATTTACAACGTAACTTCTGGTTGCAAAATTATCTAATACAGAATTCCAGCGTAGTGGAAATCTAAGTTATAGACTTGTGCGACGAGTTTATTGTAGCATGCTATCTGTTTTAGTATACTAGATCTATAACATCTTAAGAATTTTTCTGTTTCGCTAAAACAGAGATGGCAATAGTTGAACTATCAACAAAGGCTACTACACACAACAGGCCCGATCCTTTTAAAGGAGATGGTGACGATTTTCTAACATGGAAGAATCAAATGTTATTTTATCTCACCATACTCGGTCTACAACGGTATCTCGAGGAGGAGGAACCGATTCCTGCAACAGGCAAGGAATCTGATGTTGATATGTGGATGCAATCCAATTTTCTATGCAGAAACTATATTCTAAACTGTCTCGACAAGGTGCTATACAAAGTATATCAGCCTCTAAAGACAGCAAAAGCTCTCTGGAATGCACTTGCCACGAAGTATAAGACGCAGAATATCAGTCTTAAGAAATTCATTGTAGACAAATTCATGGACTACAATATGGTTGACTCCAAACCGGTGACTGCTCAACTGCATGAACTGCAAATCATCATTCATGAACTCGAAGCAGAAGGTCATAAGGTTGGAGAATCGTTTTTGGTTGAAGCCATCATGGGAAAACTGCCGCCGTCATGGAGAGATTACCGCAATTATCTAAAGCATAAGAAAAAGGAAATCTCTTTACATGATCTCATAGTCCGGCTGAAAATTGAGGCAGATAACCGTAGAATTACAAAACAAAGCGAGGAGACATTTGTGGTTGAAGGTTCAAAGACCAAAAACAAAAAGAATAATTTTCAGAAGAAAAGAAAAGCTCCGGACAACAAACCAAAAGACGACAAACGAACCAAAAAGTTCAATGGTGAGTGTTGGGTTTGTGGAAAGGTTGGACATGCCGCTAGAGATTGCAGACTCAAAAAAGACCGCAACAAAGAGGCAAATATAGTAGACAACTTGAAAGTGGACGAGTCCAACTTCTCGGCGGTTGTATCTGAATGCAACATGGTTCAGAATCCTAACCAATGGTGGGTAGACACAGGCGCTACTCGTCATGTCTGCTTTGACAAATCCATGTTTTCTACATACCAGAAATTCGATCACGAAGAAAAACTCTATATGGGTAATTCTGCAGTATTTATGATCGAAGGCAGTGGCACAGTAATCCTCAAGTTTACTTCTAGAAAAACTGTCAAGTTGAATGACGTGCTCCACGTTCCAGACATACGCAAGAATCTCATCTCACTACAAGAAAACTGCGTTTACCTACGCCAAAATGGCGTAGGCGGGGCGTAGGTAAATGCATTAACTACGTAACCCCTACGCCAATTTTGGCGTGGGTAAAACTTACGTAGCTAATAAAACACCTACGCTTTACCTACGTCATCCGTTGGATTGTTTCCTACGCCTTTCGTACGCCATAATTTTCCTACGCCTTCACCATGCCATGTTGTACCTACGGTTTTGTTACGACATTTTTACTTCTTTAAGCACTCACATCTTTCCTACGTCATTCGTTTACCTACGTCTTCCCTACACCCAGTTTTCCTACGCTTTCCCTACGTCATTCTCACATATTACGTTTCCTACGTCTTTTCTACGTCATTCATTTATCCACGGTTTACCTACGCCTATGTTTTTAATGTTTTTCCTAGGCCATGCACATGACTTTTTGCTGCATTAATATTTCATTTACCTGCGCCTTCCCTACACCTTCCCTACGTATTTTCTGAAGCAATTTTGATATATTACTATTCTATTTCATTTCACCACATTAAACTGAAAGTAAAATCAACTTATTATATATATATATACACACATTCCAACAAATAGATTAACGTCAAACCATTCATCTTTAATTCAAAAAACAAATATCTCATTCATATTACAAAATCAAACAATATTAATTAAGTTCCTATGTGTTAAAATAATATGATAATATGTTCATGATGCATGACATCATACAGATACCATTAAAAAGTTTTCAATACCCTCATCCCTCACGACGATCATTCGGCTCTTCATCAAATCGCCATCGAAGCATCTCGGTGAGTTGTTCATACTACATCTTCAGCATTTGAATCTCCCCTTCTTGACGCTCCACCTTTTCCTCTAGTTTGGCTCTAGTCTGTGCTTCTCCCTTATTGATGCTATAAGTGGCGTCTTTGTATTTCTGCATTTTATCAAATATTACATCAATTTCTGCATTTTAAACTAATTAAAATAATGTTTTGTTGAAAGTTTAAATACTTACTCCAGGGATATTGCCATAATATGGCCTACGGTCCTTTCTTTTAGCTATAGCACCGGTAAGCTTGTCGAATACTTCTTCCTCGACTTCATACGAAATTACTGTACCCTGACTTTTCAATTCTTCAATTCTAGCTTGATATTGTGCCTGTATTTGTGATTTTCCAAATACAAGAACAAAAACATATATACATGCTCACACTGTGCAGTTTCAGAAATCATGAGAAGAATAACTTTAACGATGTATCAAATTTAAGTATGGCACATATACAAACGCACGCATTTACACACATTTGCAGAGATATAAAATTAAGAAACTCATGCAAGATACTATATTTTATCCAATATTGTTCTCACCACCCCGACAAGTTTCCTCTGCATTAAGTACTTAGTAAGTAACCTGGATATAAAATCTGGACTATCTGTTTATGTTTGAAATGGTCCTAATCGATGTTGTTCAAATCTTTGAATCATTATTTAGTAAGTACTAGTAACATAATACCTACAAGGTGTTGTCCATATTTTTTTACATTTATAATTCTCTCCTTTTACATTTCCTTTTTACTGCATTTTTTTTACTGCCTCTCACCCAGTTTTCCTTCTCTCTACCTCTCACTCTCGCTCTCTCTATTTACAATCCATTCCCACCACTGTGCATTTTCTGTCTTCATCACAATTTATCACAACCACAAAAAACCATTCATCAGCATACCACATCATGAGGAATAAACACGTTTTCATCACTAAAAAATTGGAAAATTCAACATGAGGAACTCTCTTATAGAGAGGAACTCCACAGAAATGGTAAAAAGGAGGGGATAATTTAATTTTCGTTCCTAAGATAACAAAATTGTTGTGAATAAGAAAATCGCTAGCCTCTGCTTGTTTTTCATCTACCAATCTAATTAGTACAACTACTTCCATAACATAAACCACCTACCCTTGCATACAAATCATCCACTTCCAGTCTTCCACAACATAAACCATTATCAACAGCCTTCTGGCTAAATATAGTGCATTTTTGTTGCAATTCACGATGCATTTCTGTGCACATCTTCCCACTGCCTTACTTCGACCACCCTAACCACTTAATACATCACCGCCTACCATCACATTACTTTGCATTACAGTTACTGCCTTTATTCATTGTTTCCACACATTTCCAAAACTACTCAAAACATCATCAACATACATCATCACACAAATATACTTCCTACCCCTGCCACCACTCCACTACCTTACACAACTCAACCATCATCTTAAACCATCCTGCACACAAGAATAACCCGCAAGTTCCACAAACCATGCACTTTAACAAACTATGCACTTCAACCAAACTATAGAAACTGACTTTACCCTCTATCAACTGCCTATTGCCACATCAACTTCACCCTCTTCAACCATAACATCCTCCTATCACTTCTCCAACCCAAAACCAACACCAGCCATCATCACCAGAAAACTGCCCACAACTACACTATATCAACTCCATCACCAGCTCTTCTGCTTCACCATCCTACAAAACCTCTCAAACAAACATCACTGCCTCTTCTCCACTACCATCCATCTTACATAAACCATCCACTGCACCTCACTACTTCATAACTTCACCTTCACTGCAACTTTCCACTGCCAACCATCTCCATCAGAACTGCACAACCCGCTGCCTCTTGCAACCTTCAACACAAACTTCACCACAACATAGCACAACCTGCAGCACTACATCATTATACGTCCATCAACTACCAACCTACTTCCTGAACTGCCTTAATTTGCCTCCACCCTACCATCTGAACAGCAACATCAAAGCCCATACATACCTATATCCACACTTCAGACCCCCCTTCTTCCTACTCACTTCAATCCCTACATTCCAACCGAGAATCACCTAAACCCTAAACCCATCCTCACACCAACTCCGTGACTTGACCAAACATCAAATCGCAATACAACAACCTCACTCCAATCACACCCAAATCCTCAAAGTCAACCTCTGCAAAGTACTCAACCATCCACCTCCATCACCACTTCTGACCAGATAGCCTTCACCCCAAAACATCACTCCCCAATCAAACTCCTGACCTCCCTAAACCGCCCAAATACTTAACCTCATTTCAATTGCCTAAATCAAACTGAAACCTCATTTGGAAATAATTAAACATTTTTTCTACATCCAAATGAAAGATTCAAAACAAATTAACAAAACACCGAACACTTCAAACTAACACACCACCATTCATCATCAAACCAACCCCCTGCATTACTACTGCACAAACAACTACAACTTCTTCAACACTTCACCTGACCACCTTCATACGCCAAACCATCTGACTATCTTCATTAATATCATCTCATTCACCTCTGTCCTGACCTAAAACTAACCACTACATACCACTGCAGTTCCATTACTAATACAACACATCATTTCAACCTTAAACACTGCAACTCATTGATCAAACTGCAGCCATACCACCACAACTCCATTCATCACCTTTGTCCCCTTCAACAACAAACCACCACTGCTGCCATTCCTCCTACCCACTATTGTCATTCACCCTTCACATTCACTGCCTATCACCCTCACCCACCATCCACTACTGCAACTCACCTTAACACCTCTCTAACTAGGTAACTAATTAATTTGATACCCACTATATGTTTTGTCGGATAAATTATCGGATTTGCTCACTCATGGCAAGACATAATAAATTTGCTGAAGCACTTTTTAACAAAATTTAACTGATCTTGCACATATTAAACTATTAACCAGTTATTAAAACCAAGCTATAAGAATCACTTACTGCAAATTCCATTGATGCTTCATCAATCCATCCACTAGTGGTAGATCCGCAGTCCGAAGTGACCTTGTGAGTTCTACAATACACTTCCCAAGTAGTTGGCTCCCTATTAAGTTCATCGGTCTAGAAAATAAAGATAAAAATGGAGTAAAAATGAGATAACCTTATGTAAATTAACGTTAAAACAAGATTTTAGAGATCAAACCAAATCATTTTGATAATCCGCAAAGGATCTCGAACCACTATAATGTCGCTTTTGGTTTTGAGCCCTAGAGTTTGCAGCTTTTTCTGCCTGAGCTTTTACTTCAGGAAGCTCCCAATATGCCAAAAACTACTCATATATCTCATGGGGTAGGTTCGGATGCTTCTTGCCTGACTCTTTCTGTGATGCCCCACCTCTATACCCACGCTAGCCAAGAATACTACGGGGTAATGTTGTCGACTAGCGCGGATGATAAGGCTGTTGAGGAGCGACCATCTGTATAATTGCTTTGTGCGAGTACCGATATGCCAGATAAAAATATAATTCTTTATCAAGAGGGGAATCCGACATACCGACACAAACTCAAAGCTACTACACAGTGGCTATAAAGATCTTCGAAAACAAATATAGAAATAAACATAACACAAATCAGTCACAGATAATTCATATCACAAAGGCGGATATGAATATAACACATGAAAGTGTACATCAAAGTAGTGGTCAAATAAGATCCACAACATCACAAAAATGAATAGATACAAGTGCAAGACAAAAATATGTATACATCAAGGAGTCTATATCTCAATTGTATACAACAAAAACTACTAAACTAAAGTAGTTAGCCAAAAGATCAGATGATGGTCCGATAAGGAGTCAAGCAGAAGCACCTGTAAAATCTCAGTCTGACCTGAGTATTATTTAAGAAGAAAATAATAAACGGATCAGTCTAGCTATAATTATCAGATAAAATGAGATATAAAAGAGATATAATAATAAAACGTATGATAACCAAAAATGTCATACTTCAACAAGTATACATTAGAAAATCACGAAAGTCATACAAAATCTCAAGAATCTCATAGCATCAAAAAGAATGTCATATTCTTCATTTAATTCACCAAGCCACAATAAATGACATACATATCAATGCCAACTGAAAAAGGTGGTGAAACATAAATTCCAGAAATCATCAAATAGAAATCCAGAAATCACAAGAAAAAGGATGGCCAATCCCATAAACTGGACATCGACACACCTAGAAAGACATGCCCCATGCACAGTCGAACACCGACGCACCTAAATAGGTACGACCCATGCTCTAGCATCGACGCACCTAGAAAGATACGCCCCATGCATAAATAAACATCGATGCACCTAGAAAGATACATCCCATGCATAAATAAACATCGATGCACCTGGAAAGATACACCCCATGTAATGTCTAACACCGATGCACCTAGAAAGATACACCCCATGCAAAGTCGAACATCGACGCACCTAAATAGGTACGACCCATGCTCTAGCATCGATGCACCTAGAAAGATACGCCCCATGCATAAATAAACATCGATGCACTTAGAAAGATACATCCCATGCATAAATAAACATCGATGCGCCTAGAAAGATACACCCCATGTAATGTCTAACACCGATGCACCTAGAAAGATACACCCCATACAAAGTCGAACATCGACGCACCTAAATAGGTACGACCCATGCTCTAGCATCGACGCACCTAGAAAGATACACCCCATGCATAAATAAACATCGATGCACCTAGAAAGATACATCCCATGCATAAATAAACATCGATGTACCTAGAAAGATACACCCCATGTAATGTCTAACACCGATGCACCTGGAAAGTACACCCTATGCAAAGTCGAACATCGACGCACCTAGAAAGATACGCCCCATGTCCCAACTTATTGAGCCGATTGCTCCACGAAGTAAACAAACATCGATGCAACTAAAAAGGTACACCCCATGCATAATAAACATCGACGCACCTAAAAAGGTATGACCCATGTGTAAACAAACATCGATGCACCTAAATAGGTACGACCCATGCAAGAAATGAGACGAAGCTCAATAAAATTGAGGTATAGTCCTCCTCATGGACAAAGAGACATCGCACATTGCTAGTCTAAACCATAAAATGATCATCATTGATCGTCAAGAAGTGTCAATTACAATAAGCTAGTAAATATATGAGTTTAGCATCATGTCCCATAACCACTAGCTTAACTTAAATATTTGCGAACAAATTGTAAATCTCCACTAGAAAATTGTCATAAGAGATTCAATCGAACAAGTCCAAGAATTAACCAACGAAGTAAACGCAAGCGTTTCATACCACTCGTTTTACTAAGTCGTTTAATTAGATTTCTCATACGAGTGAGGTAAAAGTTTGTATATACAAGTAGATTGGAAAACGGTTTTATAAACGAGTTTGGTATTGAAAATAGAGTTTAAATCGTTTTGAGGAAAGAGTTTTGATATTTACTACTAGTATAGAAAACCTTTATATTTTAAAGTGACAAATCATAGAATTGATTGTAGAAACAATCAATCATAAAAATTCACATTCGAGAACGTGAATAAAATCCAAAGAAAGCGATACCGAATCCATCAAAATGGATATTCCTAAAAATCACGATGAAAATGTCATCAAAGTCCATAATAAATGATAACAACAAAAAGGGAATTAACACGAATCGATTAAAGTTGGAAATATACTCAAAAATAGCCAAAATAGGCAAATTAAACAGTTTCAGACGTCTGGTAGGTGTTCCCAGACGTCTGGCCCTAGTATCTGGAAGTATATGTGTTTTCTCCCTTCTATTTTTAATTCCTGGGCCATTTCAGATGTCTGAAATTTTCAACCAGACGTCTGAATTTGATTTCAGACGTCTGGATTTTGTTTCAGACGTCTGAATTTAGCCTCTGCCTTTTCCAGACCCCTTTCCAGACATCTGGATTTTTCAACCAGACATCTGGATTTGGTTTCAGACGTCTGAAATCTTCTGCTAGGCAAAAAAACAGCCTAGACCAAAAATGGCAAATCCAAACCGAAATGCGATCGAACGAGCGATGGATGCTAAGGATTTGTGCCAATCGGCAACCCAGCACTATAGGCTCTTCGATGCATCACCAAAAACATGTTCAAACATCAAAGATTGGATTTTTTAAGATTTAACTACAAAACACCAAAAATTGAAATATTCACCAAATCAATCCAAACCAAAAGCAAATGAACATAAATAAGTGTTAGGAATTCATACCTAACAACAAAGATAGATATAGACATAGATGCGAGATAAAAATCTCACCTTTGAACCCAAATCAATGAAGGAGAAACTTTAAGACAAGGGAAGATCAACCACACTTCAATCTCAACACTAGAAGCTTGAATCTAAGCTCAAAAGCAGAACATTCCCTAAGTTAGGTTTAGGAAATTTCTGAAATCAAAGAGAGAATGAGTTGGAGAAGATGAAGAGAAGGCTTACCAATGGGTTCTCTTGAATTTGGAGCTAGAAATTGATTTGCAAATGGAAACTAGGGCTTGGAGTTTCTAATTCCCATTCTCTTCCACCATTTTTGCTTAAGCTTGAGTGTTAGGAATATGAAATGAAGTAATGAAGAGTTGGAGTGGGTTGGGACTGAGTTAGTAAGTGATTAATGGGTTCAGCCCAAACCAAAGCCCTAAGTGAAAAAGTGGCAAAATTTCACTATCTCCAAACATATCGAAGTTTATACTCAAAAAGGTCACAAATGTCATTTTGAACTCAATGGGGGTGGTCTCGAGTCCCAATTCGACTGTTTGCAAAAAGTAGCTTTTCGGACCAAAATCCGACGAACGGTGAAATATTTAAATAAAATATTTAAATATACAATCGATAAATATACGGGTTGTTACACTTTCATACTGTGAATCCAGTCCCGATACTTCAAACTTGCTTTTCTATTCCATATCTGCTTCACAATTACTGGTGAAGCATCACTGTCCATTGAAATGACTCCTGTACATGTAGTGAAAAATGTAATGACCAAAAAAATAGATGTAACACAAATACACTAATATTATTTTACCAGAAACTCCTAAAACATCACTTTCTTAACATCATCGGGTATACTTTTAAAATTGGGCCAAAAATCGTTAACCCGTGCTAACAAACCTACTTGAATAGCATAAGATGTAGCCCTGGAAGTGCACTCATATCTGAAACATATAAATGTAAAGCGTGAATATACATTACTCAAACTGTTTGTATGAGATATATCATTCAAGCACGATAGTGGTTTTTGACAATGGATACAATTCGATAGTGTCTAGGAAAACAATTTATGTTCTCACCTAGCTTATTTCAAATTAGTCAAAGTAAATTAAACAGAGTCACAAAAGTCAACATCAATTACTTATTTTGCAAAAGTCAACATCAATTACTTATTTTGCAAGAATTCTTACCCAACATTGGCTTGCCAGAAAACTCCGACCCTTGTTACGGAGGAGTCCGACACGGATGCATTAGTCGATGGATTGGTAGCATCAATTTCAAGGGAAGTAGGATGAACGACGGGAGACATGATATGATGCTCTGCTGACTGTGATCCCGATCCATCTTGACCGCTAGGAAATGCACTAGGTTGTATTGTGGCAGATGTGTTGTTGCCAGAAAGACGTAGAGCAGGTTGTTTCATTGAACGACGATGACGATCAGCTCAAGTAGACATGTCTTGTTAAATGCAATTACTATAACATAGAGAAATACATATGATTTGAAGAATTAAATATACAACAAACCAATTAAAACAACATGAACTGAAGACTAAATACCCAAAGATAACTAAGCATACAAGAGTGATTTGAAGTAAAAATTCATATAGTAGAAAAATCAAACAAGTATATTAATGAAAGCATGCTACCAATCAACATTATCATCATAACTTCCATTATTTACACTATCACATTCATCTTCACATTCATCAACTTCGACATTTTCATGTTCAATACCATTTTCATCAGCTTCGATATCATAATCAACTTCGACATCATCGTCAACCTCTACTCCATCAAATACTTCATTATGAAGTGGTCTAATGTCTTCAATGTCTTCAGTGATTTACAGTAGTCCGTTATGGTCCAAATCATTCTCATATAGTTGATCTTCGCTTACGATCATGTTCGAATTGAATGGCCATCTTGGCTTTGTTTTAACGACAGTCCACCAATCCGCTTTAATGTTGTTCATAGCAGGATAGGGTACATAATAAACTTGAGTCGCTTGCATCGCTAACACAAATGGATCGTAACCTTGGTATCGTCTTTTGTGATTTATTTCAATAAGTGGATAATCTTTATGTGCACGACGTATTCCTACATCTTTTCTATTGTCAAACCATTCACATTTAAACAAAAATGTTTTAAGCTCTGGTGCCATCGAGTAAGTTCAATTATTTCCTGTAACATGCCATAATAATCTTCTAGATCATCATCCCCGTTGCCTCCTTTAACACACACCCTACTGTTGTAAGTTGTTTTATTTGCTTCAAATTCAGTTGTGTGAAATTATAGCCGTTAACATACATAATTGGACATTTTCTATACTTCATCATAGGACCAAATGCAAGTTTTGCATAACAAACATCAGTGATTCCATTGTCATCAACCTATTAAAATAAATTCACATACATTATAATATTATATAGATTTATGATATAAAAAACGATTAATATATAATAAATCATGCTCACATATTTCTTAAACCATTTCTCAAATCCTTTACTGGGCTCAACATCAGGATTTGCTTCTTCAAATTGACTGTTGGACGATTAAAATTACCAAGGAAAATTTATGATATAAAACATAAATCATTTTAATTGATTGAAGTTGTGTTACATACCAAATAAGATTTGATAGCTCTTCACAATTGAGAAGCACAGTTGATTTAGCTTAAGTAAAATCTTTAATTGTCTGAAAACCTCCATCTTTCCATTTACCATATGGACGTCCCCGTTTCTGAAATATGGATAGAGATATATCAGATGAATCATCCATTTCATCCTCATTACAGTGGCCACTGTTAGAAATCTTGATATGGTCTTCAAAATAGTAATTGAAAAATGTGGATGCTTCTTCAGTAATGTATGCTTGGCAAATTGAACCTTCAACGCGTGCTTTTTGTTTCACCTTTTTTTTAAGGTGACCAAGCTACCTTAATATGAATACATGAAATATTAAATATAACATTCTCATAATGATCTGATGAAAATATGAAAAAAAAAAGTCCACCTTAGTTATATATATACCTCTCAAAGGGGTACATCCATCCATATTGTACCGGTCCTCGCATTAAAGCTTCAGTTGGTAGATGTTCCATGCTATTAAAAACTCCAGGAGGAAATATTTTTTCCAATTTACACAATAACTTCGGTACATCCTTCTCTAGTTTCTCCAAATGAGCTTTAATAAGAGTAGCCGAACATAAATCTTTGTACGTTAAGCTAAGCTCAGTTATGGGCATCCAAACCTTCTGTGGTAATAGCTCCTTAAAAACTATCGGAAATAGAGTCTCAAGAAATACATGACAATCATGACTCTTCATTCCCGATAGTTGAAGGTCCTTCATGTCAACACATCGTTTCATATAGGAGCAATTCCATCCGGTAACTTCAAATTTTCTACCTACTCTAATGCTTTTTTACAACGAATATTTTCCAAGTCAAAACAAGCTAAACGTTTGAAATTTGGACGTTCACTATCAATTTTAAGTTCAGGACGATTACAGTAGAATGCAATATCCTTCCTTGACTTCAGATCATTTTTTGTTTTTCCCTTAACATTCATAATTGTGTTAAAGTAGTTCTCAAACACATTTTTCTCATTATGCATTACGTCCAAATTATGCCGAAGTTTCAGATTCTTCCAATATGGTAGCTCCCAAAATATACTTTGTTTGCACCAATTACGAATTTGTCCTTTACTAGGGATTTTTGACTCTCTTCCTATCTCATGCATTTTAGGATAAACTTGCACGATCTCGTACACTTGTTCACTACTCAAAATGTCAGGTGGCTCTAAAGTAATAGTTGTATTTGCCCTGAAGTTTTTCTTATCAAATCTAAAACGGTCGTTTGGATGCAAAAAACGACGATGACGATTCCACCAACACTGTTTGCCACCATATTTTAATCGAAAGGATTCAGTCGAATCCATACAGATAGGACAAGCAAACTTGCCGCTAGTACTCCAGCCAGAAAGCATCCCATATGCTGGAAAATCACTTATTGTCCATAATAAAGAAGCAAACATTCTAAAAAAAAATTTCCTTGACACGTCGTAAGTAACAACGCCATCTATCCACAGTTTTTTCAGCATTAACTAAAGGTTGCAAATTTACATATATTCCGTTTTTGGGATTCTTTGGTCCAGGAACAATCACAGTTAAAAATATGTATGAATTCTTCATACACATCCATGGAGGTAAATTATAAGGTGTTACAATAACTGGCCATGTCGAATAAGGTTTTCTGAACGACGTAAAAGGCGCGAAACCATCCGTACACAAACCAAGTCGGACATTTCGTGATTCTTTAGCAAAATCGGTATAAACTTTATCAAAATGTTTTCACGCCTCGCCATCAGAAGGATGACATAAAATCCCTTCCTCTCGTTGTCGTTCATTGTGTCATAGCATGTGTTTTGCAGTAGCATAAGATGCATATAACCTTTGTAGTCTGGGTGTAAGCGGAAAATAATGCATAGAGTGAAAGGTACACCTTTTCCATTGGTTTTTATAGATTTATATCTTTTTTTATTGCAGAATTTACAATTCGTAAGGTTTTTATCTTCCTTCCAATATATCATGCATCCACCTGGGCATGTGTCAATTTTTTCATACGGCAAACCAAATGCAGATACTTCCTTTTTTAATGAATACCAATTACATGCCAACGCATTGTCAGGTGGAAGCATTTCTTTACACAGACTTAAAATCGCATTTATCATGTTTTCCGACGCATTGTATTCGGATTTTATAGTGATTAACCTAGATGTATCCAACAAGTGTGTCATTGTACAACCTTTATAAAGCGGTCATTTCGATGCTTTCAACAATTCAAAAAACTTTTTAGCTTTCAAGTCAAGTTCTTCTGCTTCAGGTTCATCAGTCCACGTACTTGGACCGGCAGCATCATGGACCATTTCTGTCATTCTATCTTCCATACTATAGTCATTAAAATTAGCATCGATGGTTTCGGTTGCATCTTCAACTACCACTGTCGAATCATGCTTTGTCCCCGATTCTCCACACGTAATAATTTGGCATAAAACCATAATTATGCAAGTGAAAAGTTATAGTTTCGTAATCTTGAAGTTTCATGCAATGGCATTTCTTACACGGGAATCAAATTTCTTTCATCTTTGTTTTATTACAGGACGTCACTTTTAGAAATGCTTCCACGCCGTTTCTAAAATGCAATGATATTGATCCTCTTTTCCATCCAGGATCATACATCCAAGTTCGGATTTTCATATAATCCATCTTTTACTGCATAATTAGAAATAAATTATGTTATATTTGATTTTAGGAAATCGATCATTAATTGAAAATGCATGTGCTATGCTTAGCAGTTCTCAATTTTATGTATGATAATCTGTAAATTCCGTTATGATTGAACAACAAGATACATTATGTATGATAACGTTAACTACCGTTTGATTGAACAACAAGATACAGTATGTATGATAATCTGTAAATTCTGTCAGCAGTCATTAATTGACTTGTTAATGAGAGGTGTTGCTCACAACTAAAGCATGATCACATTGTAGATCAATGGCCTTGTTTTTTGATATCATATAATCTATGCATATTTTCACAACCCTGGTTAGGAAGATTGTATGTTTTATATGGTTTACAATAGTTTCCACTTTATTATTTAACCAGTTAAATTTGCAGGTGGCAACTGGAATATCTTTTAGACATTGACCTATGAATTGGAGAGTAAGTTCACAAACATGACATAATCTTCTATTACAGAGAACTGTTACAAACACAAAGGTTCTAAAATTAGGAAAAGCAACACCAAATTTTGAGCTATACACCTGTACAAGATATCCGATATTTGCTTTGATTCTAGAAGATCGTAAGAAACACCTTTTTTCCATTGTACATGCTAATAAGATACATCAATATAACTCATTATTTCCGTATGAAAAGTTTAATGAAGTTGGTGTACGGGCATTATGCATTTTGAGGATAGATCAATGCCAAATGAAAATTAGGCTGCAATTTATCAACACAAAAAACAATTATGCTTGTAACATGGAAAAGAGTCAACTTGTTGAGTAGTTAAATGGCACTAGCTTAATAGTTTTATCAAAGTCCAAGAGGAAGTAAAGGAAGCTGATAGAGAACAATAGATGAGGAAAATCAATCATTTAGAAGTATTTATTTGCAAGTTGTGGCTTAAACATTAATTTACTAATATGTAAGTAAGCGTTTACATCGGGTCAAGAACGACTCAAAGCAACCGTGGTTCAATTTTCTCACTCATACTCATCGTTGAGCTATCAACATAAGTCTTCGAGGGCTGTCCGATTTTATATGGCATGTAGCTTGGAGCTGCTGCTACAACGGGGATTTAACGGTTTTATTCAATAATTTACTAATACAGAAAATATTCAACAATTTACTAAGCAATATAAGTTCAGCTTTATATATTCAAGACGAAATATTGTCAATCAAGAGGTAAGAAAGAATTTTTGTAAAAAAAATTGTGTTGTATGTCTCATGGCTACTCCAAGCAGATCACTGCAGTAATGCTGCTACTGAAGGAATGGAATATGAGACTAACATAAAAATTTAAGTTGAAATCCATATTCCATATATGCCATTACAATTCGAGTTTTCATATATTTTGAATGTTATATGAATGCCAAAATTTTAAGTTGAAAGCAGCAAAAAACTATGATTTGTTTACAGATAGACAGTTTGCAGGGCAAACATTTGACATGAAGCGTGATTGTGGCGACGTGCAGAATAATCGTCAAGCAAAATGCAAAATAGTTGTAGTGCAAATATTTGCAGTTGCACTATTAATATTTACCATGCAACCTCTGTTGTTGTGCAACACAGCATAACTGCAAATTTTTATTGCACTGCAAATACAGATCAACTGCAAAAGTTACATGAATAATGACGTGTATTTGGAAACGAAAAAATTCAGATCAAATATTTATGGAAAAATATTTGTTGTGCAAACCGAAAACTGACGAACTCTGCCATATTCCAACGATATTAGATTTGGCCTACTTTTCGCTTATTTATTTAACATGGATTTAATGATTTTTCTCATTTGTGATTATTATTGAGTTATGAATCTGAATTTGATAATAAAAAAAACAGTGGAAAGATTCAATTTGAAATGATATTAAATCATAAGATTTTTTAAAACCATTATCAAGATAATACTCATCTGGAGTAACTCAGCCATCACATATATAGCTTTAGCTGTGTACTTGAACAAATGACTTTATTTGCTAAAATTCAAATCATACAGAATTAAAATTTAAACACTCATAAACTGTAAACAGACGCAACCCAAATTAATTTTCCAGACAAGCTCACATTGATTTCCAAAAGCAACAAAGCAAGATTTTATGGTTGCAAACTGGAGATACAAATTCCAATTTCTTCTACGCGGAAATGGCATTGCCAAAGCATAGAAAGAGAATCCAAGATTTGTTAAAATCGGATGTTGAACATATTTATGACAATGAGAAAATAACCGACCAAGCGTTGGACTACTATTCCAAAATATTTGATGGCAATTCAACAGTTTCATTTCCTCTTGTTCAACCAAGAATGATTATAAACAAGGAAGGTCGAACATACTTATCTGCAGCTATCTCAATCACCGAAATTTAGACGGTTTTATTCCCAATTGATGGTACAAAAAGCCCTTCAATCGAACCACAAAATTCCAAACTTCACCAAGCCCAATCGAACAACGAAAAGCACGTCACCCCCCTGAAATTGCCTTGAATGACAGCTCCCTTCCATACTTCGAACTCGAACGCAAACATCCCTAAATTCAATAACCGTCGAACTCGACATTTCCTCTTGTACAGCTCCACTTCCTTTCTTCCCCGAAATCACGTCGACCCCCAATAACCGTCGAATCACCTCAGCAACCCAAATCCAAAACCGCGACCTCAGCATGTGATCAGAATCGTGTACGAAATTTTAATTTACGTTAAGAAAATGCGTAACTAATTGCGTGAAATTTAGGCTTTTGTATTGGAGAGGAAAGGAGAAGATGAAATCCAATCAAAAAAATATAAAACGATGAGAAGATAATTTACCTGAAATTTTAGCGTCCAAAATAACAGACTCTTGCAGAATTAGGTTTTTTTTTATTCGGTGAAAAACTGATGTAAGCTAGGAGAATGGAAGCGGTGATTAATGTAAAAATAAAAAAACTATTTTTGTGCTATGCATGTGTAGGGATGGCGTGAGAAATTTCCTACGTCTTTCCTATGCCCATGTGGAATTGTATAAAATTAACAGAGGCGTGGAAATGGCGTAGGAGATATTTATGCCTTTTCTACAGTACCATTTTAGTGTAGACGATTTCCTACACCTTACCTACGCCTCGATTTTTTTCTACGCGTTGAAGTTGATGTAGGAGAAACGTAGGAAATTTCCTTACGTCTTCCCTACATCTTTACCTCTTTCTACTAGTTTCTTACGCCTACCGTACGCCCCGCCTTTTGGCGTAGGAAAGACATCAGAAGCTTTGCGTAGGAAACTGCAGTATTTTCTAGTAGTGTCTCTGGTGTAGTACTATCAAAGAAAGGATTCAGAATGGTGCTGGAGTCAGACAAGATGGTTCTGTCCAAAGCTGTAATGTATATGGGAAGGGGTTATTTATGTGATGACCTATTTAAGGCAAATGTAGCTGTTATAAAACTATGTATTCTGATTGTGCTACTAATAAAATTGAAGTTTCTTACTGGCTTGAGCACGAAATTTTACTATGGCATGATAGATTGGGACACATAAATTTCCAAAAATGAAAATATTATCAAACTTAGGATTAATTCCGAAATTCCAAGTAGATGAGAACTACAAATGTGAGACATGTCTAGAAGCAAAAATGGTTAAAAAAAACCATTTCAATCTGTTGATAGAAGCTTCAAACCACTAGGTTTGGTTCATACAGATTTATGTGATTTTAAATCATTACCTACAAGAGGTGGGAAAAAGTACTTTATCACTTTTATTGATGACTATACGCGATACTGCTATGTATATCTTTTGAATAGTAAAGATGAAGCAATTACATCATTTATAAAGTACAAGGCTGAGGTAGAAAATCAGTTAAATAAAAGGATCAAGATATTGAGATCTGATCGAGGTGGAGAATACGAATCACCATTTGAGCAGTTCTGTGTCGAAAATGGTATAATTCATCAAACAACAGCTCCATATTCACCGCAACAAAATGGTGTAGCTGAAAGGAAGAATAGAACGTTAAAAGACATGATTAATGCCATGCTTTTAACTTTTGGTCTACCGACGAACTTGTGAGGGGAAGCCTTACATATGTCTAATCACAAATTAAACAAAGTCCCTCACAATAAAACAGGAACAATTCCATATGAGGTATGAAAAGGACACAAACCAAGTTTTAAATACCTCAAAGTGTGGGGGTGCTTGGCAAAAGTCTCAGTTCCGCCTCCCAAGAAAGTCAAGCTTGGACAAAAAATAATAGATTGTTACTACTTAGGGCCAACCCAAAATAGTAGTGCATACAGATTTTTGGTATTCAATTCTGATATAGCTGATGTTCATGTAAATACAGTCATGGAATCTAGAGATGCCTCATTCTTCGAAAACGTGTTTCCGCACAAAAGGAATTAAGGGAATAATGTCCCTAAAAGGACAAGAGAAGAATCAAGCAATTCACATGAAGATGAAACTCATCATGAGATTGATGAAGTTGAACCAAGAAGAAGCGTAAAGGCTGGGACTTCTAAGACATTTAGTTCGGATTTTTTCACATATGTGTTAGAACATGAACCTCAAACATACAAGGAAGCAGTGTCATCTTCTGAATCTTCATGTTCGAAAGAAGAAATCCAAAGTGAGATTGATTCAATTCTAAGTAATAAAACTTGGGAAATTGTTGATGTTCCACCTGGAATTAAACCTATTGGCTGTAAATGGATTTTCAAGAAGAAAATGAAAGCAGATGGCTCTATCGACAAGTATAAAGCCAGATTAGTAGCCAAAAGATATCGTCAAAAAGAAGGAGTAGACTTCTTTGATACATATTCTCCAGTAACACGAATAACCTCTATAAGAATGTTAATAGCTATTGCATCGATCTATAATCTAGAGATTCATCAAATGGATGTAAAAACAGCATTCTTAAATGGAGATCTTGATGAGGAGATCTACGTGGAGCAACCTGAAGGTTTTATTTGCAAAGGAAATGAAAACAAAGTCTGTAGATTAGTAAAATCATTATACGGACTAAAACAAGCTCCAAAACAATGGCACGTAAAATTTGATAGTGTTATGATGAGAAATAGTTTTCGTATAAATGAATGCGATAAATGTGTTTATTATAAACAAATTGGACAATCATATGTGATGATTTGTTTATATGCAGACGATATGTTAATATTTGGTCCAAATACTCAAGTAATAGAGACCATAAAGAAGATCTTAATTAGCAATTTCGATATGAAAGACATAGAAGTTGCAGACGTTATTTTGGGAATCAAAATAATAAGAACACCTAATGGAATTGAATTATCTCAGTCACACTATGTAGACAAAGTGATTGAAAAATTCTAAGACTATGGAATTAAAGGAGTGAGAACACCTTTTAATCCATCAGAAGTACTGCATAAAAACACTAATGAGAGTGTAATGCAACTGGAATACTCTTGTGTAATAGGATGTCTCATGTAACTCATGAATTGCACAAGACCAGATATAGCTTATGCAGTAAGTCGACCTAGCCGGTATACAAGCAATCCAGGAAAGAAACACTGGAAAGCACTAATGAGAGTGCTTGGATACTTAAAAAATACCACAAATTATTCCTTACATTATGGAAAATATCATGCCGTCTTAGAAGGATATAGTGATGCAAACTGGATTGCTGATTCAGAGGAATCAAAATCAACAAGTGGTTATGTATTACCTTAGCAGGGGCAGCAGTGTCATGGAAATCTATTAAACAAACATGCATAGCTCGATCAACTATGGAATCAGGGTTCATCGCTTTAGATAAAGCAGGCGAAGAAGCGAAATGGCTTCGCTATTTTTTAGAAGATATTCCATTTTGGCCTAAACCTGCACCGGCCATATGCGTACACTGTGATAACCAAGTTGCGCTAAGCAGAGCGTACAACTTTGTGTATAATGGAAAGTCACGACATATTCGTTGATGCCATAACACAGTTAGGCAGTTACTCTCAAATGGAACTATTTCCATAGATTATGTGAGAACAAGTAATAACCTAGCGGATCCATTTACTAAAGGTTTATCAAGAGAGAAAATTGACTGCGCATCGAGGGGAATGAGTTCAAAAGCCTAAACCATCAAGAGTTATCTTATACGGAAACATATCCTAGCGACTGAAGATGCCACGGACTAGGATCAATAGGCAAACCAGTTCCGAGTAACTCAAGACGTAATGCATTTGCATGGACATAGTCCAACTCCATTTCTATGGTGCACAATATAAATGCATACCTACAGAAGTATTTAAAGGTTAAAACTATGTTTTTAATGATGACCATATCTTGGAAATAACAAGTGGGGTATATGTAGGATACTCTTAATGGTTGCGATCACGTATGTTAGTGTGCGCTGGGTCGGCTCTATGAGAATATTAAAAGGTTTTTATTCTCTAAAAACACTCGCAGAACCAAAAACTGTTCAGGACCAAAATGAACACAACCAAGAGATTGGATGAGAAGGGAATCAATGCTTCGTAAAACTCATTGTCTGGATATACAATAAAGGCCAACGGTTCAAGATAAAATAATTCACCGATTAGCCAAGTAGATCCGATTAGTTTTAACTAGGGAAAGTTCAAAGTGAAATATCTACTTATCCACGATAAAGCATTATTCCATATGTACTCTGTGATATTTCTCTTTGTGTGGGGGATGTATATTATCATTCATGTGGGGGATTGTTGGAATTCCTAATACAAGATTGAATGAAAATACATAAGTCCCACATCGCAAAAATCGCTAAGCTATACTAGTTTATATATGGCTTTGAAATGAAGGGGTTGGGGCCTAGGGACACCCAAATGTATGTTTTGTTGTGAGGAGGAAGATCATGTATCTCCACCACACGCGCGCGCCGCCGTCGGCCGTCCTACCGAACCGGGCTCGGGCTTGGGTTTGGGTTTAATATGATCCTAATTTTACTGCAAAACTGGGCCGGGTTTTTTAACAGTTGCAGGCTATACGAACAGACGCGACTGTTCAGAAGCGGACGCGGATTGACTGAGGAGATGCGACTTCTGAAGCGGGTGCGAACCGTTAGACGTGAGCGGATGCGACCTGACTGAAGAAGCGCGGGCGAACAGAAGAGGATGCGGCCCGACCGAGGAGGCGCGGCCAAACAGATACGAGCAGCAGGCGGGTGCGACCCGTTAACGAACAGCAGCGTTCAAAAGACAGCGGGTGCGACCCATCGAGCGGACGCGACTGTTTGAAGGGATGCAGACGAAATTATAAATAGAAGAGAATTCTGATCACATTCTCATTCAATTTCAGTTCTAATTTCTTCTGCTTCTTCTCTTCTTCTCTTCTTCTCTGCTGGTCTAAATAATATATCACAGAGTTGACATACTCAATACAATCTCGTGCAGATTATGTCTGTTGTATCTTGGAAGAATTTTGAATAAAAATTCTTAGGGAAATTGTTACGACAAGCCTCAGACAAAAATTCCTACGTTAACTGGTCATATTCTGCTCTATTCTTAATCTTTCCGGTTTCTACGCTGTATTGTTTTTTAATAGAACTACAACGTTGTTGTTGTTATTATTTACAACGTAACTTACAGTTGCAAAATTATCTAATACAGAATTCCAGCGTAGTGGAAATCTAATTTATAAACTCGTGCGACGAGTTTATTGTAGCGTGCTATCTGTTTTAGTATACTAGATCTATAACACCTTATTTCAGCATATCTCTGCATTTGGTTAAAGTGCTTTTACTATTTCTGCATCTCAAATTCTTAAATTGTATAATATTATGTCTTATAAACCTTTCTTTTCTGCATGTTGAATGACAAAGTTTACTCAGCGTGTACATATAGGAAAATCGAACATTAGATAGCAAAACAAATTCTGCATATCAGAATTATATGCTTGTTGGGTTAGCCTACTAAAATATATTCCTAAAAAATGAAGTTACACCTACTCAACAAAATGTAAGATCTATATTCTAGATGAATTCATTTTTGAGTATCTATGGAGGATGAAATTAGCACCAAGCTCACTACTTAGCATTTTCCTTGTAGTACTTATATTGCAGCAAACAAGGAGGATAAAATAATTTATAAAACTTACCTGTTAGTGCCACAAATACACAAATAAAAGACAATTTTTTATATTCAGTATAACTTTATAAGTATTATGCTTAATTTATTTAATATATCAAAGAAAACTAATCGAAATTATGACAATTCTTATATAGTGAAGTATTACATATGTGTACGATGGTGCAATGGAAGAGTTTATCCCGTTAAACTGGAAAGTTTATCCAAATAGTTTGGATTTTGATTTCTATTATCCTCCATTTAATGCTTACTATTAAGATATCCCTTTAATGTTGCTCATAATGTATATTTTTGAGTGATTAGGTGATGTTACAAGATTAACAAATAGTTGATTGATAATAAATATTGACACTATTTCTAACTTCCTTCTTCATTATATGTGTCGGCCTTAAAATTTAGATTGGTAGCTAAGATATTGTTCAATGGAATTATTTGAGCTTTGTGCAGAGATTTGGCCATATTTGAGACTTCAATACCTATGGCTTCAATGTGCACTATAGATAAGGAAGGAAGGGTGGAGCATCCCCTTAATGGTAACTTATTTTGTGTTAGTCTTTGCTACGTTCTCATTTGCATACACCCTCTTGCTTAAGCTGAATCTACCTAGATTCATTTAATTCACATGTTCGTTAGGTGCATTCTGAGTTGGAGTTTAACTAAGTATCTAAGATCTTCATGGAGATTACATTATAGTGACCACGTTGGGTATGACATATTATATTTTTAGCTCGCCTTTTGTCAATAATTGATATTACTGTGCTTGTAGGAATTATAAGTTAGCCGTTAACTTCTCATTTTGAGTGACTTAACCATCATGATTCCAAATACACATGATAATGAATACATCTTTTATTTATACTTGGTTTTAGGAAGTCGAAAATCTGTAGCATGTAGGTATATTCTATTTACGCTTGTGTTCAGTTGGTTTCACATTTATAGGTCATGTGCAAACTTCTGAAGAGTATGCTTGTAGATATCTGCACACTCACACATGACTTCCTACTTTTGTTTTCTTGTTTTTTTAATAACCTTTACTGGTTTTGTGAATACATCTGAATATAATTTATGATGAATTTTTCATTGAAACTACCAAAAAGAAAGGGGTTAGGAAAGAAACAAGAAGCAAAATCAATTGATAATCTCGCTATTATATGTATGTACTCTTAATAGTCTTGTATATACTCTTAAAACACAGCAGATATATGTGCAAATATTGGTTATATTAAATATGTGATGATTTTATTATCAATTGTGAATTTTATGTTTATTGCTAAATTAGAAGATTAAGGAAATGAAAGGTGATATTGGACATTTTAATATGCTTCAAGAAATTAGTAATGGTTATTACCATTATAAACGTGAATTATAAAAATTACACCTATTTCATTACCAATGGTAATAAGCGTGACAAAGGTTTTAGTTGTAACGATAATAAATGGCATAAAATTTTCGTAGTAACGGTAATGAGCATTAGAAATATTTTAATTTCATTGTTATAACCGTTACAATTTTCGTGATAAAAAATGCCACGCACACATTAATCATGGGTATAACGATTACAAATTTAGTTTGTGACGGTTATAACCGTTACGAACGTCCATTTTTGGTGTTGTGAGCTAGGTTACATGGAGTATTACTAAAGTCAACTACATATAATCACCATATATTAATAGTGTATTCATTCACCAGACTTTTATCTGACCCACTCCTTTTTCTTTCTTTTTTCCTACCATAGGAGGACATGGCAGGAGGTGATAGGCCCGTGATTAGTACGTGAAGAGGCGAGCTCAACCTTGAAGTTGCTTGTTATTTTATTTTACTCTCTGTGTAACTAGTTATCATATTAGGTACTTAGTATTTATAAAACTATATATCTTAGTTCTAGGTACTCTAGGTTTGAGTACGTACTATTTTCTGAGATTGTGCCTTGAGATATTTTCTAAGATAGTTATTTTCTTTATTTATATTTTGTTGCCTTCCTTGTGAGTTTTGAAAGTGTAATATGTTTTAGATCATATCCATATATCTTTAGTCTCGTAAAGTTATAAACACCTAGACAGGTTGTGCTTCTCGGCCCCGACGCAAGTTCGAAATTCATCTTAGTCTTTGAACCTGTGCGTCGGTTGTCATATTTGGCATCAGATCCTAGGTTTGGAATTCCTTTGGGATTAGGAGAATATTGAGAGAACATACTTGAAAAAGTTGTTCAAAAAGAAAACGTTTTCCACAACTTTTTCAAAAAGTTTTTCAAAATGAGTTTCCAAAAAGAGAGTGTGTGTGCGCGCGCGCGTGCGCCTGTGTGTCTCCGTGTATGTAGGGGGTGTGTGCATGCATTCATGCATGCTTTTCAAAAGATTTTATATAAATATAATTATAATAACTCTTTTCCTCTTCTTACAATGCTATCTATGAAAAGTTGCTAATAAGTTCTAAATCACAAATAAAAGATGAGTAAATAAAACTCAGGCGACTCAGTTGAGATTGTGAACGTGAACGTCTCAGTTTGGTTCCGCCGGTATCTTCAAGTGAAGGGACAAGCCGAGATTACCAAAGGACCCATGTAGTGGGGGACAGTTATAGTTCCTACCCACCCACCTACCATCGATTTTGCTAAGTTATGTATGGGCTTTGCAAGCTTAGAAAGGAAGCCATGTTTAAGGATTGAGTCATATGTAGATTCGAGGACATGACTTTGTACTTGTGAGAGGATTTTTTTTAATTGATGAGTCTTGCTGATGTAGTAAGAGACAACTTGCTACTTGGCATCTACATAGGAGACTGAATTGGTGGGATGTTATTGAGGCGAAGACCGATGGAGGGGAGACACTTTGGGGGGGGGGGGGGGGGTTTATGGGACGTTTTGAGATGAAGTTTCTGTCTAGAGCAGAAGAGGGAGTGTAGTTGGAGAGGTTTATCCATCTGAAGTAATGAGACATGTCAATCAATTGAACGAGTTGGCTAGATTCGGGATGGAGTTGATCAATACTTCACATAAAAAGGCTCTAAAGTTTGCTAAAGGGTTGAACCAACCCCTTCAAGATTTTGCTCTTAATCATATTCCCATGGGTGCGACGTATGAGGTTTTGGTGGAGATGTCCTTGCTAAATACCGTCTCCAAGGAGGAAGTAAAGGAAGAACCAAAAAAGTCTAAAGGAAAGGCCTATAGCAAAATCTGTGCAAGGGAAGATTGGGATCTAAGGAGAAGATCAAGAATTGGGATATGCATTGCAGGAAGTGTGGCATGAAGGGACGTTTTATGAATGATTTCAAGGTAGACAGCTCAAAGGTTAAGTATTACAACTATAATCAATATAGGTACATAAGGCGGAAGTGTCTAGCAACACAGAAGGCCTCTACCCAATGGTATCCATCTTACGCACTGGATGCAGTTCCTAGCTCGAGTGTGCCTCTAGTAGCGGACAAGAGGAAGAAGATCATGATTGAATATGTGTTAACTTTATTTAGTTTATCCATTCATACCTTATTTTATATTAGAGCATCACAATCTTTTATTTCCAGTAGACTTGTAGATGAGTTACATTTAAACACTTGCATCGTTACAATCCTTGTCATGTATCAAACCTAGTTTGAGGATCGGTTTATTTATCTTTGTTATGTACTGGTTTGAAATTATTAATTTTGGGGGTCGAATTCGACTGCGATTCTTTTGTCTTAGGTTTTTTGGGTTCGGATTGATTTTGGGCATGGACTAGATGACGATATATAGGGATATTCTAGATTGTGATAGGAAGGTTGTTAGGTTAGGTGCTTGTAATAGACGTATTTTAGAGGTTTATTTTGATCCTAGAGGTTCGGTTATGTTGCGTTATCTATATTCATTAAACCTATCACATAATGAATTAGATTAAGTTCTTGTAGTTAGAGATTACCTAGATGTCTTTTTCGAGGTTGCCGATCTCCCACCCTTGAGAGAGAACGAGTTCCGAATTTATCTTGTAGAGAACGCTAGACCTATTGCCTTACCCTTAAGGTATATGGCTCTGAAGGATATACCAAGCTAAATAAGCAAGTGAATGAGCAGTTAGAGAAGGGATTCATTAGAAGGAGTATTTCAGAGTAGGAAGCACTAGTCGTCTTTGGTGCAAAGGCGGATGGTTCTCTAAGGCTTTGCATCGATTATAGGGAACTGAATAAGCTAATAAAGAGGAATCATTATCCATTGCCATGTATGGACGATCTCTTTGATTAGTTAATAGGAGCAAAGGTATTCTCGCAGTTTGATTTGGTTACTCGATTCCACTAGTTCCACGTAGCTAAGGATAGTATTCATAACATTGCTTCTTGAACACACAATAGATTTATAAGTGGTTAGCCATGATATTTGGACTGACCAATGCACTTTCCTACGTTGTTGATCCGATGAGATGAGTTTTTAGAGGGTTGTTTAGTAAGTTCGTTGTGGTGTTTATGGACGACATTTTGGTATATTCAGGGAACGAGGAGGAGTGCAGGATGCATTTAATAGAAGTGCTCAATACACTTCATGAGCATAAGTTAAAGGAAAATTTTCTAAGTGTTTCTTTTGGCGTGAGAAGGAATGGTTTTTAGGATACATTGTCTCATAAAGTGGGCTAGCATTTAATTCGAGTAGGGTTACTGCAGTTCAGGATTTTCTTATGCCAAAGAATGCCACATAAGCAAGAAGTATCCTTGCTTTGGCAGGCTACTATAGGAAGTTCATTAAGGACTTCACAAAGAGCTCTACCCCTCTAACCCACCTAACGAAGAAGAATTTAGTTTACTCGTGGGATGCGAATGTGAGAACGCTTTTATTAGGCAGAAGGAGGCATTGACTAGCGCACCTGTTTTAGTTTTACCCGATTGTACGAAGGCATTCATAGTATATACTGACACTTGTGGTAAGGGTTTGGGTGACGTCTTGATGCAAGAAGAAAGAGTAATGAGATACACTAGTTGACCGCTGAAGCGTATGAGAGAAACTATCCTACCCATGATCTTGACTTGGCAGCCATTGACTTTGCGTTCAATTCATGGAGGTATTATCTTTTAACAGAGAAGTTTGAGCTATGTATAGATCATAAGTCTCTGAAGTCAGGAGGATTGTTGTAGCCATTGGATATTCCGCAATGGAAGTGGAAAGTATTTTTATGGACTTCATTAATGGATACCTAGGGAATAGAAGAGTAAATGAGAGTATTTGGGTCATAGTCAATCGACTGGCAAGATGCGGTTATTTTATCTCGGTAAGGAGTAAGAGGACCACGGCATCGTTGGTAATATTATACATGAGAGAGCTCTTTAGGTTACAAGGAGTTCCTTCTAGCATCATTAGCAATTGAGATCCGCTTTTCACCAACGAGTGTTGGGGGGGTCTATAGGAGGCTGTGGACATCGAGTTGAGCTTGAGTACCGCTTATCACCTGTAGATGGACGGATAGACGAAAAGAGCGAACCGACTGTTGGAGGATTTTCTTTAGATGTGCACATTGGATTTCGAAAGCTCTTGGGAGGATCACTTGCCACTAGTGGAGTTTACATATAATAACAGTTATCAGGAGAGTATTGGGATGGCACTATTTATGAAAGACCCTATAAACCACCATCGTGTTGGTGGGACATCATGGATAGGATGATTATTAGACCGGATATGGAGATGAAGATATCAAATAAGGTAGACTTGATCCATAAGAGGATGAAAAACGCATAGGATAGGCAGTAATCTTATGTTGACAGGAGAAGTATGAAGTTGGAGTTAGTAGAGGGCGGCATGGTTTTGTGAAGGTTTCATTACTTAGGCATGTTATGATATTTGGTAGCTCAGGAAAGCTAGCACCGAGGTTTGTAGGTCCTTCTCTAATTATCTGTAGGATTACGAAGTTAGATATAGGGTTAAGATTCTTGAGAAGTTAGCAGGAGTACATGACGTTTTCCATGTGTCACACACGCGAAGGTGCTTACATGATACAGCTACCATAGTCGAGCCGAGTCAACTAGAGCAGGTGGAAGTAGAGAGGGAGTAACTTGTTCGTCATGCACCTACTTGTATTTTTGATCATAGTACAAAGAGACTCCACAACAAGGTTATAAGCTTGTTAAAGTCAGTGGAAAGATGATCCAACATAGAGTACATGGAAGCTTGAGGAGAGGATTTGAGCTTCCTGCCCACAACCCTTTCCTAGTATGTTTCCACTTTAAATAATTTAGTATATGTCACTTATGTTTTTCTAAGGCTTTAGTTTAGTACACCTCGTAGTAGAGACCATTAGACGTAAGGATTGATTGCAAACGTGTAATTAGGACATGTTTGGATAATGGATGCTAGTGGATGTATTTGTTCAATTGGTTTTTGTACATTTAGGTAAGTATATCCTCTAGATAACACACACTCACATCATCATCAAATGTTTATGTTATTATTAAGTTATATGCATATGGTTGCTACATATGGATTGAATAGCTGCACATACACATATAGAATTGCGTGTATATTTGTCTAGGATGTTGCATGCATTTGGATACATGGAACAAGCACTTGCACTTTAGGAGGTCGATTAGATCAAGAGACTACCTACTCTTTGCATTAGTACAGGTCTATGTAGTTAATATCAGATAATATCATTAATATATCGTCAATATATCTCATATCGCTCCTAAGGCAATATTTTTTTTTTTAAATATCACTTAAAATATCGTTAACGATATATCATCCAATATTTATCGATATATTGCTCCGATATTATTTGTAGAACACTTGTAACAATATCGTTCATTATTCTATGTGTCGGAGAAAATATCTATATAAATAAATATCTTCATATTCTCAGTATTTATTTTTTGCATATGGTGAATGACAATTTGTAGACCATATTAAACATCACGGTGCAATAATTTTTTAGTTTTAACAAGACGATTTTAGGCTTCTTCTTTAGTCTTTCAATAAAGAAAACTTTACTTATTACATTGTTTTAGTAGTTTTATTTTCCTTGAAGACTTTACCACTAAAGACAAGATCATGAAAGAGCTACTTATCTTTTTAGTTATTTTTTGTTCAACATTTCTAATTGGTAAGTTAGCTTATGAAAATTCATTTTATTAGTTATTATCATGCACCTAGAACTAAAAGTTGAAGAGCTATAAAGTTATATATTTGACATATCGATAAGGAATGATCTAAATAGTAATTGGTATCAAATTAACATTGCATATTCGATAAATTAAGTGAAAATGGAAAAAAGGAAAATAAAAATAAAAATATGGAAATTTGGGAATGTAATATAGATGATTAGATGACTTAAGAAACAATGAATATAGCATAAATAATAATAATAATAAAATATACATTATGCAAATTTCTCAGGTTTTATGAGCTTATATTATGATTTGTATTAAATGGATATCTCAGTAAATGGATTATAATCTATAAACTTTATGCAATTAGTCTTCAATAGTAATTTATAATTATTTATTCAAATATTTGAATACTAATATCAACATGACATTGTAACATGGTACAATATCATTATAACATATTCTACACAGGTATAATATTTTACCGATATTATCATGATATTTTAAAATATCTCATATCGATACTTGGTCGATACGTACCCAATACCGATACTAACTACTTATGTACAGGTTTATATGCATTCACGCTACTACATTAGAATTTTAACTAAGGTTAATAATTGCTAGTGGATGATGAATGAATAAATGGTTGTACATACGAGTTATATTTTTCTGTCTTTGATTTTGAGGACGAAATCCTTATAAAGGGAAGACTTAACACCTTGGAAATTTAAGAAAGAATTTAATATTAGAATTAAACTTAAAATATAACAAGGGAAAAACCGAATTTTGCTACGAAACGTACAATAATGTAACATTTCGGAATTTTTAATAATAACAAATTAAAATATTAATGAGGATAAAAAATATAAAATCACATAAAAGCATAAAATAATAAATTTCTATAAATGAAGGAATTTTGGGAATTTGACTTGTCCATTGTGGAAGGTAGAATTTTCTAGACCGAATTCATATATAAATTGTTCGAAACAAATACCATATGAAGAAGATATAGAACTTTTATATAATGCGCATTTTGTATTTTGCACCTATTTTAAAATTAATTTTTAGGATTTAATTATAAGAATAAAAGAAAAACTTATTTATTGAGAAATAAGTTGAATATGCATGAATTATTCTTAAAAGAAAATGATACGATGGTTTATATGCAATTAAAAGAAAAGAAGAAAAATATTTACATGCACATATTTGAAAACGCTTTAAAGGGAAAGCGCTAAAGATGAAATTATTGATGTAGTTATTTTAAAGGATATATTGAATACACTATAGAATAGATATAATGATATATTTAATAAGAGTAAAGGGTTATGGTAAAAGGAAGGTAACTTAATCATATATATGGAAATAAAGGTATTTAGTAAAATAAATATTACATATTTTGAAAAGATAAGTTAAGAGTGTATTAATAGAAGGGAATCATTTATTAAAGAAAACATACGGTATGCCCTTTTTTTCTTTTTTTGGTATCCTAGTAAATTCTACTTCGCCAACGATATCTAGAGGGAACACAAGAAGGCCCGTCATAACCTGCATCCCCAATTTAAGCCAGCCCTTTCGGATGATCTAGCATGATTGCCAAGATTCAAACCCTCTCCCTCTATGAGGGAGTCGGATGCTCTTGCAAACTGCGCTAAGCCCATGGACAATTTTTCTTAGGAGTGCAATATGAGGACTTTCCAGATAAATGATAATCAATTAATGTAATTGATTTCTCAATTTGTGGTAAAGAATATGATCTCTAATTAATACACACACAGATATACACACACACACATTTGAATATAAATCTAGGATTCTCATGCCAAGATTAATTATATATGTAGACACCACACACATATACATATGATCCCAATTGATAGGATCGATTTAAATTATAAATAATGAAATCAATTTGAAATTGGAAACTTTAATACCAATTAATCAGTAAGCGATAGGGTTCCCAATTACCGCATGTTTATATGTAGAATTGACAATTAAGCATTTTGATTGAAATTATAATAATAAAGTTGCAAAACATTAAAGGTAAATAATTAAGCGAAGGAAATAAATTGAAATAAATGGCTACTAATGACATTAAAAGGGGAGGATGAAGAAGTTCCCTTCTCTAAATGAAAACTAAAAGGGAAATAAGTTTACCTATACACAAAGATGAATAACTTGAGGACAAACATGTAATTTTTCATAACCTAATTTTTAACTATAAATACATAGTCAAACCCCATTCTTTTCATTTTAGAAACACTAGCCTCCATCATCATCTTCTTCTTCCTCCTTAAGAAAATGTTTAAAACATTTTCTACACATCGACCTAAAGGAGAGAGAGAATCAAAATAAAAGAGAAAGGAAGAAGGAGATTAAATCAACAAAGGAGAGAGGCGATGAAATCAAATCAAATTAGAAGAGGAATTCCTTTGAGGCGAGTGGGTATATTTTTAATATAAGATGATTATATGTAATTAATTTTGATATACCTTATCCAATTTAGGTTATTGAAAACTAAATTGTTCATCGTGTTGTTTATATTTGAGATTGGATAATGAATTTAACTGATGCAAATCTGTTAGATAGGAATGGACCTAGATTAAAACCCTTTCCCTAATTCTTATAATCCTACAATATGTTAATATAATTTGTTAATATCGATGTTAGCAGTAAACTCTTGACTTGAATTGTTCCTATAAATCTATAAATTGATAAAGAATTGACATAACTCATATTGTTAATAGTAACCATAGGATAAACTATTTCACTACAAACTTGTGTAGATCTATAAAATTAAATTGATATTTACAAGTTTGGTTAACTGTAACTTATTGTATGATAATAAATTTAGGAATGATGATAATAATTAACAGAAGTGAATTAAAAGATAAATAAATTGGAATCAAAATAAACAATACCTAAAATTTACACCACAACAGATTGACCTCACTATCTGGGGTAGTCGACAGCAAGCGGTAGAACCCCCAGTTCAGTCGATGAGTAGCGTTTTCCAACAAAGGTTAAACCTTGGCGTAAGGCATATGTTATAAATAGTAAATAATTGTAACGACCCCGTATTTTCAACCATTCGCATCCGCACATGTCGGACTTGAATTGCTCAAAATATCAAATTGTTAATTTATATTTGGCAAAACTCAGCATATACAGTAAATAAATCAATCGTAGAATCACAGACATAGAGTAAAATAATAATAATGCAGCGGAATAGATAAATAGTAGTTCATGAAGCTACTATATAAGCGATAGAGTTTGAAATAAAATACAATAAAATATCTCAAATACAGATTGCTGACATCTTTGTACAAATCAACTGGAAAAGCTGAAAGCTGAATCGATAGTTGGATCTCCAAGCGAAGGTCCAAACTCCAAAGGTGAGTCTCAAATGATGTATCATCAGTCTGACTCGAGCATAAGGCAAAACACAAACACTCGAGTCAGGATTAACAATCTTATATCAATAAATCAAACCCAAGTGAAATATCAACTGAAATACAAACAACTCAAAGGATGTTCGGGATAACCATCCTCTAAGAATCTGCAGAACTATCTACTATGTAGAAATATACGCTATTAGCAACCAAACGTCATTATAAAACCGTGGTCATTTCAAAATAATTTATACTTCAAAACCAAAATATCATTTCCATTTTAAATATATCTATTTCCAAATTATAACACTTTCAAAGTTACAACACTTTCGAAACCCAGAACAATTTGACATCATAATTCTTTGGAAAACCATAACTTTGAAATCATAACTTCCGCCACTTAAAATAGTTTAATATTAAAATAGTATATATATACATATAATAATAATCATTTATAAAGTTATTTATAATTTCCTTAAATTTCACAAATCGATTCAAATCAACTCATATTCCAAAATTCAAATTTCAATTCATCAATTCAATTCAATCCAGTTTCTAAATAAACAAATTCAAATTATATCGATTTCAAATACAGATTTTCAACCAAAAAAATAAACCATTTCAATTTCAATATTTTCAAAGCTTTAAATATTCAAACATTTCAAAACTAGATTTGATAATTCCATATATATATATATATATATATATATATATATATATATTATTTATTTTGAAATATTTACTTAATCATTCAAATAACATTTAAATAAAACTTCAAATTTTAGATTTAAATAAAACTAAACATACCATTTCGATTTATGTAAATTTGAAATATTCATTTAAATCACTTTTAATCAGAAATCAAGTTATAAAATCATATCTTTAAAATCCCAAATTTAATAAATTTCAAATCACACTTATTTGAGTATAATTCTTAAATAAGTTCAATTTCAAAACCTTGAAATCGTTTCAATATATATATATTGACCAACGGTGTCTGTATGTAATTTTCTATCCCATGGTCAAGTGATACGGATATTTTCATTTCAGTCCGCAATTTAAATATATATACGGATATATATATATATCATTTCAGCCCGCAATCCCAAATTCAATTCAATGAAAATCGCTTGGATTTATCATTTCAACCCACAACGATTTTCTTCTATTCTACAGATCGTTCGGGTATGTATCATTTCAACCCATAAGGAATTCTTTACCAATAGGAAACCTGCAGAGTGATAACAGATATGATAATAATATAACAGGCATATATCATCAATATAAATTATAGATAATGATGTCAAATGTCACAAGTGAACAGATACAGATAATAGCGCATATATATAATAATGTAAATAACTAATAACAGCATACTTCAATTGTTGCTTGAATTGAAATCAAATTTAATAAATATAAGAACGTTAATCGTGAGTGATTGCTCACCTTTCGAGGCTAAGGAGGAGATTGACAACATAACAAGCTATCATTTAAATTTCAAAATGACCGATCCAAATGACGATTTTCAAAGCAAATCGAAATTGGCACGAATTCGGCGAACAACCGAGCTGATAACAAGAATTGATGAAAACAGATCAGATTAGGTTAATAGAAACGAAAAATATATATATTATATATATTTTCAAATCAATATTAATTTAAACGCATATTAAATAAAATACATATTTCAAAATCATTGGTTTGACTAAAACCCATAAATAAAACAACATGTCTACATAATATAAATAGAAATAAAATATATATATCTACCTTCAACTATTAACATTAATATATGTATAACATATTATATATAAAGATACCTATTTTCAAAATAATAACATAACATATGTATTTTAACCAAATAAATCTGATATATAATAAAACACTGCACACTTATATAATAAAATGATATACTTATATATTCTACTGTAACGAGTATACAACTTAATATCATCAAATAGCAAACAAAGCTTATCATTATATTTCTTTGGCAAAATAGCAAACAAGATTTTCATAAAAATAAAGTATATATACAGAGAAAATAAGATGTATACCTTATATATAAATACTAACATATGTAAATTTTATTTTGAAATCTTTATACAATAAAACAAACGCAACACTTAAAACATAACTTACATTTATATAAACTTTACATAAATCTATATATACACTATAACTATTATAACTAAATTACTATATACATAAATATAACAACACTCATATATATTGTATAAACTTAACTTGCGTATGTTATAATATGTATAAACAAACTTTATAAGATTTCAACTAAACAACAAAACCGTATATAGACTAATACATATTACTACTATTGCATAAATAAATAACCAGTAATGGCAACATACCTTGTATAACAGCTATCAGCAAATAAGTACAAACGCATAAAATATAAGCTTTCGCCTTATATATACATACACATATACATATATATATATATATCGTATAAAATCTAAAATATATATATGCAATAAAGATATGTGCACCGACTGTAAAAGTTAACAACTTTCATAACTGACATATACTTCATATATATATATATATATATATATATATATCTAATCATAAAATAAAAGTATCATATGAAATATATACATAAGTGTACTCACCGATCATATATAGCCAGACATCTATGTATATCCTATAAAGGACTATATATTCATATATATATATATACTTTATAAACTTTATTTAATTCAACTATACATACATAAAATGTAATATACAAACTGATTTAAATATATATATATATAACTAATATAGGAACAAAATAAAATAAGTGCAAGTTATAACAAATATATACTTACATTTTAAAACCCATACTTTAAATGAACACGTATAACTCACGCATATTATATATCAAATTAAAGTCATTATTTAATAAATAATATGTTACCTTCTCATATCATATATATATAATACTTATTAAAATATAATGTACTTAAAAAGCTACATTGCACAACAGCTTGTAAGTAAGAAAACTATTATAAATTTATACATAAAAAACTTAGCAGACAAAACTTATAATAGACCATACCATAATTTAATAGAATATAATACCATATACGTAAAACATACATACCATGCATTAAAAAGAAGGAGTTGGCTAAGGTGGAGGGCGCAGTCGAGAGGGGAGGTCAAAGAGGGGATAGGTGGCATCGGTGAGGGCTGCTTATGGAATTAGGGTGGCTGAGGTTGGGTTCGATCGAGATTGAGGTGGATGCTCTAGGTGATGCGGCATTGGGGTTTGTGCACGGAGGAGGTTGTGGTTTGGAGGCGAGCAGCGGTTGGTGGAATACTTGGCGGGTGCGATGAAAGTATGCGCGATGGAAGGTAGTCTGGAACTTAAATACAAAGGAGAGAGAGAAAGCAGGTTATCGAATGAAAGGAGAAGAAAAAACAGGAAAGGAGAAGATTAGAACATTTTATATACTTTATTATTTAATAAATTTAAGCCAAGAAATGTGAATGGACCAAAATGTATAAAAATAAACGTGAGGACAACTAATAGTCTACGCGAATACCAAGGAATAATAAAAGAGGCGACCATTCATTTCTGAACGGTGGAAAATAAATGATCACAAGGAATCAAAAATATGGACCGTTATGGTTAACCATTTTGCATGTTTCGTCATGTACCGAACACCGAAACACAAAAACGAATATACTATAGAGATCAGCATAATGAGATGATCAAAACAGTATACAGATATTAGTGATAAGATCATCCGATCAAAAATCGATAATCGGTACCGAAAATGCTCCAACTTTACCAGAATTAAGATAAACGGAGCAATACATTCAAAATTTGACGAACCGAAAGATGACGTCTCACTCAGAAGATGATTTAAAATTTATTATATAGAAATATTCAGGTTTGCAGATTATTTTCTTATCAAATGTTAATTGATTTAAATTGAAATAAAATTACACAAAAATATAAAATTTCATATTATCTAATGAAAATTTACTAGTTGCTATTTTTATGAAGATGTATTCTAAATATTAAATTTTTATTTCCAAATTCAATTATAAAAAAATTCACAAAATTTCAGTTTAATTACGTTATTAAAACCATTAAAATTTATGGGTCGTTACGATAATTGTTTATATATTAAATATATAAAAGATGTTAGAAATAGTAAGCTAGTTCCCTATGAGATAACGCTAGTACGTTGTAGATTGGGTAAATGCGATTTATTCTGTGGGGGTTGGTTATTCAACTATGGGTGATTCTATTGCAAAGGTCACTAAAAGGAGGTTCTACAGTGGATGCGCAGCACTGACTGATGCCTGATGAAGTGTATGGGTTTGATAAAACGGAAGTTCCTTGGCATACATGAATACCTGATGCAACGTGATGTTGTGTTTTTGTAGATCGACGTGTGTAATAAGATGCATATGCCATGATTGTGAGGTGGACACTGATGCGATGATACACTTCAATGAGTCGGCATTACAGGCTTCCTCTAAATGCGTAGTTGGGGGTACGTATAGTCGTAGTTGCGAGAAATTTATTCCAATGTGGAAATTGTAGGGAAACCTATATGGATAGTAACCATAGTCTAATGTGTGAGAATGTAGTTCCATATGGAAAAATGTAGGATGATCCTATATAACGGAAGCTCGAATAGTTATTATTCAATCGTTAGTTATTGAGGTTCGATCTGAATTTGATCCTTATAGGAGTTTGCACAAGTAATTAGTGTAGGTGTGTGTTAAGTTAAAAACCCTTAAGTAAAAAGCCTAGCCATCTACAGACACTTGTAAAACACCCTAGGTCACATGGAGTATTATTAAAGTCAACTACATGTGATCACCATCTATCAATGATGTACTCATTCACCAAACTTTTGTCTAACCCACTCATTTCCCTTCTTTTTTCCTCGCCATAGGATAATAGGATAGTAGTTGATTTAGCACACAGCATGGAGAAAGGAGCTAAGCGTTGGAGTTCCATTACTACTCTTGGTTGTTCCTTATACAGCAATTCATTGTATTATATGTCTAGTAAACTTATATTGTACTGTGGAAACAATGTATATGAATTGAGCATTTTCTAAAATGTCTATTTTCAGTACTTATGTTTTATTTCTTCAGCTGTGAGATATAAAAGTGTAGAACGCCTTGGATTTATCCTTGTATTTTCATTCTTTGATAATGTATAAAAACCAGATAGCTCATACTTCTTGATACTAATGCGAGTCCAAAAATCACCTTAGGCTTTGGATCGGTGTCTCGGGAGGTGCTGCTTATCACAGTTTGTATCGGAGCTTAGGTTTAAGATTCCTTAAGGATTAGATGCGTATTGAGAGAACGTACTTGAAAGTTTTTGAAAAAAAAGTGTTTTCCCAAAAGGTTTTCAAAATGTTTTTCAAAATGGGATTTTGAAAGGTATATATATGTAAAGATAAAAGTTTTCTAATGATTTTATATATAAGTATAAGAAGAAAAATATATAAACCCTTTACATTTATTATGTTTTACCCCATAAAGGACAGTAGTAGAGGTTTTCTATACTGACTAGTAGTAGTAAGTAAATTATGGATTTAATGGTGGATGAAGAAGATTTGTACCATGTGACCTTATTGTTAAGTGGGATATGATAAGATGAAAAAGGGACCATGAAATAAAATTTTCAAAAAATCAAAGCAAGACTGTCCAGTTAAGGTGGAAATCCTATTCTTATATTGGTAAAAGTTGCAAAGACTCCCTTTTTATGTAGCTAGAGTGTTTATATAATGGAGTTGTACATTGTATTGGAAGATAACTTGAGTTAATCATTTTTTTGAAAGAAGAATGGAAACCTTGTGCACTTAAAGCATTATAGGTATAACCAAGCTTGTGTAAATTAGGTTGCTTTTATCAACTCTTGTTTAAGTGGTAAACCAGTGAAAATGTTTTCTAAAGTTAAAAATAGTAGACGTCTGATATTTTAAAAATAAAAATAAGTTGATTTATGATTTTCTATGAAATTGTTGTTCAAACTATATAGAAAATTAACAAGTAAAATTAAAAGAATTTCATAAAAAAACAAATCTTCAATAACCTGCTTTAAAGCTTTTGTTTTAAGGCACATTGCTGCACTTACCCTTAAAGGGCACTTTGTTTTTAAAATGGAACTTTTGGTATGAAAAAAATCAAGAAGTATGAAATACCCAACCTTTGAACCTCTTATATAAATGAGAAATGGTTAGTGCTTGAAAATATCTTTTATGGGTGTTTTGTTTCTATCAACTTAAAAAAGAAAAAGATATAGTAAGTTAAAACATCATGTCTTCTTTAGAAATACACTTTAACGAGAATTTCATATTTATAAAGGAAAATTTTGGAAAGATATGTTTATTTACATTTTTGTAGTTAAACTAAATTATTTTTGGTACACTAAAATTAAAGAAAATGTCACGATTTTTGTAAAAAAAGAAAAGTTTCTTAGAAATAAATGGAGGATTTTATAGTTTTAAAATCATACTAGTTTTGTGAAAATGGTGTTAAAATCAAAGATTTTGATTTGGAAGGTAAATTAAAATTATGGCTATCACTTAAACTTAAAAGGGAAGAATTAAACTGGAGTTAGCTAGAGAGAATTACATAACCCAAGGGACCAAATTGATTATGAAGTTTAGAAGTATTGCAATATTTAAGGTCAGAGGTAGGAAGTAGCATGCAGATTATTGACCTTTTCAATCAATGTCTGAATTGGAAGAGTGGGATACTAGATCAAACTTCTTGTAATACTGAAAGGTGAACACCATTTTGGGTTTTTAACCTAAGTATGGTTTGAATTGTAGAATCTTTATGAAAGAAAGTTTGGAAAGTATGATTTGGATAAAACATATTTCATAGCAAAGAAAGAGTAAGCCAAGATGTTTTGATTGTATTAAGGAATGGTGCAAATGCAAAAAGTTTTTCGTTTGAAGTGTTAAAGGACTGAGTAGGGTCTACTTCAATCTTTATAGGGAGTATTAAATTAAAAATAAGCGTTTCCTTAATTGCATTAAACAATCTAAATGGAATGGTAGTTTAGGCTCGGTGCTATATTAACAAGATTGGTACCATATAGGTGATAATAAAATACCTTTAGGGTAGGACGCTCAAGTTATCGTGTTGTTCCCCTAAAGGCTATAGGTGGACCAGGTGGACGTTAGTGGAAAATTACACACACACAGAGATATATATATATATTAGATTTATATCGTTGTAGATGTATTCCATATATGCCTAAATGTAAATATTGTAATTGTAAGATTAAATATTTCATATACTTGAATGTGGAAAATAAGGGGGAAGTATTCCTTAAATTTATGAAATAATTCATTAAAGAAATTGCATGGTTACCCAAGATTGTTAGGTAATAGGCTAGTAAACACAAGTTGGTGGTTATTTTAAATTGGAGTAGGATTTATTTAGTGCTTTAATACATTGGAATGAACTATGTAGTAATGTAAATTTTTATAAATTATCCAGTTTTAGTACGAAGTGTATAGTTTGAAATAACTAAGAATACCTAAAAGAAAGAGATGTTTATCGTATTTTTTATAGTCTATTTCAACAATCACAGAAAAAATAATTCCTTGTAATTTCAAATATAACACAAATCCACATTTAGATAATTTATGGAAAGTTACAGAGTTCACATTTCCTTCTGGGAAAGATGTAATTTCAACGCATTAAAATGCAAAAATCCCTAAGTATAAACCCATGTATTGGTATTATGTCTATTCGATTGAAATGGGTAGACACCATTCCATATTGAGTTGCCTTGACTATAGGATAGTTGGAATAAAATGGTGAGAAGTTACATTTGGTGAAAGGTTCTATTGATGGGATGACATTAAGAAATGGTAATTTTTAAAAGTTCAAACTGCAAAGGATATCTTTTTTTGCAAAGCAAGCCGGTTTTATAGTGGACCGTCCACTATTTATTACGTAAGTAATAAAGTTGAAGTACAGGAGTAAGGTAAAGCACCTTAACTACTAAGAGATAATACAGAAAATACAGCACAGGTACGAGACAAATATGTCACCGTAACTAAAACTAGGAAGAAGAAAAAAAAACTAGCACTCCTCCGAAGAGGAAGATATCACATCAGATCCATCCACCAGAGAAGCGACTAGAGGAATGGATCCACAAAAACCAGCAAAAGGTCGGAAAAGAAGAGCAAGACGTGGATCATAACCCATAGCATCAGAGGAGTAGATAAAAGAACGATCCCAGGTAATATCAGCTAGCATCGCAGAATTCGAACTTGCATATAACCCATCCAAATCAAGAACTAAGGAATCACCTGAAGGTTTGTAGCGAAGGCAACGAAGGTCCTGCTGATCATCAGAAACAAACCGGAAGAAAGATCCATTGACCGGGTTAAATCTCATATCAGAGATGGGATCAATCCAACACCCCTCGGGCTCATCCCAAGCGACAGGCAACGGCGTCGAACCAGGATCAGGAACAACAACCACAGAATCAGGCCTAACCATCGGCGACGGAGGCAAGTCAGCAGATGGAACAGCCGATGAAGGGGAAATCAGAGAACCAGGGGATGTAGCCTTGGGGACCCAAATCCTACGAGGGGGGCGAGGCAAAGGGATCTTCGGAGCATCCGCGACGGCTTCCGAATGCAAGCAGGCAGTAGCCAGGTGGCCAAAGGAGTGACATGATGAACAGATTTCCGGAACCCAACCGTAGCGAACACGAACTACCTCAACATGACCAACAGCTAGTTGGACAGAAATAGAGGATGGGAGAGGCTTGAAAGGGGATATTTCAATAAGAGCCTTAGCATACATCAACTTATCACGAGCCACTGTGTTTGAGTCAAAACATTTTAATTTTCCAACGTTACAGGCTAGCCAATTCAGACCAATAAGCGGTTGAAGAGCAGAGGGAATCTGAGAGAAAAATACCCACACGGGGATAGTAAGAACTTGTTCACGTGCACTTGCCACAGTTGGGGTCCAAGGAGTAACAATGAAAGGCCTACCATCAAAGAATGAGGGCTCAGCGTCAAGAGCAATCCGACGATCCTCAAGAGAGGAAAACTTAAGATAGTACATGGAGTCAATCAGCTTCACATCCAAATTACCACGAAGCTTCCATGCCCTCCGAAGAGCTAAAGTCACATTTTTTATTCGGTAAGTAGATTCAAGAAAGAAACCTACTAAATGATCAGCCCAAAAATCCACACCGGCTTGCAAAACAGAAGGGGGAGGGATCATTACTCCATTTACTTCGACCATTTCAAAATCAATCGGAATGTAGTTACCCGCATTCCGAGGCAAGGACGAGAATAGGGAAGACCAAGTTTTGGAGTTCGGCATCGAAGGCGGAGTTGGACCAGGGCGCTCCAGAACGGGACGGGAGCCAATAGAGGCAGCTGGAAAAGAAACATCAGTGCCAGCCAAACTGGGAATTGGAACAGATTTCGTTGGGGCATTATCACAAGCACCAAGTGTGCACTGACCAGAACATTGATTGCCAGCCGATTCTCTCCCCAGAAAACACTCAGGCAAACTAACATTACCCCCATCATCATTCACAACATTCACTATCAGCTTCTCCACATCACAAACTGGGCCGTGGTTACTTACATTGTCACCGTTATTAGGACGAGGCTCACGAACTGTAAAATCACAGTCGACAGGGGTAACACAACCATTAGTACCTGAACCAACGAAACCTGCCTGACTATTCACATTCACATCAGACCCAGATCTTCCACCGCAAGCAAGGGGAGGTAACGACAGCAAAGTGGACGCAGCCTTATTCACAACACCTAGAACCGATGGACTGACTGGCGAAGAATTCGCAACTAAAGCCGGACCAGATGAAGGGAGAGGAGGGAAATCAGCAATGGACAGGTTTGGAGGCATGAGGCTATCGGTGAGGGACGACTGGACTTTGAACACGCGGCCAGATCTGGTAGAAGAGGGGGAAGAGCGTAGCGATAAAGAGGGGGGAAGCGAAGTAGAGTCAGGCATGGAGTGAGGAGAGAGGCGAAACGGAAGGGAGAAGAAAAGGTCAACGGGATGGAACGCAAATGTCGCTGGAGCAGGAAGACAATTTCACTAGTAGGAAGACATTTTCACTTTTTGCAAAGGATATCTTAGATGAAGTTGGAGTAAAGACTTCACAAAGGATGGTTAATTTTAGTATTTAGGTTCCCATTAAGAGGGAAAAAAATACTATAGTTTGCACCATTTAAATAAAAGGAGATTATTTATTTAACAAAACTGTCGTGAGGCATTGACTTAACTAATAGTTATATGTATATTACCCAACCGATGATCTTTAGTTCTAAAACAATTTAGTTAGGATTTAAATTAAGTTTAGACTTCACTTAGACTTAGGATTTTAATTGCTAGGTTTGATAGGATGGTAAGAATTTCAAGTCATTTAATTGTAACGCATGATTATAGACGTGTTACTAGGACATGTTTTGGATGATGGTTGTTAATGGATGTATTTTATTAATTAGTATTGCATATATGGGATATTTTATTAATTAGTATTGCATATATGGGACAATTTATTCATGTTGGCCCACGACACACATCACCTAATCTATTTTATTTTATTGGTAATATGCATATGATTGGCCATATGGATTGAATAATTGTTTATACACACAGACTGCCAATATATTTACATTAGATGGTGCATAGCATAAACAGTTTCATTCCAAGAGGTCGACTAGCTCAAGAGACAATCAAATTCTTCAGTGGTTATAAGTTCATGCATTCCATACCTATATGTAAATGTTTCAGTTGAAATTTTAAATTAACAACAATGGTTGCAAGTGACTGATAGTTGAGTAGATGGTTGTAGATACTAGTTTGCATATATACAAGTTACTTTTTTCCATCCACAGAGATTTCGGAGACGAAATTCTTTTAAGGAGGACTATGTAACACCCAGGAAATTTTAAAAATAACAATTTAAAATATTAGTGTGGGGAAAAAATATAATTTCACATAAAAGACAAAATATTAAATTTCTATAAATGGGCGAATTTGGAGAATTTGACTTTTCCATTATATCAAATATATTTTTCAAGCCCACATTCATATATAATTTGTTAGAAACGGATACCACACGAAAAAGGTATAGTATTTTGTGTTTTGCACCTATTTTGAAATAAAGTTTAAGAATTAATTACAGGAATAAAATAAAAATTTATTTGTCAAGAAATTAATTGAATATGTATGAATTATTCTTAAAAGAAAAGGAAAGTATGGTCTATGTGCATTTCAAAGTAAAGAAGGAAAAATATTTACATGCACAAATTCATAAACACTTCAAGGCAAAAGCATTTTAATGATGAAATTATTGCTATAATTATTTTAAAGGATGTAATTAATATACTAGAAAGGAGAAGTAATGGTTTATTTAATAAAAGTTATGGTTATTTTAAAAGGAAGGTAATGTAACCATATATTTAAAGAAAAAAGAGAAGATATTTTCTAAAATAAACTTTAGATGTTCTAAAAAGAAAAGGTAAGAGTATATTAATGGAAGGGAATTATTTGTTAAAGAAAAAGGTAATTTGTTATTTTATTTGGAAAGAATAAGGACAAGTTTGATTTTTGAAATTAAAAACATTACTACCAATCAATTAATGCAATTGATTGCTCAATTTCTGGTAAAGAATAAGATTTTCAGTTAATACACATATATATACATTTGAATATAAATCTAGGATTCCCCTATAAAGATTTATGTACGTATATGTGTATATATGTGATGCTAAATAATAGGACTGATTTGAATTATAATTAATGAAATCAATTAGAAATTGGAAATTTTGATACCGATTATGGTAAGCGTATATATATAGAATATCAATTAAGGATGTTGATTGAAATTGTAATAATAAAGGTACAAAACATTAAAGGTAAATAATTAAGTGAAGAAAATAAATTGAAATAAATGGCTTCTAATGACAATATAGGGGATGGATGAAGTGGTTGCCTTCTCTACATGAAAAGAAAAAGGAAAATAAATTTTTCTACACATAAAGGTAAATAACTTGAGGATAAGAACATAATTTTTAAAACCTAGTTTTCAAGTTTACATAGTCAAGCCTCATTCTTTTCATTTTAGAAACCCTAGCCTCCATCATCATCTTCTTCTTCCTCCTTCTCGAGAAAATTCTTTAAATGTTTCCTATTCTCTTCCATAAATTTCCTTAATAAAAAAATATTACATGTCAAACTAAAGGGGAAAGAGAGAGAATCTAAACAAAAGAGAAAGGAAGAAGGAAATTAAACCAACAAAGGAGAGAGGGGATGAAATCAAATCAAATCAGAAGAGAAATTCTTCGAGGTGAGTAAGTACATTTTTAATAAGATGATTATATTTAGTTAATTTTGATATACCCTATCTGATTTAGGTTGTTAAAAACTAAACTATAATTCAATAGATGTTAAGACAATTTGTCTATATTGGTGTTAGTAGTAAACCCTTTACTTGAATTATTTCTATAAATCTGTAAATTGATAAAAAATTGACATAACCTGTATTGTCAATAGTAACCTTAGGATAAACTGTTTCACTACAAAATTGTGTAGATTTGTAGACTGAAATTGATATTAATAAGTTTGGTTAAGTAGAACTAGCTTACTTTATGATAATGAATTTGGAACAACGAAAATAATTAACAAAAGTGAATTAAACGATAATTAAATTGGAATCAAAATGAACGGACCTAAAATTTACACCATGACTAGTCGACCGCACTACTTGGAGCTATCGACAACGAGCGACTGCCTGAGTATGTAGTGGTAGATTGGTTAGCATTTTCCAGCATAGGTTGAACCTCGGCCTAAGGCACGAGCTTTAAATAGTAGATAATTGTTTATATATATTGTGTGTGTGTGTGTGTGTATATACATATGGATGTTAGAAATAGTTGGGAAGCTAGTTCCATATGAGATGATGCTAGCACATTGCGGACTGGGTAAATGTTAGTTATCCAACAAGGGTTGATTATTCAATTGGGGGCAAATGGCACTCGTAGAAGGTTCTACAGTGTATGCACTACGCTGACTGATGCTTGATGAAGTATGTGGGCCTGGCACAATGGGAGTTCTGTGGCATTCATGGATGCCTGACATTACATGATGTGTGTAACGACCCGTATTTTTACGTGTCGATTAATCGTAAATTAAGGTTGCTAGGCCGTTAGAGTTGTGAGTCGTCATTAGCCTAAGTCGTGTGGACCTTGGGTCGTATAACCGAGTTAAGGTGGTGACCGAGTTAACAAGTTATAGGGCATGGCCGAGTTAAGACAGTATGTGACTCAGTAGGTTGAGACTTAGTGAGGTTTGGTCGACTTAAGGGGTAGACGACTTAGAGTGTGATCGAGTCATGGGTTGGACCGACCTATGTGGTATGGCCGAGTCATAGGAGTAGCTGACTCATGGCGTGACCGACTCAAGGGGTTACCGAGTTATAGGATGTTACGACCTAAGATAGTGACCGACTCATGGGTTAGCGACTTAGGGAGTTGAGTCGGTAGGAGTTAGGTCGGCATCGTTAAGTCGTTAGGTCCTTAGTACGACTTAAGGAGATAGGGTAAGTCGTAGGGTTCGATGAGTCGGCATATGGCTTAAGACTTAGGGAAATACGGCAAGGTCTTAGGTCGTGAGTCGTGCCAGCGTTGAGTCGAAGGTTGCGCGCATGCGTTGAGTTGGCTTGGTGGATGAGTCGGTAGGTCGTATGGTTTGAGTGATGAGTCGGGGGGCGACTCAAGGATGGGTCGGCAACGACTTATGGGGGACGACTCAGGGGAAATTCAGCCTATAAATAGAGGGCCTTGGCTCACTTTTTGGCACCGGTTTTTGAAGCGACGAAGTGCTGCCATTTTGAGAGCTCGACTACAACATTTCTTCATTTTCTTTTCTCTATTCCAATCTAGTTCTAACATCCATCCAAGATCGAAGATCGAGATCAAAGATTCAAGTGCCAAAGTTGAAGATCTTCATCCGTTGGAGCTAGATTTCATCGATTGAAGCGAGATGTTGCCGGATCAAGCCTTGATCTCCGCTGTCCAGATCTGAAGTGTTTAGTTTTTGAGGTGTTTGGGTGATTTGGTGAGTGGTGGTTATCTCTCACGCGGACCCAAAGGAGTATATTGGATTGGTGGTTTGTTGGAGTGTTATAGATAGTGATTTTGTGCATTTTCCTTAGATACAAGTATAGATCCATTGTTTGTGAAGATGTTTACCTATGCAAGTTCATTTATTAAGTTATAGAAACAAAACCCATGTTTTATATTTGCTAGATCTATGCTAAAAACCCATGATTCATGTATGTTAGTTCTATGCTCATTTATTTACGAAATTGCCATTTTAGTTATAAATGCCTAATTAGATCTTGATTGAATACGTATTTGTTTGGATTAAGGTTTGCCTTGATTGATTGTTGTGAATGAGCTATCTAGTTGATAGATGTGGACAAGTATGGTCAAAGATGATTCAAAAGCTACATAAGAGGCTCTTGAATGGAGAAAGCTGCTAAAGGCATATGAGGTGGATGTTGAAGCTCATATGTATGGATTGGATGATGTTGAGATGGAACTTTGCCATGATGCGATGAGGCAAACCATGTTGTTGAGTTGAGACTTTGCTATGGTGTGATAAAGCGAAGTACGATGTGATGTAGACTTGGCGTAATCCAGGCAGGGATCATTCCAAGCATGTTGATGACTCGAGGGATGGTTCGAGTTGGTTGATAATGGATTGCTCGAGAGGTAGCTTGATCTAGTATGAGGATAGTCGTCAAGGAGGATGACTAGGAGGCTTGGATCTCATCGTTGTTGAAGGTTCTAGCATGCTCAAAAGCAAGAGTACATGGGGCGCCCATAACGACTACAGGCAGGTAGTCGGGACACCCAAAAGACTACAGGTAGGTAGTTGAGTACTCTGGGCAGAGTAGGTAAGTCCTAGGCACGGGTCACGATGACGTGCGGAGCTATGCCTAGAACCAGGGTTACCATTAGCCCTTGACGGATGGTCATTCAATCAACGGTGAAATCAAAGCAAGGATAACAGTGATAGCCAGAGTCATGGATGTTTGGACGTTTGGTTGTATCATCATTCGGTCTCAAGAGCGGTATTTTCTAGGTGCTTATCTGATCTTGGTTTAGGCCTTGGGGGTTTGTATTTGGAAAACATCGCCCTTGACTCGAGTGATTATTGCTTTACCTTAATTATCTGCTATGTTATGCTTACTTCTCCTTGGTGTGTGTCTGGGGGCTATCACTGTAGAAAGAGGTGGAGTGGGATGGTTTGGTTCCTATTCCTTTTATCCTTTATGCTCTTTTGGTATGTTTGATAGTTGATTTACTGCTCACTAAGACTTTGTCTGACTCAAGGTTTTATGTCTCCTCTTATTACCTTGGGCTGTTCATCCATGTTGGGATGGGCAGACTAGGTAGCAGGTGACATGTGCTGTTCTTAGAGATCTACGCTGATGATGACGAAGACGAGCAGGAGGCTTTGCATACTAGTTTTCTTACTATATGTACTGAGTGTTCCGCTGTTATACTGATTGAGTGTTTGTAGTGAGGCTTTGATGTATGGATGATTCATGTTGGTATAAAACTACTACGATGCTTATATGATGATTTTTCTGTTATGGAGCTTCACTATATATTTCTCTATTGTATTTTATCCATGCGCTGTGAGTTGTACGATAGAGTTTGCTGTTTTATTTTACCCTGACTATCGTCCATGGCTACCTGGCACGCCTTTCAGCGCACTATTTCCTTGTTTTGGTGCAGGAGTCATGGGCGGTCGTCACATTTGGTATCAGAGCTTTGGTTAATCGATTTTAGCCAACGCTCGCTGACGTAACTACGTATGAGAGACGTAATTGTATTTTGATGGATGATTACTATATGTAATATAGTAACTTAGAAGGATTTGAACTCCTTATGCAGTTGTTTCTTAAGGTGTTCTAATCATTCTTATTACAGATATTAAGGATGAGTCGAAGAGGGAGACCAGCCGCAAGGGAAGGCCATGCTACTGAAGGAGCTGTTGATTATGGAACTATGTTCGAAGCGATGATGACTTCGATCATGAGAAGGATACCAGCTTCAGGATCATCAGTGGATGTGGGAGTTCAAGTCCAGGCTCCAAGACCGGTGGATTTTGCTAAGCTTTGCAAGGACTATACTTCTCTTGGAGGAAAAGCTTTCTTGGGGACAGAGTCGACCATTGAAGTGCAGAGGTGGATTGATGCTTGTCGAAGGATTTTTGGTGATTTGGGGATCGAGGATGCAACTAAGAGGAAGCTTGCATCGAGACAGCTTCAAGGGAGAGCTGCGGATTGGTGGAATTCTATCACCATTGATACTCCAGAAGAAGAGATCACTTGGGAGCAATTCCAAGTTAGATTCGAAGCTAAGTTCATCTCTACGGCTCAGAAATCTGTTTTGTTTAAGAGGTTTGTGGAGCTCAAGCAGGGTGGAAGACCAGTCCTTGAGTATATCTCTGAGTTTGAAGCTTTGTCTAAGTATGCCAGATCGTATATTGATTCTCCCTACCAGAAGAACGAAAAGTTTGTGACTGGTCTGGATGCTTATCTTGGGAGGCAGTTAGTGGATCATTTGGACGATCCATTTGAGAAGCTGGTGGAGAAAGCTCTTAGGCATGAGAGTCTGTTTCCTAGGGAAAGTTCTGTTGTTTCTGTAACCAAGGAAGGATCTAAACCCCAGCAAAATGGAAACAAGAAGAGGAAGCAGCAACAACAGAAGGGAAAGGATGGCCAGAAGAAGCCGAAGAGCGAAGTGACTTGCTATAACTGCCAGCAGAAGGGCCATCTTTACAAAGATTGTAAGAATCCCAAGGTGCCGGGAAAGTGTTACAACTGTGATAAGCTGGGACATATCAAGAAGGATTGCCCAGAGCCGAGGAAAGATAGGCAGATTGTGCAAGCTTATGCTTTGGGAGCTGTGCCGTCGTCTTCAAAAGCTCCTACAGCTGAAGAGAAGGGGAAGAGTGTGGTAGTTCAAGGTACTCTTTCTCTTTGTGGTGTTCCAGTTAGAGTGTTGTTTGATACTGGAGCGTCGCATTCTTTTGTTTGTGATGATTTGGTAGGCCGGTTAGGTTTGAAACCGGATATTGTTGATAGGCCATTGGTTGTGACTAATCCAGTTGGGGGTTCGTCATGTTTGTGTATGATATGCCGTGGTCTAGTTGTGTCGAGTCATGATTGCTCGTTTGTTTGTGATTGCTTTGTTCTGAACTTTGTGGGATTCGGAATTATTTTGGGTATGGACTGGCTTAGGAAGTATGCGGCTAGGATTGATTGTGAGAGGCTGGAGGTGACAGTCGGGAATGTGGAAGGGCGAAAGGTTGTGATACGATGTAAGCATGAGGAAGGCGTCTTCATGAGCTTCATGTATTCGCTGGTTGTTCCACGGGATGGACTGTCATCGGTGCCTATTGTGAATGGATTTGAGGATGTCTTTGACGAAGTCAAAGGGTTGCCGCCGCATAGGGAGATCGAGTTTCGTATCGATCTAGTTGATGGAGCCAGACCTATTGTTATGCCTCTTAGGCGGATGGCACCGAGGGAGCAGCAAGAGCTGAAGGTGCAAGTTGATGACCTTTTACGGAAAGGATTCATTCGGAGAAGTGTGTCCGAATGGGGTGCACCAGTTGTGTTCGCAACCAAAGCGGATGGATCATTGAGGTTGTGTGTGGATTATCGTGAGCTAAATAAGTTGACTAAAAAGAACAAGTATCCATTGCCGAGAATAGATGACTTGTTTGATCAGCTTCACGAGGCTAAGGTGTTTTCTCAGATGGATTTGGCAACGGGATTTCACCAATTGAGAGTGGCGAAGGATAGTGTGCCGAAGACTGCTTTTAGGACACCATCCGGGTTTTATGAGTGGCTGGTAATGCCGTTTGGGTTGACTAACGCACCAGCATATTTTGTGGATCTTATGAATAGAGTATTCAGAGATCAGTTCAATAAGTTCGTGCTTGTATTCGTGGATGATATTTTGGTTTATTCCAGAACTGAGGAGGAACACAGGACACACTTGGGGATTGTTTTGGAAATCTTGCGGAAACATCAGCTGAAGGCTAAGTTTTCAAAGTGTCACTTCTGGAAGAGTGAAGTGAGGTTCTTAGGCCATGTTATCTCTGGAAATGGAGTAGCGGTTGATCCCGCTAAGGTGGCAGCAATCCAGGATTGGGTAAGACCTAAGAATGCATCTGAAGTAAGAAGTTTTCTTGGATTAGCAGGATATTATCGTCGGTTTATCAAAGACTTTTCCAAGATAGCTGCACCGTTGACAGGATTGACGAAGAAGAACCAAGTGTTCAAATGGGATGATAAGTGTGAGCAAGCTTTCGTAATCCTGAAAGAGCGACTGACGAGTGCTCCTGTCTTGACTATTCCAAGTGGGAATGATGAGATGGTGGTTTACACCGATGCATGTGGCACTGGACTTGGAGCAGTGCTAATGCAGAAGGATAAAGTTGTTGCGTATGCTAGTCGACAACTGAAGCCGCATGAAAGGAATTATCCGACTCATGATTTGGAGTTAGCGGCGATTGTGTTTGCTTTGAAGATGTGGAGACACTATCTATTGGGAGTTAGATTTGAGTTATTTACAGATCATAAGTCGTTGAAGTATCTGTTCTCCCAAAAGGATTTGAATCTTCGACAGCAAAGATGGATAGAGTTCTTAGCATCTTATGATTTTGGTATAGCCTATACTCCGGGAAAAGGTAACGCGGTGGCTGATGCGTTAAGTCGAAGACATGCAGGTTTGGGAGCCATGTTTTCGGAATGGAAGAACCTTGAGTATTTGGCTGGATTTGATTTCAGGCCCAGATGTGAGTTGGAACCTGAAATGTTGGCAAACTTATCGATAAGACCTACTCTTGTGGAAAGGATTGGCGAGAACCAAAAGAGAGATGATAGGCTTGTTAAGATTATCCGAGATTTGGAATCCGGATTGGACCCAGAGAAGAATAAGGGATTTGAGGTCGATCGAGAGGGTTGGCTTCGGAAGCAAGGACGATTGGTTGTTCCCGACATTGATGGATTGAGAGATGAAGTTCTGAGGGAAGGTCATCACTCGAAGTTGACAATTCATCCAGGTGGGAATAAGATGTATCGGGATATGAAGAGAACTTACTACTGGGAAGGCATGAAGAAGGATGTTGGAAATTTTATTTCCAAGTGTATGAACTGCCAGTTGGTGAAAGCTGAGCAGAAGAAGCCCAGTGGATTACTTCAGCCATTAGAGGTTCCTACATGGAAGTGGGAGCAGATATCGATGGATTTTATCGATGGTCTACCTAGGACCAGGGCAGGAAATGAAGGAATTTGGGTCATAGTAGATCGGTTGACTAAGAGTGCAAGATTCATTCCTGTTCGATCGACTAGGACTGCATCGAAGCTGGCTGAGCTTTATGTTAAGTGGATAGTTCGATTCCATGGTGTTCCGAAGAGTATAGTGAGCGATCGAGACCCATTGTTCACTAGTGGATTTTGGAAGAGCTTCCAGGAAGTTTTGGGAACCAAGTTATGTTTGAATACAGCTTATCACCCTCAAACAGATGGTCAGACTGAGAGAGTCAACCGAGTTTTGGAAGATCTCTTGAGAGCATGTGTCTTGGACTTCGGAGGATCATGGGAAGATCATCTTCATTTGGTGGAGTTTGCATATAATAACAGTTATCAGTCGAGTATTGGAATGGCACCATATGAGGCATTATATGGAAGACCGTGTAGCTCTCCGACATGTTGGTTGGAAACTGGAGAAAAGCTGATACTTGGGCCAGAGATGATTCGACAGACTTCAGATTGTATAGAGATCATTCGGCAACGAATGAAAGCAGCCCAAGATCGTCAGAAAAGTTATGCCGATAATCGTCGTAAGGATTTGGAGTTCGACGTAGGCGATATGGTTTTTGTGAGGATTTCTCCATTAAAGAATATTATTAGATTTGGGAAGAAAGGGAAGTTGACTCCAAGATTTGTTGGACCATTCCCGATTATCGAGCGAATTGGAAAGCTCGCTTATAGATTGGAGTTACCGGAAAAGATGGCGGGTGTGCACAATGTTTTTCATGTATCTTATCTACGGAAGTATGTGCACGACCCAACTACGGTGGTTTCTGCTGATAGCTGTGAAGGTTTAGAGGTTGATCCAGTGGTTAGAAGACCTCGTAAGCCGCTTCGTGTTGTTGAGACCGACACGAAACAGCTTAGGAGGAAGACGATTACGTTGCTCAAGGTACAATGGAGTGATGATGTTAACGACTGTACGTGGGAGGAGGAAGAGAGGATGAAGGCAGCTCATCCCGGACTCTTTGAGGTATGGCCCTAAAGTGTCGTGACATCTCATGAATTTGTAGCTTGTTCTAAGTTTTAGAATTCTGCATGATAGGCTAGAATTGGATGCATGGTTTGTTGATTTCTATGGATGGTAGGCATGCAGAATAATTTTGTTCGCTCTTGTTTGTTTGGAATTTCGGGGGCGAAATTCCTAAGGGGGAGAGAATGTAACGACCCGTATTTTTACGTGTCGATTAATCGTAAATTAAGGTTGCTAGGCCGTTAGAGTTGTGAGTCGTCATTAGCCTAAGTCGTGTGGACCTTGGGTCGTATAACCGAGTTAAGGTGGTGACCGAGTTAACAAGTTATAAGGCCTGGCCGAGTTAAGACAGTATGTGACTCAGTAGGTTGAGACTTAGTGAGGTTTGGTCGACTTAAGGGGTAGACGACTTAGAGTGTGATCGAGTCATGGGTTGGACCGACCTATGTGGTATGGCCGAGTCATAGGAGTAGCTGACTCATGGCGTGACCGACTCAAGGGGTTACCGAGTTATAGGATGTTACGACCTAAGATAGTGACCGACTCATGGGTTAGCGACTTAGGGAGTTGAGTCGGTAGGAGTTAGGTCGGCATCGTTAAGTCGTTAGGTCCTTAGTACGACTTAAGGAGATAGGGTAAGTCGTAGGGTTCGATGAGTCGGCATATGGCTTAAGACTTAGGGAAATACGGCAAGGTCTTAGGTCGTGAGTCGTGCCAGCGTTGAGTCGAAGGCTGCGCGCATGCGTTGAGTTGGCTTGGTGGATGAGTCGGTAGGTCGTATGGTTTGAGTGATGAGTCGGGGGGCGACTCAAGGATGGGTCGGCAACGACTTATGGGGGACGACTCAGGGGAAATTCAGCCTATAAATAGAGGGCCTTGGCTCACTTTTTGGCACCGGTTTTTGAAGCGACGAAGTGCTGCCATTTTGAGAGCTCGACTACAACATTTCTTCATTTTCTTTTCTCTATTCCAATCTAGTTCTAACATCCATCCAAGATCGAAGATCGAGATCAAAGATTCAAGTGCCAAAGTTGAAGATCTTCATCCGTTGGAGCTAGATTTCATCGATTGAAGCGAGATGTTGCCGGATCAAGCCTTGATCTCCGCTGTCCAGATCTGAAGTGTTTAGTTTTTGAGGTGTTTGGGTGATTTGGTGAGTGGTGGTTATCTCTCACGCGGACCCAAAGGAGTATATTGGATTGGTGGTTTGTTGGAGTGTTATAGATAGTGATTTTGTGCATTTTCCTTAGATCCAAGTATAGATCCATTGTTTGTGAAGATGTTTACCTATGCAAGTTCATTTATTAAGTTATAGAAACAAAACCCATGTTTTATATTTGCTAGATCTATGCTAAAAACCCATGATTCATGTATGTTAGTTCTATGCTCATTTATTTACGAAATTGCCATTTTAGTTATAAATGCCTAATTAGATCTTGATTGAATACGTATTTGTTTGGATTAAGGTTTGCCTTGATTGATTGTTGTGAATGAGCTATCTAGTTGATAGATGTGGACAAGTATGGTCAAAGATGATTCAAAAGCTACATAAGAGGCTCTTGAATGGAGAAAGCTGCTAAAGGCATATGAGGTGGATGTTGAAGCTCATATGTATGGATTGGATGATGTTGAGATGGAACTTTGCCATGATGCGATGAGGCAAACCATGTTGTTGAGTTGAGACTTTGCTATGGTGTGATAAAGCGAAGTACAATGTGATGTAGACTTGGCGTAATCCAGGCAGGGATCATTCCAAGCATGTTGATGACTCGAGGGATGGTTCGAGTTGGTTGATAATGGATTGCTCGAGAGGTAGCTTGATCTAGTATGAGGATAGTCGTCAAGGAGGATGACTAGGAGGCTTGGATCTCATCGTTGTTGAAGGTTCTAGCATGCTCAAAAGCAAGAGTACATGGGGCGCCCATAACGACTACAGGCAGGTAGTCGGGACACCCAAAAGACTACAGGTAGGTAGTTGAGTACTCTGGGCAGAGTAGGTAAGTCCTAGGCACGGGTCACGATGACGTGCGGAGCTATGCCTAGAACCAGGGTTACCATTAGCCCTTGACGGATGGTCATTCAATCAACGGTGAAATCAAAGCAAGGATAACAGTGATAGCCAGAGTCATGGATGTTTGGACGTTTGGTTGTATCATCATTCGGTCTCAAGAGCGGTATTTTCTAGGTGCTTATCTGATCTTGGTTTAGGCCTTGGGGGTTTGTATTTGGAAAACATCGCCCTTGACTCGAGTGATTATTGCTTTACCTTAATTATCTGCTATGTTATGCTTACTTCTCCTTGGTGTGTGTCTGGGGGCTATCACTGTAGAAAGAGGTGGAGTGGGATGGTTTGGTTCCTATTCCTTTTATCCTTTATGCTCTTTTGGTATGTTTGATAGTTGATTTACTGCTCACTAAGACTTTGTCTGACTCAAGGTTTTATGTCTCCTCTTATTACCTTGGGCTGTTCATCCATGTTGGGATGGGCAGACTAGGTAGCAGGTGACAGGTGCTGTTCTTAGAGATCTACGCTGATGATGACGAAGACGAGCAGGAGGCTTTGCATACTAGTTTTCTTACTATATGTACTGAGTGTTCCGCTGTTATACTGATTGAGTGTTTGTAGTGAGGCTTTGATGTATGGATGATTCATGTTGGTATAAAACTACTACGATGCTTATATGATGATTTTTCTGTTATGGAGCTTCACTATATATTTCTCTATTGTATTTTATCCATGCGCTGTGAGTTGTACGATAGAGTTTGCTGTTTTATTTTACCCTGACTATCGTCCATGGCTACCTGGCACGCCTTTCAGCGCACTATTTCCTTGTTTTGGTGCAGGAGTCATGGGCGGTCGTCACAATGTGTGTTGTTGATGTATCACGACATGTGCAATAAGAGGCATATGCTACAATTGTGAAATGGACACGTATACAGACGATGAGACATTTTGATGAGTCAGCGATGTGGGCTTCCTCTCAATGTGTAGTTAGGGTACGTGTAGTCCTAGTTGTGGGAAATTTATTTCCATGTGGAAATTATAGGAAAGCCTATGTGAGATAGTTACGCATGGTCGTAATATGTGAGATGTAGTCTCATACGCAAAAAATTGTACGATGATGCTATGTTAGAGAAGCTCTGGTAATTATTAGTTGATCATTGGTATTGAGGTACGATCCATAGTTTTATCCTTGTAGGAGCCTGCACAAGTAGTTAATGTAAGCAAGTATTAGGTTAAAACCCTTAAATAAAGAAACCTAGTCATCCACATACACTTATAGAACACCTTAGGTCGCATAGTGTATTATTAAAGTCAACCGCATGTGATCACCATATATAATGCTGTACTCGTACACCATACATTTGTTTGACCCACTCCTCTCCCTTCTTTTTCCCCCCACCACAGGATAACATGACAGTGGCTGGTTTGGCACAAAGCATGGGGAAAAGAACTAAGCATTTGAGTTCCACTACTCTTGGTTGTTCCTTATATAGCTATTTGTGGTATTAAATGAATGGTAAACTTATATTGCAAGTTGGAAACAATGTACATGAATTAAGCATTCTGAATGTTGTTTTTTTGAAATATCTATTTTTGGTACTTATATTTTATTTCTTCCCTGTGAGATCTAAAAGTGTAAAATATCTTAGATTTATCCTTATATTTTCGGTCTTCGACAATGTATAAAAAACTCGATACCTCGTGCTTCTTGACACTGAAACGAGTCCGAAAGTTATGCTATAATTTGGATTAGTATGTTGGGAGGTGCGCGTTATCATAATATATGTGTTTGTATCGATTTTTTGGACAATTTTCAGATATAACACTTTGAAATAGGAGCTAGTATGGAGAAGTTATAGATGTTTTAAATTTTAAAAACAAAATTGATTAAATAAACTAATAAGAAAATTAAACTATCCTTAAATAAATAGAGCCATCGGTCGACACCTTAGGGGGTCGCTGGTCGACATGTAGCGATCGACCGGTCACAAATTAGAGGTCGACTGGTTGAAGCTCCAGATCGGGAATTTTGAGTGGCCAATATGCCTGATTTAATGAAATATATTGACTTGGTTGCAAAGTGGAGGATTAGCATACTGGATGAAACCAAAGACTCTTTTAGAGTTAATCAACGGTCAGGACTAATCTAAAACCCTATATATACAAAGCTAATGGAAACCCTAATTCACAAAAATTAGTCCGCTCTACTGAAACTCTACCAAATTCTTTCCTCTCCATACCTAAATTCTTCAAAAGTTAGATAAAAGTAAAAGTAAAAAAAAATTAAGGAGGACGAATCAAGTAAACAACTAACAAATAAGAGGAGATTCCAGTTGGGATTCAAAGAAAAGCTTGGATCTAGGATGAGTGGTATACTTTTAATAAGATGATTTATATATAGTTAATTCTAAGATGACCTATTTGATTTTGGCTGTTAGAAACTAAAATGGAGAATCATAGGGTTAAAACCTGAAAGTTTAATTATAGAATTAAGTTGGTGTAAACATGTTAGAATAAGTATTTATCTATATTAAATGCCTTTCTAATCAAGTAGGATTCATATAATCCATTAATATAACCTAAAAATATGGATATTAGACCCTAGATTAATTGATTACTGTAAATTGAAATTGATTAGGAGTTTGGAAAAATACCACTTTGATTTCATGTAAATTGTTAAATATGAAACGAAAATGTAGGTTTGCTGTTGAAATTAGAGAATGAACAAAATTAAACAGTAATTAATCAAAAATCGAACGAAATAAACGTTCGATCTAAAATTTTCACCACGGCCGGTCGATCGCACTTAATAGAGTGGTCGACAACAGGCGGTCGACCACTCTAGGAGTAGGTGGTTGATCAGTTATCATTCTAGAAGCACAATACGAACCTTGGCTTAAGGCCCATATTGTAAATAAAAAAATTAATTAGCAGTATATACACGCACGTTAGAAGTAGGGAAGGTAGTTCCCTATTAGGAGACACTAGGATGTTGCAGGGCTAGGTAAATGTTCTTTATCCACCGGGGGTCGACATTCTAGTCGGGGTGATTTCATCGCAAATAGCACTCACAAGAGGTTCTACGGCGGATGTATGGCACTTACTGATGCCTGACGAAGTGTGTGGCCCGCCACAATGGGATTTTCTTGGTATTCATGGATACCGACATGATGTGATACTTAGTTGTTGTTGGATCCCAGTGTGTACGCTAAGAGGCGTTACGTTGCCATTGAGAGGTGGATACGGGCGTAGATGATGAGACACTCAGTAAGTCGACTCGGATTATCCCTCAATGCGTAACGGGGTAACAGACAGTTGTAATTTTGGGGAACTTAATCCCATTGGAGGAATTAAGGGAAACCTATGCGGAATAAATACTTTAGTCGTAGTTTGAGAAACGTAGTCCCATAAACGAAATTGTGGAAACCCTATGCTGGAAATGTTTCAGTGGTTATTAGCTGATCATTAGTTATCTATATGTTCGATCAGTTGTTCTATCCTACGTATAAGCCTGCATAAGTAATTGATGTAGGTGTGTATTGAGATAAACTCCTTAAAATAAAGTGAACAAGTAATTCACGAACACTCTTAGGACACCCTATGTCATACAGAGTATTATTAGAGTCAACGCATGTGATTGTCGTATATTAATAGTGGCTCATTCACCAAACTTTTGTCTGACCACCCTATTTCGTTTCTTTTTCCCCGCCATGGAAGGACATTGCATAGGTGATAGGCCCATGATCAGTACCAAAGAGGCGAGCTCATCCTTGGAGTTGCTTGTCATTGTATTTTATTCTCTTTGTAACCATCTACCATATTCAATACTTAGTACTTATCGGACTATGTATCTTATTTCTGTGTACTCTAGATTTAACTACGTACTGTTTCTAAGAATGTATTTTGAGATATTTTCTGAGATAGTTATTTTCTTTATTTATATTATGTTATCTTCTGTTGTGAGTTCTGAAAGTGATGTGTATCTTAAATCACATATGTATATCTTTAGCCTCTATAATGTTATAAACACGCAGACAACTCGTGCTTCTTAGCACCCACACGAGTCTGAAAGTCACGTTAGGATTTGGATTTGTTTGTCAAGAGGTGCGGGTTGTCATAAGGACCTGCTAACAAAGAGAGTTCCTATACACCTTAGAAGCAAAACATTTACCAATACATTTTTTATTTTCAAATCGGTCCATCTCCTTTTAAAACAGAAGATCTTCCTTTTTTTTCTTTTCTTTTGTCTAAAAATACACTATTAATTTATAAAACAATTTCTTAAACAATTTACCATCGTTTTTGGCCAATTAAAATAATTTTGAGAAAACATTGTTTTATACAAGGAATAAAATTGTCCTTTGTAATAGAATCTCTTTGTTTTAAAATATTTATGGAAGCCAAAAATAGATTTTTAAATACATATGATTTGTTTTTTAACAGTATATGGACATCCTGCCTATCCATGATTCCTATATGGTACCCATCAGGTCTTTAGTCACAAAATCATCTAATCATTATAACTTCATACAACTTCTTCACATTTCTTAGTTAAGCAAGGTATACACAATTCAATATGCCAAACAATAAGCAACCAAGTAAAGAAGCAAAAAACCAGAACAAACAACAATCAATCAAAACAGCAAGCAACAAGCATAATCAACAACAACCAATACAGACAAAAGACATTAATCCAAATAAGCACAACATGAAATAGTAGGTGAATATCAAGTAAACAAGCTAATATTTAACATCAATCTCATTAGAACAAGCAATCAACAAAATGATACAACCATAAGAAATAAATTTAAACGAGCACAACATAAATTAATAAGTAGACATGGGTAAATAAGTAACTAAATTTTCGTAACTGAAACTATTTTAACAAACAAAAATGCAATACAAATAATTCATCCAAACTAAATGATTACAACCACCAAGCAGACTATCCTAAACATCGAAATGGACAGTCCCTTCTTCATATCCAAACTCTCTTCATGAAAGGGAATAACTAGACGTCCCTATAGCTCGTTAAGAAAAATCACACACAATAGTCAAAAAGTTCACATCGTCACAATGAATGTTGGACAACCGCAAAAGTCATCTTACCCCATCGTCTTACATCCTATGTTACAAAGTCTAGTTTTATAGTTTTTAGTTAAATCCCAAGTAAACATCTTTTTAAAATAAAAAAAAAATTCACAAACCTTGCTAAAGTTTGTTGTTTAATTAAATGTTTGATTTTTTCAACCATTTTCTTTTCAAATCAAATCATCCTCATCTTAGTAAAATACTTTTCTCATTGTATTGCAAAATGTGAAAGTTTATAATGCATCATTTCTCAATAATGTGTATTCTCAATAATTTTCAAGGTCTCTTTTCAACCAAACCACTTTCTTCAAAAATAATTCTTCTTTTTAAAATGTCATCTATCAAAGAGTACTGTTTTAAGTGAAAATCTTTTCAACAAAAATCGATTTTCAGACAGAATTTTTTTTGAAATCAAATGCACTCCCTTGATAAAACTTTTCTTCTCAAATAAATATTTTATCACATTCTTTACTCAGAAAGATAATTCTCAAATAAAGAAACTTCCATTAAACTATTTTAATGTATTCCCACCAACAAAATAATTTCTTAAATAAAATATTTACAATATATTAAATAATTCCTTTACAATAATATGTCTTTCTGTGGGAATAACTTTTCTGTAAAATATCTTTAAAATAAATCTCCTTCAAATCATATAATATTCACTACAAAAACGTTTCAACAAAATATACTTTTCTTTAAAATAAGGGTTCTCACTACCTATTCCCTTACAAGGTACATTCAACAAAAACATTTTTTAAATCCTTTGCCATCATTAAAATAGTTTTCTTCCTCAAAACATCTTTTTAAACAAATACTCCTCTAACTTTACAGTATATATTTTAAAATATCTGTTAACGAATAATATTTCTTTTTCAAAATGTACCTCAACAAATATTTTTACAGAGTATTCCAAATTATAACGTGGATACAAAATACTTTTCCACTTATCCCTTTTTTAAAAAGACGATTCCAAATTAAAACAATTGTAGCTAAGATGCTCCCATTAAAACATTTATTTCAAAATAAAATGTTTTCAACCAAAATATCATTATCATTAAATATTATTAAATAGAACACTTTTTAATAAAAATTTCTCTTTACATAAATAAAATCTCCCTTTTTTAGTAAAGTGTCCAACCACACAATTATTATAAAAATACATTCTTAAAAGTATTTTAAAACATACAATATTTTCCGTACTAAAATGTTCCTTTAGAGGCTAAATTTAACTTCCAACATCTAACTGAAACATCTTTTTATTAAAATACTTCTAAATAAAATATTTTCATAGTATTTATCCTTTCTCACAAAAAAAATTTCATAAAAAAATTTTATTTAACCAAATTATATACTTTATTTTAACTAATCACTTTATGTCCATCATAGGTATTTTTCCCTTTTTTAATAAAGTACCTTTAAAAATAGGAATCCATACTTCGTAAATTTTCCAAATAAACAATATTCACTAAAAAATAAAAGTGTTCCATTTTATTTAGGTCAGGTTTCAATTAATTTAACATCAATTGTGTGTCACTCGAATAATAACCAACAATTAACCCCACTTTATAAGTGTCATTGTACCCCACGCTTACTTTATTTAACTTCTATCCTCATAAATAAACATCATTTTTAGATGAGGTAATAGTGGTTAAAAAAGTAAACCTCTATACACAATGCACACAATTTCTAATCAAACGCTCTCTTATTTATATTTTAACCCTATCCAAGATATGAAATAAACTACACTAATTGAATTAAACCTATCTAAGGCTCGAGGAATCGCTGAATCCAAACTCTGATACCAAGTATGGCGACCTGCTATTTTTAAAATCTAAATTCCATTATAAACGACTTCACAGAAAACTTCAAATATTAAAGCATCGTACTGTGGGTGGGTAAGAATTAAAAATTCTAAAACAATGGATGAATAAGGAAACCTCGCAGCGAAATTATCATCAAAATAAATGAATATTAACTATATAATACAATTTATAACATTTATTGCATTAATTCCCATTTCAATATATTAACTATCAATAACTCATGGACAATATAAAAACGGTGTAAAAGAATATACCAAATCACCTATCTATGATATTGCCTTCATACACCTTTCCATTCCCTCTTTTGCTCCTACTTGCAACATCACATATATACATATATATACATACATATATATATATATATAAAGGAAAAGGCCTCAACTATATTTGGATTGTGCCTAACTATATACACCCTACCTAATCTAAGAGATCTAGTGGCTATTGCATAGGAAAGACTACCTATGTACCCCTTTTAGGGATCAAGCCCATGTAGTTCTATTTCTTGCTCTTCTCTTACATCCATATACTTGTTAGTAAATTACAACCATAACATCCATGCAACCATTGAAACTGTCACAAATATGCAGTCAATGCAGTTAATGCAACCATTGCAAACATTGCAACCATTGCAAACATTGCAACCTATGCAAGTAGTAAAATCAGAAAATAGTATTTCTACTCATCCATCTTAACAAAATATCATATAGGGTAAATAATAATAATAAAACACAACCATCAATCGTCAAAAATCAATGCCAATTCCAATCATCAAACAAGAAGATAACAACATAAATATACTTACATACATATTAGTCATCCATTCTAGTACCGCATTACCAATGTAAGTATAAACCATCGAATGTGTGCTAATCATCCCATAAAGTGACACAAATCAATCATCAAATGCTTATCTAGTCAACATTAGTGACACAACATCCAACATCAAGTAACCATTGTGAACTGCCCATCAACTAGTGGTAATAGCAGTAAAATATTGCACACTCTTCAATATACGATATCATCAAACATCAAACATCAAACATCTGTGATAATTGCAACTAACAATCGATCACACATTCAACGTCACCAAAATAGTATATTTATGTCCATTTTTCTCTTAAATCATTTTATTACCGTTTATTATAATCCACCTTTATTTATTCATCTTAAAAACAATAATAATTTTTCCAAATCAACAAAATACTTTAAATCTCTTTATTTTACTCCTTTTTCAAATACCTAAAACATCATATTTTATATCAAAAATAATAATCTTCACCAAATCGCATTTTAAAACTATATTATTATTTAAAACATCATTCTAAATAATAAAATTACCAAATATTTGTTAAATATAATTTCGGTTCTTATCCTAAACTTTTAATCAATAATAATCATATTTAATTCCATATTTCTGTTTTAGGAAAATTTGTTAAATTACCATTATTTATGGAAACCATTTGAAAATCTATAAATAACTTTACTTGTTATTTATTTATTTAATTCTCTCATTATTGTTCATTTCATTTCAATTAATTATTTTCTAATTCAAATCAGCAATTAATTATAATTAAATCCCAAATACACTACAATCGACAATAATTAACCAATCAATGCACAATACATTCAAAATATTGTAATAATTAAACACTTATCCCTAGAGCATAATTTACATCGAAAATTAAGATTTTTTATCAATAGTTATACATTTTATAATTTAAATTTCAATTAACTAAATTAAATAATTCATAACAATGCGCTTTTCCCACCAATCTTCAAAATCAGCAAAACAAATATCAAATCATCCGGAGTTTCTATATGAATCCAATGGATGAAACCCACATGAATAGAGGTTCGCACATGTAAGTTGTGAAAGTTAGAATCTATAAGGGAAACATGGTAATTTAATAGTTAATTAATTAAATTAATACCAATTTTACGTGCTAAAGGAACCCTAAATCCTCGATTCCCCCCAATGAACCCGTCAACTACTTCCTTCAACAACTGTTACATGCCACTTAAAGTTGCCATCGCCTGATCCGATGTCACCACCGAACTCCCATAGCTACTGCAGCAAATGTCGACCACCCTCTCCAACCCTACCGCACACCATCCCCAACATATCCACCATTATTTAAAGCCAAATTTTGGCAACCCCGTTTCTTTTCTCTAAAATCGCCTGCCATGGATTGGTTGCTGTCGATGTCGTCGCCACAATTTTATCAACTACCTTCCCCATCGCTGCCATCTGGCCATTACTTACAAAGACCAAAACGAACGGCCAAGATAGTACAACAAAAAGACCTTTTAATAGCGTGTAAAAACGCTATAAAAGGCTTTTATAGCATTTTTGTAAACGCTTTAAATCAACAAGTTGTAATAAGTCATTGACCTATTATTGCATTATAAGAAATGATATAAAAACATGTCTTCTATAGCCTTTTCAAAATGCTAACAAAAGTCTTATTAATGGCGTTCATAAAATGCTATAAAAACCCTTTATTTTAATGACATGTTGATGTACAACGGTCATAAAACGCAATTACTAACCGTAATAGTGTTTCATAAACGCTATTATAGGCTTTAATAGAGTTTTAAAAACACTATCAAATCCTTTATCAGCGTTTTAAAAGTCAATTTTGCAGTACATACATATCCATTGTCACACTATAATCGACAAATTTATATAAACACAATGTATCATTTCACACAATCATATAGATCACATTAAACGAAAAATAACTACCTATTCAACATTCACATAGAATAATGCATAATATGTCGTAATATTTAATGAATATTACATTAAAGTGTAAATAATACAAGTGATAAAAGATCGTGTTACACCTGACGATTAAATGAGCAAACCAAAAACGTTGTTACTTCAAAAGAACTTCAAATCGCTAATATACCGCAGCATGTTGCCATTTATATGCACCATAGATGGGTAATTACCTATGAAAAAGAAATTCAACAACTAGCAATTATAACTATACATACATACATGTGTGTGAAATTTAATTATATAAATTTAATTAATTAATTTATATGGAACTTAATTAATTTATATGAAACTTGAATAACTTAGTTAATTTTTATAAAATTAAATTGGTTTATATAAACTTTAGTTAATTTTATAAAATTTAGTTAATTTATATCATCATATGGAAACGATACTAAAAACATATGGAATTTCCTAAAATGAATGTAAATTTTGTTTAAAATACGTTATTCAACAATTGCATGTATATTGTTATAAACTTATTAATTTTTATAAAACTTAACTAAATTTTATAAACTTATTTAACTTAAAAAACAGTTGGCTTATTTAATTATAATAAAACTTATTTTACTTTACTTATTTTAAACTTAGTTAATTTGTTGTTGTTGTTATTATTATAATATATTATTATTATTTTATTACTATTACTATTATTATTATATTATATTACTCTTCTAAATTTACTTAATTTTTATAAAATTAATTAATTTTTATAAAACTTAGTTAAAATAATTGCTTTTTATAAAAATTAGATAAGTTTTTTTAAAACTTAGTCAATTTTTATAATAATTTAACAAAGATTTCAAAATAGAGAACATGATTTTTATAAAACTAAATTTATTCATAAATTTTAGTTAATTTAATTGAAAATTTTAAGTTTTGTTGATTTTTATAAAACTCAATTAACTTAGTTAATTTTTATAACTTAGTTAAATTTTCCTTTAATTAATTTTTATAAAACTCACTTAATTAACTTAGTTAAATATTTATAAGATAGTTTATAAATTAGTTAAATAATTTTACTTAACTTTTTGTTAATCTAGTTAAATTTGTATAAAACTTGATAACTAGTTAACTTTTATAAAAATTAGTTAATTTTTATGTATTAAGTAAAAATTTTTAATTTTAATTCTTTTTTATATAACTTAGTTATCTTAGTTAAATTTTTATACTTAGTTAATTTTCATAAATTTATTTAAATTTATTAATATTTAGATATTAATTTAATTTTATAATACTTAGTTAATTTTTAGAAAATTATTTAATTTTTATAAAACTTGGTTAACTTATTTAATTCTTATAAACTTTGTTGATTTTTATAAACTTATCGGATTTCATGAATTTCCAATAGCACCTCCTTTGTACGTTTATGCTTTCCGACACACCCCAATTCGATATACATTTCACGATGAAAACAAGATCGGATTTATATCATATATAATAAAATATACTACATAATGGCGTACACATTCAAATGCATAAAAACATACCTTTTATTAGCAATTTTAGCTAGCAATATTCCATATAGCAAAGGAAAGTTTTGTGTACCTATATAGAAAGGTAAAAATAATAACTAGTAAAGATAGGCATCGTCGATTATTGAGCAAAATCAGTGATCATATACAAAAAACTGCACATGTTTGGTTGTAAATGTTATGAAAAGATGTTAGTAAAATCATTTTTTCAATTAGTACAAGGCAAGTAAAAGCATGAATGTGAGTATTGATTCATATAAGCAATGCATCCAAAAAAATCAAATTAATTGAAGTAGAAATAATAAAACAAATCATCACTGATCTTTATTTGGCATATGCATGTTCACAGCGGTTGCAAAAGGTACAATTTAGAACAGAGTGGCTATTATATGTAATGAGAACTCCAATGCTAAGAGAACCATCATCGTCCTAAAATGCTACTCTAGACTCCATGCTTCCTATCATGTATATGTGTTTGTAAAGGCTTCTATATCCCACTTGATGGAAGTTAAATCTCCTTAAGTGGAAGAACGTATTACATTGGTTTTTTTAACACCCAAAATACCAATTTTTTGCCTGTAAACTTTGAAAAAAAATATGCACGAAGCAACAACATATATCCAATTAATATTCACATGAATATTGTGGTTAGTGTGGATTGAACAACATTATCTATTAAATTTAGTTAACTTAATTTTTATAAATTCGGGCAATTGGTTTCAGATATTCTATATTTATTTGAAACCACTATAATTGCATGGGTTAAAATAATTTGATTAGAAGAAATGGAACATATAAATACATGAAATAAAGAAGAAACCTTACAACTTGAGCGAAGGACTAATCTTTTTTAACCAATAGTCCGGACAGTGCAAACTACATCACTGTGAGGATATAAATCCACACATCTTTGCCATAAACCATATCACCTGAATCTGCAATAAAAACAAGATTTTATTGAACAATTTTGTACATTAGGATTCAGTTGCAATAGGCAGGCTGATATATAGGCATATAATGGTTGGTTCTAGTTATACGAACCAAAAAACTTTAGCCTTAGTATTGCATTTTGTACGATATAATATGATTGAAACTCAAATGAAAATCTATGCTGGCATACACAAATTTGAATTTCAGACTAGAGTTTTTATTTTAGCGGAACACTAATGACATTAAATTTCAAAAGAAATAAAAATGTATAGGATAAAAAACTAGCTTTTTAGAATGATGTTGATATACCTTGTTAACATAAATAAGGTTAACGCCATTGGCTCTTAATTGGAACTTCGTACCAAATCACTTTAAAAACCTAAGGAACTAGTAGCAGCATCACACCTTGTGCTTTCCTCTCCATGTTTAATTCCTAATTAAATCATATTGAAGTTCATACATATCTCAGAAGTAAATCAAAAATCTTCGAAAGATAGAATATATGTTATACCAGTCTTCATATATATCATTTGTTTACATGCTCTCTATGTGGTAAAGCGCATGGTATTCACAGCAAAGATGAAGACAATAGTATTTGCATGGTCTTTACTCCGAGTTATATTGGATTCTCATCTTGGAATAATAAGCACAAGAGTATATCCATTGACACCCAATAAAATACAGCAGCAAGTCATATAGTGCTCCACTTGTGCCACATGCTTCATTAATTTAAATCCAATAATTGATTGTCGTTGCCCAATCATTTTCCAAATCTAAATTTAAATATATGAGAAGTAGAGCAGACACTTACAAGTAGAACCTCTATCCACTATCTCTACAATATGGTCGAATGTGACACGCAGACACCAGAAAGTCCTACAGCCAACATATACATAAACAATATTAGAATAATCATAGGATATAAATAATGTCAGTAGAATGCCAACATCTCATATTAAATTGAAATTAGACTGCAAAATTTTCTTAACACTAATCGAGAAAAAATTAACATCATGTATATTGCTTTATATTATATTTCTATGAGATAAGTTTGAATTTTAATAACCCAAGCCAAACAAAAAAATAAAAAAAACTGTGGAATTGTTTATACTTTCAAAATTTCTACAATTGCAGTACATAAACGGAATTGCATGAGGAATTGCAAACGGAACTAATATTTTAATATTTATTTCTTAAAGAGAGAAACATACATGACTTGATTGATAACTTGGAAAAGAAAATGGAGCTACATGAGGCATTGTAAAGCATAGACCCAAATAAGTACAATACTGAGATTGAACTGATTGATAACTCACCAAAGAATTTCAACCGAATCTTCAAAATAAGAAGTGCGGTTCCCTAACCGAACCATACCAATGTTGGAAACCCAAATAAAGGATGTTGATGATGTGCAAGTCATGCTTGTCATAAGATCTTAGAAGCAAGAAAGAAATTATAAAATAATAATCATTAAATTTTCAAAATGTTAAGCACTGTAAATGAAGAGAGCTTACCTTTGAAAAACCTATTAAAGAGGCCACTTAAGCAATCTGATAAAATTACAACTGATTTAGCATGCTTGAGAAATTACATGATTAACACATAAAATGATTATAAAAACAATGATGGAGAATAGAAATTTTTACCTGAGCCGAAATTCATTTTATGCATGCATAAAGTGAAGCGTGGTTATAGCGACAGCTTCATCCTTGAGATCTAGTAAACCAACAAATGAAATAGATATGCTATTATCTTGATTTTGGAACATTTATAATTCATAATGAAGTTGTAGATTTGGAATAATGCTACTCGTAAGGATTTTTTTTTTGGAATTGGCATGAAATTAATGGACAAATAATTGCTTTAGAAACCAAATATTAAAAAAAAGGTAATTAAGTCCTTAAAATGTCACATATGAAGCAGTATGAACCGGAACTAAATTTTAATTTACTATGCCAATTTTAGGTATGTAACTAAAATAGCCTTGAATGGTCAAATTTTTGTTTAAAAATCAACTATGTAATGATCTTTAGTATCGATAAGAATAAATTTCTTTGAAATTTATTTAATCCTGAATCAAGTACAATACAAATGTGCTTGAATTTGTAGATAACAAAATGAATATCATACCATCTTTATGTAATAAAAAGTTTGCAAAATATACGTGTTCAATTAGTTTCCTGAATAACATTAATAAAGAACACAAAAATATTAGTTAGCAACATGCATATTTTACAATTGCATATATCTATGTAATAAGAAATGCTTTTGAAAGAACAGTTACAAAGTGCTTTTGAAAAAACAGCTACAAAGGGCACATTCTGCCATAAAACTAAGTTAGCAGCTGATTTATGTACATTTTGAATTTGAGAGAACTGACATGTTAAACTAAAAAGTTTTTATTGTCCTGTTTTTCCATTTCGATCGGTGATAAACTTAGAGGTTTTCAATAGTTAAACAAGATAACACATTTTTCTAACGAAGGCAGCAAATATGGGAATTGAACAGAGATTTGTGTACATTTTGTGTGTCGGTTATCTAATGAACTTTTCCCTGCAATTACATAGTTCATGCAACACCAATATTACCACGTTTTGCTGTATGTTATTGCCTTATAGGTCACTTTAAATATATATTGCAAAGTATTTGTTTCATATGGATGTACTAGAAGCAACATGGCTATGTTTTCTTCCTACTGATACTACAACATGTCATAACAAGAGCATCAATCAACCTTAGGTTAAGCTATCCAAATGTACTCAAAAAATCATAATAGCAAACCAGAGTGAACTCCAGAGCTATCCAAATTATTTGTTACAAGTAACATCCAAAAATAGTTTATTTTTCATTTAGTTAAACCTCCAGATATAAAAACTGAAACTCATAGTAGATAAGTGTTCCAGTCAATGAACTCCAATATTGGACAATATCTCTAGCGAGATTAGCAAGATGAGTGTGTCATGAGTAAACAAATTGCTCACTATAATGCATATTACCTTACGATGAAATGCTCATTAATAAAATATAGTTGTATCAATATTGTACATATAAACTAAGTTATCTATGAGAAAAATATAATGATGCATCTGTCAATGGCTATAGTACGTATGAAAACAATATGACTAGATATTAGTGAAAATTTCAGAAACACTTGCATATTCTATGTATTGCTTCAAAACAACATGCACTTGTATAAATAATAGTATTCATGTAAGTGTTATGCACGTGTTTGACAAATATCTCCAACAACGATCCATGCGCTATTGGGGAAATATATTTCTTAAAACATTGCACCGACTCCATTTTTTTCAAACATAATTCATACTAAAATAATTAAGAAACTATAGTTCTATAGGAAAAGCATATTGGAATTTAACGTAAATCAATTGGAAACTATCAAGTCTCCCCATGATCGCCACGCTCTATGTAGCTACACCTATCTATAGTATAACCCAACAAAAATAGATTGAATAACCTGGATCAAATGAGGTAAATTAGGACAAAATAAGAAATGAAAACTAATGTGAGATTGAATAGTTCTGACACCAAATATTTCTAAGGGCTCCAAAAGACTTATTAACCTAATTATTTCTGGCTAACAAGCTTCATTGTTAATTTCTCTGAATTGTCACTTTGTCCTTAACTTTAGCTTTGATATGAACTGCTCTAAGAATTAGTTCAGTAGTTGATTGAAAATTCATGATATCGAGTAGTTTCCGTCGATCTATTTCAGTAAACATACTAATAGTTTCACTTTGTAATTACTTTAATACTTTAAGACATATATGGTTTTTTGTTAAATAGGCCTTGTTAACTGGTAGCTTGTTAAGACGGATAGATTAACATTTACTGCTAACCAAACATTACCAATATAGGTTACCCAACTAAACCATTAACTACCGTACATGGCATTATTGTAGTCTACACTCTGCATATCAATATTATCCAACAAGTTTATTTCACATCCTAGCTTAGCACAAAGATTTGATGCTACCAAATGCATAATTATAATTTTTAATGCTTCATCTTTGGAGATGGCTTAGGAATTCAAAAGAAAATTTCATTTTATTATTTTATACAAATTCACATTTAACCTGCATGTTTCATCATAAAAAATCATATAAAATTATACACGGTGGAAAAAACAAATCATAATTATTCATAGAAAGTAACCAAGTTACAACAAAATTAGCCACGAGTGATTAATAGATTAGCAAACGAAGGAAATTAGTTCAACATTAGATTAAAAAATTTACGCTGCTCAGCATAGGTATGTTCAGCAAATTATTTCAATAACAATTTATCCCAATCAACTAATTATTGTAGTTAACAAATTATTCAATTCATAAACTCGCTAAGTTAATGAATCATCTCACTTAACATTTTATAGGTAAGAGTTTAGTACCTAGATACCTGCAAGCGATATAGGTGGACACTATTCGATTCCTTTCATCTATGCAGTCATTGACTGGTTTGGTGCCAACTTTGGGAAGCTTTGTAGATACGATGGTGGTGCATAACTGAAGGTAGTGGTGTCAGCTTTCCCCGAAAGTAGTGGTGGTGACTGGTGGGCAATGGAAATCGCATTGGTACAGTGGTGATGTGTGATGATTCGCGATTGTAGTATAGGTTTTCTGGTGATAACAGTTTGAACCGATGTCACAAGCAATAGAATCGGAGCATGACAAGCCTAACTAATGAGCCTCAACATAAAATGGAAGGGATTGATAAAGATTTTGGATTTGAAATTTGTGGCATACAGTTAGGGTTTTTTCCCTCTAATTTTTGAACCAATTTGTTGAGGTGGGAACGAGGAATATCGGAAGTAAGTTGTAGGCGGGAAGTAGAAATCTTAGGAATAGAAGGGAAGTGGAAATTTTAGGAACAAGAGCGAACTGGAAAATTTGAACAATGTTGGAGGAGCTTAATGTGATACAACGTTTAATATATTACTTGGTAAACAAACTAATTTTTTAATTGCAATATGCAACTACGCGCTGTCCAAATATGCCATAGAAATGAATTTTCTTGTAGTGGGATTTCTTCCTCAGTTTCGGGCCGCCTCTAACATCGTACCTAAAAATGAACATTTTTTGTCCGTTTCATTCGCTAAGAGTTTTCCAATGCTATATAATTCGATAGTGTTTGGATACTTTGGGTATTAAGTATATTCGTAAATAGAGATAATTAGCACCATTAGCAGCTGATTAGAAATTTCGAGATCAAAGAAAAATAGTGAAAATAGTGGTGATGGCTAAGGTTTTGTAACCTCATTTACATAGTTGTTAAGGTGTATTATGAGTTATATACCCAGTTTGACCCAAAACAGCTACGTGCGCTATTTAAACATTATAATGCCTCTATTTTGCAAAACTTTAACCTCAAATATATCAAAATAACATATCAAATTGATCGGCTCAGAAAAAATCTTGCAACGCTTATAAATATGATTTCCAATTCACTTTTTTATTAAAAAATTATTTTTAATTATGTAAAGGCCCGGAAATTCACCCAGTTCGAGCTGACAATAAAACGCACATGTCCAATCCAAACTGCATGGAAAACCAGAACTTTATGGGAAAGAAAGAAGAGAAGAAAGAAAGAAGAGAGAAGAGAAGAAGAAGAAAGAAAAGAAGAAGAAAGCGACAAAATAGAGCAAACTAAAATAATTACAGAATCTCACAATCTCAGCGGAAAAACATATAATATCATATCAATGATCTTTACAAAACAAACACTGTAATGTTTAATATACATACATCCATCAAGCAGAGTGCAACAATCAAACACAAATCATCAATCTGAACGGTTGTAATAACCTGTCATCACAAATGCTGATAATTCAAACAACAATGCAGATGAAAATAAACATATACGTAGAATATGATCAGAAGACTTCCAGCTCATCTACTGAAGCTCTAAAGCATCCAAATCTGAATCTGTAAATATCCTCGGTCTGATCCGAGCATTGAAAGGGAAGAATGCCCGGATCAATCGGGTAAACCAGCGTGAGAAAAATACTTCTCAACTGAATTTATTTTAAAGTTATAAAAGTGTTCTTTTATCAAAAGAAAGGTATCTCGTAAGACACGCCCACACATAAACATGAACGGTTTTTATCTTACGATAACCAAAATATTTCATATCAAATCCTGTTATACTATACTAGTGTCTAGTATACAAATAATAATTCAAATAGCCGAAATTATTACCATTATTAAATTCCAGCACACTGGGCTCTACAAACAAAATGGTGGTATGTATTGGAGAATGGATTCCATACAAATGACAAGGTAAGGGACTACCTTTCACATAGTACATCTCTAGAAAAATGTACCTAGGATCCAGATACTAAACTCCTAAACCAACACAGAATCAGCCTACCCCTTCCATCTGGATAGTACCGAATATGACATCACCCCAGTCGTTCTCGAACTATCTATGGCCATAGCATACAACACTCGAATATATAAGGCAATCTAGAAAGGTGATGACCATATCCTTATGGGTGCGACCCATATAGCCCTACCGCTTCTAATATGTTTCTGTCATTCCGGGCGATGAGGCATAAGGCCACGATTACCTTTTACGTAGCACATTTCACTTTGAATGCCACATTTTAATTCCTTCGATCACAGTTGACTTTCACACATACAACCTCTGAGCTCGTATGTCTTAGAGAAGGGTCTTAAGCAAAGAGATGTTGCCTTTTCCACCACCAAACATGTGTGTGTGTGTGTGTGTGTGTGTGTTTATAAAGGTCAACAAACAATATCAAAAATACAATGTCGTACATCCATTCATACAAGTTATTCAGGAACATGACAAACCGAAGGCACTCTCCTACCACATCCTGTCGAGAATTACCCCTAGAATTAATAGCGAGAAGTCCTTGCATATCGTAGATTTTCATAACAAAGCACTACTGCCACCATAAATATATAATATGGTAAATTTCACCTCGAGGGACTAGTGACAAGTAGCACTACATCATGAAGATCTCCATCTTCAAAATCATAATCATAAAATTGCAATTTTGAATGAATACATTGGTCCGAAGTGTTTCTCGGATAATTCTACCCCGGTCTCTTCGAACAACAACGATAAATCGGCCGAATATTTGATACTCCATTATTTAACTATCAAAAAACAAACAAATCTAGCACCGTAAGCAATCATTAGGCCCATTTAGTTAATCTTTATTAATTAAATAAATCTCCAAATGTTTTCTTCAAATTATCTTTAAAAAGATATATCTCAAAATCATTTCAAATCTTTCAATATTGGGAATGTAACGACCCACCTTTTTGGACGTTTAAGCAGACACACGTTCTAGACTCAAACCATTCAAAAGGGCAGATGTTATGGGGTAAATAAAAAAAAAGAAATAAAACAAATACAGAATCTCACAGCGGAATGACAAAATATAATGATCAAATAATAATTCATGAAGCTGTTTTATAAATACATTTGACTATTCTTTTATTAACACAAAATCAGAGTTACAGAAACAGGAATAAATAAATAATAAATGCAGCGGAACAATATGAGGCAGTGGAATAAAATAAGTAATACTAGTACAAATCTTCGTCTTCGTCCTCTAGAAATAAGGTCTTCAATCCTGAAATGCTCAGGCTGACCCAAACGAATTGAAAAGAAAAAACACTCAAGTTAGAAGTAAAAATCTTATGTAAGTTAAATCAACGATAAATCTGCGTGTGACGGCGTCAGAAATGTTTAAGGGGTTTGACATCTCCTATCCAGTGTCTAACGTGAGTGTAGTAACATAAGAGATGTTCGGGATTCACATCTCCTAAGGACCCATTAAACTATCTACTTTGTAGTACAATACGCTATTATAATATGTCTATAGTAAAGTAAAAGTATTAAAATAGCGTTAAGGTGTTACCCATATCCTCATTAATACATTTTATATATTTCCATAGTCTATACAGTACCGTACGCTCCTCCGTAAAGTGGAGGTTTACCCGGAGGGCACTCCATAGGCATGATACAAAACAACTCGTAGTAGGCACGCTAGGGCATGTGAACACGGCACTCAAGGCAATGCCAGTACCAATTACGTATCCAGACTGGTGGTAACGCATAGCAGCTACTACCGCCCATCTCGGAACACACTTCCAAAATCAAATCAAGGGTGGCTACCAAATCAATCACAAAGCAACAGATATGGTATCGAAGAAATGTATCCGATAGGAGGAATGACCTCACTTGGCCCGGCGTGGCTCCTATTTTTGTCACATCTAAACTGACTCACGAGAGTCACGGTCACGTCATACCTCATATAGAAATCGTTCGTCAAACCATCCTGCATCATTTCTGGAATCTCCACCATGTACACAGTTGTTAAAGTGGTTTTCGGTATTGGTAGAGAGTATGACAACATCCGATCCTGATCTCTTTAACAACCAAACATTTATTTCATAACGGATGGTTCTTTTACATTTCAAAAAGTCAATTTACAATTGATATCAAAATACCATATTCAATTTTAAATCATATCTCTTTCAAAATCATATTCACTTTCCAACTATATTCACTTCCAAAAATCATGTTCACTTCCAAATCGTATTCACGTTCAAATCATCTATAAGTTATGTTAATTAGTTCTTCATTTCAAAATCATCTTATTTACTCAAATATGTCATTTCGCAAAAAGATATCAATTTCCAAATTCCAGCGTGGGTTGTATCATCATCAAGGATTTAGACATATAACTTACACAGTTTGAAATTTTAGAAAATAGTTTAGGAAATTATAAATAGTTTATGTAGTTTAAAACAGTTTTAAATAGATTTAAATTAGTTTAAATAGTAAAATAATCTAAATATAATTAAATTTGATTTAATTAGTTCTACAATGATTTAAATAGATTAAATATAGACTTAATATATTTAAATTATATTAAGTAGATCTTTAAATAGATTAAATAATTTAAAATATATTAAATAAATTTAAGTTATATTAAATATAGATTAAATAAATTTAATTTGTTTAAAATTGGTAAAAGAGGTTAAATTGGATTAAATAGGTTGTAATAGATTAATAAAAATAAAAATAGTTTTAAATTGATTGAAATAGTTAATTTAATTAAAATAGTTCAAATTAGTTGAAATATATTTCAAAGTTATACCTAAACATTTTCAGTAATTCAATTTCAATAAATTCATTTATAATTGACACTTCAACCTTGAAAAATCCAATTTAAATCCTTTGAACCATCCAGTAAATCAACTTCAATTTCAACATTTTGTGCATGGATTAACAGAAATAGTTCAGTTTATATAAATCAATCTCTTTTTCAAAATACTAGTTAACTGAATTCAAAAATCATATAATTTAACTAATCTGGTGTCCGTATATAATTTTCTACCCTATGTTCAAGTAATACAGATATTTATCATTTCAATCCACAATTTACAATTTTACGGTTATATATCATTTCAAACTGTAATCCCGAATTAACTAAATATCCATAAAATCTCTCGAGTCTATCATTTCAACTCATAACGATTTTTCGCTAATCTATACGTCATTCAGGTATGTATCATTTCAACCTATAGGGAACTTGCAGTTATAACAATATAAAATACAACATCCAGTCGTCCAGTATCAATAATCAAACATTCATCAAATCATCGCCCAAATCACTCAGTAAAAATCAATAGATAACTGATAATAAAAAACAGGTATTAAATTGACAATTTAAAATCAATTTTAAATTAAACGATGATTAACGCAATAAAAGCCAATTTTAACTAGAATGACAATCTAAATATACCGAACATCGATCAATAAATTTTTAATCACATCATAAATTTAATTTAACTAACATAAGAAATTTAAAAAGTTGTGAGTGGGTTAAAACACCCACCATCGATTTTAAATCGAATTAAAATCCAATTTAGGGCCCAAATTAAAACAGTCTTAGTATTGGTCCAAACAATGCCAAAATGACCGTAATTTCGGTACGATTCCAGCGGAATAAACTGCGCATGAAATGGACCCCGTTTGTAAAAGTTACGTGAGTTAGAACATCCGGAAGTTTAAATTTAAATCAAGAAATAATTAAAAAACGAACCAGATTGCTGCCACATCACCTACGTGCGATCTCAAAGCCGAAAATTCTAGTTGCGAACGAAAAGTTGAGCCAGCACTCAATGCAGAACTTTGACCATCAATGCCACGCTCCCCGACTGCCTCACCACCGATCTGACTTCGCCATCGCCTCCAGAAGCCACGGCCGCACCTTGTCTTGTCATCGCCTGACCTCCGGCCATCCCCACACGTCAGCGCCGCAGTGCTGTATCAAGCCAATTTCTAGTGAATCCTAAGCACCTGATGACGAATGAACCACCGATCTAAAGCCTGCTCGACACCACCTTCGCAACGGCACCACCTGATCGTCGATCGGGTGCAGATCCACCGTTGGATCATCCAACATCCAATATGGACGGCTGGAATTGATTCACAAATTCTGGGCAAAAAGTGAATCCGATTGGAAAACGAATCACACCAGTGAATTACACTCGTCGAGAGGTTTTAATTGATATATAATTTGACAAGGTTTGAAGAGCTTAAATTTTTGATTGAAATTTGATTTGAAATTGAATTGGAAATTTGTTTGTCTACCATTGAGAAGGAGAAGTGCAAAGATGAAATAATACGTACGGAAAAATGAAAATAAGAAGTAGCTAGGGTTTATGATAGGCTATTTATAGGAAAATCTGAAAACAGAAAGAATGGACCAAGTTGATTTACATGTTGAAAGATAAATGACCTGAAAAGCCTGTTCTGTCTCCGGAACAAAAATGGGTCATCCCATATATCAAATAGATGTTTTCAATATTTTTAAACTCAATGAAATATATGTCAAGTCCTAACTCCATCGTATAAAGAAGTGATGTTAAAATCAGCTTATTTCAAATTGATTTCAATTGATTTTAATTAAATTGATTTCTACGCGTTTCGAGTTCGTACGATCAAACGACAAGTCCGATCTCTTCGAAACTTGAAACCTTACAATAATTCACTGTTGATGGCTGTTTTCTCGTTAATTAAATAAGTTAATATTAAATTAATTAATCACTTTATATTTTCAAATTAATTAACTAACGATTTTTTTTTCATTTTTCATTGCGTAGACATTTAAAATAAATCAAAACAAGTTTACATATAATTCAAAGTTAAATATTTCACAAATTACAGTGTTCAGTTACAACTGTAATTAAATCCAATTAATATAATTTAACTTCAACAAATGTATTAAATTTGGTTTTGATATTTGTATTAAATCAATTATTACTCTAATAACATGGTCAACATTTGTTTATCTTTCATTACAGTAATATTCTTCAATTTCCATCTTTATTTGTATTAACATCTATATTTCCATTATATTGAAATTTTTGTCAATTTTACACACTAATTATGATTTAAAATCCCAATTAACTACTTTATCTTAGTTTCTTTCCTGTTTATTACATCAATTATTATCATGTAAGTATAATTAACATTTTCATACATTTTATTATATTCAAAATTTGCAGTTATCGTATTAACTTACGTTAATGTAACATTTATTTACATTTTATTGCAATTGATTAATTAACTTGGTAACGAATAACATTTGTCGCCATTTCTACATTTAATAACATTTGTAAGTTCATTATTTACCACAAATGGTTATCACAACTTATACCATGCAAATTCCTTCCAATTTCTATTTTTTGCACACAATGTAATTAATTAATACATCTTTATATTATCAATTTCTTCTTAAATCCATTTATTAATTAATGCATACATTACTCTAATTTATTTACAACCTATATCAATTATAACTTTTTAATTCTTTTAATTAAATTGGAATTACATTTAAAGCAGTTATTGGTTACTTATATTAATACTATTTCAGTTATATTCTATTCATTAATTAATTCAATATTTACATTTGTTTTCCTATATTCAATTTATAACCAGGTATAACTTTTAAATCATTTCAATTGATTGGAATTTCATTCAAATTGTTAATAATTAACTTAAATTAACATTATTACATTTCATTTTAGTTATTATTCCTTTAGTACATCACAAAATTCTATTTCTTCCAATTGTTAAATTGCAAAACTTTACTGAATTTTAATTATTGAAAATTACGGGTCATTATAGGAAAACATTTCCATATATTTATATCTACAGTATAAGCATATTCACAAATCACTTCACTACCAACACTTAGAAAATATCTTCATATAATTATATCCATGGTATAATTATATTCTATAACACTACCATTTGGAGACACACCAAATAGATTTCTATATTCGTACAACTCTAGAGTTCGTACGCCACTGGACGGGTGTTAAGTATAGGAAGAAATGCTCCTACACCACCAAGCCTTTAGTACGACCATAAGAACCGATTTGTGTATTTCACGGTGGAGGGTCAAAATATAATTTACTAGGTCAAAACGAATGTTATGTAAAATATCGTTTCGACAACCAAAAACACTAGTATAGGGATACGGTAAATAAATAGATATATAAATCTCATATACTATATAAAACATTTTCTTTTAGAAATAATTTACTATAACAACAGTGTTATAGTCCTCCCGAAAACGTCTATTACAACAATAAATGTTGAAATCCATGTTTTCAAAACTTATCACATTTTAAAAAAATATCAAAACCATTAAATTCCATTTAAAAATCATCACCTCCCGAAACATTACCTTTAAAAGATAAATTACTTTTAAAACATTAATTTCATCAAAATACCACTTTCACATTTCTTTAAATAAAAATCCATATTTACTTCTCAACACAAATCACTTCCATATTTAAAAAAATATTTTTATAAATCTCCTTTTAATTTTATAAAACTTCCATTTGTAAAAATTTCTTTATTTGCGAAATTCTATTTATAAATCCCTTCTTTTATAAAAACTAATTTATTATCAAAATCCATTTCTAAATCCATTTCTTTATAAAGTCTATTTCATTTATAAAGTCAAATTTACTTATAAAATCCATTTACAAAATAATTCAAAAATCATTTACAAAAAATTTATAACTTTAAATTATAAACCAATTTCTTTATATACAAAAATATCACTTCTACATATCCATTTATATAAATTTATTCAAAAATCCATTTCTATAGCATTTCAAAAAACTATATTTTTATAACCAAAAATCATAACTTTTTTTATTTAAAAACTAATTTAATCCTTTTCATAAATTAAAAAGCATTAATACACATATACACACTTCCAAAATCACTTTGAAAACCTTTTCAATTCAAAATGATCAGTTTCAATATTTCCAAAATATAGAAAACAAGGTCCAATGCTATCATAACATTAAATATGTCAAATTACATCAAAATATCATCATGGCATCCGTAACATCATATATCATCATATAAATGAAAATAAATCAATAGTGGTGAGGAATCCTGTTGGATCCCTCTAACATGTAACCTGCAACAAATATAGCATAAGAGAAAAATGTACAATGTCTGCTTCAAGGCAGACGGGTGTACAAAGGGTCATCCATTCATGCATGGGAACGTATAGGGTCTCATCCACTACAATATGCGGGAATATATCCAACCAACCAATACATACACGGATACACACACACACACATAATATACATCCAAACAGTCATCAAAACAATATAATAAAATATCACTACTTGTATAAAATATAAAAGGGCCAGAAGGAGTGAGTTTTACTCACTTTGGTTGCATTTGTCGTTGCAGCTTTTATTTTGACTAAAAACAAACAGATATTCGAATTTAAAAAAAATTCCTAACTGCTCCAAATCAGTCTAATTCAACTCCATTACGTAGTATATGACAATACGAATCTAACACCGCTTGTTTTGTGCGAAACGACCTCGTATGACAAAGATATGAATTTATTTGCATTCGTGATAAAACTTTAATTAACTAAAAATAAAACAATTTATACTTTAACATGTACGTTTCCCTCCCAAGCTTCCTTCACATGCCTCGACTCCACCTTCATTTCCTCTTTTTTATAAACACGCGTGCCTCCCTTAGAAAACCGCCACCATCAACCATGACCAGACCCCCTACCTCAACACCTGACCCACGCCACACCTCCGACCAACCCCTCAGCCGTGCGCTCCTCCTCCCACGAGCACGCATGACGTGTGTGTTTTTTTATCGCGCTCGAGATCATTGCATGCCTCTAGGCGAACGCTGTTGAGCTCCGACCACATGCGCCTCCACCTCCGCCTGCACCAGCGACCAGCAACACGCATGAGCACGTATGCACAACCCTTCATTCGACCGAACCCATCACCTGCTCACTGTTGAACGAGCCTCGCCACCTCTACGCCTCACCATCTATTGATCGATGGGTAAGGATGCACTTGTGATGACGAGGGCTCCAAGTTCCATATAGAAATCGATGCCTAATTTTGCTCTGATCAACACGACAATTACAGGCCGTTGGGTGAGGTTACGTTTTTAATGGCGGCTAGGGTTTCATTAATTAGGGCTTGTAAAATTATGAAGGGTGGAAGTCCTTTTATAGCCATTTATAAAACATTATTCACGCTGAAAATTCCAAACTCCAAACAAAGCGTGTCATCTGGCGTTCCTAAAGTTTTACCCTTGTTCTGAACACAATGAAATATGTATTGAAGACCAATTCCATAATATGCAAAAGATAGCTTTTCGATATCGAGTTATTTTAATTAAATTCCTTTAATTAATTTCTACACGTTTCGTACTCGTACAATCAAATGATATGTCCAATCGACACGAAATTTGGCAGCATACTATAATCAGTATTACGAATCTAATGAAATAGGTTTCATCGAAATCTAAGACAACGTCCAAAATGACTATTTTTGCTCGTTAAATAAATCAAATAAATTCCAGTTCCCATTTATTCACTTTTGAATCGAAATTAAATGTTTACTAACTTCATTTTACTTCAACCAGCATTTAAATTAACTTTATAAATCATTTTCATTCATTTTGAATTCAAGATTAAATTATTTAACCCATTTATAATATTAAATTAAACAATTTAATTAGCCAAATAAATCATTAAATTTGAAATATAAATTATTTAGCTTACAAAATTATCTTTCGAATATTTGAAATTAATAAAATATTCCAAATTCGAAAGACAGAAATTCTGGGTCACTACATTCTTTCCTCCTTAAAAGAATTTTGTCCTCGAAATTATTAAGTAAGAAAATGCCACAAAATCCCATTAAATTTCCAAAACAATTCATTCAAACATGATTACAAAATTCTTTCTACCCTTTTTAGCAAGGTGTGAAACTAGAAGGAGGAAGAGAAGTTGTCAAGATAGAAAGGTGAAATGACTGGAGACCGGAAACCATCTTTATCATTTCAACTAGGGAAAATTTCTTATAAAACTTTTCTACCCAAATTCATTCATATTTATTAACTAATATCACTCCATAAATCAACTAACATCACTTCCAAAACAAACAAAGCTCATTTCAAGTTATAACTCAAAAATCAAATTTTTGTTATCAAATTTTTTTCAAATTTCCCAAAAAAATTCTAACACCTTAAATTTATGAAAATTGTTGCCAGCATCTCCTTTGCGCATTTCGATCGATAGTAGGATCACAACACACACACACATACACAGATATAATATATATATATATATATCATAAATATACATCTCAACTTTGAATATGAGGCATCCTATAGGGAAAAAAGTGTAAAATTATGATATGTAATTCGAGAAATGTACATTTTATATTTATTAGCGAGCTATAAAACTAATATAGTGCGAAAGTGAGCTCCAAATGCGAAGCGTACGCCATCCGCACCTACTAAACACTCAACAACCAAATGAGAAACATATATATAACATATAATATCGATGTATAACATATACTATACTATAATTCTATGAAATGAAACACATGCAACATAAGCAATCATCAAACAACTAACATCCAACAAATTAATTCATTCGTTTACTATTTAGTTTTCATCCAACTAATTCACATTAAAGTTAACTAACAATCATTTTATTACATTCATTCTCATTTTACTTTCATTTAATTCTCATCAAATTAGTTTGCATTCATTCCTTCGTATTTAATTAGTTCACATTCTACTAATTTACATTCATTCCAATTCATTTATTAACATTCATATGTTAACATACGTTTTCATTCAATTTATTAACATTCACTTGAATTTTTGTTAACTTTGCTTCCAATTCATGTTTAACAACATTTCATTATTCACTTAGTATAATTATTTTAATGCTAATAATACATAACAACGACTTTATTTCATTACTAAATTTGGTTAAGTTTGCTTATACATCTTATACACACTTATGTTTATTTTCACTTCCTTGCTTAAGTTTATTCCAATTTTATCAAACAACGTTTCATTTCATATACAATTTACTTAGTATATCTTCTTTAATATTAACAACACTTAATAACTATTTCATAAAGTTATTTACTTAAGTTTATAAATGTGACGACCTGGATTTTTAGTCGTTTGATAAGTGGGTAATTTTTTTGATTTAAATTATCGGAATATTAATTTTGATTGATCGAATAAATAAATTTCTGACGATTAAAATACCTAAACCAATATATTAACTTAAAAGCATAGAAATTTGGAATTTGTAAAATATCTGATACATATATAGAGATAAATATTTTAGAAAAATGTATGTAAAAAACCACTATTTGAAATTAAAATTAAAATATAATATCCAAGAATGTAGATATAAATATGTACAAAGTTTTATGATGTCAATAACATATGCATAAATATATAGATATACGAGTTATATATACATATATGTATATACATGTTCACCATATGAACTAATGTACATGAACAAAATTGAAAAGGAAACTAAGTACAAGTATATGTGTATATATATACTCATATAAATTAAACATAGGGAAGTTGGCAAAGGTATGAATAAATATATATATGTAATATAAAAGTGTACAAAAGTAATATATGTGGGAGATAGTTATAAGCACAAAAAAAACATGATACCAAATACAAGAAAAAATATACGTAGGAAGATGCAAGTACATATATGTAAATCCATATGAAGACATGTATGTAAACATTTTAGGAGACATCATCATAATAATTTCTTTTCAAGCGCACAAAGTTTCAACTCAAGCCTACAAAACATTATATCAAATTTTTGCAATAATCAGATCACCTGAAAACATGGAAATCAAATCAAGTTTAATAAATAAATAAAAAAAGAAGGGGAGAAAAGGAAGCTTGCTGTGCACCCAGGGAGGCTGCAGCCTACTTTCTTTATAAACATCACCATCCCTTGTTTAATTCAGCATTGGAGGAAGATAACCAAATATAAAAAAAAGAAACAAAAATCAACAACCTCTATTCAAATTTTGAAACCTGAAAGCCTGAGGCAAAGGAAAAAGGCAGCAGAATTGCTCCTTTTTGCACAGTGAGTAAACTTTCCTAAAATAATAAAAAGAAAAGAAAAGTATTTACCCTGTTTTGAATTTCTAGGTGTAATATAATTCAAAGATCATTTGGTTCCTTCTCTGATTGGTGGTATAATGTAATGTTTAAACAAGATTTATTTAAGATTTCAAGATATAAAAATTTAAAAACATTGAAAGCAAGAATTAAGAAGAATATCAACCAGAAAATTCAACTTACAGTCAAACTCGAGATTTATCATAAAATTGATTTCAACAATTAATTGTTTCAAGTATATTGCTTGAATCTACTTTAAGAATTAGGATTTTTAAGATGGTAATCTTGATTTTTAGTATTGTGTATTGTGTATTGTGAGAAATCGTTGGTTGAACAGAAAATGAATTTCGACCTTTATCTGATGATCAACGAACTGTTGATGGTCGAAGTTTTTGTCGAGGATAGCACGTCAATCAGGGAGGCTAGGAAAATTATTTGATGGGGGTTAAGATCACCGTGGTAGCGTGGGTTGGTTGAGGAAGTTTCTAAACCTAGTTTTGGGTCGCAGATGGTTTCGGGATGATTTCGCCACCATGGGAAGACCGGAGTTAGTCGCAAGATAGGGGATAGCCGCGTAGGGATGTGGTACTACTCTGGAGCGAAGCCAGTGAGTTCCATTTGTCGTGATCATCAGCGGTGAGGAGATTTTTTTTGTCTGTGTTCATTCCAATTTCTAATCGTGAAGCTCGTTTTCGATTAGCATTGCCGTCTTTGATTCTGGGTTATCGGAAGGAGTAATGGAGTCATTGACAACTTGTAGATGGTCTTGGTGATGATCGTGGTGGCCGGGGGTTCTGTGCACGTGCACGAGCACGTTTGGCCGGTGAGTTGGCTGTGAACTAAAATTTTGGAGAAGAAGTGGAGCGACTCGGGTAAGACTCGTAGTTTTCGCGTAAGGAACTCGAAGTCGTGGGTGCTGGCTAGTGACTTATATGTTTGGTCGTGTTGTCTGAGGGATAGACTCGGGTTTCTTTTTATTTAGTAAGGTTCGACTTGAGTTTTGCTATGATAGCCTAGATTCAGGTAAGAATTGGTTGTAAAGGAAATCAGGCTTTCAAGAATTTTATAGGCAAAGTTATGTAAGAAGAATTCAAATTTATAATTTAAAATCAAGTTTCGAAAGAAAATCAAATGTTGTAAACAGAAATCTAATTAATGAAGAAATTAATTAAAGGATAATTTCTTAGAGTGGTAATTAATGGGAAGTTAATGTTGGGGTCATTAAATAGTGATTAAGAGATGATTAATTACTTGGTTAATTAATTAAGGTTAATGGAAATTAATTTGGATTTAATCAATGAATGTAATTAATTAAGGTTAATTAACAAATGTGATAGATTAATAATTAATGAAGTAATTAAGGTTTAGTTACTCAGTGTAATAAACTTAAAGGACTAATTAACGTAGGTTATTGAAGAATTGACAATTACTGTATGAGATTAACTAAGGATTATGGAAGTAATTAATTAAGGATAATTAATGAACGTCATTAATTAATTAAAGGTAAATTAATGTGAATGGTTAAGGATGATTAATCTATGTGATTTATTAAAGACTAATTACTTAATGTAATTAAAGGATAATTAATCCAGGGGATTAATTAAATCGGATGATTATTGTATGATAAATTAATTGGGTTGTAACTAATAAGCAGAATGTAAAGGTGATTGATTTAATTCAATTATGGTTAATTAAATTAATTCGGGATGTTGTGGATGATTAGTCTTGCTTATGAATGATTAAATAATATTGTATGCCTTAGATTAGTTGATATCACTGGTACGTGATGTGTGATGCTATGTGATATAGAATGTTGTGTATAAAAGTTGACATCCTGTATGTTAAGTTGAACTATATTTCGTTGAACAATGGATTAAGATGACATGGAACTCGAAGAGACCGAAGTCGGGTATTATGAAATACCCGAAACCACTTCGAATTTTTATAGATTGATATAGGAAATCAATAGGCTGAGATGAAATGATTTAAGTGAATTGGACTATTTAATCTAAGTTTTTGGTACTTGGATATTGATGTGTGAAATTAGTGAAGATTATAACAAATTATGAATTTGTAAATTGATGCGAGTTACCTCGGGTTTATATAAGTTGTATGTTTTGTATTCCATGTTAGATGGGTTTACTCACGCTGGTTTCCAGCCTGACCCGGGTGTTACTTGATGTAATGCTCGGGTCAGACCGAGTATTACAGATTTTCAGGTAAGAACATTCTGGAGCTCGGGAGGCGAGCTGGATAGCAAGAACGTATGGAGTGTTTCTGCTGTATTATTTTGCTGTATATCTGTGACATGGTAATTGTGTATATTCAGCGTCTGTGTATATGTGTAACTATGATGTATTATAAAGGTATTTTGATAGATACAGAATTCTTTTGTAAACTGTTATTATTCATTATTATATTTTATCCGCTGCGAATGTGTGATGTTGATGTTTCTGATCTTTTTCTTCTTCTTCTTTTTCTATCTCTTTCTTCTTTTCTTCCTAACTGTTTGGAATTTTCGGGATCGAAAATTTCGGGTCATTACAGTTGGTATCAAAGCTGAAGGTTAAGCGAGAACCTTGGCTCTGGTGGGTGTACTCATTAAGGATAGGGTAAGTAGTACCCTAAAAATGAGTTGAGTATATATATCTATATATATGAAAGCGTACTTGTTATTTTCTTATATAAAGATTTTAAATGATTTTATATAAGAATATATTTTGATATATAAGGCAATATTTCTTTCCAATAAATATTAAGGTGATGGGATGTTAAATTATTGAAATTAAATAAGAATTTAAGTTGTAAATATGTATATCCAAGTAGGTATTGAATAGAATGTACCATTTTTATAAGGAACATTAGAATTAGATTTGGTTTTAAATCAAATTAAGTGGTAATAGAAATACTGTGATGTTTGTTCCCTAATAATGATAAAGCAAATTGGAATGTTTTAAGGAAGTAAACTTTTAGATAAGTATGACTTGTAAATTGAAATGGGGTTTTCAATTGTGAAGTTAGAATCCTAAGATATAAAAAAAAAGAACATTTGAATTTTTTTTTTAAATGGATAAAGGGAATGGTAAATAATATTCTTCAGAATATTTCTGAAAGTAATTTTATTTTGAAATAAGAAGTTATTTGAAACTTGTTTGGAATTAAAAACCCAAAGGTGTTGAAACATAAGGTATAACTTGGTAAGCAAATTAATATAAGAGTAAAAGTTGAATTCTTCTAATTAAATCTAATTTATAGGTTAGGAAGCCCTCTAGAATTCAGTCTTTAAGAGAGATGACTAAGAGTGAAAATGGAGGGTTAGGCGCAGAGAGCAAAGAGCAGCTGCACTTAGGGATCGAGAAGAAGAAATTCAAGAGTATGAGAAACAGGTTAAGGAAAGGGCTGAACCAAGGCCTTATGATAATGTCACCTGCTATAGATGTTTCAATAGGGGACATTACGCAGCCAAGTGCAGTAAAACAACGGAGGAATTGAAGGGTACATTCCAACGGTTTCGCTCTGAGATCTTGTGTTTTAAGTGTCTTAAGAAAGGACATTTCCTAAATCATTGCCTTGGAGTGAAGAAGGCAAAGCTTAAACCAGTTGATCCAGTCAATGAGTCGATTATTTTCTATCATTGTAAGAAGACGGGACACATTGCTAGGAGTTGTTCCGAGAGGCAGAGGAGGAGTAAAGCCATGGAACGTACTGTTGGAGGTGTGAAGGTTATTCAGACTGATGACAGGGTAGAAACATTTTGTGGTAAATGTTATAAGTGGGGACACCCTGTTGAGAAGTGTATGTTCGGGCTTTTCCCTTTGGAAGGAAGTCCATAGAAAGGATTCTTGTAAGAATATTAGGGCTCTGTTCTTTCCAAACCTCTAGGTAATAGAAAGGTATCTAGATTTATGACTTTTATAAGACTCTTATTTTGGATTAATGTATGTAATGTATGAACTACTAGTAGGTAGTCAATTAATGTATGGAATATTTTTTGGTAATACAATCTAATACAAAATTTTCTTTATCTATTGAGAATTGGACTCAGAATTAAATTGTTTAAAGATTTGGATTACTGATTTAAAAATAAAGGTCAATCTAATTTAAGGGGTTAAATCAACATTTGGAAATTTAGCTCTAATTTATATAATTCGAGATAGGTTAAAGTTGAGATTGAGATTTCATTAGTTCAAATTGAATTTAGTTTGAATTAATTAGAATTGAAGATGGATAAGTATAAAATTTAAATGGAAAATTTGAATTGGGTTAATTTGAAATAAAATCAAGGATGGAATGAGTTCAAATTAAAATGGGAATTGTGACTAATTCAAACAGAAATTGAGATGATTTCAAATTGAAGTGGGTTCAATTGATATTAGTCCAAATTGATTGTAATAATTTGGAATTGTAATTGAAGTTGAGTAGATTTAAAATCAAATGAAATTTGATTTGAATTTGGAAAGAAATCAAGATTGATTCAACTTAAATTGGGGTTAAATCAATTTCAATAGAAATTGAAATTATTCAAATAGGAATTAAGTTAATTTTAAGGGAAGTGGAAATTTAAATTGAATTGATGGGGAAGTGAACAGTTTTGACTCTGAACTATTTTCAATATAAATTGTTTTAATATAAACTTATTTTAAATACAACCTCTCTTTTTAAAGCCAAATTATTTTATATTTATTTTACAATTATATTTGGAACTATTCAGCAATTTTTCAGCTATTTTATAAACTACTCACTATTTTTCAACTATTTTACAAATTAATTATTATTTTATAACTGTTTTTCAATTATCTAAAATCTCTATAACTATTTAACTGTTTTCCAACTATTTTACAATTAGTTAACTATTTTACAGCTACTTTGCAAACTAATAATTATTTTTCAACTACTTATCTATTTTTAAAATTTCCAAGCTATTTTCTAAAAATAAACTGGTCGGAGTTCAAACTATTATTGATTAAATACCCAACTGAGATAAAAATTGAAGTGATAATCCAAATAGGGATTAAGGCAATTGTAAATAAGTGAATGGAAATTAAAGGAAATGTGAATAGAAAGAGAAGTTGATTTGGATAATAATCAATGAAGTTAAATACGTAGGATGAACGTATATTATTCTATTCGCATAGTGATTTGATCCAGATTCGAGCATAGAATTTTGAGATGGTTGTATCGATCCGAGTTGGAATTTTTCACTTGATTTTCGATGGCGAACCTGGATATGGATTGTTGATTGGTTCTGAATATTCTCTATCATAAGTTATGGCTATGCAAGGAGAATGAAGGTTTCTGATCAAGAATTCAGATCCGTGTCCGCACTAGGAAGTCGGATGGACGATACTAGTTCAGAAATGAAATTGTGTGACTGAGTGAGCGATCAGATTGGTACGACATACAGATGATTTGTGTACATCGTACGGGCTTAAATGAAATTGATATTGAAAGGTTGTGAATAAGAAATGTGAAATGATTTCTTTTGATATAAAAATATACGTTGTGAAATATACAAATGGATAAAGGAGAAAATTGAATATTCTTTATGATGATAAGTAAGATGGAAACAACTTAAAAAAAAGAGTAATCAAATTTGAATATTTGATTTTGAATAAACAAAGTTATATACCTTTGTTATATAAGGCAAATCTCCCCTTGTTGAATCTATTTCCAGAAGAAAAGGATTTTGAAGGTGTTTGAAGTATAAAAGAAGTTTTATACAAGTTTGAAATGATCCAAAGTTTTAAAAAAAATTATATATATTTATATGTAAAAAGGATCTTATGAGGATTTTGAAAAAAGGTTTTGGGAACCTTTGGATTTGGAAAGGCTTGTGATTTTTGGGTAAAAATCAATATTGGAATTTGGAAAGCCTAGTTTGAGAACTATCGATTTTGGGATAATCGATTTTGTGTAAAGGAGCTTTGTATGAGATCATACTAGGTGTATGATTTGAAAGATACTATATGTGTATAATATAAAGTGTTTTGATGATGGCTCTGGGGAAAAAGGCGCTCCCTTGGAATGAACTTCTCAGGAGTGCCACCGGGTGGTGCTGCCTTGAGCCCCAAAGGGGGGTTCTAAAGTTGATCCTGTAAGGAGTCCGAACAAAACTAGCTCCTGAGGATTATGAGTAGTGTGTAGCGAAAGTCGAGGGGCGTTGATGCCTGCAGAGGCATTGGGTTATGTTGTGACGACAGTGTAACTCGATGTCACTGCGATCTACTACAGACCATAGCGAAAGTCGTGTGTGCGCTGCTGAGAGCCAATGGTCTACGTTGATTTTATATCGGTAGACTGCGACTTATGCTAACATAGAGAAAGTAGTGTGTGCTGCTGAGAGCCAATAGTTTGCGTTTGATTTTATATCGGTAGAATGCGACCTATGTAGAAGTGGAGAAGTTTCATTTTGACAGCGAAAATCGAGGGCGCTGATGCCTACAGTTACATGGACTTTTTCTGCGATGGCAACGTAACCCTAGAATGTAACTGCGATCTGTTGTGGGTCCAATGGCGTAATCAAGGGGCGTGGAGTGCCTATAGTTACATGGACTTTTGCTGCGATGGCAACGTAACCCAGGATGTAACTGCGACCATGGATGTGGGTAATGATTCCCAGAGCATTCTCAACAAAGATATTTCCTCTATTTTCAAAAACTATTTTCTATATTTTTAATAAAATTATTTTTCAAAATATTTTCTCTGGATGTTGAAAACGGTTCCACCAAGCACTCATAGATTTTCAGTCATACGCCTAATCAATATGACCGAATTTCTGTGAGAACAAGGATGGACTTGTCGAAAAATCGAGTTATAAAAGTATTTATTTTACAAAAACTATTTTAGTAATATTATACATATTTTTATGGTAGTTTAAAAATGATCAAAGAAAATTTATCTGATTTTAAGCATTTCAAAATTTTTGGCTTCGTTCCTTTTCGGGGACGAAAAGATTCAAAAGGGGGGAGGAATGTGACGACCTGGATTTTTAGTCGTTTGATAAGTGGGTAATTTTTTTGATTTAAATTATCAGAATATTAATTTTGATTGATCGAATAAATAAATTTCTGACGATTAAAATACCTGAACTAATATATTAACTTAAAAGTATAGAAATTTGGAATTTGTAAAATATCTGATACATATAGATTGATAAATATTTTAGAAAAATGTATGTAAAACAACACTATTTGAAATTAAAACTAAGATATAATATCCAAGAATGTAGATATAAATAAGTACAAAGTTTTATGATGTCAATAACATATACATAAATATATAGATATACAAGTTATATATACATATATGTACATACATGTTCACCATATGAACTAATGTACATGAACAAAATTGAAAAGGAAACTAAGTACAAGTATATGCATATATATACTCATATAAATTAAATATAGGGAAGTTGGTAAAGGTATGAATATATATATATATATATAATATAAAAGTGTTCAAAAGTAATACATGGGAGATAGTTATAAGCATGAAAAAAAATATGATACCAAATACAAGCAAAAATATACATAGTAAGATGCAAGTATATATACGTAAATCCATATGAAGAGATGTATGTAAACATTTTAGGAGACATCATCATAATAATTTCTTTTCAAGCACATAAAGTTTCAACTCAAGCCTACAAAACATTATATCAATTTTTTGCAATGATCAGATCACCTGAAAACATGTAAATCAAATCAAGTTTAATAAATAAATAAATAAAAGGGGAGAAAAGGAAGCTTGCTGTGCACCCAGGGAGGCTGCAGCCTGCTTTCTTTATAAACATCACCATCCCTTGTTTAATTCAGCATTGGAGGAAGATAACCAAATATAAAAAAATCAACAACCTCTATTCAAATTTTGAAACCTGAAAGCCTAAGGCAAGGAAAAAGGAAGCAGAGTTCTTCCTGTTTACACAGTGAGTAAACTTTCCTAAAATAATAAAAAGAAAAGAAAAGTATTTACCCTGTTTTGAATTTCTGGGTGTAATATAATTCAAAGATAATTTGGTTCCTTCTCTGATTGGTGGTATAATGTAATGTTTAAACAAGATTTATTTAAGATTTCAAGATGTAAAAATTTAAAAACATTGAAAGCAAGAATTAAGAAGAATATCAACCAGAATATTCAACTTATAGTCAAACTTGGGATTTATCAGAAAATTGGTTTCAATAATTAATTGTTTCAAGTATATTGCTTGAATCTACTTCAAGAATTAGGATTTTTAAGATGGTAATCTTGATTTTTAGTATTGTGTATTGTGAGAAATCATTGGTTGAACAGAAAACGAATTTCGACCTTTATCTGATGATCAACGAACTGTTGATGGTCGAAGTTTTTGTCGAGGATAGCACATCAATCAGGGAGGCCAGGAAAATTATTTGATGGGGGTTCTGATCACCGTGGCAGCATGGGTTGGTTGAGGAAGTTTCTAAACCTAGTTTTGGGTCGCAGATGGTTTCAGGATGATTTCGCCACCATGGGAAGACCGGAGTTAGTCGCAAGACAGGGGATAGCCTAGTAGGGACGTGGTGCTACTCTGGAGCGAAGCCAGTGAGTTCCGGTTGTCGTGATCATCGACGGCGAGGAGATTTTTTTTGTCGTCTGTGTTCATTCCAGTTTCTAATCGTGAAGCTCGTTTTCGATTAGCATTGCTATCTTCGATTCTGGGTTATCAGAAGGATTAATGGAGTCATTGACGACTTGTAGATGGTCTTGGTGACGATCGGCGGTGGCCGGGGGTTCTATACACGTGCACGAGCACGTTTGGCTGGTGAGTTGATGTGAACTAAAATTTTGGAGAAGAAGTGGAGCAACTTGGGTAAGACTCATAGTTTTCGTGTGAGGAACTCGAAGTCGTGGGTGCTGGCTAGTGACTCATGTGTTTGGTCGTGTTGTCTGAGGGATAGGCTTGGTTTTTTTTATTTAGTAAATTCGACTCAAGTTTTGCTGTGATAGCCTGGATTCCGGTAAGAATTGGTTGTAAAGGAAATCAGGCTTTCAAGAATTTTAAGAGCAAAGTTATGTAAGAAGAATTCAAATTTATAATTCAAAATCAAGTTTTGAAAGAAAATCAAATGTTGTAAATAGAAATCTAATTAATGAAGAAATTAATTAAAGAATAATTTCTTAGAGTAGAAATTAATGGGAAGTTAATGTTGGGTCATTAAATAGTGATTAAGAGATGATTAATTACTTGGTTAATTAATTAAGGTTAATGGAAATTAATTTGGATTTGATCAATGAATGTAATTAATTAAGGTTAATTAACAAATGTGATAAATTAATAATTAAGGTTTAATTACTCGGTGTAATAAACTTAAAGGCCGATTAATTAATGTAAGTAATTGAAGGATTGACAATTACTGTATGAGATTAATTAAGGATTATGGAAGTAATTAATTAAGGATCATTAATGAATTTCATTAATTAATTAAAAGTAAATTAATGTGAATGGTTAAGGATGATTAATCTATGTGATTTATTAAAGACTAATTACTTAATGTAATTAAAGGATAATTAATCTAGGGGATTAATTAAATCGGATGATTATTGTAGGATAAATTAATTGGATTGTAACTAATAAGCAGAATGTAAAGGTGATTGATTTAATTCAATTATGGTTAATTATATTAATTCGGGATGGTGTGGATGATTAATCTTGCTTATGAATGATTACATAATATTGTATGCCTTAGATTAGTTGATATCTCTGGTACGTGATCTGTGATGCTATGTGACATAGAATGTTGTGTATAAAACAGTGACATCCTGTATGTTAAGTTGAACTGTATTTCATTGAACAATCTGGATTAAGATGACATGGAACTCGAAGAGACCGGAGTCGGGTATTAGGAAGTACCCGAAACCACTTTGAATTTTTATAGATTGATGTGGGAAATCAATAGGCTGAGATGAAATGATTTAAGTGAATTGGACTATTTAATCTAAGCTTTTGGTACTTGGATATTAATGTGTGAAATTAGTGAAGACTATAAAATTGTGAATTTGTAAATTGATGCGAGTTACCTCGGGTTTATATAAGTTGTATGCTTTGTATTCCATGTTAGATGGGTTTACTCACGCTGGTTTCCAGCCTGACCCGGGTGTAACTTGATGTAATGCTCGGGTCAGACCGAGTATAACAGATTTTCAGGTAAGAACGTTCTGTAGCTCAGGAGGCGAGCTGGATGGCAAGAACGTATGGAGTGTTTCCGCTGTATTATATTGCTGTATATCTATGACATGATAATTGTGTATATTCAATGTTTGTATATATGTGTAACTCTGATGTATTATAAAGGTATTTTGACGGATATAGAATTCTTTTGTAAACTGTTATTATTCATTATTATATTTTATCCGCTGCGAATGTGAGATGTTGATGTTTCTGATCTTCTTCTTCTTCTTCTATCTCTTTCTTCTTTTCTTCCTAACTATCTGGAATTTTTGGGATCGAAAATTCCGGGTCGTTACAATAAACATTTTACTCACAACTCTTCTTATGTTCATTATTACTTCACAATTTACTTAAGTAAACTACCATTTCTTAGTTCCATTACCAAATTCACTTTCCTTAACCTTCATATTCATTTTCAATCAAACAACATTCTAAAATTTATTCACTTCCTTTTACAACTCAAGTTGAAGTGCATTTATAACTTATGTTCATCTTCATTTCAAAATTCTAATTCTAATTCGTTTCAAAATTCAATCCACTTTCATTTAACTTTTCTTAAGTTAAACTTCATTTCATTTACTCCATCACACTAACTTAATTTATTTAACTTAATTTATTTAACTTATTTAACTTTGCTTAACAAATTATTCAACCATTTTAAAATTTGGATTCATTTATCCAATTCAAATTCATAAGTTGTAAACTTATTTCTTAATTATACTATTTCAAAACTATAAGTTCAAAACTTTATTTCTTATATTTGTCAAATCATACTTGGAATTTTTACAAAACTTGTTTTATCAAAACAAAACTTATTTTATCAAAACATAACTTCAATAGAAAATCATTAATGGTAACAATTCATCACTTAGAGACTTCAAAAGAATACTGATGATGCTGTAGTCATCAGCCGCATTATTTTCCAGCGACTAAAGTGTGTGCAGTGTTATTTATTTCTTTTAAATACCTTTTTCTATTTACAAATCACACTTATAAAGTTATATTTATACATAATTCAATTATTTCACTTTGGTTTATATAAAGTCATTTCTTATTTATTTATCTTTGTTTATATTTAAGATAATAACTACTTTTATTAAATCACAACAAATGATAATAATCAAGTATTACCATCCAAGAGCAACCATACATCCACTAGTAATTATAGTAATTCCTAGAAAATTATTCTTCACATATAAAATTAATTTAGGTAAAGTTATTTCATTTCCCGCATTTTTAAACAACATTATGTCGAATTGCCTCGTTTAAGTGCTTAGAAACCCCTGTTGATCACATGGCATCCCACGCATTGACAAATTCATAAACAACTAAAGTAAACACAATATAAAATATTTTATAACCACTAACAAATATGTGCTCATATATATAATATACTCAAACTCAATATAGGGTGTTACTGATCTTATTTATACTGAGTACCCATCAAAGCCTAGATGTTAGCAAAATCCTAAGCTCTGATACCACATGTAAAGGCCTAGAAATCCGCCCAGTTCAAGCTGACAATAAACTGCACTTATCCAACCCAAACTACATGGAAAACCAGAACTTTATGGGAAAGAAAGAAGAGAAGAAGAGAAAGAAGAGAAAAGAGAAGGAGAAGAGAGAAAAGAAGAAAAAAATGACTAAAGAGAAGAAACTAAAAAATATTACAGAATCTCACAATCGTGGCCGAAAAACATATAATATCATATCAATGATCTTTACAAAACAGAAACTGTAACATTTATTATCTACATCCATCAATCAGAGTACAACAATCAAACACAAATCATCATCCTAGACAATTATAATAACATATCCTCACAAATGCTGATAATTCAAACAACAATGCAGCGGAAAATAAACTTATACGTGGAATACGATTAGAAGACTTCCAGTTCGTCTGCTGAAGCTCTAAAGCATCCAAATCTAAATCAGTAAATATCCTCGGTCTGACCCAAGCATTAAAAGGAAAGAACGTCCGAATCAGTCTGGTAAACCAACGTGAGAAAAACACATCTCAACTGAATTTATTCTAAAGTATAAAAACATTCTTTTATTAAAAGAAAGGTATCTAGTAAGGCACGCCCATGCATAAATGTAGGATCTTTTCATCCAATGGGGGGTGAATAGGCTGATGTAATAATAAAAATTAATGAGTAAATAAAAGCAATCACTGATAATAAAATAAAAAGATGATGCAGAAGAGATCACACACAAATTTACCCAGCTTCGGCAAAACCCGCCTACATGCTCCCCCCAATAGAAATTAAGTAATCAGACGCTTACACATGGAAACTTGCGACACTTGCTAATGACCAACTTAACTCTACGCTCAAAACATTGGCACAACTCAGCCATTGAGTTGCGAATTCTCGAACTACACCACCGTAGTTTGTAATTAGGAACATGACTAGAGAGTTACACAATTTAAAAATAGAAATTAAAAAAAATAAAAACAAAATTAAACAAAACCCTATTTGATAAATTGTAGCCCAATAAAAGATTGAAGACCGGCCCAACTCATTAATAAAGAAGAAACGCTCCCTTTTCTTGTGTATTATCGGCCACCTTATTCCTATTTAGTTCTTCTTCAAAAAAACTTGGGTTTTGCTGTAAATTAAAGCTCCGCTTGGAAAATTGATCAATCAAAATATCTTTCACTTGATTTGGCTTTGATTCACTGGCTTTGACAATTTATGGCAGCTTCAATCTGGCGAGCACGGATGATATAAAAATGGTATGCGATTTGCCCTTTTCGATATTGATTATTTCTCGACTTTTTGATTCGAGTTTTGAATAATTTCTATAATTGGTTCTAAATATGCTCTCTGATTTATCTCGAACTCGAATGATTCAATACCAATGATGATGATTGGGATTGTATAGGGATCGAACACCCTATATTTACGTTCGTTTATTTTTCTTTGAATTCTTCATGATTTTACTTTGGCTGTGATTTTTTAATCGAATGAGTGCGATGATCTCTGACTTGCTCATTGTTCAATTTGCTTGAATAAAGTTTAAGTCAGTTCCGTTCTTTCTCCTATGACTTCGGCATTTTAATTTTTGAGATAATTTTTGGGTAAATTTTGATTGACCCATTCGAATTACTCCATGAATTCAAATTAGATACGTTCTTTTTTACCTTAACTTGTTCATCGAACTGCTACTTCACTGTTTGTAGAACTGTAAACTGCAACCGAACCGTTGTTGTATTCATGCATGTAGCTTAATTCATGTTGACTTGTTCTTCCTTTGGTCTAGTTGAGTACAATTTCCAATCTTACATCATATATGTGTGTGTGTGTGTGTGTATATATATATGTTTGCATGTATAGTGTAGCCTTATTCCACTACTTCATTGAGTTCATACCTCTGATTGGTCTGGTACACTTCAATTTTGCATGTTGTTGGTCTGTGCAAGTCTGGGTTGCCTTGCATTTTGGTCTGGACTTCATATTTTCTTCATCTCTTTGGTTTCATGTGTAGTCGAGTCTTTTTGTTTCATATGTATGCTTGTCTGCACAGTTTATACCACCGATAGTCCTATTTGGTCTAGTCTGTTGCACCTTCATGTTAAAAGCTGAATGCATGCATTTATGTCTGGCTGTTTTGAGTACTTGATCTTCATGTTGACTGGCTTGTTCTCGAGTCATGTATCATGTGGAGTTCCTGCTTCTTTGTACATCACTGTATACATGTGCACTATATGTTGTTTTGACCCATTCACTTGAATATGTACATGTTCTATGTTGAAGTCTGATTTGTGACTGCTTGCATAGTATATGTGTTTGCATGCTCCATTGTACATATTTGGAGTCTTGTTCATGACTTCATAACATTGCAGTTGCATGTGTGATTGTGTCCTTTTGGAGTATGATATACTTGTGATTCTGGCCTCTATTTCATGTGCGCTTGGTTCTTGTTCGATGTTAAGTCACTATGCACTGTTTGCTTGACTTGTACGATACCTGGTTTTTGTTGCAATTGAGTCTTGTTCACTTTATGTGTGTTGTTGACCTGGTTGTTGCTTTATACTTGAAGTCTTGATTGAGGCTTCACTTACATGCTCTGTTGTCACCTCTTAAGATCCGATTTGGCCATGTGTATATTTGAAATGTTGTATGTTGTTTTGCATGCACTTGAGTTGAATCCAACCTAGGCTCAGTTTGACCTTGTGCTCAGCCGTCCCTGTAGTTTTATCAAGTGTATATCAGAGTGCACGACTTTGTGGCATGTACAGTAATACACTGTACATGTTACAAGTTGTTCGTGCAAGATGGATTAAAAGGAATAATGAAGACGAACAATCCAAATAACCGAGGGAAACAATATTTTCAAAAAACACATATTTCATTTTACACTGCAAAATTATTTCTTTTTCAATTTTACTACATAGTGTTTGTTTTGCAGATACTTCAGATGGTGGATACAAACTGGAATAGAATTGAAGATAAAATACGGGTGTGAGTGAATATATGTAGTGAGGTCAATATTGTGAATTAAAATTTGTGATGTAATCGAAATTGTAATGTAACTGAAATTGAATTGTAACTGAAATTGTGTAAATGTAGTGAGAGCTGAAATTTGTACTATTCAAATTTGTAATAAAATAGTTTTTTGAATATGAATTCTGTGTGATTTATTTTATTCAAAAAATATTCATTTAATTATGTAAAAAATAAAATATTACAATAACAAATACATTTAAATGAATATATATATATATATATTTATATATATGTTTATTATCATCAAACAAAAATCATATACTAGCATATTCTACAATCTCCCTCTTTTGATGATAACAAACATATATTAAGATTTATTTGCTCCCCCTATTTGAATATTCCCTCTCTACAACAAAGCTTAACTTTTCTCTCCCCTTTTTGTTATCATCAAAAGAGTAATAGTGCTAGAAATATAGAGATAAAGTGATAGACATTGATACAACATTAATACCCAATCGAGTATAAATATTAAATTTCAATAAAAAATCAAACAAAATCATAAATGCTATTAGGCGCATATTCAACTTTAGAGTGATAGGGGTGATGTCGACATATAAAACAATATAGTTGTGTCTATTTGTGGTATATTTATATCAGGAATTTGAATACTTACTAACCATGCATAACAGTTAGAACTTTTAAGTAAGATTAGTAGTATTCCCAATTTTCATAAAAAATGAGTTTCAAACATCTTCTAACCACGCAAAATCGTAAGTACTTTTAAATGGGATTAGAATCAACTCATCTATTTAATAATCAATTTTGATATGTGTTCCATACATGCATAAACGTGAGGACTTTTAAATGAGCATGAAAGCACACAATCAAATATTCCAAGTAATTCACCCATGCATAACCTTAGGGACTTTTAAATGAGAGTGAATATTTTGAACTTTTTTATTGCTAATTAATTAAAAAACCAATAATTTCCCGTTTAAAATACCACAATTTGAAATACTATATTCGATTTTAATGAGTGATAGTTGTTAGAAATATGATAGAAATAGAGATGGTGATGGAATTTTTACCAATCAAAGTTATTACAAATTTTGTTTAAATTTTTAAAGAAATTTACTACATATACTGTCTCAGGTTATAATATATGATTAATATCGACACTCATCACTTTTTAAATCACGATTTATCTTTTCGATAGGGAGTTAAATTAATTAATATAGGCATTTAAGATCAAAATCAAAAATATAAAGTCAAATTTCTAAAATGCCTTAAATGAGACGAAATCGACAAAAATATTTTCTGGAAGTGGTTTTATAAAAATGCCAGCCAATTGAGAATTGGTTGAAATGAAATTTATGCAGATATTTTCTTTAGAAATACGATATCTAATGAGATGGTGTCTAACATCTATATTTTTTGTCCGTGAGTGACGTACATGATTATTTGTGAGATCAATTGCATCTTTGCCATCATTCTAGTGAACTCGTTTAAAATTTAGACCATTTGTGCAAAGTTTGTATCATCCATAAAATTTGAGCAGAGCAACCACTTAGAGCAATATACTTTGCCTTAGTGGTAGATAATGCAATACAATTTTGCTTTCGACTTGCCCATGCAACTAATAAATGTCCCAACATAAAACACGTTCCACATGTACTTTTTCTATCAACTAGACTACCAGCATAATCCACATTTGAATATCCTTTTAACTCAATGTTGTCGTTAGTTGGATACCACAGACCAAACCGTAGCGTGTGTAACAAATATCTAAAAATTCTTTTTACATCTTTTAAATGAGATTCTTTTGGATTTGATTAAAACTGTGCACATAAATAAACAACAAACATAATGTTAGGTATAGAAGTAGTAAGATAAAGAAGTAATCCAATCATACCTCGATATTTCTTTTGATCAACTGCGTTACATTTTTCATCCTTGTCAAGTTTAATAGTTATGCTAATGTGGGTTTTTGCAGTTTAGCATCTTTCAGTCCAAATTTGTTGACAAGTTCTCTAATATATTTCGTCTGAGAGATGAATGTACCTTTATCACTTTGTTTGATTTGAAATCTTAAAAAGAATTTTAACTCTCCAACCAAGATCATTTTAAACTTCTCTTGCATGACTTTTTAAAATTTCTCATACAACAAGTTGTTAATGGAACCATAAATAAAGTCATTAATATATATTTGAACAATCAAAAGGTCATCGTTTTCATGCAATAGAAATAATGTGGTGTCTGCACAGCCCTTTATGAACCCATTTTCAAGGAGATAAGTGCTAAGACATTCAAAACAAGCTTTAGGGGCTTGTTTTAATCCATATAGTGCTATTTTATGTTTATATACATGGTTAGGGTATTCATTACTTTCAATCTGATTGTTCCAAAAATACACCTTCTTTCAAAATTCAATTAAGAAAAGCACTTTTAATATCCAATTGTCTTAGTTTAAATCCTTTATAACAAGCAAAAGCTAACAATATCCTAATGGATTCTAGTTTTGCTACTGATGCAAATGTTTTATCAAAATCAATTCCTTCAATTTGATTATGACCTTTAGCAACTAACCTACACATTTTCGGATTCATCAAATTTATTTTTAAAAATCTGTTTTGTTCCTACGAATGGATAATCATTAGGTCTAGGTGCTAGAGTCCAAATATCATTTCGCTAAAATTGATTTAGCTCTTCTTGCATAGCCATAAACCAATTTTGATCAATAAGAGCTGTATTTATGTCTTTGGGTTCAATTTATAAAATAAATTCACTGTATAGACACAAATCACACAAATTTATAAAGAAGGAACGAGTTTGAATACCTGCGATAGGATTTTCTGTTACCAATTCTCGAGGATGATCTGCTTTAAATTTCAATTTATCTAGATCCATATTTCTTTGGACTTCTTTCGTGGTTGTAGTTTCTTTTGGTTTTTCATTTTCATCTTTTTCGTTCTCCTCTTCGACATCGCTTTTGATTGTTTCCCTGTTTTGATCATCAATACCTTCATCAAATTTCCCATTGATCGACTCTATGATTGTTCTCGTCCTTTTGTTGTATACTCTATAGGCTTTGCTTCTAGACGAGTATCCCATGAACATGCCTTCGCCAGCTTTGGCTCAAATTTTCCAAGTTGATCACCTATATTAAGAATAAGACACGGATAGACAAAAACTTTGAAATATGCAATGTTTCGCTTTTTTCGAAACATAGCTCATATGGTGTTTTCTTAAGAATCGACCTAATCATGACTCTATTCATTACATAACAATCTGTATTTACTGCCTCTACCCAATAGGACAATGGTAGTTCATACTCGTTTATCATAGATATAGCCAACTCTTATAAGGTTCGATTCTTTCTCTCGACTACTCCACTTTGTTATGGAGTACGTGGGCCAGAGAATTCATGTTTAAATCCATTTTCATCACAATAATTTTCAAATTCTCCACCATGATCACTTCTTAGTGAAATAATAGAAACTTATTTTTCATTTTGGACTAATTTCGTGAATTTACCGAAGTAAGAGAATTTTTTTGATTTTTTAGCCAAGAATATACCCACATGTATCTAGAGTAATCATCAACCAATACGAAATAATATTTCTTACTACCTAAACTTCCAATATCATTAGGTCCAAACAAATCCATATGAACTAGTTCAAGGACTCTAGAAGTGCTTACATTGTTCTTGGCATGGAACGATGATTTTTTAAGTTTTCCCATAATACATGCTTTACATAAAGTTTCTGTTTTGAAATCATGTGATGGCAAACCTCTTACCAAATCTTTTCTTTTTAAGTTGTTTAACAGATTCATGATAGCATGTCCAATCGTCTATGCCATAAATTTACTTCAACATCCTAAGCTACCAAACATTTTGAAAGAGTGAGATCATCAAAGATGGAGAGCATATAGTACCTTTCCTCTTACATGAAAATAAGGTTTCTTTTGATGATTGGTCAATAATTTTACTCAAATCAGAATCAAAAACAACATTCATTTCCTTATCACATATCTGCCTAATTGAGATTAGATTATGGTGTAGATTTTCAACATATAATACGTCATTTAAGGTAAACGTACCATTACCTATTTTACCTTTACCGATAATTTTTCATTTATCATTGTTTCCCATTGTGACTCTCCCACCTTTGTGCTTTTCTAGGCTAAGAAACTTTTATTTGTTGCCCGTCATGTGCTTGGAGCAACCAGAATTTAGATACCATTCTTGTTGTTCCTTAGTCTGCCAACACACCTCGCTTGGTTCTCCACTTCCACTGTCATGTTTTCATTGTATTCCTTACTAAATTTGACAAGATGAGATTCTTTGATTTGGGAGGTTCCTTCATGAACTACTTCAAGTATATGCCATATTTCCTACATAGTTAAACAACATGAAACACGATTAAATTCAATTTGGTTTAGTGAGCAAATAATAGAGTTCATAGCTTTGGTGTTAGCAGTTCAATTTTAGAATTTGTCCATTGACACATAGGTTTTTCTATTTCCTGATTATCTATCATAATTGTTGTTGTCTTATATCCTATTTCAATAATATTCCAAGCATCTATGGATTTTAGAAAAAATTTCATTCTAATTTTCCAATATGCATATTCACCATTGAACATCGGTAGCCTAACCATGGACTGACCCTCAGGAGAAACTTTAAAAGAAGCTATTTAAAAAATCAAAATTTAATTGAAAGAAAAAAATCAAATTTAATTGAAAAATGTGTTTTTGCTGCTAGCTCCGATACCACTTATAGGATCATTTTCAACCTAGAGGGGGGTGAACAGGGTAATACTAATAATAATAAAAATTAATGCGGAAATAAAAGCAATCACAAATAATAAAATGGAAAGATAATGCAAAAGAGATCACATACAAATTTACTCAGCTTCGGCAAAACCCTGCCTACGTGCTGCCCCCAAAGTTTCTACTAGAAATTAAGTAGTCAGATGCTTACACACGTAAACTTATGACAGCCACTAATGAATAACTTAACTCTATGCTCAAAACCTTGCCACAACTCAGCCACTGAGTTGCGAATTCTCGAACTACACCACTGTAGTTCGTAACTAGTCACACGACTATAGAGTTACACAATTTAAATATAGAAATTACAAAATAAAAAAAAATTAAACAAAACCTTACTTAATAAATTGTAGCCCAATAAAAGATTAAAGATCGGCCCAACTGAATAATAAAGAAGAAACACTCCCTTTTCTTTTGCATTATCAGCCGCCTTGTTTCTATTTCGTTCCTCTTCAGAAAACTAGGGTTTAGCTGTAATTGAAGCTCTTCTTGGAAAATTGATCGATCGAAATATTTTTCACTTGATTTGGTTTTGATTCACTGGCCTTGTGTGACAACCCTAGTTAAGCAAAGATGTAGAAAATTTAAGTCATTCAAATTTTATTTTAGTTATGTGGAAGAAAAAAAAATATAAATACAATTTTCTAGGAAATGCTTGTGTTAAAATGAGAATTCATGTCCTTGTGCATGTGCACACTGTTGCAGTGTACAGCCTGAGCAAGTAATCTAGTAAGGATCTTGCAAGCAAATAAGAAATGAATTAGTGCATGACCATTAAGTATGAATACACAATAGTTTGAATAAAATGCATAAACAACCTAAGGAAGATTTTAACTCTAACTTCCATGGCATAAGTACAAGCACAGTGGCTTGTGTAGGTAGGAAAAAATATATAAATACATATGAACATATATACATGTACCCAGCATTTAGTAGAAACACACACATAGCTGGCCATACAAGTAAACTTATATGCATGATTAAAACCAGAAAAGACAAGAAATGCCCGAGCCAAAGAAATCATGCATATAGTATGTAAAGAAATTTGCCAAAGATAGTTAAGACAGGGAAAAAGGGGAAAATGGCAGGGAGGGAAAGTGGAGAGGGTAAACTGTTGGGTGAGATCAGAAATAATGATGGGATTTCTGATGAAAATAAATTACCTAACTAACCTTAAAACCCTAACAACTCCACCATATACCACATTATCTCCTACGGGTACACATCAGAAAACCAGAAAACAAAATATAGAAAAGAAAGTAGGCAGCAGTTTGAGGAAAATAATGGCAGACCTGAATCAAGACTTGGGAAGAAGAAACTTGGTGAGTAAACCCTCACTTGGCAAGGCATTAAGACCTATGAAAGGCAGCCATTTAACCTCTAGTTTATTTTACTTATGTTTGAAGTTTTCTGCATTTCTAGTCTATCATTTTCTGATGCTTCTGAAGTATATTGTTTGGTTATCATTTAATCTAATGATTGTTTACACATAATGTATATTTAATGATAGGATGATAATAACTGATTTATTTATATGATTATGAACCTGAGAAAATGTTTTTGGTTAAAGCATAAACTAATAAGAAAAGTAAGGTGCAAGGCAGTAAGAGGAAGGGGTCCTCTGGCTTATGTCTTGCATTTGAGAGGATGATTGAGATGCAGTGGAATTTCCATATGCTAAATCTTGATCCATCATTAAGTACTCTCTGAAAATAAGGTTGAGCAATAAGTGAACACATTTCAAAGAAAAAATATACATATATAAATTGACTGCAAGGACCTTGTTACTGGGAACCACAGTGGCATTTTATTTCCTAAAATATTTTGATCTATGCTTTAGACAAAGGCCCGTCTCTGAACAAAAACTGACTTGAAATAATATACAAATGTGATTAATTGGTTGTTGAAATGTATGAATGGATGAATGTTTCATGGATGCATGAAAACTGCTTGCATTTACTGGGTAGGTTCATAAAGATTTTGGGCATGACATAGTATAGTTGATACCTGCACACATGAAAGGAAAACTTAGTAATTAAACTAAGGAATGGGGTCACCTCTATCAGGTTGGGTATGAGGGAAGTGGGTATAACATAGTGGTTGGCTTGCATCAAGGATGGGGTGTGAGTTTGCACATGGCATGTTCATGCCCAAATAGCTTGTAGTGCACTGGAAATCAAACAGTAGTTCCAGGCAGTGTGCACCAGTGCAACCATGAATGTGATATTGGACCCTTAAAAATGATATGAAATGAACTTACAAGCAGAGGTGAATATGCTAGGGGTATGGTGAGTTCTAGTTTGCAGACTCAGTTTTGATGCCTTAGCTTGATGATATGAGTGTTGCTTGTTCTTGTTTATGAGATGCTTGTGTGATCTGTGTGATGGCTGCTATGAATTCTTGAAATAAGAATTTCTGCTAAGAAATTAGTTTAAGCACATGTAAATGTATTTAGCAATTTACTCACTTCACTGTAAGGATACAGAAGTGTACATGAGGAAGTGGTTTAATAACCTGAGTAGAACATTTAACTTCTGAAATAAAGGTGATGTGGAACCAATTTCATTAATCTTATGTATTGTCAATTGAATTTACTCATACCAGACTTTAGTCTGACCTGTTTGTTGCTTGCATCAAATGGGTGCTTCACTCACATTGTGGAGTAGATCATATGGTGTCTACAGGAAAGAAGGAAGCTAAGGGAAAAGGGGCAGAAGCATGATGCTAAAATGAATTTGCTAGTTAACTAAATTTGTGATTTGTAGAAGAATGCTGCTTTATGTTTTCTTTTTCTTTTGCTAAAAAAAACTGATTTGCGGTAATGTTTGAATTATGTTGTAACCCAAATTTGCAATGTATTGAATGGTTTAAACTACTTGTGGTAGAACTAGTCTCAGTGAAGAAAAAGATAATGAAATTTAGCTTTATATTATAACCTGTCAGCAAGAAATCTTTGTTGCATCAAGTAATAAGTCTGATAGTGGATCTGAAGCATAGGTGAACTAGTGATGTATGCTTATGTACTAGATTGTTTTAGAGACTAGAATCTATTCACATAACAACTGTAAGTATTGTAAAGTAAGGAAAAAAAACTATAGGCAGATAACATGAACCCAGATTTAAAGAAAAAGTTTGATGATCATATGAATAAGTAAAACTTGTAGGTTATAACTAGTAGATCCAGAAATCTTATTTAAACAAATTAGTCCACCTGAGGACTAAGGTGAAGCAAATAGCAGTTGAACATAATTATGTGCATACAGGTGCACAGAAGTATGCACAGCCCTCAGTTAGGCTATTTTGGAAAGCAACCTTGAATAAGTTAAAAGCTATGAGTTAATTCACTTATTTAATTAAACTTACAAATGCTAAACACCTGCAAAACAAATAAGAATTGGTTAATTCATTGGCATAAAGATTTAATAGGAGAGGATCTTCCCAATCCTCTATACTGTGGCTAAACTTAGTTTATTTTTAGTGTAAAATAAACTGAGTTACTCTTTTAAAAAAAATAGAAAAAAAAACTCTGATATTAGAACTAAAAACTATTTAGGTATTTATATGAACATTCAAATAGTTTACAAAATAATATATCAATATTTCTATATTGATCAGATTGGATCTTGGGAAGAATAAAAATAAAAAAAAAATATAAAAAAAAATAGTTAGTCTATGTAAGAGGGAAACCCTGAATTTAGCTCAGACTAAATTGTGTCATTCAATCAAAATGACAAGTTAGGTTAGGGTTGTCTCAGTTGGTATCAGAGCTATGTTAACAAATACATAGCCAAAACAAATACTTGTTTGAATCTGTATGCCTTGTTTGCATTGTTTGCTGCTTGCTTGAGTTGCTTTGCTTATTATGAATAAATAAGTTCACTGTTAGTTTTAAAAAGCAAAAGTAGTGAATAAGAATCAGAACTAACTACATTAGAAATGTTCAATAGAGGCCCAGAGGAGTTAGAATCAATCCCCAGGCCACAGGAGAAAGAGAAAATGGTCAATCTTCTGACACTACTGAGCAAGCAACTAGAATGGCTGCTGGTCCCCCAATGATTAACATGCAAGGTTTTGTTCAAATGCTGAGGGATGGAATGGCACCTAGGGTAGATAATCCATATAAGAAGCTGTCCAAATTGCTTAAAACATATACAAACTTAGGAGGCAGTAGCTTTGATGGCACAGAAAATGCCATAAGTGTCCAGTCATGATTAAGAACAGTAGAGAGGATCTTTGTAGACATGCAAGTCAATGATCATAGAAGAAGGCAAATAGCTTCAAGACAACTAAAAGGCATAGCTTTGGACTGGTGGGAAGTGATTATTGCAGGCAGGCAAGAACAAGAAATCACATGGAATCAGTTCAAAGAAATGTTAGAAGCCAGATTTGTCCCAGCATCAACAAAAGCTTCATTGCTTGAGGAATTTATCAAGTTGAGACAAGGATCTATAAGTGTCACAGAATACACTCAGAAGTTTGAAGGGTTGTCTAAATATGGGGCAGTATTAATCCCAGATGAAACATCAAGGAATGCTAGGTACATTCAGGGGTTGAATGCTGGATTGAGTAGAGCCATGTTACCATATAAAGACAGAACATTTGATTAAGTTATGGATTTGACATTGTCATTTGAGCAACATGACAATGCCAGAGAAAAGTTCAAGAATTTTAAGAACAATAAGAAAGGAAAGAATAGAGCACACCCATATGAGAGGAAGAAGGGAGAAGTAATGAACAAAGAAGGAAGTAAAGTGGCAAGCCTTGATAATAAGAAACCTAAAGTGATCTGTTATAACTGTGGAAAGGAAGGCCATATAAAGACCAAATGCCAAGCACCCAAGTCAACTGTTCTTAGGTGCTACAACTATGGAAAAGAGGGGCACATGAAGAGGCAGTGTCCAGAGATGGCAAAGGTGGCTGTACTTGAAGGGAAAGGCAAGGCAATGGAGGCACCTAGCCAAGTGGAAGGTATATTATTTATTAAAGGCATACCCATATCAGTTGTTTTTGACACAAGAGCCACACACTCTTTTATTTCATATGATATAGTTCAGAAATTAGGGCTGACATGTATTCTTGTTGATAAGCCATTGCATATTGATAGTCCTTTAGGTAGTTCCTGCATTACCCATATGAAATGCATGCAAGTAGAAATAAGCATGGGTGGTCACACCTTTATCTCAGAATTATATGTGTTGAATTACCCTAGGCTAGATATCATATTGGGAATGGATTGGTTAAAAAGCATTTATGCTATTATTAACTTAGGAAATTCTACCATTTCACTACAACTTCCTGATGGCAAGAGGGTTGTGGTTATGTATGAAGCAGCCAAGGAATAAGATACCCATAGTTAACCAATACGCTGATGTGTTTGGTGAAGTAAATGGCATTCCTCATAACAGACCAGTAGAATTTCAAATAAGACTTAAACCAGGAACAAGCCCTGTCATCAAGAAACCAAATAGAATGAGTCCTAAAGAACTGATTGAGTTGAAGAAACAACTAGAGGAATTAGAACAAAAAGGCTTTATTAGGCCTAGCAGTTCAAATTGGGGATCACCAGTAGCGTTTGTTAAGAAGCATGATGGTTCCTTGAGAATGTGCATAGACTATAGAGAACTAAACTCAGTCACCATCAAAAAAAAATACCCTCTACCTAGAATTGATGGTCTCTTTGATCAACTAAATGGTGCTAAAATATTTTCTAGACTTGATTTAGCAACTGGTTTTCACCAAATGAAAGTAGAAGAAGAAAGTATCAAATATACAGCTTTCAACACTAGGCATGGCTTGTATGAATACTTAGTAATGCCATTTGGTTTGACTAATGTACCTCCTATTTCGTGGATTTGATGAATAGAATTTTCAGAGATTACTTAGATAAATTTGTACTGATTTTCATTGATGATATACTAATATATTCTAAGACAGATAGTGAACATGAAAAGCATTTGCATATGGTACTGAGTAGACTAAGGCAACAAGACCTTAAAGCCAAGTTTGCAAAGTGTTCTTTTTGGAAGAATGAAATAAAAATTTTGGGCCACATAATTTCTCAAGAAGGAATTTCAGTAGATCCAAGTAAAGTCATGGCAGTGCAAGCATGGAAAAGACCAAGCAATGTCACTGAAATCAGATCATTCATGGGCATGGCTGGATACTACAGGAGATTTATAAAAGACTTTGCTAAAAAGGCAATTCCACTAACCAAGTTAACAAGGAAAGACCAGCCTTTTATGTGGACTGAGAAATGTGAAGGGGCATTCAATCAATTGAAGAAGGCATTGATGGAAGCACCAGTGCTAAAAATCCTAGAAGGCAATGACAATTTAGTGGTATACACTGATGCATGTGGATCAGGTATAGGAGCTGTCCTTATGCAAGATGGTAGGGTAATAGCTTATGCATCAAGACAACTGAAACCCAGTGAAACCAAGTATGCAACACATGACTTAGAATTGGAAGCAGTGGTGTATGCACTAAAGCTTTGGAGACACTACCTGTTAGGAGCAAGGTTTGAGCTTTATACTGACCACAAGGCTTTGAAGTATTTATTTTCTCAAAAAGATTTAAACATGAGACAACATAGGTGGGTGGAATTCCTTGCTGCCTATGATTTGGACATTATGTACACACCAGGGAAAGCAAATAGAGTGGCAGATGCATTAAGTAGACAACATGCCAAGTTGGCTACACTGATGATAGAGGAGTTTAAAAGGTTATTAACACTGACGGATGTAGAAATGGAATACATGGAGGAACAAACTATGGAAGTGGGTAAGGATGTGGAGCACTATGGTAAGCTCAGCCTTATCACAATAAAATCAGACTTAGTGGAAGAAGTGAACCAGTCCCAAGACACTGATGCATTCTTGAGAGAAAAGAAGGAGTTGTTAAAAAATGGTGCAAAGCCTGACAAATTTGAACTGGATGAAAAAGGATGTGTAAGATATAAAGGAAGGTTATGTGTGCCTAACACAGAAGCACTGAAGAGGAAGATCATGGATGTCCATCACAAGTCAAAGTACACCATACACCCAGGTGGCACTAAAATGTATCATGACCTAAAAAGAAGTTATTGGTGGAAAGGAATGAAGAGAAGTGTGGGTGAAAATGTGGCAAAGTGTATGACTTGCCAACAAGTCAAGGCTGAGTACCAAAGACCCAGTGGACTGTTGCAACCTCTGGAAGTTCCAAGGTGGAAATGGGAAAGCATATCAATGGATTTCGTTGATGGCTTGCCAAGATCAAAGAGAGGAAATGACAACATTTGGGTGGTGGTAGATAGATTAACCAAGTTAGCACACTTCATACCAGTAAAGAGTGATAGAAATGCACCAAAACTAGCACAAGTCTTCATGAAAGAGATAGTAAAGTTACATGGGGTTCCTACCACTATTATTAGTGACAGAGATACCATATTTACATCTAAGTTCTGGAGTAGCTTTCAACAGGCAAAGGGGGTTGAGTTGTGCTTGAGCACAGCCTACCATCCCCAAACTGATGGTCAAACAGAAGTAGTCAATAAATTTTTGGAGGACCTACTTAGGGCTTGTGTGCTGGATCATGGTGGGAATTGGGAAGACTACCTTCATTTAGCAGAATTTGCTTACAACAACAACTACCAGAGTAGTATAGGAATGGCACCCTATGAGGCTCTATATGGAAGGCCTTGTTTGTCACCTGCTTGCTGGTTAGAGGTGGGTGATAAGGTAATGTTAGGACCAGATCATGTGAAAGAGACAAATGCTAAAGTTACATTAATCAGACAAAGAATGAAGGCAGCACAAGATAGAATGAAATCAAATGCAGATAGGAGAAGGAAGCCACTTGAATTTGAGTTAGGAGAGTATGTGTACTTAAAAGTTTCACCAATGAGGAAGGTGTTAAGATTTGGCAAGGCAGGGAAGCTAACCCCAAGGTATATAGGACCATATGAGATCATTGCAAGGATAGGAAAGATGGCTTACAAGTTGAAATTGCCAGAAGAGATGAGTGGGATACACAATGTATTTCATGTATCACAATTGAGAAAATGTGTGCATGATGAAGCTTCAGTAGTTCAGTCACCAAGCAAAGTGGAAGTTAGACCAGATCTGGTGTATGAGAAGAAGCCAGTATGCATTGTAGCTAAGGAAGATAAGAGATTGAGAAACAAAATAATCAAACTGGTAAAGGTGCAGTGGAGTTTAGACCCTAATGATTGCACATGGGAGGTTGAAGACAAGATAAAAGTCCAATACCCTCAACTAGTTGCAACTGATAGTTAAGGCAGAGGTATTTTAATATTCATACTTGAATTTACTTAGTTGAGCATGATATTCAAAGTTGCGTGTGCTTGTTTGATATATGTTTTGGTTGAATTAAGAATGTGTATTCATGTTTGATTTTGACACTTGATTTACATAGTAAGAAGTGTTAAATTGTGGGACACAATTTCTTAAAGGAGGGGTGTATGTGACAACCCTAGTTAAGCAAGCATGTAGAAAATTTAAGTCATTCAGATTTTATTTTAGTTATGTGGAAGAAAAAATATATAAATACAATTTTCTGGGAAATGCTTGTGTGAAAATGAGAATTCATGTCCTTGTGCATGTGCACACTGTTGCAGTGTACAGCCTGAGCAAGTAATCTAGTAAGGATCTTGCAAGCAAATAAGAAATGAATTAGTGCATGACCATTAAGTATGAATACACAATAGTTTGAATAAAATGCATAAACAACCTAAGGAAGATTTTAACTCTAACTTCCATGGCATAAGTACAAGCACAGTGGCTTGTGTGGGTAGGAAAAATATATAAATACATATGAACATATATACATGTACCCAGCATTTAGTAGAAACACACACATAGCTGGCCATACAAGTAAACTTATATGCATGATTAAAACCAGAAAAAACAAGAAATGCCCGAGCCAAAGAAATCATTCATATTGTGTGTAAAGAAATTTGCCAAAGATAGTTAAGACAGGGAAAAAGGGGAAAATGGCAGGGAGGGAAAGTGGAGAGGGTAAACTGTTGGGTGAGATCAGAAATAATGATGGGATTTCTAATGAAAATAAATTACCTAACTAACCTTAAAACCCTAACAACTCCACCATATACCACATTATCTCCTACGGGTACACATTAGAAAACCAGAAAACAAAATATAGAAAAGAAAGTAGGCAGCAGTTTGAGGAAAATAATGGCAGACCTGAATCAAGACTGGGGAAGAAGAAACTTGGTGAGTAAACCCTCACTTGGCAAGGCATTAAGACCTATGAAAGGCAGCCATTTAACCTCTAGTTTATTTTACTTATGTTTGAAGTTTTCTTGCATTTCTAGTCTATCATTTTCTGATGCTTCTGAAGTATATTGTTTGGTTATCATTTAATCTAATGATTGTTTACACATAATGTATATTTAATGATAGGATGATAATAACTGATTTATTTATATGATTATGAACCTGAGAAAATGTTTTTGGTTAAAGCATAAACTAATAAGAAAAGTAAGGTGCAAGGCAGTAAGAGGAAGGGGTCCTCTGGCTTATGTCTTGCATTTGAGAGGATGATTGAGATGCAGTGGAATTTCCATATGCTAAATCTTGATCCATCATTAAGTACTCTCTGAAAATAAGGTTGAGCAATAAGTGAACACATTTCAAAGAAAAAATATACATATATAAATTGACTACAAGGACCTTGTTACTGGGAACCACAGTGGCATTTTATTTCCTAAAATATTTTGATCTATGCTTTAGACAAAGGCCCGTCTCTGAACAAAAGCTGACTTGAAATAATATACAAATGTGATTAATTGGTTGTTGAAATGTATGAATGGATGAATGTTTCATGGATGCATGAAAACTGCTTGCATTTACTGGGTAGGTTCATAAAGATTTTGGGCATGACATAGTATAGTTGATACCTGCACACATGAAAGGAAAACTTAGTAATTAAACTAAGGAATGGGGTCACCTCTATCAGGTTGGGTATGAGGGAAGTGGGTATAACATAGTGGTTGGCTTGCATCAAGGATGGGGTGTGAGTTTGCACATGGCATGTTCATGCCCAAATAGCTTGTAGTGCACTGGAAATCAAACAGTAGTTCCAGGCAGTGTGCACCAGTGCAACCATGAATGTGATATTGGACCCTTAAAAATGATATGAAATGAACTTACAAGCAGAGGTGAATATGCTAGGGGTATGGTGAGTTCTAGTTTGCAGACTCAGTTTTGATGCCTTAGCTTGATGATATGAGTGTTGCTTGTTCTTGTTTATGAGATGCTTGTGTGATCTGTGTGATGGCTACTATGAATTCTTGAAATAAGAATTTCTGCTAAGAAATTAGTTTAAGCACATGTAAATGTATTTAGCAATTTACTCACTTCACTGTAAGGATAAAAAAGTGTACATGAGGAAGTGGTTTAATAACCTGAGTAGAACATTTAACTTTTGAAATAAAGGTGATGTGGAACCAATTTCATTAATCTTATGTATTGTCAATTGAATTTACTCATACCAGACTTTAGGCTGACCTGTTTGTTGCTTGCATCAAATGGGTGCTTCACTCACATTGTGGAGTAGATCATATGGTGTCTACAGGAAAGAAGGAAGCTAAGGGAAAAGGGGCAGAAGCATGATGCTAAAATGAATTTGCTAGTTAACTAAATTTGTGATTTGTAGAAGAATGCTGCTTTATGTTTTCTTTTTCTTTTGCTAAAAAAAACTGATTTGCGGTAATGTTTGAATTATGTTGTAACCCAAATTTGCAATGTATTGAATGGTTTAAACTACTTGTGGTAGAACTAGTCTCAGTGAAGAAAAAGATAATGAAATTTAGCTTTATATTATAACCTGTCAGCAAGAAATCTTTGTTGCATCAAGTAATAAGTCTGATAGTGGATCTGAAGCATAGGTGAACTAGTGATGTATGCTTATGTACTAGATTGTTTTAGAGACTAGAATCTATTCACATAATAACTGTAAGTATTGTAAAGTAAGGAAAAAAAACTATAGGCAGATAACATGAACCCAGATTTAAAGAAAAAGTTTGATGATCATATGAATAAGTAAAACTTGTAGGTTATAACATGTAGATCCAGAAATCTTATTTAAACAAATTAGTCCACCTGAGGACTAAGGTGAAGCAAATAGAAGTTGAACATAATTATGTGCATACAGGTGCACAGAAGTATGCACAGCCTTCAGTTAGGCTATTTTGGAAAGCAACCTTGAATAAGTTAAAAGCTATGAGTTAATTCACTTATTTAATTAAACTTACAAATGCTAAACACCTGCAAAACAAATAAGAATTGGTTAATTCATTAGCATAAAGATTTAATAGGAGAGGATCTTCCCAATCCTCTGTATTGTGGCTAAACTTAGTTTATTTTTAGTGTAAAATAAACTGAGTTACTCTTTTAAAAAAAATAGAAAAAAAAACTCTGATATTAGAACTAAAAACTATTTAGGTATTTATATGAACATTCAAATAGTTTACAAAATAATATATCAATATTTCTATATTGATCAGATTGGATCTTGGGAAGAATAAAAAAAAAAAAGTTATTCTGTGTAAGAGGGCAACCCTGAATTTAGCTCAGACTAAATTGTGTCATTCAATCAAAATGACAAGTTAGGTTAGGGTTGTCTCACCTTGATAATTTATGGCGGCTTCAATTTGTGCCGAGCATGGATGATATAAAAATGGTATGCAATTTGCCCTTTTCGATATTGGTTATTGCTCGACTTGTTTGATTCGAGTTTTGAATAATTTCTGTAATTGGTTCTAAGTATGCTTTCTGATTAATCTCGATGTCAAATGATTCATTGTCGATGTTGATGATTGGGATTTTATAGGGATCGAACACCCTATATTTACGTTCGTATATTTTTCTTTGAATTCTTCATGATTTTACTTTGGTCGTGATTTTTTAATCGAACGAGTGTTGTGATCTCTGACTTATTCATTGTTGCTTGAATAATTTTTAAGTCGGTTCCGTTCCTTTTCCAATGGCTTCGGCATTTTAATTTCTGAGATAATTTTTGGGTAAATTTTGATTGACTTGTTCAAATTACTCCATGAATTCAAATTAGCTCCGTTCTTTTTGACCTTGACTTGTTCATCGAACTGTACTTCGCTATTTTGTAGAACTGTAAACTGCAACTGAACTGTTGTTGTAGTCGTGCCTGTAGCTTAATTCATGTCAACTTGTTCTGCCTTTGGTCTAAGTAAGTATAATTTCCAGTCTTATGTCATGTATATATTTGTTTGCATGTACAGTGTAGCCTTGTCCCACTGCTTCATTGAGTTATTCCTTTGACTGGTTTGGTACGCTTTAGTTTTGCATGTTGTTGGTCTGTACAAGTCTGGGTTGCCTTGCATTTTGGTCTAGACTTCATATTGATCTTCATCTCTCTAATTTCATGTGTACTCAAGTCTTTTTTTTCATATGTATTCTTGTCTGCACAGTTTATACCACTGATAGTCTTGCTTGGTCTTGTCTGTTGCACCTTCATGTTAAAAACCGAATGCATGCATTTATGTCTAGTTGTTTTGAGTACTTGATCTTCATGTGGCACTGGCTTGTTCTCGAGTCATGTATCATGTGGAGTTCCTGGTTCTTCGTACATCACTTTATACATGGGCACTATATGTCGTTTTGACCCATTCACTTGAATATGTACATTTTGTATGTTGAAGTTTGATTTGTGACTGGTTGCATATGTATATGTGCTTGCATGCTGCAATGTACATATTTGAGCGTTGTTCATGACTTCATAACATTGTAGTTGCATGTGTGATTGTGCCACTTGGGGTATGGTATACTTGTGATTCTGGCCTCTATTTCATGTGCACTTGGTTCTTGTTCGATGTTGAATTCACTGTGCACTGTTTTCTTGACTTGTATGATACCTGGTTTTTGTTGCACTTGAGCCTGGTCACTTTGTGTGTGTTGTTGACTTGGTTGTTGCTTTGTACTTGAAGTCTTGATTGAGGCTTCACTTGCTTGCTCTGTTGTCACCTCTTGAGATTTGGTTTGGCCATGTGTATATTTTAAGTGTTGTATGTTGTTTTGCATGCACCTGAGCTGAATCCATCCTAGGCTCAGGTTTGACATTCTGCTCAGCTGTCCCTGTAGTTTTATCAAGTGTATATCGAAATGCACGGCCTTGTGGCATGTACAGTGATACACTGTGCATGTTATAAGTTGTTCGTTCAAGATGGATTAAAAAGAATAATGATGGCGAACAACACAAATAACCGAGGCAAACAATATTTTCAAAAAACACACATTTCATTGTACACTGCAAAATTATTTCTTTTTCAATTTTACTGCACAGTGTTTATTTTCCAAATAATTCAAATGTTGTATACAAACTAAAATAGATTTGAAGATAAAATACGAGTGTGAGTGAACACATGTAGTGAGTTCAAAATTGTAAATTGAAATTTATGATGTAATCAAAATTGTAATGTAATTGAAATTAAATTGTAATTGAATTGTGTAAACGTAGTGAGAGCTGAAATTTATACTATTGAAATTTGAAAAAATATATTTCTTTGAATATTAATTCTGTGTTATTTATTTTACTCAACAAATATTCATTTAATTATGTAAAAAATAAAATAGTACAATAACAAATACATTTAAATGAATATATATATATATATATGTTTACTGTCATCAAACAAAAATCGTATACTAGCATATTCTACAATCTCCCCCTTTTGATGATAACAAACATATATTAAGATTTATTTGCTCCCCTTATTTGAATGCTCCCTCTCTACAACAAAGCTTAACTTTTCTCTCCCCCTTTTGTTATCAGCAAAAGAGTAATATGTTAGAAAAATAGAGATAAAATGATAAACATTAATACAACATTAATACCCAATCGATTATAAATATTAAATTTCGATAAAAAATCAAAAAAAAAATCAAAAAAATATATTATGCGCATATTCCACTTTAGAGTGATAGGGGTGATGTTGGCATATAAAACCATATATGTGGTGTCTATTTGTGGTATATTTATATAAGGAATTTGAATACTTACTAACCATGAATAACCATTAGGACTTTTAAATGAGATCAGTAGTCCCAATTTTCATAAAAAATGAATTTCAAGCATCTTCTAACCATGCATACTCATGAGCACTTTTAAATGGGATAGAATCAACTCGGCTATTTAATAATCAATTTTGATATGTGTTCCATACATGCATAACCGTGAGGACTTTTAAATGAGCATGAAAGAACATAATCAAATATTCCAAGTAATTCACCCATGCATAACAGCGAGGACTTTTAAATGAGAGCGAATACTTTAGATGTTTTTATTGCTAATTAATTAAAAAATTAATAATTTCCTGTTTAAAATACCACATTTGGACATACTATATTAGATTTTAATGAGTGATGGTTGTTAGAAAAATGATAGAAATAGAGACGACGACGGAATTTTTACCAATCAAAGTTATTACAAATTTTGTTTATAATTTTTAAAGAAATTTACTACATATACTATCTCAAGTCATAATATATGATTAATATCGACACTCTTCAGTATTTCAATCACGGTTTATCTTTTTGATAATCACTAGGGAGTCAGATTAGTTGATATAGGCATTTGAGATCAAAATCAAAAATATAAAGTCAAATTTCTAAAATGGCTAAACTGAGATGAAGTCGACAAAAACTATTTTCTGGAATGGGTTTTGTAAAAATGTCTGCCAATTGGGAATCGGTTAAAATGAAATTTATTCTGATATTTTCTTTCGAAATATGACCTCAAATGAAATGATGTCTGAGATCCATATGTTTTGTCCATGGGTGATGTACAGGATTATTTGCAAGATCAATTGCACTTTTGCTATCACACATTCATAGGACTCATTTAAAATTTAGATCATATTCTTGCAAAGCTTGTATCATCCATAAAATTTGAGTAGAGCACCACTTAGAGCAATATACTCTGCCTCAGTGGTAGATGATGCAATAGTATTTTGCTTTCGACTTGCCCATGCAACTAATGAATGTCCCAATATAAAACATGTTCCACGGGTACTTTTTCAATCAACTAGACTGCTAGCATGTTTCGCATTTGAATATCCTTTTAACTCAAAGTTATCGTTAGTTGGACACAATAGACCAAACCGTGGGGTGTGCAAAAAATATCTATAAATTTTTTTACAGCTTTTAAATGAGATTCGTTTGGATTTGATTAAAACCGTGCACATAAACAAATAGTAAACATAATGTCAGGTCTAGAAGCAGCAAGATAAAGAAGTGATCTAATCATACCTCGATATTTCTTTCGATCAATGACCTTACCTTTTTCATCCTTATCAAGTTTAATAGTTGTGCTCATGGGGTTCTTTGTAGGTTTCGCATCTTTCAGTCCAAACTTTAACCTAAACGTTTCCCTCCCAGGCTTCATTCACGCGCCTCGACTCCTCCTTCGTTTCGTTTTTTATAAACACATGTGTCTCCCTTACAAAACCGTCGCCATCAACCACAACCAGACCCCCTACCTTGGAACCTGCCCACGCCGTGCCTCCGACCAACCCCTCAGTCGGGTGCTCCCCTTCCCGTGCGTACGCGCGATGTGCATTTTTTATCATGCTCGAGATCATCGCACACCTCCAGGCAAACGCCGTTGAGCTCCGACCGCACACGCCACCAGACGTGCCTCCGCCTCCGCCTGCATCAGCAACTAACAACAAGCGTGCACGCGTATGCGCGGCACTTCGATTGACCGAACCCATCACCTATTTTTTGTTGAACGAGCCTCGCCTCCTCTACGCCTCACCAATTGATTCTTGGTAGGTATGGATGCACTCATGATGAGGAGGGCTACAAGTTCCATGTAGAAGTCGATGCCTAATTTTTCTTCAATCAACACAGCAATTACTGGCTATTGGATGAGGTTATGTTTTTAATGACAGCTAGGTTTTCGTTTCAGTTAGGGCTTGTGAAACTATGAAGGTTTGAGGTCCTTTTATAGCCATTTATAAAACACTGTTCATGCGTGAAAATTTCGAAATCCAAATGAAGCGTGCCGCCTGGCGTTAATTTTTCCCCTATTTCGAATACGGTGAATATATATATATATATATATATATATATATATATATATATATATCGAAGGCCAATTCCATCATGCACAGAAGATAGCTTTTCGAAATCGATTTTTTTAATTAAATTCCTTTAATTAATTTCTATGCGTTTCGAACTCGCACGATTAAACGATAAGTCCAATCGACACGAAATTCGACAGCATACTATAATTCACTATTATAGATCCAATGAAACTAGTTCCGTCAAAATCTGAGACATTGTCAAAAATGACTATTTTTACTCATTAGGTAAATAAAATAAATTCCAATTCCCATTTATTAACTTTTAAATCAAAAATAAAAGTTTACTAAATTCATTCTAGTTCAACTAGAATTTAAATTAACTTTATAAATCATTTCCATTCATTTTAAATTTAAGATTAAATTATTTGACCCATTTCAAATATTATATTAAACAATTTAATTATCCAAATAAATCGTTAAATTTGAAATATAAGTTATTTAACTTAAAAAATTAACTTTTGGATATTTAAAATCAATTAAATATTCCAAACTCAGGTGGCATAAATTCTGTGTCGTTACAAATTACTTTAATATTAACATCATTAAATTTTCGAGTCGTTGCATGTTATTAGGAAATCAACAATTTGCAAATATTAGAAAATGATATGGATTTGAAATGGTATAAATTTTGAAACGGTATAAATTTGAAACAAAAAAAACTAGTAACACCATTATCAAAAGAAGTTTTTTTCTCAAATGTTGACATTTGACAATATTTGACATAGTTTTAATTATTATCGAAATAGAAACATAAGTAAATGAGTCAAACAAATTTGGGTTCTTAAGGGTACAGTTATTCATATTAATAGGTTGCTATACAAACAACGGTACCAAAGATTTCAAAGATAAAATGTGGCCCTACTTCCTCTTCTAGGCCACTCACTTTTTCTAACATGCAGACACGAAGACGGGCTGAGTAGCAACTACAGTGGAGGTGGATTTTGAGTTATTCTACACATTTGATGAGTGATAATTACATTGTTTCTTATCTTTGGAAAATGAATCGGAGGCCTATGCAATTTGGATAATGATGGTGAACACAAATTGGACTTCAAAGGTAAGCAAATGTATGATTTCTAAACCTTACTTTTCGATTTTCCTCTCCTATTTTTTAAGTTCTGATTTTCTGACACTACTGTAGTAAAATTATCATACCTTGAACTATGTAACTCCTATTTGCAAAGTGCAATATGTTTTGGAAAATAGATAAAAAAATCCTATAAATCTTATGTTTTGAATTTGTAACGATCGATAATTTCACTACTTGAATTTGTGAATATTTAATTTATTTTAAATATTCAAACAGTAGATTTTATAATTAAAATGAAACTCTTTTGAATAATAATTAGTGATGGTGAATGGTTTTCCAAAATTTTTATAAAAATATTTAGTTCGAAGAAAAATAAAAAATGTGACTGAAATTCGTTTTTTGAATTTCGATTTTCCATCGACTAAAATTTATCGAAAACATTCTAAGGTTATTAGTATATGTATATACATATATTTACAAATTAGTTAGGACATTATAGTGTATATACATATATATTTAGCATATATAAAAGGATGAGATTTTTCTAATGAAATTTAAAATAAATTTAAATTGTAAAATAGCAATTTTCACATCACTAGAAACATTAGGAAACATCAAGCATAAAGTATGTTTAATGCATATTGGCTTAAGGTGACTTAGGAGGGCATAATTTTCATATGAAATGGTGGGAAAGATGGACAAGGCAAAGTGATGTGTCATGTAATTTGTGGAGGTTAAGTACTAAAGGCGATTTTGGTAAATTGCTAATTCCATTACATATGAAACCAATTTTCTAATTTTCTTTTCTTATTTTCTCATTTTCAATTTCCATTCTTAAACTTTTTTAAGCTTGGTAAATTTATTTTCATGGCATCCTAGTTTCTAAAGTTTTTATACTTCACTTTTTCCACTTTTAAATCCTTTAAAACTTGTTAAAATACATCTCCTTTTCCATTTCAACACTCCTCCTTAAAACAAGCCCTCTCCGCCTCCTTTTCATTATGGTCGAGCACCTAAGCTCCAAGGATGAACCCATCTTGGCCTTTACGACCTTAAAACCTCATTATTCCAAGATAGAAGCAAATATCTAGAGTATTTCAAAAGATGGTGGGAGTTCGGGTGAAATTAGTAATTTTTTGGTTAGCTTAAAGGTAAGAAAAGCTCACTTTTTTATAAAGTTTTAAACTTTATTGTGTTGATTACTTAGTTGCTAATTTGTTAGTTGTTTGGATGGAACATAATAATGGGTGCTCGTACATATGTATTCTTGTGTGCAATGATAATATAACTTGAAAAATGAAGTTAAAGGTGAAGTAAAAAAATTCAAGTGAGAAATTTTCTTGTGTGGCATGCATATACGTTGTGCTCTTGTTTAGGATATTGTATGCTAAAGCAAATTGGAGGTCGATTTGATTCATGTATGTTATGAATATCCTAAGAGAGTTAGCACTTAGGTTTGTAAGAAGCAACATAGAAATCCTTACATAAAATTTGTTTTACTTAAAGTGTTCCTAAAAAGGTCTTCTATAAAGTTCAAAACTTTACCTTTTAAGATTCAAAACTTTATTCAAAGTTCATAAAAGTAAATTAAAACCAAAAGATAAAGCTTTTAAAACTATTTGGAAGTTTTAAACAATATTTAAATTTTAGGTTATATAACGATAGTCTTTATAACTGTAGTTCATAAAACAAACTCTTTTGCAAAATTTAAAAATTGTTCCCATCTTAGGTATCTTTTTGAAAAATGTTTGCAAAACTTATTATATGTATTTAAAAATAAATATTATTTATTCATTTATTCATTTATGCAACGATTATTCAATTAAATTATTAAGTAAGATAGTTAGTACTTAATCATTATTTAAGTTAGGATAATTGGTACTTAATTAATTTATGTAAGTAAATTATAATTAGTTAATTAGTAAAAGGTTAAATATTACTTAATAAGGTTTAAGTATTAATTAATTATTAATCTAGTTAAATTTAAGTAAGATTTGAAAACTTAATTTTGATTTCATTATTTTTAAATGATGATATAATTTATTATTTAAGTTTTAATTAAGGATTAATCTATTATTAATTAACTAAGATTAAATAATATTTAAATTTTATTAAAAAGTTTAAGTTTTTTTCATAATTAAATAAAGATTAATTATGGTTTAATTATTTATTTAAAGGCTGACTATTATTTAATTATTACTTAAAGGAAAATTATTGTTTAATTATTTATTTAAAAGTTAACCATTGTTTAAATTAATAATCTAAAGGTTTAAATTTTATTTAATTATTTAATAAGTTTGAAAGCTTAAAATTACTTTATTTCTAAAGATCGGTTTTGGTTTTTTAAAGCAACTTTAAAAGGATTTTTTTTATCCAAGGGAATTTTTTGTCAACAACCCTTAAGTAACCTTAATTGGGTATGAAACCCAATGGCATATGTTTAGCAAAATGAAACATCGTGTCCTAAATTAAATTGTATTTGACATCTATTTGGTAGAATAAGTCATAGTTCTACCGTAATTCATCAACTAGATTTTGTTGACATCTATTGGGCAGAATAAAATCCATTTTGCTATTTTATTAACTTGGACATGTTATAAACAGAACAAAACCCAGTTCTGCTATTTTTGGTAACTTGGACATTTACCGATATGTGATTGATGGTTATTGGTTGATTCCCTTTACATATCTGCTTGTTATGCAAATACCTATATTATAACTTGGAAAAGTTAAACTCAATTAAATGAACCATTGTGGTCACTAAACCTCTGTCTAATTTTATGAAGTCAAATATTTTATGTTGTCCTTCTTCAAATGGGTTAAAGTTTATTATCATTTTAATTATGATATTTAAAGGATAATTAAGTAATGATTTTATTAAAGGTGTTTTTGAAGTTAACTGAATACTTTTTAAATGATTGTTTATAATCATTATTTCATTAATATGGTTTAAAGATAATTAAATGAAGGATGTTTTTAAATAATAACTGGTTGTTTTAAAGATGTTTTATATAATCGTTTTTTATCAAAGGAACTTTATTATGGGGGATTTATTAAAGGGTTTTGTTGAAATAAGGAATATTTATAAAGAAAGTTCTATAAATAATTTTGAACATTTATAAGAAGCTTTATAAATAATTTGGGATATTTATAAAGAAAGTTTTATAAATAATTTTGGATATTTATAAGAATTTTTATAAATTATTTTGGATATTTATAAAGAAAGTATTATAAATAATTTTAGATATTTATAGAAACTTTTATAAATAATTTTGGATATTTATAAGAAGTGTTATAAATAATTTTGGATGTCTATAAAAGAGTTTTACAAATGATTTAAGATGTTCATAAAAGAGTATTACAAAAGATTTTGGATGTTTATAAAAGAGTTTTATAAATGGTTTTGGATATTTATAAAAGTGTATAAATGGTTTTGGATATTTATAAAAGAGTTTTATAAATAAACTTAGAGATTTGATAAAGGCATTTTTGAACTTAACTGGATACTTTTTGAATGATTGTTTAAGATCATTATTTGTTAATATGGTTTAAAGATAATTAAATGAAGGATGTTTTTAAATAATAACTTATTATTTAAAGGTGTTTCAAATAATCATTTTGTTTATCAAAGGAACTTTATTAAAGGGGATTTAATAAAGGATTTTTTAATAACGAATATTTATAAGAAGTTTTATAAGTAATTTTGAATATTTATAAAGAAAGATTTACAAATAATTTTGAATATTTATAAGAGGTTTTATAAATGATTTTGGATATTTTTAAGAAGTTTTATAAATAATTTTGGATATTTATAAGGAGTTTTATATTAATTTTGGATATTTATAAGAAGTTGTATAAATGATTTTGGATGTTTATAAAAGAGTTTTACAAATGATTTTGAATACTTATAAACAAGTTTTATAAATGGTTTTTGATATTTAAAAAAGAGTTTTATAAATGATTTTGGGTATTTATAAAAGATTTTTATGAATAAACTTGGAGATTTATAAAGTATGGATTTGGAATTTAAGTGAAGGGGATTTCATAAATTAAAGAGATTTATTAAAAGGATTTGTTGAAGGAATTTATAACAGAACTTGAGATGGGATTTTTTTTTTAACCGGCCATTTTAATTTTGGTGGTATGGACATTCATTCCACGCTTAACACTGAAAGAATATTATTTGAGGTAATTCGTATCTCTAATTTTAATAACTTTAGTTTTGATCCTTTTGATATGAATTTTGAAATAAGAAATCTTCATTAATGTTTTGTGAATATACTTATGCCAGTGAGAAAAGTATATGAATAATTTAATAAACATTTTGGAAAGAGATTAAAATAAATTAAAGATTTATTTTGAGGCTTAGTGATTGCTAAGGTAATTAAATCTCCTAACTATTATTGCTTGTTTATTTGATAGTTAAATAACCGACTATCAAATCTTTGTCGGTTTTGACTAAGGAAGCATGTTGTGTACATTCAAATTTTTCGGTGAGAACTTGAATACTTATTGCATATTTCTGAAAGAACCAAGATTAAGTCAATTAACAATTATCATTGTTGGTTCAGAGAGACTGGAATCGAAAACCACATCGATCCAACATATGCATTCTTCATAACGATTGAAGATGGAGATATTTGAAGTGCAAGGGCTACTTGCTACTAATCCTGAGAGTGATTTCGAAAAGGATGTAGTAGAGGTAGTGCCTTCGGTTTTATTAAGACCTAGGATAAACTTGTATGGACGAATGCTGACATTGCATTTTTGCCTCGAAGGCAGTGTTAGCATTCCGAGATGGTTTGCTATGAGAAAAGGGTAAGAGCATAACCTCTCAAGCATCACAACCTGAAAATGGGTAAAAGAAGGATAGGCCGCAAGGCTATGTGGGTTGCACATATTAGGGTATGATCATCACAGTATCTAATGTCGATATCCATGTATGCTTCGGGGCACATTATGGTTGTTTGATCCCAACCAAGGGGTAATCATATTCGATACTATCCAGTCAGGGGTAGGTCGGTCTTGTCATGCAGAGGTCGAAAGGCTTTCGACCTCACTGTTCATTTTATCTAGAGGTGTATAGATTTTCGGAAGGTAGTCCATTACCTTGCCTTTTATTGGAAATCCATTCTCCAATATGTGCCTTCGGGTTTTTATAGTATATCTATTATTGTTGTCAAGTATACACTGTACAGCTACTTAGTTATAAAATAGCTTAAACCTAGACATTATTATAATATAACTTTATTTTATAATATAAAATGTTTGGGTCATCGTGAGGTAAAACCCCATTAATGTTTATGTGCAACGTGGTCTTAAGGGATACCTATTATTTTGAAAAGGTTTTCAAATAAAGAAACCAATATGGTTTGTTTGAATTTTCTCATGTTGGTTTTACCAAACTGACCCGAGCGTTGTTTTCCTATAATGTTCGGGCCAGCCCGATCATATTTTTCAGATTTAGCTGGACACTTTGGAGATTTCAGGGGAGGAGTTGGATTCTCTAAAATTTATTCACATATCTTCTATCTTCTGCTATTTTTGTCTGTATTTATCAGTAATTGTAAGGATATGCTATTATAACTGTCCAGACTGATAATAGATTAATGTACTCTGATGTGGTTTGTATAATAAAGATGATTTCGTTTTGTGATGACTTGATAACATTATATTTTACTCGTTCTGTTTTGTGAGATTCTGTTCTGTCTTTTCTTTCTTTCACCCAAATGACCTATCTTTCGGACACTTAAATGATCGGCATACGAACACCGATAATGTGTTAAGTGTCGTCTTTAAATGTAAAAATAGCCAGATCATTACATAATTTCTCCAAATTTTGGTCATAAATCATTTAAAAACTATAAACAATTTAGTATACTGGTTGAAACATGTTATAGAACTTTCTAACACTACTATAATATTTTGATCATAACTTTTTCTCTAATGTTCCAATTTCTAAAATTATAGATGTTTTGAAAACACTTCGGAAACTTCCAAAATTTTCATTTTATGAGATTCTGATGATTCATACATAGATCCTTGAAAAAATGCTTTCAAATCAGCAATATGGTATTTTATCATTCCAGAATCATTTTAACATTGTGTAATTAATCGACCATAACTTGAATGCTGCAACTTCGAATTTTAAAACTCTTGATGTTCAGGAAAGCACATAAATATCTCTAGAACTTTAAGGTTTTGAAATTTTCAAAGTTATATCATAATACCTTGAAAAAACAGTAATCAAGTCAGTACATTGCTTGAAAAGTGCTTTTGAATTTTTCGAATGGGCTATATACTATTGATCTGTTCATCACTTTTAACTTGTAGCCGGTTTTTTATATTAAGAACTTTAAATATCTGAAACTTTCATGTTTTATGCTGAATCAAATTCTAAAGTTAAGAGTTTCAAATAACGGTTCCAAAACAGATTGACTTTTCAAAACAATGATGGTTGATGTTTTAAGAATGATGATATGTTCTTTGGCAATGCATACGATTGTGATTGTTTTTTCATAATGTTAGGTAAATTTCCTTTGAATGATGACTAACGCAACATATGCTCAAGATTTTTTGGGTCTGCTTTTGTGTTTCATTTTTTACGCAAATGATTTTGTTCAAAAATTCATACGTTCAGCCAATACGATTGACATTATGGAGTATGTAGTAGCATGTTTGACGATGCTTATATTTGATTAACATTGATGATGAGAGTTCAGGAGGCCAAATGTAAAACCATTGCCTAAGATACCATGTTTTCCACCACTAGCACGTCGAGAGTAACATGTGCTATCATTGTTCACCACTATGGTAACCTGGATTACAAGTGGTATCCAAGGTATCATTATACACCTCCATTGGCAGCCTAGAGTGCAAGTGGTATCGTGAACCTGTTCTCTTCTACTCGGCATATTTGCTATGACTTTTAACCTTTGTAATTCCTCCATTTTGATATTTTGACAGCTATATGTCTCATAAGGTGACTGATATTTCACACAATATTTTTCATGCATATGTGGAAAGCTTGCATCTTTTCATTAAAAAAAATAAAAATCAAAACACATGTTTTTCCCTTCTTAGAATTTTTTGTTTTTGAAAAATTGAAGACCCAATTTTTTTCCTTCTTAGGATTTTTTTGTTTTGTTCTCCATGTATGTTTGGTGATATGAATATTTTGAATGAGACACGTTGGTTATACCTTTGACATGAGTTTTCAATGAGAATTTTTTTTGGAAAAGTTTGACTAGAGGGACTTTTGACTTGAAAATGTTCGTATGAAATTTTCTAATATGATTTTGTTTGATATTTGAAATGATTACTGAAAACAAGTTTAGGAATGAAAATTTGAGATGAAACTTCTTAAGATGGGCCATTGATATTCTACACTTGACATGATTTCGAGAGATAATTTTCTAATGAAATTTTCTTAGCCTAGTCATAAAGTCATTTGATATGAGTCTTTGGTGTTTTGTTTCGTTTTGATATATTAATGTATACATCATTAGACCAAGTGCTCCTATTTACCCAAATAGTTCTAAAAACCAATTCATATAGCACGCTCAAGATTAGGGTACAAAACTGAAAATATTTTTGAGATATTTATAGAGAATTACTCTTAAAATCATATCACGATCGGTTGAACTTTCTTACGTGATTTTCAAAATATTTATACTGATTTTGTAGATGATAAAAGATATTGCATTTTATACTTGACTGAATAATGACATTACAAATTTTTGGTAATCAAGCATATACTAAAGTTTCTATTTTTGATTATTGCTTATCCCACATCATCTATGAATCTACCAATTGATATTCATATTTTATCGACTTATATTTTCCAATTATATGCTAATGTTAGCTAAGTTGATATACTAAAAAGTGATTATTGATAGTTTTTAGAAATTAATAAAATAACATATATGATATAACGAACTCCTAAAGCCCTTCGACATGCCTATAAAATAGTTGTATCAGTATTCATCAAGTCACGACCATTCTCATCTAAGAGACATAGCGGCGATGCATGCATGGAAGGTTCTTGATCTCATTTACGATGAGTTAGGGATAAACTATTCTAACTTAAATAATATTTTTGGTCACATTCATTCTCATCTACGAGACCTTGCGGTAATGCATGGATGGAAGCGACTTGATTTCATGATGAATTAAAATAAGATATTTAATTGTGCAATATATTATATATGGGCTATGTCATTTGAACTTCACTACATATTACTACATTTGTTATCATTCTTTTTCCAACCATGAGATATGCTTTGATCATTATAAGTACTATGATATATGGTCGGCTTTTCATTAATTACTTAATGTCGCATTTTGACTAAGTTTCATCATTCAGTGCCACATTCTTATCGTGTTGATATTTATACTTTTAGTGAAAATAAAAGGGGGAGTGAGTGGTTAAGATTTATTGATATTATGAATTCAGTGTTAATATTGAAAGAAATATTATTGGTTTAATATTTTATTATCGAACACATATGTCACATAGGCATGAGACATATCGATAAGGTAAAGATATTATATACATTGAAACGTTATGCTACAAATTTGATTTTATAATATTGAGTACACACTCAACACACATTACACTTTTCAAATCTTAATATGTTGATTGTTATCATCAAACATGGGAGATTATGGAGTAGACGTCTATTTGATGTTAACAAATATATTTTTATATTTTTCTTAGAGTGCGTTATAGTTAAAATTCATCAATGCAATTTTGTTTTCAGTTGACTTGTTTCAAAATGTCACATGGCAAGCACATCTATTTTTTATTTCTAAAGTTTAATGTATGGTTATTATTAGCAAAATAGAAATCTTGTGAAATATTGCAATTTATTTCAATTTGATAAGTATTTGACATGTTCGTTTAGTGTTATGTATTTACAAGATAACAAGAGTTTTACTTTCCAATCTCAAAGTCAGCTCATTAGTTCAAATGTTAATATGGAATATTGATTTCTCTATTCTATGGAAAAGAAATTCAGAAGCGAACATAAAAAGAATAATTGCACAATTGTCCATTGTCCATGTGTCACACATCATTTCTGAAATATGATTGAAAAAAATTCATGTCGCGTAGAAGATCTCAATTGCTGAAATGATCAAACAGTATCATAATAGGAAAGGTTTTAAACCATAGATATTCAAGCATTAACAGATGAAGTATTCAATTTTTGAGCCTGTAACGATCTAGAATTTTAGTCATTTAATTTTGAATATTTAATCAATTTTAATTATTAAAATATTGGTTCACAAAGGTTTAGCAACTTAAATTCAAATATAAGGGTTATTTTAAAAGTTAATATCTAGAATTCAAATATAAGGATTGTTTAAAATATTGAATTGAGAATTAATATTTGAATAGTTTTTCAATTAACGAGATTTACAATTGAATTTTAATTGATTAGATGGACTTGTTCAACTCCTTTTAAATTTTAAATAATAATAGCGAATTTAATTCGTAAAGTTATTTACAGTAATAAACGGTTCAAATAAATAATTAAAAATTTTATTTTTATCTTTACGAATCGATTTTTTATTGACACATTTTTAATTTATTTCATTTTTCCATGATTTTTTATTTGAAAAATATTTAAATTGTCATTTGGCGATTTTTTGGCAAATGACGATTTTTTGTGATTTTACAGAACTCAATAAACAGTGTATATTTTTTTTTAGGGTCGCATCGCTATTCTGAGCACGATATATTTTTGTTTTATCATTCGGGATTCATACGAGAACGGAAGTCTATGGGATGAGATGCCAAAATCGCAAATTATATATCAGTTCTTAAACAAAACGTACAACCAGTGCACATTTGCTCTTGCATCCAGTTCCATCATTTTTCCTATATCTCCGATTAAAGAAATAAGCAAAGTAAGCTTAAGGAAAACTTTGAAAATCAAAGCTATCAAAATAAAATCAAAATTTTTTCTAGCTTAAAGCTTTGAGTGTTAGTGGTGTAAATATTCAAGTAGGGGGGCTGCGGCTCCATCGTTTTGGTTCGACGACTTAGTGTATGAACTAGGTATGCGGTTTTTAGGGGATCGGAGGAGAATTGGTTTAAGCAAGGCCGACGGTCGAATTGTGAGGTGAAAACGCAGAGATTGGAGGTGGTTGGAGGATGTGCGTTCACTGCTGCTTGGTCACGACCTGCTGCTTGGTCACGTGCAGGGGACGTATGTCGCTTTTTGATTAAGGGTATTAGACATAGGGTTTTTGGATGAAGCAAGAAGAGGAGGCGGAGTGTGAATCGATGATGGACTCGAATTGGGTTCTAGTGTGCCGTAGAGGGAAAACGAGGTGGAGAAATGCGAGTCTTGTTTAGGTTCAACTTCAGGAAGATAGAGTGGGATGAGTAAGTGGAAGAAGGATTTAAATTTAATTATGATAATTAAGTGTACTTATATAATAATTATTATAAATTAATCTCATTGACTTATAAATTGTATAACTCTCTCGTGCGATGTCCAAATCGAACGCGGTCAGTCGCGTTAGGTTCGTAATGACGTTATCTACATTATGGAATTAGATTGGCTCAAATTGGAGCTGGTAGAAATTTCAGCTAAAATCGAACGCAGTTCGATCTTAGTCAGAACTGAAATACTTCGACGAAATTTAAATTTTATGTGAGTTTAACTACACTTTTGGTTAACCAGTAATGTTTTATAGTAGATAAAAATTGTTGATTGTTTACTTGGATGCTCCATTCGGTTGAATGTTTGGTTTTGTTGAATTGTCATTTTTAAAGCGGTCAATATATGAAATTAATTGTAGGGACTTAACTGATGTACAAGAAAATTTAGAGGGATCCAATAGTATTCCTTGTCCTTATTGATTTATTTTCAATAATATTCTTGTTATATGAATTACGAAACATCAAACCTGATTGTTTGGCCCTATGACATATGGTATTGCTATATTTCGAAAACTTAACCACTGTAGTGATAAAAATTCAATATCAACATTTGTTAAGCGATGTGGTGTCTACTGGTTTCAACTGAGTATATTGAAATACTATTACTTTCCAGTTCAGTTTGAAATGGGTTTTTGATTCGAAGAATGATTTTAAATCTAACCTTTGGGTTTTTAGAATATTTTTATTTAACCAGAAGTTTGACTTCTCTATGTTGCCCAAACTTTTTTATATGTCTTTTCTAAATCATTTAGAAATGTTTAAAGTGGTTTAACTATTATTTAATAATGATTTTAACTAGTATAACTATTGTTTAATGGTATTTTAAAAGTTGTTTATTTATATTTAATATTGTTTTAAAGTTATTTATTAATATTTTACATTGTGAAACGTTATTTATTAAACAATTAATATTGTTTCAAGTTAATAACTATTTATTAAAAATGTTTTGGAATTTATAACAATTATTTATTAATAACATTTTGGAATTTATAATTATTATTTATAATAATGTTTAGGAAGGTAATTATTATTTATATAATAATGTTTGAAGAATAGTTATTGTTGTTTAATTAATAAGGTTAGGAATTATTAACTATTATATTTATAATGTTTGGAAGTTAATAATAGTAATGTTTTGCTATTAATAGTTATTATCATATAACGATGTTTTGAAATAAATAATTATTATTTATTTATACTATATTGAAATTGTTAATTATTATATTAATAATGTTTTGGAGTTAATAATCTATTTTATTAATGATGTTGAAAAGTTCATTTAATATCTATTTAGAATGTTTAAAGTAAATTAATTTATCCGATTGATTTTATTTATAAACAATAGATTGATTTATAAAAGGAATCTCATTTAATAAAAGAGATTTATTGAAGAGTTTACAAATGAAAATGAGGTTTGGGTTTATAAATTTTCAAAAAGTCTTTATAAAGAATTTTTATAAAAGATATTTAAAAAAATGTTTATAGAAGAATAAAATTTTATAAATGGGTTTATGGATTTATAAAGAAGTTTTATAAACAGTTTTATGGATTTATAAAAGAGCTTTATAAATGGTTTCAGAAATTTATAAAAAGAGTTTTATCAATGGTTTTAGAAGTTAACAAAAAAAAGTTTTTTTAAATTGTTTTGGAGATTTATAAAGAGTTTTATAGATTGTTTTGGGGATTTATAAAAGAAATGATTTTTGAGATAAGTACATGGATATTTATCCAGATATTGAAAAGAGTATGAAGAATTTGTGAATATATCTTTGTGAGAGTAATTTGATACAAGTGATTACAAAATGATTTTAATTCATGAAAGGATTTATGTAAGAGGTAAGTGGTCGTTTATATGTTTAACCAATGTTGGTTTCCCCATGGAAATAAATCCTCAATTTGATTGATGCTTGTTTGTTTATTTGATAATTAAAAAATCAACTATCAAATGTGGCCAGTTTTAAATTATAGTTCTAGGTTTGGAGAGACCGAGATCGGATATATTGTCCGAAAACCACATCGAACCGGCATAAGCGTTCGAATAGTAAGCATCTTGAAGATGATCGAAGATGGAGTTCTTTGAAGTGCAAGGACTACTTACTACTAATCCTGAGGGTAATTCTAGAAGAAGTAGTGCCTTCGGTTTCGTTCAGACCTAGAACGAACTTGTATGGATAAATGCTAGCATTGCAATTCTGCCTGAAGGGCAGTGCTAGCATTCTAAGTGGAATTGCTACATAAAAGGTAATCGTAGCCTCAAACCTCACATCTCGAAAATGGTTAAAACATGGTAGATGCAGCAGGGCTATGTGGGTCGCTTCTATTAGGGTGTGTCATCATCTTTCTAGATCATCATATTATGAATTTGGTTGTGCATGAGAGCTCTTGATTAAGGTTGGAAAGCAACCGGGGTGACTACATATTCGGTACCATCCAAGTTTAGGGGTAAGCAGTTTCTGTGTTGGCAGGGGTGGACCAAGTTCAAGGTCTGACCCTAGGTACATTTTGTGTAAAGGTGTAATGTAAGGAAGGTAGTCCCTTACTTTGATATAATTGGAATCCGTTCTCCAATAAGCGTCGTGCGAACTTGATTGTAAACCTATTATGTTGGAATTTAATAATGTAACAATTTTGGCTATGATTAATATATATTTGTATCCTAGACATTATTACAATATCACTGCATTTTCTATAGAAATACTTTGGTTATCGTAAGCTAGAAATCCATTCGTGTTTATGTGTGGTGTGATCTTACAAGATACCTTTATTTTCAAAAGATTTTTATAATATTAAATTCAATTAAGGTGTATTCTCGCGCGGGTCTATTAGATCGATCCGGATGTTATTTTATTATAATACTCCGGCCAGACCGAACATATTTACCGATTTAGTATGGATGCTTGAAGCGTCAAGGGATGAGGTAGATGCCTCCAAGTCATATTCATGTATATTCTATTTCCCGCTGCATTGGTTATTTATATGTATTAGCAATTGTGATGACAGGTTGTTATAACCGCTCGGGCTGTTGATTGATTAGTTGATTCTGATTAACATATGTATAATAAAGTTTGGTTTTTCTTTCGTAAGGATTTGTGTTATATTATAGATAGATTGTTCGTCACGTTGTGAGATTTTGTTCTGTCTTTTTTTTTCTTTTTTCCTCAAACAATATGTTTTTTCTGGATTTGGATGATCGACACGTGAATACCGTGGATGTATTAACGTCGACCTCTAAAGGTTGAAAAGGCAGGTCGTCACAAAGTCATAATAACTCATTCGAAAAGAGGAAAGTTCACAATGATCAAAGCATACACTATTTTTCTAATTCTGTTCATCTTAGTAAGGCACTACCTTTTTCATTCAAAATATTATATGTACAAAAAATTCCAATGAAAAATTCAAAGTATTAAAATATCCCATATTTTTCTCCTCTCCTAGCATTCCTACTATCCAGTACTATTTCTCTTCAATAAGCCTATATAAACCCAGTCCTTTTTTTTTTTTACCTTCATAGAATGAAATATCAAAAACAAGTACCAAGAAAAGGAAAAAGAAACAAAACTAATTTTTTATCAACATTTATTATTTCTCATCACCGTACTATATCTGATCATGCAGCTCTCTTTTACATTACAGATTCAACACAAGAGAATATTTATCATCATCTCAGTATCTGATCATCAAGAGAACCATCAAAGCAATCTCCTACTTTAAACAATCGAATACCATTACAAGTAAAAAAGAACAATTTTTTAATATCATCTCTTTCAACAAACGTTATCCGATAAATATAGTGAAGAATAATTCCATTCCAGCGCACAACTACTTCACCATACAACCTCATCAACTCAGCCTACACATTATCCACAAATTACTGCAAGCATATAATCATCTTCTCATATCATTCATCACTCTGAGCATCTCACATTCCCAACAAGAGCAGTAAAACCACCGTCAGCAACAAACAAAAATACCATCATATATGCAGCATGTCATCATCAATCAATGGCATCTGCTAAACAGTTATATGAATCAGCATCAGTAAACAATTATATCAATTGAAGCACTGCTAAACTGTTGCCAAAAGAACAACATACCACTATGTGGTATATCATCAAATGATAACTGGCTTAGTATTCGGTAAAACCATCTCTAACTTCGCAAAAAGGAGCGTGCACGTACATATCTGTGTGTGCCTAGAGTAGAATTTCATTGCCTATTTTCAGCTGTTTCCAGAGACAAAATTCTCCAAGGTAACCAATCAGTTTTGAGATACAAGCAGCAGATCATTGTAATTGGGTTTGCCAATGGTACGGATTTTGACACGAACCCGGTTTTAATTCGTCCTATAAATGCGGGTATGGGTTTTGACTCCAACTATCCAGACCCGACCCGGACTAGAACGGGTTACTATTAAAATCGGACATGGTTTAGTCAAAACCCAATCCAATTTGAATCCGTCCCGATTATTTGTTTTCCGTAATTTCTAAACGTGATAACGTATGTTGTTATTTTTTTTTACCATTTTGTTTGTTTGCATCAAGGTTCGAGAACTCGGTTTCGGTCATTTAAAATTTTGTTAGTTTCGAACGATTTCGGGAATTTCGTAAGTTTCGGTTTTGGTTTCGGTTTCGGTCCCGATTTTGATTTTAGTTTTCAATAGTTTGTTGGTGAGTGCAATAATTATCTTTGTAAATAAAATATAAATGCAATCTATAACCATATGCTAATTAAATTCAATTGAAACTTCTTAACGCTAAATACTAACTAAATTATACTAAACATAAATATTTCAACCGAACACAGCTAATGCCCAGCACCACACATTCAATATACACAAATTAAAACTTCACCCTAACGCAACCATTGCCACAAATTTCAGCCCAACATCTCTTCAGCCCAATAATATATGATTATACGAAGTCGAATCATACCACAGCAAGCAAAAAAAAACCATCGATGTCTCAAATTAATGTCCACGCGCGATCCGACGCAATGAAGAACCCTAAGCGAAGGTAGATCGAGTTCGATTTGAGGAAGTGAAGGTATGTCGAGGTCGATTCGAGGACGCGAAGGCAAGTCGAGGTCGATTTGGGGAAGCGAAGCCAAGTCGAGGTCAATTTGAGGAAGCGAAGCCAGATTGAGGTCGATTTGAGGAAGCGAAGGCAGGTCGAGGTCAGTTTTCTTGGAAACCCTAAGCGAAACCGATATTTTCGAATGGTTTCGGTTCGCTTAGTTACGGCACCGGTACGGCACCACCGAAATTTCGGGGTACCGTCCGAGACCTTGAACCATGGTTTGCATATACATGTTTTTACATAATATTATAGTGAACTTGAATACACCATCGTCCAATTTGTATATTAATTTTTTTTGTCTATAAGTTTAACGAAAAAATGCAATTTAAAATATGATTTTAACATAAATATTTTGGGTTAGATATACGGGTATTACTCGACGGACTTAAAAAGCTCGACAGGTTGGACGCGGGTATTAGTTTTGAAATACTCAACGGGCTTGGATTGGACTTGGGTTTTGATTATTGTAATCAGGCTCGGATTCAGATTTTAAAATACCGACCTAATTGTAAAAGCATTCCCAACCGAAGTAGATGGAAGAGGCCGATTCAAGGCAATCGACCCCAAACCCACCTCCAATCGAAGAAAACTTAACCGGCTTTCTTTTGATCGAATAAAACTTAGCCGGCTAAAAGAAAGCCAGCTAAATTTATATATTTGCTCAGCAGGCTTTCTTTTGACCTACTAAGAAAATATATAATTTTAGCCATTTCTTTTAGTAGTCGGTCATCCTTAGCCGGTTAAAAAAAGCCGGTTAAGAAGCTAACACTTCGGGGTTGCCAAAACAATCCAGAAGACCACAACCGACCCTCCGCTGCTTTCCAACTGCTCTAACAATATCTGAATGTGCTTCAACATCATCAAGTCCGTCCGTGTCACGTTCATCAATTTCAAGCAACAGCTCGACAATCAGGCTTCATTGCATCGCGGAGATTTAGCCAATCTCGAACCATAGATCCAAATTCGTCATCGCAAGCATCACCAGACCTTGCCCACACAATCCGCAACTATAGCCACTTCTCATACTCTCCAGTTCCTTCTTCAAACAATACAACCCACTAAGAAGATTTAACAAAAATCGGCGATGGAATTATCATCAACGATGGCCTGATATCTCAAAACAGTAGCCAAGACAAGCGGTGACATTCACGACCTCGACAACGTCAAGAGACAACGAGCCATTCTCGAACCGTTGATAAGTAGATTCATATGGAGGAAACAACACGAGCAGCTGTGCAATTTGAGAAAATTTTGATTTATTTCGGCACAAAAAGTTTGAATTTTGGGGAAGTGAAATAGTCAGATCGAAGAATCTGAAAAGGAGAGTACGGTTTTTGGTATTGGTCGAAAGGAGTTAAAAGAAAGGAGATTTTATTTTCAAAGAAGCCCCTCATCTTTTAGGGAATTTGCATGCCAATTTAATTTTTGTTTAAGGGGAATTTATAGGTTCATTTTTTTTTTTGTATTTTATCATTTAAATTTAAGCACTGCTTTTTTTTTTTTTGACTTGGATTGACCTACAGTTTGTAGTTCGGAAAATTCTCGACTTGTAGATAAAACTGAGTCAACGCTAAATGGGATAGGATTAATATATTTAGGTTAGTAGGGAGTGCGAGTTTACAGATACGGTAAGCATTCGAATATATAATTCTAGTCGTAACTTTGGAGACAATAGTAGGCACTAACGGGTTAGTGATCGAAACTTGTTATATCTGTGTTTCATTTACTTTTCACATTTACGTTTCCACTTTATTTATCTATTAAATATTTTTAAATACCTTATTCACTCCCCTTTAGGGTATATTGCACGATCCAAACATGGTGGATGCTAGACTAATCTTGTTTACTGCTTGCATGATAATAGGAGTACTCTCATAATTAATAAACATACTTATGGCACTCAGCCTGAGGATCTCAGCTTGCAACACCCAATATGTGAATATCCCATTAATTAATACTCGTATGAGTGGCATCTATTCACAAATGGTAATTGAACAAATATCAGCTCAAGTGGCAATATTACTTGGCGTTACTCGCTCATTTACTGAATGCTCATAAACTGCACTCGTGATCATATGATATTCTATATGATGAGTCAAAAGAAATAGTCGGAAAAATATTACCGTATGTCCGTACCGCTTGGTATTGCTAATCCGTTTCTTTAGAATTCTCATGATATAAAATTCCAAACAAACGATACTCTTCTCATGTTTATTAACTCGGAAGGGGTTATATTATAAGACACATCTTTTCGATAATATTCATTTTGATTTCAAATGTACTCAATATAAACTGTCAAAGACGTTTAAGTAATAAATACACATTTCCTCCGAAATCTATAATTTAATATCAAAAACCAATATTAATTTCAAAGAAGTTTACAGTATAAAACCCTTATTTTTAATTCTAAAACCTTTATTCAAGAAACCTCTTATTTAATCTCAAAGCATTCAAACATTTAAAATTTTCATTAAAATTTCCAACTCGCAAGTCTCATATTGAAAATAACTTATACGATTTGAAATTCTTCTTCAATACTTTAAAGATTTTAACAAAGAAGTTCTATAATTCGATAACTCCTTTAAACAACAAATGTAGACGACACTATTTTTCTCAAAAAGGATTTTTAATTTACAATATTTTCCAAAGCCGTAATATTCAATTTCCAAAACCAATACTTCAAAAACCTTTTTACTTCCAAACCCTACTAAATCACAATAGTAAAATAATCAATCCAACTAAACTTCTCTTTGGTATAAAATCTTCCAAATATTTAACATTAAAATATCGATTTATAAATTTGATTTGTGTAAAAAATTCCAAAAATCCCATTTCCTTAATAATTCAATCCAAACATTTATATATTATATATATGCATACATGCATACATGCATGCATGCATACACACACACATCTATCCAAAGGCTGCCAAAATAGTTTCCATTTTATTTAAAAATAATCAATTACTAGATACATTACTTCCAGAATTATTCTTAACAAATTATATATAATTTTTTTAACAGTGACTTCCATGTAGTAGATATATCACACTCATCTTATTATTATTCCAAAACATTATTTTATAAGACTTCTCATTCATTCAAATTCCTAAAGATTAAATTCATCACCTAAAAAGTATAAATTTTCAAAACCCATTCATAAAAATCCTTCTAATATTTTTATAATCGTATATAAATAAGAATATATCCGTTTGAACCAAAAATGGTACAAACACCAAATGGAAAGAAGAAGAGAATAAAAAGTGAAAGAAAACAAATTAAAACAAGTAATAAATGAATATACAGAGATTTATAGTGGATCGGAAAACTCCGGCCAACATCCACTTAATGATTTTATTGCTCGACTTGTGACTTGAGGCACAAGTTCTTAGGGGCCAGTCCGACACTTAGATTTTCAAGATTACAAGAATATAGAGTTGAATAGAGATAGAGCCAAAAGATTTTGAAAATGACTTACCCCTCTATTTATAGAGGCAGGAAGCCTAAATCTCGCACAAAATGTCTCTAGGTCGTTCTCCTTGCTATAGACCAGTTCTCTATGAAAATACGGTGCCACATCATCACTTAGGTATGGGTTAATATTACTCCAAGGTTAGGAGTCCGCACAGATCTCTAAAAGGGCCAAAGTGGTCAATCTTGAACTCTTAGGTTCATCTTATGGTTAGCTTTGTGATTCCATGGTTATTTGTATCAATATTAGCTTGTTTTGGAGTCCGAACGTAATAGCCTGATATTTTCAACCATTCACATCCATACATGCTGGATTTGAATTTTTTTAAAATACCAGATTGTTAATTTATATTTGGCAAAACTCAGAATATACAGTAAATAAAGATCAGAGAATCACAGACATAGAGTAATATAACAGTAATGCAGTGGAAACAAAAAAATAGTAGTTCATGAAGCTACTATATATATATATATATATACAACAGAGTTAAATAAGATACAATAGAAGTCTTAAAATACAATAGTCAAATATAAGATCAGAGTACAACACTGGAATCAATTGAATAACTACAAGCTGAAAGATGTAGATGGATCTCCAAACGAAGCTCCAACTCCAAAGATGTGTCTCAAAAGCTGTATCACTCAGTCCGACCCAAGCGTAAAGCAAAAGACAAAACACTCGAGTCAAGATTAACATTCTTATATCAATAAATCCAACTCAAGTGAAATAACAACTGAAATACAAGTGACTTAAAAGGATGTTTGGGATAACCATCCTCTAAGGATCCGTTAAACTATCTACTATGTAGTAATATACACTGTTATAATAATGTCTATAGTAAAACAAACTATTAAAATAGCGTTAAGCCTTTACATTTTCTACCTTAACACATTTTATATATTCTCATAGTATATACAGTACCGTAATCTCCCCTGTACTGGGCGTCATCAGAGGGCACTCCATAGGTATGGTACAAAACAAACTCATATAAGGCACGCTAGTGTAGGTGACACGGCACAACCAGGCAATGCCATGGTAGATATACCAATTACACTTCCCGGCTGGTGGTAACGCATAACAGACACTACCGCCCACCTCGAGCCACACTCCCAAGTAAAAAAAATCAAAAGTGGCCACCAAATCAATCACAAAATCAGAATATAGTATGGAAGGAGTGTGTCTGATCAAAGAAGCTACCTCACTTGGCCCATCGATTGCTCCTATTTTAGCCACCTTATGACAACTCACGGGAGTGGAGTCCACATATATACCTCAATAGGACGTCGCCACCATCGTACTTCATTATGGAATCTCCACCGCATAAACGGTTGTTAAAGTGGTTTTCGATATTGGCAGAGAGTATGACAATATTCAATCCCGGTCTCTTTAACAACCAATCGTTATTATAACACCGCGGCCATTTCAATATAGTTTATTCTTCAAAAACCAAAATGTCATTTCCATTTCAAAACCCATATCCATACGATATCATTTATTTCCATTTCAAAACTCATATCAACACGATATCATTTCCATTTCAAATATATCCATTTCAAAAATCAAAGCACTTTCAAAGTCATAACACTTTCGAAACCAAACACTTGAAATTATAACACTTTCAAAACATAATACTTTGAAATTCATAACTTTGAAAATATAACTTCACCACTTAAATAGTTTAGATATTAAAATAGTGTATAAAATAAAATAGTTTATAAAGTAAAATAGTTTATACAAAAGGGTTATAAGTTAAAATAATTTATATTAAAATAGTTAGTTTACTAAAATAGTTTATATTAAAATGATTTATATTAAAATAGTTTCCTTAAATTTCACAAATCAATTCCAAATCAACTCGAATCAACTCGAATTCCAAAAATTCAAATTTAACTAAATCTCAAATCATCAATTTCAATTTATTTCGGTCTCTCAATAAACCATTTCAACTCGAAGAGACCGGGGTCGGGTATCAGTAAATACCTAAAACTACTTCGATTCTTTATAGATTTAGTTTGTGAAATCAATAGGCTGGAATTGAATAAATTGAAATGTCTGGAACTTTAAAACTAAGTAAAGGTACTTAGGGATCGATTTGTGAATATAAGTGTTGACTATAAAAAGTTGTGAACTTGTAGTGAAGGACGAGTTACTCCGGGACTTATATTGTTTTATGCATTGGTATTTCTTATTAGATTGGTTTACTCACGCTGGTTTCCATCCTGACCGGGTGTTACTTTGATGTAATGCTTGGGTCAAACCGAGTATCACATATTTTCAGGTTAGGACGTTCTGGAGCTCAGGAGGCGAGCTAGATGACAGGAACATATGGAGTTTATTCCGCTGTGATATATTGTAGTTTGTCTGGGCCATGTTGATTGTATTTGTCCAGTGTTTATGTATATGTTGTAACTCTGCTATATTAAACAGGTTCCAGGCCTTCTGTTTTCAAATCAAAGTGAGTAAACCTTTTATTTAAAAGATTAAAGTAGACAAGTGCTTGATGCATGTGATTTTCTGGAATGAAGTATGCTATGCATGTATATATGTAAGTTTGATTCCTTTTTATATGATTGTATAGAAGTATGCATGCCTAATGAATCTGTGTCAACTCTATTCTTAGTTTCAGGGCTTAAATTTTGATCAATTCGAAATATCCTTAACCAATCATTGTTGGGCCTTAGATTTCAAACAAAATATGTTTGTTTGAACATAAATTAAGATTTAAAAATATATGTAAGCATCACAAGTTCATATATTTCTGTAAATCAAGAAAATATAGTAGAAATTTGAAACCTGTTAAAATTCAAGCATCAAAATTCATTGCTTCACTTGTATAATCTTGATCGTCACCAAGATTCGTGAATTTTAAGAGTAAAATCTCAATTTTTAGATTTATATTGAGTGAGCATTTCGAGTGTGATCATAAAATAAGTTTTGGGGCTTTTTTGATGATCGCGTAGGCTGGAGGGATAGGGATTGAGGCTAGAGGAAGGTGGTAGGCCAGAGATGTCGGGAAAAACGTTCAATTAAATTTCTGATCATCAATGATGGCTAATAGGATCGATTTAGGGTTTAAGACTTTGGTTTGTTCAGGATCGGAAATCATTTGACTGTAAGGTCGACAATGGATCGGAGGTTAGCGCATCGATGGGAAATGACTCAGGGATGATCGACGGTGTTCTAGTCAAAATTTCGTAGCCTCTGGTGGTCGGAGGCGTCAGAGCGAGGTGGCTTTGGTGATCAGTGTTTGTTCCAGTTTGAGCCTTGATCCTCGTTTTCGAATTCAACAGAGATTTCATCAAGTTGAGTGATCTGGTGGTTTAGGTTGATGATCGTCGACATGTAGAAGGAGGCAGGTTTGACTGGAGCTCATCGGATCTCTGGTGTAGGTGCACGGGGACGATAATGTATCAGTTGTGTTTTTGGTTTGAGTTCGAGGGCGAAGGATCGTGCTTAGGTTCGTTCGTGAGGGAATGTGGTGTTTGACTTGAGAAATTTTTTTGTAGCTCGGGTTGCCTTGTTTTTCTTTTTAAGTTTTAAACAAACGAAATTTGTATCTAGTTTCTCGAAGCAAATAAAATGAACAAGTTTCCAGAACTTTTATCAAACATATTTCAAAATATATGTATATGAAAACTTTAATAAAAAGGAGTTTTGACTAAATTAATTTCAAAGCTTTTGAATTCAAATAAGTTTGTTGATGAATTAAGTAATTAATTTAAGTAAGTGGTTAATCTTAATTATTTAAGATTTACAAACTGAGTATACTTTATTTATGAAATTAATGGATAGTTAATTACTTAGTATAAGTAATTAAAGAGTAATTATTATAATAAATTAAAGGATAGTTAATTATTTAATGTGATAATATAAAGAAATTAATGAATGTAATTAGTTAAAGATAATTACCTAACGAAAGTAACTAAGGGTTAGTTTATTTTACTTGAGTGATTATGGGGTAATTGCTGGATAGAAATAATTAAGAGATGATTAATTACTTAAGTGATAATTACTTAATGTAAGCAATTAAAGGGTTAATCTGTTGAGTGTTAATTAATTTAATTAGAAATTAAAGGTTAGATTAATTAATGATCAAGGTTAATTAATTAAGGATAATTAACGATGGGATAATTACTTGATGAAAGTAATTAATTAAAAGTAAATTACTTAAGAGAAGTAATTAAGGATTAATTACTTAGTGTAAAGAATTGATTAGTTAAGGAAATTAGTTAAAGGTTAGTTAATTAATGAGTGTGATAAATTAAAGAATAACTAATCAATGTAAGTAATTATAGGATAATCAATATGAGTAATTAATTAAGGATAAATGTAATTAATGTGAATGTTGAAGGTTAATTAATTTGTGTTATTAATTAAAGGCTAATTACTTAATGTAATTAAAGAGGATAATTAAGGGATGACTGATTAATGGTTTGTAATAAATTAATGTTAAGTAAGCAGAATTAAAAGTGATTAGAGAAATTAATTTAATTTGTTTAAATTAATTGGAATGGTGTGACTAATTAATCTTGCTTATGAATGATTGAATGCCTTGGATTATTTGATATTTCTGATGTGAAATGTTTGTGACATGATTGGGTTGAACAATGATAATATGGTTATCTATTGATGATGAATTGCTGTGTAAAAGTGACATCCTGTATTTAAAGTTTGAATTGTATTTCATTTGAATAACTTGGGTTAGGATGACATGGGACTCGAAGAGACCAGGGTCGGGTATCAGTAAATACCTGAAACCACTTCGATTCTTTATAGATTTGGTATGTGAAATCAATAGGCTGGAATTAAATAAATTTAAATGACTGGACCTTTAAAACTAAGTAAAATTTCTTAGGGATAGATTTGTGAATATAAGTGTTGACAACAACAAGTTGTGAACTTGTAGTGAAGGACGAGTTACCCCGGGACTTATATTGTTTTATGCATTGGTATTTCTTGTTAGATAGGTTTACTCACGCTGGTTTCCAGCCTGACCCGGGTGTTACTTTGATGTAATGCTCAGGTCAGACCGAGTATTATAGATTTTCAGGTTAGGACATTCTGGAGCTCAGGAGGTGAGCTGGATGATAGGAACGCATGGAGTGTATTCCGCTGTGATATAATGTAGTTTGTCTGGGCCATGTTGATTGTATCTGTCCAGTGTTTATGTATATATTGTAACTCTGATATATTAAAGTGTAATTTGACTAGTATAGATTTCCTTTGTATAACTGTTATTATTTGATATTATATTTTGATCCGCTGCGAATGTGAGAATCTGAGTTTTGGTGTTTCTATTTCTTCTTTTCCTTCTATCTCTTTTCTTCTTTTTCTAACTATTTGGAAATTTCGGGATCGAAAATTCCAGGTCGTTACACATTTCAAAACCCATATCAATACGATATCATTTCCGTTTCAAAAGTCATATCAATACGATATCATTTCCATTTCAAATATATCCATTTCAAAAATCAAAGCACTTTCAAAGTTATAACACTTTCGAAACTAAGCACTTGAAATTATAACACTTTCAAAACATAATACTTTGAAATTCATAACTTTGAAAATATAACTTCCACCACTTAAATAGTTTAGATATTAAAATTGTATATATAATAAAATAGTTTATAAAGTGAAATAGTTTATATAAAAGAGTTATAAGTTAAAATAGTTTATATTAAAATAGTTAGTATATTAAAATAGTTTATATTAAAAATAGTTTATATTAAAATGATTTATATTAAAATAGTTTATATTAAAAATAGTTTATATTAAAATGATTTATATTAAAATAGTTTCCTCAAATTTCATAAATCGATTCCATATAAACTCGAATCAACTCGAATTCCAAAAATTCAAATTTAACTAAATCTCAAATCATCAATTTCAATTTATTTCAGTTTCTCAGTAAACCATTTCAGATTATATCGATTTCAAATATAGATTGTTAACCACAAAATAAACCATTTCAAGTTCAAAAATTTCAAAGCTTCGAATATTCAAACCTTTCAAAACTAGATTTGATAATTCCATATATATACCGAATTCACTTTACTATTATTTAGTTTTGAAATATGTACTTAATCATTCCAATAACATTTAAATAAACTTCAAATTTAAAATTTAAATAAAACTAAAAATACAATTTTTAATTTATATAAATTTGAAATATCCAATTAAATCACCTTTAACAAAAAATCAAGTTATAAAATCATATCCTTTTTCAAATCTCTGGAAATCATTTCGAATATATATATAGACCAACAGTGTCTGTATATAATTTTTTATCCTATGGTCAAGTGATATGGATATTTATCATTTCAATCCGCAATTTATAATATATACGGGTATATATCATTTCAACCCACAATCCCAAATTCGATTCAATGAAAATCGTTTGGGTTTATCATTTCAACCATAACGATTTTCTCCTATTCTAGAGTCCATTCGGGTATGTATCATTTCAACCCATAGTGAATTCTATACTCATGGAACTTGCAGACTGATAACAGATATAATAATAAAATAGCAGGCATATATCATCAATATAAATAACAGATAATGGTGTCAGATGTCACAGGTGAACGGGTGGCATATATATAGCAATGTAAATAACTAATAGCAGCATATTTCAATTGTATTTTCAATTGAAATCAAATATAATAAATATAAGAACGTTAATCATGAGTGATTGCTCACCTTTCAAGGATAGAGATGAACGAGAGTGAGATGAGTTACGAATCCAAGCACAAATTCCAAAAGAAAGCTAGATTGGCATGAATTCGACGGATGGAGCTGATAATAGAAATTGAATAAGAACAGAATTGAATCAAAACATCTAATACTTAATGGTTTAACATAAACTGAAATGTGTATCTTTCTCAAAAATCAAAGTAAAGTTTTAAACTCATAATATATGTACAATATATTATTACAACCCAAAATCTACTCAAAATAACATATATGTGTATCAGAACCGAAATCTATATATATTAAAAATCAAAATACATATATATATATATATAGGTTATAATATAAAATCTATAGGCAAATTTGAAAACAAAGTACCTATATATAATATAAAACAAAACACATATATAAAAAAATCACATCTGTATATACACATATACAACTGACATAGACTACATATATATATATATATATATATATATATATATATCCAACATTTATGTTAAAATTAAGTAAGCTTATCAACAGGAAGTATATATATAATACAAAACATAATGTAATTTATATAACATAGTATATGTATAGAAACCAGTCAACTAACATATGTAACAAAACAACGAATAAAATAATATAAGTAATACTGCTAAACTCTTATATATACCTCTTCTATAATGGCATACTTACTATAAACACATGCATATAATTCATACTATTTAAACTTACAATGCAACACTTAAACTAGTAATTTAAAATTTTAAAATATAAGTATAACATACAACAAACACTATATACTGCAACTTCGAATATATACACCTAAAATCAAAACCTTACAGACAACTTTATTGTAATATACATATAAATCAACAGGTTCTATATAACTAATAAAGGCTTATGCAAATCAATATATAACAGTAATCAATCATATTTATATATAATTTAAACAATATAAAGAACAAATATCTCCCCTTTTTAATTCTAATATATAAAAACCGATAGATACAAATATATATAATACTAATATTACTAATATAGCTAACATGTATACAACAGCAACTCTATACTCTTTATACAATGTGTACCATAAACCAACAAATCTTCTTTATAAAGCTCAAATGCAAATACTGGAACAAAAACTATGGTATATGATAATAAATAAATTATAACAAAGTATATAAACATACCATACAAAAAAACTCGATTTTCCGATGGAAGCTTGGTATGGCTGACGATGGGAAGGAGATGTGGCAGGCGAGTGGAAGTGATGCAAGGTGCTCGGTGAATGTTGGCGGGTGAGGCCGAAGTGGTAGTGTATGGTCGGAAGGCTGAGATGGCTTTGGCAACCCAGGTGGTCGAAGGGGAGAGGGCAAAAGTGGTGGCGGGTTCAGTTCCACAGGGGGAGAAGGATGTAGATTGGTCAAGGGTGTATTTAGGTGGCGATGGGATGTTTGACGCATGCTTCAGGGGTGTATATGGAACAGGCGAAAGAAGAGGAGAGGAGAAGAGAGGACAAACGTGCTTCGGTCGAGCTAGGCACTGGTGGATTGAGGTTCGACTGGGTTCCGGCAGAGGACATGTAGGTTTCAGCCAATGCAAATTTTATCACGGCAAGATGATGGTAGCCAAGCATAAAAACATTTGTATATAGCTAATATAATATATATATTTATATATTTTATTTTAAAGATGACAGAAAGATGAATACCAAAAGAGGATGAAAGGACAACAATAAGTATCAACAGGTATGAATAGCAAAAGATACTCAGATAACAAAATTTCAAAGTGAATCGTGCAAAGATAAAAGGATGGTCAAAATGAAAAGAAAAAGGCAGGAATTTAATTTTGGGAGTTGAAAGGCTAGAGGCTTTAACGTTCAATCCGATGGATAATGAATGATCACCCGAAATGCAAAGGACTCAAATACGAAATTGATACTATATATCGTTTCGTGGATCTCGCGGTGTATCGGGCCTCAAAATACAAAAGTAAATATACCGTAGAGATCGGTACGACGAGACGATCAAAACGATATACTGATATCTGTGGTACGATCTTCCGGTCAAAAGTTGATATCGGTGCCGAAAATGCTGCTAAAATGCCGAAAATAAGATAAATGGAGTAATAGCAGTACAAATTTGGAGAAACGAAATATTACGTCTCACTCAGAAGATGTTTTACAAATTCTTAATATAAAAATATTCAGGTTTGGAAATTATTTTATTATCATCTAATATTAACTGATGTAAATTTAAATAAAATTACACAATAAAATAAACTTCCATATTATAAATTGAAAATTTACTATTTGTTATGTTTAATTAGACGTATTCCAAATATCAAGTTTATATTTCAAAATTTTATTATTTAAAATTTCACAAAAATTCAATTAATTAAATAAATAAAACCACTAAAATTTACGGGTCGTTTCACCGAATGATGGAGTTGTAGAAGAACAAAGTTGCTGATTTAAGAGTTCATGGAGATTGGTAAGGAATTACATGGAATCAATAGAATAACACTGGGAAAATACTTTTAACATCGAGTGGTGCTTATAGGCGAAAGATGGACTCCCAAGGGGGAGTGTATATGAGTTGATACCAACCCATAGTTAGGGGTCGATATTGACCCCACAATTGTAGGCGTTGGGCCTTTTCCATTTTATGGTGGTTTTGAGTTTGAGTTGTGATCCTAGTTGTACTTGATTTTTTGGCTTCATGGTCGCCTCTTTGAGCTTCTTGCCTCGATAACTTAGAAGTCTAGTTCGTCGGATTCATTCATGTACTCTCTAGTCAAAAGGCAAGATGACATTTGCCCCCCCAAAGTAAGCCTTGCGAATGGAAGGTGTGCTTTGTTCGAGAACAAATGTAATGTCAATCTTTGATAGTTGAGCTCTCTGGCTACTTCAATCTTGTTGAATCGCCTAGTTCCTTTAGATTCTCTTGCCAATTACGGGTCTTTCCAGACCTATCATAGCCATAGACCCTAAAATCTACCTAGGTGTCATCTATGCAGTATCACAATTCCGATTTCATTCGAAATCATTACATATCAAAATTGTTTTTTGTTCATCCGGGATTTATCCGTTTCATTTTAATTTCAAGGTGCTCAAATCCTTTTATCAAAATCAATATATTTTTTAGGGTTTAATCACTCCGAATTGTTTCATATTCAATTTAGGGGATGATTTCTCTGAATCGTTGGTCAAATCCATGGCTGCTCAGGGTCGATAGTTAAATTTGTGATCGCTCCATATCATTAGCTGAATTTATGGTTGTTTGAGGCCGATAATCGAATCTATAGTCTCTCTAGAATGGTTAATCAAATCCATGACGTTTGAAGCCAATATCATGTCCATGGTCTCTTCGGACCGTTAATCAGAACGATGGCTGTTCAGGGCCGGTAGCCAAATCCATGGTTTCTCCGGACCATTTCTGAGCCAAACCTGCTCACTCTTTGACAGGGGACTCAACAATAAGTAAGCCCATCCATTCACTCTCTGACGAAGTAACCGGCCTCCTATGCTCCGGTCCTGACTCTCCGACTAGGAATTAACACAATTAAAGCCCATGGTCTCTCCGGACCCTTGATGAGGCCAATCTGCTCGCTCTCCAGCAAGGCGACTCAACGACAAGTAAGCCCATCCGCTCATGCTCCAGTGAGGGGACATACTTCTTGCACTTCAATCTTGACTTTTCAATCAGGACTTTATAGCGATTAATATCGTACAAGTCCATCCGCCCGCTCTCTGGCTAGGAAACTTGCACCTTGCACACTAGCTTCTGTAATACCACACACCCTTCGGTATACCCAAAAGGACACTATAAAGGCATGGTGCATTGTAGGTATAATTAAAACTAGAAGAGACTAAGATTCACAGGACAAAAATTAAATAATAATAACAACAATATAAGATGATAAAAATAAGTCACCAAATACCCCATACATCATATGATAAAATACCCATACAAGTGTTGTGAAAGAAAGAAAGAAATACATGATAGAATCTCCAACAAGTCTCCAAGAAGCCATGGTCTACTTTCCTTGCCCCTGACTGCCTATGGAGAGAGGGGGAAGGGGAAAATAGAGGAGTGGGTCAGAATAAAAGTCCGGTGAGTGATAGTAATTACTAGAATCTTTAAGCAAAGTAAAAGTAATAGACTTTACAACAGTTCTAGTATATAAAAAGGAAACAAAGGAAACACGAAGAAGGAATAAACTGGATATAAATACGATTTAACTAAATTAACACAATTAATTAACTTTGATTGTTTGCACTTGTCTTTGACAACCGCTTTGATTAGGCTGAATTCCTTATCCTGTAATTAGACTGAAATCCTAATTCTACCATTTTATTGACCTGCTACTCCATAGACCTTACTGTGGACTAGACGCTATACAACTCCCTACACAGAATGCAATATTGTCTATGAATGACACACATACTAAGCGCTAGGAACTAAATAGCGACTTATCTCTCCTAATCGATGTCGCATGCTTGGTCACTGTGATAACCTGGATTTTTAATATCTATTAATTGGATAATTAACTGATTTTAAATCATTAAAATACTGATTCCAGTTGGTTAAATAAATAAAATGTGATAAAAAAGTATTTAAATATATACAGTTTATATAAGTTGATTTTAATTTGAATTTGAAATTTCAAAGATAAACATTTTAAGGTAAATGGAATTTAGAAATAATATATATATATGATTTTATTTGTATATAGTTGTTATTTTCATTTAAAGATCATATTAAAATAAATAAAGGAAATGGGTTACTAAATAAAAATTTAATATAAAGAGTTTTAGGGAAAACATTCAAAATATAAATAAAGTATATAAAGTATAATTAATATATTTATATAACTATATTAAGTGTGTAGTTGGAATTTTATATTACATACTTAAAAGAAATATATATATATATAAGATAAATATAAGAGAAAGAATAAATATAATTAAGTTTATTTAAGATAAAATTTAAACTTATCAAGCAAAAGACTTTATAAATGAATAAACTAAATTGAAAAATTATATAAATACATATTAAAATCTACTAAAACATGGTATTACAAATGTAAATCATATATAATATAAGATTAACAAATGTAAGGTTAATAACATGCAAATCAAACAAGTGTCATCATTTTTTTTATAATATTTTAAATCTGAAGTAATCAAATAAAAATAAAATACAAATCAATAAACAATTTCTCAAAACCTGGACAGATCAAAGCAAACATTTAAAGCAATTTTAAAACCGGGAGTTTCAATCTTGGGAGCAATGGTAAATATGGTAATTCAAACTCAAAAACTGGAGTAATCAAAGGATTAAACTCTGACCCGAAGCCTCTGCATTTCTAAAATAGGTGAGTAAATTTTAATTAGAAAATTTTAGGTAAAGTAAATTTTGTGCATGAGAACTTTTGAGCTAGTGACTGACTTGCATGTGTATATACATATATAGATGAAATCTTGGTGTTTTTATTATTTTAAAACTGTGCATGTTAAATCTGTTGGATGCTTCTCTGTAATTCCAAAATACAGAGTAAATTTAAACAAGAATTTCAAAATTTACTTAACAAATCATTGTTAAGTATGAATTTTCAATGCAGTAGCTTTAGTTAAACATGAATTAAGGATTAAATTGATATTTAAAAAGAAACTGTTTAAAAATCTGCTGAATATGGGTAATACAGTAAAAAAATTTAATATCATGATAAAATCATGCATTGAATTTTGTTGAATCGAATTCACATCTTGAATCTACTTTGTATAACATGATTTTTAAGATAAAAATTAGAATTTTTAAATTGGATTTGAGGAAGAATTTTGTTGTTAACTGAGATTGGGTTTTGGGCAAAATTCTGGTGATTGGGTCAATTCTAGGGATCGTGCTTTGGATCGAAGTTGTATGGATGATCGGTGAACACGAGAAAAATAGTTGAAGTGCTAATCATTCATCAGTGTGTTTGGAATTTGGGAAATTAGGGTTTTGAGCTCGGTGGTTTGGTCGCGTTTGAACGATAGGTTGTTTGGAACTTGTAGTGAATCGAGTGGCACAGGATCGTGGGGTTAGTAGCGGGAAGGTATCGCGGTGATGTGGCCGAAGTCTTGAGGCGAACGATGGTCGGCATCGCGGGTTGATGGGATTTTTTTCTGATGATGCAGTATTGGTTTTGGGTTCGAATTGTTCCTTTTTGATTGGGTCGCGTATTTGCTGATCAACGATGGAAGCTCGCATCTGGGGTCGGTGTGGGGTCTGCGCGTGGTGTCGTGGATTGTGGCGACCGCGTCGGCGCGTCGTGCACGTGCACGTGACAGTGATCGTGTCAGTGGAAGAGGGCGGTGAGGTGACTCGAAGTTTTGGTCGAGTAGGTTGCGTTTTAGCTCGAGAAAAGGTACGGGTTGAGAATGTTGTGCTCGTGCCTGGGTACTAGTGTTTGTTCTTCCAGGATATTTGTAATCTAAACTTTAATTTAGCTAAAGAAATAGGAAAGGAAGAAGAAGGATTCAAACTCTTTGTTTGAACTTGTTCGAGTTGGTCGGGTCAACCAATGTTAGAAATGTTTAAAGGTTTTTAAATTTGTTTTAAGTTTCAAAACTTTGAAATCTTATTTAAACTACTTTGTAAAATGTTTAACTTTTTAATTGAAAGCATTTCATATTTTGATAGTTGAAGTTTTAAAATGATTTTACATTCATTTGAATTTAACTTCTAAAAAGGTAAATAGTTTAAACAAATTGAAATGTTTTAATTATGTAATAATTTTTAGTAATTAATTAAATTGTTTTGTTTTGATTTTAAAGTAATTAATTGTGTAATTAATTACCGATGATCTTTAATAAGTTAATGATGTAATTAAGAATTTATTTAGATAAAGAATTTTTTAAGAAAATAAATTAGTGTAATTAAGCAATGGGAATGTTAAGGCTAATATATATATGTGGTAATTTAAGGTCAAGTAAATTAATGATCAAGGGTAATTAATTATGGATAATTAACCGATGAGATCATTACTTGATGAAAATAATTAAAGGTAAATCATCTTTGGAGTAACTAAGGGTTAATTACTTAGTGTAATTAATTAAAGGGATTAATTACTTTATGTAATTAATTAATATGTTTGGTTTAAGTTAATTAATTAATTTAATAAATTTAAATAATCACTTGATGATGGGATTGAGTATAATTATTTAATGAGGTTTATAAAGTGTAATTACTTAGTGAAGTAATTAGTAATGGTAATTACAGAATGTAATTAATTGAAGAATTGGAAGTAGTTTTGGGTTAATTACCTGTGTAATTAATATGAAGAATAATTACTTAGTAGAAATAATTAATAACTAATTACTCAGTGTAATTAATTTAAGAATTGACTAATAAAAGTTATGAAAGTTAACTAAGCGATGTAATTAATTAAGGGTAATTAATTATAGAATAAGCAACTAATTAAAGATTAAGTCTAATTACTTAAGGTAATTAATGGGGTATCATTACTTAGTAAAGTACTTTATGGATAATTGCTGGATGTAATTTGTAAAAAGGGAAAATTACTAACTTGGGAAGCAATTAAAGGATAATTACTTTGTGGAAGAAATTAAGTGATAATTACTCAATGTGATTAAAGAATTAATTAATATAATAAATCAAGGAGTTGATTAATTGATGAAGTAAATAAAGAAAGTTAATTATTGATTGTGATTAATCAAGATTGAATAATGAATGTAATTAAGTTAAAGGTTAATTATTAAAGGAAATTTTAAGAATAATTAACTAATGGAAGTGATTAGATGATCATTAATTAATGTAATTAATGAAAGGGATCAATCTTGCTTATAAATGGTTGAATGATGATAAGTGCCTCGTATTGGTTGATATCTCTGATAGGAATTGCTTTGTGATATGATATTTTTGGGTGGATAATACTGATGTGATTATCTATCATTTATAAATTGCTATGATAAAATGTTATCCAATAATTAAAGTTGCATGGTATTTAATTGAATAACTTGGGATAAGATTACATTGGACTTGAAGAGACCGGAGTCGGGTATTAGTAAATACCCGAAACCACTTCGATTCTTTATAGATTGATATGTGAGATCAATGAGCTGTAATGGAATGGAATGCCTTAAGTGAACTGGACCTCTTAATCTAGGTATGATACTCAGAAATTGATGGGTGTAATAAGTGTTGTATATACCAAACCTGTGAATTTTATAAAATTGTTACGAGTTACCCGGGTTTAAATAGGTTATCGTTTTGGGATATTTCATGCTAGATGGGTTAACTCACGCTGGTTTCCAGCCTGACCCGGGTGTTACTTTGATGTAATGCTCGGGTCAGACCGAGTATTACAGATTTTCAGGTAGGGACGTTCTTGAGCTCAGGAGTCGAGCTGGATGGCAGAAATGTGAAGAATATTCCGCTGTATTGTTATATTGTAAATCTGAGGCATGTTGATTTTTATATGTCCAGTGTTGAATATATGTATAACTCTGATGTATTTAAATGTAATCGACAGATATAACATTCTTCTGTAAACTGTTATTATTTATTATTATATTTTATCCGCTGCGAATGTGAGATGTTGTTTATTCTTTTCTTCTTCTATCTCTTTCTTCTTTTTCCTAACTATCTGGAATTTTCGGGATCGAAATTTCCGGGTCGTTACATTTGGTATCAGAGCCAGGTAAGTGAGAACCTTGGCTCTGGTGGGATTACTCATTAAGGATAGGGTAAGTGGTACCCTAGAATGAGTTGAGTGTATATGTATATATGAGAGCGTACTTGTTATTTTCTTATATAAAGATTTTAAATGATTTTATATAAGAATATATTTTGATATATAAAGCAATATTTCTTTCTAATAAATATTAAGGGAATTGATTGTTAAAATAATTGGAATTAAATTAAGAAGTAATAGAAATACAACCAAAATGAAATTAAATCTTGAATTTGGGAAAGGTTTCAGGATAAGGATAATCAATTAATTTATGTAATTAATTAAACTTTATTTAATGAGATTAATTAATGGATAATAATTGGAAATGATAAATAAAGAGGGAGTTACTTAATGAAGTAACTAGAGGAAAGTAATTTAAGGGACAATTACTTAATTAAGGTAATTAAGAAATAAGTTAATTACCGAATGTGATTAATTAGAATTAATTAATGACGTAATTAATTTAAATAAATAATAAATAATACTATCTAATGCATTTGAATGAATTGGTCCTATTTCAAACAAGAGTTGTTTGAAAATTTAAAGAAGTTTGTTTTGAATTAAAACCAAGGGTGGTTTAAAATTTTAAAGTATAATTTGGTATGCAAAAGAAATTAATATGTATATAGGTGGATATACATAATATCAAAGGTGGTTTGAAATAAACTCCCCTTGATGAATCTATTGCCAAAAGGAAAGGATTTTGAAAGTGTTTGAAGTATAAAAGGATTTTATACAAGTTTAAAATGATCCAAAGATTTTATCAAGGATTTTATATATATCTCTATATACAAAGGATCATATGAGGATTTTGGAAAAGGTTTGGGAACCTTTGGTTTTGGAAAGGCTTTTGATTTTTGGGTAAAATCAATATGAGAATTTGGAAAGCCTAGTTTGAGAATTATCGATTTTGGAATAATCGATTTTGTGTAAAGGAGCCTTGTATGATATCATACTTGGTGTATGATTTAAAGATACTATATGTGTATAGTATAAAATGTTTTGATGATGGCTCTGGTGAAAAAGGCGCTCCCTTGAAATGAAATTCTCAGGAGTACCACTGGGTGGTGCTACCTTGAGCCCCAGGGGGGTTCTAAAGTTGATCCTGTGAGGAGTCCGGACAAAACTAGTTCCTGTGGATTATGAGTAGAGTATACCATAGCGAAAGTCGTGTGCGCCGCTGAGAGCCAACAGTCCGCGTTTGATTTTATATCGATAGACTGCGACCTATGTAGGAGTGGAGAAGTTTCATTTCGACAGCGAAAATCAGAGGCCGCTGAGAGCCTGCAGTTACATGGACTTTTGTTGTGATGGCAACGTAACCCTGGAATGTAACTGGGATCTGTTGTGGGTTCCATGGCGTAATCGAGAGGCCGCGGAGAGCCTGCAGGTACATGGACTTTTGCTGCGATGGCAACGTAATCCTGGATGTAACTGTGACCATGGATGGGGGTGATGATTTCCAGAGCATTCTCACAAAGAAATTTCCTCTATTTTTTTTTATAAAAAAACTGTTTTCTGAATTTTCAATAAAATTATTTTCAGAAGTATTTTCACTGGATGTTGAAAACGGGTCTGCCAAGCACTTGTAGATTTTCAGTCTTACGCCCGATCAACGTAGGACCGAATATCTATGAGAACAAGGATGGACTGGTTGAGACATCGAGTTATAAAAAAAATATTTTTTAAAATTGATTTGTAATATTATATAGATTTTAAAAGTGTTTTGAAAATGATCAAAGGAAATTTATCTGATTTTAAGCATTCCAATAAATTCTGGTTTCGTTTCTTTTCGAGGACGAAAAGATTCTAAGTGGGGAGGAATGTAATAACCTGGATTTTTAATATCTATTAATTGGATAATTAACTGATTTTAAATAATTAAAATACTGATTCCAGTTGGTTAAATAAATAAAATGTGATAAATAAAAGTATTTAAATATATACAGTTTATATAAGTTGATTTTAATTTGAATTTGAAATTTCAAAGATAAACATTTTAAGGTAAATGGAATTTAGAAATAATATATATATGATTTTATTTGTATATAGTTGTTATTTTCATTTAAAGATCATATTAAAATAAATAAAGGAAAGGGGTTACTAAATAAAAATTTAATATAAAGAGTTTTAGGGAAAACATTCATAATATAAATAAAGTATATAAAGTATAATGAATATATTTATATAACTATATTAAGTGTGTAGTTGGAATTCTATATTACATACTTAAAATATATATATATATATATATATATAAGACAAATATAAGAGAAAGAATAAATATAATTAAGTTTATTTAAGATAAAATTTAAACTTATCAAACAAAAGACGTTTATAAATGAATAAACTAAATTGAAAAATTAAATAAATACATATTAAAACATACTAAAACATGGTATTACAAATGTAAATCATATATAATACAAGATTAACAAATGTAAGGTTAATAACATGCAAATCAAACAAGTGTCATCATTTTTTTTAATATTTTAAATCTGAAGTAATCAAATAAAAATAAAATACAAATCAGTAAACAATTTCTCAAAACCTGGACGGATCAAAGCAAACATTCAAAGCAATTTTAAAACTGGGAGTTTCAATCTTGGGAGCAATGGTAAATATGGTAATTCGAACTCAAAACTGGAGTAATCAAAGGATTAAACTCTGACCTGAAGCCTCTGCATTTTTAAAATAGGTGAGTAAATTTTAATTAGAAAAATTTAAGTAAAGTAAATTTTGTGCATGAGAACTTTTGAGCTAGTGACTGACTTGCATGCATATATATATATAGATGAAATCTTGATGTTTTTATTATTTTAAAACTGTGCATGTTAAATCTGTTGGACGCTTCTCTGTAATTCCAAAATACAGAGTAAATTTAAACAAGAATTTCAAATTTTACTTAACAAATCATTGTTAAGTATGAATTTTCAATGCAGTAGTTTTAGTTAAACATAAATTAAGGATTAAATTGATACTTAAAAAGAAACTGTTTAAAAATCTGCTGAATCAAGGAAATACAGTAAATAAATTTAATATCATGATAAAATCATGCATTGAATTTTGTTGAATCGAATTCACATCTTGAATCTACTTTGTATAACATGATTTTTAAGATAAAAATCAGAATTTTTAAATTGGATTTGAGGAAGAATTTTGTTGTTAATCGAGATTGGGTTTTGGGCAAAATTCTGGTGATTGGGTCAATTCTAGGGATCGTGCTTTGGATCGAAGTTGATGGATGATCGGTGAACACGAGAAAAATAGTTGAAGTGTTAATCATTCATCAGAGTGTTTGGAATTTGGGAAATTAGGGTTTAAGCTCGGTGGTTTGGTCGCGTTTGAACGATGGGTTGTCTGGAACTTGTAGTGAATCGAGTGGCACAGGATCGTGGGGTTAGTAGCGGGAAGGTATCGCGGTGATGTGGCCGAAGTCTTGAGGCGAACGATGGTCGGCATCGCGGGTTGATGGGATTTTTTTTCTGATGATGCAGTATTGGTTTTGGGTTCGAATTGTTCCTTTTTGATTGGGTCGCGTATTTGCTGATCAACGATGGAAGCTCGCATATGGGGTCGGTGTGGGGTCTGCGCGTGGTGTCGTGGATGGTGGCGACGGCGTCGGCGCGTCATGCACGTGCACGTGACAGTGGTCGTGTGAGTGTAAGAGGGCGGTGAGGTGACTCGAAGTTTTGGTCAAGTAGGTTGCGTTTTAGCTTGAGATAAGGTACGGGTTGAGAATGTTGTGCTCGTGCCTGGGTACTAGTGTTTGTTCTTCCATGATATTTGTAATCTAAACTTTAATTTAGCTAAAGAAATAGAAAAGGGAGAAGAAGGATTCGAACTCTTGTGTTTGTACTTGTTCGAGTTGGTCGGGTCAACCAATGTTAGAAATGTTTAAAGGTTTTTAAATTTGTTTTACGTTTTAAAACTTTGAAATCTTATTTAAACTACTTTGTAAAATGTTTAACTTTTTAATTGAAAGCATTTCATATTTTGATAGTTGAAGTTTTAAAATAATTTTACATTCATTTGAATTTAACTTCTAAAAAGGTAAATAGTTTAAACAAATTGAAATGTTTTAATTATGTAATAATTTTTAGTAATTAATTAAATTGTTTTGTTTTGATTTTAAAGTAATTAATTGTAACAGCCCGCAAATCCGTACCCCTTGAGTCAACACTATTCTACTTCGATTAACTCGAGTGAAACAGAAATACAAACCATTAGGGTTAAAGAAGAAGAGATAGAAGAAAGAACAAACTAAACAATATCAGAATCTCACAGTCGCAGCGGAAATAAATATAATAGTAAATATAGATCTTTACACAAATGAAATCTATAACTGTTTTATACATCATATCATCAGAGTATCTCATACAAACCACATTTACCAGTCAGACAAATCCATACAATCACAGCAGCGGAATATATATGTGTATAGATAATACGTCACAGACTCTAGCTCCTCTCCTGCTCCAAAGCATCTTGTCCTGAACAAATAATACTAGGTCTGACCCGAGCATTATAATGAAATAACACCCGAGTCAGTCTGGAATACCAGCTGATAATAATGCATCCAAATTGATTATTAAAGTTTCAAAAATCCTTTGAAAACAAAAGCATCTCGTAAGACCACGCCACAAATAAACATGTCGGGTTTTTACCTTACGATAGCTAAAACACTTTTTATAGAAATCCTCTGATATTATAATAGGGTCTATTTAAAAATACTTATAAAATAGCCTAAATTGCTACATCTATTAAATTCCAGCTACTAGCCACAAATGTGGGTAATACAAAGAAAACTCGTAAAAGGCTCGTAGGGAGAATGGATTCCAACTAATGATTAGGCACTGGGGTACCACCTGTCACAGTACGGGGCCTAGATCACCGTACCGAGGACCACTCCCGATCCCCTGCAGCACAAGGCCGAGACTACCCCTTACTGGATAATCCCGAGTGAGATCACCCCACGGTTGGGATCAACAACAGCCCACTAAGCCGAAATAAAAGGGACATCTAGACAGGGATGACCTCATCCTGCTTGGGTGCTACCCACCTAGCCTTGCTGCATATCCCCTGATTTTCAGTCATTCCCAGTTGATGAGGCTTGAGTCTTAGTGTTACCTTTAGAACGTTTCACTTAAAATGCCCATCGCCCACCTGACGATGTTCCGAAAGCATTCGTCCATACAAGTCCGTCCCGGGTTCGAACGGAACCGAAGGCACTACTCCTACTACATCCATTTTGGAAATATCCTCAGGATTAGTAGCGATTAGCCCTTTCACTTCACTGCTCCATCTTCGACTCCGAACACGTTTTTCCACGAAACGTATAAACCGGATCGAAGTGGTTTTCGAGAAATAAATCCCGATCCCGGTCTCTTCGAAACGATCAACGCATTTGTCAAAATTGATAGTCGGTGATTTAACTATCAATTAACATTCACAAAATATCCATCTCACAATAAATAATTCCCAATTATTTATTTTCCTCAAATATCTCTTAAAAGATATATTTTCAAATTTTCAAAGCTCATTTGAAAACAATTTCCAAATCTCTTCCTTTACAAGGTAAATTCTTTACCATTTATTCCCATTGGAAATAACCAAGTTCAAAACATTTAGATTTAAAACAGTTAAAACATTTCATACCGAAATATACCTTAAAATGTGTAAATTTACTTCTAGTTATCTACTCAATTATAAATTTAAAATATGTGAAGTAAAACTATTTATTTAGACATAAACTTGATTTTACATAAAGGTTTAGTTAAACTAAATTTAAAAGTAGATTTTAAAAGGATTAATAATAATTTCTAATAACTTTATTCAAAACTAGCCTTTAAAGAAATCCATTTGTAAAAATAATTTCTAATGTATTCGTACATAATTACTGTAACAACCCGCGTATTTATCGATTTTATATTTAAATATTTTATTTAAATATTTTGTCGTTAATCGGATATTGGTCCGAAAAGCTACTTTTTGCAAATGGTCAAATTAGGACTCGAGACCACTTCCATTGAGTTCAAAACGCCGTTTACAATTTTTTTAAGTTTAAACGTTGATAGGTTTGGAGTTAGTGGAATTTCACTTACTTTTCCCGCTTTGGACTTTGGGTTAGATTTGTCATTATAACTCAAACCCACTTCTCTCCTTCTCCTCACTCTTCATAAATTTCCTAACAACCAAGCTTTAGCATTAATGGTGAGTGGAAGGGGAAATTAATATTCCAAGCTCAAATTCTCTTGCAAATCCAACATTCAATTCCAAATTCAAGAAGAAGATATTGGATTCAAGCTTGTGATTACTTCTCCATTGCTTTCAAGCTTTTCTTCATAAATTTGGTGCAAATGTGAGATTTTTATCTCACAATTCTAGCCTACAACCATATTGGACTGTTGGGAATGATTCCCTATCACCTTCACATGCACATTTGCATTCGGTTTCGATTGAATTGTCGAAAAACTCTAATTTTTAGCGTTTTTGGCGAAAAACTGCACTTAGGTCGTTCTGGAAAAATTGGCACTTCGGAGTTAGGTCGTATGGACCTTAAGTCGTAGGTCTTATGGACCTTAGGTCGTAGGTCGTTCTGGCCATTTCTAACGTCTTTGGAGTTAGGTCGTATGGACCTTAGGTCGTAGGTCGTATGGACCTTAGGTCGTAGGTCGTACTGGCCATTTCTAACGTCTTCGGAGTTAGGTCGTATGGACCTTAGGTCGTAAGGTCGCAAAGTCGCAAGGTCGTAGGTCGCGTGGCCATCTTCTTTAGACCGTTAGGTCGCGAGTGTTTGGTCGTTAGACCTTATCTTCCTTAGGTCGCATGACTATTTGGACGCTTGACTAGTTTAGGTCGTTAGACCTTAATACAGTTAGGTAGTTAGACCATTTAGGTCGCAAGACCACAAGGTCGTTAGGTCGAAGAACCATAAGTCGTTATACCTTTTAGGTCGCTCGACCTAGTTAGGCCGTTAGGTCGCATGACCTTATTCCAGTTAGGTCGTTAGGCCTTTGTGCCGTTAGGTCGCGTGCCCTCTGCAAATCTTTTGGTCGCGTGACCTCGTATCTGACCTTAGGTCGTTGGGTCGTATTTGACCTTAGGTCGGTAGGTCGTATAGACTTTAAGTCGTTCCCCCCACTAGGTCGCTCGATCCTATTCTCCCTTAGGTCTTCACTAGTTCGAACCCCGTAGCGGGGGCGTTTCCCCGCACCCCCACCTTGGGGGGTTGCCACCCCCCTGGACCCCCCCTCCGTAGGGGATCTTATCTGAAAAACATTCAACAGAACTTGCTTTGTTGAGATGCTGAGTTGACCATTCTTCGAGACAAACTATCTTTGGCTTCTCGGTCGATTTTATGGATTTTTGAATATCTATTTCGATGGATTCTTTAACGGTTTCTTTGGATTTTATTCACGTCTTCGAATGTGAATTTTTATGATTGATTATTTCTACAATCACTGCTATGATTTGTCACTTTAAAATATAAAGTTTTCTATACTAGTAGTAAATATCAAAACTCTTTCAACAAAATGATTTCAACTCTATTTTCAATAACAAAGCTCTTTTCTTAAACCGTTTTCCAATCTACTAGTATATACAAACCTCTACCTCACTCGGATGAGAAATCTAATTAAACGGCTTAGTTAAACAAGTGGTATGAAACGCTTGCGTTCACTTCGTCGGTTAATTCTTGGACTTGTTCGATTGAACCTCTTGTGACAATTTTCTAGTGAAGATTTACAGTTTGTTCGTAAATATTTAAGTTAAGCAAGTGGTTATGGGACACGAAGATAAACTTTTATATTTACTAGCTTAGTGTAATTGACACTTCTCGTTGATCATGACGATCATTTTATGATTTAGACTAGCAATTGTGCGATGTCTCTTTGTTTGCATGGTTAGACTAGACCTTATGGGTGTGATTCCGACTCACACATATCTCTTGTCTGCAAGGTTAGTCTAGACACCATTTGCGTGATTCCACTCACACATACCTTTTTGCTTTTTGGTTAGCCTAGACCTCATCTGGGTGATTCCGACTCACCCATATGGGGTAGCTCCCCATGGTCTTCGGACCGTCATGTGATAGGCCTCTTTCCATTTTTCTGTGATTTCTGGATTTCTTGTGTTGATTTCTGGAATTTATGTCATTGACTTGTTATGAGTATAAGTTTAGGGTATGATGCCCTCTTTGGATCTTTGAGAATATTCTTGTGATATTGATTTATCTCTTATTGATTGATCTTCTGTTGATCATCATTTGCATACTTATAGTAGTATGTCAGTATGGATATTTTATGTTTATGCCATATCTTTTATTTTATATCATGTCATCTGATATTTATAGCTAGACTGATCCGTTTATTATTTTCTTAAATAATACTCGGGTCAGCCCGAGATGTTACAGGTGCTTCTGCTTGACTTCTTCCCGGAATTTGCTACTCTGACTTTTAGCTAACTATTTAGATTAGCAGTTTTTGTTGTATACACTTGAGATATAGACTCATAGTTGTATTCTTTTGTATAGCACGTGTTGCTATTCTTTTGTATTATTGTGGATCTTTTTGACCACTACTCTGATGTACACTTTCATGTGTTAGTTATATATTCATATCTTCTTCCGCCTTTGTGATATGGATGTCTGTGACTGATTTGTGTTATGCTTATTTCTATGTTTATTTCAGAAGATTATTTATAGCTACCGTGTGATAAGCAATTACATGGATGGTCGCTCCTCAGCAGCCTTATTCTCCGTGCTAGTTGACAGCACTACACCGTAGTGTTCTTGGCTAGCGTGGGTATAGAGGTGGGGCGTCACAGCTTGGTATCAGAGCCAAACTTCGGAACAATGTAGAATAACTTAACAAGGATCATCGTCCTAAGTCCACCTTAGGAGTTATGTCTTAGGATTAATTCGAGTCGTCGTACCGATTCATCCTATATCCTTTATGATTCCTTGTTTTATCTAGCAAGATTGCTTGATATTCATTAGTGAATAATCTTCTTCTTTCTCTTTTTTCTTTCTTAAGGAAGAGAAATGGTTAGACCTGGTCGTCCCAGAGATGGACCATCTAGTGCTCTACCCTAAGATGGAGTTTTTATGACTACCTAGCAACTTCTTGACCTTGTCACGAATGCTCAAGCAGCTGGTTCTAATCCGGAACCTACTCACCCTAAATCTGGGTTGCACGTTTGTGCAATGATTACACCAACTTGGGTGGGAAGCCATTTAAAGGTTCTGAAACTATCATCTAGGTCCAGGCTTGGTTGAGGACCTGCGATCAAATCTTCATTCGCATGAATCTCGTCGATCTTCACCGTGTTTAGGTAGCTTCCAGTATGCTCCAAGAGAGAGCATTGGACTGGTATGAACTTCTTATTTCTGAAGTCAACGAAGCGGACCTTACCTGGGAGCAATTCCGGACACGCTTCGAGTTAAAATTTGTACCAGAAGCAAAGAAGGTAACTCTGGCTCGACGCTTTATAGACCTTGTTCAAGGTGAGTCCTCTGTGACTGATTACGTCGCAGCCTTTGAGTCGCTTTCCAAATATGGGGTTGAATACATCAACACCCCATTGAAGAAGAACCAGAGGTTCGTTTATGGCTTAAACAAAAGCCTTAAGAAGCCGTTACTTCTAAAGTTAGAAGTTCCTTTCGACCAACCTATAGATATCGCTCTTCGTCTGGAAGAGGCTGATAAAGAAAGTGATGTTGAAGTAGTAGCTTCCAAACCCAACTTTAACAACAAAAAGAGGCCCAGTAAATTCAAAGGCCCTTATCCTAACAAAAAGGGTAAGCTAGCAACCCCTGCGGAAAAGTCTCCTTCTCCTAGTGGTGCGAGATGCTTCAACTGTGGATCTGGGGATCATTTTGTGAATAAGTGCTCTAAGCCCAAATCTTGTCGCTATTGTAAGAGCCCAGATCATTACATACATCAATGCCTCAAACGTGAAGGCAAGAAGGAAGGAAAGTTGAATGTGGCTCAAGCCCCTGGCAACACATCTCGTGGCCAAGGTATTTCTCACTCCATTCTTGATGGTATTATTTTATTTCATGATCAACCTATTAGAGTTCTCTTTGATATGGGTGCATCCCATTCTTTTATATCAAAGGAACCGGTAGACACTTTTTCCTTAAGTGTTACTGCATTAATGACTTCTTTAAAAATTGCGAATCCTGTTGGTGGATCCACAACTCTTAGTTTGCCTTGTAAAGATGTGGAGATTATATGCGATTTTTCTTTCCTAGCCGATTTGCATGTTATGCGTTACTTAGGCTTTGGAATGATATTGGGTATGGACTGGCTTAACCTTTATGAAGCTCATATCCTATGTCCTGAGCGAACTATTTATCTCCGACATCCGCAATCTGTAAATCAGATTTCTATTATTCTTAAAGATTCAGATTCTTCTTTGACTGCATCTTTATATTCTTTAAATCCTCGAGTCGATGATGATGATGATGAGGAAGACGTCATTTCTCGAATTCACGTTGTCCTTGAATTTTTCGACATATTCGATCCCATTTTAGGTTTACCACCTAAACGAGAAATTGAGTTCAGAATTAATCTTACCCCTGAAGCTTAACCTATTACTCATCCTCCTTATCGCATGTCTAATAAGGAAAATGAGGAGATGCGCAAACAATTATCTGAATTGGAGATGAAGCAATTTATTCGCTCTAGCTCCTCGCCTTGGGGAGCTTCGGCTATTTTCGTGAAGAAATCCGACGGTACGCTTAGGCTTTGCGTTGACTATCGCAAGCTTAACGATCTGACTATTAAAAATAAATATTCTTTACCTCGGATTGACGATCTGTTTGATCAGCTTAGCGGAGCTAGGGTCTTTTCACAGTTGGACTTGGCTACTGGTTTTCATCAGCTTCGTATTGCTGAGGATAGTATTCCTTTGACATCGTTCTGTACTCATTATGGATCTTATGAATGGTTTGTTATGCCATTTGGTTTAACGAATGCTCCAGCTTATTTCGTTGACCTCATGAATCGAGTTTTCAAAGATTTCCTCGATCGGTTTGTTCTCATCTTCATTGATGATATCCTTGTGTATTCTAAAACCGAGGAGGAGCATGAAAATCATCTTCGGATTGTATTGGAAACTCTTAGGAGTAATCAATTAAAGGCGAAATTTTCTAAATGCCACTTTTGGCAATCTCATGTGAAGTTTCTCGGTCATATTATTTCCGAATCCGGAATTTCCATGGATCCTTCAAAGATTGAAGCGATTCAAGATTGGAAGAGACCGGAGAGTGTGACAGAGATTCGTAGTTTTCTTTGATTGGCGGGTTATTACCGTCGTTTCATTAAAGACTTTTCTAAGCTTGCCGTGCCTCTTACTGGCTTGACTAAGAAGGGAGTTAAATACATTTGGTCGGACAAATGTGAAGCCTCTTTTCAGAAATTGAAAGAACTTCTTCCCGATGCTCCTATTCTTGTTATTCCCGAAGGGAATCAAGATTTTGTTGTTATACTGATGCTAGTCACGTTGGTTTGTGTGCCGTTCTTATGCAAAAAGAACGTGTTATTGCTTATACTTCTAGGCAATTGAAGCCGGCCGAGACTAGATATGCCACACATGATTTAGAACTCGTGGCTATTGTTTTCGCCCTTCGAATTTGGCATCATTATCTATTGGGAGAGAAATTTATTCTTTACACGGATCATAAGTCTTTGAAATATTTATTTTCTCAAAAGGAATTTAATTTACGTCAACAGCGTTGGCTCGAGTTCCTTGCAACTTATGATCTTGATATCCTTTATACCCCCGGTAAGGGTAATCGTGTTGCCGATGCTCTTAGCCGTAAACAACAAGCAGTTGTTTCTATGATGATATCCGAATGGAACGATCTCGAGATTTACATAAAGGTTTAGTTAAACTAAATTTAAAAGTAGATTTTAAAAGGATTAATAATAATTTCTATTAACTTTATTCAAAACTAGCCTTTAAATAAATCCATTTGTAAAAATAATTTCTAATGTATTCGTACATAATTACTGTAACAATCCGCATATTTATCGATTTTATTTTTAAATATTTTATTTAAATATTTTGTCGTTATTCGGATATTGGTCCGAAAAGCTACTTTTTGCAAATGGTCAAATTAGGACTCGAGACCACTTCCATTGAGTTCGAAACGCCGTTTACAATTTTTTTAAGTATAAACGTTGATAGGTTTGGAGTTAGTGGAAGTTCACTTACTTTTCCCGCTTTGGACTTTGGGTTAGATTAGCCATTGTAACTCAAACCCGCTTCTCTCCTTCTCCTCACTCTTCATAAATTTCCTAACAACCAAGCTTTAGCATTAATGGTGAGTGGAAGGGGAAATTAATATTCCAAGCTCAAATTCTCTTGCAAATCCAACATTCAACTCCAAATTCAAGAAGAAGGTATTGGATTCAAGCTTGTGATTACTTCTCCATTGCTTTCAAGCTTTTCTTCATAAATTTGGTGCAAAGGTGAGATTTTTATCTCACAATTCTAGCCTATAACCATATTGGACTGTTGGGAATGATTCCCTATCATCTTCGCATGCACATTTGCATTCGGTTTCGATTGGATTGGCGAAAAACTCCAATTTTTAGCGGTTTTGGCGAAAAAATGCACTTAGGTCGTTCTGGCAAAATTGGCACTTCGGAGTTAGGTCGTAGGTCGTATGGACCTTAGGTCGTAGGTCGTTCTGGCCATTTCTAACGTCTTCGGAGTTAGGCCGTATGGACCTTAGGTTGTAGGTCGTTGGTCGTATGGACCTTAGGTCGTAGGTCGTTCTGACCATTTCTAACGTCTTCGGAGTTAGGTCGTATGGACCTTAGGTCGCAAGGTCGCAAGGTCGTAAGTCGCGTGGCCATCTTCTTTAGACCGTTAGGTCGCGAGTGTTAGGTCGTTAGACCTTACCTCCCTTAGGTCGCATGACTATTTGGACGCTTGACCAGTTTAGGTCGTTAGACCTTAATACAGTTAGGTCGTTAGACCATTTAGGTCGCAGGACCACAAGGTCGTTAGGTCGAAGAACCTTAAGTCGTTATACCTTTTAGGTCGCTCGACCTAGTTAGGCCGTTAGGTCGCATGACCTTATTCCAGTTAGGTCGTTAGGCCTTTGTGTCGTTAGGTCGCGTGTCCTCTGCAAATCTTTTGGTCGCGTGACCTCGTATCTGACCTTAGGTCGTTGGGTCGTATTTGACCTTAGGTCGGTAGGTCGTACAGACTTTAAGTCGTTCACCCCCACTAGGTCGCTCGATCCTATTCTCCCTTAGGTCTTCACTAAGTCGTACCATTTTGGACGGGGCGCTGCCCTCTGGACCCCCGCGACCTGACCGGGCAGGTCGAACCCCGTAGCGGGGGCGTTGCCCTCGCACCGCCACCTTGGGGGGTTGCCACCCCCCTGGACCCCCCTCCGTAGGGGATCTTTTCTGAAAAACATTCAATAGAACTTGCTTTGTTGAGATGCTGAGTTGACCATTCTTCGAGACAAACTATCTTTGGCTTCTCGGTCGATTTTATGGATTTTTGAATATCCATTTCGATGGATTCTTTATCGGTTTCTTTGGATTTTATTCACGTCTTCGAATGTGAATTTTTATGATTGATTGTTTCTACAATCACTGCTATGATTTGTCACTTTAAAATATAAAGATTTTCTATACTAGTAGTAAATATCAAAACTCTTTCAACAAAATGATTTCAACTCTATTTTCAATAACAAAGCTCTTTTCTTAAACCGTTTTCCAATCTACTAGTATATACAAACCTTTACCTCACTCGAATGAGAAATCTAATTAAACGGCTTAGTAAAACAAGTGGTATGAAACGCTTGCGTTCACTTCGTCGGTTAATTCTTGGACTTGTTCGATTGAACCTCTTGTGACAATTTTCTTGTGAAGATTTACAGTTTGTTCGTAAATATTTAAGTTAAGCAAGTGGTTATGGGACACGAAGATAAACTTTTATATTTACTAGCTTAGTGTAAATGACACTTCTCGTTGATCATGACGATCATTTTATGATTTAGACTAGCAATTGTGCGATGTCTCTTTGTTTGCAAGGTTAGACTAGACCTTATGGGTGTGATTCCGACTCACACATATCTCTTGTCCGCAAGGTTAGTCTAGACACCATTTGTGTGATTCCACTCACACATACCTTTTTGTTGCTAGGTTAGGCTAGATACCATTTGTGTGATTCCACTCACACATACCTTTTTGCTTTTTGGTTAGCCTAGACCTCATCTGGGTGATTCCGACTCACCCATATGGGGTAGCTCCCCATGGTCTTCGGACCGTCATGTGATAGGCCTCTTTCCCTTTTTCTGTGATTTCTGGATTTCTTGTGTTGATTTCTGGAATTTATGTCATTGACTTGTTATGAGTACAAGTTTAGGGTATGATGCCCTCTTTGGTTCTTTGAGAAGATTCTTGTGATATTGATTTATCTCTTATTGATTGATCTTCTGTTGATCATATTTTGCATACTTATAGTAGTATGTCAGTATGGATATTTTATGTTTGTGCCATATATTTTATTTTATATCATGTCATGTGGTATTTATAGCTAGACTGATCCATTTATTATTCTCTTAAATAATACTCGGATCAGCCCGAGATGTTACAGGTGCTTCTGCTTGACTTCTTCCCGGGATTTGCTACTCTGACTTTTGGCTAACTATTTAGATTAGCAGTTTTTGTTGTATACACTTGAGATATAGACTCATAGTTGTATTCTTTTCTATAGCACGTGTTGCTATTCTTTTGTATTATTGTGGATCTTTTTGACCACTACTCTGATATACACTTTCATGTGTTAGTTATATATTCATATCTTCTTCCGCCTTTGTGATATGGATGTCTGTGACTGATTTGTGTTATGCTTATTTCTATGTTTGTTTCCGAAGATTATTTATAGCCACCGTGTGATAAGCAATTACATGGATGGTCGCTCCTCAACAGCCTTATTCTCCGTGCTAGTTGACAACACTACACCGTAGTGTTCTTGGCTAGCGTGGGTATAGAGGTGGGGCGTCACAATTACTATTGCAAATTACTAATTAGTTACTTAAAAATAATAATTTCAAAAATACTCTTTTAAATCAAGTTTAAACTTTAACTTATTCTTAAATAAAATCTGTTAAAACATGAACTTGGTTTCCCAAGGAAAAACACACTTCCATTCAAACATTCCAAAGAACTTTTCTTATAAATCCAGCCCAATCCATTACAACTCAAAATTTATGTTTAAACAACGTAAATTTCCTTTCCATGCTTAGAAATAAACTCCTTTTGAAGTTTAAACACCCTTTTCCATTTCCGGAAAATTCATTTTCAAAGCATAGGATGAAAACATTTTTAAATAAACATTTTGGAATTTATTAAAGGAAAATAAAACTTATGACTTACCTAAATAAAATCCCAATGGTGAAAAATGCATTTCAAAATATTTTATTTACATTTTAAACTGTTAATTTATATTTGGAAGCTTCGTTAAAACATATTTTAATTTCCCGGAAAAACACTATTCATTGTCAAAAATAACCCATCGTTATTTTAACACTTTATCACTTCTTATAAAATTTCTCACCAGAAAGCCATACTTCCACATTATGGATTGATAAATTTTCCACTTCATTTAAAACTCAAATTTACCAATTTCCATTCTTCATCTACTCCAAATTCCAAATTTTACACCTTTAAATTCTTTATTCGACATTTTCTTTAAAATCCAATTTATTTTATTTATTTTTAATATTCCAGATTTTATTTATCAAAATATCTCACGATATAACTGAATTCAAAAATTGAGCTAACACAGAATATAAATACGATGCATCATCAATTATATAAAAATAATCCCTACATTGTGAGGAATCCAGTTGGATCCCTCCAACCTGTTTTTCCCTGCATCCACAAATATGAGCACATCACTTATATAAATATCATTTCAGGCAGATACAACAGTTATATTCAACCAATCACACAGATATTTAAATATTAACTATTTAAATTGTCTAGCATCCAGATGCGAGTGAGAATAACTCACCTTGAGTTTCGGCGAGCATTCGAAATTTAAATTAAACCGAACGACGTTCGATTTAACTCAAATTTCTACTTGCCCGGAATGATTCTCGAACTGCACTATTGCGTAGTACGCATCTCTGCGATTCCGGCACCGCAAATTTCGTTCGAATCTGATTTCATACGAAAAAGTTATTCAAATTTAAAGATTTGAATTTAAATTTAAAACAATTTTTTTTTATATATTACCAAACTCGGCCGCACGAACAAAAATCAATCACGGTCGCACTATCTCATCTTCTTCCTCACGCGAAACCCAGCCAAAGAAGAACCCAATTTCACGATTTAGGGCTAGGAACCGCACCTACCACGACATCCAGGAATTCGATCAGAACTCACCATAACGTGCGCGATCCTCGCCTCTACCCACGGCCTAACTCCGACCAAACTCGGTGACCGCAATCCCTCAAAAAGCGCGCACAACCTGCACATGAATGCGCCCTCCCCACGCCTCCAATAGACGACGACAGCTCGAATCACCCGTTGGATGAGTAGATCTCTCCATCTCCTATAACTTTCATTTAGAAAGTTTACGAAATCAAGGCATGGATTGAGAGATTTGGATGGAAGAAGGTAAACGGTTTTCGGCCATTAATTGATATTAGCGGCGGCCGGTGAAATATAATTAGGGTTTGCAAATGTTTTTAAGTTATATAATATTATTTAATATTATTTTATTAATAAAATTCTCATCTTAACATCATATGCAAACGAACTCCAAACTACGCATTCCGACAGGCGTTTCTAGGGTTCTTCCGTGTTCTGGATAAAACGGGATAGGTTTCGTAAGCTAATTTGATCGTATGCGTAAGTTACGAAATTAAACGATCATTTTTAATTAAACCGATTAAAAGATTTCAATGCGTTTCGAGCTGCTACGGTCAAACGACAACTCTAATTGCTACGAAAATTGAAATTCGATAATAACTAACTATTACGGATCCAATGGAACTAGTTTCGTCAAATTCCGAGACTGTGCCTCAGAAGGCTATTTTAACTCGTCGATTAAATCGAGCGATTTTCACAATCGTCGAAATCACTTAAAATTTCACTTTTAAAATTTTAGTACCTTAATAATAAATCATATAAAATTTATAATCACACTAAAAATCATTCTAGCTCATTCCAGACCAAAATCTAATTAATTGCAATATTTTATTATTAAATTCCTTTATTAAATTAATATAAAATCCCAAATTTAATATATTGACTTTTAATTTCATCCAATGGTCCAATATTAAAATTCAAACCCAATTAGACCTAAAATAAACTTTAGAATTAAATTTTATATCTATTTACACTCAGAACTACCAATTATCCAAATTCTAATATTAAATTAGTATTATTCAAATTTTCAATTTCATTCCCGTATATGAAATTTGACTAATTTTATTAACTTAACCAAAGTCTTTTATCTCAAAATTCAAATTATAACTCATATTCAACATTTAAAATGAATTAAATGTTCAAATTTGGCGACCCAAAATTCCGGGTCGTTACATTAATTGTGTAATTAATTACCAATGATCTTTAATAAGTTAATGATGTAATTAAGAATTTATTTAGATAAAGAATTTTTTAAGAAAATAAATTAGTGTAATTAAGCAATGGGAATGGTTAAGGCTAATGTATATATGTGGTAATTTAAGGTCAAGTAAATTAATGATCAAGGGTAATTAATTGTGGATAATTAACCAATGAGATCATTACTTGATGAAAATAATTAAAGGTAAATCTTCTTAAGTGGAGTAACTAAGGGTTAATTACTTAGTGTAATTAATTAAAGGGATTAATTACTTTATGTAATTAATTAATATGATTGGTTTAAGTTAATTAATTAATTTGATAAATTTAAATAATCACTTGATGATGGGATTGATTATAATTATTTAATGAGGTTTATAAAGTGTAATTACTTAGTGAAGTAATTAGTAATGGTAATTACAGAATGTAATTAATTGAAGAATTGGAAGTAGTTTTGGGTTAATTACCTGTGTAATTAATATGAAGAATAATTACTTAGTAGAAATAATTAATAACTAATTACTCAGTGTAATTAATTTAAGAATTGACTAATAAAAGTTATGAAAGTTAACTAAGCGATGTAATTAATTAAGGGTAATTAATTATAGAATAAGCAACTAATTAAAGATTAAGTCTAATTACTTAAGGTAATTAATGGAGTATAATTACTTAGTAAAGTAATTTATGGATAATTGCTGGATGTAATTTGTAAAAAGGGAAAATTACTAACTTGGGAAGCAATTAAAGGATAATTACTTTGTGGAAGAAATTAAGTGATAATTACTCAGTGTGATTAAAGAATTAATTAATATAATAAATCAAGGAGTTGATTAATTGATGAAGTAAATAAGGAAAGTTAATTATTGATTGTGATTAATCAAGATTGAATAATGAATGTAATTAAGTTAAAGTTTAATTATTAAAGGAAATTTTAAGAATATTTAAGTAATGGAAGTGATTAGATGATCATTAATTAATGTAATTAATGAAAGGGATCAATCTTGCTTATAAATGGTTGAATGATGATATGTGCCTTGTATTGGTTGATATCTCTGATAGGAATTGCTTTGTGATATGATATTTTTGGGTGGATAATAATGATGTGATTATCTATCATTTATAAATTGCTGTGTGAAAATGTTATCCAATAATTAAAGTTGCATGGTGTTTAATTGAATAACTTGGCATAAGATTACATTGGACTCGAAGAGACCGGAGTCGGGTATTAGTAAATACCCGAAACCACTTCGATTCTTTATAGATTGATATGTGAGATCAATGAGCTGTAATGGAATGGAATGCCTTAAGTGAACTGGACCTCTTAATCTAGGTATGATACTCAGAAATTGATGGGTGTAATAAGTGTTGTATATACCAAACCTGTGAATTTTATAAAATTGTTACGAGTTACCCGGGTTTAAATAGGTTATCGTTTTGGGATATTTCATGCTAGATGGGTTAACTCACGCTGGTTTCCAGCCTGACCCGGGTGTTACTTTGATGTAATGCTCGGGTCAGACCGCGTATTGCAGATTTTCAGGTAGGGACGTTCTGGAGCTCAGAAGTCGAGCTGGATGGCAAAAACGTGAAGAATATTCCGCTGTATTGTTATATTGTAAATCTGAGGCATGTTGATTTGTATATGTCCAGTGTTGAATATATGTATAACTCTGATGTATTTAAATGTAATCGACAGATACAATATTCTTCTGTAAACTGTTATTATTTATTATTATATTTTATCAACTGCGAATGTGAAATGTTGTTGATTCTGTTCTTCTTCTTTTTCTTCTATATCTTTCTTCTTTTTCCTAACTATCTGGAATTTTCGGGATCGGAATTTCCGGGTCGTTACAGTCACCACTGGTTTGCACTATCTATTGCTTCCTCTCCTCTTTTGACCATTTATTTACCCTAGACCCATAAGCGTGCCCTCTTCTCACTTCATGCTATTGTGAGACACTGTGTCCATAGAAAATAGGGAATGCTGTTGGTACTGGTCTCTGTTAAACAAAATCTAGTTGCATGCCTTGCCCAAATCCCCATGATTTAGCCTTTAATTATTGACCTCTTATCCACCTAAACAGCATAAGTGTGTCCCAAGGGAAATGCTGCCGGTACGGATCTTTTCTTTTAACTATTGACCACTTATCTACCATAAACAGTGTTATCAATAGGTTATACATATGGGTTGTAAATAATGTACATATAGCTGTGTAAATAATGTACAGATAGCTGTATACTTGTGTATTTGGTTTCTATTTGCTTATTTTCTCGGACCGTAATTGTTTGGCCTAGCAAGTTCGGCCCAGTTTTCTTGTAAACCCAACTACATATGTTTATGTAGAGTGAAGTAATAAAATGAGAAGAATAATTTTGAGTTTCATTCTCTATTCTCGTCTTCATTTATATCATGGTATCAAAGCGCGGTTAAATTCAAATTTCAGATCTACATCTCTCAATCTCTTTTTTGGGCTATGGGAGAAGTTAAATCAGTCATGGAAGTTGTACCGATGATATCAAAGATAACAGAGCACAAATTAAGCGAATTAAATTATTTTGATTGGAGAAAAACAATTCGATTATACCTAAGAAGCATTGATAAGGATAATCATCTGAGTGAAGATCCGCCGAAAGAAGATCCATCAGACAAAGAAGCTGTGACTTGGTTTCGAGATGATGCTTGATTGTTTCTTCAGATTCGAAATACAATTGATAGTGATATCATTAGTATGGTTAATCATTGTGAATTTGTTAAGGAACTTATGGATTATTTGGAGTTTTTATACTCTGGAAAAGGAAACTTGAATCGAATGTATGAAATATGTAAATCATTTTATCGGGTTGAGAAACAAGATCAATCTCTTATAAACTATTTTATGGCATTTAAGAAGACTTATGAAGAGTTTAATATGCTGCTACCTATTAGCGCGGATGTGAAAGTACAACAAAAACAAAGAGAGCAAATGGCTATTATGAGTTTTCTAGCAGGGCTTCCATCTTAATTTGAATCGACTAAAGCACAAGTTTTATCTGGATCTGATGTAACCTCGTTAAATGATGTTTTTAGAAGGATACTTCAAACTAAAATTTCAAGTTCAAACACAACTACTTCTGCTCAAAATAACAGTGCTCTAATAAGTTCGAATAATTGATATGTACCATGGAAACAGGAACGAAATATGCACAAGAGAGATACATGTGTATCTGGAAATCGCATAGTGAATACAAATTCATGTGCATACTGTAAGAAACCGGGGCATACAAAGTTTGAATGCTGGAAATTACAAAACAAGCAAAGGCAACTTGGAATTTCGAATGCACAGGTAGCTCATGTGGCAAAAACACAAGATCAAGCTAATCAAACTGTTCCTGTATCTGCTGAAGAATATGCAAAATTCAATGAATATCAGAATAGTATGAACAAATCTACATCAACTACACCAATTATCTCTACTATTGCAAACAATAGTGGGTCTATGAGTCCAGGCAAAACTCAATGGGTGCTTGATTCTGGTGCAACAGATCATATGACAGGTAATTGTCTTCTTTTCACAATTCTTCAATCACAAACTTCCACACATAATGTTACTTTAGCTGATGGTTCTTCCTCTAATGTTCAAGGGTTTGGAACAATTAGTTCAAACCATTCACCTTTTCCACTAATATCTGCTTTATATATACCCAAGCTTGCATTCAGTTTGCTATCAGTGAGTCAGTTAACTCAGAAGCTAAATTGTTCCATCTCATTTTTCCCATCTCATTGTATATTTTAGGATCTTATAACGCAACAAATTATTGGTAAAGGACATGAGTCAAAGGGATTGTATGTTCTTGATACTCCTTTTGTTGATAAAAAATCTGTTACTTGCTCAAGTATTTCACAAGTATTAAAAACTCACTGTCAATTAGGTCATCCTTCTCTTTCATTTTTAAAGAAGCTATGTCCACAATTTAGTTCTATTCAATCACTAGATTGTGAGTCATGTCAATATGCTAAGCATCATCGAGTTAATTTGAGTCCAAGAGTAAATAAAAGAGTTGACTATCCTTTTGAGCTTGTTCATTCTGATATATGGTGACCTGCAACAATCCTTTCTAAACCTGGATTTAGATACTTTGTTATATTTGTAGATGATTATTCTCGTGTAACTTGGTTATTTCTTATGAAAAATCATTCTGAGTTGTATTCAATATTTTGTTCATTTTGTACTGAAATTAAAAATCAATTCAATGTTTCTATTCGAACTTTGAGAAGTGATAATGCAAAGGAATATACCTCAAATCAATTTCAAACTTACATGAATCAAAATGGAATACTTCATGAAACATCTTGTGTAGATACAGCACCTCAAAATGGGGTAGCTGAAAGGAAAAACTACCCGTGCTTTGTTATTTCATATGAATGTACCCAAACAATTTTGGGCTGATGCTGTATCAACAACATGTTTCCTCATAAATCGTATGCCATCAACTGTTCTGAATGGTGATATTCCATATAAAATCCTTTTTCCAAATAAAACATTATATCCAGTAAAACCAAAAATATTTGGTTGTACATGTTTTGTTCGAGATGTTAGACCACAAATGTCCAAACTTGATCCAAAAGCAGTGAAGTGTATATTTCTTGGTTACTCTCGTTTGCAAAAAGGTTATAGATGTTTTTGTCCCTCTCTAAATAAGTATCTTGTATCCATTGATGTCACCTTTATTGAAGAGACACCATTCTTCCAATCTTCACCAAGTACATATGATCAAGTTCAGATGGAAAATGATGAATTCCTTGTATATGAGATATCTGAAGCTCAACAGGAACCTGATATTGATACTAATGCCTCGTCACCTCCTCATAATACAACTCTACCTCCTCAGCCAGAAGTCATACCTCCACATGAACCAGTTTCCACATTTGACCCTGAACGTGATTTACCTATTGCTTTACGAAAAGGAAAACGTCAGTGTACATATCCTATTTCCTCATTTGTATTATATGAACATATCCCATTATCTACTCACTCACTTGTTGCTTCCCTTGAATCGGTGTCTACACCTAAAACTGTTGAAGAAGCTTTATTAAACTCTGGATGGCATGCTGCTATGGTTGAAGAATTAGATGCTCTTGAATATAACAAAACTTAGGACTTAGTCCAGTTACCCAAGAATAAAAGACCCATTGGATGTAAATGGGTATTCACTGTAAAAGCAAACTCAGACGGATCCATTGCCAGATTAAAAGCACGGTTGGTTGCAAAGGGATATGCTCAAGTGTATGGTATAGATTACTTTGAAACTTTTTCTCCAGTAGCAAAATTAACTTCTATTCGATTGTTCATTTCCTTGGCAGCAACTTATAGTTGGAAGTTACATCAACTAGACATCAAAAATGCATTTCTTCATGGGGACTTAGAAGAAGAAGTTTATATGATCCAACCACCTGGATTCATTGCTCAAGGAAAAAGTGGTCTCGTTTGTCGACTCAAGAATCACTATATGGATTAAAACAGAGCCCCAGAGCTTGGTTTGGGAAATTTAGTAATGCTATGGAAAGCTTTGGCATGGTGAAGAGCAAATGTGATCATTCAGTGTTTCACAAACGTACTAAAACTGGTATAATTTTACTAGTTGTTTATGTAGACGATATAGTGATTACTGGTAATGATGAATTGAGTATTTCATCTCTCAAGACTTTCATTCATAAACAATTTTATACTAAAGACCTGGGAGATTTGAAGTATTTTCTAGGAGTGGAAATCACAAGAAGTGATGAAAGTATTTTTATGTCTCAAAGAAAGTATGTACTTGACTTGTTAGATGAAACTGGAAACTTAGGGATAAAACCAAGTACTACACCTATTCTACCAAATAACAATATCATGGAAGGTGGTGAATTATTCAAAGATCCAAATAGATATAGAAGGCTAGTAGGAAAGTTGAATTACCTGACCTTTACACCACCTGATATCTCTTTCTCTGTAAGTGTAATAAGCCAATTTATGTCATCTCCTACTGTCCATCATTGGAGTGCATTAAAACAAGTTCTAAGCTATCTCAAAGGAACTGTTGGACGTGGAATAATGTACAAAAATCATGGACATGCACAAATTGAGTGTTTTTGTGATGCTGACTGGGCAGGGTCTAAGGTAGACAGAAAATCTACCTCTGGTTTTTGCATATTGTAGGTGGAAATTTGATTTCATGGAAGAGTAAAAAGCAAAATGTAGTTTCGAGATCAAGTGCTGAATCTGAGTATAGAGCTATGACCAAAACAGTTTGTGAAATAATGTGGATAGATCATCTTATGTGTGAAGTTGGACTCGAAATTGTGAAGCCAGTCATACTGAATTGTGATAATCAAGCTGCTATGCACATTGCGTTAAACCCAGTGTCTCATGAAAGAACTAAACATATCGAAGTAGACTGTCATTTTGTGAGAGAAAAGATACAACAAGGACTTGTTGTTACGAAACATATAAAAACTGAAGAACAACTCGCTGACATCTTTACAAAAGCTTTAAACGGAGCCAGAATCGAATATTTTTGTGACAAGTTGGGCATGATAAATATCTATGCACCAACTTGAGGGGGGGGGGGGTGTTATCAGAAGGATATACATATAGGTTGTAAATAATGTACATATAGCTGTGTAAATAATGTACAGATAGCTGTATACTTGTGTATTTGGTTTCTATTTTCTATTTGCTTATTTTCTCGGACAGTAATTGTTTGGCCTAGCAAGTTTGGCCCAATTTTCTTATAAACCCAACTATATATGTGTAAGTAGGCCAAAGTAATAAAATGAGAAGAATAATTTTGAGTTTCATTCTCTATTCTCGTCTTCGTTTATATCAAACAGCATAAGGGAAATGCTGCCAATAAAGACCTTTTCTTTTAAATGTTGACCACTTATCTACCCTAAACAGCATAAGGGAAATGCTGCCGGTACAGATCTTTTCTTTTAACTATTGACCACTTATCTACCCTAAACAACATAAGGGAAATGCTGCCAGTACAGATCTTTTCTTTTAACTATTGGACATTTTTCTACCCTAAACAACATAAAGGAAATGCTCTTGGTACATATCTTTTCTTTTAACTATTGACCACTTATTACCCTAAACAGCATAAGAGAAATGCTGCCGCTATGGGTCTTTTCTTTTAAATATTGACCACTTACTACCCTAAACAGCATAAGGGAAATGCTGCCAGTACAGATCTTTTCTTTTAACTATTGAGTCCACCTTAAACAGCATAAGGGAAATGCTGTCGGTACAGATCTTACTTTCATCTTTGCTTATTAACTTTGATAAATTATTTTAAATTAGCCTTTGTTATTATTCTTACTATCCGTGCTTATTAATTTATCCAAAGTCTTAAAATAAGTCGAAATCTGTTATGTTTTCTTATTATAACCTACGTCATAATCATGCTTATTACTTAACCCAAGGTCTAAGTGTGAAAATAGGCTTCTTTCATCTTTTACTCTTTTTATTTATAATTCTAAGTTATAACTAGGCCATTTATCTTTAATTAGTCTAATTCAAACATCAATATCATAATGAGGCTCAATTTCAGTCTTATTCCACTTTTATTAGTCTTTATAATTCACATCTTATGTTTCGTTATTTCAGCATTCTTATAATTTTAGTCCATATTTGCGTTTAATCTATTCTAATCCATATGCGAAGAAGAAGGAGAAATAAAATAAAATTGAAAATAGAAGAAAATCCAAAGCATAGGAAAATATGTAAATAACGGATAAATAAAATTAAATAAATTAAAATACTATAAATAAACTATAAATAAATGGAAAAGCTATAATTAACAGAAATAAACTAAAATTAACTGAAAAGAATAGCTAAAGGAAATAAATTGAAAATAATTTAAAAAACTATAAATAAACTATTAAAAGTATTATTCTAAAAATCGTAGTAAAACTACAACTATTGGGAACCCTATTATTTTAAATTACTTAAAGAAATCTAAAATAATTACAATCACTTACCTATGGTCCTAAGCTCTTCCTTTTTGGTCTTCCCGGATCCACTTAAGGGTATTAAAATATTTTATTAAAAAGATTCTCTACTTGAAAAATTATTCCTTTTAGGGTCCTTCCTGAAAAGGTGAACCCAAGCAGAGAAAATCTAGAATGAGAAAAAGTGTTAGGCCTAGGGTCTTATTTATCGGGGTAGAAGTGGATCTCAAACTGTTGGATTTGGAAATTGAATAGGATGCAACCATGTCACTGGCTGAATAGGTGTCATCGAATGGAAGGACGAATGGACCAGATGGAGCCAAGATCGAAAAAATAGTGTACAAAACTTGCTGGAACAAACAAAATGTTCGTTCGCCCGCCACGTACGGCGGGTCGACCTTACGGTCGACCTTACCTATCCTAGGTCGACCGGCTGATCGACCTAGGGGTTGGTTAGGTCGACCCCTTGGTCGACCTAGCCCTATATTTTTTTTCCTCGTTTATTTCATTTCTCCCCCATACTAGCTCAGATTCTGACGTTCTATATATGAAAACTGACAAGAAAATTACCAAGAACACAATAGTACAACTCCCATGGCTCAATTATGATAATTTCGTAAAGTTATGTTATCATTTCATCAATTAACGAATTAATTATTATGGGTTAAGATTCTGGTTGTTACATTCTCCCCTCCTTAAGAGATTTCGTCCCTGAAATCTCTAAGGATAGAAGAGTGAACTAATGTTTACATCCAAGTTCTACAACCAACTACTCAACCATCATCCATTCATCCATTATTCTTAAGTTTTTCTAATGCAATTTATGATACTTATGCGATCAGTGTAGTGTTAATGTCCCCAACTAATGCAAAAGATTAGGCGGTCTATTGATTTAGTTGACCTCCTTTTATGCAATCATGTTTATGCTGTTTATCGAAATGAATACAAAAATTCCTAATGATAACTGATAGTTCTATATGTGTGCTACAGTCATCATCCAAACGCAACAGCCATGTGATAAACATCCATTTAAAGCCACCATGAAAAATAAGAATGCAAATGCGCATACATCCATATGCATATGCTCTAGTGTCCTAGTTAGGCCGATCCCTAAGAGATAATAGTGCGTAGTGTAAGTATATGTGTCCATTAGCAAACACTTGCAACCACTAGCATCCATCATTGATAACATGTTCTATTAACATATTTACATCAAATCCTACTATCCGTAGGTTAAATCCTAAGTTCTACCCTCCCAAAGGATAATAAAGGAAAGAACTTATTCTATTCAAAATGAAGATGGAAAGTAGGAAATTCGAAAAATTACTATCAAAGAAAGATGTGGTTAAGAAGTACACATTTTCTCCTAATCAATTTAATCTTCTCCGAACTCTTTTTAACCTCTGTAGACTCTATCCAACACGAAACCGACTTGCGCAGTCTTCCATAAAGAGATTCGGAAGGTGCCACTCCAATTGCTAGCTTGAAAACTACTATCATATGGGAATTCCACTAAAGGAAGATGCTTTTTCCAAGTTCTTCCAAAATCAAGAATATCTATTTCAACTATGTGTCTTACAATTTTACTATCGTTCTTCTTTAGTCTGCTCACATGAATCAACATTCCTCACTAGAGTCCCATACACTCGATTAAAACTCTGTTATTACTTCCAAAAGTAATTGCTGCTATAGCCTTGCACTTTTTCCATTACATCTAGCAAATGATTCTCTTCTACTCCACCTTTAAGAGCTTGGTTGTGTATTTATCACTTTATTTTAAAAAAAATAGGGTTTTTAAATTTTTAAAACTTCAAATCCCAAAGTCTTTGTCTTTAAAAGTGTTATCATTAAGTTCCTATTAATTTCAAAAATAATTGGTTACTTAACATTATTCCCCAAACCTAAAGGGGAAAACTTTCGAAAATTTAAGTCTAAAGCTTATTCCTCCTTTTCTTTTAAAGACTTTTACATCTTTCTATAAAAATTTGGATTTTCAAATTTTACTTTATTAAGTTTTTCATTTCTAAAAACTTATTTACTTTTTCACCAAACCATTATCCTTTAAAATATCTTTAAACGTCTTCTTATTACACGTAACAGTTTTATACCTTAATGTTTGGAACTACTTTCTCTTATGAGAAACTATTAATGGTAAAACCTTCTATGAATCCTTTAAAAAAGGATTTTATGTTTATGTGAAATTAAAATGAACTTATTTTATATTTTTCAAAATAGACTATATAAAATATGGTGCTTCCCATACCATGTATATCTCTTTCACGTATTCCTTATAACTTGCACAAAACATCTTTATTGATTCCATAGAAAATTTTACCATTATTCTTTTCACTCCAATAGATTAAAGTATGTTTAATTTATATATATTAATTTTCTAACATCTAACTTACATTTTTCTTTTCAAAAAAAACTCATTTTCAAAGTTGTTTAATATATCCATAATTAGAAAACATTTTCTTATACTTATTTAAAAAATAAGTGTATTCAACAAATCACTTTCATTTCTTCTCTTAGAAATTATCTTTTAAAGTTTATTTTTATTTGGGTTTAAAACTGATGTTGCGTAAAACACTGTTACTACAACCCAAAAAAATACTAGTGTATGGATTTAATTATAAATAATACTAATAAGCCTCACCTATTAAGTAAAAACATTTCCTTTGGGAGTTACCTATTATAACGGTAGCGTTATAGTCTATGCTCCCTTTATTTTCACGAAAACATTTGTTACAACAATAAATGTTGTAATCTACGTTTCCCATACTTAATACCTTTTTAGGTTTTTATATTTAAAATTTTTGTTTGCTTTCAAAGAAACTAGTGAGCTATACACGTTCTATAATTTTTCAAAAAGAATTTCACTTTTAACAATATTTATATCATATAAAAACCAATTTAAATTTCATGCAAATTTCCAAAAACCCCATATTTATTTTCTAAAAGAAAATATTTCAGTTTTAACAATTGTATTTCATTGAGCTAGACGTAAAGTGGATTTTCCTATTTACTACCATAGGAGTATCCTCCCTAAATCTTGGAAATCTCATTTATTTACTAATGCCTTTTGTTCATATTCCTCTTGTATGCTTATATCTTCCTCAAGGCAATACAATTATAATCTTTTGAATAATCTACATATGGGTTTTCTTCTTTTCTTATCAACTGCATCTATTATACATCTCCCATCCTTATCCTATCACTCTTTGGATTTTCACAATCCGAGCCTAAATGTACAAAACGTTTCTCAAACTCTTTCCATATGTTGATCTTCTCTATGCACCGAGAAACACACTTCCTTACGCCAAAAGTGACACTTCAAAAACTTTGCTCTCAACTGATGAACACGAAGTGTATGAAGAACCTACTCAAAATTCTGAAACATCTTTGATGACTGGAACGAAATCTAGCTTTCCTAGTGATGGATCAAATAAATAAAGGAAGCTCAACATGAATGACCCCTATGGGTCATAAGAGACCTCGAGAGTCCTACCACTACATGTCTTTAATCTAGTGACTCTCCTTTCGCAGTCCAATATTGCTTCACAAGTGGATACCCCATCCATTCCCAATTCATCACATACCTTGAAAATATCAATACATATAGGCATCACAATCAAATTCTACGCCTAATATACAAATTTTCAAACCCCTACAGACCATAAATAAATATGCTCATCCTCCAGTGGGGTTTGAAAAAAAATGGTATCTACTACAAAAGAGATGTCTAAGTAAAAACAATATACTAGGGATAAAAGACTGTGATGCTCCAAAATCGAAAAGAGTCTAAATGGAATAATTAGAAATAGAAATCAAAACATCTACAGTGATTTTCCTACCTCTATCCAGTCCATTGCTAGAAGGCACTGCATCCAAAGCCTGTATCCATGCTGTAGGCACGCTCGCTCCCTGCCTCGTCTTCTGAGGACAGGCTTTACTAAAGTGATCAGGATATCCACAATTGAAACTCTTCCCTTTCATTGCCGCCTTCTTACAATCCCTTGCGTAATGGCCAACCATCCCACAACTCTTGCGCTTATTGTTTTTCTTGATCTGCCTTTGAGGTCCTCCTCCTTTCATTTTATCTTCGTCCTTCTTATCTTTCCCCTACTTCTTCTTAGAACTTTTCAGCTTAGGGGTCTCCTTACACTCTCCCTCCTTAGCTACATCGGACATAAGTGCCATCTCTACTAGTGACTCATATGTAGCTTCCATCAGCACATGAGTCAATAACAACTCTTAAAGGGGCTGATTCAATCCCTTTGCGAACTTCAAAGCCTTCTTGTGCAGTGCATTAACCAATTCCATTCTAAACTGCAACAACCCATTGAATTGATTAATGTACTCCTTCACAGCCAAACTCACTTGCTTCAAATTAATGGATCGCTCCAACTGAACACTCTCTTCTGCATGAGATAAAAATTTCCTATCAAACCGCTCCCGGAATCCATTCCAAGTCATCTCCCTTCCTTCTAACTCTATGACCTTCCACCAATACGAAGCCTTCTCTTTCAGCTGCTAAGATGCAAGCTGAACTCGCTGCTGATCATCCATTCCCAATAGTCAGAATACCCTCTCCGTGTCTCTAAGCCAAGCACTCGCCTCCACAAAAGTCTCCTTACCAGAAAAAGTCTTTCCACTCAAACTGGTAAAATCCTTACAAAACTTAGAGAAATTTAAGATGGCAGATAGGTGAACGGGATTCCCACACACCGGTGCTTGGTTGGGAACTTTCCCATGCCCTTCAAGAGTTGTGGCTTGTAGATACCTACGAAACTAGGCTGGGACTGGAATGCCCTCGAGAAGGTTCGGGGCATCCGCCATTCTATGAAATGAGAATGATAGTTTAGGAATGAGATGAAGGGAGATTGAGCTGGGCTTTTGAGGGGATTTTTATAAAAACACTTTAATACTTGAAAAACTACTTCTATAATAAGAGTTTCTTTCTGAAAAGTGCATCTAATTTGAACATATGCTACTTAATAATAGGTTGCTTTTGGAAAATACTTTATTTTTAAAACAATTTTTAGGAATCCTATAACCTTAGGTTCTGATACCAAATGTAACACCCCATACCCTTTATTATACCAAAAGAATACACTAAAGGCATGGTACGTTTTATGTATAATTAAAACTAGTAGAAACTAAGATTCACAAGACACAAATTAAATAATAATAACAACAATAAAAATAATGCAATGGAAACAATTATAATATTTTTGCTAAAAATCAAATTCCATAATATAAGATGATAAAACTAAGTTAAAATACTCCATACATCATATGACAAAATACCCATACAAGTCTCGTGAAATCAAAAATCCAAAGTCTTAAATAATATCAGAGTACAGTACATCCCTCTCAAAATACCAGCTCAACAAAAGAACTAAAAACTGGAACTGAAGGAAAGAAATACATGATAGAATCTCCAACAAGTTTCCAAGAACCTGCGTACTTTCCTTGCTCCTGATTGCCATAGAGGAGGGGAAGGGGGAAAATAGAGGAGTGGGTCGGACTAAAAGTTCGATGAATGATAGTAATTACTAGAATCTTTAAGCAAAGTAAAAGTAATAGACCTTACAACAGTTCTAGTATGTAAAAAAGGAAACAAAGGAAACATGAAGAAGGAATAAGCTAGAAATAAATACGATTTAACATAATTAACACAATTGATTAACTTTGATTGTTTTCACTTGTCTTTGATAGATGCTTTGATTAGGCTGAATTCCTTATCTTGTAATTAGGTTGAAATCCTAATTCTACCCTTTGATCGACCTGCTACTCCATAGACCTTACTGCGGACTAGATGCCATATAACTCCTTACACAGAAGGCAATGGTGTCTATGAAAGACACACATACTAAGCGCTAGGAACTAAATAGCGACTTATCTCTCCTAATCGACGCTGCACGCTAGGTCACCGCTAGTTCACACTATCTATTGCTCCCCCTTTTGACCTTTTATTTACCCTAGACAGCATAACCGTGCCCTCGTCTCACTTCAGGCTATTGTGAGACACCGTGTCCATAGAAAATAGGGAATGCTGTTGGTACTGGTCCCTGTTAAACAAAATATATTTGCGTCCCTTGCCCAAATCCCCACGATTTAGTCTTTTATTATTGACCTCTTATCTGTCCTAAACATCATAAGCGTGTCCCAAGGGAAATGCTGCCGGTACGGATCTTTTCTTTTAACTATTGACCACTTATCTACCCTAAATAGCATAAGGGAAATGCTGTCGGTTCGGACCTTTAAATGATGAACCGCAAATCTGTACCCTTTAAGTCAACAATAAACCACACATGTTCGACCCAAAAAGCACAGACTAACGGAAAGTTAAGAGAAAGAAAAGAAGAGAGAAGATTTCTGGTTGATGAGGCCTTGTTGCATCTAACCTTGTTTTGGTCATTTCTGGTTGATGAGGCCTGAGGTAACGATTACCTTTCACAAATCTTAATCACATCACTTTGAATGCCACATGGCCATTTCCGTTTGGCTACTAATTGCCTTCCACAAAAGTACAACCCTTGAGCTCACACTCTCAAAGAAGGTGTTAAGCTAAGAGAAGTTGCCTTCTACGCCACCACTGATGTAAGTTTGTAAAAACCAATGTACGTAATATATAAAAATGCAATGTCAGACAAACATCCATACAAGTTATCTAGGAATAGGACAAACCGAAGGTTCTTTCCTACCACGTCCTATCGGGAAATCGCTAGGATTAGTAGCGATAGTCCTCGCATTGGAAATTTCACAATGAAGAGACCACTGTATTGTATATGTATTGGGATTTTAACCCTAAACGATCAACAAGCAGTCCCCTACTATGAAAATCCTGAATAATAATATCATCACAAGCAACCTACACAATTGTCGCATATACGTTGGTCCGAAGTGGTTTTCGAATAAACCGATCCTGGTCTTTCGCACCAACAACGCAAAAGCGTTTCTCAACCTTACACAGAAATTAAGTCTCATAGACTTATCACGTTTCCAACTTTCAACTTGCTATCCTTCGGACCAAGAAGGAAGCTTGGTAGATTGGAGTAACACTCCACACTACACGAATCAACATCCTCAACACAAATGACAATCAAGCCTACACAGAAGGCTACGTATTATGTGTACAACTAAATAATTCCACATCAAGTCGAGGAACTAAAATGGCCTAATTTGATAGTCGGTTATTTAACTATCAAACCAAACAATCAAATATTTAGCACCATATACTTAGGCCCTTTTAATTAATCTTTTATTAATTAAATCACTTATCAAATATTCACTTTAGATTATCTTTAAAAAGATATAATCTCAAACCATTTCAACTTCTATATTGGAAACATTTCCATATACTTATTTAATAATAAGTAATCCCAAATCAAATTATTTTCAACACTTAGAAAATGTCCCATATATTTAAATCATGATTAAGTATATATTTTATTCTTTAAGGAAAAGATTCTCTTTAAACACATTTATTTGGATCAAAAGGAATGTTGCGTAAAACATCATTATGACAACCTAAAATCATTAGTATATGGATTCGAAAATAAGGTAGATATATAAATCCCATATACTATATAAAACATTTTCTTTCGAAAATCATTTACTATAACAATAGTGTCATAGTCCATCATTTTCTTACTTCTCGAAAACGTCTACTTCGACAATGAATGTTGAAGTCTATGGTTTCGATACTTAACACATTTGAAAACATCTTTAAACCATTTTACTCCATTTTAAAATATCACTTTCCAAAACATTTATTTATTTCAAAAGATTATTCACTGTCAAAAATCGTGAATATGAATTCTCTTAATCCAAAATCAATACTCTACACATTTATTAAAAGGATTATCCACTGTCCAAAATCATGGATATAATTCATTTACCAAATTCATTGCTTCTATATATTCATTAAAGGATCATCCACTGTCCAAAATCGGGGATATATCTACTTTAATAAACTTCTATATTAACTTATCCAATTCAATTGATTTTGGGACTATAAAACAATGTTTGTAAATTCCATTTATATTTTAATAAAAACTTCAACTTATAAAATCCCTTAATTTACCAATTCTATATATAACTTCATTTTAACACTTATAAAACTTCTTTACAATTCCATCACTTTTGATATAAAAAAATATCAATTTTATAAATCTTATATATATAAGCCATTTATAATAAATCAAAAATCTCAATTTAAACTATTTACCAAATCATTAACTCCATATTTCAAAAATCATGTTCTGATTATATTTCCTAAAAATCATAATTTTCATAACATAAAAATTATCACATTTATTTATTTAAAATAAATTCCTTCCTTTATAACAATTCAAAAAATATATTTTCAAAGCACTTAAAAATCCTTTTTAATTCAAAATCACCACTTTAACATCTTATAATTCCAAAAATAGGCCCAATGCTGCAACGGCACTAAATACATCAACCACGGCATCCAAAACATCATATATCACATGATAACAAAATATATCATAATATCTATAGATAAAACCAATATTGGTGAGGAATCCAGTTGGATCCCTCCAACCTATCACCTGCAATAAATATACATATTAGAATATGTCTACAATGTTCACTTCGAGGCGGACGTGCGTACAAAGGGTCATCCGCTCATACACGGGAGCGTATAGGATCTCTTCTGCTCTAATAGGCAGAAATATATCCAAATACCAATCGATATATAGATAATATATCATATATCATCCAAACAAACATCAATCATCATAAATAAATTTATTCTCACTTATATAAAATATCAGTGAGTCGGAAAGGGTGAGTTGTACTCACATTGGTTCCAATAGCAGTCGTAGTGTTTTATTCCGAATAAAATTAAACGAGCATTTAGTTTTACCTAAAATTTAAACTAGCTCCAATCAACTCTAAACCAGCTCTAAAATATAGTGCTCATCAATACGGATCCAACGCAACTTGTTTCATCAAAAACAGACCTCGTAAGACCAACTTATGATGTTTAGAAGTTTATACGAATTTTAATGTAGTTAATTTCACAATTTTATTTATTTTTAAACCTACTGTAATCTGGGACATTCGAAATAGCTTGATGAAATCATGGCCCATGATTTCATCTTCTCCCCTCCTCATTTTTCTTCATGCGTGAAAACCCATATGGCCGTGTTTGAATTTTTGATGGCCGCACCCCTTCACTTCATCTAGACATCGATCAATAACCACCACAAGATGCGCCTCCATGCCATGCACCTCTGAGCCATGTGCGGCCTCGCCTATTGCCGCCCACGACGATAAAGACACCTTCAAAGTCGCGGCGTTCACGGCCAGATCCATGGCAATCCACTATGAAATTTTTGATCACAACCATTGAATTTATAGATCTTAACGTGCTCTACAATGTTGTAGTTGAAAGTTTTCAATGAAAATGGATGGATCGAGAGGAAAAAAAGGAAATAAGAACCAAAGATTCTCGGCTGTTCGAGAATGTGGCGGCGGTTAGTGTTTAATTGCTTAGGATTTCTGCAAATGAACGTTTTTATATAGGCAATTACAAAACACTATTCATCCAATAAAATTCCGAACTCCAATCGAAGCGTGCCGCCTGGCGTTTATAATGTTTTACCTCTATTCTAAACGCAATGGAATATATATCGGGCCAATTTGATCGTATTTGGAAGACAGGTTTTTGAATCGACTATTTATATTTAAAATTTCACTTAAATAGATTTCTACGCGTTTTAGCTTGCCCTAGACAAACCGTAAATCCAATTGACATGGAATTTGAAATCATACAATAATATAACATTACGGATCCAATGAAACTAGTTTCGTCAAAATCTGAGACTGTTTGAAAAATGACTATTTTCACTCATTAATTAAATATTAAAATATTCAATTTCTACAATTTAACTTTTAAATCAATTTTAAAAGTTCTCTAACATCATTCTAATTCAAATAGAATTTATTTCAACTTTATAAATCATTTTCATCCACATTAAATTCAATTTCTTATTACTTTAGCAATTTCAAATATTAAATTAACAATTTAATTATCCAATTAAATCTAGATATTCGAAATATACGTTATTCAACTTATAAAATTTACTTATGCATACTTAAAATAAATATATGAATTTTAAACGACTTAAATTCTGCATTGTTGCATTTTCTTTTAACCGTTGACCACTTATCCACCTTAAACAGCATAAGGGAAATGCAGACGGTAGGATCTTTTCTTTTAACTATTGACCACTTGTCTACCCTACAACATAAGGGAAATTCTACCGTTACAGATCTTTTCTTCTAACTATTGACCACTTATCAACCCTAAACAACATAAGCGAAATGCTGCCCGTACAGATCTTTTCTTTTAACTATTGACCACTTGTCTATCCTAAACAGCATAAGGGAAATGTTGCTGGTACGGATCTTACTTTAGTCTTTGCTTATTAACTTAGACAAATTATTTTAAATAAGCCTTTGTTATTTTTCTTAATATTTATGCTTATTAATTTATCCTAAGTCTTAAAATAACCCTCATTTTGTACTGTTTTCTTTTTTTGACCTACGTTATAATCATGCTTATTACTTAATCCAAGGTCTAAGTGTGAAAATAGGCTTCGTTCATCTTTTACTCTTTTTAGTTATAATTCTAAGCTACAACTTGGCCAATTATCTTTAATTAGTCCAATTCTAATATCAATATCATAATTAGGTTTAGTTCCATTCTTAGTTCCACTTTTATTACAGTCTTTATAATTTACAACTTATCTTCCATTATTTTGGTATTCTTATAATTTTAATCCATAGTCGCGTTTAATCTATTATAATCCATATACGAAGAAGAAGGAGAAATAAAAGAAAACTGAAAATAGGAGAAAATCCAAAGCGTAGGAAAAAAATGTAAATAACGGATAAATAACAGTAAATAAATTAAAATACTGTAAGTAAACTGTAAACAAATGAAAAAGCTATAATTAGCAGAAATAAACTAAAGTTAACTGAAAATAATAGCTAAAAGAAATAGACTGAAAATAATTCTAAAAACTATAAATAAACTACTAAAAAGGTTATTCCAAAAATCATAATAAAACTACAACTATTGAAAGCCCTATTATTTTAAATTACTTAAAGAACTCTAAAATAATTACAATCACTCACCTGTGGTCCTAATCTCTTCCCTTTTGGTCTTCCCGGATCCACTTGAGGGTATTAAAATATTTTTATTAAAATGATTCTCTCCTTGGAAAATTATTCCTTTTTGGGACCTTCCTTAAAAGGTGAACCCAAGCGGAGAAAATCTAAAATGAAAAAAAGTTTTAGGCCTAGGGCCTTATTTATAGAGGTAGAATTGGATCTCAGACCGTTGGATTTGGAGATTGAATAGGATGCAACCACGTCATTGGCAAAATATGAGCCGTCGGATGGAAGCACGGATGGACCAGATGGAGCCAAAGATTGAAAAAATCATGTAAAAAACATGCTGGAACGAACAAAATGTTCGTTCGCTCACTACGTAGGCGCGTCGACTGTACGGTTGATCTTCCCATTCCCTGGTCGACCTAGCCCTATATATTATTATTTTGTTGTTGTTTCCCTGTTTATTTTGTTTCTCCTCCTTACTAGCTCGGATTCTGACATTCTATATATAGAAATTGACCAAAAAATTACCACATACACAATGGTACAACTCCCGTGGCTCAACTCTAATAATTTCACAAATTTATTTTATAATTTCATTAATTTATAGGTTAAATTTTGGGTTGTCATAGCTCCAACTCTCCAGATGGGACTTTAGAGTGATCAAAGTCAGTCATCATATTCAATGTGGATTGCAATAATCAAATTCAAATATCAATATAACATTAAATCTAAAATTAAGGTAACTGCCTCATCGGGCATCACAGTCTAGCATCCAACCCAGAGCATGCCTACGGACCATTCGGGATCCTGTACACAAGTAATTGTTTATATTGTACTATAGCATGGTTTATGGAAAAGAGGAGATAGAGTGCGAGGACCAAACTGATTCCTTACCATCCCGATCAAGAGATGACTATCCTTGACCTTGATCTAGGGCTATTACTATTTGCTGCGGTCGATAGCTGCTTCTTTCCCACCACCATACCCGGATTCCTTACATATTGATGTAACCGATTATCTATGACCTGTTTGTCGATCAGATGTCGTAGATGTTTGCAATCATTTGTGTTATGCCCATCCAGCTCATGGAATAATCAATATTTTTCAGACGCTCTTTCATGCTCTGTGAGCTTTTGTCTCATCAGCTTTCTATAGGGGATCTGTCCCCTAGTATCTAGATATATATGCTTTGGGGTTTCATTTAAATCTGTGTAAGAATAGAATTTTAATTCCCTCCTTCGTCGCTCTGATCCATGAAAGTTGTCATCCGTCTTTCTTTTTCCTTTATCCTTTCTTCATCCTGCTCCAAGCAATCCTCCGCCATCCAAAGCATTAACCTCTTCCTCATGGGCTTCAACGTCCTAATAGCACAGAAACCTTTCACCCTTGTGTTATCTATGAAATCTCTGAGAGGTTCCTGTTCCAAATCCACCTTTAAATTTATCTTCACAACTATTCCTAACCTGCCGCTATCAAAACCATCGAAGGGCCTGCCTTATCAACTGCAGCAACCGTTGCATTAAACTTTGTTAGAAAACTCCTGGGGGTCCCTCCAGCCTTCTGCTTCATACTTGTTAACATCGTTACATTCTTTGATCGTGAGATATGGACACAGAAATACTTCACAAATCTATTTACTAACTTAGCCCACATGCTGGAACCGCTCTCCAGCTGTCTAAACCACTGTGCTACCAAACCTATCAAATATATAGGGAAACACCATCCCAATTCCTCTTCAGACGCACGCCTCATCAAATGAACCCTTATATCTATCTTCCCGTCATATTTTCCAATGTTGGTACCTTGAAATCAGGAAGATTCTTAGCGTACAAATATTCAGAGTGAATGGACTCTTGTTCACATCTTCCATGCTCTGATTAGGCAATCCACCCCTAATAACTCACCTCACCATCTCAGCAAGTCCATTATCATTGTTTAAAGGAACTCTAAGGTTAGCATTTTCAGCCTTCCCTCTAACTCCACGGGGAAATTTCGACACATATTCCTATTTTCACATTTTAGCATTCTGATTCAAGTACATACGCTTTGCATCATCTACAAGACACAAGTTATTCCTCCCAAGGCCAAGATGACCTATGCCTCTGAGCCCTTGGGGGTTGATACTGACCCCTAGGGATAGGTCAGTACTGACCTGTGCATTTTGGTCGGGGTTTTCTCCGGGTCATTCTATTCCAACTCCAGCTACGTGCACTTCAGTTTTTAGTCTCTGATTCTAATCTGCTACAACTTCAGCTATTCTCATCTGTCCCATCCTTTAGAAGAAATTCTCCATCATCTCTTCCTGTCATGACATCATCCTTTCTTGCACTCCATTCATCATAGTTTCCATCTCATTCTTGGTTATGTGATTAATGTAGGATTTTCTCCTGAGGATGCCACTTGGCTACCACTTGGTTGATTTCCTCAAACAACAGTCCTTCTAGTTGATTGTCTAGCCATTTAGAATCTTCTCAAGTCTTGAATCAGCAAGTTCTAATGCTCTCATGAAAGCACCAAAATGTTTGAACCAAAAATGGCACAAACACCCAATAGAAAGTAGAAGAGAATAAAAAGTGAAGAAAAAAAATTAAAACAAGTAAGAAATGAATACACAAACATTTATAATGATTCAACAAACTTCGGCCTACGTCCATTTAATGATTTTAGTGCTCAACTTCTCACTTGGGGGCAAAAGTTCTAAGCAGTCAGTACAACTCCACACTTAGATTTTCAGGATTACAAGAATATGTAGTAGAATAGAGATAGAGCCAAAAATTCTTGAAAAATGAGCCACAACCCTCTATTTATAGAGCTAAGGAGCCTAAAATCTCACATAAAAGTTCTCCAGGCCATTCTCCTTGCTATAGAACATTTCTCCATGAAAATAGGGTGCTACATCATCACATTGATATAGGTCGGTATGAATCCATGGTTAAGGGCCGGCACTGATCTCTAAAATGGCCAAATTGGTCATTTTGAACTTTTCGCTTCAGTTCGTCTTGTGGTTAGCTCCATGATTCCATAGTTTGTTGTATCAATACTAGCTTGTTTTGGAGTCCAAATGATGGAGTTGTAGAAGAACAAAGTTGCTGATTCTGGAGTCCATGGAGACTGATAAGGAATTGCATGAAATCAATAGAACAACACTGGAAATAGGCTTTTAACATCAAATAGGGCTTATAGGTAGAAGATGGACACCAAAGGGGAGTGTACATGGGTCGTTGTCTACCCATGATTAGGGGTCAGTACTGACCCCACACTTGTGGGCTTCGGGACTTTACCCTTTTGTAGTGGTTTTGAGTTTGAGTTGTGATCCTAGTTGTACTTTAGCTTTTGGCTTCATGGCCACCTCTCTGAGCTTCTTGCCTCGATAGCTTCGAAGTTTGGTTTGCCGGGTTCATTCTTATATTGTCTGGTCAAAAGACAGGATAACAATATCCAATGGTCCACTTATGTGAACAAATCCTGAAAAACATGACTTTCCAAAAAAGTTCTATTCACACAATTCTAAAAAAAATATTCCTTTTTTATATTTTCCATCACTAATATTATTATTTAATATTAAATAAAAATTATTCCAAAAATTTACCATTTATATGCAAAATATTTTTATTTCTTTCAAAGCTTCACATTTCAATTCATTAATCCACTTCCGCTCAATTTCAAATGTTGTGTCTGGCTATTTATAAGCATCGATTTATTGTTGAAACAATATATAATGTATGTATCAATAGCCAATCAATATATCATCACAACATTTAAATAAGGATATACCACTCAATTTCAATCAGTTTCATCCATATCAACCAAAAGTTGTCACCCAACAATCAAGAAAAATTCATAGTATAAGGGATTTATACCACAGACGTAAGTTATAAAGATAACTCATCAAATTAAAGCTTGAAGTTTTCAACCTAAAGCTTCAGTTGCTTTAGCCCTCTTTGTTATTGCCTTCCCACCTCATCATTCAAGCCTTCAGCCATGCACAACCCAGGTAGTTGCTCCTGCCTCCTATCGCATAGAGATTAATGTGTGTAGGATTTTCATTCGCCCATTCTCGTCATGTATCACCATCACAACCTAACTTGATTCTCAACGGTAGCTTCTCCTAGCACTATACCTCCCCCACATGTTGCATGTAAGAGTTTGGTCACGCTTCCTTGTCATAGTTGCATGAGAGACTGGATGCGTTAGAGTCTGATATCGCATATCCCCACGACTTTTCTCTTCTCTTTTATTTCATCTTGCATTCTACCATTTTGTTTTCTCCAATGCATGAGATTGATTAAGGCCAGAGAGAATAAGGAAGGGAATAGGCATTGTTGGTTATGGGCAGAAGGAAGGATCTAAAGAAAGGCTTAGAGAATGCACTAGAACAACTATTATTTACAATTAAGTCCCTATGCAAATAAAATTCTCATTTATCTCTACTATTTATTATTTATCTCTACTATTTACAACTAATTTCTCCCTTTTATTCATATATACAAATACTGTATCAAAAATTTATTAATATATATTAAATTTAATAGAAGTAGCTATTTACAAAAATTTATTACGATAGATCACGTAAAATATTCAAATTTAATAATTGTTTTATTTTCATTACTTTATTCGTTTTGTAAACATCAACTAATATTTCTTTTCAACAATTTCAATTATATATAAAAAAATTATATTATAAAAATATTTTTTATTCATTGCAAATATTTTATTCGAATTCGATATGTTTTCTAAAAAGAATTTATTAATTTATTCAATTTATCAAATAAAATTTCTTTATTGATAATATTTAACATAATTAGATATATTTTATTAATAAAAAGTTGTCAAATATCAAATTCGACACATTTTGTTTTGACTATATACGATGACGCAGAATGTTGGGTTGCAACATATATAGATTTGGGTTCAATAGGATTTTAGGAAGTGGATGATGTTGTAAAGTACCATGGTAATTGTGTTACACTGGTAACCAAACTTAGCAGGTCTTAGCCTTATCTAGAGATGTCCGAAGCCCAGTAGCCTAGTAGGTGACAGTTGAGTCACGTTTGTATACCATGATGATTAGTATATAATAGACTTATCATGTATTGGGTAGCACTACAATGGAAATGTTCCAACTCATTTGTGATGACCTAGATTTTTGGACATCTGTTAATTGGTAATTAACTGATTTTAACTATTGAAACACTGATTTATAAGTTGAACAAATAGTATTCTGATAATCAAAAATATCTGGATGTTTATAATTGGATTTAAAAGTATGATAAATGTTGAATTATAAATATCTAAAAATGATAAATTTTATAGTGAATTAATAAATCATATAAATAGATATATTCAAACTCTATAATGTTGAAAATTATAAGTGTATACATATAAGTATATAAGTATGTATATACATTTTGTTTTGGAAGCATTAGTTTCAAAAACGTTTCTTTTATACTTGAAAAAAAGTGGTTTGTATAAATTTAAAATACAAACATAAATTAATTAAGACATAACATATGAGTATATTAAATATATAACATAAGAAAATAATAAAATCTAGGCATTGAACATTTGTAGCTTGAGATAACATGCATAAAAACAAGTGGCATATAACAACCTGCATATTTAACGATTTTATATTTAAATGATTTATTTAAATATAGCGTCGTCAGTCGAATTTTAGGTCCGAAATGTTACTTTTTGCAAACGGTCGAATTGGGTCTCAAGACCACTTCCATTGAGTTTAAAACGTCGTTTGCGATCTTTTTAAGTATAAGCTTCGATATGTTTGGAGTAAGTTGAATTTTGACCCTTTTTCTATTGGGTTTTGGGTTTGGGTTCAGCCCACTAGCTTAACTAATACCCTAACTCAACTCCTTCTCTTCATTCATCTTTATTTCATTTCATTTCTTAAGCTAAAACTGAAATGGTGGAAGGGAAAGAGAAATAGAAATTGCAAGCCCTAGTTTCTTCTTGTAAACTTGATTCTTGCTCCAAAACAAAAGAGAAGCCATTGGTAAGCCTCCTCTTCAATTTCAGAAAAATTTGCTAAACCTAAATTGGGAAATATGTGTTTTATTCTTAGATTGAAGCTTGTTGAGTTGAAGTAGTGTTTGGTTGGTCTTCTCCTTGCTATTGAGCTCCATCTTCTTTGTTTTTGGAAAAAGGTGAGTTTTGAACTCACATCTACTTCTCTTGATTTCATTGATGTTGGGTATGAATTCCTAACACCTTGTTCATATGCACTTGCTTTTAGTTTGGATTGAATTGGAGAATATCCAAATTTTTAGTGTTTGGGTTCAATTCTTTAAAGATCCTAACTTTGATGTTTGAATATGTTTTTGGTTGCGAATCGGAGAGCTAATGGAGCTGGGGTATCTATGGGTTAAAGCTCCTTAGGTCCATTGCTCGAACGGTCGCGGTTTGGAAGAATTGGCATTTCATTGAAATAGGGCAGGAAGTGAAAAATCATCAGGTTCGACCGACCGAGCCCTGTAGCCGGTCGACCGACCTGCTACCCCGAGCCATGTTATGTTTTCTGCATCTGGCCAGCCGACCGAGCCCTGCAACTGGTCGATCGACCTGCTCCTGTTTTGCCTATTTTTGCATATTTTGATCGGTTTTCCAAATTTTATCGATTCAAGTTGCTTTTTAGTAGTTGTTATTGCATCTTTGACTTTGATAACTTATTCTTGACTTCATCCACGGGTTTTTATAAAATAATCTCTCGAATCATATTTAAAAGCTCGTTTCTCCAATTTATAAATTCTATTTAAAACACACAATTTCGCACTTCGAGCGAAGTGGAAGGGTGATTAAATGGTTGGGCAAAACACGGACCATGAATCTGTGCGTTTATCCTTCTGATTAATCCCCGACCTATTCAATTGATCGTTTGGACCTTCGGGTTTGGTTTATCGATGATATGAGGTAAACTTTGTACTGCTTTGAGTGTGAAAGTGACTGACGGATAGTAAACCGTTTAGTGCGAACGAGTGGTTATGAGACATACGTTAACACTTTTCGGATTCCTTTTCGAGAGTTGTGACACATTCCGCCAGTTAGTGGTATCCAGTACTGGGTCTTCGACCTTCACCACTACGGCTTGTCGCCCTATAGTATCGCTTCCGATGTTGGTCTTTATGAGCCGCATGGGTGATATTGGGTTTGTGCCTTCGGGTTTGTCACCCTATAGTATCGCTTTCTATGTTGGTCGTTATGAGCCGCATGGGTGATATTGGGTTTGGAGTCTTCGGGCTCATGGATCCTTGTTTATACAGTATTGAGCTCGAGCAATTTTCTGATGTTTCATTCATACGTATATTCCCTAGGTATCGCCCTTCGGTGTTGGTCTTTTTGAGCCGCATGATGTGTAGCGTTTACCTTGTGGAACTTGTATACCTTATTGGTATTTGTTATTTGCCTTTTTGGTTTGATTTGGGATATTTGTGTCCTTTGTTTCTATATGTTTCCGATGACATGAGGCTTGTTATCATATGATTCATATTTTGTTAGATGATTGTGTTATCTCCTTTAGAGATACTTGTTATGCTTTGAAACCTTGCAGGTTTATTGTTGCTCAGTTTATCTAACTGATTTGTTTAGCTAGACTGACCCATGTATTTTATACTCGGGTCAGACCGAGATGTTTCAGGTTAGGTGCCTTTGGACTTAGTCTATTTTGCTTCCGCATGGACTACTCCGCTAGCTTCTTTTTGTCATAACTTTTTGCGTAGTCTTATTTTGTTGTAACTCTGATATGTATCCTTGTGAACTCGTTTGTATATTGTGGTTTTCTATACCACTTGACATGTATTATTTTGTATACTCTGCTATGTATCAGTATATGTGTATATGATGGTTTACTGTTCCGTGATGTATATTGCATTTGAGTTTTTATATTCTGTTCTGATAGATCCTCTAGCCACCTATGGTTTTGTTTTAAGTATTCATTGGATATGTCGATCTGCTTGGTAAGGCAATTGTCGATGTATTCAATAGATAATTAAAGCAAGGCTATAGATGGTCGCTCCTAAACAACCTTATTCTCCATGTTAGCAGACGATATTATCTTTTAATACTCTTTGCTAGCGTGAGTATAGAGGTGGGGCGTCACAGCTTGGTATCAGAGCCAGGTTCAGAACAAAATGTGATAAACACTGGATAGAGCACATACTACGATACATCAGAGTGTGATAAGTGATACAAATCTTTGAATCATCGTGTCTCTCTATTCCTTCTACCATCAAAGGTTAGATAGGAATTGGGAATATGCCTAGGAATGCATTTAAATTCCGTAGTATTCCATATTGAATTATCTACCTTGGGAATAATCTTTACCTTATCTTAACTTTCATCTTATGGCTAGAAGAGACGGAGGACGACGCTCGGATGCTGGGCAATCCAGTGGCTCACATCCGGACGGCGTCCATATATCTGCCGATCAGTTTTTAGAGTGGTTTAGGAGCACACAGCCTCCAGCTCCTACTCGAACATCTCCCCCATGCAAGTCCACCTTCGCACGTTTGTGCAGTGATTTTTCTCATCTTGGAGGGAAGCCATTTAAAGGCTCCGAGATTGTTCTTGAGGTCCAAGTTTGGGTTCGCATGTACGAGCATGTTCTCTCTCGCATGGATCCTTCTGACCATGATAGAGTTCTTGTAACTTCTAGCTTATTGCAAAAGCGTGCCCTTGATTGGTACGAGCTTCTTTTAGCTAAATTTGATGAGTCTGCTCTTTCTTGGACTCAGTTTCGGGAATGATTCGAACTCAAGTTCGTTCCTGAATCTGAGAAAGCTTTGTTGTCCCGGCGCTTTCTTGAATTGAAGCAAGGGGAGTCTTCCGTTTCTGAATATGTTGCATCTTTCGAGGCCTTATCTAAGTATGGTCTTGAATTCATTAGTACCTTGTATAGGAAGAATCTGAAGTTGGTATCTGGTCTTAAGAAATGTCTTAAGAAGTCTTTAATGCTCCAGCTTAAGCTTTCCTTCGAGGAGTTGGTTGATTCGGCACTTCAACTCGAAGCCTTCGAGAAGGAGTGTGATTGTGGGAATGATGTTGAGGTTCGCAAGAACGCCAACAAGAGGGAGTTTCCATTCGATAAGCGAGAATTTTTCCCTTCCAAGAAGAAAAGGCCCGTTGAATCTAATTCTCAGTCTCAGTCTGCTGGAACACCTTCCACTCGGAAGTGTTTTAATTGTGGTTCCCCTGATCATATGATTCGAGCTTGCCCTATACCTCTCTTCTGCCACTATTGCAAGAAGGAAGGCCATCGTATTTTCACTTGTCCTATTGTTCCGAATAATCCTCTATCTGGCAAGCTAAAGATAACGGATGCTTCTGGAGGTTCTTCTCGGGGAAAAGGTACATCTCCATTTGTTTTGAAAGGTTCTATTGTATTTCCTGACTATTGTATTTGAGTTCTCTTCGATGCGGGGGCTTCACATTCTTCCGTATCGAAGAAGCTCTTTGTCTTTGGATGTTTCTTGTATGGTTACTTCTTTGAAAATTGCGAATCCGAATTTGTGGATCCGCAATGCTCAATTTGCTTGTATTAATGTCAAGATTATTTATCTGATTTTTCTTTCCGAGCCAATTTGCATGTTATGCGTTACTTAGGCTTCGGAATTGATATTTTTGAAAGGATTGACTTAATTATTATGAAGCCATATCCTATATCTCGAGTGGACTATTCATCCTCGACATTTTCAATCCGTTAAACGGATTTCTATCTTCCTTTGTGATTTCGATTTCCAATTTGATGGCATCATTTTTCTTTAAGTCCTCATGATGAGGAAAGTGTTGTTTCTCTCATTCTTGTAGTTTGAGAATTTTCTGGTATTTCTGGTCTTGTCTTAGGATTATCACCTAAGCAATCTTTTGTTGTAGTGTTAAGGTGTTTTTAGCTCGACCTTACCACCGGCTTTCATTTGACTACGAGTTGCGGAAGTTAGCATTCCACTTACCGCTCTCCGCACTCGTTGTAATTCTTATGAATGATTTGTTGTGTCATTCAGTTTGTCCAGCTCATTTCATCCATTTTATGAATCGAGTATCCTACGGATATCTCGATGATTCCATTTTTGTATTTGTTGATTTTGGATGGAATTAGAAATCTAAAATTTTTGCAAATATTTTTCATAAGAGTTATTTATAAGTATAAATGGGATTTTGTTGAACAAAGAGAATTTTCGAAAGTTTTTAGAAACATGTTTATCATATAGAAGATGGTTTTGTGATTGTATTGCCCATTGAGTGCTTTAAGAATTCTGGTCGATGCGCTTGATCAACGTTTTCGATAGGAATCTCCTAAACACTTTGATGAGACAATTTGACACAATAAATTGATTGGAAATAAGAAAAATTTTCTAGAAAAATAGTTACATAAAGATAATTGTGATTTTGAAAGTTTTAGTTTTTCGGGGAAGAAGATTATTAGGAAGAACTCCTTTTCGATACTCTTATTCTTGGGATTCCCGAAGGGAACCAAGACTTTATCTTTTGTTCCAAAGCTAATCATATTGGTTTGGTTGTCATTCCCTTGCAAAAGAGAACGCGCTATCACTTATGTTTCTAAACCATTAAAGCTTACCGAGACTAGATATGCCACCTATGATTTAGTGCTCGCGGCTATTGTTTTCGCCTTTTGTATTTTGCATCATTACTTTTGGGTGAGGGATTTTGCTCTCCTCACCAATCATAATTTTAAAATGCTTATCTTCTCATAGGGAACTTAATGTTGGTTCGAGTTCCTAGCATCTTATGATCTTGATATTTTAATTTTCGAAAAGGGGATTGTGTTGCCAATGCATTTAGTTGTAAGCAGAAAGTGATTGTTTCTTTGTTGATGTCCGAATGGAATGATCTTTTTACCAAGTTCATCGGACGTTTTGTTGAGCTTTGGTTCATTTGACGTATTGTTTGTACCACGTCGGTGTTCTAAATTATTTTGATCTTAGGAATCCATAGAATTCTCTGAGCAAGAAAGTTCGGACTTATCCTCTCGTGCTCCTTATGGTGAACTTCTTATTTTGTTATTCTTTTGTGTTGATATGTTTGTGGTTGTTGGGAGAATCACCTACCTCTTGTAGAGTTCTCCTACAATAATAGTTTTCAGTCTAGTATTGGTATGGCTCCTTTCGAAGCCTTATACGGAAGGCCATGCCGATCACCTTCTTGTTGGTTGGAATCTAGGGGGAAGCTTATTCTTGGTCCAGATTTTGTTCGTGATTCTTCCGAGAAGATTGATCTTATTCGATTGAGAATGAAAGAGGCACAGAGTCGCCAGAAATCCTACGCGGACAACCGTAGGAAGCCTCTCGAGTTCTCGATCGGCGATCTTGTTTTTATTTGTGTTTCTCCTTTGAATGGGGTTATGCGCTTCAGTATGACTGGGAAATTGGCTCCTCGTTATATAGGACCATTTTCTATTACTGAACGTATTGGCCCTGTGGCTTATAGAGTTTCACTTCCAGCTCATTTATCTGGCATTCATGACGTGTTTCACGTCTCTCAACTTCGGAAGCGTCTTCAGGAGTCAGATTCTGTTATTACTTTTCCTGATTTGCAAGAGCTTGAGGTCTCACCGGACTTATCTATTGTACAGCAGCCTATGCGCGTACTTGACACGGAGGTGTGACATCTTCGAAACAAGGACGTGCCACTCGTTAAAGTTCAATGGTCCGCTAATCCCAATGACTGTACTTGGGAAACCAAAGAGTTTATTGAGCGATCTTATCCGGATTTTCTATCTTTACTTTGAAACGGTGAGAATGTCTTTTCATCTCAAGCTTATTTCCTTTTCTTTTGAATGTTGTATGTATGTAGTTGTTACAAATATCGTCTCTAGGAATTGCGGGGACGCAATTTTGTAAGGAGGGGAGATCTGTAACAACCCGCATATTTAACGATTTTATATTTAAATGATTTATTTAAGTACAGCGTCGTTAGTCGGATTTTGGGTCCGAAATGTTACTTTTTGCAAATGGTCGAATTGGGTCTCAAGACCACTTCCATTGAGTTCAAAACGTCGTTTGCGATCTTTTTGAGTATAAGCTTCGATATGTTTGGAGTAAGTTGAATTTTGACCCTTTTTCTATTGGATTTTGGGTTTGGGTTCAGCCCACTAGCTTAACTAATACCCTAACTCAACTCCTTCTCTTCATTCATCTTTATTTCATTTCATTTCTTAAGCTAAAACAGAAATGGTGGAAGGGAAAGAGAAATAGAAACTGCAAGCCCTAGTTTCTTCTTGTAAACTTGATTCTTGCTCCAAAATCAAAGAGAAGCCATTGGTAAGCCTCCTCTTCATCTTCTCCAACTCTTTTCCTCTTCAATTTCAGAAAATTTCCTAAACCTATATTGGGAAATATGTGTTTTATTCTTAGATTGAAGCTTGTTGAGTTGAAGTAGTGTTTGGTTGGTCTTCTCCTTGCTATTGAGCTCCATCTTCTTTGTTTTTGAAAAAAGGTGAGTTTTGAACTCACATCTACTTCTCTTGATTTCATTGATGTTGGGTATGAATTCCTAACACCTTGTTCATACGCACTTGCTTTTAGTTTGGATTGAATTGGAGAATATCCAAATTTTTAGTGTTTGGATTCAATTCTTTAAAGATCTTAACTTTGATGTTTGAATATGTTTTTGGTTGCGAATCGGAGAGCTAATGGAGCTGGGGTATCAATTGGTTAAAGCTCCTTAGGTCCATTGCTCGAACGGTCGCGTTTGGAAGAATTGGCATTTCATTGACATAGGGAAGGAAGTGAAAAATCATCAGGTTCGGCCGACCGAGCCCTGTAGCCGGTCAACCGACCTGCTACCCCGAGCCATGTTATGTTTTCTCCATCTGGCCAGCCGACCGAGCCCTGCAACCGGTCGACCGACCTACTCCTGTTTTGCCTGTTTTGCCTATTTTTGCATATTTTGATCGGTTTTCCAAATTTTATCGATTCAAGTTGCTTTTTAGTAGTTGTTATTACATCTTTGACTTTGATAACTTATTCTTGACCTCATCCACGGGTTTTTATAAAATAATCTCTCGAATCATATTTAAAAGCTTGTTTCTCCAATTTATAAATTCTATTTAAAACACACAATTTCGCACTTCGAGCGAAGTGGAAGGGTGGTTAAATGGTTGGGAAAAACAAGGACCATGAATCTGTGCGTTTATCCTTTCGATTAATCCCCGACCTATTCAATTGATCCTTTGGACCTTCGGGTTTGGTTTATCGATGATATGAGGTAAACTTTATACTGCTTTGAGTGTGAAAGTGACTGACGGATAGTAAACCGTTTAGTGCGAACGAGTGGTTATGGGACATACGTTAACACTTTTTGGATTCCTTTTCGAGAGTTGTGACACATTCCGCCAGTTAGTGGTATCCAGTACTGGGTCTTCGACCTTCACCACTACGGCTTGTCGCCCTATAGTATCGCTTCCGATGTTGGTCTTTATGAGCCGCATGGGTGATATTGGGTTTGTGCCTTCGGGTTTGTCGCCCTATAGTATCGCTTTCTATGTTGGTCGTTATGAGCCGCATGGGTGATATTGGGTTTGGATTCTTCGGGCTCATGGATCCTTGTTTATACAGTACTGAGCTCGAGCAATTTTCTGATGTTTCATTCATATGTATATTCCCTAGGTATCGCCCTTCGGTGTTGGTCTTTTTGAGCCGCATGATGTGTAGCGTTTACCTTGTGGAACTTGTATACCTTATTGGTATTTGTTATTTGCGTTTTTGGCTTGATTTGGGATATTTGTGTCCTTTGTTTCTATATGTTGCCAATGACATGAGGCTTGTTATCATATGATTCATATTTTGTTAGATGATTGTGTTATCTCCTTTAGAGATACTTGTTATGCTTTGAAACCTTGCAGGTTTATTGTTGTTCAGTTTATCTAACCGATTTGTTTAGCTAGACTGACCCGTGTATTTATACTCGGGTCAGACCGAGATGTTTCAGGTTAGGTGCCTTTGGACTTAGTCTATTTTGCTTCCGCATGGACTACTCCACTAGCTTCTTTTTGTCATAACTTTTTGTGTAGTCCTATTTTGTTGTAACTCTGATATGTATCCTTGTGAACTCGTTTGTATATTGTGGTTTTCTATACCACTTGACATGTATTATTTTGTATACTCTGCTATGTATCAGTATATGTGTATATGATGGTTTACTGTTCCGTGATGTATATTGCATTTGAGTTGTTATATTCTGTTCTGATAGATCCTCTAGCCACCTATGGTTTTGTTTTAAGTATTCATTGGATATGTCGATCTGCTTGGTAAGGCAATTGTCGATGTATTCAATAGATAATTAAAGCAAGGCTATAGATGGTCGCTCCTAAACAGCCTTATTCTCCGTGTTAGCAGACGGTATTATCTATTAATACTCTTTGCTAGCGTGGGTATAGAGGTGGGGCGTCACATGGCACATCTTATATTTCTTTTAATTTGAAATGTAAACATCTAAAAACATAATACATATTAATATAAATACATAAGTAATGAATAAATAAAGGTTTAACACTTGTAAGCTAAGTAACATGCTTTGGACATTTGTGAGATAATGATAATATGCAACTAACAAGTTTCATTTATGTCTTTTTATTTTAAAATGGTAAATTAAGTTAAGAAGATATTTTAAATACTTATCTACTCCTTCCTTTCTCATTTTCTTTGATATTCAAAACTAAAAAATACAAACCAGGAAAGAAAAAACAACAACAAGCCTTTCAAGATCCAAAACCTGAAGCTAAATACAAGATCAGATCAAGATCGAAAGCATGCAAGTTTAATTCAATTTTATCAATCAAGATAATAATTCAAAGATTCCTGACCATCCCAAACAAGTTTAGATCAAAGTTTAAGTTCAAAACAAACTTTCCAATTTTCAAAATTTATTTCCAGGCTCTGCTTCTTCAACCAGATGTGTAAACTTACTTTTGATCTGATCTATGACTTGATGTGGTGATTAGTGTTTGAAGAGAAGTTGTAAATATGTTTGCATATATACAAATATGTATACACATACCCATGCATGTCTGCAAACAGGCATAATTTGCCTCTGTTCAAAGTTTACAGGTTTCAAAAACCTGTTCAAAAACATAAATCTCTTCCTCTAATCCTTTGTAGGCTTTAAAGTATGAACAAAACATGTTTGTAAAAATCAAGATCCAAGTTTTAAAAATATTTTTAAGCAAAATTTGGACGTAATTTTTTTACTTGAACAAGAATATACACTGGAACTCAGAAGTATGTCAAATTCAAGTGTTTTAATTTCTTGATTCAATTACATAATGTGATTTGTTTTCGAAAACCATGTTTTTTAAAAATAAAATCAAGATTTTTAATTGTGTTTTTGGGAAGCATTCATGGGATGAACAGAAATTGCATTTTGGATAAATTCAGGTGATCGATGAAATGATTGGTCTCGGGATCATAGTTGGAGCATGTTTGGAGGTCGGGGATCTTTAGAAAAATTCTCGGTGAATTTATAATTCACCGAGGTGGCCGAACGATAGTGTTTTAGGGTTTTAGACCCAGTTTTAGTCGACTGGGTTTAAGTGGCAACTACATCATCGTCAATGGACCAGAGTTGGTCGCAGGTGGGTGAAGTGGTGCGTGGGTCTGAGGCGAAGGTCTGGGTAGGTCAGCGGGGTCTCTAGCGATCAGATAAGTTGACATGAGGCGTTTCAGATGATCGATTTTGGGTTTTAGTTTTTCCAACATACAAGAATTCGATTTCGTGGATGTTTTCGAGGATTTGGGAGTTCGTGACGATGGTAGGAAGGGTCGGTGACTTGTTGGTGATCGAAACATTGATCGGAGTTTCCTCTTTCAGGCGTTCACGTGTACACGGATCATGGTTGTATCAGTAGGCTTGGGTTTGGGGAAAAAGAAGTGGTCTCGAAGTCGGCCTCGGGGAGATTAGTTTGTGGCTCGAGTTTTGGTTCAGTGCGTTTGTGTGGGTAAACATGTTAACAGGCTTTTTAGTTTTTAAAATAAAACAAAGTATAAAAGGTAGGGGAAGGGATTTACTCGGGGAGGAACTTAGGAAAACTAGTGTTTGGCTCGGGATAATGCTGGGAATGCAGCATGATGGCTCGGGTTAGTTTAAAATATTAACTAAGTTTTTAATTTTTTAAGTATGGCAAGTTTAAATTAATTTCTTAATTAATTCTTTTATATTTTATCTAAGTTTGGAATTAGTGAAAGGTTTTGAAATAAATTGTTTTAAATTAATTAAGTTTAAAATGTTTTAAACATATATAACCTTTATTTTTCAAAAGAAAAAAGTTTATTTTAAACAAACTTAATAATGTAATTAAAGAGTTGATTGAGAAGATAAATTGTTTTTTTTAAAAGGTTAATTAACTTAAATATATTAAGTTAATTTATGTGTTAATGATAATTAATTCCAAGGTTTATTGAATAAAGATTTTTAATGATAATTAAGTAATTAATAAAGATAAATGGTTTATCTTTTAATTAATTAAGTCTTAAGTAATTAAAGATTTACTAATTTATGAAAGTAATTAAAAGATAATTACTTCAAGGATAATTATTTTATGTCAGTAATTAAAGAATAATTAATTAATTAAAGGTTAATTAATTTATTACAGGGTAATAAATTTATAATTAGAGGTTAATTAATTGATAATCAAGGGTTAATTGATTGAAGAAATTAATTAAGGGTTAATAAATTTATAATTAAAGGTTAATTAATTAATTAATTGAGGGTTAATTAATTAATGTAATTAACTTATGGTTAATTCATGTGATTAATTAAAGGTTAATTACTTAATTTAGGATAATTAATTAAGATGGGAATTAAAGATGATTTATCAATTTACATTAATTTCGACAATAACAAATGGTTTAATGTTAATTAAGTAGGATTTTAAAAGTAATTAATTTAATTTATTTGGTGATTAAATTAAATTAATTAGTAATTATGTATCTAATCAATCTTGCATATGAATGATAAACCTGAATTGAATGCCTTGGGTTTGTTTGATATCTTTATTAAATAACTAATGATGGGCTGTGATATGAAATGGCTGGCTCGATCTGTTAATAAATGTAAATCATTTATATCTGATAGATTTCTGTATGCGTATGTTGTTTAATTAAATTAAATTATTTACATAAACAACTTGGTTTAAGAGATGACATTGGATTCGAAGAGACTGGAGGTGGGTATCCGCAAAATACTCGAAACCACTTCGATTAGTAATCTTCAGAAATTCTTTATAAATTTGATTTTAGAACCAAATAGGCTGGAATGAAATAAAATAAGTAACGTGGCCATTTAACCGAGTAACAGTTCTTAAATATTGTCTGGTAATAAGTGAGTGACTATAACAAGTTAAGAACTCGTAGTAAGGTACGAGTTACCTCGAGTTTCCATTTATGTTTTAAAACTTAGTATTTCGAATTATATGGGTTTACTCACGCTGGTTTCCAGCCTGACCCGAGTGTTACTTTATTGTAATGCTTCGGTCAGACCGAGTATTATAGATTTTAGGTTAGGACGTTCTGGAGCTCAGTAGGTGAGCTGGATGGTAGAAACGTATAGAGTATACCGCTGTGTATTTGAGTTTGATTTGATTGTAGTTTGGGACAATTTGTTTGTAACTGTCCAGTGTATGTATGAATGGTTGTACGCCGATGTACTGAATGTAAACTGACAGTTACAACTTTCTTCGTATAAATGCTATTATTAGAAATTATATTTCGATCCACTGCGAACGTGAGAATCTGTTTTTTGTGTTCTGTTTCTTCTACCTCTTTTCTTCTTTCCCCTAACAATCTGGGATTTCCAGCATTCGATTGCTCGGCACTTTTACAGTGAGCGTATTAGTGTCAAATTTTCGAGGTCGAGAATTTTGGGTTGTTGCAGTATGTATCAAAGCGAAGGTTAAGCGAGAACCTTGGCTCTGATGGGTTTACTCATTAAGGATAGGGACAGTAGTACCCTAGAATGAGTTGAGTGTATGATATAAGAGAGCGTACTTGTTATATTCTTATATAAAGGTTTTAAAATGGTTTTAAAAATAAATGATTTTTATATAAGTTCATATTTTGATATATAAAGCAATAATTTTTCTAATTATTATTATATATATATATATATATAGAAATTGGTTGTTGGCAATTGAAATTGAATAAGAATTTAAGTGGTGTATATATATATATATATATATATATATATCCAAATTAGAATTGAATAATATGAACTAAATAAATAAGATAAGCTTGAAATAGATTCAAACCGGAAAATAAAATCTTGAAATTTGTAGAAGTGTTATCAGAATGATAAATCAAGTTACCCTGATTTTATTTTCCAATAAATTGTGAGATAATATATAGTAAATTGGTTACTAGATATGATAATCTTGGTTATTATCATAAATGATTGTCGTATCTTAATAAAGGGATGTTTATTTTTTTAATAAATAGCGATAAAGAAAAATGAAATGTTTTAAGGAAGTAAACATTGAGATAAGTATGACTTATAAATTGAAAAGGATTTAAATTATGGAGTTTTAAAATCTAAGTCCTGAAAACTTGAAATTGTTTTAAGGGAATTTGTTTTAAATTAAAACCAAGGAAGGTATGACTTGGTGTGCTAAGAAATAAATATGTATATATGTGTGGGATATACATGATATCAAAGGTGATTTGGAAGTAAGCACTAAGTGTTGAGTTTTGAGATTTCCTCCGGAAATGTGATTTAAAAACCCAAGGAGAAATAAATTTTGAACTTATAAGTGGAAAAGAGTATTGATGGAAATTTAAAATGGAGAATTCAAATTGAGTAAGGTTGACTATATTAAATGAATTGAATTTAACTTAAGGAAGTTAAATTGGTTGAATTGAATAGGAGTTATGTGTGATCTCAAAACAAGTTTGAGTTCTGAAAATTGGTAATGGATGCTATTGATGAATGTTTTAAATAATTTGGATGTTTATTTACTTTGACTTAACCTGATATCATCCTGTTGCTATTAATAATCTATAAAACCATGATTTGGATTGTTAAAATGAATTAAGAAATGGATTGAGATAATATACATCTATTACTGAATTTAGATGGAAATAAGACCATATTTTAAAACTATTTAAAAGATTTTGACCTTTGAAGTAAAATTGGAATCACTTTGAACTTAAGATTTAGATGCTAAAAATGAACTTGCAAACTGAAATTGTTAAGAATTGGTTTCTAAACTAGAAGTAAAAATTTGGTAATAAATTGGATTCTATAGACTAAATTGTTTTGAATTCTTATTTGACCCATGAAATAAATCAAGTAAAGGTAATTTAAAATGAATATTTGAAATTTGGACTCAGAAATAAATTGGTTAAAAACTTAGACCGTTAAAGTAAAAGTAAAGGTTGATTTGATTTAGGATTAATTCAACATTTAAAAATTTGACTCGAATTTGTATAATTCGAGGTGGTTTAAAGTTGAGATTGGAATTGAAATTAGTTCAAATTGAATTTGATTTGAATTAATTGGAAGTGAGATTGAGGTTGAATAAGTTTAAATCCAAATGGGAATTGATTTGAATTTGGGATAAGAATTGAAGTTAATTTTACTTGAATTGAAATTGAATCAATTTAATGGGACGAGAAATTGATTGGAAATGGAGATTGGGAAATTGAATCAGTTTGACTCTGAAATTATTTTCGAAAAAATTGCTTTAAAGTAAACTGTTTTAAATCTATTTTTCAAGCTATTTACTATATAACCTTTCTTTTTAAAATCCAAACTATTTTATACTTATTTTACAATTATTTTGAAAACTAATTACTATTTTACATCTGTTTTACAAACTAATCATTATTTTACAACTACTTATACCTAATTACTATTTTATTACTATCTTGTAACTATCTAACTATTCAACAAACTATTTAACTATTTTACAGCTATTTTATAATTACTTAACTATTCTACAGCTATTTTTATAACTAATAATTACAACTACTTATATATTTGACACTTTTCAAGATATTTTCTAAATTCAAGTGGTCAGAGTGCAAACTGTTTATAATTGGAATGATTAACCCAGATGGAAATTGAAGCAATTGTGAATAAGTGAATAGAATTCAAAATGAATGTGAAGTAAGAGAAAATTGATTTAGCTAATAATAATGAAGATAAATACGTAAGATGTACGTATATTATTCTATTCGCATAATGATTTGATCCAGATTTCGAGCATAGAATTTCAAGATAGTATATCTATCCGAGTTGGGATTTTTCACTCGATTTTCGATGACGAACCCTGGATAAGGATTTTTGATTGATTCTGGAAATTATCTATCATAGTTAGGGCTATGCTAGGAGAATGACGGTTTCTGATCAAGAAATCAGATCTGAGTCCGCACTAGGAAGTCGGATGGACGATACTAGTTGGGAAGTGGAATTATGTGATCGAGTGAGCGATCAGATTTGATATTGCGTATGGATAGTATATGTACATCATATGTGTTTGAAAGAAGTAGATATTGAAGATTTTGAAAAGAAATGTGAAATGATTTTTGAAATGAAAAAGTATATTTTGTGAAATATTGGATGATTAAAAGTGGATGTTGGATATCTCTATTATCGAAATTCACTTTTTGAAGAGTAAGTAAGGTAGTAAATAACTTTTTAAAGGAAATCAAACTTGAATATTTAATTTGGCATAACTAAAGTCATATATATATATTTGTTTCATATGATAAACTCCCCATTGTTGAATCTATAGCCAGAAGAAAAGATTTTTGAAAAGAATTGAAGTATAAAAAGAGAATTTATATAAGTATGAAGTGATCCAAGATTTTTCAAGATTATATATATCTATATATATAAAAATGATTTTATGAGAATGATTTTTGGAAAAAGGTTTTGGAATCTATGGATTTTGGAAAGGCTTTTGATTTTTGGGAAAAATCGACTTTGGGAATTTGGAAAACCAAGTTTGAAACTATCGATTTGAGATATCAATTTTGTGTAAAGGAGATTTATATGTGATACATATAAAGAGTATGATTTGGAAGATACTATTTGTGTATAGTATAAAATGTTTGAGATTGGCTCTGGGGAAAAGGTGCTCCCATGAAATGAACTTCATAGGAGATCCACGGGATGGTTCTGCCTTGAGCCCTAAGGGGGAGGCTCTAAATTTGATCCTGGTAGGAAGTCGGGACAAACTAAAGTTCCTGTGGATTATGAGTGGGTAGCGAAAGTCGAGGGCGCTGATGCCTACAGAGACATTTGGGTTATGCTGTGATGAAAGTGTAACTCTTGTCACTGCGATCTACTACGGACCATAGTGGAAGTCATGTGGTAGTGAGAGCCAACGACCTACGTTCGATTTTGCCATGATGGCAATGTAACATCAGTAGACTGCGATCTATAAAGACATAGCGAAAGTCGTGTGGCAGTGAGTGCCTACAGGCTACATTGGGACTCGACTGATGTAGTCTGCGATTTATGTAGGAGTGGTGAAGTTCCATTTGGCAGCGAAATTTGAGGGCGCTGATGCCTACAGTTACATGGGTTTTTGCGGCGATGGCGATGTAAAACCTGGGTGTAGCTGCGATCTGTGGTGGGTTCCATGGCGTAATTGAGGGGCGCGGAGTACCTACATTTTTCTATGGTTTTGTCGGGATAGCAACGTAATCATCGGCTTAACTACGACCATGGAGGGGGTGACGATTTCCAGAGCATTCTCACCAAAAATGATTTCTATAATTTCAAAATAAAAATAAAAAATAACGTTTTTCTATATTTTCACCAAATATTTTCCAAGTATTTTCACTGGGTGTTGAAAAAGGGTTTACCAAGTACTTATAGATTTTCAGTCCTACTCCTGATCAACGTATGACCAAATTTCTATGAGAACAAGGATGGAATTTTTGAGACATCGAGTTATAAAAAGTATTTTATAAAGTTATTTTGGCAATATTATGTAGATTTTAAAGGTGTTTTAATTTTTTTAAATAATTGGAATTAAGAGTTCAAAATGTTTAAAGGACAATTTAACTGATAACTAGCATTATAATTAAAACTCTGGCTTCATTCCTTTTCGAGGACAAAAAGACTTAAGAGGGGAGGAATGTGATGATCCTGATTTTTGGACATATGTTAAAAGGTAATTAACCAATTTTAACTATTGAAACACTGATTTATAAGTTGAGAAAATAGTATTCTGAAAACTAAAAATATCTGGATGTTTATAATTGGATTTAAAACTATAATAAATGTTGAATTATAAATATTTGGAAATGATAAATTTTATAGTGAATTAATAAATCATATAAACAGATATATGCAAACTCTTTAATGTTGAAAATTATAAGTGTATACATATATAGGTATATAAGTGTGTGTATATAGTATTTTGGAAGCATTGGTTTCAAAAGCTATGTAAAGTTAATTTTATATTTTCAAAACACTAAGAATAAATATTTATTAATTTAAGAAAAATATTTTAGCTTAAATTTGGAATAAGATTTAAGAAAAAGGTTTAACACACTTTCTTTTATACTTGAAAAAAAGTGGTTTGTAAATTTAAAATACAAACATAAATTAATTAAGACATAACATATGAGTATATTAAATATATAACATAAGAAAATAATAAAATCTAGGCATTGAACATTTGTAGCTTGAGATAACATGCATAAAAACAAGAGGCACATCTTATATTTCTTTTAATTTGAAATATAAACATCTAAAAACATAATACATATTAATATAAATACAAATAATGAATAAATAAAGGTTTAAACATTTGTAAGCTAAGTAATATGCTTTGGACATTTGTGAGATAATGATAATTTGTAATTAACAAGTGTCATTTATGTCTTTTTATTTTAAAATGATAAATTAAGTTAAGAAGAGTTTTTGAATACATATCTACTCCTTCCTTTCTCATTTTATTCGATATTTAAACCTGAAAAATACAAACTAGGAAAGAAAAAAACAACAAGCCTTTCAAGATCCAAAACCTGAAGCTAAATACAAGGTCATATCAAGATCAAAAGCATGCAAGTTCAATTCAATTTTATCAAGCAAGCTAATAATTCAAAGATTCTAGACCATCCCAAACAACTTCAGATCAAAGTTCAAGTTCAAAACAAAATTTCCAGTTTTCAAAATTTATTTCCAAGCTTTGCTTCTTCAACCAGGTGAGTAAACTTACTTTTGATCTGATCTATGACTTGATGTGGTGATTAATGTTTGAAGGGAAGTTGTAAATATGTTTGCATGTATACAAATATGTATATATATATATACGTGTGCATGTCTATAAACAGGCATAATTTGCCTCTGTTAAAAGTTTACAGGTTTCAAAAACCTATTCAAAAACTTAAATCTCTTCCTCTAATCCTTTGTAGGCTTTAAAGTATGAACAAAACATGTTTGTAAAATCAAGATCCAAGTTTTAAAAATATTTTTAAGCAAAATTTGGAAGTAGTTTTTTTTACTGGAACAAGAATATACAGTGGAACTCAGAAGTATGTCAAAATTCAAGTGTTTTAATTTCTTGATTCAATTACATAATGTGATTTGTTTTTGAAAACCATGTTTTTTTGAAAATAAAATCAAGATTTGTAATTGTGTTTTTAGGAAGCATTCATGGGATGAACGGAAATTGCATTTTGGATAAATTTTGGTGATCGACGAAATGATTTGTCTCGGGATCATAGCTGGAGCATGTTTGGAGGTCGAGGATCTCTAAAAAAATGCTCAATGGATTTATAATTCACCGAGGTGGCCGGACGACAGTGATTTAGGGTTTTAGACCCAATTCTAGTCGACTGGGTTTAAGTGGCAACGACATCGTCGTCAATGGACCGGAGTTGGTCGCAGGTGGGGAAAGTGGTGCATGGGTCTGAGGCGAAGGTCTGGGTCGGTCGACGGGGTCTCTAGCGATCAGATTGGTCGGCATGAGGCATTTTCAGATTATCGGTTTTGGGTTCCAGTTTGTCCAACATACACGAATTTGATTTCGTGGATGTTTTTGAGGATTTGGGAGTTCGTGACGATGGAGGAGAGGGTCAGTGACTTGCTGGCACTCGGAACGTTGATCCGAGTTGCCTCGCTCAGGTGTGCACATGTCCACGGGTCAGGGTTGTATTAGTAGGCTTGGGTTTGGGGAAGAAGAAGTGGTCTCAAAGTCGACCTCAGGAAATTAGTTTGTGGCTCGAGTTTGTGGGTAAACATGTTAACAGGTTTCTAAGTTCTTAAATAAAACAAAGTATAAAAGGAAGGGGAAGGGATTTACCCAGGGAGGAACTTGCGAAAACTAGTGTTTGGCTCCGGATAGTGCTCGGGAATGTAGCATGATAGCTCGGGTTAGTTCAAAATATTAACTAATTTTTTAAAATTTTAAATAAGGCAAGTTTAAATCAATTTCTTAATTAGTTCTTTTATATTTTATCTAAGTTGAGAATTAGTGAAAGGTTTTGAAATAAATTATTTTAAATTGATTAAATTTAAAATGTGTTAAACATATATAACCTTTATTTTTAAAAAGAAAAAAATTATTTTAAACAAACTTAACAATGTAATTAAGGAGCAAACCGAGAAGATAAAATGTTTTTTAAAAAGGTTAATTAACTTAAATATCTTAAGTTAATATATGTGTTAATGATGATTAAAATAAAGATTTTTAATGATAATTAAGTAATTAATAAAGATAAATGGTTTATCTTTTAATTAATTAAGTCTTAAGTAATTAAAGATTTACTAATTAACGAAAGTAATTAAAAGATAATTACTTAAAGGATAATTACTTAATGTCAGTAATTAAAGAATAATTAATTAAAGGTTAATTAATTTATTAAAGGGTAATAAATTTATAATTAGAGGTACATTAATAGATAATCAAGGGTTAATTAATTAATGAAATTAATTAAGGATTAATTAATTTATAATTAAAGGTTAATTTATTAATTAATTGAGGGTTAATTAATTAATGTAATTAACTTAAGGTTAATTCATGTGATTGATTAAGGGTTAATTAATTAATTTAGGATAATTAATTAAGATGGGAATTAAAGATGATTTATTAATTTACATTAATTAAGATAATAACAAATGGTTTAATGCTAATTAAGTAGGGTTTTAAAAGTAATTAATTTAATTTATTTGGTGATTGAATTAAATTAATTAGGAATTATGTATCTAATCAATCTTGCATATGAATGATAAACCTGAATTGAATGCCTTAGTTTGTTTGATATCTCTATTATGTAATTTGTGATGGGTTGTGATATGAAATGGCTGGCTTGATCTGTTCGTAAATGTGAATCATTTATCTGCGATAGATTTCTGTGTGTGTATGTTGTTTAATTTAATTATTTACTTAAACAACTTGATTTGAGAGACGAGATTGGATTCGAAGAGACCGAGGGCTGGTATTCGCAAAAATTCCCGAAACCGCTTCGATTACTAATCTTCAGAAATTCTTTATAAATTTGATTTTAGAACCAAATAGGCTGGAATGAAATAAAGTAAGTAACATGGCCATTTAACTGAGTAACAGTTCTTAAATATTGTTGGTAATAAGTGAGTGACTATAACAAGTTAAGAACTCGTAGTAAGGTACGAGTTACCCTGGGTTTCCAGTTATGTTTTCAAAATTAGTATTTCAAATTATATGGGTTTAGTCACGCTGGTTTCCAGCCTAACCTGGGTGTTACTTTATTGTAATGCTCGGGTCAGACCAAGTATTACAGATTTCAGGTTTGGGCGTTTTTGATCTCAGGAGGCGAGCTGGATGGCAGAAACGTATGAAGTATACCATTGTGTATTTGAGTTTGATTTGATTGTAGTTTGGGACAAGTTGATTGTAACTGTCCAGTTTATGTATGAATGGTTGTACTATGATGTATTGAATGTAAATTGGCAGCTACAATTTTCTTTGTATAAAAGCTATTATTTGATATTATATGTTGATCCGCTGCGAATGTGAGAATATGTGTTTTGTTTTCTGTTTCTTCTTCTACCTCTTTTCTTCTTTCCCCTAACAATCTGGGATTTCCAACATCTGATTGCTCGGCACTTTTACAGTGAACGTATTAGTGTAGGATTTTCGAGGTCGAGAAGTTCGGGTCGTTACATCGTTGGATGTAGTCAAGATGTAGATTAAGAATTGGTTACATTACCTTGCATATCACTGTACGGTATTGTACGTGATGTAATACAATACAGGTTTATCATTCATATGCAAGATTGACTATATTCGTTCTGAGACATGTTATATATGAGATTTGATGTACCAATTGCACAATATATTATGATACTAAATATTATGTCTCTTACAATGATATGGCTTTAGTTTGCTATTTATTTATGATGATATTATATTTATTCCTTTCACTGTGAGATTAGTTTGTACATAGATGAGATAGGTATGCACTACGTAGTTGTTTAAAATTCTACTCTTAACGAAGTATCATTTGTGATATTTATGGACTGATTGTTTGTATGCATGGGTTACAGTTGTTATGAATGATGGGTCATTATAGTTGATGCATCCCCCTTTAAGGATGATGCTCTTTCACCCTTGGAGTGGATAAAGTATAAGGAAGTGTGGATTCATTAGGCTCACTGATGAGATGATTTCCTTCTTGTAAGTATTACTATAAATTTAACTCTTCTTGGATTGGAGAAAGCAGATACCTTGGGTAATTTTTCAATGAGGATTTTCTTACTCTTACCACGTCCGAAAGACTGGAGGGTCAAAATAAGAAATTTCCTTTAAATTATATTGAATAGGAAATTCTCATGCACTTTGGACACCGTCGACTTTATTCCAGATTTGGTCAGGTTTTTAGTCAATATGTAGATCGCATGAGGCCCTCTTGCAAGAGAGCTTAGTTTTTCTTCTGCATTTTGTTTTGTTTCCGAGGAATCCATCATATATTGTTAGAAGTTGAGGTTTTTTTTGCCTCACTTCTATACTCATATGGTTTTTTAATAATAAATGGTGGAGGTCCATTCAGCCTCGCTTTCTTGGATGAAAAAGCATTTTGTACTTGCTAGTGAAGTTGTTAAATTAGAAATTAATAAGGCAAAAGGTAGAGTGGAGGTGTGGCAATCCACTATTTTTAATATCCAAAACTAATTATAAACGCAAAAAAATTACACTTACTGTAACGATCCCCTTTTTAAACCAAATTTAATTCAGTAGTTTATATAATTTATGGAATTAGTTTGTGAATTAATTCAAAATAAATGAGAAAAGTGTTTGCTTATATATATATAAATAGGTTGTAAAAAGGATTTTGGTTTGAAATTCAAAAATAAATATCTAAAAAATAAATTGGATTTAAAAACTCTATATTTTAAAATTAATAAAAACTTGTTTTCTAATATATATATATATATATATATATATCTGTGTATGTGTGTGTGTGTGTTATAATTGGGAAGTTATGTTTTGAATTAAATACAATAATTTTCAAAAGCTATTTAAAAGTTAAATTCTATATTTAAAAACTCTGTAGATAAATATTTATTAATATTAGATATAATAGTTTTATTTGAAAAAGATTTAAAAAAAAGGTTTAAATACTTTCTTTTAAAATTATATATGAATAAATATAGTTTGTATATATATATATGTGATACATTAATACAAAAAGTAAATGCATTAATTAAAGATAGAAAATATAAAAGCATACATACATATATATATATATATATATAACTAAAATAAATTAATATATAATCATATTTAAACATTTAATACATGCAAATTACATGTGTAAACATTATAACAAAAAATTAAACAAGTGTAATCATCTTAGCATGGAATTTAACAAGTGTTAGTTTGATTTTAACATGAAATACAAGTGTCATTTTTTTTAAAAATAGACAAAATGAGGCAAATTTATATACACACACATCTATGCTTCTACTTTTATTTTCTTTCATATTTTTCAAATTAAAAACCAGAAACAAAACTTAAGAAAACAAAACCAGAGAAAAGAAAAATCAAACTCAAAAAACTAAAGCAAAGAAAAGAAGCATAGATCATTTCAAACTTAAAGCAAATTCCAAGATCCGTTTCAAATCAAAGAAAACAAGGCACGATCACCTTCCAGTTTGAAAGTTCAAATAGATCGAAGTTTAATTCATCTCAACTTCAACAAATATCAAGTTTCAGATCATCTTCTATTTCCAGATTTAAAAAAAATCAAGTTCAGTTGCAAATTTCAAATAAACATTCCAGGCTCTGACTCTCTCTGTTCATTATTTAACCAGGTGAGTAAACTTCTTGGATCTGTTATATACCTAGGTATTTGTGAGTGATACTTGAAAGATTATTGTGAAAATGTTTGTATACATATAAATATGCTTGCATATATATAAAAATATGAAGTAGTGTATGTGCATATCCGTGTACAGGCAAATATGCCTTGTTTTAGTTTACAGGTTAAAAAAACCAAGTTTAAAATTTAAAATCTCATTCCCAAATATATTTCAGACTTTTATGTTCAAATAAAAAATGTTTGAATTAATATGATCTAAGATTTAAAAATATTTTCAAGTATAATTGGTTAAAGTTGTTCCAAAAATTTAGAAAATACAGTAAAAATCAAATATAAGTCAAAAATCAATAATCATAATTTCATGTTTTGATTTTACAACTTAATTTGTACTTGCAAACGATGAATTTTGATCATAGTTTCATAATTTTTAAGTTTATTTACACCGGGAATTCGTGAGTCGAACGGAAAGTACATTTTCGTCAATTCCCGTCGATCGGCGAAGATTGGTGAGTCATGATCGTCCCTGGTGGAAGAAGGCGTGACGGAGATCATTGGAAAAATGATTGATGGATTTTTAGATCGACGTAGTGGTCGGGCGACGTCGAACTAGGGTTCGATGTCTGGTTTTGGTCGAGGAGATAGTCGAGGCGTTTTCATGGTCAAGTATGCACCATAGTCAATCGGACAAGGGGATCGATGCGTCGTGTCATGGTGAAGCTATGGTCTGAGTTTCAGACCTTCTGATGATCGGAGGTGGCTACTCGAGGCATTTTTAGACGGATATTTTTGGGTTCCAGGGTGTTCAAAATCCTCGTTTTCGATTCCAGGCAAAATCGAAGCATCTGGATGGTCGAATCGATTATGGGGGTGATCGTCGACGTGTGGGTGATCGGGCGATAGCCGAAAGTGGTCGGTTTGTCGATGCACGTGCACGGTGATGTCTGGGTTATGGTTTGAAATCGAGGAAGAAGAAGAAGAAGTAGGCTCGAAGATGAACTTGGGGATTTGGTGTTGTGGCTCGAGTGGGTTATCGGGTAACTCGCAAGTATGTTAACAGGCTTTAAAAATTTAAATCAAAAGAAAAAAGAAAAGAAAGGGTAACTCGGGTGTTGCTCGGGGAAAACTGGAATGGGCTCGGGTAAGAACAAGAGATGGTCTCAGGTCGGAGATCTAAAAGTAAATTTAAAAAGTTTTTAAATTTTAAATCAACCAAATTTTAAACTATTTGTTTAAACAAATTTCTTTTAAATAATAAATGTTTATTTTTAGTTTTGGAAATAGTTAAAGGTTAAAAAAAAAAATTATTTTAAAATCAATCAAGTTTAAAGTGTTTTAATATATATATATATACGTACTTTCATTAATTAATTCTTAAGCTTATTTTAAATAAAATTAAATAGCTTAATTAAGAAGTTAATCAAAAAGATAAAGATGTTTTTAGTTGTTAGTTAACTTAAAGGCCTAAGTTAATTTATGGTTTAACAATAAATTTATTTCAAAGATTAAAGGTTTAAAGTTAAATGTTTTTAAGATTAATTATTTTGGTTTTAAATAATTATTTATTAAGTGATTAAGTAATGTGATTCCTAATTGTTTTCAAATGGAATTTAATAATAAAATTAAGTAGTTAATTTAAAAGATGAAGTGTGACGACCCGGGTTTCTGACCCCAGAAATCAGTTTCATCTTGAAGAAAGAAAGGGATGAGAAAATAGAAAAGATAGAGAAGAAAGAACAACAACAACAGAATCTCACAGCGGAATGGAATAAAATATAATAGATCACATAACTATTACATAATTCTACATATATCAGAGTTATACAGATCATACAACACATACTAGACAGTTATAAACACCTGTCTGGTTATACAACTCAATACACAAAACAACTCAAACAATACGACTCAGAGATACCAACACAGCGGAACTATATGTAAATCTACAACGCTGAAGCCTCCTGCTCCATTGTTCCTCCAGAATTCGTCAGAGCTAACCTGAATTCCTTCGCTACTCGTAAAAATTTGAGTACCCGAGAGTTTATGAAAAACAAAAACAAACTCCGGGTCAGACATGGGTCTGGTATGAGTAACAGGTTAAAGTTGCTTAACTTTGAAAATATTTGAAAACAAAAGGTATCACGTAAGACTTCCCACGAATAAATATGGTAAGTTTTTACCTTACGCTAACCAAAACATTTGATAGGAAATTCAGTGATATTATAATAGGTCTAGGGTTTTCAAGTAAATAGAAAATAGCCGAAATTGTTACATCTATTAAATTTCAGCTACTAGCCACAAAAGTGGGTAATACAATCAAAACCGTTGGCACTTATTGGATTGTGGATTCCATACAATGGCAGAGCTACTGGGGTACCGCCCGTCACAGTCGTGGCCTAGATCAACGTACCGAGGATCACTCCCGACCCCCTACAACACAAGGCCGGAACCATTCCTTACTGAACAGTCCCGAACAAGACAACCCCGACAGTTGGAGCTCACAACTGTACACACAGCCGAATAAAAAGGGACATCTAGACAGGGGAAAATCTTGTCCTGCTTGGGCATGAACCACCTAACCTTGCTGCACCTCCCCTGTTTTAGCCATTCCTGGTTGATGAGGCTTGAGGCTAAGATTACCTTTAAAGAACACATTTCTTAGAATGCCCATCGCCCACCTGACGATGTTTTGAAAGCATTCAATACATACAAGTTCGTTCCGGGTTCGAATGAAACCGAAGGCATTATCTCGTTACACTCATTTTGGAATCATCCTCAGAGTTAACGACGATAACCCTTGCATTCAGAATCTTCATCTTCACTTCAGATTCACGACCTATCGTTAATTTGGATCGATGTGGTTTTCGAACTTCCAAATATGGAAAACCCGATCCAGGTCTCATCGAAATCCAAAACGTGTCTTTTAAGGCCAAGTTGTTTTAAAGTTTAAAACAATTTAGTTCAATTTATCCATGTACACACAGATAGATAATTCACAATATCACAATAGATAATCAACATTACTATCATAAACAGATAATCTATATTATCACTACAAACAGATAATGCATATTATCATTATAACAGATAATTCATATTATCATCGTACTTAAACTAAGCATCCATATTACGCAGCATAAATATCTCATATCCGAGATCTCAAATCATTCAAGGTAAATGATATTATCATCCATACATAAGCAATCATATCAGCTATAATTAATTTAAAATGAATTAAATTAATTACTTGCATCTCTAATTAATTTAAAGTGAATTAAATTAATTACTATACCATTATAACTCTTGCTTATTTAATTATTAATCAATTATCAATCGATTAATAAATTCATTTCACTTAATCACACTTGACTAATTAACATTTAATTATATTCAAGTAATCATCCTTTAATTATTTTCACAAATTAATTATCTTATCCAAATATAGAAATTAACCTTAAATTACAAACATTACATTACTTCTTAATTACACTAATTAATTACTCTTTAATTACTTATTATTGATTAATTAATCTAAATTGATCATCCCTTAATTACATTTTTAATTATATTAATTAATGATTTCTAATTACATTTTAATTAACTCCCTGTTTAAATTAATTACCTTAAGTAATTAATCTTTAATTACACCACATTTATTAATCACTTCTGATTAATATCATTCAGTAATTAACTATCTTTAATTACTCCATCAAATAAATTAATTACTCCTTAATTAATTTAAATTAATCCCTTGATTAATTATATAAAGTAATAATATTCCAATTACTTTCATTATTAAATCACCCTCAGTTAATTACATCCAGTAATTATCATTAATTACTTCCCTAAGTAATTATACTTATCTCATCATCATATGAATTATTTAAATTAATTAAACTTAATTAACTAACTTAAACAATTCATATGAAACTGAATTAATTACAATGAGTAATTAATTCCTTAATTACTTTCATTTAGTAATTATGCTTAACAATCCACAATTGCTTTAAATAATAATTTAATTAATTATTAAAATTAATCCCATTAATTGATTATTTTATAATCTTAGTTAATGACCTCCATTAACTATTTACAATTCTTTAATTACTTTTCCTAAAGTAATTAACTAAAATTTATTATCTATTACATTTTTATTAATCTTAATAACTCATTAATTATTCCTCACTTAATTCATTAATTGATTGCTAATCATTAATTTAAAAATTAAACCTTATTAAATCAATGATTTCTTAATTACCAATTGATTTACCTTAAATTAATTAACTTATATCTCTTTTAAATAAATTTAAACTCTTAATTTCTAAGTTAATTATTTCTAGTCATTAATTACCCATTTAGTTAACTTAATAATTACAAATCCTTAAGTCTTTAAAACCTTTTTCTATTTAATGATCAATTTATCATTAATAAGGTATTTAAAACAATTTAATTTAAATTTACTTTTAAATTCATTTTAAATTTAAGGTTTAAAATGAAATCAAATTAATCTTAACAATTTCAAACTCTTTTTTATTTTACAACTTAAAGAATAGTTATCTTAAAATAGAAGATCAAAAGAATTTAAACACAATTCCATTTTGAATTCAAATCAAATTTAAAAATTCACTTTATCAAAACAATTTAAAATCTCCTTTTTATTTCAAACTTAAGATTCAAATTTATATTGAATCTAGATTTAAATCTTTAATTTTAAACTCCACCTTCAATTTAAAGCTTCACCTTAAAATCCAAACTACTTAAGCTTTTCCTTTTTATAAGTAGTTACAATAATTTAATTAAAACTTTATTTATTTTAAATTAAAGTTCAGAACTAACTTGAACCAAATAAATCTTGGGTTTAAATCTCATCCTTAATCTTTATTTGTCATTTAAACTTTGCTTTTATACTTTATTTAAAAAAAAACAGAACAACTGCTTCCTGTAAAACCTGAAACCAAGAAGTTACCCCGAGGCTACATACCTTTGCTTCGAGTCAAATTCGAACGCGCTTCGAGTTCGCGTGAAGTTTCCCCGAGTCAATTCCTTAAAGACTCGAGTACCCCCTGCTTCCAACCACAACACAGTGTACCGTGCATATGCACGGTGCCGATGGTCGCCGCTGATCATCTTCGATGATCCTTCCACACCATCCATCACCCCAACACTCCCTCGCAAGCATCAACACGACAATTACAACACGAAATCAAAAATGAAGGTTCGACCACAAACCTAAAAACATAGACAACCCACATTCCAAAACCTGGAAGTTCACCGTCCTCGCCACCTCGTCCACCAGAGACGCTAAAATTTTGGTCATCACCACGTCTATGTCCCCTCTACCTCCCCTCAAGAGCACGTAACACTCGATCGCACCAATAGGGAGAACGAATCGAAGTTTCAACTTGACAAAAATTTAGGGCTACAGCAAAGAGAACGTCGCCGGCACCACCACGTCCCTCTGACGGACCTTATACTAATTTTCCCCACTTCGATGATCGGTCCTCCATCTCCCGGAAAGTCCCCGAGCTCACCAACCCACTTGATCAACAGGTAAACCCAGAAATACACTACCAGTAAAAACTCAAATCCCACCTTCAATCCTAAACTATAAATCCTAATTCTTATGTTAAAAATCATATTTTGTATAAAGCTTTCGATTAGTAATACTAGAATTATAATTTAAATAGTTTGAGTTTTAATTATATTTAGTATACTCAGTTGTTCTTAATGTTTCCAAAGACAAATAGACATTATTTAACTTACTTAGATTTTTAAACATAAATTTAGGTTAATCAAACAATATTAGTTTGACAAGCAGGTTCTAACAAGAATCTGGATCATATGGAAGGGATTTGAATAAAAACATGAACTTGGGAATCATGACAGAGCTCAAAACATAAGCACAGCATGCCCACACATATATGCACAGATACAGACTTATATATTTACATCACAAACATATTATTTTTCAGGGATGAGTATGCAACATAATTTATAACTTAAATTATTTAAATTTGTAATGTTACTCACCATTTGTTCCTGAGAAGATAATAGAGCCCATTGTTTTGAAATGCAGCAGGCTTTAAATTGAAAATGCTTTGCATGTTTGATTGTTGTTTAAATTTTGTAAAAAGAAAAGCTTACTTATGTTTTCTGGTTTAGCTGTGTTGAACGAACTAAACAAAAACATTGCATATATAAATAAGCAGACAGGTTTGTATTAAGAAGGTGTTTACTGGTTTAGGTATTGTCTTTGTTCAGAGATATTTCCAAATGGAGGCTGAAATGATCTTTATACAATTCGAAATGACTTTGTTTGTATGCTGAGAAATGGAAGCATTTAATGCAATGGTACTTTATGTTTCACTTATCTCATTTTTGTGTCTAAAGATATTTTCTATTTTGCAGCATATGTAACTTCCTATATAAGATTCTTGCCTGATTTGTTTTTATACTTCATACATAGACATTTCACTTGCCTGCAAATCAAATCTTACAGCTACATATATAAAAGCCTGGCACATCTCTTTTATTTTATAAACATATTTTATTTTCCTTTGTCCTTATACTTAACAGGCCTACACATTTTTACTTTGTTTATATTTTGCATGGCATACTATTTCAGGTTTCATACATATTACTTTGCCAGTTTATGATTCATTTTCTTTTCTTTTGTCTTATTTCAATGCTTATCTTCTTTTATATGTTGATGTTTCCTTTTGCTTGCCTGGTTTGTAACTTTCTTACTTGTACTTGCCTTGTATGTTATTTTGCAGGCAACAAATATTACAAACCTGGTTTGTATCTTTTACTTGTACTTGCATATATACTTTTGTCTTGTATATAGATATGTATTTTGATGTTGATAGATTTTTCTTTTGCTTTGTCTTGCCTATTTAGTTTACAGATTACAAACATTTCAAGCCTGGTTTTGCTTTGTCTGGTTATACTTTATTTTATCTTGTATATGGATATTAGTTTCACTTGTTTCTTTGTCTTGCATATATTACTTGTTAGGAACTGAGTTGATGATGTTTTGATGACAACAACCTTATATAGTTATTATACTTTACTCTATAAAATATATACTAACATTTTCATATATATATATATATATGTATGTATATAGGATGTATATGCAGGTATTATCGAAGACTGATCAGTATAAAGACTCAACCATCAAGATGAAGATTAGAGATTCAAGATTCAAGACTCTAGAGAATCAAGATTTCAAGATCTCAAGATAAGTGTCTAGTATTTTGTTAAAACTTCATAATAGCACTCTCATCTTTCTTCCAATTTTCTTTTGGGTTGGAACCCAATTTCTATCGAAACCAGTGGCTTACAAACCCACGACAAGTAGCTTACAAACCTACGACAAGTGGCTTACATACCCACGAAAATCAAAATCATTTAAACTACTTTGTACAAGTTCTCGAGTCCTATGGAGGAGCTCTGTAGGAAGGTTCTTGCAATTTCAGTTTGAATAGATTTTTCAAAATGTTTTTAAATTTGTTTTTAAAATGTTTTAGCTTTCAAAATCATGTTTTCAAAAATGTTTTCAAACTTTGTTTTAGCCTTGAAATATTCCTCTATTCTGATTTTATAAACTTCTATTTTTAAAACATCAAAACTTATTCTGATTTTAAATATTACTTATATAATTGACGATCTATATCAATTATATATATATATATATAAAATAATGTTTATATTCATTCTCTATCTCAAAATATTGTTTAAACACTTTACTTTGCTTCAGAGAAGTTTCAACTTGTTTTAAATTCAATTGTCTTTACAAAGCAACATCTCTATAATTTTGAACTAAGGGATGTCGACATAAGGGGATACCCCATGTCGACATGGTGACAGTTGGATTCAAAATTCAATTTTCAAAAGAAGTGTCCATTCGTTCAAAAACCTTTAGCCAATGGTTATGACTGTTGTGCATCTATATAAAGGCTTCCAAAATGAATTTTTTAACAACTACTTTCTTATTTTCTTCACTCTTTATTCTTCACCATTCCATATCCATAAAACTTTATATTTTCAAAATCGTGCCATCATTCTGCCAAATTCTCAATAGGAAATCATTTAGATACTCTCTCTATTTGATCCTCCATCATTCTACTAAAGATCAAAGTGCTATTCATAGTTATAGGATTAATTTGTATTCAAAAAGTCCATAGAGTCTATCCATTCAAAAGGATTGTTATTAAGAAGTATTAGGGTGATCTTGTGTCCCGTAAATCAAGAGAGTTTACCCCAGACTCGGAGATAGGAGGGTTTCTCAAGGCCTTAGAAATTGAGGGTTGTAATTTGGATATTGGCTTATAAAAATCTATACAAGGATATTGCCTTGGTGCAGGACTGGATGTAGGAGGATTCCGAACCAGTATAAAATCCGGTGTGTTCTTTCCTTTTACTTGCTTTACTTTACTATTTGCATTTGTTATATGTTCTGTGATCATTCTGTGTTAGAATTCTGTTTAGATTTGTGTTGAAAGTTTTAATTTAGTCATATAGTTCATATATTCTTTAAAACACTATTCACCCCCCCTAGTGTTATTTCTGCCTTAAGATCCTTAATCCGCATCCCCAATAATTGGTATCAGAGCATTGGTTTTCATTGTTTTCATAATCTGAAACTTGAAAAATATAAAAATGGCATTTTTGAAAAATTGTGTTAAAACTGTTTTGAATATATGCATCTCATCAAAGTATCATAAGTCTGCATATAGTTATTTTAAAAAATCAAGTTATCTATCGAATTGGTGTGTTATGCAGGGACAGACATGTTATATGGCTTTTGACGAATCAACACCCAATGGACAAACTGTGCAAATTGAGAAAGATAAATGTATACTTGATAGTGGCTGCTCGAGGCACATGACTGGAAATCCCGAGATACTCAAGGACATTACTTATCAAGATGGTGGATTGGTCAATTTTGGTGACAACTCTAAAGGATATGTGGTTGGCGTCGGCAATGTCGGTAAATCTAAAACTTTACTTATTTCTGATGTTTTATTAGTTAGGAACTTAAAACATAATCTGCTTAGTATAAGTCAACTTTGCGATAAAGGTTTTAAAATTAAATTTGGAAAAGATAAATGTCACATTGAAGATGATAAGTCTAATATAATTTTTGAAGGTATTAGGAAGAAAAATATTTATATCCTTAGTATGAAAATTTCAAATGATAACCTATGTCTTTTGGCTAATACAAGTGACCCTTGGATTTGGCATAAAAGATTTGGCCATTTGAATTTCAAATTATTATCTAGGCTATCAAAACTTGACTTAGTTAGAGGTCTACCCAAGTTAAACTTTAAAGTAGATAGTATCTGTGATGCTTGTCAATTAGGAAAACTTAAGAAAAGTTCATTTAAATTAAAAGATGCTATTTCTACCTCTAGTCCTCTAGAATTACTTCATTTAGATTTATTTGGTCCATCTCAAGTTCAATCAATTAACCATAGCAAATATGTTTTTGTTATATTAGATGATTATTCAAGATATACTTGGACAATCTTTTTAAAACATAAAAGTGATGCTTTTGAAATATTTAAAAACTTTTCTAAAAGAATTCAAAAACAACATTCTTTCAAAATTAAAACTATTCGAAGTGATCACGGTGGTGAATTTGAAAATGAAAATTTTGAGAATTTCTGTACTCAAAAGGGAATTACTCACAACTTTTCATTTCCAAGAACTCCACAACAAAACGGAGTAGTAGAACGTAAGAATAAAACGATTCAAGAGTGTGCTTGTACAATGCTTTCTGATAGTAATTTACCTAAACATTTTTGGGCTGAAGCAGTTGCTATAGCTTGTTATATATTAAATAGAATTTTAGTTAGACCATTAACAAATAAAACTCCATATGAATTACTTTATAATAAGAAACCTATAGTTGCTTATTTTAAAGTCTTTGGGAGTAAATGTTTTATACTTAATACAAAAGATAATTTAGATAAATTTGAACCAAAAGCTGATAAAGGATTCATTATTGGTTATTCTAATAGGTGCAAAGCATTTAGAGTTTTTAATTTAAAAACTAATACTATTGAAGAAACTATGCATGTATCTTTTGATGAAAATCTTAAAGATATTGTACAAATAGATGATGAAGAAGATTTTATAAATTTAAATCAATCTAATGAAACTATTAGTGAAATAAATCAACCTAATAAGAGATTTAGAATATCAAAAGATCATCCTATAGAAAATGTTTTAGGAAATATTGAATCTGTAGTAAGAACTAGAAATCAATTAAGTAGTATGAGTAATGTAGCCTTTATATCAACAATTGAATCTAAAAATCCAACTCATCATGCTAGAACTAAACATATTGATATAAGACGTCATTTTCTTAGAGATAATATAACTAAAGAAATAATAACTCTAGATTATATAAATACTGAAAAACAAATTTCTGATATATTAACTAAACCATTAACTGAACAGAATTTTACTAAATTTAGAAGAGAATTAGGTATTTGTTCAAAATCTGAAATATAAAATAATATAATATAATAATCAATAAAAATTCAAAATAAAAATTACACTTTTTCTGAAGGACATGTCGACATGCCCCATCACATGATGTCGACATACCCAACAAAAATTTGAAAATAGAATTTCCCTCCAAAGTTAGTTATTTGGTTATTTATCTATTTATTTCGTTTTATCTCCTCTTTCTTCACTATATTCTCTGTAAATAACTTCTGAAACAATAAAATAATGGCCTCCTCTTCTACTAATGAACCCACTTCACCCACATCTCCTCATTCTGGTCCATTTCAATGATCTACGCACGCTCGAGTGATCAAATTGCAAGAGAAGATGAAAGATATCCTTCAATTGTTGACTGAAATTCAAGTAAGTCAACTTAGGATGGCTAGAGAACAACGAAGGCAAGGGAATATTATTAGGAATGTACAAAAATTCCTTATGGATAACCGTACAAATCCTATTAATATTGAAGACTCTTCACAAGCCATGGAATTAGAGGAAGAAGAACCTATGGAAGAGCCACAAGAAGACCAAGAGGAAGATCAACTTTTTCCTCAACCCGAAGTCCCTATAAATGAGGACGAGAACGTTATTTGTGTTGGTGAGATCCTTATTGATACTAATGGAAACATAATTGAACAACGTGGAAACTTTTGTCTCCACTACCCCAATGTTCGATTCATAAGTCTCCTATAGTTAAGGATCGCCATTAAAGCGTACTTTCTTTTTGATTCTTTGTTTTACATTGTTCTGTTTGTTCGTGTTTATGTATGTTCTTATATATGTCGTAATAACTAAAATGTGTTCACTTATACTCATTGTTTCATGCTTGTTCTATACATATTATTTGTTCATACTAATCATTCTTGAATTCTTAAGTAGTTAATAGTTTTTGTTGATGACAAAGGGGGAGAAAGTTATAAAAATATATGTGCTTGGTGTAAGGGGGAGTTGTAGTTTTAAGAAGAAATCACGGAGTAAGGGGGAGTTATGGTATGGTAAGAATATTTTATAAATAAAGGTTGTCATCATCAAAAAGGGGGAGATTGTTAGGAACTGAGTTGATGATGTTTTGATGACAACAACCTTATATAGTTATTATACTTTACTTTATAAAATATATACTAACATTTTCATATATATATATATATATGTATATGTATATGTATATGTATATAGGAAGTATATGCAGGTATTATCGAAGACTGATCAGTATAAAGACTCAAGCATCAAGATGAAGATTGGAGATTCAAGATTCAAGACTCTAGAGAATCAAGATTTCAAGATCTCAAGATAAGTGTCTAGTATTTTGTTAAAACTTCATAATAGCACTCTCATCTTTCTTCCAATTTTCTTTTGGGATGGAACCCAATTTCTATCGAAACCAGTGCCTTACAAACCTACGACAAGTAGCTTACAAACCTACGACAAGTGGCTTACAAACCTACGACAAGTGGCTTACAAACCCACGAAAATCAAAATCATTTAAACTACTTTGTAAAAGTTCTCGAGTCCTATGGAGGAGCTCTGTAGGAAGGTTCTTGCAATTTCAGTTTGAATAGATTTTTCAAAATGTTTTTAAATCTGTTTTCAAAATGTTTTAGCTTTCAAAATCATGTTTTCAAAAATGTTTTCAAACTTTGTTTTAGCCTTGAAATATTCCTCTATTCTGATTTTAAAAACTTCTATTTTTAAAACATCAAAACTTATTCTGATTTTAAATATTACTTGTATAATTGACGGTCTATATCAATTATATAATATATATATAAAATAATGTTTTATATTCATTCTCTATCTCAAAATATTGTTTAAACACTTTACTTTGCTTCAGAGAAGTTTCAACTTGTTTTAAATTCAATTGTATTTACAAAACAACATCTCTATAATTTTGAACTAAGGGATGTCGACATAAGGGGATACCCCATGTCGACATGGTGACAGTTGGATTCAAAATTCAATTTTCAAAAGAAGTGTCCATTCGTTCAAAAACCTTTCGCCAATGGTTATGACTGTTGTGCATCTATATAAAGGCTTCCAAAACGAATTTTTTTAACAACTACTTTCTTATTTTCTTCACTCTTTCTTCTCCACCATTCCATATCCATAAAACTTCATATTTTAAAGATCGTGCCATCATTCTGCCAAATTCTCAATAGGAAATCATTTAGATACTCTCTCTATTTGATTCTCCATCATTCTACTAAAGATCAAAGTGCTATTCAGAGTTATAGGATTAATTTGTATTCAAAAAGTCCATAGAGTCTATCCATTCAAAAGGATTGTTATTAAGAAGTATTAGGGTGATCTTGTGTCCCGTAAATCAAGAGAGTTTACCCCAGACTCGGAGATAGGAGGGTTCCTCAAGGCCTTAGAAATTGAGGGTTGTAATTTGGATATTGGCTTATAAAAATCTATACAAGGATATTGCCTTGGTGCATGACTGGATGTAGGAGGATTCCGAACCAGTATAAAATCCGGTGTGTTCTTTCCTTTTACTTGCTTTACTTTACTATTTGCATTTGTTATATGTTCTGTGATCATTCTGTGTTAGAATTCTGTTTAGATTTGTGTTGAAAGTTTTAATTTAGTCATATAGTTCATATATTCTTTAAAACACTATTCACCCCCCCTCTAGTGTTATTTTTGCCTTAAGATCCTTAATCCGCATCCCCAACATTACTTATATATAATTTTCTTTTACTTGTTTTGCATAATCACTTACAGGTTACATACAAGATTCCTTTACTTAGTTTGTTCTTGCTTGGTTATGCTTATGTACATATATGAAATTGTTTTAGTTATTTGTTATAATTTTAACTTAAGTATTTAGTTCTATGCTTATCTTTATTTCTCTTTTGTTTTTAAACTTTAACTATTAAATACTTAATTTACTTATTATTTATTTTTACACTTATGATAATATCATAGCTTCTCATGTTTATGTATTTAAATAAATTTTGAAATAGCAATTTCTATCCATATTAAAAATCCGTTTGTAAAAATATTACATTATTAATATTGTTCAAATATAACCCATTATTAATTTAAAAATAATCTCCAAAAAAATTATCTCTTTATTAATCAATTGCTTATTTTATCATGCTATTTAAAAAGAACAAACAAACCTTTTTATTTAAATTTAAACTTAAGCTAAAATCAATTTTAAACAATTAAGTTTTTATCTTGAGTATTTTAAAGTCATATGGTTATTTATTTAATAGCTTAATATCAAATTAAATCTAATTTTTAATTTATCAAAAATATTAGAATAAGAAAACATGCCTACATGTATTAAATTTAAAACAAAAATCATCCATTTATAATATATACAGATATGTATACATTACAAATATAAAACAATTTATTAGCCTTTAAAGATAGATTATCAGTTTAAATATTTATTTTAAAGAAGATTATTAAATCTAATTCAACTTTATTATTAACAATATTGTCAAATCAACTAAATTTTGACATAGATTATTAAATTGTTATTGTCAAAAATTCCGGGATATCACATTCCTCCCCCCTTAAAAGAATTTCGTCCCCGAAATTAAAACAAAGGTAATTTGATAATCTAATTAAAGATTTAATTTTTAAACACAGGCAGATATCAATCATATGCTAGCAATCATAGCAACCAATTCATCCAATCAACAAATCTAATTGTCTAGGTAAAATTCTAAATAGAATTTTCTCGAGTTTTCCCAAGTATAAATATCGGGATACTCTCTTTACAGAATCCAAACAATCAATATTACTAAGCTACTGAGTTTCTACTCATCTGGACCTACAAAACAAATCAAAATATCAGACCAAACTCAAGTCTGACTCAACAACCGAAATTCCCTGAACTGCTGTTCTATAATCAGAGATAGATCTTACACGTACTCTCTAAGAGATACGTGAAACACTCCGAATTCCAGTTATCCAAACTGGCAATCCACTCCTGAAGACCAATTACTAATTCTGAGAAGAACAACAGAAAAAGATCCAAATATCTCGGAGCTAGCTTCCCAATCTTATAGTTCCCATTGATCGAAGAAAATCCCAACAACAACAAAGTCTCTAACTACGAATATCCAATTCTCCATCTCTTATCCACAATACTCTTTTGACGATCCTACGCTGCCTACATCATTACTGATCAGCTCAACCCTTGCTGATTCTCCTTAGAAACAAACTGAACCAAAAACAATTCAACAAAATGATCTTTCCAATATCAACCAAAACTCAGAACACAAACTCTATTCCAAAATCAGAAGACAGATCTTACTTCTCTCATATGCAAAGATAATACATATGCATTCCAATCTGGTCTTAACATCCTGAAAAATTTCCAGTAGAGACTCTCTAATTCAAAACACTGCAAAATCCAGTTGTTTCCACACCAAACAGCTGCCACCATGCTTCCACTGCGCAACTCTGATTGAGCAGATGAAAATGCCGATGATGAACTCAAACACAGACTGGACAACACATTCTAAAAATAGGGTTCAACATATCCAAAAGTAAAACTCGGAAGTTTCTCCAAAACCCGAGTTGCTTCACCAAACTCATTCTCCAAGAAATCATCCAACTACCGAGCTGAACCATCGGTACCACTCCTGGAATCTTGTCGATACCAAACTCAATCTCTAGACATGGAAAAAATTCACATCCAAAAAAAAAAAAAAATCTAAACCCAAGCTGCTTCTGAACTCCACTACTGATGCAGAAGTCAAAAACTTCCTTGCCAACACACCAATGCCAAGAAATTCCTAATCTAGAGCTCTTCGAGAAACTCGGACCTCAAACCAATAGAAACATTCTACTGAACTCAGCCCCAACACCGAAACAGCTACACTTCCTTAACTGATTCCAAAGAAACATCTTCAGAGACTTCCATAGTCACTGTGTCTCATCACACAGCTACTACATCCTGAGATAAGATATCCGGACTTGCTCGTGCCAAACCGACGAGTCCAAACTCTAGCTCATCCAAACTTACGCTTCAAAAAAAATGAACTCCGAACCTTAACAGGTTTCCTTCAGAGATTGATGAAATCCTTACACCACCCAAAGCTCACTCGAAATGGTAATAGGCCTACAGTTTCGATAAATATACTTCCAACCTCAAATATTCAAACTCCAACCATTGGTAGTCGTGTTACACACACCACTACCCTATCTACCTTTATAACTTATATTGGATAACCCGGACAGGTAACCCAACAAATAGGTAGAAATAAATATAAATATATTTATATATCAAAATTACAAATACGCTCTCTCAAGATAGAAATCACTCAAGAGCCTAGGTATTCACTCAACCTAGCGCTCTGATACCAACTATGACGACCCGGGTTTCTGACCCCAGAAATCCGTTTCATCTTGAAGAAAGAAAGGGATGAGAAAATAGAAAAGATAGAGAAGAAAGAACAACAACAACAGAATCTCACAGCGGAATGAAATAAAATATAATAGATCACATAACTATAACATAATTCTACATATATCAGAGTTATACAGATCATACAACACATACTAGACAGTTAGAAACACCTGTCTGGTTATGCAACTCAATACACAAAACAACTCAAACAATACGACTCAGAGATACCAACACAGCGGAACTATATGTAAATCTACAACGCTGAAGCTACCTGCTCCATTGTTCCCCCATAATTCGTCAGAGCTAACCTTAATCACTTGGCTACTCATAAAAATTTGAGTACCCGAGAGTTTATGAAAAACAAAAATAAACCCCGGGTCAGACATGGGTCTGGTATGAGTAACATGTTAAAGTTGCTTAACTTTGAAAATATTTGAAAATAAAAGTGTGACGCCCCACCTCTATACCCACGCTAGCCAAGAACATTACGGTGAATGCTGTCAACTAGCACGGAGAATAAGGCTGTTGAGGAGCGACCATCCGTGTAATTGCTTTGTGCGAGCATCGATATGTCAGATAGTATGCATGCATTTCTTTATCAAGAGGGAAATCCGACATATCGACACAAACTCAAAGCTACTACACAGTGGCTATAATATCTTCAGAAACAAATATAGAAATAAACATAACCCAAATCAGTCACAGACAATTCATATCACAAAGGCGGAAATAGATATGAATATTACACTAGGAAGTGTACATCAGAGTAATGGTCTAAAACGATCCACAATATCACAAAAGAATAGTTACATGAACTACACAAAAGAATAAGTATACATTATGGAGTCTATATCTCAAATGTATACAACAAAAACTACTAATCTAAGTAGTTAACCAAAAGTCAGAGAAATCAATCCCAAGAGAGAAGTCAAGCAGAAGCACCGGTAACATCTCGGTCTGACCCGAGTATTATTTAATAAGAAAATAATAAACGGATCAGTCTAACTATAAATATCAGATGAAACGATATAGAATAAGAGATATGACTAAACACCTAATAATCACAATTTCAAGCTGTGATATACATAGGTAATTGAAAATCTACGAGAGATTAATCAATATCACGAAATCTACACAAGAATCAAAGAAATGCCATACTCCTTATTTCGTTCATCAAACCACAAATATTGACGATTTTATCAATGTCAATCACAAAAGTCAATGACACACAAATTCACCTATGCACAAATATTGATAAAACTTATCAATGGAAATCACGAAAATTGGTGAAGCACGAATTCTAGAAATCATCTCAAGAAATCCAGTAAATGACACACAAATTCACCTATGCACAAAAATTGATAAATCATATCAATAGAAATCACAAAAATAGGCGAAGAAGAAAATCTGAGAATTCGACACACGAAATCCAGAAATCACAAAAATCAATGACACACAAATTCACCTATGCACAAAAATTGATAAAACTTATCAATGGAAATCACAAAAATTGGTGAAGCACGAATTCTAGAAATCATCTCAAGAAATCCAGTAAATGACACACAAATTCACCTATGCACAAAAATTGATAAATCATATCAATAGAAATCACAAAAATAGGTGAAGAAGGAAATCCCAGAATTCGATACACGAAATCCAGAAATCACACAAAATAGGGAGGGGAGGCCTATCACAAGAACGGGAGCATGAAAACTCACCAACAGCTGTAACACATGAACGAGAAGCTATCTCATGGTAGCTAGCCATTAATTTGACACATGAATGGTCCGAAGACCTGACACACGAATGGTCCAAAGACCGTGGGTTGCTACCCCACCAATTTGAGTCGAAACTCCACAAAACGGGGTTTAATCTCCCGCGCAGTCAAAGAGACATCGCACATTGCTAGTCTAAATCACAAAAATGATCGTCATGATCATCGAGAAGTGTCAATTACACTAAGCTAGTAAATATATGAGTTTAGCTTCATGTCCCATAACCACTTGCTTAACTTAAATATTTACGAACAAACTATAGATCTCCACTATAAAATTGTCACAAGAGATTCAATCGAACAAGTCCAAGAATTAACCGACGAAGTAAACGCAAGCGTTTCATACCACTCGTTTTACTAAGTCGTTTAATTAGATTTCTCATACGAGTGAGGTAAAGGTTTGTGTATATACTAATAGATTGGAAAACGGTTTTGTAAACGAATTTGGTATTAAAATAGTATTGAAATCGTTTGAGGAAAGAGTTTTGATATTTACTACTAGTATAGAAAACCTTTATATTTTTAAAGTGACAAAACATAAAGAAGATTGTAGGAACAATCAATCACTAAAATTCAATACGAAGATGTGAATAAAAATCCAAAGAAATCGATACCGAATCCATCGAAACGGATATTCACAGAATTCCCAAAGAAAATAAGTCATCAAAGTCAACAACAACTGATAACAACAATTAGGGAAACAACACAAATCGATTAGAGTTGGATATTTAAGCAACAAGGCAAAGCAGGCAAAAATCATCAGGTCGGTCGGCCGGACTCCCTGAGTCGGTCGACCGAACCTTAAAACAGAAAGTGCTTAGGCACTTGGAAGCAGGTCGGTCGACCGGACCAGAGGGGTCGGTCGGCCGAACCAGAAACAGAAGTGCAACTGCACATTTGGGAGCAAGTCGGTCGACCGAATCAGAGGGGTCGGTCGGCTGGACCTGTTTCCAGCCTCTTCCCTGCCTATTGCAAATGAGGTTCAATCTTGTCCAAATTGCATTCTCTCGAGCAACGGCGCTAAGGGATTATGCCAATCGACTACCCGGCCCTATAAGCTCTTCGATGCATCTCCAAAAACATGTTCAAACATAGAAGTTAGGATTTTTAACGAATTGAACTCAAAACACTAAAAATTGGAATATACACCAATTCAATCCAAACCAAAAGCAAATGCACACGAATAAGTGTTAGGAATTCATACCTAACAATCGAAGATAAATATAAGCATAGATGTGAGATAAAAATCTCACCTTTTCACAAAATCAAACAAGAAGAAGCTTGAAAGCAAATGGAGAATCAACCTCTCTTCAACACAACCCAATTGAACTTGAATCAATGGGTTCTTCTTGAGTTTGGAGCTAGAAATTTGATTTGTAAGAGAAACTAGGGTTTTGGAGTTTTAATTTCCAATCTCTCCCACCATTAATGCTAAGAAAACTGAAAAGAGAAGAGAATGAGGGTGAATGGGGAAGAGTGGCTCAGATTTGAGCATAAGTAAAACATAGGGCTGAGCCCAAAAACCAAACCCAAAGTGAAAAGTAGCAAAAATCAACTTTCTCCAAACATATCGAAGCTTATACTCAAAAAGGTCGCAAACGGCATTTTAAACTCAATGGGAGTGATCCCGAGTCCTAATTAGACCGTATGCAAAAAGTAGCTTTTCGGACTAAAATCCGACTAACGATAAAATATTTAAATAAAATATTTAAATATAAAATCGATAAATGTGCGGGTTGTTACAGACTCCCCTCCTTAAAGAAATTGCGTCCTCGCAATATTTAAGAAGAGAACATAAAGTAACAACCATAAAAGCATATTCAACACAAAAGAAATTTGAAATAAGAAGTTCACCTCAAAGAGCACGAGAAAGTAAGTCCGGATGTGTTCGCTCGATGTACTCTCTAGATTCCCAAGAACAATCCTTAGGATTTGAAGACCATTGAACTTTAACAAGCGGAACATCTTTATTTCGAAGTCGCTTGACCTCCGAAGCAATAATACGAATAGGATGTTGCTCATAAGTTAAATTAGGCGAAACTTCAATCTCTTCCACAACACCGAGCACAAGAGCAGAATCGGAATCTCGAAGACATTTCCGAAGTTGAGAAACGTGAAACACGTCATGAATAGCAGAAAATTGAGCCGGCAATAAAAGGCGATAAGCCATGGAACCAATACGTTCAATGATAGGAAATGGCCCAATATATCGAGGCGCCAATTTTCCCGATTGACTAAAACGTACAACACCTTTCATAGGTGAAACACGAATGAACACAAGATCTCCCTCAGAAAATTCTAACTTCCTTCTCCGGTTATCAGCATAGGATTTTTGTCTACTCTGGGCTTCTTTCATTCTATGCCGAATAAGTTCAATTTTCTCTGTGGAATCACGAATAAAATCTGGACCTAACACCAGCTTCTCACCGGCCTCAAGCCAACAAGAAGGAGATCGGCATGGCCTTCCGTAGAGTGCCTCGAAAGGTGCCATACCAATACTAGATTGGAAGCTATTATTATAGGAAAATTCAACAAGTGAAATATGATCTTCCTAACTTCCACCAAAATCAAGCACACAAGAACGAAGAAGATCTTCAAGAGTTTGATTCACACGCTCAGTTTGTCCATCGGACTGGGGATGATAAGCGGTGCTAAAATTAAGCTTCGTTCCTAAAGCTTTTTGAAGACTCTTCCAAAATCCACTAGTAAACAATGGATCACGATCGCTAACAATAGAAGTAGGAACCCCATGCAATTTAACAATCTCTTTGATAAAGAGCTTGGCCAAAAGAGGAACGGTTCGGTTAGACCGAACGGGAATAAAATGGCCGGATTTAGTAAGTCTATCAACAATCACCCATAAGCTATCATGACCCGAACGAGAACGGGGAAGGCCATCTATAAAATCCATGGAAATTTGGTCCCACTTCCAAATTGGAATTTCTAAAGGTTGCAATAACCCACCGGGCCTTTGATGTTCGGCCTTAACGAGTTGGCAAGTCATGCAACGCTTAACGAAGTTAGCGATGTCAAGTTTCATTCCCCCCCAATAATAAAGTCGCTTCATATCCGCGTACATTTTATTAGTACCGGGATGAATGGTAAATTTAGAGTGATGAGAATCTTCTAAAATATCTGTACGAAGATCCCTAATATTTGGCACGATAAGTCTACCAAATTTCCGAATGCCGCTACGAGAATCGATATCAAAGTCTTTCAAACCTTCGATATCAATTTTATCCTTAATATTTTGGCCAAGAAGAGCCAATTCAGGATCTAGGCATTGAGCTTCAAGAATACGGTCTAAAAGAGATGGATGAGCCTCAAGGCTACATAAAACAAATGATGAGCATAAATCGGAAACACGGTCTCGAATTTCGCAAGTGGATAAAATCTCAAGATCGTTCCATTCGGATATCATCATAGAAACAACAGCTTGTTGTTTACGGCTAAGAGCATCGGCGACACGATTACCCTTACCGGGCGTATAAAGAATATCAAGATCATAAGGAGCAAGGAACTCGAGCCAACGTTGTTGGCGCAAATTAAGTTCCTTTTGAGAAAATAAATATTTCAAAGACTTATGATCTGTGTAAAGAACAAATTTCTCTCCTAAGAGATAATGACGCCAAATACGAAGGGCGAAAACAATAGCCGCGAGCTCTAAATCATGAGTGGCATATCTAGTCTCAGCTGGCTTCAATTGCCTAGAAGCATAAGCAATAACACGTTCTTTTTGCATAAGAACGGCACCCAAACCAACGCGACTAGCATCGGTATAAACAACGAAATCTTGATTCCCCTCGGGAATAACAAGAATAGGAGCATCAGAAAGGAGTTCTTTCAATTTCTGAAAAGAAGCTTCACATTTGTCCGACCAAATGTATTTAATACCTTCCTTCGTTAAGCTAGTGAGAGGCACGACAATCTTAGAAAAGTCTTTGATAAAACGGCGGAAATAACCTGCCAATCCAAGAAAACTACGAATCTCTATCACACTCTCCGGTTTCTTCCAATCTTGAATCGCTTCAATCTTTGAAGGATCCACGGAAATTCCGGATTCGAAAATAATATGACCGAGAAACTTCACACGAGATTGCCAAAAGTGGCATTTAGAAAATTTTGCCTTTAATTGATTATCCCTAAGAGTTTCCAACACAATCCGAAGATGTTTTTCATGCTCCTCCTCGGTTTTAGAATGCACAAGAATATCATCGATAAAGATGAGAACAAACCGGTCGAGGAAGTCTTTGAAAACTCTATTCATAAGGTCAACGAAATACGCCAGAGCATTCGTTAGGCCAAATGGCAAAACAAGCCATTCATAAGATCCATAACGAGTACGGAACGATTTCAAAGGAATACTATCTTCTGCAATACGAAGCTGATGAAATCCAGTAGCTAAGTCTAATTGTGAAAAGACCTTAGCGCCACTAAGCTGATCGAATAGATCATCAATCCGAGGTAAAGGATATTTATTTTTGATAGTAAGATCATTAAGCTTGCGGTAGTCAACGCAAAGCCTAAGTGTACCATCGGATTTCTTCACAAAAATAGCTGAAGCTCCCCAAGGCGAGGAACTAGAGCGAATAAATTGCTTCGTTTCCAATTCAGATAATTGTTTACGCATCTCCTCGTTTTCTTTATTGGACATACGATACGGAGGGCGAGTGATAGGTTGAGCTCCAGGAATGAGATTAATTCTGAACTCAATTGCTCGCTTAGGTGGTAATCCTAAAACGGGCTCAAATATGTCGGAAAATTCACAAACGACGTGAATAAGAGAAATAATATCACCCTCGTCATCATCATCGTCATCACGAGGATTTAAAGAATACAAAGATGCAACCAAGCTGGAATCTGAATCTTTAAGAATAATAGAAATCTGCTTAACAGATTGAGGATGTCGAAGATGAATAGTCCGCTCAGGACATAGGATATGGGTTTCATAACGGTTAAGCCAATCCATTCCCAAAATCATTCCAAAGCCTAAATAACGCATGACATGCAAGTCGGCAAGGAAAGAAAAATCACACAAAATAATCTCGACATCTTTACACAATAAACTGATTGTTGCGGATCCACCAACTGGATTCGCAATTCTCAAAGAAGTCATTAAACACAAAACATCCTAGGAAAAAGTATCAACAAGCTCTTTTGATATAAAAGAATGGGACGCACCCGTATCAAAAAGAACTCGAATAGGATGATCACGAAATAAAATAATTCCATCCAGAATAGAATGAGAAATACCTTGGCCACGAGATGTGTTGCCAGGGGCTTGAGCAACATTAAGCTTTCCCTCCTTCCTATTTTGAAGTTTGGGACATGCATGCATAAAATGGTCCGGGCTCTTGCAATAGCGACAAGTACGAGGCTTCGTACACTTGTTCGCAAAATGGTCTTTCGAACCACAATTATAGCATTTCCCTTGAGTAGAGGAAAAGGTATTTTCAACAGGAGTTGCTTGCCACCCTTTCTTATTGCGATAAGGACCTTTGAATTTGCTTGGCCTCTTCTTGTTGTTGAAGTTTGGTTTGGAACCCACCACTTCAACATCATTCTCCCTATCCGCCTCTTCAAGACGAAGAGCGATATCAACGAGTTGGTCGAAAGAAACTTCTAATTTTAGAAGTAATGGCTTCTTGAGACTTTTGTTTAAGCCATAGACGAATCTCTGGTTCTTCTTTAAAGGGGTGTTGATGTATTCAACCCCATATTTGGAAAGCGACTCGAAGGAGGCGACGTAATCAGTCACGGAGGACTCACCTTGAACAAGGTCTATAAATCGTCGAGCCAATGTCACTTTTTCAGCTTCCGGTACGAATTTCAACTCGAAGCGTTCTCGGAATTTCTCCCAGGTGAGATCTGCTTCATTAGTTTCAGAAATAAGAAGCTCGTACCAGTCCAATGCTCTTTCTCGGAGCATACTTGAGGCCACCTGAACTCGGTGAAGGTCAATAAGATTCATGTGAGAAAAGATTCGATCGCATGACCTTAGCCAAGCCTGTACTTCAATAACAGTTTCGGAACCTTTGAATGGCTCCCCACCCAAATTAGTGTAATCGCTACACAAGCGTGCAAATCCCGACTTTGGGTGAATAGGTTTCGGGTTAGCTCCGGCAGCTTGAGCATTGGTCACTAAATCAAGAAGCTGTTGAGCAGTCATAAAAACTCCATCTTGGGGTGGAGTCCTAGACGGTACGGCTCTAGGACGGCCTGGTCTAGACATTTCTCTTCCTTTAGAAAGAAAGAAGAAGAAGAAAAAGGTTATTCACCAAATTGAATATCAAGCAATCTTGATAGACAAAACAAGGAATCATAAGGAAAATAGGATGAATCGGTACGAAGACTCGAATTAAATCCTAAAGCACGACTCCTAAGAAAGACTTAGGACAATGATCCTTGTTATAATATTCCATATTGTTCCGAAGTTTGGCTCTGATACCATATTGTGACGCCCCACCTCTATACCCACGCTAGCCAAGAACATTATGGTGAATGCTGTCAACTAGCACGGAGAATAAGGCTGTTGAGGAGCGACCATCCATGTAATTGCTTTGTGCGAGCATCGATATGTCAGATAGTATACATGCATTTCTTTATCAAGAGGGAAATCCGACATACCGACACAAACTCAAAGCTACTACACAGTGGCTATAATATCTTCAGAAACAAATATAGAAATAAACATAACCCAAATCAGTCACAGACAATTCATATCACAAAGGCGGAAATAGATATGAATATTACACTAGGAAGTGTACATCAGAGTAATGGTCTAAAAAGATCCACAATATCACAAAAGAATAGTTACATGAACTACACAAAAGAATAAGTATACATTATGGAGTCTATATCTCAAATGTATACAACAAAAACTACTAATCTAAGTAGTTAACCAAAAATCAGAGAAATCAATCCCAAGAGAGAAGTCAAGCAGAAGCACCTGTAACATCTCGGTCTGACCCGAGTATTATTTAATAAGAAAATAATAAACGGATCAGTCTAACTATAAATATCAGATGAAACGATATAGAATAAGAGATATGACTAAACACATAATAATCACAATTTCAAGCTGTGATATACATAGGTAATTGAAAATCTACGAGAGATTAATCAATATCACCAAATCTACACAAGAATCAAAGAAATGCCATACTCCTTATTTCGTTCATCAAACCGCAAATATTGACGATTTTATCAATGTCAATCACAAAAGTCAATGACACACAAATTCACCTATGCACAAATAAGTGTTAGGAATTCATACCTAACAATCGAAGATAAATATAAGCATAGATGTGAGATAAAAATCTCACCTTTTCACAAAATCAAACAAGAAGAAGCTTGAAAGCAAATGGAGAATCAACCTCTCTTCAACACAACCCAATTGAGCTTGAATCAATGGGTTCTTCTTGAGTTTGGAGCTAGGATTTTGGTTTGCAAGAGAAACTAGGGTTTTGGAGTTTTAATTTCCAATCTCTCTCACCATTAATGCTAAGAAAACTGAAAAGAGAAGAGAATGAGGGTGAATGGGGAAGAGTGGCTCAGATTTGAGCATAAGTAAAACATAGGGCTGAGCCCAAAAACCAAACCCAAAGTGAAAAGTAGCAAAAATCAACTTTCTCCATACATATCGAAGCGTATACTCAAAAAGGTCGCAAACGGCATTTTAAACTCAATGGGAGTGATCCCGAGTCCTAATTCGACCGTATGCAAAAAGTAGCTTTTCGGACTAAAATCCGACTAACGATAAAATATTTAAATAAAATATTTAAATATAAAATCGATAAATATGCGGGTTGTTACAAAAGGTATCACGTAAGACTTCCCATGAATAAATATGGTAAGTTTTTACCTTATGCTAACCAAAACATTTGATAGGAAATTCAGTGATATTATAATAGGTCTAGGGTTTTCAAGTAAATAGAAAATAACCGAAATTGTTACATCTATTAAATTCCAGCTACTAGCCACAAAAGTGGGTAATACAATCAAAACCGTTGGCACTTATTGGATTGTGGATTCCATACAATGGCAGGGCTACTGGGGTACCGCCCGTCACAGTACGTGGCCTAGATCAACGTACCGAGAATCACTCCCGACCCCCTGCAACACAAGGCCAGAACCATTCCTTACTGAACAGTCCCGAACAAGACAACCCCAACAGTTGGAGCTCTCAATTGTCCACACAGCCGAATAAAAAGGGACATCTAGACAGGGGAAAATCTTGTCCTGCTTGGGCATGACCCACCTAACCTTGCTGCACCTCCCCTGTTTTAGCCATTCCCGGTTGATGAGGCTTGAGGATATGATTACCTTTAAAGAACACATTTCTTAGAATTCCCATCGCCCACCTGACGATGTTTTGAAAGCATTCAATCCATACAAGTTCGTTCCGGGTTCGAACGAAACCGAAGGCATTATCTCGTTACACTCATTTTGGAATCATCCTCAGAGTTAACGACGATGACCCTTGCATTCAGAATCTTCATCTTCACTTCAGATTCACGACCTATCGTTAATTTGGATCGATGTGGTTTTCGGACTTCCAAACATGGAAAAACCGATCCCGGTCTCATCGAAATCCAAAACGTGTCTTTTAAGGCCAAGTTGTTTTAAAGTTTAAAACAATTTAGTTCAATTTATCCATATACACACAGATAGATAATTCACAATATCACAATAGATAATCAACATTACTATCATAAACAGATAATCTATATTATCACTACAAACAGATAATGCATATTATCATTATAACAGATAATTCATATTATCATCATACTTAAACTAAGCATCCATATTACACAGCATAAATATCTCATATCCGAGATCTCAAATTATTCAAGGTAAATGATATCATCATCCATACATAAGCAATCATATCAGCTATAATTAATTTAAAATGAATTAAATTAATTACTTGCATCTCTAATTAATTTAAAGTGAATTAAATTAATTACTATACCATTATAACTCTTTCTTATTTAATTATTAATCAATTATCAATCGATTAATAAATTCATTTCACTTAATCACACTTGACTAGTTAACATTTAATTATATTCAAGTAATCATCCTTTAATTATTTTCACAAATTAATTATCTTATCCAAATATAGAAATTAACCTTAAATTACAAACATTACATTACTTCTTAATTACACTAATTAATTACTCTTTAATTACTTATTATTGATTAGTTAATCTAAATTGATCATCCCTTAATTACATTTTTAATTATATTAATTAATGATTTCTAGTTACATTTTAATTAACTCCCTGTTTAAATTAATTACCTTAAGTAATTAATCTTTAATTAAACCACATTTATTAATCACTTCTGATTAATATCATTCAGTAATTAACTATCTTTAATTACTCCATCAAATAAATTAATTACTCCTTAATTAATTTAAATTAATCCCCTGATTAATTATACAAAGTAATTATATTCCAATTACTTTCATTATTAAATCACCCTCAGTTAATTACATCCAGTAATTATCATTAATTACTTCCCTAAGTAATTATACTTTTCTCATCATCATATGAATTATTTAAATTAATTAAACTTAATTAACTAACTTAAACAATTCATATGAAACTGAATTAATTACAATGAGTAATTGATTCCTTAATTACTTCCATTTAGTAATTATGCTTAACAATCCACAATTGCTTTAAATAATAATTTAATTAATTATTAAAATTAATCCCATTAATTGATTATTTCATAATCTTAGTTAATGACCTCCATTAACTATTTACAATTCTTTAATTACTTTTCCTAAAGTAATTAACTAAAATTTATCATCTATTACATTTTTATTAATCTTAATAACTCATTAATTATTCCTCACTTAATTCATTAATTGATTGCTAATCATTAATTTAAAAATTAAACCTTATTAAATGAATGATTTCTTAATTACCAATTGATTTACCTTAAATTAATTAACTTATATCTCTTTTAAATAAATCTAGACTCTTAATTTCTAAGTTAATTAATTCTAGTAATTAATTACCCATTTAGTTAACTTAATAATTACAAATCCTTAAGTCTTTAAAACTATTTTCTATTTAATGATCAATTTATCATTAATAAGGTATTTAAAACAATTAATTTAAATTTACTTTTAAATTCATTTTAAATTTAAGGTTTAAAATGAAATCAAATTAATCTTAAAAATTCCAAACTCCTTTTTATTTTACAACTTAAAGAATAGTTATCTTAAAATAGAAGATCAAAAGAATTTAAACACAATTCCATTTTGAATTCAAATCAAATTTAAAAATTCACTTTATCAAAACAATTTAAAATCTCCTTTTTATTTCAAACTTAAGATTCAAATTTATATTGAATCTAGATTTAAATCTTTAATTTTAAACTCCACCTTCAATTTTAAGCTTCACCTTAAAATCCAAACTACTTAAGCTTTTCCTTTTTATAAGTAGTTACAATAATTTAATTAAAACCTTTATTTATTTTAAATTAAAGTTCATAACTAACTTGAACCAAATAAATCTCGGGTTTAAATCTCATCCTTAGTCTTTATTTGTCATTTAAACTTTGCTCTTATACTTTATTTTAAAAAAAACAGAACAACTGCTTCCTGTAAAACCTGAAACCAAGAAGTTACCCCGATGCAACATACCTTTGCTTCGAGTCAAATTCGAACGCGCTTCGAGTTCGCGTGAAGTTTCCCCGAGTCAATTCCTTAAAGACTCGAGTTCCCCCTGCTTCCAAGCACAACACACTGCACCGTGCATATGCACGGTGCCGATGGTCGCCGCTGATCATCTTCGATGATCCTTCCACACCATCCATCACCCCAACACTCCCTCGCAAGCATCAACACGACAATTCCAACACGAAATCAAAAATGAAGGTTCGACCACAAACCTGAAAACACAGACAATCCACAATCCAAAACCTGGAAGTTCACCGTCCTCGCCACCTCGTCCACCAGAGACGCTAAAATTTTGGCCATCACCACGTCTATGTCCCCTCTACCTCCCCTCAAGAGCACGTAACACTCGATCGCACCAATAGGGAGAACGAATCGAAGTTTCAACTTGACAAAAATTTAGGGCTACAGCAAAGAGAACGTCGCCGGCGCCACCACATCCCTCTGCCGGACCTTATACTAATTTTCCCCACTTCGATGATCGGTCCTCCATCTCCCGGAAAGTCCCTGAGCTCACCAACCCACTTGATCACCAGGTAAACCCAGAAATACACTACCAGTCAAAACTCAAATCCCACCTTCAATCCTAAACTATAAATCCTAATTCTTATGTTAAAAATCATATTTTGTATAAAGTTTTCGATTAGTAAAACTAGAATTATAATTTAAATAGTTTGAGTTTTAATTATATTTAGTATACTCAGTTGTTCTTAATGTTTCCAAAGACAAACAGACATTATTTAACTTACTTAGATTTTTAAACATAAATTTAGGTTAATCAAACAATATTAGTTTGACAAGCAGGTTCTAACAAGAATCTGGATCATGTGGAAGGGATTTGAATAAAAACATGAACTTGGGAATCATGACAGAGCTCAAAACATAAGCACAGCATGCCCACACATATATGCACAGATACAGACTTATATATTTACATCACAAACATATTATTTTTCAGGGATGAGTATGCAACATAATTTATAACTTAAATTATTTAAATTTGTAATGTTACTCACCATTTGTTCCTGAAAAGATAACAGAGCCCATTGTTTTGAAATGCAGCAGGCTTTAAATTGAAAACGCTTTGCATGTTTGATTGTTGTTTAAATTTTGTAAAAAGAAAAGCTTACTTTTGTTTTCTGGTTTAGCCGTGTTGAACGAACTAAACAAAAACATTGCATATATAAATAAGCAGACAGATTTGTATTAAGAAGGTGTTTACTGGTTTAGGTATTGTCTTTGTTCAGAGATATTTCCAAATGGAGGCTGAAATGATCTTTATACAATTCGAAATGACTTTGTTTATATGCTGAGAAATGGAAGCATTTAATGCAATGGTACTTTATGTTTCACTTATCTCATTTTTGTGTCTAAAGATATTTTCTATTTTGCAGCATATGTAACTTCCTATATAAGATTCTTGCCTGTTTTGTTTTTATACTTCATACATAGACATTTCACTTGCCTGCAAATCAAATCTTACAGCTACATATATACAAAGCCTGGCACATCTCTTTTATTTTATAAACATATTTTATTTTCCTTTGTCCTTATATTTAACAGGCCTATACATTTTTACTTTGTTTATATTTTGCCTGGCATACTATTTCAGGTTTCATACATATTACTTTGCCAGTTTATGATTCATTTTCTTTTCTTTTGTCTTATTTCAATGCTTATCTTCTTTTATATGTTGATGTTTCCTTTTGCTTGCCTGGTTTGTAACTTTCTTACTTGTACTTGCCTTGTATGTTATTTTGCAGGCAACAAATATTACAAACCTGGTTTGTATCTTTTACTTGTACTTGCATATATACTTTTGTCTTGTATATAGATATGTATTTTGATGTTGATAGATTTTTCTTTTGCTTTGTCTTGCCTATTTAGTTTACAGATTACAAACATTTCAAGCCTGGTTTTGCTTTGTCTGGTTATACTTTATTTTATCTTGTATATGGATATTAGTTTCACTTGTTTCTTGGTCTTGCATATATTACTTATATATAATTTTCTTTTACTTGTTTTGCATAATCACTTACAGGTAACATACAAAATTCCTTTACTTAGTTTGTTCTTGCTTGGTTATGCTTATGTACATATATGAAATTGTTTTAGTTATTTGTTATAATTTTAACTTAAGTATTTAGTCCTATGCTTATTTTTATTTCTCTTTTGTTTTTAAACTTTAACTATTAAATACTTAATTTACTTATTATTTATTTTTACACTTATGATAATATCATAGCTTCTCATGTTTATGTATTTAAATAAATTTTGAAATAGCAATTTCTATCCATATTAAAAATCCGTTTGTAAAAATATTACATTATTAATATTGTTCAAATATAACCCATTATTAATTTAAAAATAATCTCCAAAAGAAATTATCTCTTTATTAATCAATTGCTTATTTTATCATGCTATTTAAAAAGAACAAACAAACCTTTTTATTTAAATTTAAACCTAAGCTAAAATCAATTTTAAACAATTAAGTTTTTATCTTGAGTATTTTAAAGTCATATGGTTATTTATTTAATAGCTTAATGTCAAATTAAATCCAATTTTTAATTTATCAAAAATATTAGAATAAGAAAACATGCCTATATATATTAAATTTAAAACAAAAATCATCCATTTATAATATATACAGATATGTATACATTACAAATACAAAACAATTTATTAGCCTTTAAAGATAGATTATCATTTTAAATATTTATTTTAAAGAAGATTATTAAATCTAATTCAACTTTATTATTAACAGTATTGTCAAATCAACTAAATTTTGACATAGATTATTAAATTGTTATTGTCAAAAATTCTGGGATATCACATGAAGTGTTTTTAATTAACTTAAGAGTTCTTAAGTTAATTTGTTTGTTAAAAATAAATGTAATTTTCAAGGCTATTTGAATAAGATTAATTGATGATTAAAGAAATTAATTAAGATAAACGGTTTATCTTTTAATTAAATTAAGGTCTTTATTAATTAAAGGATCATTTGTTAATTAATTAAAGGGTAATTTATTAATGTAATTAATCAAAGCATAATTAATTAATTGAAGGTTAATTAATTCGTGTAAGTAAGAATAATTACTTAAAGGTTAATTACTTAATGTAATTAATTAAAGCATGATTAATTAATGATAAGTAATTAAAGGATAATTACTTAATGAAATTAATTAAGTATAATTAGTTAATGAAATTAACAAAAGATTATTACTTAATGTATTTAAGTGGTAATTACTTAGTATGCTTAATTAAAGGGTAATTAATTAATTAAAAGGTAATTACTTAAGTAATTAGAGGATAATTAAATAATTAAAGGTTAATTAATTAATTAAAGGTTAATTAATTTATGATTAAAGGATAATTGATTAATTATTAAAGGTTAATTAATCAAGTGGTTATAGGATGATTACTTAATGTAAGTAATCAAAGGTTAATTAATTAAGGGCTAATTAATTAATGTAATTAATTTAAGGTTAATTAATTTATGTGATTAATTAAGAGATAATCAAAATAATAACAAATGGTTTGTAATTAATTAATGTTAATTAAGAAGGATTTAAAAGTAACTGAAGTAATTAAATTAATTTATCTTGGTATTAAAATTGAATTAATTAGGAATTGAACAACTAATTAATCTTGCTTATGGATGATTGGATTATATTGAATCCCTTGAATTGTTTGGTGTCTCTGTTATGTGATGTTTTGTGATATGAACTGGCTTGTATTTGAGCTGTAATAAATATTTATCTGTGACGTATTGCTGTGTGATTGTAAACTTCTGGATTGAATTGAAATTGTTTACTTAAACAATTTGGCTTTTAAACCGGCATTTGAATTTCGATGCGAACGGGGGTCGGATTCCTTATGGTTATTCGAAAACCACATCGAATCTTAAAGGTGGATCTTTTGTTAAAAGATTAAAAATGGAAAATTGTTGTGAATGTATCCACAATGTTTTTAAAATAAGCGCTCATTATTCGGTTAAGCCGGGATAGGACACTAAGTCATAAATCTCATTTCGAATAATGATACGACGAAATTGGATTGCATTTGAAGACGGTGGTTGAAGACCGGTTATTTTCGAAAACAGAAGGATGACCTGTTGATTGTCTCTGCACTAAGTTGCTCCGGTATAGAGATTACTCTAAGTGATGGGGTGTCCGGATGTGATTAGAGAATATCCGGATTTGCAAGGACTTTCTCCTTAATTAGAGGAAGTGTCTTCGGTTCCATTCGGACCTAGGATGGACTTGTATGTATGTATGTCTGGCGTTACACTTTGAGATGTAACGCTGGTTTCTATCAAATACATTTCTATTTGGTGGCGGAGAATTTATTCTCTTAGCTTAACATCCTTCACTGAGACGTACGAGCTCAGAGGTTATGTAGTTGATATTTACTAGTGATATATTCCCAATTTGGTAATGTGGCATGCTAAGTGCTGATCATTGGTTGATCGAAGCATGGCTTTTGTGAAAAGCGTAGGTTTGTGGGACGAGACTTCATCGAACCTCACACCCCGAAAATGGTTGAAACAGGAAGGATGCGGCAAGGTTACGGGGGTCGCGCCTCTTAGGGTATGTACATTTCCTTCTGGATAAAAAGTGTATCATGGTACGGAGCCCAGATATTTAACTTATGTGTTTATTGGAATTTGTTGGTGAGGCCTCGGTAAAGGTCAGTTACGACCGGTGGATGGCATACTCATGACAGTTAGTTACCTAGTTACAGAGGTTACCCGGCCTTGTGTTGGCAGAGATCCGGTTAGGTTCACGGGGCGTCCCTCCAGAGGCGTACCCATTCAAAAAGGAAGTTCCTTAGCCTTAACCATTTGTTGGAAATCCAATCACCCAATACGAGCCTTGTACGTTTTTTAGTTGTATAACCTGCCATTTTAAATGGTAGCTGTAGTAGGCATAATATAATGGTACCTATGCTGGCTAAGATTAATATTATACTTTCCATATGTTTTCACACTATGCACTAATAATAATATCAAAAGGATTTTCGTGTATCAAGCATGTTTGACTATCATAAGGAGAAATCTCCCTCATGTGTGCGATTGCATTGAGTATATGTCGGGAGGCCTTATGGTAGTTTCATTTTCCAAAAAGCATAGCGGATTTCTTTTTATTTCTTTTTATTGTTTTTATTCAAATAACTGTTTTTGTTTGCTCACACCAGTCCCATGACTGACCTGGAGTTTATTGTTCCCTTTCTAACCTCTGGGTGCCCAAAATTTTCCATACGGGCAGCCTAGAGTTAGGTTATCAGATAGTGTGATAGTAGATATAGATTTTGGCAGTCTTTGAAGTCTGTGGATTGGGAATCACATTTTTTATATTACAGCATGATTGGGGGTTCTCGTTTTGTGTTTGGTGGCGAGCATGAGACTCTTACCCCTACATGTCCCTACGAGGGTTGGTTGCGAGTTAAGAGGCTGGCTGTAAAAGCAGATGTACCTATATGGGTGATGTATTGGGTGCTGATTTTTAAAGGTCGAGGCCGGACCGTCATATTTGGTATCAGAGCTGAAGGTTGAGTAAGAACTTTAGCTTTGGAGTATAACTCATTTGGTTACTGATTAGAGATAGGAATATAAATGCCCTAGAATGAGTATATTCCCTAAGATATCTTGTCCGTAGACCTAGATCAACTTTCTTACTATTCAATGATAGAAAGAATGAGTGCAAGAAGAGGACAAGGAAGGGGACATGGGAGTACCACTACAAATGGTCGAGACCATGTATCAACAAGGAACAACTTTTTCCATCAACTTCTTTTGATTATCATCCAACTTCAATTCTTTGATGGCTTCCTGGCAACTACAAGAAGAAGCTTTGGTATGGTGGGAGACCATTACTTTGGCCAGATCGGAGGATGAGTTTACATAGGATAGATTTAAGCAAGTATTTGAGCAGCGTTATATGCCTTCCGCTGGTATTTCCAAGATGTAAATAGGAAGCAAGGTAATCTTTAGGGAAGGAGTTTTGCTAGGTAGTTTCTTACTTATGATAAAATTGTTAGAGTTCTATTCGACACTGGAGCCACGCATTGTTTTATTTCCCAACAAACCATAGAAGAATTAAATCTTGAACTCGAATTCGTAAGCGATCCTATTTATGTGAAGAATCCGGTAGGAGGCCCTGCAAATTTTTGTTTACGCTGTAGAAAAATTCCTATCTCGTATTCTTATCATTAGTTTCCTATCTTCTTTTCATTCTTAACTTTTTTGAAATTTTACTTTAAATGAATTGGTTAACAAAATATGAAGCTAAATTAGATTGTATCAATAAAAAGATTTCAGTCAAAACCAAATTTGAGAATTTTGTTGTGATTTCTTGTGGGGATCCAAGTCCGAAGCAGGACAAGCTAAAGTATACTTAGGGTATCCCGACCTGAGTTTAGAATCCATACCTACTGTTCAAAAATTTCCTTTGTTCTGAATCGACACCTGTTCAAATAATTGCACGGTGCTCAATTCTTTTCCAAGATGGATCTAGCCCAAGGATTCCATCATCCGAGAATTGCGGTAAGATTGTATTCATTTGTCTGTTTTTGGGGTCTCGATACATTCTACGAATGGTTAGTTATGCCCTGCGGGCTAACCAATGCCCCTACATATTTCGTAGACCTGATGACCTGAGTATTTCGTGAAATATTAAATAAGTTCATTCTAGTATTTATTGATGATATTCTAATTTGGTAAGCCAAATGTAGAATAGATATTCAGCTTAATCCGGTGAGCCATTTCTCTGTCTTTCTATGTGTATATATGTCTTTGTTGTATCCATGTCTAGCGAATTTCGAGGACGAAATTTTCTTAAGGGGGAATATGTAACGATCCAGTTTTTAAACCAAATTTAATTCAATAATTTATATAATTTTTGGAGTCAATTTGTGAATTTATTCAAAATAAATGTGAAAAGTGTTTATATATATATATATATAAATAGGTTGTAAAAGGATTTTGATTTGAAATTCAAAAATAGATTTCTGAAAAATAAATTGGATTTAAAAACTCAATATTTTAAAATTAATAAAAATTTACTTTCTAATATATATATGTGTATTGTAATTGGGAAGTTATGTTTTGAATTAAATGCAATAATTTTCAATAGCTATTTAGAAGTTAAATTCTATATTTAAAAACTCTATAGATATATATTTATTAATATTAGATATAATAGTTTTAGTTGAAAAAGATTTAATAAAAGGTTTAAATACTTTCTTTAAAATTATATATGAATAAATATAGTTTGTATATATGTATATATATGACATATGTTAATATAAAAAGGAAATGCATTAATTAAAAATAGAAAATATAATAACACACATATATATATAACTAAAATAAATTAATATAAAATCATATTTAAACATTTAATACATGCAAATTATATGTGTAAACATTACAACAAAAAATTAAACAAGTGTAATTATCTTAGCATGGAATTTAACAAGTGTTAGTTTGATTTAAACAGGAAATACAAGTGTTATTTTCTTTTTTTTTCTTTTTTTTTTAATAATAGATAAAATGAGAAAAAAGTTATATGTACACACATCTATACTTATACTTTCATTTTCTATCATATTTTTCAAATCAAAAGCCTGAAACAAAACTTAAGAAATCAAAACCAGAGAAAAGAAAAATCAAACTCAAAAAACTAAAGCAAAGAAAAGAAGCATAGATCATTTCAAACTTAAAGCAAATTCCAAGATCAGTTTCAACTCAAAGAAAACAAGGCAAGATCACCTTCCAGTTTGCAAGTACAAATAGATCAAAGTTCAATTCATATCAACTTCAACAAATATCAAGTTACAGATCATCTTCTATTTCTAGATTTTGAAAAAATCAAGTTCAGTTGCAAATTTCAAATAAACATTCCAGGCTCTGTCTCTCTCTCTATTCATCATCAACCAGGTGAGCAAACTTTTGGAATCTGTTATACACCTGGGTGTTTGTGATTGATACTTGATAGAATATTGCGAAAATGTTTGTATACATATAAATATGCTTGCATATATATAAAAATATGAAGTAATGTCTGTGCATATCCGTGTACAGGCAAATATGCCTTGTTTTAGTTTACAGGTTAAAAAAAATCAAGTTCAAATTTAAAATCTCATTCCCAAATAATTTTTAGGCTTTGATGTTCAAATAAAAAATGTTTGAATTAACATGATCTAAGATTTAAAAATATTTTCAAGCATAATTGGTTAAAGTTTTTCCAGAAATTCAGAAAATATAGTAAAAATCAGATATAAGTCAAAAATCAACGATCATAATTTCATGTTTTGATTTTACAACTTGATTCGTACTTGCAAACGATGAATTCATGGTTTCATAATTTTTAATTTTATATACATCGGGAATTCGTGAGTTGAAAGGAAAGTACATTTTTGTCAATTCCCGTCGATCATCAAAGATTGGTGAGTCGTGATCGTTCCTGGTAGAAGCTGGCGTGATGGAGATCATTAAAAAAATGATCACTGGATTTTTAGATCGACGTGGTGGTGGGGCGACGTCGAACTAGGGTTCGATGTCTGGTTATGGTCGAGGCGTTTTCGTGGTCAAGGGTGCACCGGAGTCGATCGGATAGAGGGGATCAATGTGCCGTGTCATGGCGAAGCTATGGTCTGAGTTTCAGACCTTCTGATGATCGAAGATGGCTACTCGAGGCGTTTTCAGACGAACAGTTTTGCGTTCCAGGGTGTTCAAAATCCTCGTTTTCAATTCCAGGCAAAATCAAAGGATGTGGATGGTCGAATTGATTATGGGGGTGATCGTCGACGTATGGGTGATCGCGGCGATGGCCGGAGGTGGTCGGTTCGTCAGTGCACGTGCACGTGTGCACGATGATGTGTGGGTTATGGTTTGAAACGGAGGAGGAAGAAGAAGAAGTCGGCTCGAAGATGAACTCGGGGATTTGGTGTTGTGGCTTGAGTGGGTTATCGGGTTACTCGCGAGTATGTTAACAGGTTTTAAATTTTAAATCAAAAGAAAAAAAAGATGAAAGGGTAACTCGGGGTGTTGCTTGGCGAAAACTAGAATGGGCTCGGGTGAGAACTTGAGATGGTCTCGGGTGAGAGATCTAAAAGTAAATTTAACAAGTTTTTAAATTTCAAATCAACCAAGTTTTAAACTATTTCTTTAAACAAATTTCTTTTAAATAATAAAGGTTTATTTTTAGTTTTGGAAATAGTTAAAGGTTAAAAAAATAAATTATTTTAAAATTAATCAAGTTTAAAGTGTTTTAATACACACACACACACACACTCTCTTTCATTAATTAATTCTTAAGCTTATTTTAAATAAAACTAAATAGCTTAATTAAGAAGTTAATTAGAAAGATAAAGTTGTTTTTAGTTGTTAGTTAACTTAAAGGTCTGAATTAATTTATGGGTTAACAATAAATTTATTTCAAAGATTAAAGGTTTAAAGTTAAATGTTTTTAAGATTAATTATTTTGGTTTTAAATAATTATTTATTAGGTGATTAATTAATGTGATTCCTAATTGTTTTCAAATGGAATTTAATAGTAAAATTAAGTAGTTAATTTAAAAGATGAAGTGTTTTTAATTAACTTAAGAGTTTTTAAGTTAATTTATTTGTTAAAAATAAATTTAATTTTCAAGGTTATTTGAATAAGATTAATTGATGATTAAAGAAATTAATTAAGATAAATGGTTTATCTTTTAATTAATTTAGGGTCTTGATTAACTAAAGGACCATTTATTAATTAATTATAGGACAATTAATTAATGTAATTAATCAAAGGATAATTAATTAATTGAGGGTTAATTAATTAATGTAAATAATTAAAGAATAATCACTTAAAGGTTAATTACTTGATGCAATTAATTAAAGGATGATTAATTAATGATAAGTAATTAAAGGATAATTACTTAAGAAAATTAATTAAGTATAATTACTTAATGAAATTAATAAAAGATTATTACTTAATGTAATTAAGGGATAATTACTTAGTATGATTAATTAAATGATAATTAATTACTTAAAAGATAATTACTTAATGTAAGTAATTAGAGGATAATTAAATAATTAAAGGTTAATTATTTAATAATTAAAGGTTAATTAATTGATTAATTAAAGGTTACTTAATTTATGTTTAAAGGATAATTGATTAATGATTAAGGGTTAATTAATCTAGTGATTATAGGATGATTAATTAATTTTCATTAATTAATTAAAACAATAACAAATGGTTTGTAATTAATTAATGTTAATTAAGCAGGATTTAAAAGTAACTGAAGAAATTAATTTAATTTATCTGGAGATTAAAATTGAATTAATTAGGAATTGGACAACTAATTAATCTTACTTATAGATGATTGGGTTATATTGAATGCCTTGATTGTTTGATATCTATGTTATGTGATGTTCTGTGATATGAATTGTCTTGGATTTGAGCTGTGATAAATATTTATCTGTGATGTATCGCTGTGTGATTGTGAACTTCTGAATTGAATTGAAATTGTTTACTTAAATAATTTGGCTTTTAAAACGGCATTTGAATTTCGATGCAACCGTGGGTCGGATTCCTAATGGTTATTCGAAATCCACATCGAATCTTAAAGGTGGATCTTTTGTTAAAAGATTAAAAATGGAAAATTGTTGTGAATGTATCCACTTGTTTTTAAAATAAGCGTTCATTATTCGGTTAAGCCGGGAGAGGACATTAAGTCATAAAACCCATTCCGAATAATGATACGACGAAATTGGATTGCATTTGAAGACGGTGGTTGAAGACCGAGTATTTCCAAAAATGAAAGGATGACCTATTGATTGTCCTGCACTGAGTTGCTCCGGTATAGAGATTACCCTAAGTGATGGGGAGTCCGAACGTGATTAGGGAATATCCGGATTTGCAAGGACTTTTTCCTTAATTGGAGAGGTTATGTAGTTGATATTTACTAGTGATATATTCTCAATTTGCTAATGTGGCATGCTAAGTGCTGATCATTGGTTGACCGAAGCATGGCTTTTGTGAAAATCTTTATGGGACGAGACGTCATCGAAACTCACACCCCGGAAATGGTTGAAACTAGAAGGATGATGCAAGGTTACGGGGGTCCTTCCCCTTAAGGTATGCACATTTCCTTCTGGATAAAAAGTGGTATCGGGGTATGGAGCCCAGATATTTAACTTATGTGTTGTTGGAATTTGTTGGTTAGGCCTCGGTGAACGTCGGTTACGACCGGGGGATGACATACTCGTGATAGTTAGTTACCTAGTTACAGAGGTAACCCGGCCTTGTGTTGGCAGAGATCCGTTTAGGTTCTCGTAGTGTCCCTTCAGAGGCGTACCCATTCGGAAAGGAAGTTCCTTAGCTTTGACCATTTGTTGGAAATCCAATCTCCCAATAAGAGTCCTGTACGATTTTTAGTTGTATAACCTGCCAATTTTAAATGGTAGATATAATAGGCACAATATAATGGTACCTATGCTGGCTAAGATTAATGTTATACTTTCAAAATGTTTTCACACTATGCACTAATAATAATATCAAAACGATTTTCGCGTATCAAGCATGTTTGACTATCATAAGGAAAAATCTCCGTCATGTGTGCGATTGCATTGAGTGTGTGCCGGGAGGCCTTATGCTAGTTTCATTTTCCAAAAAGCATACATGATTTCTTTTTATTTCCTTTTGTTGTTTTTGTTCAAATAACTGTTTTTGTTTGCTCAGACCAGTCCCATGACTGACCTGAAGTTTATTGTTCCCTTTCTAAACTCTGGGTGCCCATAATTTTCCACACGGGCAGCCTAGAGTCAGGTTATCTGATAATCTGATAGTAGATGTAGATATTGGCAGTCTTTGAAGTCTGTGGATTGGGGATCACATTTGCTTCATTGCAGCATGATAGCTTTTGGTTTGAGCTTTTTGGTGTGGAATTTTGGAGCTTTGGATGAAGATGCAGTCTGTTAGATTCTCTATCTCTCTCCGTCTTTTGGAAGCGCTGTTGAAGATATCTTTTCCGCTGTTGTATATTTGATCTCTGATGTTGTTTATTTATTGTAATTCATGTTGTATCCATGTTGTATATCAATAAAATTCTTCTTTGTTTCCTCTATGTTGTTTTCATCTAATGTGTTATAAGCTCCAGCGAACCAGACTCAATGTTTGAATCTTCGGCATTTGAATACTGGTGATGTATTGGGTGTTGATTTTCGAAGGTCGAGTCCGGGTCATCACACTTACAACTAGTTTCAAATGGCAGAGATGGTGGACCGTAGGTACATATAATTAAAAATTCAAAACAATGAATATAAAGGGAAATCTCATAGTGTAATTTAAAATATCAATGTATGAATATACATACATATTATTTTAACAATTAGATATTACTCAAACCTCATAAAATTACACGATACACATATCTCAATGATCAATTGTTAAAACAACAATTGTGCAATTACGATGCAAGAGATATGTCGATCTATCTTATAAATATGACTCCTTCTAGACCCTTTCTTCCTTCTTTGTTTTCAAATGCAAACTTACAAATACACACATATATAGAAGAAAAAGGAAAAGGTGTCAATTATTTTAGGACTGCGCCAATTTCTATACACCCTCACCTCAAGAGAACCAGTGGCCATTGCATTGAAAAAGACTGCCTATGTACCCCTTATAGGGCATCAAGCCAACATAGTTTTATTTCTTGCTTCCCTCTTGCATCAAAATTAGTACATAAAAACCACAACATCCACGCAACCATTGCAACCAATGCAATCATCGCAACCAATCCAACTGATGCAACTAATACAAATAGCAAAAGCATAAAATAGTACTTCTACTCATTCGTTACAATAAATAATCTTATGAGGAAACAACGATAGTAACATATTTAGCCATTCAACATTAGCAACACACAATGTCAACCCTGATCGTCAATAAAAAATAACAATAAAATAAATATACTTACATTCATACTAACCATCAATTATAGTGACACATCATCAATACAAGTATAAATCACCAAATGTGTACAAATCAAAAGGGTAGGCATGGGTCAGTTTGATTTAGTCTGGTGCGGTTTGGAGCCCAAACCGCTTCTGTAATGCGTCAAACGGTTAATCAAAAATATAAACTATTATAATAAACTTCTAAATAGTTCGGTTTTGGTTTGATTTAATGTAATATGGCAGTTTTGGTTCTGTCCGTTTGAACCTATGTTAAATATGAAATAAGAGAATTACTTTCATCAATAATCAATTTACGAAGGAAACTGTTTGAAGCTCTTACACTTAATGGTTAAAACACACAATGTTATACTAGAATGAAAGATTAGTATTGTTTAACGACGAATTTTTCTATCGGTTTAGAAAATCGTCAAAAAATTTATAATAAAAATACCGCAATCACACAGCGTACAATTCTAGTACGTGGCGAGTACGGGTCGATTCTTAGGGAATTGTTAGATTTTAAATCTTTATTCAATCAAATTAACCAAAGATTTGATGATGTTAAGCTAAAAAGTAGGAAAACTAACAAAAAGAAAGTGATAAAAATATGAGAGTAGAAAGACAATCTAGAGATAAATCTACTCTCTAGATCACATAGTTCAACAAACATGAAATTATGATCTCTTTTTTTTTATCATTAGTGAATTTAATTGATGTGCTTATTATAAGTATGACATATTTGTGCTATTAATTAGCCCAACATAAGCCATCAAACTTTAGCACACCCTTTAATCCACTTACTAATTCTCATGAAAAATGACAACAAGTTGAAAATGAAATCTATTTTAAGCATGGCCTATTAACTATTAATTAGAAATATAGACCATCAAATTTTGATTTCAACATTCACTTTATTGCCATAATTATATGTAGATGAAGAGGTAATTTGTGTTTAGTGATTGTTTAAGTATAACCTATTTGGTGTCAACAATATAGGCCATCAAATTCAAAGCAAAATAAACAAGTTAAACCATTTCAAGTATTGTCATTAAGCATAAAAAGAGAGCAATAATTTTAAAATGTTGAAGCTGCATAATTAGAGAGCTTCATTACCTTAAATTGAAGGGGTTTTGCCTCTCATATTTGTTATCAAATCAACAAATGTAGCTTGCAACATGAACAAAAGGAAAATTAAAACGAGAGAAAAGTAAATAGAGAGCTAATTAAAAAGAAATAAAACTAATCTACTTGCATGGAAAATAAACTACACTACTAGCATTAAATGAAATAAACAAGAAAATAAGAGAAGACAATAATTAACATTGCATAAAAAAAGAAAATTACATAAGATAAAAATGGCTAAGTAGCCAAAAAAAATGAAAGAGAGCTTTCTTTTGTTTTTAATCTAAGCTAAAACTAAGTAAGTGGAAGAGCCTAAAGAAAGACTAAAAGAAGTGGGGAGGTCACATGAAGCGTAAAGGGTATTTATAGATGTTTTAAAAACCTAATTAATTTTTTTTGGGAATTATCCAAACCACCCTTGAGAAAGTGTGTCCACCAAGTTAACATTAGCATGAGTTAATCATCCATTAAGTGTACATAAAACTTTAATGGCCATTAGCATGTGCATTAGCTTCTAATTTGTATATTAAAGTAGGTGAGTAGGTAGGGTCCTCCATGATCATGAGTTTGAATTATTTTCATATTCATTCCTTTGTATCCTCTCGTGCATGCATATTTCTTCATGAAGCCACTTGTATTGAATTTAAATTCCCACAAAATCACAAAGAAATTTTTAATATATGCAAAAAATGACCATTTTGCCCTTATACGATGATGAATATATGACGATTTGAAAATAATTTGAATTTTGTTTTAAACAAGTTAAAATACCCAATATGATCATTTATTTAATTTAAATAGATTAAATATGTTGGTAAAAATATGCACATTTACGTGCTTACCAAGTATTTAATTCTATGAATATTTCAATGTGACATTTAGCTACAAGTTAGATCTTTTTAGTAGATCAAAAAATATCAGCATTACATAATCATTAAGTAAAATGACTAGAATAAAATTATAATTGGCATTTATTCAAGAAAAGAGATGAAAAATATCATACTGAAATTTAAACTTCTTCCTTTACGACAACAATTATTATTAAACAATAACGTATGCTGAAAATAGAATTTACATCATTAGAATCTAAAATGAGATAGAAGTTGCTTATATTTTTATCATAAGATTACTAATGTAAATTTTTGTTTTGTTCCGATTTAATATTTTTAGTTCAGTTACTCAAATCGCAACCGAATAGTATCAATGCAGGTCAGTTTGGTTTGGAGTATTTGCTTTGGTTAGAAGATTTGGCGTGGGTTTCCACACCGTTTTTGCGGTCTGGTGTAAGCGGTTTCTATATAGGGGTGCGGTTTATACCCACCCCTGACTAATCACCTCATAGTAGTAACACAACATCAATTAACCATAATAAACTACCTATCTTATAGTGGCAAAAATGTGATATCGCATCCACATCCTAATGCAATTCCATCGTCGTAAAACAAACATATGATTATTAAACGAATAATTAACTACATACTGCATCCATTCAGAATATTATATTCATGACAATTGTTTCTTTCTTACATATAAAATCGTCTTATTATTGTTTATTATAAGACCCTTTTTGTTTCTATATCAAAACTATGGTAATTTTTTCGAAAATAATAATATACTTTAGAAACGCTTTATATGTTTCTATTTCTAAAATACTCCATAAACACCATATTTTGAATCAAAATTTTTTAACTTCATCAAATCGCTTTTAAAACAATAATATTATTATTTTACATCGGAACAACAGTATATATTTAAATCTTTTTAATACCTTTCAAGATCAATTTATTATTATTTATTCTAGAAATACAATATTTTATTTTAAATCACTCAAACTTTATTTATTTCTATTTTCCCAAAATTGTAAATTTTGTCCAAAAACACTTTTGTAAAACATTTCTTTTTTATAATTATTAATTTTCACGAAATGATTTTTTATTTGTGAATCAGATCATAATAATATTTCTTACCATAAATACCATAAAATTAATCATTTAGTTATTTACACAAAACGATAATATCGTTGCTAAATTCATATTAATAATTATTTAAAATGTCGTTTCATTTTATAAATAATAAACTTCCCTATATTAATTTCAAATATAATTTCAATTATTATTTATGGATTTCCCTAGAAATCCATAAATAATAACCTTATTTAATTCCATACTTTGATTCAGGAAAGTATGTTAAATCATTATTATTTATAGATAAAAATGGATCTGTGAATAAACTTATTACTATTTATTTATCAATTTTCTCTTCATTATGCTTTCTTTTGTAATCAATTATTTTCATATTCAAATTAAAAATCCATTTTAAATTAATACCAAATAATACTACAAGCAACAATAATTGTCTAATCAGTGCACCATAAACCTAAAATATTATAATAACTAAACAGTCTTCTATAGAATACAACATATATAAATAAATATAATTTTTCACCAGTAAATATGGATTTCATAATTTAAATTTCAGTTAATTAAATTAAATGAACCATACCAATGAACTTTTGCAAACTGCCCTAGAATTCAGCAAACTCTATGCCAAATCATTTGGAATTCATTAAGAATCTAGTAGAAGAAATCATATATGATCGAAGATGTAAAAGATATGGTGGTTAGAAATTCACGATGTAAATTGAAATAAATTAAAATTTAGGGGCTTATTTATAAAGTCATCCTCATCTTTTCTCCCCTTTTCAAACCGTGTAATCCAATCAATAATAATTTGGACTAGACTTGTTAAAATATGACCTAAGTCATTAACCTGACCTATTTACCCTAATTATAAATGGGTTGGTCGCCCATTTATGAATTTTATTAAATGATTTATGAGTTAGTTTGACCCATTTTTAAAAGGGTTATAAATGGGTGACCCATTTACCCACTCTTAAAAAACTTAATTGTACTTAGAAAATAGCGGACTACATCTCCATAATTGAAATCTATCTAGGCAGAAGCTGCTATTTTTTCGTTCAGATTGCAGTAACTTCTTCATGCTAACTCGAAATCAGGAAAGACTTTGACCAATGAACTCCTACCTAAATTACGGACAATATAGAACACTCCGATACTTCATCTTGTGAACGCACACTTTAGTTCTCCATGGTAACTAATGGTTGTACTTAGCAAATACTACATATCCCTATATTTGCACTCCGCCTAGCAGAAGCTGTTATTTTTTTATTCAAAGTGCAATAACTTCTTTATACCAACTCGAATTCGATAATTCGATCGATAAACTTCCGTCTAAATTATGGACAATATGGAACACATGGATACTTTATCTTATGAACTTATGACCTAGTTCTCCATTGCGAATAACGGTTGCACTTAGCAAGTAATCGACTGCATCCCCATATTTGAATTTTGATTAAAATTAGAATTAAAATTTAAAATTTGTAAGTTTTGATTTTTACCGAAATTCAGAGCGTAAAAATTACAAATAGAATTATTTTTTATTTATGAATTTTTTATTAGTCAAATCAAATTTAATTTTTTAAATGGATTAAATAGGTAACCCACTTATTAAATGGGTTGGGTTATAAATGGGTTGGGTGATTAATGAGTGAAAAAAATAGGTTATAAATGGGTTGGGTCAAACTCAACCCAACAATTTTGACCCAACCCAACCCACTTGACAGATCTAATTTTAACCCACTGCCAATGCTGATCCTGACCACGGTTAGCCAAGTGACCACACCATGGAACCACCACCACCATATCTCCACACTCCAACTACCAATGACAACCACGAACCACCCTATCTGCTGCAAAATTCTAGTCGCTGCCACTCATACGAAACCCTAATCTAACTAATTCCACCACCAAAACCACTTGCATCATGGGTAACAATCACCAACAACCTCCATTTGGTTGAGACGAACCTAACCATACCATCCCTACTTTCTAACTTAGCGGCCATCGACACCCAAGTCAAACCTGAACTATTAACACTTCGATCGAGTTTTTTGGTTAGCTTAAACTCGTTTCGATAAAAGAACACCACCCACTGATCCTATTTGTCGAGATCTTTACAACGATATATAATACTTAGTGGTTTGGGGCACTTTGAATTTTAATCTAATTTGTAATTAGCGGAATGCCGTAAGAATATGATTGAGGAGAATTTTAGGATTAGGGAAGAGAGACAGATGTAGCGGCTACTCTCTTGGGTTTCTAAGCGTTATTTATATATGAAATGAAGCAGGTTTAGTTATGTGTAGCCGTTTGATCCAAAAGTGATTGTGTACTCTATTTAAACACTGTATCAAACCGTTAGCTAGGAAGGACCTTTACAACTGTTATAAATGATATCTAATTCACCATTTAATTAAAACTCCATTTTTAGGTAATTTAATATTAATAGCGATAAATTTTCAAGTCGTTACTTTTTTCACCATTAAAGAATTGCGCTCTCACAATTATCCAGATATAACATTCAACCAAATTAATAAAGTCTAACCATAGACTTAGTTACAAAATATGGGGATATACATCAACCGTAGCATAACAGCTTATAAAATCAGCGTATAACGACCACATAACACTTTCTATCTTGAAAAAAAATTCATCTTTCACACTAGTGAATTCAATTTTCTATATAAACATATCATAATAACACATGCACTTCCTCAATCATACAATAAAATATGCAGTATCGAAAAATAACACTTCATCAAAAAGGGTGAAACAGTCCCAATCATAGATTAATCCATATCTTGCATCTCAATAATTTAACCATAACCGACCATAACAAAAACCCACAACAAAGTTGATCAAAACATGCAAGTACAAATAAATGTATATACATAAATTAATAAACAACATATCTCATCTAAATAAACATAACTTGCTCAAAATAATATGGTATAATAACCATAATAACCTATCAACCAATAATATGTTTGTATTTATTCCTATGCTGACCACACATCCATCATAATATGTGTTTCTTATAAAAATATTGATAAATTTCACCATGCTCTCATTTTCCTAATAATAGGCGCACCGTTCCATTTTCACATCATCCAAAATGTCCTATGCACCCACTTATGGTCACATCCTCAAAATAACATGTGTCTAGTCATGGCTATATGCTCAAAATAATTTATGTAGTCATGGTTACATCCTCAAAATAATATTGTCATATACTCATACTATAACTGCATTAATCCTCGATCCTCTGGCCCACATCATATAGTCTCTTTTGAATGACCACCGTCATAAGGTCAGTGAATACTCGCAATCAGTTGAGTAATGTACTGTTGGATGTATGAATAATCATCATCATTCGGATTCTTTGGTTGAATCAATGCCACTTAGAGGGCCTAGAATTAAACCGCAAATCCTCCTTGTCTAGGGGTAAGAGAGATCTACCGTGTGAAAATTTAGAGCATGTCCTCGTCTAGGTGAGCATCCTCATATAACCCCTGCTTTAAGAGCAAACTGAAACCTTTGAGTATCAATGATCCCTTAGCACACTTCATGGCCACAGTACAACACATCCTCGCTCCACTTCACAAGTTCATGTCCTCGATCTTATCCTTATATATCATCAACACAAATCCTATTATTGAGTCGTTAAGTCTGGAACATCAACATCAGATCTCATCTCTTCCAATCTTCAAATCACATTGAAAAATCTGATTCCACAATCCTCTTATAGTATTTTTTTCATTTGATGAAAGGGATAACCCAGCAAAAATACTAAAGAGGATCAATCTACATTCAAAACCGAAATCCTTTTCCTTCCTTAAATATCACCACCATTTTATAAAACAATTTTTGAATTTTTTTTAACCATGTTAAATCAATTTTAAAATGAATTTTGAGAAAAAAATCATTTTTTAAAATTTTAGAAACTGAAAATCTTTGTCCAAAATATTTCAGGAATCTTGTTTTTATTTGAAAAAAAGTAGATTTTGAAACACATATTTTGATAAATATATATATATATATTGCACCTCCCTAATGGTATCTTGATTCCACAATGATACTAATCAAGTCTTTACTTACCAAAATTCCTAAATTACTATTCTCATCTTTAAGGAACATCTTCAAATTTCTTAATCATTCTTAATATCCAGTCTTCCTCGGCTTATAAACTATGTTATCTCACCATGACTAAACTATGTCCTTTAATAATCCAGTAGTTTCTCCAATGTACATCTCGCTAAAGTTGGTAATTAGACAACTATGTCATCGCAAAATTATTAATAACAACAAACAATAAGCCTATCATGCAACGTACACATTTATCACAAGGTAAACAATACGCAACTAAGTGAACAGGAAAACAAGTAAATAACTAAACAAATAACATCCAATCAAAACAAACAAATAATTAAATAATCATAATATAACAAACAAACAACCACGTAATGCAATTAAGATAAAATATTTAAGACAAACATGATATAGACTAATTAAATAAATAGTCAACAAGTAACAATTAAAACTAACCATAATAAAACAGAAGATCAAAAGAACAATACAATCAAAAGAAATTATTTAAACAAGCATGGCATAAATTAATAATAGACGTGGGTAAATAAGCAGCTAAATTTTCTTAATTGCAAATAATATAACAAACAATAATTAAATACAAACAATTCAACCAACAAAGTTACCATCCTAAACATCGAAATGGATAGTCCTTACACCATCTACCAGTTCTCACCATAGAAAGGAATAACGAGACTTTCCTATAGCACATTACGGAAAATTACAAATAATAATCATAAAGGTGACATTGTTAGAACGGGTATTGGGAAAACTTAAAACTCAACTTACCCCATCGTCTTACATCCCATGTTACAAAGTCTAGTTTTATGGTCCTCAAATGTTTTGAATAATACATCTTTTAATAAAATTCTTTTAACAAACATCTTCAAAGTTTATTATTCAATAAAATATTTAACTTTCTAACCATTTACTTTTCAAATCAAATCGTTCTTACCTTCATAAAATATATCTTTAAAGTATCGTAAAATTAGATACTTAATAGTACATATCCTTTCTCCATAATGTGTTCCCAAATATATTCTTAACAAAACAATCTTCACATCATGTCTTTTCAATCAAAACTCTTTACTCAAAAACACTTTTTTTCTTCAAAACATCGTTATTCAAAGAGTACCCACTAAGTAAAAATCTTTACAACCAAAATCAATTTACAAACAAAATGTTTTCTAAAATAAAAAATACTCCTTTGATAAATTTTTCTTTCAAAATTTATTGCATTCTTTATTTAAAAGATACCTCTCAAATAAAATACCTCCATCAAACTATTTTCAAATATTTCCACCAATAATATATTTTCTCAAATAGATACATTTCAACTATATTACTGTCAATTTTTTTTTTGAGAAATTAATTCGTTTAAAATAAAAAATATTTGTTTGTAGAAATAACCTACCTAAAATGTATTTTTAAAAATACCTTCTTTAAATCATATAATATTTATTGTAAAGAATGTTTCAACAAAACATTCTTTTCTTTTAAAATAAGGGTTCTTACTAAATATTCTCCAACAAGGTACTTTTGACAAAAAATTTTAAAATTTCTATTATTATAAAAATAATTACCCTTTCTCAAAGCATCTTATTAAATAAATACTCCTCAAACATTACAATATATATTTTAGAATATCCTTTAATAGAAATATTCTTTCCAAAATATGCATCAAAAAAATAATTTTGCAAAGTGTCCTAAGTGTAAATGAGGTTACAAAACACCCTTTTTCAAATGATGTTCCCAAATAAAAGATAATTTCAACTAAAACATTCCTATTAAAATTCTCCTATTTAAATAAATATGTTAAATTGTACATCCATCCATATAAATATTTTCAAATAAAATAGTGATTAACAAAATTCTCTGTCTTTAGATAAAAAAATCCACTTTTGATAAAGCATTTCTTAATAATAATACCATTATAGAAACCCATTCCAAAGGATGTTTTAAAAATAATTAAAGTTCCTCACATGATAATGTTTCTTAAAAGACTAAATTCAACTTCCAATATCTTATTAAAACAACTTTTTTCTAAAAGTACATTCAAATAAATTATTTTTACTATGATCATGTTCTAAAAATATCTACATAAAAATATTTTATTTCCAAATTTAAATACTTTATTCTCGTAAAAAACATCAACAAATCACTTTCATACTAGGAAATTACCATTTTTTTCCTTTTTAATAAAATATTTTCAAAATCAGAGATGTGCATTCTACAAATTTTACGAACAAATATTATTCAGTTTAGAAGTAAAAAGTGATTCCATTTTATTAAGGTCGAGTTTCAATTATAGTTTAACATTAGGTAGTGTTTCACTCCGGTTTTACCAATACTTAACCTCTCTTATATCTGTTCATCCTACGCCACTCCTACTTTATTTATCTTTCATCATCGTAGATAAGCATCATTACAGGTGAAACAACAATGGTTAATAAACAGTCCATAAAAAAAGCACATAATTGTCAATCAAAACGCTCTCTCATTCTATATTCTAACCCAATCTAAGGTATGAATTAGACGACTCTAATTGATTCAAACCTACCCAAGGCTCAAGGTGTCATCAGCCTAAGCTCTTATATCGAATGTGACGGCCCTCCTTTTTTGTAACGACCCGATTTTTTCGACGTCCGAAAATTGACATCAATACATCCACTGTATCAACTGCCGAACAATCATATGCCGAAAAAATCGAACCTTAGTGTTAAAGAAGAACGAGGTAGAAGAAGAGATAGAAACAATATCAGAATCTTACCATCGCAGCGGAATAAAATATAATAGATAATAATTAGTCTTTACACAAAAAGAAACTATATCTGTTTATATAGTACATCATAAGAGTAGAATACAAATCAACAACACAATTCAGGACAATTATAATATCATATGCTCCAAAGCTGAATATACAGCTTACACTACATAGCTGAATATAAATCTACGAAATACGCCTCATCATCCTGCTCGTCTCCTGAGCTTCATAGCTTTCCATCAGAATCTTTACTCTATAAAATTTGGTCTGACCCGAGCATTATACTCAAAGAACACCCGAGTTAATTTGGAAAAGCAGCGTGAGAAAACATACTCAATTGGATTATTAAAGTTTTCAAAATCATTTTGAAATCAAAGGTATCTTGCAAGACCGCGCCATAAGTAAACATGCCGGTTTTTTACGCTACGATAACCAAAACATTTTCTTATAAAATCATCTGATATTATAGTAGTGTCTATATACAAATACTTATTCACATAGCCGAAATTTTTACATTATTAATTCCAGCAATACTAGCCATAAAGTGGGTTCTACAAACAAAACCGTAAAGGCACATAGGGAGAATGGATTCCATCAACGGAAGGGCTACTGGGGTACCGCCCGTCATAGTACGTGGTCTAGATCACTTTACCAAAAATCCACCCTGATCCCCTGCATCACAAGACCAGAGGTACCTCTTACTGGATAGTCCGAATAAGATCACCCCGCTGTTGGGATCAACAACCGCCCACACAACTGAAATATAGGGACCTCTAGACAGGGATGACCTTACCCTACTAGGTTTCTAGCCACTTAGCCTTGCGTGCACCTCCCCTGTTTTAGCCATTCCCAGTTGATGATGCTCGAGGCTATGTGTTACCTTTTTAGCCCACATTCACTTAGAATATTCATCATCCTCCTAATGATTTTCTGAAAGCATTCGTCCATACAAGTCCGTTTCAGGTTCGAACGAAACCGAAGGCACTACTCCTATACATCCATTTTGTAATCACCCTCAGGATTAGTAGCGACTAGCCCTTGCTCTTCACTACTTCATCTTCGACTCCAAGCTCTTGTCTTCCTCACGAAAGCGTTCAAACGAAATCGAAGTGGTTGTCGGGAAATTAATCTCGATCTCGGTCCATTTGAAACGATCAGCCATTGGCCAATATTGATAGTCGGTTATGTAACTATCAAACAATATTCACAACCAATCATTGGATTTTAAATAATTTTCCAAATAATTTATTTATTTATTTCAAAATAAATTCCTTTAAAAATATTTTTCAAATCGCTTTTTCCTCGTGGAAATAAATTTCCACCCAATTGTTTTATTCTTACTGAAAACCGCCAAGTCTTAATGCTTTATATTTTAAAATAATTTAAATTATTTTATCCAAAAAATATATGTATACTTTAAAAATATAAAAATACCAAAAAGACTTTATTCAAAATAAAGGTTATGAAATTTTATACTAGTTTTTCAAATAAAAACTTTAGCCCAACTACTTTTAAAAATAAAGCTACTTTATAAAATATAAATATTTAATAATTATCATTAAAATTATAATACTAGTTTATCCTTAAAAATGATTACTACTATAACTTAATAAATGTTCACCTTAAAAATTTTAAAACAATTTAAGAAAAGTAATAACATTCTTTTTAAAACCAACTTTAAAACTTTTAATTTATACTTAAAAGCTACTTTGAAAACATACTTGGCTTTCTAGGTAAAATACACTTTCCATTCCAAAATAGTCAAATTAATCAATTAAAAAATCCTTCCCGATTTATCCCAATTTACATCCAAGATCCGTATATTTACTTTCCGCACTTTTTAAAAATAAACTACCATTTATTTTTGAAACAAATTACCCATTCCTTTATAAATTCCCACCGTGAATTTATATTTCCAAATATCCACTGATGTCTTATTTTACTTTTTAAACCCGGTTTATAAATTCCATAGTCTCATCCTTCTTTTAAAACACGGTTTCAAACACTAAATCAAATTTCCAAAATTTACTCCATTTAAAAAAAATTCCTTTACTTACTCAATTTTATTTCAAAATCCATTAATTTCAGATTTAAATTCTTTATTATGATTTAAAATCTTATTTAAACTGAAAATACCAATTTCATATTTATTTCAAAATTCATCTTTTATTTCTTCCTAAACCATTTAAATCATGAATTTAAAAAATCTTTTATTTTTTTTAAATAATATTACTCAAGTTTAGGAATTCATTTATTCCCATTTATTCAAAAATCCATTTTTCCCATACTTGGAATTTCTTTATTAGAATTTAAAAATCAACCATTATCCTTTTTCAATTCATTTATCCAAACCTCTATAATTATTTACTTAAGAATTCTCCCTTCAAAAATCCAATCTATATATTTCTGATAACTCAGTGTATCCAAATATATTCAATCAAACCATAGCATCCAATATTTTCAATTAGCAATATAATTTATCACAGATTATTAAACAAACCATATTTGTAACACCCGCCTATTTGTACGCTTTAAATCGACGATAAACCACACCCGTCATACTTAACCATACAGAAGGACGGATTGTTATTGGGGTAAATAAGAAAAGCAGAGAAAGAAATAAAACAAATAGAATCTCACAACGGTGACAAAATATAATAATCAAATAACAGTTCATGAAACTGTTTTACAAAACATTTGATTATACTTGTGCAACACATATCAGAGTTACACATACTAGAGAATAATAAATAATGCAGCGGAACAGTATGAATGTAGTGGAATAATATAATAAATAATGGTAATACAATCTTTGTCTTCGTCCTCTAGAAATAAAGTCTTAAAATCTTGAAATGCTTAGGCTGACCCGAGCGAATTGGAAAGACAAAACACTCAAGTCAGAACTAAAAGATCTTATGTAAGTTAAATCAACGGTAAATAATACGAGTGGAATGGTGTCAGAGATGTTTACGGGATTGGACATCTCCTATCCCGTGTCTAACGTAAGTGCAGTAACTTAAGAGATGCTCGGGATTCACATCTCCTAAGGATCCGTTAAACTATTTACTATGTAGTAATATACGCTATTATAATAATATCTAATAGTAAAATAAACTTACTTTTAAATAGAGTTAAGGGGTTACCCATATAGCCATTATCACGTAATAGTCCCAGTAGTCCATCCAGTATCAGCGCATCCCCAGATTGGGAGACTACCCTAAATACTCCACGGACTACGGGAGAAATCCAAAATCATACAAGACGCGCTAGGATAGGTGACACGCCACAACTAGACAATGCCAGGGTAGATATACCAATTATGCTTTTGGACCGGTGGTAACACGTAGCAGCTACTACCGCCCACCTCGAGCCACACCCCCAAAATCAAAGGGCCCAAATCAATCACAAGGTAGTAGAATAGTATCGAAGGAGTGTGTCCGATAAAAGGTGCTACCTTCTTAGCCCGTCAATCGCTTCTGTTTTAGCCACTTTATGCCAACTAACGAGAGTCGGGTCCATGTATATACCTCAAAGGAAACGCCGCCACCATCCTGCATCATTCTGCAATCTCCACCGTGTACATAGTTGTTAAAGTGGTTTTCGGAGTTGGCAGAGAGTATGACAACTTCCGATCTCCGTCTTTTTAACAACCAAACGTTATTATAACACCGCGGTCATTTCAAAATGATTTATACTTAAAAATCAGAATATAATATCCGTTTCAAAACCATACAAATGCGATATCATTTCCATTTCAAAACCCAAACCAATGTGATATCATTTTTATTAAAACCCAAATCAATATAATATCATTTTTATTTCAAATATATCCTTTCCAAAAATCATAGCACTTTCAACGTTATAACACTTCGAAATCAAAACATTTGAAATATAACACTTTCAAATCATAATATTTTGAAACTAAAACTTTGAAAACATAACTTCCACCACTTAAATGGTTAAAATATTAAAATACTTTATATAATAAACTAGCTTCTTCAATCTCACAAATCAATTCCAAAACAACTCGAATGTATAAATTTAAATTTAACCAAATCCCAAACCTTAACTTCAATACGATTCAGTTTCCAAATAAACTATCCCAAATTTTATCGATTTCAAAATAGATTTGATCCACAGAATAAACCATTTCCAATTTAATATGTTTCAAACTTTAAGTATTCAACAATTTCAAAACTAAGTTTGGTACTTACGATTCAACAATTAAATTTTCTATTATTTAGTTTTGAAATATTTTATATAATAATCCATTATTATTTAAATAAAACTCAAATTACAAATAACTAAACATTTCCTTTAATTTATTTATACTTGAAATGTTCATTTAATTTACCTTAAACAAAATCAAGTTAAAAAAATTATACCTTCTAAAATTTCAAATTTTATAAATCTTCACATCAACTTATTTGAGTTTAATTCTTAAATAAATTCAATTTCAAATAAATCTCAAATATATCTTCCAACCTTAATTTATTTAAACCATTATAACTCTATATTAAAATATAATTTAAATACTTAACCATATTACCTTAAATAAAAAAATCAACTTATTATTAAGCTTTGTTCTATATTAAAACAAATTATATGTAGCTTAAAATCAAGGATAAAATAACATTTATATAATATCTAAAATCAATATTTATCTAAAACCATATATTTCTTTACAAAACCATAGAATCATTTCAAAATATTTTTATATATAGACTACCGTGTCTGTATATAATTTTCTATCCTATGGTCAAGTGATAAAGAAATTTATCATTTCAATCCGTAATTTAAAATATAAATACGGTTATATATCATTTCAAACCGCAATCCCAAATGAAATAAAAATCCATAACAACTTGCAGTTTATAACAATATAAAATACAACATTCATTCATCCAATATCAATCATCAAACATTTATCACAATCATCATCCAAATCAATCAATAACATCACTATAGAGCAGATAATAAATAACATGTATTTACTGGCAGTTTATATTCAATAGTAAATTAAATAACTATTTTATCCAAATAAATTCAAATAAACTGAGATGATGATTCAAAATATGCCAAGCAGTCATAAATAAATTTCTAATCACATCATACAACAACTTAACAAACATAAGAAATTTTAGAAGTTGTAAGTGGGTTAAAACACTCAACTCCCATTTAAACCAAAAATTCAAACAGTCTCCAAATTCGTCCAAACCGGTGTCAAAATGTCCGGAATTTTATTATGATCCCAGCGGAATAAACCACGCATGAACAAACCTCGTATGAAAAAGTTATGTGAGTCAGAATAATTTGAATATTAAATAAAATATGATAAAATAAAATAAAACGATACCACACAAAGCTCAGACACGTCACCACACGCGAGAGCTTCAGCTGCTCAAAACCAGGAACGTAGCCCGCTGCCGTTACTCCATGAATTATTTCACCAACCACAGCCAGCAACATGTCGATCTGACCTCTCCACCGGCTTCCTCACCTCCGGCCGCCTTTACCATAGTCGCACGCATGAGCCTCAGCTCCTCAGAACGTCACGTCGCTGTCCACTAGGGTTAGCATTCACGGCCACTTCATGCCCTCCTGACACATACAAACCCCACCGATGCAAGCTACTCAATGATAGCAACACCCCCATGCTCTTTGATCGGCCTAAAGACACAGATCCACCGGCCATCCATTAATACGCATACGAACGACCGAGACGAGTTCATCGATTTCAGGCCATAGCAAAAACCAAATCCAAAAACTACTAACAGATTTGACTTGCGCTCGTTAAGAGCTTCAAAATGATATATAATTCGATATGTATTGAGGAGTTTGAAATTTTGAAGTAGAATTTTGAATTGAAATTGGACTGTGAAATTTAAGGTTTGTCTGCCATTGACAAAGAGTAGCAACAGAAGTTTCTGCACGTATAGAAATGAGAAATAGAAAGACTGCTAGGGTTTATAACAGGATATATATAGGTAGATCTGAGAAATAGAGGAACGGATATGATTGGTTTGGACGGTTGAACGATAAATGGCCCGAAAAGCCCGTTCTGACTCCGAAACGAAATTGGGTCAACGCTTATATCAAAATAGATGTTTTAAAATTTTTCAAAATCAATGGGACATGTTTCAAGTCCAAATTCCATCATATGAAGAAGTTATGCAAAAATCAATTATTTCAAATTGATTTCAATTAATTTCAATTTCATTGATTTCTAGGCGTTTTGAGCCCGTAAGATCAAATGACAAGTCCGATCGCTACGAAACTGAAATCCTACAATAATTCACCATTAAGGATCTGATGAAACTAGTTTCGTCGAAATCTGAGTCAGTGGCCAAAATGGCTATTTTCCAGTTAATTAAATAAATTGGCCCTTGGGAAACTAGGTACGCAATCCGTTTCGCGACTAGCCCGAACTTAGTTCAATCAATTGGTACCAAATTCTTCTTTGAAACCATTTTACAGGACGGTAAACTATGCATGACGGGGCAGATAACAAGAAAGATATCAAAATGAAAATGTCTTTCTTAAAAACTCGATCGCCTCACTTCGCTCGGACGAAAGTGGACCTCATGAAGAGGTCGCCTTGCATCCGTTAGTTCGCCTAGGCTGCCAGTCAAATTTCTTCCATTTGGATTCTTGGTTTTGTAACGGCTGTGGCGCTGGTTGGCGCTTCCTTGGTATGAGAACCTTTCTTTTCTCATTCCGTTCCCAATTAAGCTTGTTTTGTTCTTTGAGCCGTCTCTAGCAGGTAGGAAGGAGATACCTTGAGAACAGTGAACAGTGAAAGCAGAATCCTATTTCATTTAGAAGAAGGCTTTGTCTCGTCTCTATCATATGTGTTGGGTGAAGAGCTAAGACTATGCCTGGGCCGGGGTCAGGAAGACAGGCAGAAGGAGTAAGCAGCTTAAGCAAGGGACCCTATCTTATATAGGAGCTCAGTGGTAGAGCGCGCCCCTGATAATTGCGTACTGAAATGGGGCATTCTGCCCATCTAATATTAAAATTAATTAAATCAAAATTTAAAATTCCAATTCCATAATTAACAAATCTTACCATTTTTGATTCCTTAAAAAATTACAATACTTTAAACAATTTTGATGTCAAATTAAAGTTGATTAATCCATCAATTTCATTTTTAATTTCAATTTCATAAAATTCAAAAATTATAAATTAAAATTCTCAAAAATCCATTTATTAAATTTTTAAACCTTGTTGTTCACATCTTTTATCACAATAAGGATGCAACTAACATTGGTTCATGATTTATTACATTAAAATCTTCAAATTTCATCTTAATTTCCCATTAACATAATATCTAAATATTTAATTCCATTTATTTGCAATAAACCCAATCACTGTAATTTAAATTCAAATAAATTAATAAATCTTGATTTCCATTCTTTAAATAAACCAATTGTCATATTATAAATGGAATTGTCATTATTTTCAAATATTATCTTAATTTACATTGACATAATATTTAATTACATTTATTGACATTTAATTCCAATTTATTAAACACAATCAATTATACCTGACAATAGTTTCAATTAATTGGGATTGCACTAATTATTTATCAACTTGCATTAACATTTTTACCTTACAACTTTTTATTTCTTCCAATATTAAATAAAAGGATTCATTAAATTAACAAGTTTAATTATTGAAATGTTATGGGTCGTTACACTCCCCCTCCCACTCAAAGCTTTTCATCCCCGAAAAGGAAAAAAAGAAGGGGAAAAGAAAGAATTAAGTAGTCAATACATCTTATTCAAAATATTAATTTTATAAACAAATAAATTTACAAATTTAATAATTTAAATAAAATATATCAATTTATAACTATTAAATCTTTTTATACTCAAATTAAAAAAGTTTGGAAACATTTTTCAAAAAATTTCTAAGTCCAAAATCTACGGAACATTTTGGCAAAGTCTCATTTGTACGGGGAGGCTCGGAAGAAAATATAATATCAAATATAATAATATATATCACAATATCACAAAATAATATATCCTAACAATGGGAAAACAATATAATAACGCCATAAAATCGTAATCCGAGAACGTACCTATTTGTTGGGCAATTTTCGCTTATTTTATGAAACCAAAAGCAGTAGCAATTGCTTCCATAACCTGTATTTCACTTATATAATCAAAAAAGAGTTAATAATTATATGAAATGAAATACTTAAAGTTGTTTCAACTACTAACCAACAATTACTATAAACAACAATGTTTCACAACCAACAGTATACACACCAAATATAAATCAACCATCCAAGCAAGACAAGCAATTGGTTTGTTCGATTTAAGACACTTTAAATCGCATAGAATAACAAATAACTATGAAGTATTCCACTTACTCAATAGTCTTAGATAAACTCAATAGATTTTTCATACATCTAAGCAATTATAAGTATCTTTTACCCAAACAACTCCTAAACCAAAACAAACAACAATTCCAAACAATAGATCAAGTTCATTCTTATCAATTTCATTTCATAATATTTGTTATTTGATTTCCTTTTCATTCATATAATGATTTATCTTTTTTATTTACATTTATTTCTTGCAATTTTTTTTTATTGCATTACATTCATTCATTTCTAAATTTCATTTATTTACATTTATTTATTTATAGTATTCATGTTTAATTCAATTTCTTAGCATGTCAATTTATCGACTTAAGTTTATAATCATTTATTTATAATACTTACCTTTCTATTATATTAATTTAGTAGCATTTTCAATTATACTTAAGTTTATAACAACTACAACATCAAATTTTATTTATTAAAGAATTTCATTGAATACTTTCATTACTTTGAGTTTTTACTTGTATAATATCGTATTGCATTTTCTTATTAAACGCTGTAACTTTTATTATTTGGTAAGTTATATATATGATTATAAGAATGCAATAGAAAGTTATACAAAATTTTCTCATTTCCTTTAAATTAATTTACTGTTCAAAATCATATCTTCTATCCTTATAGGTTGCAAATTTCAACTTTCTTGAAATTTCATTTATAACCTAGCATTTAATCTCTTATTTTAATTAAAGGTTCCAATTATTAATTAGTTACATTCCATTTCACTACAATAATTGAAACTATTGATTAACGGAAATTTAAGAACTAAATACCGGGTTAAATTTAAAATCATTTTAAAATAATAGATAAATGTATATACTTACAATTCATATATCCAATTATATTTAAAATAATTTGAAATTTATATTTGTTTATCAAAACAAATCTGCAGTAAAACTACTACAGTGGTCTTCCCACTTCGAAACTTGAAAATGAATGTCGATGATGCGTGCACTCATCACCGAAATTATTTTCCAGCGACAGAGAGGGGAGTACAAAATTTATTTATTTCCAAATTATTTCTTTAAAATAATTCTTTCAAATTATACTGAAATATTTATAATAGAAAATACTTCTAACAATATTGTTATTATATCCCAAAATCCTTTCAAAGCAAATTTCAAAATCCGGGAACTTAAGTTCTGAAATTTCCAAATTTCATTTATTTTATTTTCTTCAAATCTTATTTACAATCAATATTTATAAATTTCACTACCTAACAACCAATATATTACAACCAAATATAACCTTTATAAAAAATTTGTTTTATATATAGAAAATATAATATGCAAAATTATTTCATTCACCTATGTTCAAAACAAATATCGTGTTAGTCTGTCCTATTAAGTGTTTAGAAATCCCTATTGATGTCATAGTGTGACGACCTGACTTTTCTCCACAGAAAGTCGCATCATCTTGGAGAAAGAAAGGGATAGAAAAGAGAAAAGAAAGATAAGAAAGAAGAAACAACATCAGAATCTCAACAACGGAATGAATAAATTATATTAATAACATAAATATTACATAGTATACAACACTAATCAGAGTTACACAGATTACACATCACATACTAGACAGTTATAAACACCTGTCTAATTATTACAACTCAATACAACTCGAACAAGAGATACCAACACAGAGAACACACAGCGGAAACTATATATCTAACGCCGAAGCCTCCTGCTCTATTGCTCCTCCATAATTCGTCAAAGCTAACCTGAATCCCTTGGCTACTCGTAAAAAATTTGAGTACCCAATAGTTTAAGAAAACAGAAGATAAACTCTGGGTCAGACATAGGTCTGGTGTGAGTAACAGGTTAAAGTTTCTTAACTTTGAAAAACCTTTGAAAAGAAAGGTATCACGTAAGACTTCCCACACATAAATATGGAAAAGTTTTTACCTTACGCTAACCAAAACATTTGATAGGAAATCCAGTGATATTATAATAGTGTCTAGGGTTTTCAAGTAAAATACAGAAATAGCTGGAATGCTTACATCTCACGTTCCAACATAGTTGGGCACAACTAATACGTACGGCACTTATTGGATTTTGGATTCCATACAATGGCAGGGCTACCGGGGTACCGCCCGTCACAGTACGTGGCCTAGATCAACGTACCGAGGATCGCTCCCAATCCCCTGCAACACAAGACCGGAACCATCCCTTACTGGACAGTCCCGAACAAAACAACCCCGCAGTTGGCTTACGTTCCAACTGCCCACACAGCCGAATAAAAAGGGACTTCTAGACAGGGAAAAATCTCGTCCTACTTGGGCATGACCCACTTAGCCTTGCTGCACCTCCCCTGTTTTAGCCATTCCCGGTTAATGAGGCTTGAGGCTACGATTACCTTTAGGGAACACATCTCTTAGAATGCTCATCGTCCACCTGACGATGTTCTTAAAGCATTCAATCCATACAAGTTCATTCCGGGTTCGAATGAAACCGAAGGCATTATCTCGTTACACTCATTTTGGAATCACCCTCAGAGTTAACGACGATAACCCTTGCACTCTGAATCTTCATCTCGAATCTGAAAGTACTACTCCGTCAAACTCATCTCGGAATCACCCTCAAAGTTATACTAACGAATATAGTTCTTACACCTCGAGTCTTCACTCTTTACAAGAGATTCACGACCTATCGTAAATTTGGATCGATGTGGTTTTCGGATATCCAAATCTGGAAACCGGATCCTGGTCTCATCGAAATTCAAAACGTATCTTTTAAGGCCAAGTTGTTTTAAAGGTTTAAAACAATTCAATTGTCTATATACACAAATAGATAATTCATAGATTCACAATAGATAATCAACATTATCATCACAACAGATAATCCCTATTATCATTATGAAAAGGTAATCCAAATCATCATCACAATGCAACCAATGCATCCATATCACACAACATTACTTATCTCATCTCTGAGATTCAAACCATTCAAGGAAAATAATATCAACCATCCTTATACAAGCAATGATTGATAATCACACCAAATATAATTAATTTAAAATGAATTAAATTAATTACATCATTTCTAATTAATTTAAAGTGAATTAAATTAATTACTTCATTATTACCAAACTTGCTTACACCATTATTAATTAATTATCAATCAATTAATTAATCATCAACAAATTATTCATTTTAATTAATTATCCCTGATTAATTAACCTTTAATTACATTCAAGTAATTATCCGCTAATTAATTTCTCAAATTAATTATACTTAACCAAATACAGTAATTACTCTTTAATTACTTCCTTAATTAATTAACTATAATTAATTACATTAATCCTCAATTAATTTCATTAATTAATTCCTTCATTTATTAATTATTTCCAAATAAATCTATTCTTAATTACATCACTAATTATAATAATTAATGATCTCTAATTACATTTTCTATTTAAATTAATTATATTAAGTAATTAATCTTTATTAAACCATAATTGTTAATCACCCTTGATTAACCCCATTCAGTAATTAACTACCCTTAATTACTTCACCAAATAAATTAATTACTCCATAATTAATTATTTCTAATTAATCCCTTGATTAACTTTACAAAGTAATTATACTCAAATTACTTTCATCATCAAATCACTTCAATTAATTACATCCAGTAATCACCCATAAATTACTTTCTTAAGTAATTTCTCTTCATTAAATTACATTAAGTAATTATACATCACAAATCATCAAATGATTATTCTAAATTAATTAAACTGAATTAATTAACTTAATCTAATCAAATTCAATTCAATTAATTACAATAAGTAATTAATTCCTTAATTACTTTCCAAGTAACTATACTTAAAAATTTACACAAATGATTATCTTTAAATTAATTAATCTAATTAATTATTAAAAATTAATCACATTAATTAATTATTAAGTAATCCTTAGTTAATAACCTTTATTAACTATTTAACAATTCATTAATTATTTTTCTAAAGTAGTTAACTTATTTTAATCATTATTGGTTACAAATTAATTAATCATTAATAATCCATTAATTAACCCATAATTATTTAATTAATTAAGTGTTAACTGTAACTTAATTAATCCTTTATTACTTGATTAATTAATTACTAACCATTAATTAAAATCTAATCTTATTAATTAATAATTCTTAAATTACAAGTTAATTATTCTAAGAATAATTAATCTTAAACTTTAAGTTTAAACCCTTAATATCCATTTCATTAATTTATTAAATAATTTAATTATTCATTTAATTACATTAATAATTAAATGCATAACAAATCATTAAATGCTAATTTAACTTTAAGATAAACTTTTTCTTATCTATGGTTAAATTATTATAAATATATTTGAAAACATTCATTTCCAAATTTAAATTTAAATTTCATTTTAAATTCAAGTTTTAAAATGAAATTTAATTTATCTTCAACATGATTTTAAAATCAATTTAAAAACTTTAAAATCACATGATAAAGAATACTTTCTCTTATAAGAGAAATTTTACAAGAGTTAAAAATAATTCCTTTTTAAATTCATAACATTTAAAAAATTTCTTTATCATTAAAAATTGTTAAACACTTAAATTTATAAAACTTAAATTTAATTTAAAATAAAGATTCAAATTTAGATTTGAATCAGTTTAAACTTTGTTTAAAACATTCCTTTAAATTTCAATTTCCAATTTAAATTTAAAATTTCTTTAAAAACATTTTTAAACACTTAACCAATTTTTGCTTTATACTTAAAAATTCAGTTTTAAATTTGAAAACATAACAGGATTTTAACCTGTAACAGAACAAACTCGAGCTATACATACATTACTCGAGTCAAATCCTAACCTAGCCCGAGCAAAACTCAATACCACTCGAGTAACTCGAGTATCATTTCATTATGAATATCATTCAAACTAAAAGTGTCAGGTTTAATACATAAACCTGTAACAATCTAACTCACCCGAGCTCACATTAACAACTACTTCGAGACAATCAACCCCAAGTTTCGAGCAAATCACGAATTAACCCGATACAAAACACGAGTAATCATCTTCCCCAAAACATAGCTGATACCCATGATCACCGTGCACCTACGCCACCGCTGCAACTAACTCCGACCTCTCGCGACCACATGCGCAAGTCGACGGTCACATTCCAACACAATCCTGATCATCAAAAGACTTGCAGAAGCTCAAAATCAAAAATGAGCATTCGAGCTCAAAACAGGAAGCAATGTCGAACTGGAAATCACCAAAAATCTCTCGCCTCGGATCACCAGAATGGCTTCACCTCCGGCCACGAACTCATCCACACTCCATCAATCATCCTCCTGAATCTGGGACTACTCGGTCACTTATATAGGCCACGGTGATCAATTCCTGATCAACTAAAGAAACTAGGGTTAAAATCTTTAATCCTAAATCACCACTGCCTCAATGCATTAATCCATTTTCCAATAATTTTCCTTGCATCTTCGATCATTACTCCATCACCAGAAATGATGCTGGCCAACCCAACATCCTAGATCGACAGTTCCAACTCAAAACAGTATTTCTGTTTTGGATTTCTGGTTAAACCAGAAATACTTAATCATATTCAAACTATAAATTCTAATTTTAGTTTTAAAATTCAAGTTTTTATTAATGTAATCGATTTAAAATCTTTAATCATTGAATCTGAAAAATTAAAATTCTACTTTCATAAAATTTGTTCTGTTATGTTATGTTTCCAGAGACATTACAGAAAAAAATTTCAAATTAAATAAAACTTCAAACTTTAACTTATGTTCACAGCTATTTTTTTGTTTAAATCCTAATTCTTAACATAGTTTAGATTATAGTATCATGATTTTTGATCAGTATTTAAACCTGGAATGCTAGAATAGGCAAGAACATATTTTCAACAGCAAGCATATATTCAGAAAACCCATACACATATACAAAGAATTTCAACATATTCATCCACGCACAGATCATCATTATCTTAGGAAACAATCAACAACTATATTTACTTAAATTGGTTTAAGTAAAAATGTTACTCACCGGTAATTTTTATGAGCAGAGCACTATTTATGAAAATGCTTGAAAATGGATTGCTTTGATTTCAAAACTTCAAGTTGCTTCTTTGATTTTTTGCTTATGAATTTAAACTTCAGTTTGCTTTTAAAAAATTTCATCTTGTTTTACTGCATTGCTTTTGCTCCCTGATTACATTTGCATGTTTCCAGAAAAAATGCAGGCTTGATGAAGTTTCAAAACAGAAATGCAGAGATCTTCAGTTGCATGCAAGCTTTTGGATCTTGCAAATTGATTTCAGGTTAAGGAAATTGAAGAGAGCTTCAGGTTATACTCTGATTTGCACTTCAATTTAGAAGATGTATTCAGATAGCTTTGAAGAAGATTGGTTTGAATGTTGATTTGGTTAGAGGAAACATTTGTTTTAGATTTGGTTTTGAGGGGAAATTTACAGATTATGTTTGAACAGAGTTTTCTGTTTTGAATGAATTTTCAAATGAAATTCCAGATTTTGGGTGATTTGAAGAAGATGAACAAGAATTTAGATTTAGGTCAGAATGTTGATTTCAGATCTTTGTTTTGATTTGAAGAAGAAGATTTTCAGATTTCCAACTGATGGATACTTAAGTTTTGAAAAAATAGAAAAGAAGATAAAATGAGGAGCAATGTTTATATAAACACAAAATGATTTAAATAAAAAAAAGAAAATGAAAAAAATTAATTAGGACACTTGTACTAATTTCTAACATTTGTCACTTTGATTATTTTATGATTCAACACATGTTATATAAGTGTCTTAAGAAACTTACACTTGTAATTTAAGTATTTTAATTTTAATTTTAATTGTTTATAAAATCTTTAACTTATTTTATTCCTTATGTATATATAAATTTCCTTTTTTATTTAAAGAGAAATGAAACAAAACAAATTATAAATAAAAGCTTATTCAGATAATTTTAAGTATTTATTCCTTTGAATTTCAAAACATTAAATTCAAATTTAAATTAAATTATAAAATCCAATTTAAAAATCAAGTTATATATATGCATATATAACTCTTATTAAATTTAAAAAACAACAAATCCTATTTCTAAAAATCTATTTATGTTTATGAAAAACTAAGTATTATCATTATTATCTGAAAATAACAAATTAAACAATATTAAATAATTTATAAAAGAGATTATAATTTACTTCTATTACTCAATAAATTAAGATCATATGTAAATTGTAATTTATATTCTTATATATAATTTCAAGACAAAGCTTTTATGTTAATCTAATTTAGATTCATATTTAAGTTAATTAAATAAAATTTTAAAATAAATAAGATTTACCTTAAGTATAAACCATATAATTATTTATTAAATTGCTTTGAGAAGCTAAATGTTAAATTTAAATCAAATTTCCAATTTACCAAAAATAAATTAGAATTGATTTACCAAATTCCAAACCAAAGCTTATATATTTACAATATATACAATTATATATATTATAAACAGAAAACAATTTATTAGCTTTTAAAAGATAAAATCTTCCAATTTAAATATTTATTAAAAGAAGATTATTAAATCAACTCAAAAATTATCAAAAATTGTCATATCAATTTAATTTTTAACACATATTATTAAATTTATATTGCCAAATTTTCGGTATATCACACATAGCATCCTATGCAACAAGCAGAATCTATAAATACAAAACGGAACAAAGTAAAACAATATTAAAACCTTTTTATAACACTAACAAATACGCTCTCTCATATATATACACTCAATGACTCATCATAGGGTATTACTACCCTATTAATAGAGAGTCAGACCCCACAAAGCTAAGGTTTATCACTAAACCAAAACTCTGATATCACGTGTAACATCCCGCGTTTCTGTACGCTTTAAATCGACGATAAACCACACCCGTCAGACTTAAATCATACAGAAAGGCGGATGGTTATTGGGGTAAATAAGAAAAGCAGAGAAAGAAATAAAACAAACAGAATCTCATAGCGGAATGACAAAATATAATAATCAAATAACAGTCATGAAGCTGTTTTACGAAACATTTGATTATACTTGTACAACACATATCAGAGTTACACATACCAGAGAATAATAAATAATGCAACGGAAGAGTATGAATGTAGTGCAATAATATAGTAAATAATGGTAATACAATCTTCGTCTTCGTCCCCCAGAAATAAAGTCTTCAAATCCTGAAATGCTCAGGCTGACCCGAGCGAATTGAAAAGACAAAGCACTCGAGTCAGAACCAAAAGATCATATGTAAGTTAAATCAACGGTAAATAATATGAGTGAAACAGCGTTAGAGATGTTTACGAGATTGGACATCTCCTATCCAGTTTCTAACGTGAGTGCAGTAACTTAAGAGATCCTTGGGATTCACATCTCCTAAGGATCTGTTAAACTATTTACTATGTAGTAATATACGCTATTATAATAATGTCTTATAGTAAAATAAACATACTTTTAAATAGCGTTAAGGGGTTACCCATATAGCCCTTACCATGTAATAGTCCCAGTAGTCCATTCAGTATCAGCGCATCTCTAGATCGGGAGACTACCCTAAATACTCCACGGACTACGAGAGAAATCCAAAACCGTACAAGGCGCGCTGGGGTAGGTGACACGGCACAACTAGGCAATGCTAGGGTAGATATACCAATTACGCTTCCGGACCGGTGGTAACGCATTACAGCGACTACCGCCCACCTCGAGCCACACCCCCAAAATCAAAGGTCCCAAATCAATCACAAGGTAATAGAATGGTATCGAAGGAGTGTGTCCGATAAAAGGTGGTACCTTCTTAGCCCGTCAATCGCTCCTGTTTTAGCCACCTTATGCCAACTCACGGGAGTCGGGTCCATGTATATACCTCAAAGGAAACGCTGCCTCCATCCTACTTCATTCTGGGATCTCCACCGCGTACATAGTTGTTAAAGAGGTTTTCGGAGTTGGTAGAGAGTATGACAACTTCCAATCTCGGTCTCTTTAACAACCAAACGTAATTATAACACCGCGGTCATTTTAAAATAGTTTATACTTCAAAACCAGAATATAATACCCTTTTCAAAACCATACAAATGCGATATCATTTCCATTTCAAAACCCAATCCAATATGATATCATTTTTATTAAAACTCAAATCAATGTAATATCATTTTTATTTCAAACATATCCTTTCCAAAAATCATAGCCCTTTCAACGTTATAACATTTCGAAATCAAAACACTTGAAATATAACACTTTCTTATCATAATCCTTTGAAACTGAAACTTTAAAAACATAACTTCCACCACTTAAATGGTTAAAATATTAAAATACTTTATATAATAAACTAGATTCTTCAATCCCACAAATCAATCCCAAAACAACTCGAATTTATAAATTTAAATTTAACCAAATCCTAAATCTTAACTTTCAATACGATTCAGTTTTCAAATAAACTATCCCAAATTTTATCGATTTCAAAACAGATTTGATCCACAGAATAAACCATTTCCAATTCAATATATTTCAAACTTTAAGTATTCAACAATTTAAAAAATAAGTTTGGTACTTACGATTCAACAATTCAATTTTCAGTTATTTAGTTTTAAAACATTTTACATAATAATCCATTATTATTTAAATAAAACTCAAATTACAAATAACTAAATATTTCCTTCAATTTATTTATACTTGAAATGTTCATTTAATTTACCTTAAACAAAATCAAGTTATAAAAATCATACCTTCTAAAATTTCAAATTTTATAATTCTTCACATCAACTTATTTGAGTTTACTTCTTAAATAAATTCAATTTCAAATAAATCTCAAATATATCTTCCAACCTTAATTTATTCAAACCATTATAACTCTATATTAAAATATAATTTAAATACTTAACCATATTATCTTAAATAAAAAAATCAACTTATTATTAAGCTTATTCTATATTAAAACAAATTATACATAGCTTAAAATCAAGGATAAAATAACATTTATATAATATCTAAAATCAATATTTATCTAAAACCATATATTTCTTTACAAAACCATAAAATCATTTCATAATATTTTTATATATAGACCACGATGTCTATATGTAATTTTCTATCCTATGGTCAAGTGATACAGATATTAATCATTTCAATCCGTAATTTAAAATATAAATACGGTTATATATCATTTCAAACCGCAATCTTGAATGAAATAAAAATCCTTAACAACTTGTAGTTTATAACAATATAAAATACAACATCCATTCATCCAATATCAATCATCAAACATTTATCACAATCAACATCTAATTCAATCAATAACATTAATATAGAGTAGATAATAAATAACAGGTATTTACTAGCAGTTTATATTCAATAGTAAATTAAATAACTATTTTATCCAAATAAATTCAAATAAACTGAGATGATGATTCAAAATATGCCAAACAGTTATAAATAAATTTCTAATCACATCATACATCAACTTAACAATCATAAGAAATTTTAGAAGTTGTGAATGGGTTAAAACACTCACCTTATGAATTTAAATTGAATTTAAATCCAATTTAAACCTAAAATTCAAACAGTCCCCAAATTCTTTCAAACTAGTGTCACAATGTCCAGAATTTTATTACGATCCCAGCGGAACAAACCGCGCATGTAACGAACCTCGTATGCAAAAGTTATGTGAGTCGGAACAATTTGAATTTTAAATAAAATACGATAAAATAAAATAAAAAGATACCACACAACGCTCAAACACGTCACCACGCGTTCGTGTTCATCACGCGCGAGAGCTTCAGCTGCCTGAAACAGGAACCCTATCCCACCGCCGTTACTCTATGAATTATTTCGCCAACCACAGCCAGCAACATGTCGATGTGACCTCTCTACTGGCTTCCTCACCTTTGGCCGCCCTTACCATAGTCGCACGCATGACCTCAGCTCCCCAGAATTTCACGCCGCCCCCAGCTAGGGTTAGCATTCACGGCCACTTTGTGCCCTCCTGACACACACAAACCCCACCGATGCAAGTTACTCGATGACAGCAACACCCCCATGCCCTCTGATCGGCCTAAAGACACAGATCCACCGGCCATCCACTAATCCACATACGAACGACCGAGACAAGTTCATCGATTTCAGGCCACAACGAAAACCAAATCGAAAAACTACCAACAGATTTGACTTGCGCTCCTCGAGAGCTGCTAAAAGATATATAATTCGATATGTATTGAGGAGTTTGAAATTTTGAAGTAGAATTTTGAATTGAAATTGGACTATGAAATTTAGGGTTTGTTTGCCATTAAGGAAGAGGAGCAACAGAAGTTTCTGTACGTACAAAAATGAGAAATAGAAAAGCTGCTAGGGTTTATAACGATATATATATAGGTAGAGCTGAGAAATAGAGGAACGGATACGATTGGTTTGGACCGTTGAATGATAAATGGCCCGAAAAGCCCGTTCTGACTCCGGAACGAAATTGGGTCAACCCATATATCAAAATAGATGTTTTAAAATATTTTAAAATCAATTGGATAGGTTTCAAGTCCAAATTCCATCGTTTGAACAAGTTATGCAAAAATCAAGTTATTTCAAATTGATTTTATTGATTTCAATTTCATTGATTTCTAGACGTTTCGAGCCCGTACGATCAAACGACAAGACTGATCGCTACGAAACTTAAATCCTACAATAATTCACCGTTATAGATCCGATGAAACTGGTTTCGTCGAAATCCGAGTCAGTGGCCAAAATGGTTATTTTCCAGTTAATTAAATAAATTAATATTAAAATTAATTAAATCAAAATTTTAAATTCCAATTCCATAATTAACAAATCTTACCATTTTTTATTTATTAAATAATTACAATACATTAAACAATTTAGATGTCAAATTAAACTTGATTAATCCATCAATTTCAATGTTTAATTTCAATTTCATAAAATTCAGAAATTATAAATTAAAATTCCCAAAGTCCATTTATTAAATTTTTAAACCTTGTTGTTCACATCTTTTATCACAATAAGGATGCAACTAACATTAGTTCATAATTTATTACATTAAAATCTTCAAATTTCATCTTAATTTCCCATTAACGTAATATCTAAATATTTAATTCCATTTATTTGCAATAAACCCAATCACTATAATTTAAATTCAAATAAATTAATAAATCTTGATTTCCATTCTTTAAATCAACGAATTGTCATATTATAAATGGAATTGTCATTATTTTCAAATATTATCTAAATTTACATTAACATAATATTTAATTTCATTTATTGAAATTTATTCCAAATTCACTAAATACAATCAATTATCACCTTACAATTGTTTCAATTAATTGGGATTGCACTAATTATTTATCAACTTGCATTAACATTATTACCTTACAACTTTTTATTTCTTCCAATATTAAATAACAAGATTCATCTAATTAACAAATATAATAATCGAAATGTTACGGGTCGTTACAATATCCTAGAATATTAAAACAATCTAAATAATTTTGAGGAATCCAGTTGGATCCCTTTAACCTGTTTCCCTACATCCACAGATGTTAGCATAATATAAAATACCGATTCCACTTCGAGGTGGAATATCACGGTATATGGGGTCATCTGCTATAATATGGGGCGCATAGGGTCTCATCCGCTATATAATGTGGAAAATCAATCGCTCCAACGTGTATATATATACACACACACTCACACATACATATACACATTATATATAAAATATCACATCCAAGCTGATAATAAGTTATCAATTCAAGCAAACAATCAATAATTAAATTTTAACTATTTAAATTTAATGGCATTCCGAAAGAGTGAGATTAACTCACCTTTGACTATGCATGCAACCCATTTCCATCTCGACCATTTCTTCATGGTTTCAGACCTTGTATAACATTATATGATTAACTAATATTTAAACAAATCGAATAATTAATCACCGTTTAATAAATTTAATTTAAACTAATGATTTAATTTTAACTAATGATTTAACTTATTCTAAAAAAATCTTTTAGTATCTAAAATAATTAAATAAGTTAATCGAATAAATTAATCATCAAATCCATTATTTAAAAAAAATCTAGTAAATTAAAATAGGTGTATATATATATATATATATATTCTTTTGAAACTTCATATATATTCATAAAATAATCTATATAGATTTCAAAAATCTAAGTTATATAAACTCTTATTTTTTTCCAAAATCTTATATATATAAATATATACACATACATATATATACTGTTTTTACCAACACATATTTAAATTAAATTAGGATTAGCTTAAAATTTAAAAGCTGCTTAACATATATGTTTTTTTCTTTACTGTGAGTTATATATATATAAACCATATATATATATTTGCATTCTGCATATATATAAATAAAAATCTGTATACATACATACATATAAATATATAAACTCGACCTTACTGTACAAAATTTTATTTTATGCAAAGTTTATATATCCCTTTTTTTTAAAATAGTTTGAAATGAATACGGAAGAAGCCAAACCTAACCCTAAACGCAACCTCCTATTGCCATTGCCATGCAAGCGCCACCCCTACCCAATTAGCGCCGTCCCCTCATACCATCGCCGCCACCTTCGTTGCACTGAGCTCGAGTTTCCCCCACCTCCAGTTTCCAACTTCCACGAAACCCGACACCCCTCGAACCTCGCGAGCCCACAATCGAACAACAGTCCATCGCCTCCACGAAGACGTCAAACTCCACAATCATGAGCTCCTTGCCACCTTCCTCCTCCTCGAATTCACTAGCCACTCTCTGTTCGAACGAATCGAAATCCTTTTCCCCACCTCCATCTCGAGCCACAACGTTCCCCGGCCCCCATCTTAATCGTCGCCCTCAATGCTCCCCAAATCATGACTTATCGTCGACGAGCTCGCTGCTGATGGTGAACGCGACTCCAATCTTTTTTTATTTGAGGAAAGAGAGGTTTGATTTAGATTTCGATTCCATTTGATCGGCTAGAATTTATTTCATTCTAAATGAAGAAGACCAGTTTCTTATTGCTTTTGATTTCCTGTTATGCGTCTTATTTTTTTTGGAGAATACGTGTGTGAAATTACAGAAAAAAAAATCATGTTTAACATTCCACTGCGTATCTGAGCTTGGTACAGTGCTTTAATTATATTATTTATGTTTAAATTTAAATTCAAATTTTAATCGTCTCGGTTTCCATAACTCGCAATCTCAATTTCGAATCGAGGCATGCTGCTAGACGTTTATAATGTTATATCCCCATTAAGAACGCAATGGAAAAGGTTTCGGGTCCAAACTCGATCGTATGGAGAAGATAGCTTTTTGAACCCAGTTATAATATTGAATTTTCGATAAAAATTTCAGCGCGTTTACCTAGCGTACGATCACACGTCAACTTTGAACACTACGAAATTTGAAATCCGAAAATAAAAAACTATTGCGGATCCAATGGCACTGGTTTCATCGAAATCCGAGACTGTGCCTCAAAAGGCTATTTTTAAATATCGATTTAAATGATATTTTCTCAAAACTGAACAAAATACTTTTAAATTCAATTTTGAAACTTTTATTATCTTTTGTATTACCAATATAAATTTTATAAGCCATTGAAATATTTTTAATAAGCTTTAAATTCCAGATTCAATGCTTCACCCAATTTCCACTTATTAAATTCAAACATTTAATTATTCAAATAAATAGTGATATTTGAAATTTCAAGTTAGAAATTAACTTTTAAATATTTAAAATTAATTAAATATTCCAATTTCAAATATCCAAAATCCCAGGTCGTCACATTCCTCCTGCTTTAAAAGAATTTCGTCCCTGAAACTACTAGTTAGGAAGAATGGTCTGATACCCGTTTATTATCTTTTCCAAAGCCAAACAGTTTTTAACAACAACCAAAACAATCTTTTATTAAAGACACATTATCATTCTTACTAACTTTCTAAACTCATCCATAGGTTCCAAACAATATTTCTCCCTCAACCATTCAAATTATAATTCCAATTCAAATTTTAAATTATAAAATTTCTCAAAATTTATCTAACTCCCTAAATTTTCGATGCCAGCGTCTCCTTTGCGCGACTAGCTCGGTACAACTACAAAATGCCTCTACAGGCCCCCAGATTTCAAAAGAAAACAGAAAGCCAAGTGGCTAGGCCAGAAAATCATCAAATTTCATACAGAAATTTAAATACATACCTTTTGTCGAGCAATTTAAATTACCTTCTAAATTAAATCATCACTTTCCTTTTGCTTTTAAAACATCGGTATATCCCACTTAACAATAATGCCCAATCACAGAAATCAAAAATCATTTTACACATTTCTTTGCAAAAGTTTCAATATCTATTTCATTTACGTCCGTACGATGAACATATATCATCCGTACGCAATATCCAATCCGATCGCTCACTCGATCACACAATTTTACTTCCGAACGAGTATCATCCACCCGACTTCCTAGTGCGGACTCAGATCTGGTTTCTTGATAAAAACCGTTATTCTCCTTGAATAGTCCTAAACTATGATAGAGAATTTTAGAACCAATCAAAAATCCATATCCAGGGTTTGCCGTCGAAAATCGAGTGAAAAATCCCAACTCGGATCGATATAACTATCTCGAAATTCTATGCTTGAATTTGGATCAAATCGCTATGTAAATAAAATAGTATCTGTACATCCTACGTATTTATCTTAATTGATTATTAGCTATATCAATTCTCTTTTTTATTCATAATTACATTGATTCCATTACCGATTCACCCATTTCCTTTCACACACTAATCTTCATTCAAATGTTAACTTAGAATATTTTCCAGTACCAAATTTCACTTAAGAATTTACCATTTCTTCTTACGTCCAATATAAATATTTTACACATTTACATTCATTTTTACTTCACTACTGAAGCTATATTCATTTCTATTCACTTTGCCTTTACAATTTCCATTTGAATTCAATTTACTTTCCCTTTACCAACTTATTCTTAACAAATTTAATTTTGAATTTTACGTTTGATTCGCTAATTTATCAAATCTAATCCCCAACTTTTGTTTTTAATTAGCCCAACTCAACTAATTTTACTTTGCTTAACATGATTCAAATTGAATTTCAATATTCAATCTCAATTCATTGACCTACCTACTTAAATTAATTAGCTTACTTACTAATTTTATTTTCACCCCTTTGTTTGTTTAGTCCAACTTGACTAATTTCCCATTTTACTTAATTTAACACAATTCAATTTAATTCCAATATTCAGCTTCCATTTTACTTACTTGCGAATGTAAATTCATTTGTTTATTCACAAATTTACTTCACACTCGGTAAATTTTATTTCAATGACCATTACTCTTTGTCTACTTAGACTTTTCCTTAAATTCACTTTTACTAGATTCAATTACACTTCAATTTTAATTCAAAATTTTAACTTCTATAAATTTTCCACTTATTTAAATTCCATTTGCTAACTTCTTTAAATTTACTTCATTTAATTGGCTTACATTATAACTTATTTACGTTTTATTCCCAAATCTCTTTAATTTACTTTACTGATTTGTTTTATTTCCATACCTATTTAAATAACTCTTCTTCGAGTTAAATTTTATTCTAACAAATTACTAATTTTATCAGTAATCTAATCTATTTATATTCTTTAAACATTTTTAAATTAAACTTTCAGAGTTTAAATAATTGCTTAAACATTCAAAAACATTTTTGAAATCATATATATCAAGCCCAAATCATTTCTTTTGAATTTCAAAACCAAACCCAGCTTTGCAAACAACTTCAATTTAAAATATTTAGGTAGTAATTCCCCTCTTGGAAACTCGAAAATGAAGTTCGATAATGCTGCAGTCATTACTGAAGTTATTTTCCAACGACTGAAGAGAGTTCAGTGCTTTTATCTCTTTAAAACCTTTAAAATATTTTTAAATTCCAAATCTCACCAGATTTCAAATCCAATTCAAAAATATTTCCGAAATAATGTCACCATTATTTCTCCAAAACCTTTGAAAATCATTTTCAAACCTAAAGAAATTTAAACTTTTCCCAAAACTTTCAAATTTCAAATCCTTCCAATCCATATTCAAATATTTCTCTGGGAGTTCAGGTTATAAATTCCATTTATAGTTCACATTTACAAATTACATCTTGTTATATGAAATAAATTCTTAACCATGGTTATAATTTTAGTTTCTATTAATTATCACTTCCTAACAATCAAGCAACCATATTTCCCCCATATACCAAAATAATTTGGGTAAAATTATTTCATTTACTCTATTTTAAAACAATACGGTGTCGGTTTATCTTGTTTAAGAGTTTAGAAACTCCTATCGATAAAATGGCGTCCCACATATCAACCAGAATCCATTAACACTCAACCGATAAGTCAACACAATACAAAAACAATTTTTTTATATTCACTAACAAATACGCGCTCATATCTACTAATACACTCAAACTCATTCTAGAGTACTACAGACTCTATTTTTATGAGTAGTCCCCACCAGAGCCAAGATTCTCGCTTAACCTTCATCCCTGACACCTCAATGTAACGACCCGATTTTTTCGATGCTCGAAAATCGAAATCAATACGTCCACTGTACCAAATGCTGAACAATTGAATGCCGAAAAATTGAACCATTAGGGTTAAAGAAGAAGGAGGTAGAAGAAGAGATAGAAACAATATCAGAATCTTACCATCGCAGCGGAATAAAATATAATAGATAATAACTGGTCTTTACACAAAAAGAAACTATTTCTGTTTTATATATTACATCATCAGAGTAGAATACAAATCAACAACATAATTCAGGACAGTTATAATATCATGTCCTCCAAAGCTGAATACACAGCTTACACTACATAGCGGAATATAAATCTATGGAAATACGCCTCGTCCTCCAGCTCGTCTTCTGAGCTCCATAGCTGTCCATCAGAATCTGTACTCTATAATACTCGATCTGACCCGAGCATTATAGTTAAATAACACCCGAGTCAGTCTGGAAAATTAGCGTGAGAAAATACACTCAATTGGATTATTAAAGTTTTCAAAATCGTTTTGAAATCAAGGGTATCTCGTATGACCACGCCACAAATAAACATGTCGGGTTTTTACCTTACGATAACCAAAACATTTTCTTATAAAATCCACTGATGTTATAGTAGTGTCTATATACAAATACTTATTTATATAGCCGAAATTGTTACATTATTAAATTCTAGCAATACTAGCCATAAAGTGGGTTCTACAAAAAAACCGTAAAGGCACGTAGGGAGAATGGAATTCCATCAATGGCAGGGCTACTGGGGTATCGCCCGTCACAGTATGTGGTCTAGATCACCGTACCGAGGATCCACCCTGATCCCCTGCACCATAAGACTGGAGCTACCCCTTACTGGATAGTCCGAATAAGATTACCCCACGGTTGGGATTAGCAACCGCCCACACAGTCGAAATATAGGGACCTCTAGATAGGGATGACCTTACCCTACTTGGTTGCTAGCCACATAGCCTTGCATGCACCTCCCTTGTTTTAACCATTCCCAGTAGATGACGCTCGAGGCTACGCGTTACCTTTTTAGCACACATTCACTTAGAATGCTCATCATCTTCCTGACGATGTTCCGAAAGCATTCATCCATAAAAGTCCATTTCGGGTTCGAACGGAACCGAAGGCACTACTCCTACTACATCCATTTTGGAATCATCCTCAGGATTAGTAGCGACTAGCCCTTGCACTTCACTGCTCCATCTTCAACACCAAGCTCTTGTCTTCCTCATGAAAATGTTCAACCCGGATCGAAGTGGTTTTCGGGAAATTAATCCCGATCCCGGTCTCTTCGAAACAATCAGTGCGTTGGCCGATATTGGTAGTTGGTTATTTAACTATCAAACAATATTCACAACCAATCATCAGATTTTAAATAATTTTCAAAATTATTTATTTATTTCAAAATATCTTCGCAAGATATTTTCTACACTTAAATTCCTTTGAAAATATTTTTCAAATCGCTTTTTCCTTGTGGAAATAAATTTCCACCCAGTTGTTTTATTCTCACTGAAAACCACCAAGTCTTAATACTTTAGATTTTAAAATAATTAAAATCACTTTACCTAAAAAAAATATACTTTAAAAACATAAAAATACCTAAAAGACTTTATTCAAAATGAAAGTTATGAAATTTTATACTAGTTTTCAAATAAAAACTTTAGCCCAACTGCTTTTAAAAATAAAGTTACTTTAAAAAATATAAATATTTAATAATTGTCATTAAAATTATAATACTAATTTATCCTTAAAAATGATTACTACTATAACTTAACAATGTTCACCTTAAAAAATTTAAAACAATTTAAGAAAAATAATTTCTTCCATGACATTCTTTTTGAAACCAAATTTAAAAATTTTAATTTATAGTTAAAAGCTACTTTGAAAACATACTTGGCTTTCTAAGGAAAATACACTTTCCATTCTAAAATAGTCCATTTAATCCGTTAATAAATCCTTCCTGATTTATCCCAATTTACATCCCAAATCCGTAAATTTTCTTTCCACACTTTTTAAAAATAAACTACCATTTATTTTTAAAACAGTTTACCCATTCCTATATCAATTCCCACCGTGAGTTTATATTTCCAAATATCCACTGATATCTTATTTTACTTTATAAACCCACTTTATAATTTTATAGTCTCATCCTTCTTTAAACACAGTTTCAAACAGTAAATCAAATTTCCAAACCGATTTCCAAAATTTACTCCATCTAAAAAAAATCCTTTACTTACTTAATTTTATTTCAAAACCCGTTAATTTCATATTTAGCTTCTTTATTATGATTTAAAATCTTATTTAAACTGAAAATACCAATTTCATATTTATTTCAAAATTCTTCTTTTATTTCTTCCTAAACCATTTAAATCCCGAATTTAAAAAAAAACATCTTTTATTTCTTTAAATAATATTACTTAAGTTTAAAAGTACATTTAATCCCATTTATTCAAAAATCCCTTTTTCCCATACTTGGAATTATTTGTTAGAATTTAAAAATCAACCTTTATAATTTTCTAATTCATTTATCCAAATCTCTATAATTATTTACTTAAGGATTCTCCCTTCAAAAATCCAATCTATATATTTTTGATAACTCAGTATACCCAAATATATTCAATCAAACCACATCATCCAATATTTTCAATTACCAATATAATTTATCATAGACTATCAAATAAACCATATCCCAGAATATTAAAACAATCTAAATAATTTTGAGACATCCAGTTGGATCCCTCAAACCTGTTTCCCTACATCCACAGATGTTAGCACAATATAAAATACTGATTCCACTTCGAGGTGGAATATCGCGGTATATAGGGTCATCCGCTATTATGTGGGGCGCATAGGGTCTATCGCTATATAATGCGGGAAATCAGTCACTCCAATATATATATATATATATGTATATATATATACGCACGCACACACACACGAACTATATAACATATCACATCCAAGCTAATAATAAGTTACCAATTCAAGCAAACAATCAATAATTTTAATTTTAACTATTTAAATTTAATGGCATTCTGAAAGAGTGAGATTAGCTCACCTTTGACTATGCATGCAACCCATTTCCATCTCGACCACTTCTTCATGGTTTTAGACCGTGTATAACATTATATGATTAATTAATATTTAAACAAATCGATTAATTAATCACCGTTTAATAAATTTAATTTACACTAATGATTTAATTTTAACTAATGATTTAACTTATTGTAAAAAAATCTTTTAGTATCTAAACTAATTAAATAAGTTAATTGAATAAATTAATCATCAAATCCATTATTTAAAAAAAAATATCTGGTAAATTAAAATAGGTATATTTATATTTTTTTCTTTTGAAACTTCATATATATTCATAAAATAATCTAAATAGATTTCAAAAATCTAATTTATATAAACTCTTATATTTTTTGGAAATCTTATACATATATATACACACATATATATATACTGTTTTTACCAACATATATTTAAATTAAATTAGGATTAGCTTAAAATTTAAAAGCCGCTTTACATATACATTTTTTTTCTTTATGTAAATTATATATGTTTTTATATAAACCATATATATATCTCTGCATTCTATATATATATATATATATATATATATATATATATATATATAAATCTTCATATATATATATATATATAAATCTACACACACACACACACACATATATATATATATAAATTTGCATATATATATATATATATATAAATTTGCATATATATATATAAACTTGACCTTACTATACAAAATTTTATTTTCTGCAAAGTTATATATCCCCTTTTTATTTAAAAAAATAGTTCGAAATGAATAGGGAAGAAGCCGAACCTAACCCCAAACGCAGCCTCCCATTGCCATTACCATGTAAACGCAACCCCTATGTAGCGCCTTCCCCTCACACCATCACCGCCACCTTCGTCGCCACTGAGCTCGAGTTTCCCCCACCTTCTGTTTCCAGCTTCGATGAAACCCTACACACCTCGAACCTCGCGAGCCCAAAATCAAACAACAATCCATCGTCTCGATGAAGACGTCGAACTCCACAATCGCGAGCTCCTTGCCACCATCCTCCTCCTCGACTTCACTCACCACTCTCTGTTCGAACGAATCGAAATCCTTTTCCCCACCTCCATCTCGAGCCACAGCGCGCCCCGGCCCTATCTGAATCGACGCCCTCAACGCTTCCCAAATCGTGACTTACCATCGACGAGCTCTCTGCCGGTAGAGAACGTGACTCCAATCTTTTTTATTTGAGGAAAGAGAGGCTTGATTTAGATTTCAAATCCATTTGATCGGCTAGATTTTATTTCATTCTGAATGAAGAAGACCGGTTTGTTTTTGCTTTTGATTTTCTGTTACGCGTCTTATTATTATTTTTTTAAGAATACGCGTGTGAAATTATAGAAAAAATAAAACATGTGTTTAACATTCCACTATGTGTCTAAGCTTGGTACAATGTTTTGATTATATTATTTATGTTTAAATTTAAATTTAAATTTAAACCGTCTCGGTTTCCGTAACTCACAATCTCAATCTCTAATCGAGGCGTGCCACTAGGCATTTATAATGTCATACCCCTATTACGAATGCAATGGAAAAGGTTTCGAGTCCTAACTCGATTTTATGGAAAAGATAGCTTTTTGAACCATGTTATAATAATGAATTTTCGATAAAAATTTCAGTGTGTTTACCTACTGTACGATCGCACGTCAAATCCAAACACTACGAAAATTGAAATACGATAATAAAACATCATTATGGATCCAATGGCACTGGTTTCATCGAAATCCGAAACTGTGCCTTCGAAGGCTATTTTCTAAATATCGATTTAAACGATATATTCTCAAAACTGAACAAAATACCTTTAAAATCAATTTTGAAACTTTTATTATCTTTAGCATTATCTATATAAATTTTATAAGCCATTGAAATATTTTTGACAAGCTTTGAATTCCAGATTCAATGCTGTACCCAATTTCCAATTATTAAATTCAAACATTTAATTATTCAAATAAATAGTGATATTTGAAATTTCGAGTTAGAAATTAACTTTTAAATATTTAAAATTAATTAAATATTCCAATTTCAGATGTCCAAATCCCGGGTCGTCACACTTTTTAACTTAAAAATAATTATAAATGCTAACAAAGTGTGCTTATAGCTAGTTTCAAATGTTAAAAGCAGTGGATCTTTAGTATATAAAAGTAAAAATTATAGAAGAATGAATAAAAAAGGAAATCACAAAGTGGAATTTGAACATTGATGTATACATATACCTACGTATCATTTTAACAATTAGATGTTACAAAAACCTCATACAATTACATAATATAACATTTTAATATGTCAATTATTAAAACAACAACCGTGTAACTATGATGTAAGAGATATATTGCTTTATCCTATGAATTCGGCTCCTTCCAAACTTTAATTGTCAAGACCCGTAAAATTATATTTGTTTTAGTAATATATTTAACTGAATTTTATGAAATTTTAAATAATAAAAATTTAAAATAAAAATTTAATATTTGAAATACGTCTACTTTAACATAGCAAATGGTAAATTTTCATCTAATAATATGGAAGTTTATTTCATTGTATAACTTTATTTAATTTAAATCAGTTAATATTTGATGATAATAAAATGTTTTCAAAACTTGAATATTTTTATATAGAAAATTTGTAAATCGTCTTCTGAGTGAGACGGCATATTCCATTTCATCAAATTTTGACCACTATTGCTCCGTTTATCTTATTTTCGACAAATTAGCAGCATATTTGGTACCGATTATTGGCTTTTGACAGGATGATTATACCACTGATATTTGTATACCATTTTGATCGTCTCACCCTGCTGATCTCAGTGGTATATTCATTTCTGTTTTTCGAGCCTCGAAACGTCGTTAAACCGGTAAACCGTTGGCCGTTACGGTTCGCTATTTGAGTCTTTTGGTTTATACGGCCATTCATTTCTCACCGTATGTAAACCCAACAACCATTGGCAATTAATATTTTCTAAAATTCAACAAGTGAATTTCACTATTTCTTAGCCTCAATTTATTATTTTGGTTCATTCCACATTCTCCTGTTTCCATTTATTTCCTTCTCTTTCCTTTTCATATTTTTGTTTTTGCTTGTACTTCATCAAAAGAAAAAAAAGAAAAAAATATTTTCGAAGCCTGCACACCTTCGTCTCTTTCTTCTGCCACGCAACTCCACCTTCGGCCTTTACTCCTCTCCTCCTCATCCACCGAGCATTTCGACTGATTGCCACTCGAGTGCACGGCTACACCACAACACGCACCATTTCCTTCTTTCTCCCTCTGCTCACGTGGCCTTCGCCTTCGTATAATCTAGAGCCACCCAGACTCACGCACCATGACCGAACTGTCACCAACCACCAGAGCCAGCCGCGTATCTCCCCTCCGCCTTCGCCACTATTAACTTCTCAGACCGGTTTCTCTGGCCGAGCCTTCTGAGGTTCTCCCTTACCTTTCTCTTCTCTAATTCTTGTTGAATATGTGAATAGTGTATATATATACACACATCGTTTTATTTTGATCTGAGAAATTTTGAGCGAAATATGAAGTATAAAGTTTATGTGTATATATATATATATATATATATATATATTACAGAAATATGTTTGTATATATATTAGTTTTATATATAAGTGGTCTTGTTTTAATTAGTATATACATATATATTGATTTTATACATTGTTATATGCTAGCTAGCTGGAAGTTGTACATCTATTATGATATATCTTTATATAGCTTTGACATATCATATTTTATATATATATAGTTGATTTCAAAAATAAAACATGCGTATATACGTTTGGATTTAGCTTACAGGCAGCCCATATGCGTTTGTTAAATAAATTACATGTGTGTGTGTATATATATATATATATATTTACTTGTATATAATATATATTATGTTATATTTACGTTTATATTTATATTTATATTTTTAAAAGCATTATATATATACAGTTAGTCGTGATATATATATATTTATAGTTATTTGTTGGTTGTATATGTATAGGTTTACATCAGTTTATGTTTATCAGCTTATATATATATATATATTGTTATAAAGTATGTATACAATATTTGTTTGGATTTGAGCACATATTTTATATATTGACTTCACGTGTATATGTTTATGTACAAAAATTTTAGATAAGCTATTTGTAAATTTTTGTTTGTATATGTTAACAGATATACTTGAGTTTGGGTTGAATCTATACTAAGTTTACCTATATATATATATATATATATATATATATTTGTTTTGCTATATCAGTTACATATATTTTACATGAGTTGGATATGTGCCGTTTTGTAGTATATATGAGTCTATATAAGTATATCTATACATTCTATTGGAATTTAAAATATATTGGTTTTAGCGAAATAATAATATAATACATAATAATACAAGTATTATATATATAATTATGTAGGAGCTATACTGCTTTTATTATATATTTAATATGGAGATTTTGAGTATATGTTTTCTTCATTTAAAAATAAAATTTGGTTTGAGAAAGTATGTGCTTTGACTTAAATTTAAATGTAATATGTCATTTTTAAATATGTATTTAAATTTGAAAATTTGTTTAAAGAAATAAATAATAATAATGCATATATTTTGTCCAGTCTATATCAAGCTAATTTTATTTATTCCCATCAATTCTATTTATCAGCTTTGATCATCGACTTTGTGCCAATTTTGCTTTGTTTTGGAATTCGTGCTTGGATTCGTGACTCATCTCATTCTTGTCCATCTCTAACCTCAAAAGGTGAGAAATCACTCACGATTAACGTTCTTATATTTATTAAATTTGATTTTAAATTGAAACGATAATTGAAATATGCTGTTGTTAGTTATTTACATTGCTATATATATATATATATATATATATATTTGTGTGTGTGTGTGTGTTCACCTGTGACATCTGACACCATTATCTGTTATTTATATTGATGATATATGCCTATTATATTATTATCATATCTGTTATCACTCTACAAGTTCCCTGTTAGTATAGAATTCACTATGGGTTGAAATGATACATACCCGAACGATATGTAGAATAGAGGAAAAACATTATGGGTTGAAATGATAAACCCAAGCGATTTTCATTAAGGTAAATTTTGGATTGAGAGTTAAAAAGATATATACCCGTATATACTTAAATTACGGATCGAAATGATAAATATCTGTATCACTAGATCCTAGGATAGAAAATTATATACAGACACCATTGGTCTAAATATAAATATTTTGAAAATGATTTCTATGGTTTTGGAAAGGAATATATGGTTTAATAAATATTGATTTTAGATATTTTATATAAATGTATTTTATAAAGTTAAATTCTTGATTTTAAAATTTTATATTATGTATTTTTTTAAAATTATAAGTTAGCTTGAAATTATAAATTTTAAGAATTTCCTTATAATTTTACCATTTTAAAATATGTATAAATTAGTTTTAATATCAAATAAGCTAACAATAAGATTCAAATTAATTAAGTTTGATTTAATTAAAATATAATATGTTTAAGTATTTATTTGAAATTATACTTTTTTCAGATATAAAGTTTATAATAATTTTATTAAATTAAGGTTGGAACTAGGAATAGAAATTGGTGAAATTGTATTTATTTAAGAATTAAACTAAAGAAAGTTTGAGTTGAAATTTATTAAATTTGAGATTTTAAAGATATGGATTTATAACTTAATCTTGATTAAAAGTGATCTAAATAAATAAATATTTCAAATTTGCATAAATTGAAATGAGATATTTAATTATTTAAATTTGTAATTTGAAGTTTTATTTAAATGTTATTGAAATAATTATATAAATATTTCAAACTAAATAATAGTAAAGTGACTTTGTGATATAAATGAAATTATCAAAATTTAGTTTGAAATTATGGGATATTTAAGCTTTGAAACATATTGAATTTGAAATGGTTTATTTTTTTTTGTTTAACTCTGTATTTGAAATCGATATAATTTGAAATGGTTTAATTGAGAAATTGAATTGAGTTAAAATTTATGAATGGAGATTTGGATTAAAGTTGAACTTTTGAAATTTAATTGATTTGAATCGATTTGTGAAATTTGAGAAAATTATTTTATTTATGTACTATTTTGTTATATATACTATTATTAATATTTAAACTGTTTAAGTGGGAAGTTATGATTTCAAAGTTATGAATTTCAAAGTTATGTTTTCAAAGTGTTATGATTTCCAAAGTATTATAAATTCTAAGTTTGTAATGCCGAAAGTGTTATATCTTTGAAAGTGTTATTGATTTGGAAATAGATATATTTGAAGTGAAGAATGATATTGTTTTGATATGGTTTAAAAATAGATATGATATTTTGGTTTTAAAGTATAAATTATTTTGAAATGACCACGGTGTTATAATGACGTTTGGTTGTTAATAGCATATAATACTGCATAGTAGATAGTTCCACGGATCCTTAGAGAATGGTTATCCCAAACATCCTTTAAGTTACTTATATTTCAGTTGATATTTCACTTGAGCTGAATTTATTGATATAAGAATGTTAATCCTGACTCGATGTTTTGTGTTTTGCTTTACGCTCGGGTCAGACTGAGTGTCATAGCATTTGAGACTTACCTTTGGAGTGGGAGCTTCGATTGGATATCCATCTATCTATACAGCTTTCGGTTATTCAGTTGACTTCACTGATATATTCAGTTTTATTATTCAACTATTGTATTGAGACTTTTATGTATTCGAGACTTCTATTGTATGTTGTTTAACTCTATTTATATATAGTAGCTTCATGAACTACCATTCATTTGTTTCTACTAAATATTGTTATATTACTCTGTGTCTGTGATTCTATGATTATTTTATTTACTGTATAAGATGAGTTTTGACAATTATAAGTTAATAATATGGTATTTTGAGCAATTCCAGTTCGATATGTGCGGATGCGAATGTTGAAAATGCCGGGATGTTATATTAATTTATACTTTAATTTCATACGTTATTTTCAGCAAGGCTGTTAACTCATCATTATTTACCGTTACCATCAAATCCATAAATAACCTTATTTAATTCCATACTTTAATCTAGTAAAGTTTGTTAAATCATCGTTATTTACATATGCCATCAAATACATAAAACTTTATTATCATATTTATTTATCTATTTTTTCAACATCATACTTTTTATTTCAATCAATTGTTTTCCAGTTCAAATAAATATCTATTTTAATTAAATACGCAAGAATACTACAATCAACGATAATTACCAGATTAATGCACAATACATCTAAAATATCATAATACCCAAAAAGTCATCTATAGAATACAACATATAATAATAATATGATTCTTTATCAATAGATATGGATTTTATAATTTAAAATTCAATTAATTAAATTAAATGAACCATACCAATGTGCTTTCGCAAACCTCCTCATAATTCAGCAAACCCAGCATAAACCATTTGGAATTTCACCATGAGTCTAATGGAAGAAACCGTACATGAATAGGAGATTGCATGTAAAAGATACGATGGTCCCAAATTCAGGGTGTAACTTAAAATAGATTAAAATTCAGAGGCTTATTTCTAAAATCACCTTCATCGCTCTTACCCATCCAAACTGCGTAACCTAATCAATAACAATTTTGATCGGCCACTAACCTTGATCCTCGCACATTTGCTAAACGACCATGCCCTCGGACCCGCCACCACCCCATCTCCACTCTTCGACTATCTATGACAACCGCGAACTACCCTAGCTATTGCACAATTCTAGCCGCCACTGCGCATGCGAACCCTAATCCAACTAATTCTGCTACCACAACCACTTTCATCGTTGGTAACCACCTCCAATAGCCTCCATTTGTCAAGATGAACCTAATCATAACATCCACACCTTCTAACTCAACCGCCTCCAACACCCAAGTGAAACCTGACTAGTTAACACTTTGATCGGGTTTTCTAGTTAATTTGAACGTTAATTCGATAAAGGAACAACACCACCTATTATCCCAATTGTTGGGAGCTTTGCAATGCTACACAATATAAAGGCTTGGGCACTTTGAATTTTAAATTAATTTGAAATTAGCAAAATCATCCATAATTAAAATGTGATTAAGGAGAATTTCAAGATTATGAAAGAGAGACTGATGTATGGATGCTCATTAGGATTTCTAAGCGTTATTTATATAGGAAATGAAATGGGTTCAGTTATGTGTAATCATTTGGCCCAAAAGTGGTTGGGCAACTCTTTTTAAATACTGTATCGTCTTTATTTCACAAATTATAACTTCAGATCCACCAAAATTATATATTAAACCGATTAGCTTGGAGAGACCTTCGTAAGGATTATAAATACGATACCTAATTCACCTTTTATTCAAAAATCCATTTTTAATTAATTTAATATGAACAACATTAAATTTTCGGGTCGTTATAGGAGGTGCGACGAAGAGGCCGTGAGGTTAAACATTGATGAGTAAGCAGATGTGATTGGTTGTAGTGATGGTTGGGAAGCATGTCAAGGAGATGGAGATGAAGAGGCATGTTCAGAAGGAAAATGAGGAACTCGCCAGATGATAATGTGAAGAAGCAGAAACGCCATTGATAAGGTAGAGTGGGCTTTATATTGAGTGTGATGGAGGTATAAAAGTGCATCAAGGAGAATGAGACAAAGAAGCATGACCAAAAGGAAGAGGTGCGAATGAGAATGAGTAAACATGGTGTAGAAGCAAGTAACAACGATTGAATGATGTTGATTCCTAAGAGAAAATTGATTCTAGAATCGAGAGAAAGGTTAGTTTGTTGCTGAAACTAATAGAAGTTATGTTTATGCTATATGAAAGTGATGTCTTAAAGGTTGAATTTAGTTCACACTTTTCCAATTTATATAAAAGAAAAAACAAACTACACAAAGTTTAAATTTTAACTAGCAGTAAGAAAGATTTAGTAATAGAGTTTGTAAAAAAACAAATTATTATCATTTGCACCGGCAAGCCGAATTATAGTGGCCGTACCTCTTTAGAAAGGAAAAAACAGGTATGAGTCATAGACACCTCAGCACTTATGAAAAGAAGAAAAAAAATAAAAAAAATAATAACAAGAGTTGGATAGAAGACCCGACTACTAGCAACATCAATAAGGCTAACCCCCATCATTAGATGACAATTCAGTGGCTGACTCAAGGCCAGTCACATGGATGAAATGTGAAAAAAGCCTGACCAAGTCGAGGACTTAAACAGCCGACTCAATGAAATAGATAAACCCTTGCACTAAACGACATCCACAAATCTCTATGGTAATTTCCCATGATCACCTACAGTGGATAGAATCAAATCACCTTCAAAGATTTTGTAGTAAATGTATCTTTCCTCGCCTTCTTTGTCTGTCACATATTTGTAGTGTAATTGTTCTTTAGCAGAAAAACACATCTACTAATGTCGATGAACCTAAGTATTTTCCTTAGAGAACCAAATGATAGGAGGACAACAAGGCCTAGGCAAAATGAGGGAAGATCTATGGTAGACCTTGGATCGGAACTGGACTCATCTATCATGACAATAGGAATTACTACGTTGTTAACCAAACCAACAGTCGAGTTCTGCTTGGGTAATCATATGTGCTTCAGAGGTTGCGAAAGAGAGACCTTATCAGGGATAGGAGATTTGATCTAATACACCATTAAAGGTGTGGGAAAGGGAGTTGCTAAAGAGTGTTTGAAGTGTGAGGTAATGTGAAAGGAGAGACATGTAGTGCATATAATCGGCTTCCAACTATAGTCAATGTTTACAATCATAACTTGGCCCAAAGCTGGTTGAAAAACATATAAACTTCGGTAACAACTTATCTGGTTTTATCTCCAATCTCATCTGGTGACAGATTTTCACTTTAAAAGAAGTTTAGGTTCCACATCTTCGAACGGTTCTGCTTTTACCAACTTCATTAAGTAATTTACTTATTAACCGATGAATATAAAATTATGACAAAACTAATGGGATAGTGCATACAATATTGCAAGAGCATTTTTAATGAAGAGTCTTTTGCAAAGGGACAATTTTCTAATGACAAACTTGGCAATTGAGTCATTTAAGTTTTAATTATAATATCTTTCTAAAAATTCTTCAAAGCTATTGCAATCATTAACACTTCTATTTAACATTAATTATTGCAAAACATTAACACTCATGGTTGAGTAGGGAGAAATTTTTTAATAGATAATTTGTATGCAAATAGTTGCAAAATAGCCTTCTGTTTAAAATTAAAAGAAATAATTCTCATGTTTAAAGTAGGCAACTATTATTATTACTAATGCGAACCCATGCTACCTATATGGGTTTCACGATATAGTTTCAATAGTGCATTTTTTTGGAATTTTAAGTTATATGAAGCTGAACTTTTTTATGGATTGTAATTATTTTGATTAGCTTTTTCTAGAACACTTCCATTAGACATTTTTTGATAAATTTTCTTAACTAATCTCAAAGCATATTGTTAGCACCAAAATTGGTCACTAACACCCTTGAGTAGATTTATGTAGAGAGACTAATGAAGAGAGTAAATTAGAATAGAAGAATAGTGTAATTCAATACAAAAAGAACAACAAAAACGAGAACACCGGATTTATAGTGGTTCGGCGTAATTTCCTACGTCCACTTTGAGTTTAATCTTTATTGCTTTCTCCATTACTTGAATACAGATACAATCCGTAAATCAATCACTTGAATACAAGTTTGAATTAAAAAGAGGAGAGTCTAAAAAATGGCAGAGTCTCCCCAGTTCCCGGAAAAAAGGTCCATTTCAGTATGCCCCTGCCCTTCTATTTATAGACGAAGATGGGTTGGACTTCCCTTACGGGCCTAGCAACAAGGTATCTCGGCCCATGGTAAGTAGCTTCTGCGCACCGAGCCAGGTATGCCGAAACATGTCGATTGCATCGAACCTTTATACCTTCAGGCTCTTCTTGGTCAGAATCTTGTCTAGTGCTAATAATAATATCTTCAACTGTTGTTTTGTAGCCGGCCAAGGTGCCGGGTAACACATATAAAGTATAATTAATATTCTAGAGCATAATGATTTTATACAACAAAAGATAATATCAATTATCGGTTGCTCCTAACTTAGTAAATATTACATTACCAAGCATGTCTATGTATTACTTTTTAAATGTAAGTGGTATAAGTCAATATAATTTATTCTATGTTTAACTTATAAATTTAAATATATATACATAATTCAGTTTGATAGTAGTATTCTAAACTTGGAATAGAGAAATTACATTTAAAGTGAAATAATGTTGAAATTAGGTTAAAATAATCGGATTCCAACATTTCCATCATGACACTTTATGGCATTACACAATAATAATAGACTATTAAAATATTATACTAGATTTGAAGCATTATATTCTCTAGCATAGATTGCATAATATGGCATGACAATTATACGTAGTATATACATTATGTGATCAAATATTTTGTATAGCCAGATTATTTTCCCTTTTGCTTCAAATATTCATGCAGATATAATAACTAAAATAGTAATATGAGTGTATGCGCAATTTAAAGTAAATTAATATCGTTATTAAATAAAATATTTATGGATACATAAAAATACTTTACATGACATGTTAGTAAAGAAATTTTTTGGATTGAATGGTGTAAAGAAACATAACCAACAAACCAAAATAATGAAATAGAATATCATTTGTATTTAAAAAATAGGCATCTACTTATGAGTAGATTCAAAATTCCTAAAATGAAAGTATGAATTATAGTAGTAAAATAATGATTTATAAAATGTAAGTGCCGGAGGTTAATTTCAAAATTATTATGAACCAAAATCAATGGAATCTGTAGGTTATCCAAAGATAATTTATGTTGTTTTACATCAATAGAAAAATTAAAACTTTATATTTGTTATATCCACTACTAATCTTCATTATTTTCCTACAAAATCTTCCAAATAATTATCCCAATGGAAATATATGTGAACCTCCCTCCTTAGACAAACTAATATGGCTTAATACATAACTCTACGTTTAAACATAATTTTCATTTAGACTCAACTCTTTTGTAATAATACACCATATTTCTTTTTTCAAGCTATTAGACTTCATTCTTTTGATTCATTACATGCTATGTGGTCCAAACATTGATCATGAGTTTTCTTTAGGGACAAATTCATATATTGGACATGAATTTTGTTGGAAGCATTAACTCAACGTTGATATGAATTCGTAATATATATTTTTTGTACAACCAAACGTCAACCCAATATAATTTTAACTCATTTTGTATGTTATGTATGTAAGATGACAATTATAAATATGTTTTATTATATATCAAATATATGATACTTTATTTCAAGCATACAATATAATGTTGCATTTAAAAGTATAAACAAATATTACTATAACAATATTTTGTTTGTTTATTGGAAAAGATTATCTGTAAATAATTTTTTCTCATTTATTTGTTCTTTTGCAAAAAGCATGAAAGGAAAGAAATAAGTTTGTCTCTATCTTATTATTTCTAACGGTAAAGCATTTTTTAAAATTATATATTAAGTGTGTTACTATTGGCACCCAAGAAAATGCTTCTAGCTAGTTAACATTGAATTTTAACACCTATCAATTTTTTCATATAGTTATGACCACCCAAATCTATTTTTTCATTTAGCCTTAGGCAGTCATAGTCATTTCATCTTCCTTAGAAAAAACCACATATACTATCTTTGAGCATCATCAAAAAACAAAAATTTCAAACCCTAAAGTTAAAATAATATATTTTTGCTAATAGATGAGCATAAAGAGCCCAGTACACCTTTTATTTTATTTTTGAAGTCTCCTTTTATTCTATATATCAATCTTTGATTTGTTGTTTATATATTTTTTAATTTTTGGACAAGTTTAATGATCTTGTAGCTAACATAAATTTGCAGGATATAAAATTTATTGATGTTGTAATTGACAATCTCATTGTAAGTTATTGAATTGTCCTAATGAGGTTACCAACCATGTTTAGTGTTCAACTTGTTAAGAGAATTGTAACAATCCGATTTTAAGCAATAATTAATTAAAGTTTATAATATTGATTTAGTTGATTAAAATGGATTTTTAAATATTAAATGAGAGCATTTTTTGGAATTATTGGGAATATTGAAATTTGATAAATTAGTAATTGGCAGTGAGATTAAATTTTGTTAGAAATAATTGTTTGTCTAAAAGATTATAAAATAAATTATTTTGAAAATTATTTATTAAATGGACTTTGATGGTGAATATGAGATATTTAAATTGAAATAAATCACAATACGAAAATAATATTTTATAAAAATTATATAATGAATGAATAATTTTGGTTTGGGAAAGAAATGATTTTGAAAAGGAAATTTGAATTTATTTAGGTTGATAAATGGATTTTATTATATTAAGCTAAATGTGGCAAGTTTGAGTTAATAATTAATAAAATAAATTTTATGTGAAATAAATTAAAGCAAATGCCATAATACTATGTAGTGACTTAAGTAGTATAAATATAAATTTTCATTTGCATTTTTATGGTGATTTAGTAAAGTAGAAAATAGCTTTGAAAAAAATGAAAAAAGGAAATAAATATTTACAAAGCCAAAACCAAGAATCCAAATCCAAACACTATTATCCCAACATTTGGATTTTTCTAATTCCAACTTCTCGTATCAGTTTATAAACATTATTTCGTGTACGCAGGAAGAGTCATACTATAGCTTAAACTCCTCATTCCTAACTATTTTCCATCTCCTACTCCCTCTTTTAAATTATAGAATAAATTACTATAAATCCCAAAAATTGAATACGTGCATCTCAATATCAATACACATCTATGCCCAAGAAGATATCAAAGTTTTGATGATGCGTTGAAGTTTTGGAATGGGATACAAGGGGGAAGATGGTCTGGAAAGCTTTAAGTGAGTAAACGTTTACTTTAATTTGTTACGCCCCCACCTCTATACCCATACTACCCAAGAGAATTAGTAGATAATGCTATCAGATAATATGGCGAATGAGGCGATATGGGATACACGCATGAATATTCCCTTGGACTAACATTGATAAATATCTTATATTATATAATACTTACCATAGATATATACGGTCTCGGTAAAAAGCAATAAATACATTTGCCTCCAGGATAGAACAGTACAAAATCACAAAGTATAATCAGAGTACCAAGAGTCAGAATTGCGTTGATAATAACACTAATATACAGGGTATATCCAACATATAACAGAAGGATATACAAACATGAAGCTATATAATACTCAAATGATGTACAATAATACTATATACTAGTCTCCTCTATATTAAGAAAACACAAGCTGGTCTCATCGTCCTTGAACCTTTCATATCTCAGACTGACCGGAGTATTACGTAAATAACACATAGGTCATACTATGTCTGAATATAGAGGTCAATATACATATGTAACATAGTATATGAAGGGTATAATAATATGATAACATCGCATGAATAACTCAAGACAACAACCATAATGTATGTATGTGTATATGTATGTATGTATTTATGTATGTATATATAGTAATGTATGCAGGGTATATAATTATAATATTATAAACAATCTCCGACATATCATAAAACATCAAATATCACAAAACCAGGTATAAAGATGTCATCACCCATAAATAAGCACATCAAATCAGAAATCACAAAATCAACATCAAATGAGTGAATCATCCATATCCGCAAATCATCGCCAAGATCTAGAAAAAATTAATAAGTGAGATATCCACAAGAATTGTTAGCTAATCATAGAACAATGCCTGAATGCATCTCCCAATCTCAATAATAAGAACGTAATCAATGTATAAGATAAGTTGTTTATCAGCATAATAAAAGATATGAGAGTCCATATATTCTGGGCACCTAACTAGATATAATGTCATCTCCTCATATAGTGTAACTCAGAATGAATCATGATGGGAGAATGACTGAATGACGGACACGAAGTCCCAAGTAAATCCATATATCGTCATCTTTTAAGAATATAAATGGTACATGTCTATTTACCACACATAGCGGAACCAGATAGAAGACTAATAGCACGTTCGCTGGCTCTAGGAGCCGAACGAGTGTCTATCTAACACGACTCCTATAATCTTCGGTTACCTCCCTTTATTATCTTGGCAAGATCCACCTATGTGCTCATTTACGCAAGGACTCAACTCAATCATGACCCAGTACACGCCTTTATGGTAATAGACTGCTAGCTTAGGTGGCCTAAAAGCGACCGCACACAGTAATAACACACAGATATAAATATAAGGTGTCATGGATTAGAGCACGACCCCACAATCGATCTACCAAGGTGGATACTGGCTAATCTAGTTCGCTCCTGAATCATAAAGAAAGTTGGAAAAGATAGATAGATACATAGTATCGATACTCGATAGCTAAAACATAATTTTACATATATGTTGATAAACCTCTCTGTAAATTGGTCGACACACTACTCTACATCAGTATATAATATTGCCCACCGTAGTGAGCATCAATTCACATAAATGTCTCTTATAAGTCACACAGGTTCATGTAAGTACCTTATATGAGTCACACAGACTCTATTCTCGTCACGTGAGTGTCATCCATTTACTACGAATAACCGAATAAATATCACAATGACCTCTCATACCACCACATGATACTTAAACATTTATTCACTACTTATAAACTGCACTCAATCTCCATAATATTTTATATAAAACCGATAAATACTACCGAATGCTCCATCCAAGATGGTACAATAACTACGTTTATTCAGATTCCACATCACACATAATTAAATATCAAAAGTAATACAAAAGGATGTCATCATCGTATCATATCAAAACACTAATTAACTCAATATCAATGGTGAATCATTCTTATGAATCTAAGTTAATGTAAAAAAATGAGTAATCGAGAAAGTAGTGTAACGTCCCATGATTTTCGATAATCAAAATTTTGTTAATTTAATAAAGATTTGTGATTTAATATCGGAAGAAATAAAAATATGTGATTGAATAATAAGAATTAATTGGATTGAAAGGTAATAGTATTAATTTAAGGTAATTTACAATAGCTTTAAAAGTAATTCTAATTAATTGAAATGATTAAAAAAGTTATAATTAGTTATAGATAGTAAATCGATTGTATTAATGATGTGTGTATAATTTATAATTGGACTTAAAGAGCACTTGATAATTTAAATGTTGATTAATGAATAAAATAATGTGTAATAAATAGTGAATGGATTGAATTGTATAGTATAAGTGGTTATAATAATTGGGGGAAATGATGAACTTAGAAATGATGTTAAATGCAAAAATGTTAACAATTGTTATTCGTTACAAATTTAATTAATCAATTACAAATAAATGTAATTAAATGTTACATTAATGCGAGTTAAGATAATAAATAGCGTAAAATGTAATAATGTAAATTAAAATTAATTATTAAATATTGTAACGATAATCCAATCAATTGAAATAATTTAAATGTTATACTTGGTTATAATTTGGATACAAATAAATAAATGTGAATGTTGTATAAATTAAGGAAGTAGTATGTAATTAATGGAAATTGAATAAAATTAGCGTTATGTAAGAAATTGTAACATTTGTTTATAAATAATGAACTTATAAGTGTGACTAAATGTTAACGGTAACAATTATTATATGTCACTATTTATTTGATGTATTAAATTAAAATTGCAATTAAATGAAATTAAATATTACATTAATAGGAATTAAGATGAAATTGGGAAATATTAATGTACTAAGATACAAACCAATTTTAATTATACCCATAAGATGATAATTGATTGAAAACCTGCCTATAAATAACCTGTTACAAATAATCTGTTATAAACCCTAGTTATTCATATTTCTAATCTAGTCCATTCATTTCTACTTTTGATCTGCCTATAAATAACCTGTTATAAATCCTAGTTATTCATATTCCATTTCACTGTACGTATAAATTTCATTTGTGCACTTCTCCTTCTCAATTGTAGACAAATAAATTCTCATTTCAATTTCAAATCAAATTTCAATTGAGAATTAAAACTCCTCAAACCCAATCAAATTTTACATCGATTTGAAGCTCTCGATGAGCGAAAGTCAAATCTGCAGTCTGTTTCTCGATCTGAGTTTCTGTGCATCTAAAATTCGATGGTTTATTTCCAGCAATTCATCGTGTTGTGATGAACTTCGACCAATCGTCAAATCATTGGTACTATTGTGTGGAGAGTCAAGTGCATTGTTCATCGGTGGTGTTCGCTCGTCGAATTGACGGCCAGATCGACCAAAAAAAATCGATTTGTAGGGTTAAAATCGATGGTGGCTGCTGCTGGTCGTGCCGTTTTCTCGGCGTCGCTATGGGTCTAGGGTGGTCGAAGATGATGTGGGGGGAGGGGTACGGCAGTCCACCCGGTGGTGGCGCGAGTCGTTGTATTGGGCCGTGTGGTGTTCGATAAGGCAGCGGCTAAGGTTACAATCGCGTATGAATAACTTTGGGCTCATGGGTTTCTAAGTGAAGGTGATGACGCGTATTTGCTTTATCATTATTTTTTACTTATTTAAATCGTCTAAATTCAACCTGGCATAACTTTTGCATATGAGGTCCGTTTCATGCGCGGTTTGTTCCGTTGGGATCTTATCAAAATTTTAGACATTATAATGTTGGTTTGGATGAATTCTAACACTGTTGAATTTTGGGCCTTAAATTGGATTTTAATTCGATTTAAAATCAAAGGTGAGTGTTTTAACTCACTCACAACTTCTAATATTTCTTATGTTGGTTAAATTTAATTTATGATGTGATTAGAAATTAATTGATGGATGTTTTATATGTTAAATGGCCATTCTAGTTAAATTTGACTTTTATTGCATTTAGTCGTAGTTTAATTCATTATTGAATTTAAATTTCCAGTTAATTACATGTAAATGATAACCTGTTATTTGCTGAAATTTATTGGTCGAATTAGGTGATGATTATAATGGATGTTTGGTTGTTGATGTTGGGTGAATGGATGTTATGTTCGATTTATATATTGTTGTCGCTCTGCAAGTTCCCTATGGGTTGAAGTAATACATACCCGAATGATCTATAGATTAGGAAAAAATCATTGTGGGTTAAAATGATAGACTCGAGCGATTTTATAGATTTTATTTAATTTGGGATTGCGATTTGAAATGATATATAACCGTAAAATTGTAAATTGCGGATTGAAATGACAAATATCCATATTACTTGACCCTAGGGTAGAAAATTATATACGGACACCGGACTGGTTAAATTAAATGATTTTTGAATCTTTGAAATTTTGAATTCTGTAACTGGCATTTTGAAATAGAATAGATTTCTACAAATTGAATTATTTTTGTTAATCCAAGTGTAAATCTGAAAGTGGGAATTTATTTTATCAATTATTCAAAGGATTAAATTAAAATTCCAAAGTTGAGGTGTCGAATAAAAATGAGTTTATCGTAATTGATTTATTGAATTTGTTTGGTTATAACTTTGAAATCTATTTTAAACTAATTTAATCTATTTTATCAATTTAAACTACCTTGATTTATTTTAATCAATTACAACCTATTTAATACAATTTAATCAATTTACCTATTTTAAACAAATTAAATTATTCAATCTATTTTAAATCTATTATATATAATTCAAATCTATTTAATCTATTTTAAATTTATTTAATCTGTTTAAAAATCTACTTAATATAATTTAATTCTATTTAACCTATAATAAATCTATTTAATAATTTTAAATCTAATAAAATCTATTTAATCTATTTAAATCAATTTATGTCTAGCGAAATCAAATTTAAATATATTTAAAAACTATTTTTATTATTTAAACTATTTTAATCTATATAAATTATTTTTAAATTACTACAACTAATTAAGACTGTCAAAACTATTTCCTAAAATTTCGGACTGTGTAAAGTTGCAATATCTATGTTTAAATCCTTTATGATGATACAACTTAAGTTGTAATTTGGAATCGATAGCTTTTGAAAATTTACACATTGAGTAGAAATGATTTGAAAGTGAATACGATTTCAAAGTGAATATGATTTTGAAAGTGAAAATTGTTTGAAAGTGAATATAACTTCGAAAGGAATATGATTTGAAATTGAAAATGATATTTTGATATCAATTATGAATTTACTTTTGAAATATAAAGAACCATCGGGTGTGAAATAAGCGTTTGGTTGTTAAAAAGACCGATATCGGATATTGTCATACTCTCTGCCAATATCGAAAACCACTTTAACAACTGTGTACGTGGTGGAGATTCCAGAAATGAAGTAGGATGGTCTGGCAAACGATTTCTGTATGACGTATGATGTGACCCTGACTCCTGTGAGTCGGCTTAGATGTGACTAAAACAGGTGCCACGCCGGGCCAAATGAGGCATTTCTCGTATCAGACACATTTCTTCGATACCATATCTGTTGCTTTGTGACTGATTTGGTGGCCACCCCTTGATTTTGATTGTGGGAGTGTGTTTCGAGGTAGGCGGTAATAGCTGCTATGCGTTACCACCAGTCGGGATTCACAATTGGTATATCTTCCTGGCATTGCCTCGAGTGTGTTCACATGCCCTAGAGTGCCTTCTACGAGTTTGTTTTGCACCGTACCTGTGGAGTGCCTTTTGATAGCCCTCTTGTTTAAGGAGGAATTACAGTACTGTATAGACTATGCGAATATATAAAAATGTGTTAAGGGGGATATGGGTAACGCCTTAACGCTATTTTAATACATTTACTTTGCTATAGACATATTATAATAGCGTATTTTACTATATAGTAGATAGCTTAACGGATCCTTAAGAGATGGAAATCCCGAACATCTCTTAATTATTGCACTCACGTTAGACACTGGATAGGAGAAGTCAAACCCCGTAAACATCTCTAACACCGTTCCACTCATATTTATTTACTAGTTGATTTAACTTACATAAGATCTTTTATTTATGACTCGAGTGTTTTTTCTTTTCAATTCGCTCAGGTCAGCCTGAGCATCTCAGGGTTAAAGACCTTATTTCTATAGGATAAAGACGAAGATTTGTACTAGCATTATTATTATATTTATCCCACTACATCATGTTGTTCCCTTGCATTTATTATTTATTTCTTCCTGTTTCTGTAACTTTGATTTTTTATTGTAAAAGAATAGTCAAATGTATTTACAAAACAGCTTCATGAACTGTTATTTGATTATTATATTTTATCATTCTGTTGAGAGATTATGTATTTGTTTTATTTCTTTATTTTTTTCTTATTTACCCTATAACAATCTTCCATTTTGAATGGTTTAAGTCCAGCATGTGTGTCTGCTTAAAACGTCTAAAAAGGCAGGTCATTGCGGTTGGTATCAGAGCTTTGGTTTAGCGATAACCTTAGCTTTGTGGGGTCCGACTCATATTAAATAGGGTAGTAATACCCTAAAATGAGTCGCTGAGTGTATATATATGAGAAAGCGTATTTGTTAGTGTATAAAATGTTTTATATTGTGTAAATTTGTTCCATTTTGTATTTATAAATTCTGCTTAGTGCATAGGACGCCATGACATCGATAGGGATTTCTAAACACTTAATAGGACAGACGGACACAATATTTGTTTTGAAATATAGGTAAATGAAATAATTTTGCCTATTATATATTTTTTTATATAAAATAATGATTTTATAAATGATATAGTTGGTTGTTATATATTTGTTTGTTAGGTAGTGAAATTTTATAAATACTAATAAAAAATAAGATTGACAAGTAAAATGGATATAAATTGGAATTTGAGAAATAAAGTTCTGAGATTTTTGAAAATTTCTTTCGAAAGATTTTGTAGTATAATACTAATATTATTTAGAAATATTTTCTGACTTAAATATTTCAAGATGATTTGAAAGAAATGTTTTCAAAGGAATTTTGGACTGAAATAAGTTCTGTGCTCCCCTCTCTATCGCTGGAAAATAATTTCGGTGATGAGTGCATGCATCATCGACGTTCATTTTTGAGTTTCCAAGTGGTAAGACTACTGTAGTAGTTATAACAATCGTAATTTTTAAAATTCTGAGTTTTGACTTTATATGTATATATATAAGTTATAATTGTATACATTATTTTAAAATAATTGAAATGAAAACCAGTTGTTTAATTCTTAAGTTCTGTAAATTAGAAGTGAAATTATTGTAATGAATGGAATTTTGACTATATTAATAATGGAAACTATTAAAATGAAAATAAGAAATTTGACGTTAAAATGATTAATGAAATAAATAAGAAACTGAAACTTTGAAACTGTAATTAAAAAGGAAATGAAAATAAGAATGGTAACTAATGAACATTTTGTTAACTAAATAAATAAGAGAAACTTGGGTAATATTCAATTGCATGCATTCTAAAAGACATACATACATACACACACACACACACACACACACACACACATATATATATATATATATAACTTGCCAAATCATTAAAAGTTGAAATGTTGAATAGAATATGTAATAGAATATTATACAAGTAAAACTTCAGAAAAATGAAAGTATTCAATAGACTTGCTTTTATAAATAAGAATTATAATGCTATAAATTGTTATTAACTGAAGCTTATAGTTTAAAATGCTACTAATTAAATGCAATAAAAGTGAATAATGTAAGAAAATGATTATGAACTTAGGTTAACATTTTAAGCTATTTATAATCAGATTAAATGGAAAGGTGAATACCATAAGTGAATAATTTTAAACATGAACTTAAATTGAAGCCATTTATAATTTAAATGACAACTATATTAATTGAATGAATATAACTTTAGAAAAATTGAAATGATTTGGAAATGAAATTAATATTCAATGATACTTTATATGGACTGAATGAAAAAAATGAAATAATCCGTAGATGGTGAATTGTAAAGAAACTTACCTAATAATGTATAATCCAATAATTGAATAAGAGAAAAAACTCGCTTATTTGAGCAATGAATGTAAAGTAATAAAAGAAAAGAAAATGGCATTGTATGAATAAAGGAGAAATGAACTTTTGTAAGTAATAATGAATGTAAATTAATAAAAATAAACATTACATGAATAAGAAAAGAAAAGTAAATGAAAAGAAAAGGGGAAATCAAACAAAATTGAAAAGTGAAGTAAAATGAAACAAAATGTATACGATACTTTAATAATGAACTTTTTATGATCCAAATAAATGAAATAGATGTAACATACATCAGTAAAGTGTAAATTAATGAAATGAGCCTTACATGAATGAAAGTAAATTTAAAAATTTGTAAGTAATGAATATAAATAAAAGAAAATCATTATATGAAAAAAAACAATAATGATGTGAAAAGGATAAATATAAAAACATAAAAATATGTTGGATTCTTTGTTTGTATTGGCTTATAGATTGGTTGGGAAAGGATACTTCTATTTTATATAGAGATGTATGAATAACCTATAAAGTTTTATCTATGATTGTTAAGTGTATTGTTTACTTCATGGTTTATTTATCATTTTTATATGATAAGAAGTTCTGAACCCGAACAAATCATTTATTTGGTGATATGGATAGATGATTGCCCTCTTTGTTGAAATGACGTTTGTGTAGTTGTTTTTTTTTTGCAAATGAAATTGTTGTTATGTGGTGATGTTTTCTTTGTTATTTATTGAAACAACTTAAATATTCTCTTTATATAATTTGCTAACTTATTTTAGATTATATAAGTGAAATACAGGTTTATGGAAGCAATTGCTACTGCTTTTAGTTTCATAAAATAAGCGTTATTTGCCCGACAAATAGGTAAGTTCTCTGATTACGGTTTTCTAACGATATAATATTTTTTTTCCCGTGGATGTGATATATTATTTTGAAAATTATGATATATTGTTATTATTGATATTATCATTTCTCCCAAACCTCTCCGTACAAAGGAGACTCTACCAAAAAAAATCGTCAATTTTGGACTTAGAAAATTTTGTGAAATGTTTTTCAAATTTTGTCCACTTGAATATAAAAGGATTTAATTACTATAAATTGATATATTTTATTTAAATTATTTAATTATGTAGATTAATTGTTTATAAATTTAATATTTTGAATAAGATTTGTTGATTATATAAATTCCTTCTTTTCCCTTTTTTCCTTTTCGAGAACGAAAAGTTTTGAGTGGGGGAGAGTGTAACGACCCATGATTTTCGATAATTAAAAATTTGTGAATTTAATAAAGATTTGTGATTTAATGTTAGAAGAAATAAAAATTTGTGATTTAATAATAAGAATGCAATTGGATTAAAAGGTAGTAGTATTAATGTAAGGTAATTTACAATTACTTTGAAAGTAATTCTAATTAATTGAAATGATTAAAAAAGTTATAATTAGTTATAAATAGTAAATTGATTGTATTAATGATGTGTGTATAATTTATAATTGGACTTAAAGAGCACTTGTTTAAATGTTGATTAATTAATAAAATAATATGTAATAAATGGTGATTGGATTGAATTGTATAGTATAAGTGGTTATAACAATTGGGGGTAAATAATGAACTTACAAATGTTGTTAAATGTAAAAATGGTGACAATTGTTATTTGTTACTAATCTAATTAATCAATTACAAATAAATGTAATTAAATGTTACATTAATGTTAGTTAAGATAATAACTAGAGTGAAATTTAATAATGTAAATTTAAGTTAATTATTAAATATTGTAACGATAGTCCAATCAATTTAAATAATTTAAATGTTATACTTGATTATAATTTGGATAGAAGTAAATAAATGTGAATGTTGTATAAATTAAGGAAGTAGTATGTAATTAATGAAAATTGAATAAAATTAGTGTTATGTAAGAAATTGTAGCATTTGTTTGTAAATAATGAACTTGTAAGTGTGACTAACGGTTAATGGTAACAATTATTATATGTCGCCTATTTATTTGATCTATTAAATTAAATTGGAAACCAATTAAATGAAATTAAATATTACGTTAATAAGAATTAAGATGAAATTGGAAAATAGTAATGTACTAATATATAAACCAATGTTAACCATACCCATAAGATGATAATTGATTAAATAACAAGATTGACAATCAAATAAATGGATTTATTGAAATTTAAATGTATAATTACTGAATTATTTGAACTTGAAATTAAATACTGTAATTTGGGAAATATTGAATCTGAATTGATATAGAAATTTGTTTTAAAAGAATATAAAGTACTAAGTAATCTAAAATGATAAAAACTGTAAATTTTTAAATTTGAATTGAAAAATTGATTTAATTAATTTAGTATTAATTTATTTAATTAACGTGAAAATAGCCATTTTGGCCACTGACTTGGATTTCGACAAAACCAGTTTCATCGGATCCGTAATGGTGAATCATTGTAGCATTTCAAGTTTCGTAGCGATCAGCCTTGTTGTTTGATCATACGGACTCGAAACACCTAAAAATCAGTTTAACTAAAATCAATTTGAAATAAGCTGATTTTAAGCTAACTTCTTCATACGATAGATTAGGACATGTAACCTGTTCCATTGAGTTTAAAATTATTGAAAACATCTATTTTGACATATGGGATGACCCATTTCTGTTTTAGGAACGAAACAGGCTTTTCGAGTCGTTTATCGTTCAACTTTCAAATCAATCTAGTCCATTCATTTCTATTTCTGATCTGCTTATAAATAACCTGTTATAACACTAGTTATTCTTATTCCATTCACTGTATGTACAAATTTCATCTGTCCACTTCTCCTTCTCAATGGCGGACAAACAAATTTCCAATTCAATTTCAAATCAAATTTCAATCGAAAATTAAATCTCTTCAAACCCTATAAAATTTCATATCAATTTGAAGCTCTCGACGAGCACAAGCCAAATCTGTAGTCTATTTCTCGATCTGAGTTTCTGTGCGTCCAGAATTCGATGGTTTATTTATGGTCGTTCATTGGGTTGTGATGAACTTTGACTGATCGTCAAATCATTGGTACCATTATGTAAAGAGTCAAGCGCATTGTTCATCGGTGGTGTTCGCTCATCGAATTGACGGCCAGATCGACCGAATTTTTTTGATTTGTGGGGTTAAAATTGGCGGCGGCTGCTGCTGGTCGTGCCGTTACTCGGCATCGCGGTGGGTCTAGGGTGGTCTAAGATGATGTTTGTGGGGGGAGGGGGACGGCGGTCCACCCGGTGGTGGCGCAAGTTGTTGTAGTGGCCGTGTGGTGTTGGACATGGCGACGGTTAGGGTTACAGTCGCGTATGATTAACTTTGGGCTCGTGGGTCTTTGTGTAAAGGTGATGGCGTGTATTTGCTTTATTAATATTATTTTTTCTTAATTTAAATCGTCAAACTTCAACCAGGCATAACTTTTGAATACGAGGTCCCTTTCATGCGCGGTTTATTCCACTAGGATCATATCAAATTTTTGAACAATTTGACCTTGGTTTGGATGAATTCTGAGATTGTTGAATTTTGGGCCTTAAATTGAATTTTAATTCGATTTAAAATGGAATGTGAGTGTTTTAACCCACTCATGACTTCTAAAGTTTCTTATGTTCATTAAATTTAGTTTATGATGTGATTTGAAATTAATTGATGGATGTTTGGCATGTTTAAATGGACATTCTAGTTAAATTTGACTTTTATTGCATTTAATCATAGGTTAATTTATTATTGAATTTAAATTGCCAGATGATTACCTGTAAGTGATAATCTGTTAATTATTGAAATTTATTGGTCGAAGTGGATGATAATTATAATGGATGTTTGGTTGTTGATATTGGGTGATTGGATGTTACGTCCGATTTATATATTGTTGTCACTCTGCAAGTTCCATATGAGTTGAAGCGATACAAACTCGAACGATCTACAGATTAGGGAAAAACTATTATGGGTTGAAATGATAGACTCGAGCGATTTTATGGATTTTATTTAATTCGGGATTGCAGTTTGAAATGGTATATAACCGTAAAATTGTAAATTGCGAAACCCTAGGGTAGAAAATTATATACGGACACCTGATTGGTTAAATTATATGATTTTTGAATCTTTGAAATTTTGAATTCCGTAACAGGCATTTTGAAATTGAATTGATTTCTATAAACTGATTTATTTTTGTTAATCCAAGTGTAAATGCTGAAAGTGGGAATTTATTTAATGAATTGTTCAAAGATTAAATTAAAATTTCAAATTTGAAGTGTCGAATAAAAATGAATTTATCGTAATTGAGTTATTGAATTTGTTTGGTTATAACTTTGAAATCTATTTTAAACTAATTTAATCTATTTTATCTATTTAAACTACGTTGAGTTATTTTAATATATTATAACCTGTTTAATACAATTTAGTCTATTTTAAACTAATTAAATTTATTAATCTATTTTAAATCTATTTAACATAATTTAAATCGATTTAATCTATTTTAAATTTATTTAATCTGTTTAAAATTCTACTTAATATAATTTAACTCTATTTAATTTATACTAAATCTATTTAAACATTTTAAATCTAATAAAATCCATTTAATATATTTTAATCAATTTATATCTAGCTAAATCAAATTTAAATCAATTTAAAAAAAAATTTAATCTATATAAATTATTTTTAAACTATTAAAACTACTTAAGACTATTAAAACTATTTCCTAAAATTTCAGACTGTATAAAGTTGCAGTATCTATGTTTAAATCCTTAATGATGATACAACTTAAGTTGTAATTTGGAATCACTACCTTTTGAAAATTTACACACTGAGTAAATATGATTTGAAAGTGAATATGATTCGAAAGTGAATATGGTTTTGAAAGTGAAAATGGTTTGAAAGTGAATATGATTTCGAAAGAGATATGGTTTGAAATCGAATATGATATTTTGACATCAATTGTAAATTGACTTTTGAAATATTAAAGAACCATCTGGTGTGAAACAAGCCTTTGGTTGTTAAACAGACCAGGATTGGATATTGTTATACTCTCTACCAATACCCAAAAACACTTTAACAACTGTGTACGTGGTGGAGATTCCAGAAATGAAGTAGAATGGTTTGGCGAACAATTTCTGTATGAGGTATGACGTGACCCTGACTCCCGTGAATCAACATAGATGTGACTAAAACAAGAGCCACCCATGCCAAGTGAGGTCATTCCTCCTATCTGACACATTTCTTCGATACCATATTTATTGCTTTGTGATTGATTTGGTGGCCACCCCTTGATTTTGATTATGGGAGTGTATTCCGAGGTGGATGGTAGTCGTTGCTATGCGTTACAACCAGTCCAGATCCGCAATTGGGATATCTACCATGGCATTGCCTCGAGTGTTGTGTTCACATGCCCTAAAGCGTCTTCTACGAGTTTTTTTGTACCATACCTAGGGAGTGCCCTCTAATAGCCCTCTAGTTTATGGAGGAATTACGGTACTGTATAGACTATGGGAATATATAAAAATGTGTTAAGAGGGATATGGATAACGCCTTAACGCTATTTTAATACCTTTACTTTACTATAGACATATTATAATAGCGTATTTTACTATATAGATAGGTTGACAGATCCTTAAGAGATGGACATCCTGTACATCTCTTAAGTTATTACACTCACGTTAGCCACTAGACAGGAGATGTCAAACCCTGTAAACATCTCTGACGCCATTCCACTCATATTTATTTACTGTTGATTTAACTTACATAAGATCTTTTTGTTCTGAGTCGAGTGTTTTGTCTTTTCAATTCCTTCGGGTCAGCTTGATCATTTCATGGTTGAGATCTTATTTCTAGAGGACTAAGATGAAGATTTGTACAAGTATTATTATTATATTTATTCCACTATATCATGTTGTTCCACTGCGTTTATTATTTATTTCTTCCTACTTCTGTAACTCCGATTTTGTGTTGTAAAAGAATAGTCAAATGTATTTATAAAATAGCTTCATGAACTGTAATTTGATTAGTATATTTTTTTCATTTTGCTACGAGATTTTGTATTAGTTTTATTTCTTTCTCTTTTTCTTATTTACCCCATAATAATCTTCCTTTTGGAATGGTTTGAGTCTTGCATGTGTGTCTGTTTAAAATGTCCAAAAAGGCATATCGTTACAAGTACGATAAAGCAAGTTAATCAAAGATGTATATGTGTGTGTGTATATAGAATAATCCAATCAATATTTAATAGTAAAATAAGTCATAAGTTCAAAACTTAAATTCTTAATATAGCAGAGATAAGAACATCCAAATCTCATAATAATCATTTTACAACTAAATTGAATATTCAAATAAACTTTAAATTAGCAAATACATATTTTCTTTAATCAAATATAACTACAAACATAATATACTTCGATTTAAACTTATTAATCACAAAATTCACTTTAAACTATTCAAATTATTAATTAAGCAATATTCCTCATTTGTTAGAATTTATTTAAATCTTTGAGTAATTGTTTTAAACCCAAATTCAATTTTCTTTCAATGAATCAACAATTTTAAATATATCTAAATATTGAATTTTAAATAAAACTTTTCTCATAAAATCATATATTTGCTTTATTCAATTTCTCACATTTAGTTTCAACGCAAATATAATTTATTTACTGTTAAAATATACACATATAAAATAGCAAAATGCGGGACTCGAACTTAGGTGGATTGGCAGAAGAGCACAAGCCTTTACGACTTGATCACGCTTGTTTATGTAACTAGTTGTGGGGTTGATATGTAGTGGTCGAGCTGTTGGAGCTTGGGAGGTCGACCGGTAGAACTACCTGTCGCGCTCTCCAAGTTCATCATTTTGATCGAATTCTGGCCATCTTCCTCCTCCTTTTCACCTATTCGTACACCAACTCATTGCACACAAGCTCCATCATCCAAAAAACAACCCAATTTCAAACATATGTATGTATGTATGTACACAAATATATGGATCAAACATAGATTCATGAGTAAAAGTTTGATCACCTAAAGCTTTCCAGTCCATCTTCCTCCCTATATCACATTCTAGAACTTCAATGCATCACAAAACTTTGGTTTCTTCTTAGGCATATGTGGTATTGATATTGAGATGTACATATTCAAATTTTGAAGTTAGTGTTTGGGTTGGGTTCTTGGGATTGGGCTTTCTAAATTTTTGTTTCCTCTTTCATTTCTTTTTTTCAAAGCTATTTTCCACTTTACTAAATCACCATAAAAAATCAAAGGAAAATTTATAATTATACTACTTAAGTATCTACACAATAGTATGACATTTATGTGAATTTATTTCATACAAAATTCTTTTTCTTTAATTATTTACTCAAACTTGCTGCATTTAGTCCAATATAATAAAATCCATTTATTGACCTAAATAGTTTCAAATTTCCATTTCAAAATCATATCTTTCCCAAACTAATATTATTCGTTTGTTATATAATTTTATAAAATATTATTTCCATATTTTAACTTATTTCAATTTAAATATCTCGTATTCACCGTCTAAGTCTATTTATTTAATAATTTTCAAAATAATTTATTCAACAATTTTTTAAACAAACAATTATTTCCAAAATAATTTAATTTCAGCACTAATTACTATCTTATTAAATTTCAATATTCCTAAAAAAATTAAAATTGTTCTCATTTAATATTCAAAAATTCATCTTATTTAATCAAATCACTACTATAAATAGTAATTAATTTTGCTTAAAACCTGGTTGTTGCAGACTTCCCTCTTGAGAAAATTGGTCCTTGCAATTTCCCTCAGAGAAAAAAATTTGTAACTAAACTAATAATTCTTAGGTTAACTACACTATCTATAATTCGCATTTAAAGGCAAAATAAACAACCATCAAGAAAATTCACCATACTCTATCTCTACTATCTCGTGTCAGCACGTATAGTGATCTACAATGACTCGTCAATCATTAAATAGAGTAAACACAAAAATCAATGATTGGACCTTCCATCGATGGCTTATTAAAAGAACCAACTCTATCTTTAAAACATTGAAATTCTTAACTCAATAATTGCCCTTCAAATAATGGTAATATACAATAGTTTGCAAATTTCATTTTATTTCAACATATATTTACCAAAGTAAAAGTTACTTTCCATAATTATAGAATACTTTACTTGAGTAAATTCATTTCTCAATACTTTACCCAAAACTTTCATTTTATAAACAATTTAAATGCTAACCGAAATTTAGATTTCAATTAACTAAGTTCAAAATGCTTCAACTAAAATCAAAACCTTTCCAAAATAACTTTCCCTAAAATTTTCACTTTATAATTCCATACAAACACTTTCAAAATATCCCAAATATTAACCCCTTGGCCAAAAAAATTCGAATATATATATATATGAATACAAAAACATATTTATAAAATTTTAACCTTTCAAAACTAAAACAATGTTCCTTACCAAACAATCCCCAAATAAGTATTTTCATGTAAAGAAAATTATCAAACCCGTTCATTATTAAATGTAAATGCTTTTTAAAACATTCCTTTCAAACTTAACTTTTCAATACAAAATCAAAGCCACGTTACAGGAAAAGTTGTTTTTATGACGCCAACTGATAACACTATATATTTCATGGTGTTATTGCTTGTGTTCTTTTTTTTATTTTCTGTAAAGATTGAAAATGTAACGCTTTAGCGAAGCGGGATATCCAATTATTTTATGACCGCTTATCACTTAAAATTTTCATGTTTAATTCCTTACCCTGCGTTTTCTTCCCAAATTAAAAAAAATGTGCCATACAAAAATTTGCGATATCGATGGAAGTCGTGATTAGTGATGTGCGATGAAGGATAACTGAGTTGGCTAGGCATCACGATTGGGATTCATGACCTAGGCGATGCGGCTTGGAGAAGCTGGTGGCCGCGGGTCTATTTTTTCAATTATACTTTGTAGAACTGTCTTCATCTCAGGCGTTGGAGCCAAAGGTACATTTCTCAACCTTAATCTATGATCTATTGTGTTTGTTGGACTGTCTAAGTTAAAATATTAATTGTTTTTCCATTAGGAGTTGAAGCAAGACGTTGGAGCCCTTAAGGCTTTGTTCTTAAAGGCTAAAAACAACTCAAAATTTGCTTGGGATAAATATGTCAATGAAGATAAATCTTCATTAATTTTAGAGAAAAGCATAAAAAAAATGTAGAAAGGAAAAAAGCATACTAACATTGGATGGACATAAAAATGCAGATTGATGAGAAGATGCAATAAACTATTTGTTTTCCTTTTTATGTTATCACTTCTTTTGAATTAACGTACTAGTTTCTTTTGAATTTTTCAAAATAAGATTTGATAATTCTCCTTTGAAACGGTTGGTTTCAAAATATCTTAACTAGTTACAACTTATTATATTATGACTTCCATTTCGTTAAGATTGATGTGTTTACTTGTGCAACTATACCTTTATATAATCATTTTAAATAGTTTATATGGTGATTCTAAATACTTTTTCAAAATTGGTACGTTAAACAAAACACTTCCCACTTCTTAGCATATAAATCTCTTTTCTCCCATGTCTTTTTTAGTTATTTGTTCACTGAATCTTAAATAAAAAATACTATAATGAGCTTATAAATTTTTTATTGCTATATGAGCTTTTTTCTATATTTTTCAAGGAAAATTATAAATTAGTTACATTCCATAAAATTACAGCAGTAAAACACACCATTCATTCAAAGGAAAACTAGTTGTACATGTTGTCATTCTTTGTAGGTCCATTGTTTTGATTTTAAGGATGAACGAAAGGTAATTGATGAATTCAAATTTGTAAGAGATATCTAGGGTCTTATATTCTATTGTAATAATCAGGTAAATAAATATATGCTTCAACTATTTACACAATGAACTCAAGTTAATAATCTACTATTGATATAAATGTGTTGATCAATAGGTGGAGAAGTTTTTTGAACATTACAATAATGATACAGAATCCCATCACGAATATGTGAAAGCAAATTTTGATAAAACAATAAAGAGACTTGGGTCTGTTACAAAAAAACGATCATGTTACTACTGTGTTTTTACAATGGTCACAAAATGTCCATTGCAATAATGTTTTTTACAACGTTTTTTTTTTGAGAAAGTTATAATAAACTTATTTTCAATAACCTTTTTTTCCAGTTGTAATAGGTATCTAGTACAATTTTTTTCTTTCACTAGTTGTAATATATGTCAATTTTCAACAACCCTTTTTTATGCCATTTGTAATAGATACTTATTAAAATATTTTTTGTTTTCCCCATTGTAATAAATAATTAATAAATAATGAGCAATACTTAATAATTACAATTAAATAATAATAATTAATGATTAATTAAAAAATAAATAATTAAATAATAATTTTTAAATAGTAATAATTAATAATTAATTTAAAATTGAAATAATTCTTATTAATAATTATTTAATTAATAATAACTAAAAGTAATAAAAAATAATAATTAAATAAATAATATCTAAATAATAATTACTAAAATTTAATGTATAATAATTAATAATAATTTGAAATATGAAATAATTCGTACTGCTAATAAAAAATAAAACATAATTAATAAATAAACTAAGAATCAACAAATAAATGATAGGTAATAAAAAATTACTATTAAATAATTACTAATAATTAATAATAAATTTTTTGTATGAACCAATTAATAATTTGTATTTGAAAGAGTTATTTGTATGAATTATAATTATTTGTTATTAATAATTATTTATATTATTGTTTTAATTAAAGAATTTCAACAACTCTTTTTTTGCCTGTTTAAATGTTTGAACCAAAAATGGCATAAACACCTAAAAAGTTTGTGTTGAGAATAAAATGTGAAGAAAATAAATGAAAATAAGCGAGAAAAGAACACAACTTTTTGTAATGGTTCAACTAATCGTTGCCTACGTCCACTTAACTTTGTTAATGGTATATAGTGCTGTCTACACTTCTGTTCTTATGGAATGGTATAAATCCATTATGGATCGATATAAATCCATGAGTGATTATAAGAAATTAGAGTAAGAGAATAAGAGAGCTGAAAAGATCCTTAAAAGTAAGCCCTCCCTCCTACTTATAAAGGTAGAAAGCCTAAAATGTCACCTCCATGATCTCCACCTCATTTTTCATGCCACAAACCAATTCTCCAAGAAAATAGGTGGACATCTCCGCAGTTTGCATGGATCGAGATCGATCCATGGGCTGGATTGGTACCGATCCGTGAGATTACCAAAATGGTTTTCTTGAACTCCTTTTTTTGGCAAGATTTGTGGTTAGCATTGTGATTCCATACTTGTTTGCACTTTTATTTGTTTGTTTCCGAGTCCAATTGATGAATCGGTGGAGAAGTAGAGTTGATGATTTCAAATGCTCATGATGAACGATAGATAATTGCATGTAAACAACGAAATAGTGCTTGAAATAGACTTCTGAGATCAACACTAGCATGTAGTAGGAGTAGTGGCAAGTTTTGATGAGGAATAGTGGGTCAGTACCGATCATAGTAGTTGGATCGGTAGCTACACTTTGGTGGATTTTTGGTCCTCATCTCTTTGAGTGGTTTCGCATTTATATCGTAATCAACATTCTAAGACTTGAAGAGGGTTACTAGTATCATGGCTTGTGAGCATAGGAAGTTTGAGGTAAATTGGGAGAAGTTTTGTGGATCGATATCGATACAAGTGGTTGGATCGGTACCGATCCAAAACTTTGTTGAATTTTTGAATTTTGTATTCATTGGATGGTTTGTGCTTGCCTCATATAACTTTGGTTGTACTTGGTTTCTAGACTTTATGGCTATCTCTTTGTGCTTCCTGCCTTGATAGCTTTCAATTTTGACTTGTCAAGTTTGTCCGTATACTACCTGGTCAAAAGGATGGATAACATTTGCCTCTTAAAGTAGATCTTGTTTCAAACATGATGTGCTTTGAATCAAGACAAATCAGGATAGCTGTAAAGATTCCTATTTGTGTTTCGAGTGGTCGTTATCTTTATTTGAAATCGCTTTTATGAAGAAACGTGTCTCTAGTCATTCATCATGATGCTTCTCTAATATCTAGCCCTATAAATCGGGAATGTGGCCTCAGGTAAATCGTTCCAAACTCAGTAATTTTGTACTGTTCCATTTTCTTGATTTTTCTGGTTTGTTTTTGATTTCTTTTAAATCTAGTCATTTGGCGTAAGTATAACTCATACTTTTCTTTCCAAGTTCTATTTTGAATGTGAATGACGAAGACTTTTGCTTCATCCAATCTTCGTGTGTACTTGTCTAAGTATTTGCGAAATGAATTTTCCATTTAATGTACTTGTTATGCATTTCTTTCCATGATTATTGTCGAACTATGTCATTAGGCCATTTCCTATCTTGATGGCTTTTCTTTATTTGATTAAATTTAAAGCAATTTCTAGGAAGCCTATCTCCAAGTGCCCATATGTGACCATATCCACTTTTTGAGCTTGGTCGAACTTTGATAAATGCTTTCTTTGCGTCGATGGAAATGAATTAACTCGAACGACAAGTTTAGCATCCTTCTATGGGATGCAAGTTTCGACCGTGCCAAAATTTGAGCACTGATCTAGATTGACCAGTTGGGATTATGGTTTAAGTACCCTTTTTCGGATACATGTCTCTACGGTGCCAAACTCCAGGCACTGGTCGGGTTTTTACCACCTACGATGGTGATCAGGACTTCCTTATTCACGATGTTTGCTTGTGATTGTGCCAAACTCCGGACATTGGTAAAGGTTCACAGATGAGATCATCTTTTTCCTTGCTTATGCCAAGAAAGTTTAAAATGTTGTCATCTTGGACCACACCTAACTCCGGGCGACGTTCAAAGCTTGGGTAATATCTTGCCTAACTTTGGGCAAAGATCTTCGGTCTCACCATCCTCTGGGCAAGACATTTGCGCTCTGCCAAACCCCGGGCATGAGTTATTAGATGGACGGTCTTGTCACATCCATTTACAAGTCTCACCGTCCTTTGGGCAAGACATTAGCGCTCAACCAAACTCTGGGAATGAGCTAATAGATAGATGATCATGTTCAGTCCATTTGGGTAACTTTTATAAGATCTTGCCTAACCCTAGGCATGAGTCATCGGATGGACGGTCTGTCACATCCTTTTTGGTTCATTGACCTTGCCAAACTCTAAAAGAAGCATTAGTGCTCTGCCAAACTCTAGGCGCGAGCTATCAGACGGATGGTCTTGTTACATCCATTTTGGTTTACTGGTCTCGCCATCCTCTGGGCAAGGCATTAGTGCTTTGCCAAACTTTGGGCATGAGCTAATAGATGGACGTCACATCGTGTCCCGTTTGGTCTATACTCTTGTCCCAGTATCAAGGGTGATAGTTAGCTGACAGACGGTCGGGTCACGTCCACTTTATCATATATTTCTACCCCCATATCAAGGGAAAAAGTTAGTTGATGGATGGTCGGGTCACGTTCATTTTAGTTTATGTTCCTGCCCCTATATCAACGGCAAGAGTTAGCTGGCACCCATCTATGGACGCAAAAAGTGGTTGAACTCAAAGGGTACGTTCATGGACCATAAAAGTTTGGTTAGCACCTAACTCTGGGTAGCCTGCATTACACACATGTAGATTCATTCGAGTTGGTCATATTCCACAACTCCTAAACTATATAAAGATAGAATTGTAGAATGAAAAGTTCTGCCTTATCACATAACTTTAATCACTTATGCATATATTTATTTCAAGTGAAATAGCATCAAGCCATCGCTATTCCATACACTTGGGAGTGTAATCCCATCCACTATTGCTAGCTTGAAAGTGTCATCCCCAAGCTTTTTCCCAATTACATACGGTCTTTCCCCACTTCGCCCCAAGTTCGGGGGGGGGGGCTTGGGAAGATTTGTTTGAGAATCAGATCACCAATTTCAAAGGTCTAATTCTTGACCTTGGCGTTGTAATATTGGGTGACATGGCTTCGATGTGCGACTGCTCTCAAGCCAGCTTCATCGCGCTTCTCATTAAAGATATCGAGGGACCCCAACAGAAGTTGCTCATTCATTCATGGATTATAGTGAGTTACCCGATGAGAAGGTACTTCTAATTCAACTAGAATCATAGCCTCAGATCCATAGGCTAAGGTGAATATAGATTAGCCAGTCGTTGGCTTGTGGGTCGTTTGATAAGCCCAAAGTGTCAATGGAAGTTCATCGATCCATTTTCCCTTAGAATTTTCCAATCGCTTCTTAAGAGTGGACTTAACAATGTTGTTTACAGCTTTAATTTGTCCATTTTCGTAGGGGTGTGCTATTACAGCAAATCTCTTCTCTATGCGATGTTGGTGGCAGAAATTCTTAAAATCAGTGCTATTGAATTGGGTTCTGTTGTCGTTGTGGAATTCCAAAACAACAGATGATATTATGGACCACGAGGTTGATTGCTTTCTTTGTGGTAATTGTAGCTAATGGCTCTGCCTTAGCCCATTTGGTGAAGTAATCAACTGCGATAATGGCGTACTTCGCACCACCTTTATATATCAGCAATACACCGATAATATCAATTCCCCAGACTGTAAATCGCCAGAGACTAACCACTTGAGTAATCTCTGTAGGTCGAGCTCTTGGAATTTTAGCAAACCTCTGATACTTGTCATACTTTTTGGCGTAATTAGCTACATCTCAGTTGACGGTTGGGTAGAAGTACCGATAGTGGAGAATCTTCTTCATGGTTTGCCCTTCATTGTTGCCGCCATAGGCCCCTTTATGGACATCCTTCCAGACATGTTTGGCCTCGTCGTTGGCAACACATCATTGTAGTAGGACTGAGAATCCTTACCTATATAGTATTCCTTGTTGAAAGATATATATATATATATATATATATATATAAGCTTGACGAGGAGCTTTCGTCGTTTACTCTTCTTGTTTGGAAGGATTCCCTTCGATAGGTAATTCTTTATAGGAATCATCCATAACTCCTTCTCATGCTTGGCCTGACTCCTTCTCATGCTCGGCCTCCAAGATCCAATCAACATCCGTATGGTCGATGCTCGGAGTCAACAATACCACTACCGAAACCAAGCCCATGGTCTAGAACTGGCAAGCTTAGCCAGTGGGTCAACCTTTGCATCTTCCTCTCTAGGATTATGCATTATTGTGTAATATTCTATGTCACCGAGTAGCTCAAAGGTCTGGTTTAGATAAGGAGTCGGTCGCGCTCCTTTTTCCTGAAACACCTTCCTCACTTAGCACACTAACAATTGGGAATCGCAAAAGGTGTGTAAAGCTTTAACTCGTAGTTCCTTGGAAATTTTAAGTCTCACAATCAATGCTTCGTACTCCGCTTCATTGTTCGTTGCAGGAAAGTCGAGTCTTAAGGCATAACAGATTGAACATTCCTCATGAGTGACAGGTACAACTCCGGCATTGGAACAACATTTGTTTGATGCACCATCCGTGTACATCTTCCACCTAGCATTTTGCTCACAGCTGCTCTCTGTAGTAACGTCTTGCGTAGTGAATTCAGCTATGAAATCAATAAAAGCTTGACCCTTCATAACTCTCGAAGAGTGATAGGTTTTATCGTATCAGCTTAATCCAATGTTCCATTTCAATGGCCTTCTAGATGTCTTGGGTCGTTGCAAGACTTATTGCAATGAATGGTCGGTAAGAGCATTGATCGAATGAGCCAGAAAATAGGGGCATAGCTTCCTTAAAGCAATCGTTAGACAGTATGCAAGCATTTACAACTTCGAGTAATTTCTTTCTACTCCTGTCAACTGTTTACTGATGTAATAAACCGCTTATTGGATGTGGGATTCTTCTTGAACGAGTGCAATGCTCGACGCATGCACCGACACTACTAGATACATAAACAAGTCATTATCATCCAATGGCTTCGAGAGAATAGAGGGTCTCTCCACTGATCCACCAGAGCTTGAAACACACCTTTACACTCTTGTGTCCAAGTGAAGTTCTTTTTTCCCTTCTTAATCAAGTTAAAGAAAGGGATACATTTATCGATGGCTTTAAAAATAAATTGACTTAGAGCATCCAATTCAAGCTTCGGAGCTCCTCGATCATCTTCGGATCCTCAATGTTTCCCAAGGCCTGAATCTTTTTTGGATTAGCTTCGATCCCACGGGAGTTCATAGTGAAGCCTAAGAATTTCCTTGATGCAACATCGAATGAGCATTTCATAGGGTTTAGCTACATCCCATATTCCCAGAGAATGTTGAACATCTCTGCTAAATTATCAATGTGGTTTCCACACACCATGCTTCACGAGCATGTCATCCAATAGGCTTCCATTGAACGTCCAGTCTGATCATGGGCATGACCAGATAATAATACAGTCCCAGATTAGTGGTAAAATTGGTGTGTTCTTGATCCTGGACGAGCATTGGAATCTGATTGTATCTAGAGTACGTGTCTATGAACGAAAGCAGTTCGTATTCAGCTATCGAATCGACTAGATAATTAATCCTCGGGAGCAGGAAACTATCCTTTAGGCACACTTTATCGGATAAGAATAGTCGATGCATGTCCTTCACTTCCTATTTGACTTTTTCACTGGGACCAGATTTGATACCCATTTGAGTATAAGGGATCGCGGATGAAGCCATTATCCTTCAACTTCTCCACTTCTTCTTTGAGTGCAAGGAGTCTCTGCAGACCAGGTTGCGGTGCTTCTGTTTCACAAGAAAACATTTAGGATTTATGTTCAGTGCAAGGCTCGCTATCTGCGGCGAGATCCTACACATGTTAGAGTGTGTCCTAGCAAATACATCTAGGTTTGCTTGGAGAAAACTAACCAACTCCTTCATTACTCTCACACCGAGCTGTGATCCAACCTTTAGGACCTGTGTTGGGTCATCCTCACTAACTGGAATGTTTATCGTTAACTCGACAGGAGTTACTCTTCCACCTATTAGTTCTATCTACGGATCCATATGCTTATGGAGCCGACTATGCTGCCCGAGCCAGGGCTCAAGCATTTGTTGCTATGCGTCCAAAGCCCTGATGTGGAGAGTCCTATCTACACCTTTTCCTTCCTCTCTTTATCTCACCTCCTTTAGCTCAACGACATAACATTCGTGGCATATCCAATGATCTCCCTGGACTATTCCTATATCATGTTCTGTAGGAATTTTTTTATCAAGCACCAAGGAGCCATAGCCACTCTAAATTCAACCAGAGCCAGTCGTCCTAAAAATGCATTGTAAGTAGAGTAATTATCCAACCACATAAAAGGCACAACCCGTACTCGCTTGCGGTTGCCCTCTCAAAGTACCACCGATAGTTCCCCATATCCAACCGGCTCTGTAGCCGTCCCGTTAAATCCCTGCATATGAGATTTACACGGTTTCAAGTTCCTATCCTCCAGAAGCATCTGATCGTAAGATTTTTGAAAATAATGTTGACTGTACTCCCACATTCAACCAACACCTTTTGTACAATAGCAGGGCCAATCGTGGCCGTTATAATCAACGGGTCAATCATTGGGGCTTCCACCCCGTTAGCATCTCTATTTCGGAAAACAATATCATTTGTCATGGTTCTGAATTGTTTCATCGGAGTTCCATCATATGTTTCCAAATAGCTCTCATTCTCAACATGCTTCAAAGCACTAACATACCTATCCATCTCATTCAAACTCTAATCGGCTAGATGTAGTCCACCGATGATTGTATTTATCACCAAACGCTTTTCAAGCCACCTAGACACCTCACCACTAGGAGAAGCTTGCCACTGCTGGGATGTCAACCTAGGAGGATTAGAGTTTCCTTGCCCATTGTCCTACGGGGATTTCATAAATTGTTGCAATTTCTTCTTTTGAATCAGCACCTCGATCATATCGTGCAAGTTCCTGCATTCATTGGTATTATGATCATATGTCTCATGAAACTTATAGATCTTGCAAGATCTCTTCTTTTTTTGGTCGACTCTTTTGGTGCCGACTTCCTGTACTGCTCCGTACCTTAAGTTGCCAGATAGATATTCTCGATTGAATTATTCAGTTTGGTATAGTCATCATACTTAGTAATCCTAAGACGATTCCTATTATTAGGCTTTCTCTTTTTGGCCTTATTGTCATTCAATTTCTACCCACCACTCTTATTTCCAATGTTTATATCCATATTGTCGGAACTTCCTCTGAAATGTTTACAGCAATGTTGCTCTATATCACTTCATCTGAACTCCTAGCCTCACCTCTTCGTGGATGATTGTGTGCCTCCTCCAAACGTAAAACTGATTAGCCTTCCAGTAGAAAATATCCATCAACGATGGAGGTTTCATTCCAACCATCTCCCAAAGTCGGCCTCGGGATGAATCCCCCTTATTAATGTCATAATTAGGATTTGTTACTTCCATCACATCTGTACGGAACCGATTCAAGAAATCCTTTAATGACTCTTCCGCTCCTTGGAAGAGGTTTGATAACGACATTACATCTTTTGAACGTGTAGTGTGTAAACGGAATTCCTCTAGAAATTTTCATGACAACTCAATTAAAGACGACATGGATTTTGATGGAAGCAGAGTGAACTACATCGTCGCTACCCACTTCAGGAAAACTGGAAAGCAATGATATCTTACGCCATCGGATGCTCAAGCGGAGTCCATATTCCATTCATACTTCGTCAGGTGTTGCCTTTGATCTGTCTTTCCACTGTACAACTACATTGTTGGAATTACAAACTTCCATGATACTTCATGCACAGAATGTCCTCGGTAAATAGATTACAACTAGGAGAAGTACCTCATTCATCATTGCTTCTAAATCGATTTTCACTTACCAATCCCTTGATAATATCTTCCAAATACTTCGAGTCTATAGGTTCGATTGAATGGTGGTAACCGGATTCTGCTTTAAGTGATCGTCCTGGCGAACGCTCTCATGTAGGATCTTAATACCTAGGCTCTACATTCATCTAGTAATCCCCCCGTTCGATTCCCATGCGTTGTATCATTAGCAGTAGCTCGATATTCCATGTTCTGATCTTCAACTGCACGTCCAAAGGCCAAGTCCATGTAACCTTCCAAAGGCTGACCTCTAGAGCCAACATAAGCTGGATCGGTGCCGATCCATACTCTTGGATCGGAATCGATTCATGGTTCTTTATCGTCAGTCGGTCTCTTCTACTGATATGAAGTCCCAACTGTGTTTTGAGTTTGATTCTACCTCCTATCAAGAGGAACTTTCAAAATCTGATTCGGATGGTGTTAAATCTCTCTTTCTTCTCCAACGGCTATTCTAAGTCAATTCATTCAGAAATCTCAAGCTCTACCGCATCTGTTGATCATCTCATTGTGACTCTCTTGGAATCTATCCTCTATCCGATTCATCATATGATCCATTTCCACTCTGGTCATGACATTAGCTATTCTAGATCTCCAGTTGAGTTGGTTGGGCAACTTTATCTACATGTTGAGGATATTGATTCTCAGCATTAGTGATAACCCTAGAATTTGTTGAACGCTCTCTCCTTAGGGCCATGAAGAATAAATTCTAATAGATTGTTGAAAATCTGAGTAGTGGAACTATAAGGTTAGAAAATTAGATATATCTCTCGGATTTATGAAATCCAATAGTGGATGATGCATCCAAGTAGCTTGAGAGTAGGATTTCTTGATGGAAGCATCAAAATGTTTGAACCAAAAAGGGCACAAACACCCAAAAGATTTGTGTAGAGAATAAAAGTGAAGAAAATAAAGGAAATGAGCGAGAAAAGAACATATAGTGTTTTATAATGGTTCGGCTAATCGTTACCTACGTCCACTTAACTTTATTGATGGTTTATAGTGCTGTTTACAATTCTGTTCTTAGAGATTGTATAAATCCGTGAGTGATTACAAGAAATTAGATTAAGAGATGATCCTTAAAAGCGAGCCTCTGCCCTCCTATTTATAGAGGTAGAAAGCCTAAAATCTTTCTCGCATGATCTCCATCTCATTTTCCACGTCATAGACCAAGAAAATAGTGGCAACCTCGGCAGTTTGCATGGATCGATGCCGATCCATAATTGGCACTGGTTCGTGGGATTGCCCAATCGGTTTTCTTGAACTCCTTGTTTTGGCTAGATTTGTGGGCTAGCTTCATGATTCCATACTTGTTTGCACCATTATTTTCTTGTTTCTGAGTCCAAATGATGGATTGATAGAGAAGTAGAGTTGTTGATTTCAAGTGCTCGTGGAGATTGATAGATAACTACATGTAAGAAAATCAAGTGGTGCTTGAAATAGGCTCATGAGATCATCACTAGCATGTAGTAGGAGCGGGGGCAAGTATTGATGAGGAATTGTGGATCGGTACCGATCAACCACTTTAATGCATTTTGGGTCCTCATCTCTTTGAGTGGTTTTGCATTTGTCTTGTAATCGAAATTCTAAGACTTGATGAGGATTACTGCTATCATGGCTCATGAGCATAGGAAATTTGAGGAAAATCGGGAGAAATGTTATAGAATGGTACCAGTCTAAGTGGTTGGATTGGTACCGATCCAACACTTTGCTGGATTTTTGAACTTTATATGTTTCGGATGGTTTGTGCTTGCCTTATGTGACTTTTTGGTTGTACTTAGTTTTGGACTCTATGACTATCACTTCGGGATTCCTGCGTTGATAGCTTTCAAGTTTAACTTGTCAAGTTCGTCCATATATTGCCTAGTCAAAAACTGAATAATAGTAATAGATGCATATTACAATCTTTTTCTTTTTTCAGTTGTAATAGATGCCAATTTTCAATAGCTCTTTTTATGTTAGTTGTAATTGATACATATTACAACCATTTTAGTTTGCCCATTGCAATAAATAATTAATAAGTAATAATTAATAACTCCAATAAAATAATGATAATTAACGATTAATTAAAAATAATAATTCTTGAATAATAAAATAATATATAGTTAATGATTAATTTGAAATATGAAATAATTACTATTGATAATTAATAATTAATTAATAATAATTCATTATTAATTAATTAATCAATAATTTAAAATAATATTAAATATTAATTAAATAAATAATAATTTAGTAATAATAATTAAAAATTAATGTATAATAATTAATAATTAATTTGAAATATGAAATATGAAATACGAAAGTGATTTATACAATTTGTATAATACATTTCATAATTAAGAATATAATTTAAATAATTTAATAAATATAACTTTAATAATTCAATGATATTTAATAATTAATAATTATTTACTATTAAAATTAAGTATTAGTAATTAGTAATAATTTTTTAAAAATTATTAATATTATTTAATATTTAATAACTAACAATTAACAATTCCTATTTATATTTAATATTTAATAACTAATATTTAACAATTACTGTTAAATAAATAATAATTAATAATTAAGACCGGTATTTAATATTTACTGTTTTAATAATTATTTTTAATAATTAATGATTAATAGGCAATCTTATTATTTATTATTTAGTATTTAATATTTAATAGCTAAAATTGATAATTATATTTAATATTTTAAAAAATTAAAAATATTTAATTCCTCTAAAAGTATTTTAAAAGTATTGATAAAATTTAAAAATAAAATTAGAAGTTTTCACAAATATCAAAAGTAAAAAATAAATATTTTTAGTGAATTTTATAAAATATTCAAAAATTTTGAAAATTCGAAAAAGTTAAAAAAAAATTCACATCCATATGAATATGGTTGTCTTCTTTTATAATTATTTTCTTGATATATAAATTTTTTTGGTTACAACTTACGAGTAATAAATTTCTTAGCTCCAACTCAAATTTTTTTACCTACAATCCTAGGATTTTTGACTCTAACTAAAAAAAATTCCTCTCAATGCTCAAAAATTTGGCTCCAACCAAATGCTTTTCTCTTGCTGCGGTGATGGGACACCTTGTAGGGAGCACGTTTTAAAAATGAGCATAGTTGAATAGGCAACATGGCTCAAACATGACCTGCTTTGTATTTTTTATAAAACCATCTTCCTTTTAAGCAGGCCCGTCCCTAAGGAAGGCTGGCAAGCCAGCCGCCTAGGGTAACGGGGGAGGGGGGAAACAACTTATGAATTTGGATAAGTATATCTTTTTTTACTATATTAACTAATTAAATGATAATGTATCTTAATGATAGCCGGTTTCAGCATTGTACCCAATTCTTGGTTCTTTCACTTTTAGGTCATTTTAGTATTTTACTTGTGCTTAAAAATTTTGGTTTGACTAAGGCAACCAAGTGGATCGGGCCGGGCCTACTTTAAGGCCATATTATATTATCAAAGTTGGCACCCGAACACATAAAAATATGGTCCTGGAGCTTGATTTCTTCGCCATGGAGAAACTAATTCTCAAAGAACTCATTTTGAGGTTTGTGCCTTTCCACTCAATGTCACTTCCAAAATAATATATTCCAATTTATACTATAAAGTTTAAATCATGCAGACGTAATATAAAATGAAATGTGAAAAATAGACACAAGGACAAAAATTTAAACAAAATTTAAACCAAAGAAGAAAAAGTTTCATTTTTAAGTTGAAGGACAAACTTTAAAAAAAGTTTAGACTGAAGGACAATACTTATTATAACTAGCATTTTGTACAATGTAAAACTGAATATAATACTAGTAACTAGCATTGTCTTTAAACCTATGTTTTTTTCTAATGTTCGTTCTTTTGTTCAAAAATAATACACGGAGTCCTTCAGGTTGTTTATTTTTTCAAAGTTTGACCTTCTCACTAATTCCTTCAAAGGAAAATTTGATTCATTTGTTCAGTTAGTATTTTGTGAAGTTATCATGTTTCTTCTACTGTCTAGGCGACTGTTTTCTACTTCCTATATTCGATTTTCTATATTCAAGGTTGATGTTGCACAAGTGTTACCACATCAGAAAGGTAATTCTGATTTTAAGAAACACTTTTTAAATATATTGATTGTTATATTTTATTTTATTTCATAAATCTATAGGACAGTTTATTAATTCGAATATTTAAGATTAATGCTGCACAAGTCTCACCAAATCAGATTTTGACTTTGACTTTGACTTTGGTGAATTAATTTTTTCTACACATAACTATTGTTATATATTTTTTATATACAGGAACGCGCAATACTCACTAAAAGAATAGTCACAGAGCAACGCAGAGGACAGAGAGCTTGAGAAACAATGCCATTTTAATTACGAGTTGGTGGCCCGTGCAACGCACGTGCTTAAGTTCTTTGTTGTTTTAGTTGATATACTGAATCACATCTAAGTGAATTCGACTTCATGAACGTGTACTATTATTCAAACTATTTTTCATAATATTATGTATAATACAGTTTGAAAATATAATGATATTATTTTGCACTTTGTGCATCCACTTTATATTACACGATGAACCTAAAGAGAAGAAGCCAAAGATAACCTGATTGAAGGAGCAATACACCGATCAGCTACAAACTATATGAAAGATTTCAGAAATCAAAAGTAATAAACTATTTTTAATGTATCATGTATGTCTGCAAACCTCTAAACATCAGCATACTATGCACGAACATTGATTTTAGTTATAAAATAGTTGCTCTATCCAATTGTACTATTAATGAGATAAGGAAAAATATTTGTTTCAATAAGAAAATTAAATGAAGCTACATGCATTCAAGTACTAAATAGTCAATAATAAAACATACAGTGTAAATGCTGACACTAAATTACATCAAATGAATTTTCTAAACAAATAATTTACACACCTTCCGATGAATTATCAATTGAACATGAAGCGGACAGAGTAAACTGTTGGAATTCCTTAACAAATAAAATGAATTGAAATATACAAAGTCCCACATCGTCAAATTGTTGAGAGCTATATTGGTTTATATATGGCTTTCTCATGAGGAGGTTGGGGGTCTGGGGCTCCCAAATGTATGTTTCGTTGTGAGGAGGGAGATCTTGCATCAGCACTACACGCGCGTGCCGCCGCCGCCGTCCGTCCGTCCGACCGGGCTCGGGTACGAACAGATGCGGATCTGTTCGGAAGCAGACTCGGGTTGAATAGGCGCGAACAGTGGCGGGTGCGATCCGTTAGAAGAAAACGGGTGCGACCCGACTGAAGTGGCGTGGGCAAACAGAAATAAAGAGCAGGCGGGTGAACAGATGTGACTATACGAAGAGATACAGACGCGACTGTTTGAGCGAACGGGTGCAGACACGACCGTTCGGAAGAGATACAGACCAACTATAAATAAGAAGGAAAACTGATCACTTTCCTCACTCATTTTTAGAATTCGAATCTTCTTCTTCTCTTATGCTACTATACTCTAAATCACAGAGTGATATACTCATTGCAATCTCGAGCAGAATACGTGTATTGTATCTTGGGGTAATTTTGAAATAAAATTCTTAAGGAAATCATTACGACAAGCCTCAGACATAATCCGGTTCGAAATCTAGTCTGTTTGTATATTTATATACATTATTCTATCCGTTATTCTGGCTATACTATTTATTCAAAATAGTATAACGCTGTTGTTGTAACTTATTTACAACGTAACTTATAGTTACAATTATCTAATACACAATTCCAGCGTAGTGGAATTCTAATTGATAAACTTGCGCGACGAGTTTATAGTTACTTGCTATCTGTTTTAGTAAACTAGACAAGTAACATCTTAAGAATTTTACTATTTTTGTTAAAACAGAGATGGCAACAGTAGAGCTCTCAACAAAGGCTACTAAACACAACAGGCCCGATCCTTTTAAAGGAGATGGTGACGATTTTCTAACATGGCAGAACCAAATGTTATTTTATCTCACCACACTCGGCCTGCAAAGGTATCTCGAGAAGGAGGAACCGATTCCTGTACCAGGCAAGGAATCGGATGTCGATATATGGAAGCATTCCAATTTTCTATGCAGAAACTATATTCTGAATTGTCTCGACAATGTGCTATACAAAGTATATCAGCCTTTAAAGACATCAAAAGCACTCTGGAATGCACTTACCACGAAGTATAAGACGCAGAATATCAGTCTTAAGAAATTCATTGTAGACAAATTCATGAACTACAAGATGGTTGACTCCAAACCGGTGACTGCTCAACTACATGAACTGCAAATCATCATTCATGAACTCGAGGCGGAAGGTCATAAGGTTGGAGAATCGTTTTTGGTTGAAGCCATCACAAGAAAACTGCCGCCGTCATGGAGAGATTACCGCAATTATCTAAAGCATAAAAAGAAGAAAATCTCTTTATAGGATCTCATAGTCCGATTGAAAATTGAGGCAGATAACCGTGGAATAACAAAACAAAGCGAGGAGGCATTTGTGGCTGAAGGGTCAAAGACCAAAAACAAAACGAAGAATTTCCAGAAGAAAAGGAAAGCTCAAGACAACAAACCAAAAGACAACAAACGAACCAAGAAGTTTAATGGCGAATGTTGGGTTTGTGGAAAAGTTGGACGTGCCGCTAAAGATTGCAGACACAAGAAGGAATGCAATAAAGAGGCAAATATAGTGGATAACATGGAAGTAGACGAGTCCAACTTCTCGGCGGTGGTATTTGAATGCATTGTGGTTCAGAATCCTAGCCAATGGTGGGTAGTTACAGGCGCTACTCGTCATGTTTGTTCTGACAAATCCATGTTTTCTACATATCAGAAATTCGATCACGAAGAAAAACTCTACATGGGTAATTCTACAGTTTCCATGATCGAAGGCAGTGGCACGGTAATCCTCAAGTTTACTTCTGGAAAAACTGTCAAGTTGAATGACGTGCTCCACGTTCCAGATATACGCAAGAATCTCATCTCTGGTGCAGTATTATCAAAGAAAGGATTCAGAATGGTGTTCGAGTCAGACAAGATGGTTCTTTCCAAATCTGGAATGTATATCGGAAGGGGTTATTTATGTGATAGCCTATTTAACGCAAATGTAGCCGTTATCGGCAATAAAACTATGTATTCTGATTGTGCTATTAATAAAATTAAAGTTTCTTACTTGCTTGAGCATGAAATTTTACTATGGTATGATAGATTAGGACACATAAATTTCCAAAAAATGAAAATATTATCAAACTTGGGATTAATTCCGAAATTTCAAGTAGATGAGAACTACAAATGTGAGACATATGTAGAAGCAAAAATGGTTAGAAAACCATTTCAATATGTTGATAGAAGCACCGAACCACTAGATTTAGTTCATACAGATTTATGCGATTTTAAATCATTACCTACAAGAGGTGGGAAAAAGTACTTTATCACTTTTATTGATGACTATACGCGATATTGCTATGTATATCTTTTGAATAGTAAAGAAGAAGAATTTACATCATTTATAAAGTACAAAACTGAGGTACAAAATCAGTTAAATAAAAAGATCAAGAAATTGAGATCTGATCGAGGTGGAGAATATGAATCACCATTTGAACAGTCTGTGCCGAAAATGGTATAATTCGTCAAACAACAGCTCCATATTCACCACAACAAAATGGTGTAGCCGAAAGGAAGAACAGAACGTTAAAAGACATGATTACTGTCATGCTTTTAACTTCTGGTCTACCGACGAACTTGTGGGGTAAAGCATTAAATATGTCTAATCACATATTAAACAAAGTCCCTCACAATAAAACAGGAACAATTCCATATGAGTTATGGAAAGGACGCAAACCAAGTTTTAAATACCTCAAAGTGTGGGGTTGCTTAGCAAAAGTTCTAGTTCCGCCTCCAAAGAAGGTCAAACTTAGACCAAAAACCGTAGATTGTTATTATCTAGGGCCAGCCCAAAATAGTAGTGCCTACAGATTTTTGGTATTCAAGTCTGATATACCTGATATTCATGTAAATACAATCATGGAATCAAGAGATGCCTCGTTCTTTGAAGATGTGTTCCCACATAAAAGAAACGATGGAAATCCTGTCCCAAAAAGGACAAGAGATAACAAAGATGAGACATGTGAAGATGAAACTCATCAGGACAACGAGGAGGTTGAACCAAGAAGAAGCGTAAGGGCAAGAACTTCCAAAACATTTGGTTCGGATTTTTTGACTTATATGTTAGAACACGAACCTCAAACGTATAAGGAAGCAATGTCATCTTCTGAATCTTCGTGTTGGAAAGAAGCAATCCAAAGTGAGATTGATTAAATTCTAAGTAATAAAACTTGGAAAATTGTTGATATTCCACCTGGAATTAAACCTATTGGCTGTAAATGGATCTTCAAGAAGAAAATGAAAGCAGATGGCTCTATCGACAAGTATAAAGCCAGATTAGTAGCCAAAGGATATCGTCAAAAAGAAGGAGTAGACTTCTTTGACACATATTCGCCAGTAACACGAATAACCTCTATAAGAATGCTAATAGCAATTGCATCGATTTATGGTTTAGAAATTCATCAAATGGATGTAAAGACAGCATTCTTAAATGGAGATCTTGATGAGGAGATCTATATGGAGCAACCTGAAGGTTTTATTTCCAAAGGAAATGAAAACAAATTCTGTAGATTAGTAAAATCATTATAGGACTAAAACAAGCTCCAAAGCAATGGCACGCAAAATTTGATAGTGTCATGATGAGAAATGGTTTTCGTATAAATGAATGTGAAAAATGTGTTTATCATAAACAACTTGGGCAATCATATGTGATGATCTATCTATATGTGGACGATATGCTAATATTCGGTCCAAATACTCAGGTAACCGAGACCATAAAGAAAATGTTGATCAACAATTTCGACATGAAAGACTTGGATGTTGCAGATGTTATTTTGGGAATAAAAATAATAAGAACACCTAATGGAATTGAGTTATCTCAATCGCATTATGTAGAAAAAGTGATTGAAAGATTTCAAAATTTTGGAATTGAAGGAGTAAATACACCGTTTAATCCATCAGAAGTATTGCATGAAAACACTGATGAGAGTGTAATGCAACTGGAATACTCTCATGCAATAGGATGTCTCATGTATCTCATGAATTACACAAGACCAGATATAGCTTATGCAGTAAGTCGACTGAGCAGGTATACAAGCAATGCAGGAAAGGAACACTGGAAAGCACTAATGAGAGTGTTGGCATATTTAAAGAATACCACTAATTTTTCCTTACATTATGGAATATATGCTGCCGTCTTAGAAGGATATAGTGATGCAAACTGGATTGCAGATTCAGAGGAATCAAAATCAACGAGTGGTTATGTCTTTACCTTAGCAGGGGCAGCAGTGTCATCGAAATCTACTAAACAAACTTGCATAGCTCGATCCACTATGGAATCAGAGTTCATCGCATTAGATAAAACAGGCGAAGAAGCAGAATGGCTTCGTCATTTTTTAGAAGATATTCCATTTTAGCCTAAACCTGTACCAGCCATATGCGTACACTGTGATAACCAAGCTGCGCTAAGTAGAGCGCAAACTTTGTGTATAATGGAAAGTCACGACATATTCGTCAACGCCATAACACGGTTAGATAGTTACTCTCATATGGAACTATTTCCATAGATTATGTGAGAACAAATGATAATCTAGCGGATCCTTTTACTAAAGATTTATCAAGAGAGAAAATTGACTGCGCATCGAGGGGAATGGGTTTAAAAGCCTGAACCAACAAGAGTTACCTTATACGGAAACCTATCCTAGCGACTGGAGATCCCATGGACAAGGATCAATAGGCAAACTAGTTATGAGTAACTCAAGAAGTAATGCATTTGTCTGGACTTGATCCTTCTCTATTCCTATGGTGCAAAATATAATGCATGCCTACAGAAGTTTTAAAGGTTAAAACTATGTTTTTTAATGATGATCATATCTTGGAAATAACAAGTGGGGTATATGTAGGATACTCTTAATGGTTGTGATCGCCTATGTTAGTGTAAGCTGGGTCGGCTCTATGAGAATATTAAAAGGCTTTTATTCTCTAAAACACTTGCAGAACCAAAAATTGTTCGGGACCAAAATGAACACAACCAAGAGATTGGATGAGAAGGGAATCAATGCTTCGTAAAGCTTATTGTCTAGATATACAATAAAGGCCGATGGTTCAAGATGAAATAATTCACCGATTAGCCAAGTAAATCCGATAAGTTTTAACTAGGGAAAGTTCAAAGTGAAATATCTACTTATCCACGATAAAACATTAATTCCATATATATTCTGTGATATTTCGCTTTGTGTGGGGGATATGTATATTATCATTCATGTGGGGGATTGTTGGAATTCCTTAACAAATAAAATGAATTGAAATATATAAAGTCCCACATCACCAAATTGTTGAGAGCTATATTGGTTTATATATGGCTTTCTCATGAGGAGGTTGGGGGCCTGGGGATTCCAAATGTATGCTTCGTTGTGAGGAGGGAGATATTGCATCACCACCACACGCGCGCGCCGCCGCCGTCTGTTCGTCCGACCGAACCGGGCCGGCCTCGCGTTTGGGTCTAATATGTTACTCGTATTTTTACTACAAACTAGACCGGGCTTTCTGACAGTTGCAGGCCATACGAACAGATGCAGATCTGTTCGGAAGCAGACGCGAGTTGAATAGACGCGAACAGTGGCGGATGCGATCCGTTAGAAGCAAACAGGTACGACCGAACACAGGCGGGTGCGACCCGACTGAAGCAGATGCGGGCGAATGGATGCTGCATGAGCGGGTGCGACCCGAATGAAGTGGCGCGGGCAAACAGAAGCAAAGAGTAGGCGGGTGAACAAATGTGACTGTACGAAGAGGTACAGACGCGACTGTTTGAGCGAACGGGTGCAGACACGACCGTTCGGAAGAGATACGGACCAACTATAAATAAAAAGTAAAACCGATCACTTTCTTCACTCATTTTTAGAATCTGAATCTTCTTCTTCTCTTCTGCTACTATACTCTAAATCACAGAGTGATATACTCATTACAATCTCGAGCAGAATACGTCTGTTGTATCTTGCGGGAATTTTGAAATAAAATTCTTAAGGAAATCGTTACGACGAGTCTCAAACATAATCCGGTTAGAATTCTAGTCTGTTTGTATATTTATATACATTATTCTATATTCTATCCGTTATTCTGGTTATACTATTTATTCAAAATAGTATAACGTTGTTGTTGTAACTTATTTACAACGTAAATTATAGTTACAATTATCTAATACACAATTCCAACGTAGTGAAATTCTAATTGATAAACTTGTGCGACGAGTTTATAGTTACTTTCTATCTGTTTTAGTACACTGGACAAATAACATAAACATATATATATAACCCATGCTCTTGTGACTCCTGCTCTTTTGAAAACATATGCGTTTCTTCAAATCCACCAACATGAGATTCATCCTCAATTCTATATGTAATAAGCATCAACATAATTTGTGCAAATAGAAATTGCATCCTCCGCTATCATGGACACTTGGCACGTAAGCATGTATTTGTAAGCTATATAAACACAATCCATATAACATGTACCATGCAATAAGTTATACAAACATTTTTAAGATATAAAACCTGAAATGAGCAATAAAATCATTAAGAAATTTTCCTAATAAAACCATTGAATTGAATAGAAAAACTCTCTTTACTGACCTCTGTGACCCCTAATTTGGTACAAAACTCATCACCATGGCAAACATTTGCATCAAGAATGAATTAGTTATCGGTTTAAGAAATCAAATTAGTAAAAGTAAATGAAAGGATTAGCAATCTCATTTGAGTTATTATTGACCTCAAATGCATTAGCGGATTTTGGAATAAAGTAGGAGGTCATAGAATGTACAAAAGATAGTTTTGGATTCAAACGATATGCGGACTAATCACTAATGTTTGATCAACGGTATTGTCCGCTACAGTTCTATTTTCTACCTCCAAAGCTTCTTGACCTTTCTGATAGAGTTAGAAACATAATTTTAAGGAATATGAAAAGGATGTTTTTCATATTTAAGGTACATGTTTTCATAAGAAAAAGATACATAAAGATGCTTTAACACATATTTAATCAATTCGGGTGGAAAATAATTCATGATTAATAGAATACATAAGAAGACTTTTGGCACTCAGCTATTGTCAACGTACACATAAAAGGAGATTTACGATGAATAATGCAAAAGGTCGTAGGCTAGTTAGAATTGATCAAAATTTTATGTAGCATGCACTTGTGAAAATATATTTTTTATTTATTAAATGAGGATGAAGAAATTTATCATCAAATTAGCTCTTGCATGCTGCTAAATATCATTTAGCATAAGATGGACGATTATAAATCTACTTCAAAATGAAACTTTTAAAAGCCGTTAAAACTGCAGTGTGCTTTGTGATTATGTCAAACAGAGTTAATAAATTTAAATATCAATTATCCTATGGAAAAAAAATCAGATCTTGAACATTTAAAAATCTGTAACTTTTATCAACATGTAGGTTGTTGTCGTTGGTCATATATACACATGGTCGTAGTGCGAATTTCAAATTAATAATTCATAAAAAGGGTACAATGGTAGAATTTGCGTATTGATACCAAGTTAGTCCTAGAGTTAAGTTAATTTATTATCAAATTGATTACAAATGTTCACATTTAACTACAATTCTGGTGCCAAAGTGTCTTAAATACTATTGTCATGTTTTATAATAATTTGGTTATTAAGATGAGTGATTCACATCTACTATGTTAGGATAAAAGAAGCCTTCAAAAGGAGAGGCTCTAAATGTTTGAGATTTATTGAACCGCGATAATGTAGGTAGTCCTTATTGTCCAATTGTACACATGGTCATAGTAGGATTAAATTAACCATTCACAATAAAATAATTGTATAAATGCAGAATTTGTGCATTCATACCATATTAACCCGAATTTAACTAAATTTATTAACCTGCTACCAACGTCTTTGTAGTTTTTGTTGGTCATATAACATGGTCATAGTAAATATTAATTCACAACTCACAGCTAAAAAAAGAAGGTATAATTGCAAACTTATTGCATTCATACCGTATTAATCCCATATTTAAGTAAATTTATTATCAAATTAATTTCCTAAGTTTACATTTGATTGCAATTGTGGGGCCAGAGTCCTGAATACTATTATTCATGTTCACATTAATTTGGTTATGAACATGAGCAGTTCACATCTACTACATTAAGATAAATGAGGTCTAAAAAATAAACTCCCGTCGTTTTATTTTTCGCAAGGGAAACCTCGCCATTCTCCTTCATGTACCATTTTTATACAATGAAGTTAATCCTAAAAAATCAATGCAGAAATATGGACCGTCAACCATAAACCATATCATAGTGGACTAATACCAAGTTAACTTGTTTGTAATTAAATTAAGTATGCATTTGGCGTTTAGAAAAAAAAACCTCAAAAATGTTTCAGTTAAAAAAATAAAAGAACTTTTAATGTTAACATGTTCCTAATAAGATCTCAAAAGTGAATTTTTTGTCATTAGTGCATTAATACCATATCAATCCTGCGTTTAAGTTTTTTGACACAGTACATGAACAGTCACACAAACTCTTATTTTTAAGCTGCGTGTTTTATGAAACATGAGTGATAACATCATTGCGTTTTCAGCCTAAAAATGAACAATTATGAGATTGTATCCAAAGTATTATAAAATTAGAAGTAAAATTACCTTGAGAACATGCTCTTACAATTTCCATACTTTCTACATTAATTATTATTTTTCCATTGTATTCATTGCATTCGTAAGTTAAAGTGTAGAAAAATAAAGGTGTCTAAGTTCATAGAAAAAAGGTGATCATATAACTCAAAGTAGAAAATACTAACTGCAAGTTTGATCTTCTTGTTCGAATTAATTACCACGTACTATTGCAAATTAAGTCTTTTGGCTGGGGTATATTATCAAGTAAGTCTTCTAAGCATGGCTTATATGTGTACATGACCAATGACTGCACTTGGCAAGTAATATATTGAAAGTAATTGATAATATATATTTTTTACAAAGGGAATAAGTGTGCTGAAAAATAGCCGTGAAAGAGCCCATATCATTACATATGTAATTATGTATACTCATTGAAATATTAGTGCATATCACTAAGTCACCATGGTATAACAGAGATGCAACATCGTGTGGAAAGGCTGAATTATTCTTTATTTATTCTTTTATACATGTAACCAAATAGATTACTGTTTACAACCTGAATCACATGACTACATTTTCATCCTAAAAATAAGTTTTAAAATTAAAATGTGAAAATTTATTATAGTCATGCATATGGGTTAAAATTGCTTTGGTTTGAGCTTCTTAACATAAAAGTAGATAAATGACATTAAAATATATACATATAATATGGGTTGAAGTTTACCATAACCTTGTAAAGTGCCTTCAGCTTATTCCTTTTATTTCTTTTTTGGAATCATTTTTCTGACCGTCTAATATTGGTAATTCAATATATAAATCTGAATACCTGTAATTATATCTTGTAGCTGATTCATAAAGTTTGAAATCTACATCAGAACTAAAACAAAGAGCTTCCAAAGTCATATTTGGATTGCATCTTATGCTTTTAAGCAATTAAAGCAATTCTACCCATCTGCAACTGAAGCTTTAGATGCTAAACCTTTAATGGTGTGCTTAAACTGAAACGTACACATGGAAAAAGGAAAAACAAAAAAACTGTTTACATTCAGTAAAAAATTTATTATAAAAAAACATAAAATTTGTATTATTAAATAAGTTTAGAAAATGAAATCTAAGAAGAAAATTGAAAATTTGGTTCGATACAAAAAAAGTGATTAGCAAGTTTGAAAATAAAAAAACATGCATCAAAATTGATTAGAGTTGGAGCAAAATTAATAAATTGGATAAAATTAAATAGGGTAAAATCAGTTCATAGAATCTAAATCTATTAAAATTACAATTATATGCTAATATACAATAAAAAATCAGTAAACTAAAGGCATAAAACGAAAGAAATACTTGCTAATTTCTTAAATATTAGTTGAGTATAAGGGAAAAACTAATTTCTCTATACAAAAGATATTGGTGAGGCATGACCAAAAGTTGTAATAAAATGATTCATATTCAAGCAAACTAAACAAAGCATTATAAAAATAATCTTCTAGTACATAAAACTAAAGCAAGTTTAAAGAAATTGAATATCACATAATCTATATTTATTTACATTAGATACAAATGGATCTAAAAAGAAATACCAAAGATAAACTTTTCAATTTAAATTTCTAGGTATAGTTGGTTATCAAAATTAGGTAAAGGGTGGGGAATATAAGTATAATTGGATAAAAATAAATAGAAAACTTTAATTTAGTGAATTTCAGTCCTGTTTGAATTAAAGCATTAAGCTATCATATAAAACTTATAGTAAAAACGATAAATTTTCAGAGAATGAACTAAAGATAAAATTGAATCGGGTACGTTAACTATTGATAAATTTCAATTAAATTGATGAAGTAAAAGTATTGGCGGTCGCTATGTTTATTATTCTAAGGAAAACAATTACGAAGGAAGAGGTGATCAAAAAACATAGAGTAAAAGACAAACAAATATACAACCTCAAATTATCATTCAATTGTCAATCAATAAATAAGTAAAGGGCCAAAATAAATTCAAGCAAATCGCAACACTTGGTGATTGTTTAACCTTAGATCTATGCATATAGCTAAGGATGGAGCGTAGGAAATCTACTGCTGAACCGATTTAAAGGTAAGGCCAAGAGAAAAAAAAATGACGAAGGAAGAGGCGATCAAAAAACACAGAGTAAAACATAAACAAATAGACAACCTAAAATTAGCATTCAATTGTCAATAAATAAATAAATAAATAAGTAAAGGGCTAAAATAAATTCAACAAAATCATGGTACTGGTGATTGTTTAACCTTAGATCTATGCATATAGCTGAGGATGGAGCGTAGGAAATTTACTGCTAAACTGATTAAAAGGTAAGGCAAAGAGAAAAAAAGTACCCGGATTGATAAAATTGATCGATGACAGAAGATAGGTATAGAAATAGGCGACTGCTATGTTTATTCTTCTGCGGATAAAAAAGATGGAGAAGGAGGCAAACCGAATAGCTTTTGATTTAGGGTTTCATAACAACAGTCGAAGTATTTCTGCACCTCGATTGATTTATGATTTATGATGAGGGACATCGATTAATCATTTGATTGTAGTCATGTGTTGATCATTTCGTGGTGAGTTGGTTTTGTATGCTTTTGAATAGCATGGCCATTAAGGTTACTGATTAGGGAAGAAATCGGAATAAAACAAGATTGATAAGAAATGAATTAGATGAGAAAGAAGAAGAGAACATAAATGAAAAAGGGCATTTTCGGTACTTCGTAAAGGCGCGGTTGAATCATATAGATGAAACTCTTATTATTAGTAGTAAAGATGTGTTGTCCTTGAATTTTGTGTTATGTTCTATTGCTAGATGGTACCTAATTATATGCAAAGGTATAAGTGAATAAATGTTAAGTTAGAGAAAAAATGTCAAGGTTTATTTGTGTTGAATATGCAAGTATATGATTTTTGTTTGATGTAAACATATATATATATATATATTCATGCAAATGTATTTGTTATTGTACTATTTTATTTTCACATAATTAAATAAATATTTGTTGAATAAAATGAGTAACACAGAATTTAAGTTCGAATAAATATTTTATTCAAACAAATATTTTATTGCAATTTTTGAATAGTACAAATTTGAACCCTCACTATATATACACATTTTTCATTTACATTACAATTTCAATTGCATCACATTTTTCACTATACATACATTTGCACCTCACTACATATCATTCATTCCCTCGTATTTGATCTTCAACTGTATTCCAGATTGAATCCAGCATCTGAGCTATCTGCAAAATAAACACCGACGTAGTAAAATTGAAAAAGAAATATTTTGTAGTGTAAAATTAAATATGTATTTTGAAAAGGTCATTTCCCTCAGTTATTTGGGTTGTTCACCATCATATTTATTTTGAATTCATCATACACGAACAGCTTATGACGTGCACAGTGTATCATTGTACATGCCACAAAGCCATGCACACCGATATACACTTGATAAAACTGCAGGGATGGATGAGTGCAAGGTCAAACCCAACCAAAAGCCAGGTTTAAATCAGGTGCAATACAAATAAAGTTACGACATGAGCACAAGATCAAACCCGAGCTATAAGCTGGATTCAACACAGGTGCAATCCAAATGTACAAGTTCGATAAAATGGTCAAGACAACTAAAACAACTCGACAAGTCTAAAATCAAAAATGAATAAGTAAAAAAAGTGATGAACAACACATAAAGGAGGCAAACAGGTATACACATGAACCAACAACTTCAACCTGAACTAGCACATGTGGTCAGAGAACACAAAGAAGGCAGCAGAGATAAACACCTCAAGTACAAAGCACGTTACATATTGCAATGCAGACAACCAGAACTAAGTAAGACTGGAAATATGGAAGCAAGTGCAAACTAGCTCGAAGCAACTGTATACAAGTGCACAAAAGTATATACATGAAGCTCAACTGAATGCAAGAACATGACTGCACAGACCAAGTTAATGAACACAGCAGTTCAAACCAACAAGTACATATACAAAAAGCTTCAGATGCAACAAGCACATGAAAACAGGTTTGTACACAACAAATAATATATGTATGCATATACAAGGAAATATTGAAGTATAAAGACAATGCATGCTCAAATCGAAGCATGTACAAAGCAGCAGCAAGCATATGGAAATACAAGTAAATCGTCACAAATCAAATAAACATGACTCGATGTAACCAGACCGCAATGTACTTAGACTACAATGACAAGTAAGGAGCAACATGTATGATATGATCAAGTGATATTGCGATTACCAATCGAACACAATCTCGACCAAAACAACTAACTACACTAGACTAAAATAGAGTGGAATGCATGACATGCACACACACACACACACAAACACACACACACACACACACACACACACACACACACACACACACATATAACAGTACAGACGCATGTGAACAAATGAATACAAATATACAGTGGAGCATGAAAACTGATGCAAGATTAAATCAAGACTTGTATGGCACACATGAACAAGTGAAGACATCACAAACATACATATATACGCATATGCAGGATATAGTGATGCAATATACATATGGATAAGGACATGTATCAAAACAACAAAGCAGGATCAACAGCGACCAGACCTGGCAATGATGGAACCATACCAAACTAATGATCAAACAGAGATGAACCAATAGATCATGCAACATAAAGATTGAAATAGTGAAGTGTCATATGCAAACAAAATCAGACTCAAGTGAAACTGTTGAACCAGTCAATATAACCAGTTACGGTTCAAACCAGAAAACCACAGTCAAAAAATTAATGTCATGAGTCAAAAATCAATCAAATGATAAAATGTTCCAAGTCGAACATTTTTGCAGGTAGCGGTTTCAAAATAACCAAGTCAAGTCAAATACCAGAAAATCAAAGCTGTGGTGACCAAGGCAAGTTCGAACAAATCAGAACCAATATGATAACACATAATCAGAGACTAAACAAGCCGTGATAATCAAGCAAGGAATTATTTGAAATTGAACAGGTCAGGATAAATCACAAGCAACTAATCAAAATCGAATGGTCGAGCTTAAATTAATAGACAAATTCAGAAATATATTCGAACGATAATCAGGGGAATTAAACCCTATTTAAACCCAATCATCATCAGCATGTAAACAACATCGAGTTCAAGCAAGCTAACCAGTAAAGCAAAAAGATTAAATCACATACCATTTTAGTTCGAACTCGATCAAATTGGAGTGATCGAATCCATATCGCAACTAGAGAATCAATTGTCCAAGCCAAACAAAGAAGATAAACGCTGCAATTGATCATATACAGGCAGCGCGTTCAATTACAGCAAAAGCCCTAATTTTTCTTCAAAGAAGAACGAACGAGCACGAAGAAGCAGCCTTTTTTAACTCAAAGTATTCAAGGCCGACCAAATAAAGACACAGGAATACGACCGATAATAAAAAGAAAAGGGGATTTCCTTTTAATTTTTGTTGAACCGTTTTTTCTACTTGGGCTTAATATTTAAAATTAGGGTTATCGTGTTTGTTTATTTTTAATTTGTAATTTTTCTTTTAATCGTTTGTAGTTTTTCTAGTCGCGTGATTAGGTTACGAACTACAGTGGTGTAGTTCGAGAATTCGCTACTTAGTGGTTGAGTTGTGATAGGGTTTTGAGCGTAGAGTTAGGTTAGTCGATAGCGGGTTTCGCGAGTTTACGAGTGTAAGTGTTTGACTACTTAATTTCTAGTAGAAACCTTGAGGGCGGCACGTAGGCAGGGTTTTGCCGAAGCCAGGTAAATCCATGTTGTTCTATTTTTGCTTTTTATATTCTGTTATTATCTATGCTGCTATTATTCAACTATTATATGTGCTGCAATTATTTCCGCATTAAATTTTTATAATTGATAATATCACCCTATTCACCCCCCTTTAGGGTGAAATCGATCCTACAAGTGGTATCAGAGCTAAAAACAAAAGTCAATTTTTGCTTTAAAAATTTGATTTTCCAAAAAACCAATTTTATTTTAAAATTTTGAATTTTTAAAATGGCTTCTTTTAATATGCTTTTGCTGAGGGTCAGTCCATAGTTAGACCACCAATGTTCAATGGTAAATATGCTTGCTGGAAAAATAGAATGAATTTTTTTTTTTGAAAACCATGAATTTTGTTGAGACGGATTATAGGACACCAACTATAGTTGTAGATAATCAAGAAATTGATAAATCGATGGATCAATGGACAGATCTTGAAAATAGACTACAGAATGCTAATGCTAAATCTATGAATTCTATTATTTGTTCATTGGATCAGATTGAATTTAATCGTGTCTCACATTGTATAACTGTGCAGGAAATCTGCCACACACTTGAAGTGACTCACGAAGGAATATCTCAAGTCAAGGAATCTCGTCTTGCCATGCTGAGTAGCGAATACGAGAATTTCACAATGGCCAAGGAAGAAAATGTCAAAGAGATGTACGGACGACTTTCCAATTTTGTATACAAATCAAAAGTTCTCGGAAAATCATACAAAGAACTGGAGATAGTCCGAAAAATCCTCAGAGTCCTTCCTCGAAATTTTGAAGCTGAAGTCACTGTTATTTAAGAATCAAAGGATTTGAAATAAATCAATGTTGAAGAACTCGTCGGAAATCTCACCACTTATGAGCTAGAAATGAAATTCAAGCAAGAGCATGAAGGAGGTGATACTCAAAAGAAATCTATAGCTTTCAAAGGGACAACAAAAAGTGATGATGATGATGATGATGATGGAGCAGTTGAACTGGCGCTACTAATGAAGAAATTCAAAAGTGGAATCACAGATACGGAAATCCAGCTCTAAATCAACAACTGAAAAGCATAATAGTTAAAGTTCTAGACATCCAAGAAGAACGGGAGATCATCTGTCAAAAGTGCAATAAATCTGGTGATATCAAGCCCAATTGTCCACATAATCGATTCAGCCACGGAAAGAAACAAAAAGAAGAAGTTATGCAGCCACTTAGGATGAAACGGATGAAGATCATAAAAGCACTACCAGTGAGAGCGAAAAAGCAGATCCGTGCCTTCGAGGTGATATAACTGACAATGATGATGACGAGCCAAGTGAGGTATCAAAACTTACTCATTCAGAATTACTTATATATTTTCACAAAGTAAATGACTATTTCGAAAGACTTAAGGAGAAATACGTTAAAATTGAATCACAAAGAGATACTTTGATAGATTTAAATAAATAGCTTGATCAATTGGTTAAAAACTATCAAAAAATGCTCTAAGTATGAAAAGTGTCCAATATTCGAAGAAGAAATTATAAAATCAGAAATTAAAATTAAATCATTTGAAAATGAAATTCTGATTTTGAAAGAAAGTGAAAAGACGAGGAGAGAAAATTTTATTAAAAAGTGCACACGGTTATTGAATGAAAATGAATCCCTCAAAACACAAGTCCAATAATTGTCTACGACTTTAAGAAAATTTTCAAAAGAAGAAAGATCGTTAAATATGCTGTTAGGGAAACAAACTGTTAATACTGATAGACAAGGACTTAGATATAATCAATCTAAACGTATTAGAAATGAAATTAGTCAAGTTAAATCCGAGTGCACAATTTGTGAAAAAACTGGACATGATCACAACATTTGCTGGTATAGACCCAAACAAGTGAAAACAATTTCAATTTGGGTTCCCAAAGGCATGAATATAAGATCCCTTAAAGTTAAACAAACCTGAATGCCAAAAGAAACAAATATAAATAGTCTTGGGTCTACTCAAACATATTTTTCAAAATAATTTTCTACTAACAACCATGGACCTATAAAAACAAATAGGTTAGAAAAATCTTTTCTCGTGTAGGTGTGGTGGCAGGCTAAGAAACAACAACAGTGGTACCTGGATTCTGGCTGTTCCAAGCACACAACGGGCGACAAATCAAAGTTTTTTAGCCTAGTACAAAGGTGATAGAATCACAATGGGCAACAACGAAAAATTATCGACAAAGATAAAATAGGTAATGATACATTTATCTTAAACGATTTATTAAATGTGAAAATCTGCACCATAATCTAAATGAAATCAATCAGTTACGTGATAAAGAAATGAACGTTGATTATAATTCTGACTTATGAAAATTGTTGGCCTATTATCCTTTTATGCCAAGAACACTTTAAGGACCTCTAGAGTCTTTGAAATACTTCATATAGATTTGTTTGGATTAGTGATGGTGTTTTATTAATTGATGATTACTCCTGATACACATGGATATATTTGCTTATCTTGCTGCTTTTGGATCTATCACTATGGTCACTGTTTGAAAATTTGCACGATTTCAATTCAAATTCAAAAGAATTTCATTTAAAAGATGTTAAAATTGATTTTAAGGTATTTTGTTACACACTTCATGGTCTGCTTTATAACATCCAATTAATGATAATCTTGAGTCAAATGAAAATTCGGATGCAGATTACACTGGTAATCTAGTTGGTAGAAAAATTACCAATGGAACATGATTCATGTTGAGATTCAGTAGTTGCATCATTTTCAAAGAAAATATCTGCATATTTTTCACTTCAACTAATTTTCAAATAGCATATGTTTTTCTTACAAAACCCCTTCTAGAAAATCATTTTTGTTGATCTTGTTTCAGACTAGTCATTCTAGAAAATTTGATTTTATAATTATTTTTGGATTTGATTTCAAATGACTACATTAACTAATTTGACTCCCTACTGATTATCAAAACAATAAATAGTGATTGAAAAAGTGATGAGTGTTGATATTGATTATATATTATAACTTGAGAAAGTATATTTAGTAAATTTCTTTACAAATTTAAACAAGATTTAAAATAACTTTTGATGGGTAAATATTCCATGACCATCTCTATTTCTATCATATTTCGAATGTCCATCACTCATAAAAATCCAGTATGTGGTATTTTAAATGGAAAATCATTTGTTTTTTAGTTTACTATATTTTTAGCAATAAAAACATCCAAAATATTAACTCTCATTTAAAAGTCCTCATGGTTATGCATGGGTAAATTACTTGAAATTTTTGATTATGTGCTTTCATACTCATTTAAAAGTCCTCTCGGTTATGCATGTATGGAACGCATATCAAAATTGATTAACCAAATAGACAAGTTGATTATAATTCCATTTAAAAGTCCTCACAATTATGCATGGTTAGAAGATACTTGAATTCAATTTTTTTTAAATTTGGAATACTACTAATCTCATTTAAAAGTCCTAACGGTTATGCATGGTTAGTAGATATTCAAATTTTTGATATAAATTTACCACAAATAGACAAAGCTATATGTTTTACATCATCCCTATCATTCTAAAGTGGAATATGCGCCTAATAGAGTATTTATGAATTTTATTTGATTTTTTATTGAAATTTCATACACTCGATTGGATATTAATATTGTATTAATGTCTATCACTTTATCTTTATTTTTCTAACACTATTACTCTTTTGCTGAGAACAAAAGGAGGAGAGAAAAGTTAAGATTTTGAAAAATAAAAGTCAAATATTTTATTTTCTATTTTCTCTAGGCTCATTTGCATATTTTTATTTATTTTTCCTGCATATATGAGGTGGGAGCCTTGTGCAGAGAAGAAGCATTCAAATAAGGGAGAAAATTGAATGACCAAATACATTTAATAAATTCAAAATCTTAAATATATGTTTGTTATCATCAAAAGAGAGAGATTGTATGCATCATCAAAATGGGTAGATAACGACGAATAACTCAGGAGTCTCGTATGCATCATCAATGAAAAGACATCCCATCCGGGCCCCTTATTTCAATGTTAGACAGCGTATAAAATTCGATGGGGGTAATGTCGAGCTCAAAATCTAGAAAACGAAATGCGTGTCTGGTGGACACCACATCTCGACTAGGGCAGAAATGAGAGAATGATCAAAAGACAAGGAGGTCTAATTCGTAGAAAAAAGGCAAAAATATTGGTCTGCAGTCTACGTACTACAGCCTGAGGCAGTACCGTAAAATTGTCCAGTACACTTGGGCCAACTACTCCGACAAGTTATATACTGGATCTATATAATAAATAATAATTAATAATTAATACACGATTAACAACATTGACTAATATATTGCTTATATATCGAGTCTATATAATAAACAATAGTTTATGATTAACATACTATTAACCAAATATTGACTAATACACTGAGTCTATATAATAAACAGCAGCTAATGTACGATCAACATGACATTGACTAATATACTAGGTATATACTGGGTCTATATAATAAACAATAGTCCATGATTAATATACGATTAACCGAGCATTGATATACTTGGTCTATATAATAAGCAATAATGATAATTAGATTATATAATTATTAACAATAACAAATACTACTAATTAAATAATATTCAATTAACATAACATTGATGTACCAATGGTTATTTTATATTTATAATTATACATTTATACTTGGATTGTATCTAAAGCGGTCCACATGCAATCAATGTGTATCTATTTGGTAGCTTTGCAAGATCCGTAAGTTGTAAATTATCGTATCGGGATTAAGAACAATGTGAAGTGAACTAGCTTATTACTCTGTCTGTCTTCGGATCATACGTCTTGCAATATTAGTGACACTTGATGGTATTTCAACGTTTTTGAATACATAGACATTTTACGCTTAGAGGTCTATTAATCAGACTCTCGATGCTCAAACGCTCAAGCGCTTGATTGTGAGATGCCTTTTTATGCTCAAACGTCTGGCTCTTGGTTGAAATCTTAATATGCCGCACTCTTCATTTGTTGAAGATGCTACAAGTAGATTATATAATAGTATATTCAGCTGAACCGAAATGAATATTCAGTTACACAGCAGATGCTGAGGAATTTATATAAAAATTGCATGTTCAGCTGAATCTCCTTGCTATTGGAGCTTTCAACTGCTCTAGGAAAGAACAATTAGTTTAAGTAGCAGCACGAAAGCCTAGTTGCACTATTCCACAAAAAAGAACACTATGTTGCTTGTCCTATCTGGGTACGTGGGTATAAAATTTCGTGAAATGTAACTAAAAGGTGGATGTCTTCTTGCATGTTTCCTTTTCCAACCCGCAGGTCACTATATCTACTTAATAAAATGAAGTTAGTAGAACAGATTCTCTTCCATTTATTAGGAAAATAGGGTTCTTTGTGTTTATAACTCCATCCTCATAATACAATGTATACACCTTCTCTTCATCTTATCATTCATGTATAACACATGATTCCAAGTAGTTAAACGGACAATGATCAATGATAAAAGCTAGAACCAGTAACATTAACATGCTAAAATGCAACAAACCCCTTTCCTACATGTACCAGTTAACAAGTACCATAAAACATGTTTTCAAACTACATCAAAGAAGTTCCTATCTATTCCGACACCAATTTTACAACAAGCTATCAGCTCTAGTAGGCAATCTCCTAAAGAAGTTCATAAAAGGTGACGGCATCCTTGTACGAAAAGTAGGAGGCCTTAAAGCATACAAACCCCAAGCACCAACTATCAGCTTTAATGGCACCACATATGTTACCACAGCCATAACGAAACAGAAGATTATGAACAAGAATGTTGCTCTGGGGTCCCTCCACCCAAGCAACGACTGCACCCTCTCAGCTTGGGTCGCCATGTCCCCTAACACAGTCTGTACTCTTCCTGCCACGCTCCTCAGTCTATCATACCTGTCATTATTCATACCTCAGTAAGTATCAATGTTTTCTAACGCCTACCTTTAAATAGAGAAAAGGTACATATTCATAACTAAAGAAATGCTAAGCAAACTTCAGGTGTATGGTAGTCATTTAATGTAAAGAGAGAGCCCGCTTAGCATTTCTCTTCATATTACCTCATTCTGACGATCTCCACACTCCTGCTAGTAGGAAACGTATCAAACTCCTCATCCAGCTCATCTGAAAACACAGAATCAGCCTGCGATAGCCTTGTGTCCATGTAAGGAGGGTGCCTCGCCCTCAATCTATACCTCCATAACCCAACAAACATCATCCATACAAGCATAACCGGCAAAATCAACTCAGGCGACGCTACAAACACGATATAGACAAGAACAAATATGACAGATTTTATCGGTTTTTGCCAGCTCCTGATCGAATCAATCCATCTACCAATCCCAATAGGTGCAGACAAAACAGCAAGCAAACGAAAAAAGTTCGCCTTGCTCTTCCTCATGCTCCATAAATGTGACCCATGGTCGAGCATGTACTCCACAACTTCCCTTCCTAAAGGAGGCTCCGCCCTTGCCAGTCTAGCTGCTACTATTTTCGTAGCTTGCAACCGAAGATTCTCCACTTGTCTTACCAGCAATGGATCGACATAATGCATTTTTGGAAGCAATGGTGTTATATAGCAGTGCAACATGTTAGCAGTGTTCATGCATGAAAACCTTACAGCCAAATGGAGCTCTCCCATCTTTTTAACACCATTCGGGTGCAGAACCACTAACGGGTATGAATGTGTGTAGACCCGATCCACTTCCAGAGTCGATAGTCTGATGCGTACTTTGCCTATACGTGCATCGGGACCCATGGAACATGAGTTATCGAACACTCCGATGGTGATCACAGTGCATGGATCATACACCTCCCAAGTGTACTGCTCGTTCCATTTAGGACAAACGGAGTCGACAACGGTTCGGGTACGGATCCATTTCTGCCCGTATTTTGCAACACAGTAAGCATCCGTGCTCCCTCCTTTGCCTTCTCGAATTTTTAATGGCATCAGACCTGTTGCACCCAATATACCCAGTTCCAACACTCCTACATGTGGGGTCCATAGCTCCTTCACTGGAGGGCGAAGGTCGCTGCTGTACATGGCGGCTTCATCCAATACATGATACCCACCATCAAGAAACAGCCTCAAATGGATCTTGCTGGAGAAACTACCTGGGTTGGACCCGTTTCGTTCAAGCCCGAACCATTTTGAAATCACCATTTTGTCATCGGTGCGTTTCTCGATCATGTTAACGGGTATGGAAATCCGACCCAATGTCACATCCTGGTTAGGGCCGATACGGTCTTCAATAGATATAGTGATAACATCATCAAATGGCTCGGCTACCACAAACATAAGATCCTCATTCCAAACCGGGTTGGAGGGGTTACGGGTTGAGTTCATCAAAGCAGGTCGTGTCCTTAACATCTGACTGTTGACTTGGGTCTTTACGAAAAGATCTGGAAATCTACCTACTGCTGCCATTCCGTTCAAATCTTGGGCTTCAATGATGCATACACGTAAGTACCATAGTTTAGGTGCCATGTAGACCTTCGACTTTAAAGAATTGTTAACGTCGGTAGCAACTCCTACTGCTTTAGAATGCCAGGCTTCAGAGAAGGATTCATCGGCTTGTGTACCGTACCACACAGAGAGCATGATTTCACCTTTGGACTTTTCTCCCTTTTTATTTTCAACAAAATACCATTGTGGTGCTAATGGACTATCGGGAGGGACCCGTTTGGGAACTTCATTCAAATCAAACCAAACCCGGCCAATGAAGTCCGGCCCATCTTTGTCTTTCAGAAAGACCTCCACTACAGAAGACTGTATGTTGTCATTTGAAAAGGCGAAAACCTGATCATAAGAATGAGAACTGCTGGGTCTGGTAATCCCGCGGTAGTTACCCAACTTCACCTCTACATGTGTTTCTGAGGAAGTGGCCAGGTCCTTGGCACGCACCACCTTTACATAAAGGTACTGCATTTGTTCAACTAAGTTGTAGGTTGAGCTCGTTTTATCCTTGTGAATCTGGTCGCCTCCTAAGTTTGGTTTTGTCTCTTTCAGACTGAAATCATAACCAGCGGCCATGGGAGTTGGAAAAGGCGGAAGCTTTGACAGCTGTAAGTCCGGCGACTTTGCTGGTGGTCGTACGGCCACTTGCTGTTGCCGGTTGTCGCCACCTCCTTCTGTGGGTCCCACAGCCTTTGTATCATTTGGAACCACAGCTGTTTTATTAGTATTACTGTTGTTTTTCTGCTTCTCCTTGGTTTTGTTGTTTTTACTAGGGTTATTATTAGTTTTACTGTTGCCGTTGTTATTGCTGGCGTTCACTTTTTCGTCTGTTACCTCACAATTAATCCTGTAAATATTCAAACTAAGCTCACCTCTGATATGCGAAAACATGCTTCTTTTCTCCAAACAAAGAAGCTGAGGCAAAGCCTCCTCGTTCGGGGCCGGAACCGCAGATGCGAAGACGGAAACTTTACCCAGAAAATTCCTGCCGGCGGTGCCCGCTTCCTGCTCGTTGTAAACCGCAATGTCGATAGACTTGTACGGTAGGTTTTCCAAATCAGGAATATCAAAAATGAGCTTCTCGTTCCAAATGGGGTTCAAATCTTTGGGCTTCGATTTGGTACGAAGCTTCTGGCCTTCGAACTCGACTTGTACATACGGAGAAGACGATCCTTGGCCGTCTTTCGGCATTAGATTGTGAGCCGCGATTACTTCCACTACGAGTTTCTCTTGTTTCATTGTTGCTGAATTTTGCGATCAAATGGATTACGAGGGTGGCTTATGTGAAAAAGTTGGGAGTATTTGTTTGTTTTGAGAATGGATGGTGGGGTTTTATTTGAAATTTGGGTTTTCTGTGAAGAGTGAGGAAATGCGAGCGTTGTAAATGGAAATTTACTTTTTAATTTTTGAAAATATGATGTTTTATGGGGGATATAAAACAGAAATTATTTTAATTTATTGAAGGAAGAGAAGGAAACTGATGTGTATTTATAGGACGCGCGTGAGGAATAATGTCAGTGAATTGATGCACTCGATGTTGCACGAATTAAGAAGCAGAAGAGAGGTGTGTGTTCAACGTGAATCCTTTTTTGACTCACCTTTACCATGCCCAATTCGGCTTTTATAATGGAATTTCTCTCTCTAGTTAGACCATCTCCAACAAACAACGGACCAAACTCAATTTTCAGTGTAGACTACAATTTTCAGTGTAGACTTTCATTTCACTCCAACAAAGCACATTCAACTCAATATTCATAGTAACACTTAGCGGTTAACGTACTTAGTCACGGTCGTCTATTAAATTGATTTAAATAGATGTACAAATAAGGACGTCTGTTAAATAGACGTCATACTTAGTCACGGTCGCCTATTAAATAGATTTAAATAGATGTACAAATAAGGACGCCTGTTAAATAGACGTCTAGAGTCCAACTGCTTCCCCACAACGGATATTCTTCCTAACTCCATAAAAACACCACTTTCACTCTTCATATTCACATCAAACTCTTAACTACTTTCTTCTCTAAAATCACGTTATCTTCAAATCAAAATCGATCTTCATAATGACTTCACCATTTGAAGATTTACACATCCTTCCCATTTCCAAAACTATGTCTTCGAAGACGTCAACGAGCACCAACACAGTACTACTCTGAACCACCATTCATCCAACCCATGACAAAGTGACGAGACTTCGACTTATGCAATATTCTACCATTATGTCAAAGACTCGATTAGGGTTACTGACCAAAGCGACGATATGTTTTAGTTGAAAAAGTTAAAAGAATGATATTTGATTTTATTCTTTACTGAGTTTACTTGTTATCAGTACAATCTCATGTAACTGTACAATTGTATTTATAAAGAGAAAAGATTGAAACTGGGCTGCGGGTTGGCCCAAAGAAATAATACAACCCGCATTGTATATACTATATGCATAACGAAATAAACACAACAGGCATACTACTCTCTTATCATTATAATGTTTCGCTAATTTGCCCCCTCAAACCCAAACTAGAGTTAGGGTTTGCAGGCGAAAAACAATCTTCAGCAGGAATCAAAAAATGAATGACTGAGAGATGAAATTTCAAGGCAAAATCAGTCAGAGCCAGCAGCGTAAGCATCGGTAAAGGCGGATCTGAGAGAAATCTCAACTTTAGTCTTGAATGTAGATAGATCCATGAGAAATTATGACTTCAAGCTTAAGATGAGATAAAAGTTGGAGAAAGGCAAGGAATGACAGAAGAAAGGAGGAGACGCTGAAGACACCGGGCCTATGCATGCCGTGATTGATGTTTAGCCTCATCTGAATTGACATGAGCTTCAGATTTTGACTGAGATACATTGGGGATGTATGTCTGAGCTTTAGATCTCAGATCAGTGTTACCTTCGTCAACATTAATCTCGTGCCTGAAGCGAGTGAAATTAGGTCTCGAAAGAGGCTTGGTAAAGATGTCAGCTTTCTGGTAAGTAGAAGGTATGTATCCAACTTTAAGTTCTCCTTTGATTACTTGCTCTCGTATGAAGTATAAATCTAATTCCATATGTTTTGTACGAGAGTGTAACACTGGATTGACAGTGAGTGCTATTGCACTTTGGTTATCACACCATATTGTGGCTTTAGCGTTATGTGCTGTACGTAATTCACTTAAGAGGGACTTTATCCACATGATCTCAGCAGTAGTGCTAGCTAAACTGCGGTACTCTGCTTCAGTACTGGATCTAGATACTGTTGGTTGTTTTTTAGCACACCAAGATATAGGATTGTTACCTAAAAATATGCAATAACCAGTAGTGGATTTCCTATCATCAATGTCAGTTGCCCAATCTGAATCAGCATAACCATTAATATGTAAAGTTGAACTTGATTGTAATATTAGCCCTTGATTGATTGATCCTTTTAGATACCTTAAAATACGCTTCACAGCTTTCCAATGATTGTCTAGTGGCCTTTGCATAAACTGACTTACTTTATTGACGCTGTAGGATATGTCAGGCCTAGTAATTGTGACATATTGTAGTGCACCCACTATACTCCTGTATTGTTTATCATTTAAGATTGGTTCTCCTTTGTTCTTGGACAATTGTAAATTGCTGGTCATTGGGGTAGGAAGTGGATTTGCTTTATCCATCTTAGCTCTCATAAGAATTTCATTAATGTATTTTTTCTGGCTTAGCAGTATTTCAGAATTTGATGTTTTTCTCACTTCAATCCCAAGGAAGTAATTTAGTTCTCCTAAATCTTTAATGGAGAACTCCTGCTTTAGGCATTGTGTTAAGTGACAGATTTCAGCCTTGCTATCACCTGTAATAATAAAGTCATCAACATAAATTAGCACATAGGTTACAGTGTGATTGGAGAATTTAGTGAATAAAGAGTTGCCAGATTTAGTTTGACTGTATCCATGACTGGATATAATGGTTTTAAGTTTGTCAAACCAAACCCTTGGTGCTTGTTTGAGACCATAGAGTGCTTTATTAAGCTTGCACACTAGCCGCTCACTGCCTTTTTGTATAAATCCAGGTGGCTGTTCCATATATACTTCTTCCTGTAAATCACCATTAAGAAAAGCATTATTTACATCTAATTGTTGAATGACCCAGTTCTTATGCAAAGCAATTGTTAGTATTATTCTGATAGATGTGGGTTTCACAACTGGGGAGAATGTTTCATTAAAATCAAACCCATTTTGTTGTGAATACCCTTTTGCCACCAATCTTGCTTTGTGCCTAAGAATTGAGCCATCAGGATTCTTTTTCAATTTGAATGTCCATTTGCATCCTATGACATTTTTATTTTTTGGTAATTGAACAAGATTCCAAGTTTTGTTTTTAATTAGTGCATCATATTCTTCTATCATTGCACTTTTCCAATTGTTATTAGTGACAGCTTGCTGATAAGTGGTTGGCTCACTTGAGTCCAGTTCAGTGCTATATATTTTTGGTTTAAAAATACCACTTTTTGCCCTAGTTATCATATGATGACCAGTGCTTGCAGGAACAGTGGGTTGATTTCTATCTTCATTGATGGTTTCTTGTTGAGTATTGATTGACTGTTGGTCATTCAATACTGAACATAAACCATCTGAGTGATTGTGGTCAGAGCCAGCATTATCAGTCCTTGATGATACTCCTGTTGGCTCATGACCTGGTTCACTGATGAGCATAGTGTGTTGTGAGCAGGAGTCCTTTCCAGCATCATCATCTTTACCTTGGATTGGTATAACTATCTCAGGTGAGGATGGTATTGAAGGTATTGAATACTTTGCATTGTATATCTTCTGAGATGTTTTAATGCCTGCATTACTAAAAGGGAATTCATTCTCATTGAATACAACATGTCTGGATATGTATACTTTACCATTGTTATCAAGACATTTGTAGCCTTTTTGGTTTATAGGGTAGCCTATGAAAGTACATGGTTTTGATCTATAGTCTAATTTATGTGAGTTATATGGTCTTAAGCAGGGAAAACACTGACATTCAAATATTTTTAGATTTTTGTAATCTGGTTTAACTTTAGTTAGCACTTCCAAGGGACTCTTATAACTAAGAACCTTTGTAGGCAGTCTATTAATCGGATAGACTGCTGTAGAGAAAGCATCTGGCCAAAACTTAAGTGGCATGGATGCTTGTGCTAGTAAAGTTAAACCAGTTTCAACAATGTGTCGATGTTTTCTTTCTATAAGACCATTCTGCTCTGAAGTGTAGGGGCATGTGACTCTATGTATAATTCCCTTGCTTTCAAGAAATTTCTTTAGAGGCATAAACTCTTTACCTCCATCTGTCTGAAATTTTTTTACCTGATTACCAGTCTGTCTTTCAACATTTGAGATAAATTGGATCACTGCATTGTTAGTCTCAGATTTTGATTTCAAGAAGTAAATCCATACAAATCTTGAGTAAGCATCAATGAATGAAATATAATACTTATAGCCATAATCAGTACAGATTGGGGCAGGTCCCCATAGATCTGCTGCAATTAATTCAAGGGTGTTATTGTACACAGTCTCAGAGTTTGGAAATGCAAGTTTATGACTTTTTCCTAACTGGCAGTATGTACATATGTAAGAAGTAGGGATTTTATCAACAATGACATCATTAAACTTGCTCAAAACATGCTTTACAATGTCTACACTGGGATGTCCTAATTTACAATGCCACATACTAAATTTCTCTGTACACTTTGCAGTGTCACTTATTACAGTAGCATTGCACCATTTATTCTTATGCTTAGGTTTTCTTGGGCTTGCAACTTCAAATTTGTATAATCCCTTATGTTCTTTACCCTGCAAAAGAACCTCATCAGTCAGATTATCTTTAATCAGACAATGTGTTGAATGAAATTCAAAATACACATTATTATCTTTAGCAAATTGAGATACACTCATTAAGTTTTTCTTAATTAATGGTACTCTCAGTAAATTTTTGAGGTAGAGTTGTCTAGTACCACTAAGACTTGCATTTCCAATATGAGATATGTGTGAAGTTTTACCATTGTCCATATATAGTAATTGTTTACCTTTGTACTCTCTGTTGCCAAGATTCAACTGACTCAAGTTATTGGTCACATGATTAGTCGCACCAGAGTCAGGATACCAACTGTCATCATGTATGTCCTCTATTCTTGCAGTGCTGGTATCTATACTTTCTGATTTTGGTTCTTGATGCATGTTCACCATGTTTGCACTTGGATTTTGTGATCTTGCATTGTTGTTGTTCTGTTGTGCTGGTGTGAAGTTTGCATCAAACCTAAAGTAACACTTGCTTGCAGTATGACCAAATCTTTCACATATTTGGCATCTAGGTTTGTTATTATTGTAGTTCCATCTGCCACCTCTTCCTCTGCCTCTGTTGGATTGACTGCTTCTGTAATTATTTGACTGATTTTTGCTGTTCTGGCCTTTTTCTTGATTTCTGTTCTTGCTGATTGAGACTTGATTAACATTGTACTCCAAATTTAATGACTTCTTTTGCTCTAATCTTCCTTCGTGAGCAAGAAGCATTGACTGAACATTGGTAATAGATGGTAGTTTTTCATTAGAGGATATTATAGCTACCACTGCTTCATATTCCTCATCCAAACCACTTAATATGTACAATATTTGTTCAGTATCTGTCACTTTATGACCAGCACAGGCAAGTTGATCACACAATGTCTTTGCCTTTGACAAATAATCTCTCATACTGGAACTATCTTTTCTTAAGTTCTGCAGCTGTCTTTTGTATTGCATTATCCTTGCTGCAGATTGTGAACTGAACACTTGCTCAATTGTATACCATATTTCATGTGCAGTTTTGCACCCAACCAATTGTGGCATGAGGTTTACATCAACAGAAGACACTAACCAAGAACTAATTAAACTGTCTTGTCTTTCATGTGCAGTATAATCTTTATTACTGACAAGTTTACCTTCATTATCTGCAGTGAATCTTGGTGGGGTGATTATGGTGCCATACACATACTCCTGCAAGCCATAGCCCCTTATAGCAGTTTCAATCTGAAATTTCCATAACAGATAGTTGGATTCATTCAATTGAATGGTGATAATCTGACTCTGTGGCTTGATGATGGATCTGATAAGTTCTTGAGTGTCATTTGTCTGTTCTTGAGCAGTTCTTGACACTGAACTGGAAGTTGTTGCTGCATTGCTGTTTTCATCAGTCATTTTGATGGAATCAAGAAGTGGAGAAAAGAGAAGAATGCAACCAGATTTGGCAAGTGATGAAGAAGTTTCTTGTGCCAATTTTTTGGTATGGCACAGTCGGTAAAGTAATCAAATTCTTGATACTTCTGATGAATTTAGTGCAGCCGTGGGAGAGATCAGTGATGAGATTTCTCTGAGATCCTCCTTCTTGGCAGGGCACGAGATTCAAATGATGATTTACTGCTCTCAAATGATGATTTAATTGCTGATGAGAGCAATCTGCTGTTAAGCAGTTTAATTCCGCTCCGATACCAAGTTGAAAAAGTTAAAAGAATGATATTTGATTTTATTCTTTACTGAGTTTACTTGTTATCAGTACAATCTCATGTAACTGTACAATTGTATTTATAAAGAGAAAAGATTGAAACTGGGCTGCGGGTTGGCCCAAAGAAATAATACAACCCGCATTGTATATACTATATGCATAACGAAATAAACACAGCAGGCATACTCCTCTCTTATCATTATAATGTTTCGCTAATTGTTTTGAAAGAAAATAATGTATACCCTTAACCTTATCCATCCTAAAAACACACGTTTTTTGTCGGCGATTCAAGATCGATTCGGAAAAATCAACCGTCAAACCATATTTTATGAATCACAGATTTATAAAATAAAGAAAGCGAACCCTAGCGAAATGGAAGGCGATAGTATATAATCTAATTATTAATTTATTTCTTTTTTGTTTATCAGAAAAGAGTGGTGCAAGAGAAATTATAAAGCTTTTTGCAAGGAAAAACTATGCTAAAAAATCATGCTATTATTAATTCTCGAATTGTAATGAGTTGATTAAAAGCACACCGAAGTGGAACTCCAATAATGCAAAGAGCCACTGAAACGTTCAAACAAAGACGAATGGAAAGAACAAAGCATCAAAATCAGTCCGGGAGATTCATCTTGTAGAGAAACTCTATTTGAGAGAGAAAATGAGGTGGATGTGCTCATCCGAAGATCGGATGAAGGTTATAGACCAATGGACGTCAAAGCAGCAAAGGGAGAATAAAACTGATGCCACTTTGAACGATAAAGTAAACGTCGTTTATGAAATTTCCAAAAAAAGACATCAAGATAGAAGCAAGCAAGCGTAGAAGAAGATCGATGTAATACGTAAGCTGTAGATATTGAGCAACAAAAGTTGGATATTGAACGGGAAAATTAAGAACAAATGATTATGGATAAAGATTTGACGGGAATGTATGAAATTCAAATGCAATATTGGATGGAGCGCAAAAGACAAATACTTATATCTAGGTTCCATCAGAGTAGTTTGTTTTTAATCTTAGCACTATATTTGTATTATTTTCAGTATACTTTGAGTTTATATAAATCTGTTGTATTTGGTTATTAATTACTTTTCTACTATTTTTGTTTCTATTCATACAAATTCTATACCCAAGCTAAATAACATTTTGAAGAAAATGCAATATAGTTGATACGTTAACTAAAATAAATATAAATACATCACAAATGCATAAACACATAATTAATTAGATGTAAAATTGAACTAACAATATTCAAAGTAACTCCAAATATGATTAATAAAATCTTTTTATAGCTGGTTGTGAAATTGTGCATCTCGGAATGAAAGTTGACATTCCACTGAATGTTGAAAGTTTCTTCGGTTATAAGAATGTCATCTCAAAATATTTCTGGCATTTGCGATGCAACATCATATTCTTAGTAATGGTGGTCTTTACCCATATATCGTTCGTCTTCAATAATCATATTATGCAGAATAATACGTACAAATATGATTGTGGACATCTTTTCTCGAGGCCACAATTGACAAGGATCACTAATCATTGCAAATCTGGACTAAAGAACGTCGAATGCTCTTTCTACATCTTTTCTTTGTCCCTCTTGCATCGTAGCAAACTTTGTTTGCTTTGCTGTTATCAGATTTGAACATTTTTCACAATGGTGCTCCATTTTGGGTAAATTTCATCGTCCAGATAATATCCATGGTCATAAATGTTTGCCCAAGAGTAAATGTCACCGAAGTTAATTGGTTAAGTGCCGAATCATTAAATAAGTGCGACCTCTCAATAACATTCAAATCGTTGTTAGATCCAAGCATTCCAAAGAAACCATGTCAAATCCACAAATCGTACGAGACAACGACTTCTAAAATTATAGTCAGTCTTCTTTCTTTACCATTGTAAGCTCCATGGTATGCTTTGGGGAAGTTCTTTCATTTCCAATGCATGCAGTCGAGACTTTTTAGCATGTCAGGCTGTAACGACCCGTAAATTTTAAAGGTTTTATTTACATAATTAGCTGAATTTTTTTGAAATTTTAAATGATTGAATTTGAAAGAAAAAATTGATATTTGGAATACGTCTATATAAACATAGCAAATAATAATTTTTCATCAGAAATTATGAAAGTTTATTTTATTATGAAATTTTATTTAAATTTAAATCAGTTAATATTTGATGATGATAAAATATTTTCCAAACCAGAATATTTTTATATAATAAATTTGTAAATCATCTTCTGAGTTCTAAGTGAGATGCCATCTTCCGTTTCATCAAATTTGGACTGCTATTGCTCCGTCTATCTTAATTCTGGCGTTTTAGCAGCATTTTTGGTACCGATTATTGATTTTTGATAGGTGATCGTACCACTAATATCTGTATATCATTTCAATCGCCTCGTTGTGCTGATCTTTGCGGTATATTCAATTCTATGTTTTGAAGCCCGATCGCCGCGGAATCCGCGAAAATTGTAACCGTATCGGTACTCAATTTTAACATTTTGGGTTTCGATGACCATTAAAATTCACCATATAATTCCAATAGTCGGGTTATTAATATTATTCTCTGAATTTAACGCTAACTTTCTATATTCTCCAGGTTTCAAAAATATGTTGTTTCCATTTTAATTCGTTCATTTCAATTTTTGTTCTTGAAAACAAGAAAACAATTCGCTCTGTCACCTTCCACCTCTCTCCCCCTCCAGATCAACCCCTCATCTCCCCGTGTCTCAACCATCACCCACGCCACTTCGCCACTTGAACCCGGCCTTTTCGACATCTTTCCTCACTGCCCCACGCCTATGCAACAACCTAAGGCCTCGGCTCTTCCTTCCTCCTCCCGCGCAGCACACGATCCCCAACCACCATGGCCGAAGCCTTGCTTCCTCCGCCCCGCACCCTCATAGCGCCGTGCCTTCCCCCTTAGCTTGGTCTCCACTTTGCCCGCAGCCTCTCTGAAACCCCCTCCTCTCCACCGCCTAAGCCGCCACCTTCTTGTTTCCTCCTCGCCCACACATGCGACCCGAAACCCGCCTCCACTGTCGTGCTGAGCCCCGACCCCGTGCTTCCGTAGACACCTTCCACAAACTCCTGCCTTGGCTGAGCTCTCTGGTGATATATATATATATATATATATATATATATATATAGACATACACACACACACATATATTAAGGTATATATATAAATATATTTTATGTTTTTGTTTGTATATATATATATAATATATGCTTTGCTGATACTATAATGGTGATACGTTTATTGTAATAACCCAGAATTTTTGTCATTTGAAATTCGTATATTTAATTGATTTTAAATATTAACAAGTAAAATTTATAAGTCGAATAATTTATTTTTCGAATATCTGGATTTAATTGGATAATTAAATCGATAATTTAATATTTGAAATTACGTAAATAATTGGGAATTGGGTTTAATGTGATTAAAAATGATTTATAAAGTTATATTAAATCATATTGGAGTTAGGACAATGTTTGTGAACTTTTAAAATTGAATTAAAAGTTAAATTGTGAAAATTGAATATTTTAATATTTAATCGACTAGTGAAAATAGTCATTTTTCAAGTAGTCTCGGATTTCGGCGAAACTAGTTTCATCAGATCCGTAATGTTATATTATAATAATATTTCAAATTTCATGTCAATCGGATTTACGGTTTGTCCGGGGGAAGCCAAAACGCATAGAAATTGGTTTAATCGATTTAATTTAAAATGGATCGTTTATTTCCGTAATTCGCACAGATGATTGAATTGGCTCTTGATACCTGTTACATTGTGTCCGGAATGCGGGTTAAACCCTAGAAACGTCGGTCACCGCGCGAGATTTGGAGTTCGGAAAATCATGGATGGATAGTGTTTTGTGAAATTTTCTATAAAAGGGACCTTCATCATTTCCATTTGCAAACCCTAATCAATACAATGCCCTAGCCACCAGTTTTGGAAACAATGGCCGAAAATACACAACGTTCTTCTCTCGATCTCTCTAAATCTATTCAATTTCATCAAAAATGTTTAACTACAAAGTTGTAGATCTCGTTGAGACGAGTAAATTCAACGGTGATGATGGATTTTCGTGCTACGGATCGTCGTCAATTCGAGCTTGAACGTTTGAAGTTCATTTGCATTTTTCCACGCGAGCACGCAGCCGAGTGGGGCCGGTTTGGGGGTGGTGGTGCATGGCGCCTGAAGCTTCGAATTTATGGTGTTGGATCGGCGTGAAGATGAACGTGGGGTTTGCGAAAATTGGTGGCAAGGGGTGGCGGCTTGGGTTCTTCGGCCTGTAGATTCACGCATGGGAGGAAGAAATATAGGTGCGGCCGAGATTGCAGGAAGGAGATCGAACGGTCCTGATGCAACAGGGTTTAATTTTTTTAATAAAAATAGTAAATTTGTTTGTATTATAATTCGTTCAAATCTTTAAAACACTGTAACTTGTTCATACGAGGTCAGAATTGGACGAAACGAATTGCGTTGGGTTTCTTTTGTCGAGCACTACGCAATGGAGCTAGTTTGGAGTCGTTTGGAGCTAGTGATTATTTCAGGTAAAATTAAACGCGTGTTTAATTTTATTCGAAACAAAACACTACAACTGTTGTCGGAAACTCAAGGTGAGAACTTCTCACTCAATCGAATTGTTTCGATTTAAATTTTAAATAGTTAGATTTAAAATTGCTTGATTGTGTGATTGAATGATAAATAATTATCTGTTGTATTGAAACAGACCCTATACGCCGTATATTAAGCAGATGTTATTTATTAAACACATATACCGCGATAATTCCAACTAGATATGGAATTGGTATTATATATGTATTTGGAGTTGATTTCCGTATTATATAGCGGATGAGACCCTATTGCGCCGCATAATAGCGGATAATATTTTATAAATCCCATATACCGCGATATTTCACCTCGAAAGTGGAATTGGTATTGTGCTAACATCTTTGGATGCAGGGAAACAGGTTGGAGGGATCCAACTGGATTCCTCAAACATTTGAATTTATTTCATATGTTGTGTGTTGGTTGATTTATAACCCGTGTGATTATCTTTGTGATTGAGATTGTTGAAGGCTATAGGTTGGCCGAATATATTTTTGGTATCATTGGATACCAAAAATTGATAAAAAATTGGATTTTTGAAATTTCAAGTTGAAAGCTTATAGTAAAAATTATTTTTGAGAATTAGATAAGTAAAAAAGGAGTTTTAAAAAGATAAAGTTATTTTTGAAACCATATTGACTAAAATTCCAAATTATGGAAAAAAGGGGCTAAGTAAATGGATTTCGATTTATGTTATTATAAGTTGAAGAAATTTATTTTAAAAAGAAATGATTTTGTAAATTCATTGGAAATTTATTAAGCAGAAATTAATTGGTTTTGATAATTAATTAAGAATAATTAATCAAGTATTAACTATTAATTAAGAGTTAATTAATGATCAATGAAAGGATAATTTATTAAATATTTTTATAATTAATTGGCTATTGATTTACCATAACTAGCAAATTTTATTCACAGAAATTTATTTGATTTAAATTAATCAAATGATTAAATTTATCCTACTTATGGATGTTTGAATTATATTGGATGTTGAATTGTTTGATATCTTTGATATGTGATGCTTTGTGATATATCCTGATGTGTGTTGTGATTTGTAATTTGTTTATCTGTGACATATATATATATATATATATATATATATATATATATATCTGTGATCTGTGAATGAAAGATAAGCGTTATAGTTTATACCGCTTATCAAATATATTGTTATATTTTGATCTGTGATGGTTGAATGTTGTTGCACTATTGTGTTAAACCCTTGGACTACACAATACACACACAAAATGTGGATTTCGTATGGAAATCAGTTAAGTCATATATTTTTGACAATTCTAAAGGTTGAATTTTTGAATCCAAATTAGTTTTGGAATTTGGATTGAAAGTTTTTGAAATGAATTTCAAAAATAACAGTTATTTTAAATAACTTAATAAAAATTGGAATTTAAATCATTTGATTTAAATTTTGAATTCAATATTTGAAATTGAATTCAATGATTTTGGTACTATGGTCTAAAAGATTGTACAAGTTATAAAAGGTGTTTATATGGGTTTTTAACCATTTAAAATATAGTTTTTGAAATTTTAAATTTAAATCCAAGTTTATACTTGAGTGGCTTTAACTCATGAAAATTTTTAATCAGTTTTTCCCAAAACGAAAACTATCTGTTTTCAGATAATAATAGTTTTCACATAAGGAAAGAAATTCCCATTTGTGTTAAAAGAATGTAAATTGGGAATTAAGCTGTTTTGAAGGCTATGAATTAATCTTTGTGAAAGGTTGTTGAACTTGACTTGAAATAAAGGAGTATTTCAAATGGTGTATCTTTTATATTATAAAAGACTTGAATTGTGAATAGTTTTGAAAGCTATAAGTTCAATCTTGATTTAAAGATTTAATGAGTTAATCCAATTGAAATGGAAATTTACCTGGGAATAAATCTTTGTGAAACTGGGTAAACTTTGTGAAGTAAATCTTTTTGTTTAAAGATTTAAAATGGTAATTTTTTCAAACCATTTGAATGAAAGGGTTTGGGTAATAAGTTGTGACTTAATTAAAATCCCAATATCCATGTGTTTTAAAAATATTGCGTTCACTATTCGAATTAGCCGGGAGAGGACCTTTGTGCCATATAACCCATTCCGAATAAGTGATACGACGTAATGGATAGCATTGAAGACCGATGGTGAAGACCAGGTATTTGTGAAAACGATAGGATGACCTATCGATTGTCTCTGCACCGTTAGCAACGGTATGGAGATTTCCTTTGTGATGGGAAATTCGATCGGGATTGTGAATATCCGGATTGCAACGGCTTCTTTTGAAGTGCCTTCGGTTCTGTTCGAACCCGGAACAGACTTGTATGGTTACGTGTCTGACATTATATTTTGAGATATAAAGCAGATTTCTTTCAAATACATTTCTGTTGGTGGAGGAGAATTTATTCTCTTAGCTTAACACCCTTCTCTGAGACGTACGAGCTCAGAGGTTTTGTAGTTGAAGGTTATCAGCGATATACTCCCAATTTGGTAATGTGGCATGCTGAGTGTTGCTGTGTGATGATTATTTATTGATCATTTGCTGATCAAAGCGTGGCTTTGTGAAAAAGCGTAGCTTTGTGGACGAGACTTCGTCAGACCTCACACCCCGGAAATGGTCGAAACAGGAATATACGACAAGGTTATGAGGGTCGCGCCCTTTAGGGTATGTCATTTCCTTCTGGAAAAGGGTGGTGTCAGTATGGAGCCCTGATGCTTAACCTATGTGGTTTCTCCAATCTCATTTTCTATGTGGTTGTTGCTTTGTGATCGAGGGCCCTCGGATAAAGGTCCCAAAGGACCGGGGGTGGCATATTCGTGTAGTAGTTACTTAGTTACAAAGGTAACCCGGCCTTGTGTTGGCAGAGACCTGGTTAAGTTCTCGGGACGTCCCGCCAGAGGCGGTCCCATTTGGTAGTAGGAAGTTCCTTAGCCTGACCATTTGTTGGAAATCCAAAGAAACAATACGAGCCTTGTACGATTTTAGTTATAGAACCTGCCATTTAATATGGTAGCTATAGTAGGCATACTATAATAGTACCTATGCTGGCTAAGATTTATATTATACTTTCGAAATATTTTCATCACTATGCACTAATAATAATATCAAAGAAAATTTGCGTATCAAGCATGTTTGACTATCATAAGGAGAAATCTCCTCCAATTCTGCGTTTGCATTGTGTGTGTGCGGGGAGGCCTTATGGTAGTTACATTTTCCAAAAGCATTGCGGATATTTTTCACTTCCCTCTTTGTTGTTGTTTTAAAGATAAATAACTTCTTTAGTTCTCACACCAGTCCCATGACTGATCTGGAGTTTATTGTTCTCTACCTAAACTCTGGGTGCCCATAATTTTCCACACTGGCAGCCTAGAGTCAGGTTATAAGGTCATTCTGGATTCAGGAGTGCTATGGAGCTCAGGAGGCGAGCTGGATGGCGAGACATATTACTTGTATATGATATTATCTTTTCCGTTGTAGAATTCACTTGTAAGGACATGTTTGCATAACTGTGCATTGTTTTGTTGTGTTGTATATTGTTGTTGTACACTCTGATGATGATGTGATGTAATGTAATAACTGAGATAGTTCTTTGTTTTTGAAGATATTCATTTATCTATTATATGTTGTTCCGCTGCGACTGTGAGATTCTGTTATTGTTTCCGTAATGTCTTCTTCTTCTTCTACTTTTTCTTCTTCCCAAACCCTCAGGGTTCGATTTCCCGGCAATTGATACAGTGGACGTATTGATGTCAACTTTCGGAAGTCGAAGAATCGGGTCTTGACATTTATACATAGTATATATGTTACATATTAGTTATATATATACCTATTTATTTATATATATAAGTTAGGTAAATCATTTTAATTTATATGTGTTGTTTGTATATATTTATTTAGTTGTATACTATATATATATATATATATATATATATATATATATATAGAGTTTACATATATAGCCATATTTTATGAATAGCAGAGTTTGCATATCATAGTTTGTATATCAAGATGAGTGTGTGTGTGTGTGTGTGTGTGTGTGTGTGTGTGTGTATATATATATATATATATATAGTTGATGGGTCTGCGTATCTATACTATTCTGCATAGCACATTTGGTTATATATAATGTTTATATAAGTTTATGATCTGTTGTTGTATATATAAGTTTATATATATATATATATATATGATTTGCATAAGCAGATAAATGTTTATGTTTATATAAATATACTTATGTTAATGATTTGAAATGAATATATTGATATATTATGTATGTTTACATATATATTTTCTCATAACTTAGATTTTTAGGTATATCATATAAAGTTATATTCCTGTGTGTGCGCTAATATAGTAGTGCCAGAAGTGATATTTATGTATATATTGGTAAGTTGTTGGTTGGCTGTGAGAAATTTAGTGTGTGTGTGTGTGTGTGTGTGTTAAATTTTAGTCTTTAATGATTTTATGATCTTTTTGGGTCATGTTAGTAATTATGTGTGTGTGTGTGTATATATTCAAATAAATGGACACAATATATGTAAGTATTTTGCATTTTTATTAGGAGTGTATATATGTATTTATTTCAAATTATATTATGTAGATATGTTTGTTTTTTTTGTTTATTTAAAACAATGGTTTTGAAATACATATATATATTTAAATTTAAAATTTGTTTGAATTTAGAATATGATTTTTTTATGTAAATAGTTATATATATATATATATATATAAGTTCGCATATACTATTTATCTTCATCAATCTAGTTTTGATTTGATTTCGTCAATTCCAAGTTTTAGCTTTGCTCGTCAAATTCGTGTCAATCTTGTTTTGCTTTGGAATTCGTGCTTGGATTCGTAACACATCCCATTCTCGGTCCTCTCTAGCCTCGAAAGGTAAGCAATCACTCACGATTAACGTTTTTATATATATTAAATTTGATTTCATTTGAAGCGATAATTGAAATATGCTACCGTTAGTTATTTGACTGCTATATATGATATGCTATTATCTGTAACTGTTCACATGTGGAATATGACACCATATCCTATTGTTTATATTTTATTTAACTTACCACTGATGATATATGCTTGTTGTTGACATTATTATCATCACTATTCTCACTCTGCAAGTTCCCTATTAGTTTAGAAATCCTTATGGGTTGAAATGATACATACCCTAACGATCTTGTAGAATAGAAGAAAATCGTTATAGGTTGAAATGATAAACCTAAGAGATTTTCAATTGAATTGAATTTGGGAATGCGGGTTGAAAAGATATATACCTGTAGATATTTAAATTATGGATTGAAATGATAAATATCCATATCATTTGACCATAGGATAGAAAATTATATACAGACACCGTTGCTTTATATATATAAATTTTAAAAATGATTTCCAAAGTTTCGAAAAGAAACATACGGTTTTAATAAATTATTGATTTTAAGATATTATATATAAACGTATTTTTATAAAGGTTTAAATTTTAGATTTTTGAAATTATATGTTTTAAATTTTTTATAATTATAAGTTAGATTTGAAATTATAAATTTTAAGAATTTACTTATAATTTTACTATTTTAAAAATATATAAATAGATTTAATATAAAATAAATTTAATAATATGTTTAAGTATTTATTTAAACTTATATTTCAAATATAGAGTTCATAATACTTTTTAATAAATTAAGGTTGGAACTGGAAATAGAAATTGGTTTAACATTGTATTTAGTTAAGAATTATACTCAAATAAGTCTGATTTGAAATTTATTAAATTTGAGATTTTAAAGATATGATTTTATAACTTGATTCTGACTAAAAGTGATTTAAATGAATATTTTCAAATTTACATAAATTAAAATATGATATTTAGTTTTTTTTAATTTTTAATTTGAAGTTTTATTTAAATGTTATTGGAATGATTAAGTAAATATTTTAAAACTAGATAATAGTAATATGAATTTGATATATATACATGAAATTTTCAAATTTTGTTTGTAAATGTTTGAATATTTAAAGCTATGAAATATATTGAAGGTTAAATGGTTTAATTTGTCTTTTATATCTATATTTAAAATTGATATAAAATTGTTTATTGAGGTTTGAATTGAAATGGAAGAACTAAGATTTGATTTAAATGGGATTTTTGAATTCGAGTTAATTTGAATCGATTTGTGAAGTTGGTGGAAAAGTTTTTATCTTATAAAGTATTTTATTGTATATGGAAACTATATATATATATATATATATATTATTTTAGTATAAAGTATTTTTAATTTTATAATTATTTTAACATACTAATTATTTTATTTTATATAAACCATTTAACTTATAACTATTTCATTTATTAATTGTTTTATTATATAAACTATTTTATTATATAAACTATTTTATTATATCTATACTATTTTCTATATCTAAACTGTTTAAGTAGGAAGTATTATGATTTCAAAGTATTATGATTTCAAAGTGTTGATTCCCAAGATGTTATGATTTTCAAAATGTTATGATTTCCAAAGTGTTATGGTTTCGAAGGTTTTATATGTTTTGGAAAGTGTTATGATTTTGGAAAATGTATATTTTTTTAAAGTGAATAATGATCTCGAATTGATTTGGTTTTGAAGTATGATGTTTTGAAATGGCCGTGGTATTATAATAATGTTTGTTTTTTAAAGAGACCGAGATCGGTTATTGTCATACTCTCTGCCAATACCGAAAATCACTTTAACAACTGTGTACGCGGTGGAGATTTCAAAGTGAAGTAGGATGGTTGGCGATGATTCTATATGAGATATATACGTGGACCTAACTCTTATGAGTTAGCTTAAGGTGGCTAAAACATGAGCAATTGACGGGCCAAGTGAGGTAGCCCCTCCGATCGGACACACTTCGTCGATACCATTCTATTACTTTGTGTTGATTGGGTGCAACCTTAGATTTTTAGGAGTGTGGATCGAGGTGGACGGTAGCTGCGGCTATGTGATACCACCATCCCGGAAGTGTAATTGGTATATCTACCCTGGCATTGCCTAGTTGTGTCGTGTCACCTACCTTATCGAGACTACTTCAAGTTTGTTTTGTACCATACCTGTGGAGTGCCCTCTGACGATGCCCAGTACGGGGGAGATTACGGTACTGTATAAACTATGGAAATATATAAAATGTGTTAAGGGGGATATGGGTAACGTCTTAACGCTATTTTAATGGTTTATCTTACTATAGACATATCATAATAGCGTATTGTACTACAAGTAGATAGTTTCACGGATCCTTAGAGGATGGGTATCCCAAACATCCTTTGACTTACTTATATTTCAGTTGATATTTTACTTGAGCTGGATTTATTGATATAAGAATGTTAATCCTTACTCGAGTGTTTTGTGTTTTGTTTTATGATCGGGTCAGACCGAGTGTCACAGCATTTGAGACTCACCTTTGGAGTTAGAGCTTCGCTTGGAGATTCATCTATTTATTGAACTTTCAGTTATTCAGTTGACTCCAGCGATACATTCAGATTTTTGTTATTGACTATTGTATTGAGACTTCTATGTATTCATGACTTCTGTTGTATCTTATTTAACTCTGTTATATATATATAGTAGCTTCATGAACTATTATTCTTTTATTTCCGCCGCTTATTTTTATATTACTCTATATCTATGATTCTGTGATTGATTTATTTACTGTATATGATGAGTTATTCCAAATATAAATTAACAATCTGATATTTTGATTAATTCAAGCCCGACATGTGTTGATGCGAATGATTTGAAATGCTGGGATGTCACACAGACCATCTTCTGCTCTCGTGCATTTCCCTAATCTGCACCAGATCATCATCATTTGAAGATCGAAGGTACTCAGTGCCGAAAACGCCCACCACTAATTGATTGAATTTTTTAGGGTTTCTATACGGTACTCTCTGTAATTCGATATGCACCGTCCATTGCATCTGTGCTGTGCCATAAGAAAACATCTTCAGTGTGATAGTCGTTTTTTGTTCACCACTAAGACCTTGCATTTTTGAAGCTTTTGGTTTTGAAATAAAATATCTACTGTTGTTCTGAATACCTATCAAATTCTCAAAAATAAATCACTTCTCATTCTGTAACTTTTCCTAAACATATTTGGTCCATAAGCGAAATTTGGATTGAAGTGGTCTTGCAGGAGAATTTTATGAAAGTTAAATTGATTACGATTTACATGTTTTCGACCGATGACCGATCCGTCGTGTTTTCTAGATGTGAAATCATAAGCTTCATGGCATAGGTTAATTATTTCTTGCATTTCCTCGGCTTCCTCTTATAGGATATCTTCCTCTTTGAAATTACCATCGAACGCCATTATACATATGAGGAAATATGAAGTATTCATTGTAGTATTTAGTTTTATGCTATGAGTGGAAGAAAGAAGATTATAATATGATATTTGGAATAGATGTTGAAGTCCTTACATATAAGTGAGATGATATATTCATAGTAATAAGAAATGGGTGGATAACATTTTTTCATAAAATAATAAGTAGATGGCTTTAGTTCAGAGTGTGGTCATTTCAACTTTAACTAGTGGCAGACAAAGAATTTAAAGTGTGGTCATCTCAAATTTAACAAGTTGTAGATAATAAATTAGAATTCGGTCATGTTAACTTTAATCTGTGGTAGACAAAGAATTCAGAGTGTGAACATCTCAACTTTAACAAGTGGCGGACAAATAAATCAGTGCGGTCATCTCAAATTTAACAAGTGGTAAACAAAGAATTCAGAGCGTGGTACGATTTATGCAATCTGATTATAATGTGCTTGTGTATGTGTTCTTATTATGTTGATAATGATATTGTGTTGACGATAATATTTTGTCCTATATACATAGCATGAATAAAAAAACTTGTGAAGAAACAACACACTTTTTTTTGTTTCTCCACAAGTTCGCAGATGTTTGCCACATGGTCGTTCGATCACACTTGATTCATATGACGTGGATTATGAACTGTCTATTTAAGTGAAAATTTTATAGTAAAAGTATAGAACATATTCGGTGGCATATGAAAGTTGGACTCCATAAGATTATTTGGTACTAATTATCAAAACTTTCATAAAAGCCAACCGTAAACATACGGAAAAGGAGTTGAATAAAGATTTTTGGGTTACTCCAAATAAAACATTTAATAGTCATCCTGATTGTAAATCAATTCGAAGGATTACGGAAACTCAGAGTATTTATGTTATGTTTACTTGAGCTTGTCGAAGATACAGAAGCATTATAAATACAATGGAGGAAGAAGACTTATTTTATTTAATAGGATCTATATTTGATTCACGTTATTTATGAGAATGTCATACCGATTTTGTTGGACATGCTGCATATGATCTTTGGGTTAGCTAATTAGACAATTTGGATAATTTTTGAATTAGTTAAGTAAGTTATTTACCTTCATTATGTACTTTAAATTCAAGTTAAGTAAATTAATTATTTTAATTATCGTCGGTAAATTCTACATACTTTCTAAGAGCAAATAAACAAGTTCCATGTACTTTAAAATAATAATTTGAATGATGTTTGAAATGACGGGACACTCAGGCATTCTGTCTCCAATAATCAAGCTGGAAAGGTTGAAAGAAGTGCAACCTGGCTATAGTGTTTAATATGTTGATCGGGGCACTTTATCTAAAAATCAAGCTGGCACACATTGAAAGAAGTGCAACGTGGCTACAATACCAGTTGAACAAATACGTAATTAAAACGATACAAACAAGACAACCAATATTGAAATAGATTGATAAAAACAAGAGAACTTGATAATTGAAATGATACAAACAAGATATGAAGTGATATCATAGATCTAAAACAAACACACAGACTGATTAAAAAAACTATTTTCAACCACTTGATAAGTGAATCGATCCCAGTGTCCTCTGTAGCGTTTTAATTTGTTCTTTAAGCTCAGTTGCATACTTAACTACTCAATGAGGTGAAAGATCGTCAAGCTATTGCCAAAGTCTACAATCATCCAGAAATTACGGCGTCTACAGTGGCGTCGATCTATGTCAGTTCCATTTTTAATGAAAAAATGCAAAACAGAAATTTCACGGTTATAGTACATTTGTCTAGGATCAACCTCTTGATCTGTATAAGGTACTTGGTGGTGTGTTTCAAGCCTTCTTTGCCTTCTTCTATTGTGGCTATGCCACTCTACTCTTTGCCTCCTTCCATTCTCCATAAGCCTGCACTCTTACAACTCCACCTCGTGCTCTCTTACATCTTCATTATGTCTTTTCTCCATTTTAACTTACCGCTCGGTTGGTGGTTGGAGGAGGACGTATTTGGCAGAGTGTCGTGACTTATAGGACTTTCATATGAGATGAGGGCAATGAAGTATGGTTGTAATCCAACATTTTTTGTAAGCTTAATTGGATGATATGATTGCAAAGCTGTTTGCCAAGCAATAAGATATATATTGTTAGAAATTCTCATGTTGGATTTTAATGACAACAACTATACAGTTATGACAAAGAACCTCTAAGCTAACTTGAAGGTATATAAGTATCTAAAAAAGATAAACAAATAAATTCAACGTGAAGATACATAGAACAAAAGAGGATAAAAGTATATACATGGAGATCAAGAAGAGATATACATGATGGAGATAAGACGAAGAAATATATAAAAGGAGATATGACCATCGACATTAAAATGGGGCTAAATTTGAAGAAAACAAATAGGGTTTTGTATCTTGGTTTTGTCAATCTAGATTTTATATACAATCTCCAATTTGATGATTGCACACACACAAATATATTTTGAAAAATTATCTTTGAAAAATTACTATTTTATTATACACATTTATTTAAAGAAAATAGTCAAAATATAACATTTCAAAGTAAATGAACAAAATAGTTCAACTTTAGACATCTAACATTTTTGTCCTAGATGTTTGTGTACATTTGAATATATTTTTTAAATTCAAATCTAGACATTTGGATTTTTCATAATAGACGTTTATATTGCGATCTAGACATCTGGTATGAAAATAGCTAGATGTCTGGATGCATGTTGCTGGGTTTTTATTTGAATTTCTAAAAAGACATGTCCCCTCTTCTTCAATACTTGCATCCTCCGCTTTGAATATTTCTCTTTAATAGTTACTACTATTCAGTCAGACATTTGCAAATCTATAAATAGAATTGAAAATTAACTTCTATTCTAATCAAGATTAAATTCTTTCTATGTTTCTAATCTATATGCACTTGTGAATTACAAATATTCTCAATAATTTACCTCCAATAATTACACATTCAAATCATCGTCTCAAGGAGATTATAGGAAGGATGTCTAGGACACAATCAGTCAAGAAACTTAATACCATTCGTAGTCGAAATCCTGTTCTACTTCTTAGGAAAAAGTATAAAAGTCCCATTCGATTTGCTTGGGCAAGTGTATCGAAATCCTAGTCTTCTACTCTGCCTATTCCTTCTAGCGAAGTGAGAGTGTTTGTTAATTAATTTCAGGAGGAGTCTGGGACTGGACGTATAAAGGGAGATTCGAACCAGTATAAAAGTATCTGGTGCACTTTACTTTATAGTTCTTTAATTCCATTGCTATATTTATGAATTTTAATTTAGTAGATATAATCATATTACTCGATTTACATCGACTTTCATTTGGTATCAGGGTTTGACATTCTACTGATCATAATAACATCCTAGAACAATGGCCCGAAAGTGAAGATCTAGTTAGAGCTCAATGACAGTTAACAAAAAACAAATTTCTAAAAGTAAACAACTAAAAATTGAATCTCAATACATGTGCAATATGGAAACACTCGGATCAAAATTGGTACATAATAATTTTATTTATAATGATCTTTTAGCATCACAAGATAATATATTTAAAAAATTAAATTGTTACAATAGATCAATAATATTTCTTTATAGAAATTAAAGGATTGTGAACTTAAATGTGATAAATTAAAGGAAAAAATGGTTTCTTAATTAACCAAACTAGAATTTTTGAAACTACCATTGAAGAACTTGTTTCTCAAAATAATTACCTTTTAAAGAAAATGAGTCTTTGGTTTAAAATAATGATAATCTTTTAAAGGAAAATGAATCTTTTCAAAATAAACTTATATTTTTAGAAAATTCTTTAAACGAACATAATTCTAAATTTTTATTTCCTGAAAAAGAGAATAGTGCTCTGAATGCTAGAAATTTAGATTTAATATAAGAATGCAAGTTTTTAAAATAAAATAATGTTATTTCGCAACAGGAATTTTGTGACCCTAAAGCTAATTTTGACAAATTATATGAGAAAGTTACACAATTCAATAAAGGAAAAGATGATTTATCTTCCATAATGATAAATACAAAAGTTCACAATATGTAACGACCCAAAATTTCATAGCTTTAATTTGGGAATAGTTAATTAATTTTGAATATTCAAATAATAGATTTTATAATTAAAATAAAACTCTTTTAAATAATAAATATTGATGGTGAAATATTTTTCCAAATTTGTTTACAAAAATATATATAGTTCGAAGAAAAATCGTAAATGTCACCGGAATTCGTTTTTTGAATTTTCGACTTTTTGTCCAATAAAAGTTATCGAAAATGTTATGAACCTTATAGTATAAGTATGTGCATATATGTGGAAATGTGTAGGACTTATTAATGTATATATATACTTAAGTGTGTAAAGTAGGAAGTGATTTATTATGTAAAAGTTAAATATACTAAAAGTTTAAAAAAAGTAAAAGGAAAGGTAAAGTGAAACAAGTTTAAACACAAAGTACAAATCATTAATTCGTGTTGGCTCACGGAGGATATGAGGGGGAAAAGCTTGTGGGTATGAGCTTCATGAAGGTGAGGTGGTATTGTAATTTACTTTGTTTCTTGCTTATAAATACCCTTTCACTTCTTCAAATTTGTCTCCTTTTCTCATGGCCATAACTCCCTCTAAACTACTCCAAATAAAGATATTTTTTTTTCAAATTCAAGAGAATCCGGTTGGCTATAATTTCAATTCATGCCATTTCTTCAATTTTTGAGTGTTAGTGGGTCAAAAATGCATTTCTTTCAAACTTATTTTCGGACCCAGATTTTCAGGCCAGAAAATACCTCATTTTCTTTTGACCATATTTCCCTCATAAAAAATTCAAATTAGGAGATTATTTTTTGAAATTATAGAGAAAATAATGTCCAATAACTTTCTCTTTGACAACTTTTCCAAATTCTTTGAGTTACTGGCCCAAATGTCAGATGGTAGACGACCCATTTTCGGGTTTGATTTTTGCGAATTCGATGAAAATCCGAAGTCCCGCCGCCATTCAAGGCCAAGCTCCACCATCCCTTGGGCCGAGCCATTTGTCAAGGAAAGGAGGATAAGAAGGATTTCGTAGGGTAGTTGTTAGTCGAAAGTATCTCAGATCGCTTTGGATAAGTTAGAGGCCTAATAGTGAGTAAAGCTCACTTTTTTGTCAAAAGTTTTTAAATTCAAATATTGTTGGCTTGGTTTCTAAGTATGAAACTTGTTTGGATAAAGTGTTGTATGTGTGCAAGTATATATATGTTGTTGTTGGTTGTGAAATTAGAAATATGGTTTGATGTTAAGTGATGATAGAAAAGTTGTGATTTTTATTCTTGAACCATGGTTAGGGCGTGTATTATGAATTTATAAACTAATGTTGGTGAATGTATACAAAAGTAAGGTAGCAATTAAAGTTGTGAGTTTGCGACATCCGGATCCTTGGTTTAAACTTGGTTTCATTTAAGGTTGTATTAGAAAATTTTCCAACTCTTAAACTTTGATTTAGTTTCAAAATCTTACTTTTCTTTTCCATAAACTTTTATTAAGTTTGTAAAATAGTTAAAGTATAAAAGAGATTGAATTTTTAAGTTATTTGTTATAAAAACAAGTTTTAAAAATTATGGTCTTATAGTGATAGTCGATATAAATGCAGTTCGCGAAAACAAAATCATTCCGCAAATTTAAAATTGTTTTTACTTAAGAATCCTTTTGAAAAGCATTTTCAAATCTTATATTCAGTATTTAAAAATAATATTTATTTATTTATTATTAAATTATTTATTTATTCTTAAATTATTTATTAATGATTATTTACTAATTAATTAAGTAAGGTAATTAGCACTTAGTCATTTGTTAATAAAGGTAAGTTGTACTTAAGTGTATTTAAGTGTAATCAAGTAAGTAAATTATAATTAATAATTACAAGTTTAATTATTATTTAAATAAGTATTTAAGTATTAATTATTATTCTACTTAATTATTAAAATGTTAATTATTAATTAATTATTTATTTATAAGAAAGTTTAATTATTTATTAATTACTAATCAAGTTAAATTTAAGCTAAGATTTAATTATTTTAAATAAAGGTTTAAATTATTATTTAATAATTAATTAAAGATTAATTATGGTTTAATCACTTATTTAAAAGCTAACTATTATTTAATTATTTATTTTACGATAATTATTATTTAATTATTTTTTACTTATTTTTTAATTATTAATTAAAGGTTTAATCATTATTAAATAGAGAGTTTAAATGTTATTTAATTATTAAATAAAAGTTTTAAATCATTTTATTTCTAAATATCGGTTTTATTTCAAAGCAACCCTATTTTAAAAGGATATTTCAAACGAAGAGATTTCTTTATCGATTACCTTTAAGTAGCCTCATTTGGATATGAAATCCAATGACGTTTGTTTAGCAAAATGAAACATCGTTCTGCTAATTTAATTGTATTTGACATATGTTGGAAAAATAAATCACCGTTGTACCATATTTCTCCAAGTAGATTATATTGACATCTAATGGGCAAAATAAAAACCCGTTCTGCCATTATATTAACTTAGACACGTGTTTAGCAAAACAAATCTCTGTCTGCTATATTGCTAACTTGGACTTTTACCCATATGTTGATTGATTATTACTGGCTGATTCCCTTTAAATATCCATTTGTTATGTAATACTCATGTTATAACTTGAATAAGTTAAACCCAATTAAATGAACTATTATGGTCACTAATCCTTCTTTTGATTTTACAAAGTTCAATATTTCATTTTATCCTTTTGGAAATGGTTCAAGTTTATTATTATTTTAAATATGATATTTAAAAGATAGTTAAACAGTTATTTTATTAAATGTTTTTAGTTAATTTAATCTTTTTAAATGATTGTTTAAAATTAATATTTTGTTAATATGGTTTAAAAATAATTAAATGAAGAATGTTTTAAATAACAACTTGTTTATTTAAAGGCGCTCTAAATAAGTGATTTTATTAAAGGAACTTTATGGATTAAGTTTTATTAAAGGAGTTTCGTTTTGAATAAAGAAGTTTTAAAAATGATTTTGGAGATTTATAAAGAGTGTTATAAATGATTTTGAATATTTATGAAAGAAGTTTTACAAAATGATTTGGAGTTTTGGGTAAAGGAAATATTATATATAATAGAGATTTATTAAAAGGATATATTAAAGGAAATTTATATAAGAATTTGATATTTGATTTCCTTTAACCAGCCTTCTTAATTCTGGTGGTGTGGACACTCATTCCACATTTAATAATAAAGTAATATTGTTTGAGGTTATCTTTATCTCCAATTTAAATAACATTTTGTTTTGATCATTTGATATAATTTATAAATAAGAAATCGTCATAAATGTTTTGTGAATATACTTATGTCAGCGAGATAAGTATATGGTTGTTTTTGGTAAACACTTTTAAAAAGTTATTTAATAAATGAAAGAATTGTTTTGAGGCTTAGTGCTTGCTATGTGTAATTAAATCTCTAAATTCTTTCTGTCTTTTTATTTGATAGTTAAATAACCAACCATCAAATATGGACCTGTTTTAACTCAGGAAGTTTGTTAACTATATTCGAGTTCCCTAGCGAGGACCCGAATACTTATTCCATAGTTTCAAAGAATCAAAATTAAGTTAGCTGAAAATTATCGCTTGGTTTGGAGACACCAGTTTTTCAGATTTATCCGAAACACTCCAATCTAAAAACGTTTGTAATAAAGTATGCTATGGCACTATACTATTCTTCCTGAGGGCGATTCCAAAATGGAAGATAGTAAATTTTGAATGTTTGTTCGAACAACTTGTATGGATGAATGGTGGTATTGCATCTCTGCTTGGAGGGCAGTGTTAGCATTCCAAGATGGTATGTTAGAAAAAGAGGTAAAAGCGTATCCTCAAGTCTCACAACCCAGAAGAATGGCTACAACAGGGTATGCAATAAAGCTATGTGGTTAGCTACCTTTAGGAGCAATTATCCCATTCTAGATTGTCCCTTAGAGTTCTTTTGCACATAGGCATCGAGGGGCAAAGGAAAGCAGCCTCGGTGTCAAAGAGATGAGGTAATCCGACTTGTCATGTTGAAGGGCAGGCCGACTCTATGTAGTATAGGAGCAGATGTGTCTGTAACCCTCAGGTACCTTTTCTAGAGGCGCACCATCGGAAGGTAGTAGCTTACATAGTAGCTTACATAGTCATAGCTGGTATCTATTTTCTAATACGAGCCTTCATACTTGATTGTATATCTATTGTACTGGAATTTAGTTAATGTTACAATTTCGGCTATGATTGAATATGTACTTTAACCCTAGACATTATTATAATTTCATAGGATTTTCTATAGAAAATGTTTTGGTTATCGTAAGGTAAAAGTTCATCCATGTTTATATGCGGTGTGGTCTTACGAAATACCTTTTATTTTAAAAGTTTTACAAGTTAAATAAATAAAATTCCTTTGATTTGAGTTTCTCAAGCTGGTTTTACTAGACTGACGCGAGCGTTGTTTTCCTATAATGCTCGGCTCATCTCGAGCATATTTTGCAAATTTAGCTGGATCCTTTGGAGCTTTCTGGCGACGATCTGGATTCTCCAAGAGGTATTCGCATATCTTATATTCTTCCGCTATTGTCATTTTGTTATCTACCTTTATTTATCAGAAATTGTAAGGATTTGCTGTTATAACTGTCCAATTTGATAATAGGTTAGTGGATTCTGATGTTGTCTGTATATTAAAGCTCTTCTCTTTTTGTAAAGATCTTGTATATATCATATATTTCTCGTCACGATGTGAGATTTTGTTCTGTCTTTTTCTTTCTTCATCCCAAATGACTAGTCTTTCAGACACTTAGATGATCAGCACATGAATACTGAGGATGCATTAAGTGCCATCTTTAGGTGTAAGAAAGGCAGATTGTTACACTTGGTATCAGAGCATAATGTTAAGAGAGAACCTCGGCCTTGGTGGGGTGAACTCACTATAGATTGGGTTGGTAATACCCTAGAAAGAGTAACTCATTAGAGATGGGAATAATATATCCTAGGATGAGTTTAAGAGTTATATATATCAGTGCATATTTGATAGTGCTATAAAAATGTTTTATATTGCATTGTTTTAGCAGTTGAGTGACTTATGAATTTTGGTCACAGAAGGTACGGCTATATCAATAGAGGTTTCTAAACACTCGAACTAGGCAAATCAACGTAGTATTTTTTTAAATATGATAAATGAAATAATTTTACCTAGGAATATATATTTTATATATATAAAGGAATGATTTTAAAAAATAAGGTATAATTATTTTTTATGTGTGGTTGTATTTAATTATTATCATATAAGGTTTGATTAATCATGCTCGCCCAGTCTTGAGCATGAGCTATGGTTTGTAGAATCATCTACAATCTTTCTTTTTAAAATCATAGGTTAGGTAGATAGAATTTATGGGAACATTGGAAAGAACACCATGTGAAAGTTTCATTGTTTGACTACAAGGCGTTCGATGATATGTTGGGTTAAAATTTGATTTCGTATAAGGTGCTTATTAAAAGAAATATTTCAGGTGGTTTTATAAAAATTTGATTTTATAAATCAAGATTATAAAATACATTTTTAAAATAAGATGGATTTATTTATAAAAAGGGATGGACTTTCAAAGAATTTAAATATCGGTGCTTTTGGAAAATGATTTTAAAGGTTTGGGAAAAGTAGTAATAATTTCACTTAAAAATACTTTAAGGTATGAACGTTTTGGAAAGGAACTTAAGAGTAAGATTTTCCTTTGGATGGTTCGGGGAATGATACTCGATTATTTTTGTGATGATCAGAACAATCTTCTAAGTATCAATTAGAGATCTGCTTGGGTGAGTGTGGTAGTACGCTTAGTAAATTATTCTCTTTGTCATTGTATGATCAAAACAAGTTCAAATTCGATTGAATCCAAAGTAAGTGGATGATAAATATTTTGTTGAAAATTGTTTGGTTGGAAATATATATTGTATTATTTCGAAAGGGATTTGAAAAGAAGAGTCTTTCATAATTAACTAGTTCGAGTGACTTGAAAGTGACTAAAAATGGAAAAAGGATGAGTTTAGATGGTAAACACTTCTCTTATGTATTACCCTTCTTGGTAAAGTAATATTTGATACTATTTGGTAGTACCCAGCTTCTTAATATCATTTTGGAGTTACTAGGGTTATATGTATATTTACTAAGGGTTAAAAATAAAGTATCATTTCAAAAAGTTTTTGAAATAAAAATAGGACATTTTTGCTCCTAATTTTTTCAAAACAATAAGGTATTTTGATTAAAGGATGGATTAATAAGTGAAGTTCAAAATTTGAGTTAATTTAATAAGAAGGATTAATGAACTATGTTTTATTAAACTATCTTTTGATTTTGACCTCTAGGAAGTGGAAAAAAATGAATTTTTTTAAATGATTGGATGTTGTTGGGCCGGCTAATAAGCAACCTTAGAGGTGTCTAAGAAAAAGTAGACTCTTGGATGGAGTTTGGATACCGGCATCCTACTCTTCTTAGCTACTTACTCGACCGTTGGGTAAAGAGGTTAGGTTGATCGACACGTATTTGAGACCCAAATTATGTTGGACCTACATCTGAATAAGTTGAAAGTGAATAGAATTAAAAGTCAGATGTTTTGTATAAACTCTTAGGATGTAGAAGAGTATTATACAAATCAATAAATTAAAATGATTTTATGAAAAGGTTTCATTAATAAGTTATATCATTTAAATATTTTTGAACCTAAGTTGGAATTGTTCTGAAATATTTTCATAAATATTTTTTGGGAGAGTTAACAACAATTGAGTAAATAAAGAACCTTTAGATGAGTATGTAGGTTGTACATACACCATTTCCCTTTTTTATATAGTTTTCGATCCAGGATTCGAGTACATGACTTAGATGTTTTTCACCATTCCGAAGAAGCATTTATCACTTGATTTTTGAGGACAAACACTTGATGAGGGATTTTAAGTTGGAACCAAAGTTTTCTATCATAATATATGGCTATGCAAAGATAACAGATGTTTCTAATTGAGAAGCCTGATCGGAGTGTGCACTAGGGAATCGAGTGAGCGAAACTAGCTCAAAGTAAAACTATATATTTTACTGAGTGATCAAATCAGATTTTTGGCATAAGAATGATCTATGTACATCATACAGAATAATGTATAGTATTCTTAATTGTTTTATGTTCTGGATTAGGTTGTGGTAAAATTTCGAGGTCAAAATTCTTTTAAGGGAGGAGAATGTAACGACCCGGAATTTCACCGCTTTAATTTGGAAATATTTAATTAATTTTAAATATTCATATAATAGGTTCTATGATTAAAATAAAATATTTTAAATATTAAATAGTGATGATGATATAGTTTTCCAAATTTGTTTACAAAAATATATAGTTCGAAGAAAAATCAAAAATGTCATTGGAATTCGTTTTTTGGTTCTTCGACTTTTCATCGAATTAAAGTTGTCAAAAACATTATGAAATATATAATATAAATATACACATACATTTATAAATGTGTAGGATGTATTAGTGTATATTTACATGCTTAAGTATGTAAAGTAGGATGTGACTTATTAAAGTTATATACAGTTAAAATATTAAAAAAAAGGCAAAAAAGTAAAGTGAAACAAGTTTAAACACAAAGTACAAATCATTAATTCATGTTCGTTGAAGGAGGACATGAGGGAGACAAGTTTGTGGGCATGGGGTACATGAAGGTGAGGTAGTATGGTGATATGGCAAGTGGATGTGGAGGGTAAAGGACTAAGGACATTAAGGAATTGTTTCTTACTTATAAATACCCCTTTCACTTCTTCAATTTTGCCTCCTCTTCTCACTGCCATAACTCCTTCTAAACTACTCCAAATATATTTTTTTCAAAATTCAAGAGAATCAAGTTGGCTATAATTTCCTATTCACACCATTTCTTCAATTTCTGAGTGTTAGTGGGTCAAAAATATATTTCTTTCAGACTTATTGTTTGGACCCAAATTTTCAAGCTCGAAAACACCTTATTTTCTTTTGACCATATTTCACTCACAACAGATTCAAATTGGGAGATTATTTTTTTGAAATTTTAGAGAAAAGAATGTCCAAGAACTTTCTTTTTGATAACTTTTCCAAAATCTGTGAGTTACATGTCCAAAATCAGTTCGTAGACGACCCACTTTTGGGTTTGATTTTTGTGAATTCGAGATAACCCAAAGTCCTTCCACCATTTAAGGCCAAGCTCCACCATAATTTAGGCCGAGCCATTGTGCAAGGAAAGGAGGAGAAGAAGGGTGTCGTAGTGCAGTTGTTAGTCAGGAGCATCTCGGATTGCTTTGGATAAGTTAGAGGCCTAATAGTGAGTAAAGCTCACTCTTTAGAGTTTTTAACATTAAATGTTGTTGTCTTGGTTGCTAAGTATGAAACTTGTTTGGATAAAGTGTTGTATGTATGCAAGTATATATGTTGTTATTGGCTGTGAACTTAGAAATATGGTTTGATGTTAAGTAATGATAGGAACGTTGTGATTTTTATTCATGAACCAGTGGTTAGGGCATGTATTGTGAACTCATAAACTTATGTTGGTTAGTGTATACAAAAGTAAGGTAGCATTTAAAGAAGTGATTGTGCGACATTGTATCCTTGGTTTAAACTTAGTTTCATTTAAGGTTGTGTTTGAAAAGTTTCCAGGTCTTAAACTTTGATTTAGTTTCAAAACCTTACTTTTGTTTTCCATAAACTTCATATTAAGTTTATAAAATAGTTAAGGTATAAAAGAGATAGAACTTTTAAGTTATTTGTTATAAAAACAAGTTTTAAAAATTACGGGTTTTATAGCGATAGTCGTTATAAATGTAGTTCGCGAATACAAACTCTTTACCCAAATTTAAAATTGTTTTTACTTAAGAATCCTTTTGAAAAGTGTTTTCAAATCTTATATTAAGTATTTAAAAATAATATCTACTTATTATTAAATTATTTATTTTTTATTAAATTATTTATTTATTATTAAATTATTTATTTAATGATTATTTTACTAATTAATTAAGTAAGGTAATTAGCACTTAGTCATTTGTTAATAAAGGTAATTAGTACTTAAGTGTAATCAAGTAAGTAAATTATAATTAGTTAAATAATTACTGGGTTAATTATTATTTTACTTAATTTTTAAAAAATCAATTGATTATTAATTATTTATTTATGAAAAGGTTTAACTATTTATTAATTACTAATTAAGTTAAATTTAAGCTAAGATTTTATTATTTTTAAATAAAGGTTTAATTTATCATTTAAGTTTTAATTAAGGATTATTTAATTAATTAAGATTAATTAATATTTATTTATTATTTAAAGGTTTAAATTATTATTTGATAATTAATTAAATATTAATTATGGTTTAATCACTTATTTAAAAGCTAACTATTATTAAATTATTTATTTCATGATAATTATAATTTAATTATTTAATTATTTATTTAATTATTTAATTATTTATTTAATTATTTAATTATTTATTTAATTATTAATTAAAGGTTTAATCATTATTAAATAGAGGGTTTCAATGTTATTTAATTATTAAATAAAAGTTTTAAATCACTTTATTTCTAAATATCGGTTTTGTTTCAAATCAACCCTCCTTTAAGAGGATATTTCAAATCAAGGGATTTCTTTACCGATTACCTTTAAATAGCCTCAATTGGATATGAAATCCAATGACATTTGTTTAGCAAAATGAAACACCGTTCTACCAATTTGATTGTATTTGACATATGTTGGTAAAATAAATCACCATTCTACCATAGTTCTCCAAGTCGATTATATTGACATCTATTGAGCAGAATAAAAAGCCATTCTGCTATTATATTAACTTGGACATATGTTTAGCAGAACAAACCCCTATCTGCTATATTGGTAACTTAGATATTTATCCATATGTAGATTGATTGTTATTGGCCGATTCCCTTTAAATATCTGCTTGTTATGTAATACTCATGTTATAACTTGCATAAATTAAACCCAATTAAATGAACCATTGTGGTCACTAAGCCTTCTTCTAATTTTACAATGTTCAATATTTCATTTTATCCCTTTTGAAATGGTTTAAGTTTATTATTATTTTAGATATGATATTTAAAATATAGTTAATAAATTATTTTATTAAATGTTTGAAGTTAATTAATCTTTTTAAATGATCGTTTAAAATTAGTATTTTCTTAATATGGTATAAAAGTAATTAAATAAAGAATGTTTTAAATAACAACTTGTTTATTTAAAGGTGTCTTGTATAACTGATTTTATTAAAGGAACTTTATGGATTAAGTTTTATTAAAGGAGTTTCATTTTAAATAAAGGAGTTTCAAAAATGATTTTGAAGATTTATAAAGAGTGTTATAAATGGTTTCGAACATTTATAAAAGAAGTTTTACAAAATGATTTGGAGTTTTGGGTAAAGGAAATATTATATACAAAAGAGAATTGTTAAAAGAATTTATTGAAGGAAATTTACATAAGAATTTGAGATTTGATTTCCTTTAACCGACCTTCTTAATTCTGTTGGCGTGGACATTTGTTCCACACTTAACACCGGATGAATATTGTTTGAGGTTATCTTTATCTCCAATTTAAATAACATCTTATTTTGATCCTTTGTTATGATTTGTAAATAATAAATCATCAAAAATGTGTTGTTAATATACTTATGTTAGTGAGATAAGCATATGGATGTTTTTGATAAACACTTTTAATAGGAGATTTTAAAAAATGAAAGAATTGTTTTGAGCTTAGTGGTTGCTATGGGTAATTAAATCTCTGAATTGTTGTTGTTTGTTTATTTGATAGCTAAATCACCAAACTATCAAATTTGGACCTATTTTAGATCAGGAAGTATGTTAATTATATTCGAGTTCCCCGGTGAGGACCCGAATACTTATTTCATAATTCCAAAGAATTGGAATTAATCTAGCCAAAAATTACCGCCTAGTTTGGAGACACTGGTTTTTCAGATTTATCCGAACCACTCCAAACAAATAATGTTCATAATGAAGTATGCTAATGCACTATACTATTCTTCCTGAGGGTGATTCCAAAATGGAAGATAGTAAGCTTTGAATGTTTGTTTGATCCCGGAATAACTTAGATGGATGAATGCTAGCATTGCATCTTTGATTGGAGACCAGTGTTGGCATTACATGATGGTATGTTAGTAGAAGAGTTAAAAGCATAGCCTCAAGCCTCACACCTGGAAGAATGGCTAAAACATGGTATGCAGCAGAGCCATATGGTTAGCTACCATTATAAGCCATCATCCCATTCTAGATTGTCCTTTAGAGTTGTTTTCCATGCAAGCATCGAGGTGCATAGTAAAGCAGCCTCGGTGTCAAAAGAGTGACGTAATCTGGCTTGTCACGTTAAAGGGGCAAGCTGGCTCTATGTTGCAGAGGGGCAGATGCATCTACAGCCTTCAGGTACATTTTCTAGAGGTGTGCCTATGAAAAGTAGTCCCTTACCTATTCATAATTGGTATTCATTTTCCAATATGAGCCTTCGGACTTGATTGTATATCCATTATGCTAAAATTTAATTAATGTAACAACTTCTGCTATGACACGATATTTACTTTAGCCCTAGAAATTAGTATTATATCACTGGACTTTCCGTAGAAAATGTTTTGGTTATCGTAAGGTAAAAACTCGCCCATGTATATGTGCGGTGTGGTCTTACAGATACCTTTGATTTTGAAAGGTTTTACAAGTAAATAATTTTTTTTGTGATTTGAATTTCTCACACTGATTTTACCAGACAACATGGGCATTATTTTCCTATAATGCTTGGGGTCAGCCTGAGCATATTTTTCAGATTTAGCTGGATCCTTTGGAGCTTTCAGGAGATGAGCTGGATTCTTTAAGATGTATTCACATATCTTATATTCTTCCGCTGTTGTCATTTTCGCCTCTGTCTATATTTATCAGAAATTGTAAGGACCGTATATTATAACTGTCCAAGCTGATAATAGGTTAGTGTGTTTTGATGTTATGTATGTAGTAAAGTTCTTCTGTTTTTGTTAAGATCTTTTGTATATTATATATTTCTTTTCACGATGTGAGATTCTGTTCTGTCTTTTTCTTCTTCACCCAAATGACCTGTCTTTTGGACACAGTGATTAACATTCTTTGAATACTAAAGCAATAACAATTAATGTCATGATAGTTTTTTACTTAGAAATAGAGAACATTATTCGAATACTAAATCAATGACAATTAATATTGAATAAGGGTTCCTGCTAATCTAACCAATCAATGTATACAATTATACATTGGCAATTATTACGAAATTGTGATTAACAATGAAAATTATGTTTTTAAGGGATTAACCACATCGAATTAGATTCGGTTTCCTTAGTCGTAAACCCTATATTTATTTTGTAAAATGAGTATGATATGTTTACATTTGACAAATCTATTAGATACTCATTAAATTGCATTAATATTAAATTGTTTTATTCACTTATCTATGATACTTATCTCTTTCAAGTGTATAAAAAGGGGTACATACATATATATATATATATATAAGTATATAGTTTTATTTTTGAGAAATATTATATTTAGTAGGACTAATTAAAATATAATATGCATATGCTTTTAGCCCTTTTGATAATGACAAAGGGAGTGAAATCCATACGCAGATTGACAGGTGGAGATATTATACTTAGGAGGAGGTTTAATCATATTATAATACCATTTTATATAGAATAAATAATTTTCAAAAATTGTATAGTTGTCATCATCATAAAGGGGGATAATGTTAGATCCTCTCTTGTTGGATTTTAATGAAAACAACTAATAATTTTGCCAACGAACTTCTAAACTGACTTGCAGGTACATAAGTATTAAAAAGAGAAAAACAAATAAATTCAACATGAAGATACACAGTACAAAAGAGGATAGAAGTATATTCATGGAGATACAAGAAGAGATATACATAACAAAGATAAGACGAAGGAATATATACTAGGAGATATGACGATCGGCATCAAAATCTGGGTAAAATTGAAGAAAACAAACAAGGTTTGTATATTATTTTTGTTTGTCTAGATTTTGTGTACAATCTCCAATTTGATGATTGCGCGCGCACACACAAATATATTTTGAAAAATTATCTTTAGAAAATAACCATTTTATAATACTTATTTATTCCAAGAAAATAGTCAAAATATAACATTTCAAAGTAAATGAATAAACAGTTCAACTTCTGACATCTGGCATTTTTATCCCAGACGTTTGTGTACATTTAAATAAAAAGGTATTTTTTGATTCAAATATAGATGTCTGGATTTGTAATAATAGACACCTATATTGCAATCTAGATGTCTGGTATTAAAAAGGCTAGACGTTTGGATGCCTGTAGCGGGATTTTTTATTTGAATTTCTAAAAAGACATGTCCCTTCTTCTTCTATAGTTGAATCCACCGCTTTGAATAGTTCTCTCCAATGGTCATTACTGTTCAATTTCAACTTTTCAAATCTATGAATAGAGTTGAGAATTCACTTTTATTCTAACCAAGAACAAATTGTTTCTATCTTTCTAACTAATAAGCACTTGTGAATTACAAATATTCTCAACAATTTACCTTCTACAATTACATATTCAAATCAACGTCTCTTGAGATTATGGAAAGAGTGTATTTAATAGACTTATCCATGTTATTTAGAACACGATCAGTCAAGAAAATTACTACCATTCATAGTCGAAGTCCTGTTCTGCTTCTCAAGAAAAAGTATTAAAGTCTCGTTCAGCTGCTCGAGAAAGTGTATTGAAATCTTGTTTTGCTGCTCAAGTGGCCTATTCCTCCAGACAAAATGAGGGTGTTTGTTAGTTAATTCAAGAAGGAGACAGGGACTAGACATAGGACTGAAGGTCTGAACCAATATAAAAATCTCTGGTACAATTTACTTTATAGTTATTCACTTCCACTGCTATTATATACAAGTACAAGTTTTAATTTAGTAGATATAATCATACTACTCGATCCGCATCGAATTCTATATATATATATCTGTGTGTGTGTGTGTGTGTGTGTGTGTGTTTGTGTGTGTGGGTGTAATAACAAGATGAGCCACTTTGTCTTCAGTAAGTATGCTTCCATATAAAGAAAACTGTGCAACAAGGCAACAATGTTCGAATGTGATAGGACACTGAGCCACTTTGTCTTCAATAATATTGCTGCCATGTGAATAAAGCTGTGCAATGTGGCTACAGTGTTCGAATGTGACAGAACACCGAGCTACTTTGTCTTTAGTAATTTTGCTGCCATGTGAATAAAACTGTGCAACGTGGATACGGTGTTTGAATGTGTCAGAACACTAGCCACTTTGTCTTTACGTCCGAAATAAATAAATTAGTTTTTCCTTATATAAAGTTGAGATGTGAATTTTAAGTAAGAAACATCAATTCTAATATTTATATGGTCTTGAGATTCATAATGGTTATATAAATAGTACACATGTACATCAAAGTAACATAATAGAATCAAACAAAGCCAACATAAGTGTAACAGTAGAGTCAAACAACGGTCACATAAGTATAACAATATAGTGCAAATACAACACACTACACTAGAAGAGGCCTTTTGGAGCGCTGAAAAAATGCTACCAAAACTTTCAGTAACGTCTCGATAAACGCTACGATACGAAATGCAACTAAAAGTCTAAAGCCTTTTGTGGTGTTGTAGAAAACACTACCAAAACTTAACCTACTGTAGGGTTTTAGAAACGCTACAAAAAGTTTTAGACTTTTAGTAGCATGTTCTATTGTGTTTACTAAAACGCTGCTAAAATTTTTGGTAGCTTTTTCCTCAAAAGTCTTATCACATCTATTTACATTTATTTTAGTAGCGTTTTTAAAATGCTACTGAAAGTTATTAACTGTTTTAACATCCGGTACACGCTACTATTTCATTTTAATGGCTTATTCCCTTTCCAGCTATTGCTCACATAATAGTCTTGTTATAGCCAGCAATCAATCACATAATCGTCATATTCAAACAATCAATCAATTACATAATCATCGTATTCAAAGAATTAAAAAAACATGTTAATCACATAATCAAATATAATATCCGTAACCATTTTGATAATAGTTTTTCAACAAACCGAGCAAATTCACATAAATCCATAACCATTCATAAACAAGTTTACACAACAAGTACTAACAAAATGTTATAGTATATATAACAATTAAAGACATGTTCACTACTTGATTACCCCTAATTCTTTGCCTGCAGTTGGTTTTTACTCCTAAAAAGCTAATTACCTGTAGACAAGTTTAACAATCAACAAATGATTATAAAACCATTTCATATTTAAACTAAATAATTTTAATAATAGTTTTCCCCTTAAAAATATATTTCCCCTCTAATTATGTCATTTTTGGAGCGAATATAACCAAGAAGAAGAAGGAGAAAACTAGCCGAATTATGTTTACAAGCTAACATGGTGCATGCAGCATGATGAATTATAATAAAAAACGTACAACATAGTTTATCAAGTAAATTGTTACTCAATATTTAGGTGATTAGATAAATCATCTGCCACCACTTTCTTAGATTCTCACTAATTAATTATTAAACATAAAAATATTATAACGAAATACAAAATACAATAAGAATTAAAATATGCCTCCTGTCTGTGGCTCCTATAATTGTTATGATAAAATACCTTCAAACTTATGGCAGACGAGTCTAACACAAAAATTATGGTATATTAATTCGCAGTAACCTGCAAAATGAATCTCTTATTTGAATCTTAACTTGAAAATTACAGAACATGTGGTTATAAAATGAAAAGGATCAGTTGGCCAAATTTCTACAATACTTGTTAACTTTTATGATAAGAGTAAAATCCTCCAAACTGACCAGATTATAAGATCTAAGATAACATTAAAAAAACTCCAACACCTTAACTTTAATTAAAGTCTAAACACTATAAAGAAGCTAACCTTTCACATCATGCTTGATGTTTTCACTGAATAAGAAAAATCTTATGACAGAACGTATCATTAATTGAACAGTCAAGATCAATCCTTCTAATAGAATTATCCATCGAACCAAAGCCCATAAAATTAATAAATTATAAACTAACACTAGATTATACAGAAGTGAGCCAAACTGGAAACGTCATCACGATCAAATCCTATCACACTACCACAGTGCCACTTACCCATAGACCATTCACAGACTTGCTCAGATTTGACTTTGGAGCCACAATTTCTCCTAGCCTAGACTTATCACCAGTAAGCTTATTGGCTTCTAGATGTAGACCAATCCTGACATATTTCTGCTTGCATTAACCTCGTGCATCAGCGCCCACTTATACAATCATCGGCTACCTTCATTTGTCATCAGTTTCGGCCACATTTTTAGACCAATGCATCATGCTCATGTCTCCGTGCCACTACATCTTACACATTCAAGTTTGATATGCTATGTCTACCCACTGCATGAATCCTGAGCTTTCCATGCTTGTTTAGATTTGTGTGATTAGAAGAAGATCAGGTCTAAGTTTTGCATCAGATATCTATATTCCTTATAAGGCTTAGAACCTACTTATAAAGTTACTTCACTTTACTTCAGTTTGATACTATGCCAACCTATGTAAACTAACTTCAGTTCAATTTACAGTTGTACTATATATAATCTCACTTCAGTCAATCTTTTTCAAGTGGATTTAGTTTTGTAACGACCCGTATACTGATAATTAAAAATATTAAATTAAATAAGATTTTAAAATTTAATATTGTGAGAAATTAAATTTATGATCTATTAATGAGAAAAAATAATTAGAATATGATTTAATAATGTTGTTTGAATGTTATTAACAACTATTTTAATATAATCTCAATTAATTGAAATAATTGTAAAATTATTGGTTATAATTTGTATAAAATAATTGTTGGAATCAACTGTTGGAACTAATGTAATTAAATATTGTCGCTAATATGAGCTAAGAAGGTAACTGTAGAAAATGAATGTAATAAAATGTAAACTAATGTTAATTATATTCATAAAGTAATAGTTGCTTCAATAATAAGTGCGATAACCTGGATTTTGGGAATTTGAATTAATTGGTTATTAGCAGAATTAAACTTATTAATATAATAATTTGTGAATTGAACAAATAAATTCTACTAATTAAAAATGCATATATATGGATTTGGAACTATAATAAATATTGTATTACAATATCTGAAAATGATAGCGAATTAATAAATTTCATCAATAGATAAATGTAAATTTTGTAGTGTTGAAAACTTTAAGTATATACATATATAAGAATATGAAGTGTGTATATTTATATTATGATTTGGAAATTTTATTTTGAAAATTTAAAATATACAAGTATATTAAAAATCACTAATACATGTATTTTTACAAATATTTTAACATACATTTAAAATATATATAATATTTAAACATAAGATAAATAGAATATGGAAATTTTATTAACATTTAAAAGTTAAATTTGGTGCATGAATAAAAGACAAGTGTAAGAAAATTGGATCATATATTAAAATTTGTAATTAAATAGCTAGTTAATAATACAAGTGTCAATATTTCTTTCGCTCAAAGTTCACAAAATCAAGTTACGAATTTCCCTGCATTACTTTCTCTATTCTGTTCTCTTTCAAGTCAAAAACTTAACAGATTGAAACCTGGAAAAAAAAGAAAAAAAAGAGAGAATCAAAGATTTAAACTTGAAACAAGATAAAGATCAAACTATTTCGAATCATCAAATCAGAAAGAAAGCAGCTTCAAAACAAAGATCAATGCATCAACTCAGATCAAGAATCAAAGCATGCAGATCGTCTCAACTAAATTTCCAGATTTAAAAAAAACTTCCAGGCCCATCTATTCTCCTTTCAAAGAGGTGAGTAAACTAATTGTGTTGCAAAGATTAAATCTGGTATTGATTTTTTGACATGCAAGATGAAATTTTGCAGTGATATAGTTGTTGCATGAGTGATGGCTGTGATTAGTAAATAGAATATGCCTGAGAAACAAAAACCGAGATAGGAAAAAGGAAAAAAATAATATCTTCAATTACAAACTCAAACCTTATCCAATATCAATGCAAAACAGATTTACAGGGTCAAACTGCAGTTTCAACCAGAATCATTCTCTGTTCAAAGTGATTCGAGTGAGTAAATATCCGTTTTAACTTGTGTATTTGTTTTTTTTATGATATGTGGTTGCGGTATGGATTAAATAAACAATTCTGTAAATTTTCTGTTGCTCTGGAAATCCTTTATCACCTGTTCTTCCATATATTTGGTACAGAGCAAAGTACAGTAGGAATTTTCAATCCTTCTGCTTGCAAGACACTTTAAACTTAGGAATCTAAATTTAATAAGTTTGTTTATACTGAAATCAGGGCTTGGTGTTTTGTTTGGAAGGCTGACAGAGAATATGGATACTGCAAATTCAAAGTTTACAGTAAAAAAAAAAGTAACCATATGATTAAAATTCGAATATCTTAAATTGATATTTTTATTTTATATCTGGAATATACATTCAAAAATAGGATTTTTAAAGCAAGAAAGAAAATTTTTAGTTTAGAAATTTACGAGCAGTTTATAGATGAACAAAAACTACATTTATATTAATCCAACAAATTTTAGAGGTTGAAATTTGTGGAGAGGCTAGCTTGACGATCTACGAATTCAGGAAAAATATTCATTTATTTTTCTATTGTAGAAAGTGATGGATCGAGGAAAAAATAGGGTTTAACTCGCGATTTTGAACATGGTCGGAGACGAAGTGGTTTCGCCTCCTCTGGGTGATCGAGCAGCACGGTATGCAAAGGGGTGATAACGTGGAGACTAGGGTTGTCATGGCCAAAGTTTCGAGACTCCTGGGTGGTTGACGTCGCCAAAACGTGGAAATTTATACCGGAGCATTAAGGTCTGGAAGCTCGAATTGGTCAAATTTTTATTTTCGAGTTCGTACAGGGGATTAGTTGGTTCGATCGATGGAGTGATCGAGAGTCGATTTATGGGTAATCATCTCAGGCGTCGGAGGTGTGTCGGCGGCGTGTGCAAGTGCACGGTGGGTTGCGTGCACGATTGATGATCTGGGTTTGGTTTTTGAAGATGCACGAGTAAATGAAGTTGTTGCTTCGGGTTTAGGTCGAGTACGAGAGTGAGTTACCTGATGCTTTAATTTTATACTTAAGTTTAGACCTTAAACTACAGAAAAAAAAATATAGGAAGAAGAAGATGGACACAAGGGGACGAGAGAGATGACTCGGATGATTTGGTGGGTAACACGAAGTGCTATTCGAGATTTAACCAGGGGAAGTCTCGGGTTTCCTCAAACTGCAGTATGTTAATTTAAAGCGTAAAGTTTAAAACTTTAATGCAAGTTTTAATTATCTTAATTAATGCTTAATGATGTTTTAAATTCTTATTATTTTAATTAAGTAATTACTTTAAGTTAAGTATAAAGTAAATTAACACTAAGTTTGTAGTTAAAATAATAAATTGGTTTTCAAAGCTAAAGAGGATTTCTTTTAAATGTTAATTAAGATGAATAATTCATATTAATTAATTATTTTTAGAAAGTAATTAAGAATAATTACTTTATAATTATAATTAGAGATTAGCTAATTAATGATTATGTGATTAATAAATTTGTAGTTAACCACATAAAGTTAATTAACGAATGATTAGTAGATACGTAATTAAGTAACTTAATGACTAATGATTAATTAACTGGTAATTAAGGAATATTTAATTTGTGATTAAGTTGTTAATCAATAATTAAGGTTTATTAATTATTGGTTAAAGAATAATCAATATGCAATTAAGGTTAATTAACTGGGTTTAAGGGTAATTAAGGGATGGATTACCCGATTGAAATTAATTTATTGATTAATTAAAGGTAATCTCTTGCAGATTAATTAAATATAAATACTTGATGAGATTTAGTAAAGAAATTCACAATTACAGGATGTAATAAACTAAAAGGAATTAATTAATGGGAAGTAATTAAAGGGTAATTATTTAGTAGAAGTAATTAAGGATAGATACTTGGAGTAATTAATCAAAAAGGATTAATAATTAAGTAAGGGGTTAATTACTTAAATAAGTAATTACAGAGGGGTAATTACTATTTATGAGTAGTTTGGGTTGATTAATGGATGCAATTAATTAAGGATAATCATTCATGGAATGTGGTAGGTATAATTATTTAATGGAAGTAATTAGATAATGATGATAATCTTAATGTAATTAAAGATGAATGATTATGGGATGGTAAATCAATTGGGTTGTAATTAATTAATAAGAAGGACTTTAAGGTAATTGATTTAATTCAATTATGGTTAATTAGATCTATTCGGGATGGTGTGATTGGTTTATCTTGCTTATGTATGATTAAGTGATTGTTTAAATGCCCTGAATTGATTGATACCCCTGATATGAAATGGTTCGTGACATGATGTGTTTGGGTGGGCAATGATAATGTGGTTATTTATCAATGATGAATTGCTGAGTAAAGGTGACATCTTTATTTAAAGTTGAATTGCATTTCACTTGAATAATCTGTGTATGATGAACTAAATTCGAAGAGACCGGAGTCGGGTATTAGTTAATACCCGAAACCACTTCGATTCTTTACAAATTGATACCTGAAATCAACAGGGTGTAATGGAATGATTTAAGTGAATTGGACCATATAATCTAAGTTCTGGCACTTAGAAATTGCTTTGTGAAATAAGTGATGTCTATAGCAACGTGTGAAGTTGTAATTTGATATAAGTACTTCGGGTTTATATGAGATGTACACTTTTGTATTCCATGTTAGATGAGTTTACTCACGCTGGTTTCCTGCCTAACCCGGGTGTTACTTTGATGTAATGCTCGGGTCAGACCGAGTATTACAGATTTTTAGGTAAGGACGTTCTAGAGCTCAGGAGACGAGCTGGATGGCTGGAACGTATGGAGTGTTTACTGCTGTGTATAATATAGTTGGCTTGGACATGTTGTTTTAAACCATCCGGTGTATTGATATGGTTGTAACTCTAATGTATAAAAATATAATTGTACTAATGATGATTCTTCTTGGTAAAACAATTATTTATGTTATATTATATTTTGATCCGCTGCGAATGTGAGGTTTCTGTGACTGGCTTCTGTTTCCGCTTCTTTCTCTTTTCTTCTTTTCACTGTGTATATGGAATTTCCGGAATCGAAATTTTTGGGTTGTTACAATAAGAGTATAAATCGAAATAAAATAATTCATTGGGAATAAAAATATAATTAACTTGCATTTTATTGAAGTTGTAATTAAACGTTAAAATTTGTGCAATATATAAATATTGAAATTGATATGGAAAATTTATTTTGATAGATTATTAATTTCTATGTAATCAAGAATGATGAAATGGTTAAATTTTAAATTTGAACTTAAATGTGATTAAATCAATTTAATAATAATTTATTTAATTAATGTGAAAATTAGCCATTTTGATCACTATCTCGGATTTTGATGAAACCAGTTTTATCGGATCCATAACAGTGAATCATTATAGTATTTCAATTTTCGTAGTGATTGGACTTTTCGTCTGATCGTGTGAGCTCGAAATACGTAGAAATCAATTAATGGAATTCAAATGAATATAATCTAATTTTAAAAACAAACTTTTGTATACAATGGAATTACGGTTTGAAGCTAGACTCATTGAGTTTAAAAAAATTGAAAACCTATATTTTGACATATGGGATAAACTATTTCCGTTTCGGGGACGAAATTAACTTTTTCGAGCCGTTGTTTTTGTTTCGACCCAATTCGATATGTCCATTCATTCTTACCCATCTCTATCTATATAAATGGATATGTTCTAAAACCCTCGCTAACTATTCCCATTTCTATATGTATTTGATCAAATCATCTACTTCTTCCTCTATCCCAATGGCTGTTAAACAAAACCCTAATTCCCAAATTCAAAATCAAATCGAAATTCAAACTCCTCAAAAACTATCGACTTATATATTGTTGCGAAGTTCTCGACGAGCATAATCTACATCTTCAGTTCATTTTTGCAATTGAGTTTTGATTTGGCCAGAATTTAATGAAACATTCTCGGCCAACTATTTTGGTGGTTGATCAACGGCGACGATGCAACAATCCAAGGGTATGGACTTGTGGATAATGGCACGAGGTGTTCATCTGGGTAGTTGGCTTGGCATATAGATGGTCAGATTAGCGGGAAAAACTTGATTAGGGTTTGAAATTGGTGGTGGAAGCTTGAATTTGGACGTCGACTAGGGCATTTGGAGGTGGTTCGGTAGTCGGGGTGAGAGGCACATGTGGAGGCGATTCCCTAGCAGGCGGGGATCGTGGCCGCGACAGGCCGTAAGAACGGTGATCTGGAGCAGGGGTTGGCGGCTACAGGTTAGGTTGCATGCGTTTTTTAGCTAGAGAAGGTTAGGGTTTGGGAGGTAACAATTACAAATATGCCCTACAATTTTATTTTAATTTTAATTTTAAATTCATACATTCTAACTATCATAACTTTTTCATACGAGCTCGGATTTGTACGCGGTTTCTTCCTTTGCGATCATATCAAAATTTCAGACGACATAAAACTAGTTTAGTTGGATTCTGAGACTATTTTTGTTTTTGTGCTTTATTTGGATTTTAAATCGACGACAATTCAATGGTGGGGTATTTAACCCACTCACGAATACTAAATTTTCTTATGTTAGTTAAATTAAATTTATGATATGATAAGAATATTATTGGTTGCTTTTTGGTAGTTTAATTTGACATTAGTTGAAATTTAATTTTATTGAATTAGTTTGTCATTTAAATTAGAATTGAAATTTTAAATTGTTAATTAAATACCTGATAACGATACCCTGCAAATTGTTGTGATTTATTAGCTGCTTTGGATGTTGATTGTGATTGATGTTTATTTGTTGACATTTTGGATGACTGGATGTTTATATCTATGTTATCACTATAGGTTGAAGTGACACATACCCAAACGATCTTATAAATTAGGGAAAATCATTACAGGTTGAAATGATAAACCCAAGCGATTTTATTGATCTGAAAATTTTTGATTCGGGATACGAGCTGAATAATATATACCCAAAAATTTAATTATTTTGCGGTTGAAATGATATATAACCCATCAATTGACCATAGGGTAGAAATTTATATACGGACACCGTTGGTCGGTTTTAAATTATTTCTAAATAGTAAAGTATGTTTGATTTATAAATGTGATTTTTAAATTTCATTTAGCGATCTTATTTAAAAATTTATATTTGGAAAATAATTTGTTTTATATATTTTAAAGTTTCAAATTATAAGTTAATGTGTGGTTTAAATGTAAATTTAAGATTTTAACTTATGATTTTATTTAGTTTTAAAATATATTTTGTAGATAGTTTAAAATTTAATTTAATAAATGTTTAATATAATTTTAATATATATATATTTTAAATTTAATTTAATATAATAAATATAATTTGATTTAATATAATAAATATAGATATTTTGATAACTTTGATATATAAAAATGTGAGTGGTCTTGTAAGGAATTTATAAAAGTTTTGTAAGAGATTTTATAATGGATTTTATAAAAATATCCTTATAAATGATTTTTATAAATGATTTTATAATGGTTTTATAATGGTTTTAAAGGATTTTATAAAGAGTTTTATAAAAGAACTTATATAAAGGGATTTGGATGCGTATAAAGGAATTTGTATAAAAGTTTATGATAAAGGGAAGTGTTGTATTGTTTTGGGAATTTATAAATAGCTTTATTAATGGTTTTAATAAATAGTTTATAAATTATTTAGAAGAGATTTATAATTGTTTCCTATATTGATTGAAAGAACTCTTCCTTGGTATTTATGAATATATTTCTACTTCTGGAATAAGTATACGGATATCTTGATATAAAAGTATAAACTGTTTTCTGGATTTATTTTAAAAAATGTTTTAAATGACTACGGTGTGAAAAATATAATGGTTGGTTGTTAAAGATACCAGGGCCGAATATCATCATGCTCTCTGCCAATTGCAAAACCACTTTAGCAACTGTGCACATGGTTGAGAATCTAGAATGAAGTAGGATGGTTTGACGAACGCTAACGTATGAAGTATGAACGCAACCCTGTCTCCCTTGGGTCAGCTTGATATGACTAAAATAAGGAGCCATAACCAGGCCAAATGTGGTCGCTCCTCCTATCGGACACACTTCTTCGATACCATTTCTGTTACTTTGTGATTTATTTGGTGGCCATTAGCGATTTGATTATGTGAGTGTTGTTCGAGGCGGGAGGTAGTAATGGCTATGCATTAACACCAACCTGGTTCCGCAATCCGGTAGAATCCTACCGTGGGTATAGCCTCGTGTGTCATGTCATATGCCTTATCGAGCCCACTACGATTTTGTTTTGGGTCGTACCTATGGAGTGCTCATTGGTAGCCTACCGGTTTGGTGGAGTTTACAGTACCTTATAGACTACGAAATTTATAAAAATGTGTTAAGAGGGATGTGGGTAATTCCTTAATGCTATTTTAATACTTTACTTTGCTGATGGACACTACATATATAGCGTGTATTACTACATATAAACAGTTTAACGAATCCTTAGGAGATGGAAATCTCGAACATCTCTTAAATTATTGCATACACATTATACATTGGATAGGAGATGTAAAATCTCGTAAACATCTCTGACGCTATTACACTCATATTTATTTACCGTTGATTTAACTTACATAAGAACTTTTAGTTCTAACTCGAGTGTTTTGCCTTTTCATTACGCTCAGGTCAGCCTGAGCTTCCTCAGTATTGAAGACTTTAGTTTTAGAGGACGAAGATGGAGTTTAGTATTATATTATTATTATTATTCCATAGTATCATGTTGTTCCGCTGCATTATCTTATTATAGCTTCTGTATGTATAACTCTAATTGTTGTAAAAATTATGTAATCAATTGTATATTATAAAACAGCTTCACGAACTGTTTATTTGATTATTATATTTGTCATTCTACTATGAGATTCTGTGTTTTATTTTTCCTTCTTTTCTCTTATTTTCTTATTTGCACCATTAACAATCCTCCCTTGAATGGTTTGAGTTGACGTGCGTAGTTTATTGTCGATCTAAACCGTCCAAAAAGGTGGATCGTTACAGTTGGTGTCAGTGCTTTGATTTAGCGATAAACTTAGTTTTGTGGGGTTTGACTCATTAAAGATAGGGTAGTAATACCCTAGAATAAGTTTATTGAGCATATATATACACACGAGAGAGCGTATCTGTTAGTGTTATAAAAATGCTTTTATATTGTGTTAATTTGTTCTATTTAGTACTTATAAATTATGGTCGGTACGTAGGACGCTATGACATCGATAGAGATTTTTAAACACTTAATAGGGCACACCGGCATTATATTGTTTTTGAAATATAGGTGAATGAAATAATTTTACCCAGTATTATATTTTGTATATGAAAGAATAATTTTTATAAATGGATAGAGTTACATGTGATATGTTTGTTGGTTAGGAAGTGAAATTTTATAAATATTGGTTACAAAATAGAATTTACAAATAAAGTGAATATGATTGGAAATTTGAGAACTTAAGTTTTGGAGTTTTGAAATTAATTTTCAAAGATTTTGGAATATAATATTAGTATTAATTAGAAGTATTTTCGGATATAAATATTTTCAATGTGATTTAAAAGAAATGTTTTAAAATATTTTAAGTTCTATACTTCTCTCTTCTATAGCTGGAAAATAATTTTGGTGATCACCGTGGCATCATCGACATTCATTTTCGAGTTTCAAAGTGGAAAGACTACTATAGTAGTTTTGATACACATTTGTCTTGATAAAAAATTTTAAATTTGTTTTCCTAAGTATGAGTTGATATATATATATAAAAGATATGTATATATATATTATTTCAAAATGATTTCAAATGGATCCCGTATTTAGTTTTTAAGTTTCTGTTAAATTAATGATTTTTAGTTGTAGAAATAAAGTGAAATTTTTATAGTTGGAAACTTTTAAAATGAAAAATAAGAAATTAGAAGCTAACTGATTAATGAAACTGTAAATAAATTAGAAATTTGTCACTTGTAAATTTAAAGATAATGAAAATTTAGAAGATGTAAATGATTGAATATTTTGCTAACTAAAATGAATAAAATAAATTGTATAACACTCAGTTACATTCTAAAACATATATATATAACTTATCAAAATGTTTAAAAGTTGAAATGTTAATGTGAATATGTAATAGAATATTATAGAAGTAAAAGCTTAATAACAAAAATGCTTCAAAATAAGCATATTGTTTATAAATAAAATTATTAAGTTGCTACGAGAATATAATAAAATTAAGTTTGTGTATGGAAGTGATTTATAATTAGATTGAATGGTAAATGTTATCTAAATAAATGATTATAAACCTAAAAAACGTTTGAAATGATTCATTGATGAATAGTAATATTAAATGGAAATTAAGTTTTATAAGTAAATAATAACTGTGAATTAAATTTGCATAGAATTTATATAATATTTTAAGAATTGACTTATTGATTTTCTAAATAATTGAATGGAAAGTAACATATGTAAGTAAATGAATGTAAATTAATGGAAAAATGACATTCTATGAGTGAATGAAAATAAATAAATGAAAGTAAATAATGTGTAAAAGGGAAACCAATTGAATAAACTTGAATAACATTTAAATTATGTATTGCTTGGCTAATGGGAAGTTTGGGAAAGGATGCTTCAAGTTGTTTAAGGTTGTATGAATATTCCATTAAGTTATTATCAAAGGCTATTGAGCGTAAGGTACACTTCGCTTATTCATCATCCTTGTACGATGAAAAGTTTCTGAACCTGAACAAACCATTAGTTTTGATTGCTATGGATGTATGGCGGTTTATTTTGTGGCATATAATGGTTGTATAGCTTTTGTTTGCATATGATTATTATATATTGTGTGCTGCTTGTGCTGCTAATTGAAACAACTAATATATTACCCTTTTACATTATATTTTAACTCTTTGGATTATATAAGTGAAAAACCGATTTATGGACGCAATAGCTACTGCTTTTGGTTTCATAAATAAAGTTTGTTTGCCCGACAAATAGGTATGTTTTCAGATTACGGTTTTATTACAATATTTTATCGTTTTCCCCATGGTTTGGTATATTTTATTATTGACATATGATATATATATATATATATATTATAATTATTGATATTATTATTTTTTCGGACCTATCCGCACAAAGGAGACTCTGTCGAATTTTTTCTTAAATTTAAGACTTAGAATTTTTTTTTAAAAGCTGTGTATATTTTCAAAATCTTATTAAACTAAATTATTTAAATTTAACTGTTTATAAATTGAAAGTTTTAAATAAAATTATATCAAGTTTCTTAATCCCTTATTGTTCCTTTTCGAAGACAAAAAGTTTTGAGTGGGGGAAAGTGTAATGATCCATATTTGATAATTAAAATATTAAACTAAATAAAATTTCAAAATTTTATATTGTGAGAAATTAAAATTTATGATTTATTAAAGAGAAAAATAATTAGAATATGATTTAATGTTGTTTGAATGTTATTAACAACAATTTTAATGTAATCTCAATCAATTGTAATAATTGTAAAGTTAATTTGGTAATATTTTGTAAATATGGAATAAAATAATTGATGGAATCAGTTGTTAGAATTAATGTAATTAAATATTGTCGCTGACATGAGTTAAGATCATAACTGTAGAAATTGAATGCAATAAAATGTAAACTAATGTAAATTATATTCATAAGTAATAATTGTTTCAATAATAAGAGTGTAAATCGAAATAAAAGAATTTATTAGGAATCAAAATATAATTAAATGGGATTTTATTGCAGTTGTAATTGAACGCTGAAATTAGTGCAATATATAAGTATTGAAATTAATATGGAAAATTTATTCTGATAGATTATAAATTTCTATGTAATCAAGAATGATAAACCGACTAACTTTTAAATTTGAACTTAAAGGTGATTAAATCAATTTAATAATAATTTATTTAATTAACGTAAAAATTAGCCATTTTGGCCACTATCACGGATTTCGACGAAACTACTTTTATCGGAACCGTAATAGTGAATCATTGTAGTATTTCAAGTTTCACACCGATCGGAATTACCATTTGATCGTGCGAGCTCGAAACGTATAGAAATCAATTAATGGAATTTAAATGAATATAATCTGATTTTAAAAGCTAACTTCTATATACAATGAAGTTAAGGTTTGAAACTACATCCATTGAGTTAAAAATTTTTGAAAACCTATATTTTGATATATGGGATCACCTACTTTCGTTTCGGGGACGAAACGGGATTTTCGGGCCGTTGTTACCGTTTCGACCCAATTTGATATGTCCATTCATTTTTATCCATCTCTATCAAAATAAATGGATATGTTATGAAAAGCTAGCCATTTGTTCCCATTTTTGTATGTCTCTGCTCAAATCATCTGCTTCTTCCTACTTCCCAATGGCTGTCAACCCAAACCCTAATTCCCAAATTCAAAATCAAATCGAAATTCAAACTCCTCAAAACCCATCGAATTATATATCGTTGCGAAGCTCTGGACGAACATAATCTACATCTTCTTTTCGCTTTTGCAATCGAGTTTTGGTTTGGCCAGAATCTGATGAAACATTCTCGGCCATCTATTTTGGTGGTTGATCAACGGCGAAGATGCGACGATCCAAGGGTATAGACTAGCGAAGGATGGAGCGAGGTGTTCATCTGGGTGGTTGGTTTGGCTTATCGACGGTCAGATCAACGGGATAAACTCGAGCAGGGTTTGAAATTAGTGGCAGTTGGAATTTGGATGTCAACCAACGCGTTCGAGGGTGGTTCATTGGTCAAGGTGAGAGGCATAGGTGGAGGTGATTCCTTTGGAAGTGAGGATTGTGGCTGCGATTGGCCATAACGGCGGTGATTCGGAGCAGGGATCGGCGGCTATAGGTTGGGTTGCGTGCGTGATTTAGCTGGAGAGGGTTAGGGTTTAAGAGGTAATAATTACAAATATGCCCTTCAATTTTATTTTATTTTAAATTTTAAATTCAAACATCCTGACTATCATAACTTTTTCATACGAGCTCTGATTTGGATGCGGTTTCTTCCATTGCGACCTTATCGATGTTGGGTGCGTTTCTACCACCACCAAGTCAAGGAGAAGAAAGCATCGCCGAACCATAGGGAGGAAAGTCCCACCGAACCAGCACGTCTCCAAGGCCCTACCGAACCAACCCTTGCTCCATTACTTGCCGAATCAAACCCTTGCTCCACTACCTGCCGAATCAAACCCAAAGCACCACTACCGAATCAACCCCCACCGATCCAAGGCCTCACCGGACCAACTCACCACTGAATCAACCTCCACCCATCCAAGGCCTCACTGTACCAACTCACCACCGAATCAACCTCCACCGATCCAAGGCCTCACTGGACCAGCCTCCACCGAATCAACCACAACGGACCAAAACGCTAGTCCACCCAACTACTACCGAACCAACATTTTCAGGCCAGATCATTTCAGCCCAGGCCCACCAGCAGCTATATACATCCAAGACCCCTGCCCCCAGCCTCACTCTATAAATAGAAGGGCAGGGTACAACAATGGCAGACAAGTTTGAGAGCTCAAGCACAGACAGAACTTTCAAACAACTTTCATATACTTGTAATCAAAGCTTTGCACTTGTAATCTGAAGAGTGAAGGAGAATAACACATAAAGTGGACGTAGGCACATTCTGGCCGAATCACTATAAATCTATGTGTCTTTTACAGTTTAGTACCTGCTTTTTACACATTTGCACGAATCACCCAAATCACTAAGAACAACATAAAATCGACTAAACCATACGACTTGGAAGTGTTTGCCCATTTTTTGTGCAAACATTTTTGGTGCTTTCATTGAGAGATCGAGCTAGAAGCTTCAGCTTCTCCCACTCAACCTTCTTTCCAACAACATCGCTCATTGCTTGGAAAACATGCCTCCCAGGTAGAGGAATGATGCTAGCAAAGGAAAGAACATCGCAACTAGCAGTATCCCAGATCCAGTGATCAGAGATCAAGAGAATCGTCCTGTTCCAACAGCAAATGGAAATCAGGCAAATCCGACAGCCCCTGCCACGGAACAACCAATTACTAGGGCAGATCTGGACAGGGTTGTGGCTGAAGTAACTAACCGCTTCGCATCTCAACAAGAAGCCTTGATGGACCAGCTCATGTCACGCTTAAGGGATGCTGAAGAATTCAACCGCAACACCGAATCATGGGATGAGTCTCAGTCTGGAGGATTTAGGAGGCGACAAAGATCTTTCTTCTTCGAAGAGGCTAACAACAGGAACAGCAATGGTAGGAGCCGAGTCCAGACTCAGCCCGAATTCCGACCCAAGGAGACACTTGGAACCGAACCCCACGGGGGAGGTACCAGGCAGGGATCAGATATGGCTGAGCCTGTCATGCTACCTAACCATGGGAACACCAATGGACGGCGCCGAGCTAGAGTCCAGCCCGAAGTTGGACCCGAAGGAATGCTTAGAACAGAGCCCAGTAGGGGGAGATCGAGGCAAGGGCCAACTGTGGATGACCCCAGCATGCTCCCAGAAGACCGAAGATAGCCACCGAAAAATGTTAGAAGTAATAGACGATACCATCCCTATAGCTCATCTGGACGGAATCAATCCCACAGAGAAGAACCAAACTCATTTCTATCCGCTCCAAGTTCTGATGAAAGGATGGCACAATTGTTCAGAGAGTGCATCCAACGGGACCAAAGGGATCGGGGGATAGGCGCTAGGGTAACCAGCCCCTTCACCCGCAATATCGAAACTGCCATCACCCCCCGGGAATGGAAAATGCCAACAATGGAACCTTACAAGGGAACCTCTGACCCCGTTGTGCACTTACAGAGATACACACAGCATATGCTCATGAGCGGAGCAACAGAGGGAGTGTTGTGTAAATGCTTCCCACCATTCTTGGCAGATCTAGCTACCTCCTGGTTCTGCCATCTACCCCAAGGATCCATCATCTCATGGGAAATGTTGAAAGAAAAGTTCATCAGCCAGTTTCGCATTCATGTGGAACAACCCAAGGACGCTTATTCCCTATCTAATATCAAACAGATGCCCGGAGAGACAGTGCAACAATATCTAACCCGATTCAACGCCGCAGCGGCCGCAGTCCAAGATGCCGATGAGAAACTTATCCTAATGGCTCATTGTAGTGGCGTACATCCGGATACCAAGTTTGCTAGAAGATTAACGAAAGAAAAACCAGCTACCTTACCCGATTTCTTCCATGAAGCCGGAAAGTATATGTGACTTGAAGACGCTGCCACAGAAAGGCAGACAGGGCAGCAAGCCAAGACAGCTCATGGCAATGCACCCGCTGCAGCAAAGGACATCGGAAGAAATGACTCTCGAGACAATGCTGGGGGCAGGAAGGGAGAAAAACGCCTATGTCGGCCAGGACCAAGATTTGATGCTTACACTCCTTTGAACGAAACAGTCGAAAACATCTTCCTGGCCACCCAAGACGAGCTTAAATACAAACGCCCCCCATACAAGAAGGAATCAGATCACACAATCAAGTCTGGAAAGTTCTGCCGTTTCCAAAAATCCCATGAGCATGATATCAATGAATGCCATCATCTCCGGGACCTGATTGAAGAACACATCAGAAAGAAGAGATTGGAACACTATGTAAAGGGTCAGGACAGGGCTCCAGCTCCTGCCAAGAAGAACCCAGGGCAACTCCACCGAGAGACAGGCGGAAGAAATCACAACACCAGCGGAAAGTCACTTAGAAACAATGAAGACTGCATCAATTCCGTCATGGAAGAACGCCGCCAGAAGCGGAAAGAGGACAATGACATCACATTCAGTAGGCGAGACCTAGAAGGAAGGCAGTACCCTCACATGGATCCTATGGTTATCTCTGCCTGGTTCGACCCAGCCGAAGTTTTTCGAATTTTGGTAGATACTGGAAGCTCCGTAAACATTCTATTCAAGCATTCTTTCGACAAAATAAAGCTGTCAATGAAGGATGTGTCTCCCTGCAACAAACCACTACACGGTTTCACTGGAGATGCGAAGATGCCCCTAGGGCAATTGGACCTCTTTGTTGAAATAGGAAGTCATCCCCACTCCGTTGTGCGGAAACAAACATTTGTGCTAATAGATAACCACTCGGCCTACAACGCCTTTTTAGGAAGAACAGCCTTGTCTGACTTCCAGATTGTCTTGGCCCCTTGGTGCCTGAAGATGAAATTTCCAACAGATAATGGGATAAGGGAAGTAGAAGGAAATCAAGACGCCGCTCGAGATTGCTATGTAACTGAGCTTCGCAATAACCGCAGGAAGGATAAAGGGAAGGATGTAGAGACTACTCTCTGCAAGAAAAACTTGAAAGCATAGCAACTAAAGAAAGCCCCTCCTCTTCGATATACCAGTGATTCTTTCAATAAATTAGACCCCAGGGACAAAGAGGAGGAGGCCACCGCTGAGCCTGCAGAGGCCATGGAATTTGTATCTGTAGACAAACACGACCCAAGTAGACTGCTGAGAATCGGGTCTCAGTTAAGAGCAGAGTTGAAGGATCAACTCGTCGATTTTCTTTGCCACAACTTGGATGTATTTGCATGGACACACGCTGACATGACTGGAATCTCCCCAGACGTAGCATGCCACATATTGAACATCGATCCCACCAAGGTGCCAGTAAAGCAGAAAAAGAGAAGTATGGGGGCAGAACGATCAGCAACCCTCGAGGAAGAAGTAAAGAACCTACTTGCCAATAACTTCATACGAGAAGCCATCTGCCCAGAATGGATCGCCAACCCTGTAATGGTAAAGAAGGCTAATGGGAAGTGGTGAACATGCATTGACTTCTCCAACTTAAACGACGCTTGCCCAAAGGATTGTTTCCCACTCCCCCGAATCGATCAACTCATGGACAGCACAGCCGGGCACGAACTCTTATCTTTTATGGACGCATACTCAGGATATAACCAGATTCCTATGCACACCCCTGATCAAGACCACACTAGTTTCATCACTGACCGGGGATTGTACTGCTACAGAGTAATGCCTTTTGGACTTAAAAACGCCGGAGCTACCTATCAGCGCCTCGTCAACAAGATGTTTGCGGAACTAATAGGACGAACTATGGAAGTTTATGTGGATGACATGCTGGTAAAATCAAAGAAAGCCAACGATCATGTAAGCCACTTGGACAAGACGTTTCAAGTACTTCGCTAATATGGAATGAAGCTGAATCCTCTAAAGTGCTCATTCGGAGTATCGTCGGGAAAGTTCTTGGGATTCATCGTCCATGCCAGGAGCATTGAAGCAAACCCTGAACAAGTCCGGGCTTTACAAGATATCAAGATACCATCCACTCGAAGAGAGATGCAAAGCCTAAACGGGAAAGTGGCCGCCCTAAGCAGATTCATATCTAAAGCAACCGACAAATGCATCCCTTTCTTCGAAGCTCTAAAGAAAGACAAAGGAAAGTTCGAATGGACTGACGAATGCTCAACAGCCTTCCTTAACCTAATCGAACACCTCCAGAGACCACCAGTACTCTCAACTCCAAATGAAGGCGAAGAACTATACCTATACCTTGCTGTATCATCCCATACTCTAAGCGCCGCTTTGGTGAGAGAAGACAACCGCGCGCAACGGCCCGTATACTTTGTAAGCAAGAGATTTACGGGGGCAGAAGCCCGATACCCTAAACTTGAGAAGCTAGCATACTGTTTGCTAATCACGTCACGGAAACTGCGACACTATTTCCAATCTCATTCCATCAGAGTTTTAACCGATCAACCGCTAAGGCAGGTACTCCATCGCCCCGACACTTCTGGGCGACTACTTAAATGGTGCATTGAACTGAGTCAATATGATATCACCTACCATCCTCGCACCACCATCAAGGGACAAGCCACGGTCGATTTCATTGCCGAATTCACTACCAACGAAGGTAAGGAGCAATCTGAAATAACAGAAGATATCAAGTGGAATATCTTTGTAGATGGAGCATCAAACGAACAAGGCTCGGGTGCAGGTATTGTGATAATCACCCCCAGGGGAAGGAAGCTGCACTATGCCCTAAGGTTGGAATTCGTTGTCACCAACAACGATGCAGAATATGAAGTAGTAATAAAAGGATTAGAACTTGCCTTAGAAATTGGAGTCAGTTCTTTATGTCTTCATAGTGATTCTCAACTTATCGTAAACCAAGTACTAGGAGAGTTTCAGACTCGAGGAGAACGACTCACAGCATATCTAAAAAAGACCAAGCTGCTACTCGATCAATTGGATCACTATTTAATCAAACACATTCCTCGAGAAGAGAATCGAGAGGTCGACGAACTGGCAAAGCAAGCTAGCATGAAGAACAACACCGTTCCGGAATAGTAGCCATCTCGAAACAACTAGCCCCAAGTTTCGAACAAGAAGATCTGATAGCTGCAATCGAAGAAGAAACCTGGATGACTCCTATCCGCAAATACTTACAAGATGGCACACTACCCAATGAGCGTAACGAAGTCAGAAAAATCTTGAGGAGAGCTTCCCGCTACGCAATACAAGAAGGCATCCTCTATCGGCGCGGCTTCTCTAACCCCTTATTAAGGTGTATTGCTGGAAGGGAAGCCAAGAAAATCTTATCCAACATCCATCAAGGGAGCTGCGGAGATCACACTGGTGGGCAGACTCTGGCAAAGAAAATGCTCTGATACGGATATTACTGGCCCACTTTAAACAAAGATGCCTTAGACTTCGTCAAAAGATGCGACAGATGTCAGAAATTTGCTAAGATTCTTCGACCACCAACAAATGAGATTACTCAAATGACCAGTCCTTGGCCCTTTGCAATATGGGGAATTGACTTGATTGGCGAACTGCCGATGGGCCGAGGTGGAGCCAAATATGCTGTAGTGGCGGTCAACTATTTCACCAAATGGGTGCAGGCGGAACCTCTAAATAAAATATCTTTGGCAAAAGTTATTAACTTCTTGATCAAAAATGTTCTATGCAGGTACGGGGTTCCACTCAAAATCATATTGGACAATGGACTTCAGTTTGACAGCGAGGAGTTCGCCGACTGGTGCCAAGAGAAAGGAATTCACAAAAGCTTCTCATCTGTGGCTTATTCCTAGGCAAATGGACAAGTCGAAGCTGTCAACAAAATTCTTAAAACTCTAAACAAGAAGAAGCTTGAAAAGTCAAAGGGCGCTTGGGCCATGCTCCCAGTTGAAACTGTAGTGCCATCCCACCGTAGGATCCACTACAACCCAGAAGAGAACGAAGAACTCCTCCACATGTCTTTGGATCTAATCGAAGAAAGAAGAAATGATGCAGCAGCTCACAAGCAAAAAGTGGCAGCACAATACAACTCTAAAGTCAAGCACCACAGCTTACAAGAAGGAGACCTTGTCCTCAAGCGAATCTTCTCGCGCCCCGGAGCGCTAGATCCAATCTGGGAAGGACCATTTGTAATTCATAAAGATCTCCACAACGGAGCTTATATTTTGTCAACAGTAGATGGAGAGGTGTTCCAGAGGGCATGGAACATCCAACACCTTCGTCGATACTTTTCTTAACTAGTACTGCCCATATAAAGTGAATTAACAAAGAGAATCAGTGGACGTAGGCATTTTCGTGCCGAACCACTTTAAAAACTTGTCTTTTTTTTTAACTTATTCCTTTATATCTTGGCTAATTTCTGAGCTTTATCCTTTTCTGTTGAACAAAATCTTGTATAGACGACATCTCCATTCAGGGCATCACAACACAACTTCACCTGGACAAAACCTAACAGGTATTATACGAATCTACGCCCTCGCCAATGAGACACTTTTGCTCCAGCATCTCTCTGCTGTGGGTTAACTCATTGCTCGTGACGGCCCTTAAAGCCAACTGTAGTGTGCCGATTATAAGCCGCCGAGAAGGTCAACCATAGCCTAGGCAGCTCATTACGGCGTTCGGCTCGCCGACAACCGTGAACCGATTATAAACCCCAACATAAGATGTGGCCAGCCAGAGGTAGTTCACGGTTGACGACCGGCACCCACGCTAGCTGTCCACGGTAAATCGAATAATACCCGCGATTACGGGCCATAATGGCCCGGGTGGTTACCGTGCGCAATCTCAGCTCCGATGTGTCTTAAGTACGGCTGTGGTAAAAAAGAAAACTCCCCGCGGAGGCGTAAGATGGGTGACAAATATCTCCAAGACCCACAGCTAGGGAAAGTGACTACAAAGCCCGTTTTCCACGAACTTAAGCGCGTCGAAGGCCTTCCGTGATTGGAAGTTTTACTATTTCTTATATTTCCATTTTATTTATAAAAACTTTCCTCCTATCCTCTATAACGATCACTAAAGTACAGGACACAAAATATGAGATACTCGCTAATGGGAATGAGAACTCACAACTGGATGGCAAGTCACTCAGCTACATTCCATATTCGATTACACAAGGCATTTAAAGCTACCGTCTACATCTAAAACTTGAAGGGCGGTACTTTCTTCTCTTGTATATAAATATGTAACTATAATTTATTCGCACATCACACTAACATTGCAAGACATGAAATTATATTTTAAGCAAGAACTTAGCGTCAAACACAATTGAATCACTAACACATGCACAACTATATTTTATGCAACACATCAAAATAACGACAGCATTCAAACATGACAAAATCAGCTTATGTTATAAAGTTACATGCCAAAAATCAAGTTGTTCGTTACATAATTACAGCCTGAAAATTACATTAATGTTTTAAGACTAACGTAGACAGCGATGTCAAGTAAACTGAAAAATGTCCAGATCAAGCCAAGGAGCCAACTGCATCGGGGCTTCGCCTCTATCCTGCTGGCCCTCCGAGGTCTACTTAACCGTCGGATCAGAACTCCCAACATGCTGACCAGAGGTAGTTGGCGCTTCAGAGGTTCCGCCTGTCCAATTCAGGAGAAGAATTCATTGAATAAACAATAAGCAACCAAGCTATGAAAAGGCTAAAAGGGAAGACTTACCAGCATCTGTTCCTTGATCATCATCCCCCAACTACACACCTACCTCTTCAGCAGCGAGCAGCCGCATGCCCTCCTTCACAACCACTTTCTCCTCCTTAGTGAATTGGGCCGTAACCACATCCATTCTGAAGGCCATGCCACCCTCCTTATCCGCATCAGCCTTGGCCTCCTCCAGAGCCCAGAGATAAATCCTGGCCATGATCCGGGGATAATCATCCATCCTGGATAAGTTGCCCTGCTTTCAAGTATGGAAATACATATCCTGGAGCATCTCATCCATCATCCCCTCATTCTCCTCAAACTCCCTTATTCGGACCTCAGAAGCCAACAGCTTTGCAACGGCAACATCCCTCTCCGATCGGTATCGCGAGCGGTCAGCCTGAAGGGATTTCCTCATCGCCTCCATCTCCTCCTTCAGCTTGGCTTGAGCAAGCTCCGGCTTCAAGCTTCCCAGATAACTCCTCTACCCGCTCGAGATCCACTTTCCGAACCTCATCCACCGTTGCAATGGCCATATCGATCCGTTCCTTGCAGATGGCCTCCATTTTCCGCAGCTCGGCTCTGCTAGCCTCTTCCATGGTTATCTTTAGCCGTCTGGAGGCAGCCTCGTGCTGAGAGATCTGGATGGCCTGATCGGCGAGTTGCTTGGCCTGATCGGAAACCACTAACCGCAATCTTATGTTGACACTCCCAATTTCCTCTCCGGCCTTGACCAGTCGGGCATGATGCCCCATCAACTTCCTAGTCTCCTCAGCAACCCGGTCGATATTTGCCTTGGCTTCATCCCCCATAGTTACAATCCGAGTAGTAAGCAAATCAAGGTCTAGGGACTTGGCCTCATCAAGCACCCTTACCATAGGATTGCGAGGAAGAAGGTGCTCACTAGTAACCTTGTCAAAGGAAATATCATGAGAACCCGGATCCAGATCTGGATGACCCGCAAATGGATTACGTGCCAAGCCGGGACGATCAATCTGAGTAACGGCAGGATTCTCAGACGGATGCGGAGAGGGTATGAACTCAGTATCCTCCCCCGTGATATCATGAATAGGCTGGGTTGGGGGCTGACGACCAGGTGAAGGTTCGAATAAGGAGCGACTCCTCTTTTTCTTTTAAATATCCTCTTCAATAACGCCGAGAAGAGGACGGTAGCCGACTACGTCCCCGGAACGGTTGGTTGGAGGCTTTGGTTTAGCGGAAGCTTTGAGGAGTTTGAATTGTTCGAGACGGTGCCGAATATCTGATGCCATGGCCACCTTACCCGTTCCTGAAATAAAAACCAAGTGTTACAAGCATGCATGGGACTATAATCCAAGAAACATGTGAAGTTAAAAGAGGAGTTAAAAATTCACCTTGAATCGCCGGAGTTGCCCTAGCTGAAATGCTCCTGGAAGTTGAATTGGCACCAGTCCTGGCCTTATCAGTTTTCTTTGGCTTCTCCACCAAGGCCGATCCTTCCTCCAACCCCTCAAAAGCCTGGCGGAAAGCATCATCTGTCCACTCTTGGATCTCCCCTGCTTGCCCAGAAGACAAAGCCCCGCCGCCATCACCGCTCTGTCCTTCGCCGCCATCACCGCTCTGTCCTTCGCCACCATCACCTCCGCTCTCCTCCTCGCCTCTTTCCTCTTCCACATTTTCCTCCTCCGAAACATCTGGACATGTGCTAGGGGAGGGTCCATCGGATTTCTTGAGCTTCTTCCCCCCGGCGACTGGAGGTATCGAGAAGAGTTTCCTCTTGCTGCTCTTCGTCGTGGCCCCTCCTTTAGCTTTGACAGCCCTCTCCTCGGCTGTGTCTCTCTGCTTGACCACAGACTGACGTGGCAGAATCAAGTTGTGCTGCAGAAGAGTAGCATTCCTGATAAGGTAAGAAGCTGACCTCTCCCTTCCCGAAATGGCTTCTATCTCCGCAGCCATCTGAACCAGGCGATCGTTCTCCACAACCGCAAAGCCACCTGTCGCTAGCAAGAAATAAAAACACATAAGAAGAAGCATTGCAGTCAGAACGGAAATTATAAATAAGATTCAACTTACAGCCGGAGGTGAAGCGACGGATAGAAACAGAGTCATCCTTGACGAAAAACCATTCTTTCTTGAACATACTGAACTTCGAATATAAGTCCAGGACCGGCATGAAGGACACGGCCGATTCCAAGCTGATATATGGCGACCCCTTCTTATAGCCCCTCAAGTTGTACAAATACCGGATCTCCCAGTTGGAAGGGGGACGCCCGTATTTTCTCTGGAAAATGATGAATAGACTCACCAAGATAGCATAAGAATTGGGCTGAAGCTGGAAAGGGGCCACCTTCAAATAGGTAATGAAGCTGACTATCCAAGCATTGATCAGGGGAATGGCCCTGCACATGCAATGGTACCTACTATAAGCGAAATATCCTTCAGGGGGGGTCATACGGCATAACTCCATTCCCTGGCAGCACCATGTGTGCTATGTCAATCTCGAAAGAACGAGATATAACATCAAGCTGCTCCTCTATAAGGGAGCTAGGAAAGCAGTCAGGTGGCGAGTTCAGAAGCTCCTGAGGGCCGTACCCATCTACTAGTGATCTCGAGGGAGGTCCATGATGTCCCGATCCTGACTGAGCTGGAGGCACTATGGAGGACTCTTCTCTGTCCGTGGATTTCTTCTTATCTGATCGAGTTTCTACTTTGCGAGACATTTATTTGCAAACACAAAAATTGCATCGTTAGAATGAGGGAAGTAAACAAGCAAGTGCATGAAGCCTAGAATTTCATTTATAAGTTAAAACATAAAAGGCATAAGGTTCATTCGGCACTCAAGCCCATTCGGTAGCTCAAGGATCGAAAGCCATTCGACACTCGTACTTCTCAGATTTATCCGGTAGCTCAAGGATCGAAGGTTCATTCGGCACTCGTACTTCTCAGGTTATCCGGTAGCTCAAGGCTCGAAGGATCATTTGGCACTCACACTCCACGATTCATTCGGCAGTTCAAAATACAAAAGTCATTGGGCAATTACCTGGACCGGTAGTCAAACATGTTTCGGCAGTATGGTTGATTCGGCAGAAAAGAATCTGGTAAGGAAAAACGAAAGTGTATGGCCCATACTTATAGGCAAATAGAAATGACCGGACCAACCGGTTCGACGCTTGGGACCGAATGAAAGTGTCCAAGTCGAAAGGCCTAAAAAAAAGCACGACATATGCTGGCATATGCCCCACTTTGGGGGGAAAATGTTGGGTGCGTTTCCACCACCACCAAGTCAAGGAGAAGAAAGCATCGCCGAACCATAGGGAGGAAAGTCCCACCGAACCAGCACGTCTCCAAGGCCCTGCCGAACCAACCCTTGCTCCACTACCTACCGAGTCAAACCCTTGCTCCACTACCTGCTGAATCAAACCCAAAGCACCACTACCGAATCAACCCCCACCGATCCAAGGCCTCACCGGACTAACTCACCACCGAATCAACCTCCACCGATCCAAGGCCTCACCGGACCAACTCACCACCGAATCAACCTCCACCGATCCAAGGCCTCACCGGACCAGCCTCCACCGAATCAACCACACCGGACCAAAACGCTAGTCCACCCATCTACTACCGAACCAACGTTGCCAGGCCAGATCATTTCAGCCTAGGCCCACCAGCAGCTATATACATCCAAGACTTCTGCCCCCAACCTCACTCTATAAATAGAAGGGCAGGGGTACAACAATGGCAGACAAGTTTGAGAGCTCAAGCATGGACAGAACTTTCAAACAACTTTCATATACTTGTAATCAAAGCTTTGTACTTGTAATCTGAAGAGTGAAGGAGAATAACATATAAAGTGGACGTAGGCACATTCTGGCCGAACCACTATAAATCTGTATGTCTTTTACAATTTAGTACCTGCTTTTTACACATTTGCATGAATCACCCAAATCACTAAGAGCAACATAAAATCGACTAAACCATACGACTTGGAGGTGTTTGCCCATTTTTCGTGCAAACAATCGAAATTTTGAACGACATGGAACTAGGTTGGTTGGATTCTAAGTCTGTTTGATTTTTGGGTTTTACTTGGATTTTAAATCAACGACAAATCAAAAGTGAGTGATTTAACCCACTCACGAATACTAAATTTTCTTATGTTAGTTAGATTAAATTTATGATCTGATAAGGATACTATTGGCTGTTGTTTGGTAGTTTAATTTGACATTTAATTGAAATTGGATTTTATTTAATTCGTTCGCCATTTAAATTAATAATGAAATTTTAAGCTGTTAATTAAATACCAGATAATGATAACCTATAAATTGTTGTGTTTTATTAAATGATTTGGATGTTTATTTGTTGACATTTTGGATGGTTGGATGTTTATATCTCTGTTATCACTATGGGTTGAAATGATACATACCCGAACGATCTTATAAATTAGGGAAAACCGTTATGGGTTGAAATGATAAACCCGGACGATTTTATTAATTTTAAATATTTTGATTTAGGATACAGGTTGAAATGATATATACTTGGTAATTTAATTATTGTAGGGTAGAAATGATATATACCCTCTCACTTGACCGTAGAGTAGAAAATTATATACAGACACCGTTGGTCGGTTTTAAAATAATTTGTTTTATATATTTTAAAGATTCAATTATATGTTAATATATGTTTTAAATATAAATTTAAGATTTTAACTTATGATTTTATTTAGTTTTAAAATATATTTGTTAGATAGTTTAAAATTTAATTTAATAAAATATTTAATATAATTTTAATATATATATTTTAAATTTAATTCAATATAAGAATAGTTTTGATTTAATATAATAAATATAGATTTTATAATAACTTTAATAAATAAAAAAGTAAGTGCTCGTGTAAGAAATTTATAAAAGTTTTGTAAGAGATTCTATAATGGATTTTATAGAAGGATTCTTATACAAGATTTTTATAAATGATTTTATATTGGTTTTATACAGGTTTTAAAGGATTTTATAAAAGAACTTGTATAAAGGGATTTGGAAGCGTATAAATGAATTTGTGTAAAAGTTTATGATAAAGGGAAGAGTTATAAATTGTTTTGGGAATTTATAAATAGCTTTATAAATGGTTTTAAAGCATATAAATAGTTTATAAATGATTTAGAAGAGATTTATAAATTTTTTCTGAAATTGACTGAAAGAACTCTTCCTCGGTATTTATGAATATATTTCTACTTCTAGAATAAGTATATGGATATCTTGATATGAAAGTATAAACTTTTTTCTGGATTTATTATAAAAAATGTTTTAAACGATCACGGTGTGAAAAATATAACGTTTGGTTGTTAAAGACACTGGGGTCGGATATTGTCACTCTCTGCCAATTTCAAAACCCCTTTAACAACTATGTGCATGGTGGAGAAGCCAGAACGAAGTAAGATGGTTTGGAGAACGCTACTGCATGAGGTATGAGCGTAGCCTTAACCCCCTAGGTCATCTTGATATGACTAAAATCAAGAGCCATAACTAGGCCAAGTGAGGTCACTCCTCCTATCGGACACGCTTCTTCGAAACCATGTATGTTACTTTGTGATTGATTTAGTGGCCACCCACGAATTGATTATGGGAATGTTGTTCGAGGTGGGCGGTAGTAACTGCTATGCATTACTACCGGCCTGATTCTGTAATCCAGTAGAATCCGGCTGCGGGTATAGCCTCGTGTGCCCTGTCGTATGCCTTATCGAGCCCACTACGATATTGTTTTATGTCGTATGTATGGAGTGCTCCTTGATATCCTACCAGTTTGGGGGAGTTTACAGTACTATATAGACTACGATATTTATAAAAATGTGTTAAGGGGGAGATGAGTAACACTTTAACGCTATTTTAATACTTTATTTTATTGATAGACACTACATATATAGCGTATATTACTACATATAAATTGTTTAGTGGATCCTTAGGAGATGGAAATCTCGAACATCTCTTAAGTTATTGCACGCATATTATACACTGGATAGGGGATGTAAAATCTCGTAAACATCTCTGATGCTATTACACTCATATTCATTTGCCGTTGATTTAACTTACATACAAGCTTTCAGTTCTGACTCGAATGTTTTGTCTTTTCATTACGCTAGGGTCAGTCCGAGGTTTTTCAGCATTGAAGACTTTATTTCTGGAGGACGAAGACGGAGTTTAGTATTATATTATTATTATTCCACAGTATCGTTGTTCCACTGTATTATCCTATTATACCTGCTGTATGTGTAACTCTGATTGTTGTAGAAATTGTGTAATCAAATGTATAATATAAAACAACTTTATGAACTGTTTATTTGATTATTATATTTTTTTCATTTCGCTATGAGATTCTGTGTTTTGTTTTTCCTTCTTTTCTCTCATTTTCTTATTTACACCATTAAAAATTCTCCCCTTTGAATGGTTTGAGTAGACTTATGTGGTTTATTGTCGATTTAAACCGTCCAAAAAGGTAGGTTGTTACAAGTTTGCTTTTAGTTCAGGACTGATTCAGTTTCATTCTACCGGTTTAGGTTGCATTTTATTTCAGCGTACCCAACCAATTTAACCCATGTCAACTGTAAGCATCATTTTCAGCCTTTATTTTACTAGAAATCTTCAAGCATGTCAATTGTTAGCATCATACTCAGCTCGTTTCAGCCATGTTAACCGAAATGTGTTCTAAATATCCACACCGTATGGAAAAATACAGAAGTAAAACAAAAGCATAGTTAAACATGTGAAATATATTGATATGAACTTTTAGAAAAATGAACACTTCGGTAAAAATGTGGAATTTCCTTCTTGATATTCATTTAAGGACATCACCTCTTCCTTGGAACACCTATAGATAAGTAAGCCGAAAACCATTATCCATAAGTTAAAAGAAATTAGTAAAAATGAATCAACTAACGATGTTTCTTTACTTTTAGGGGTATTGCCAATACATATTAAACTGATGCAGTCCAAGCAATGTTAAAGTCAATTAAGAACCGATTGAAGTTAATATTGATTATTCGTGATTAGCCTAAAGCTTTCGTAGCATACACCGAGTACTTTAATTTATCAAACATGAATAGATACTCACCTGCACATATGCATGCAATTCCCTTTTGCAAGAGGTTGACTTCAATATGAACCTCATTAACATCCGTGCATAAGATCCATGTTCTTTTACACTAGCGACTTAGCGCTTTGTAGCCCATATAATTATCAAGTTATTTTGATGAAGAAACAACTCTCTTCTAAATTATTTGTTAATATTTATAAATATTGGCATTGGAAAATTTCTTTATGTAAAATATAAACCTTTAGTTGACGAAAATATTATAATCAAAAACTTAAATTCAAGTTTTATTAATACTGACAATAAAAGTAACTCCACATGTATGATCATACAGTAAAACCTAGAAACATTATCTCATAGATTATTTCAACCATCCAAGATAGATTAATAATAAATGGATTAATAATAATCAAAGGTAGACAAATTCAAATCCATTAAACGCAAGTGAAGGAAGTTAGAATAAATGAATATACCATGTAACATTATTTTGTATAAAAGAATTGGGTACTGGATAATTGGGTATTGGGCTATATGAGCTAGCCCAACTCGGTTGAGTCATTGTTGCTCTACATAACCGAGCCAGTTTGTACTGTAAATTTATCTGAACATAGTTCATTCAATATTTTCTCTCTATATCTTAGATATCAATTAATCAAAGAATTCTAAATTGGTACCGGAGCCACTAATTCTGTCAAGCGACAGTAACAAGATTCAGATCATCATCAGATTCTCATCAGAGAACTGTTCATCATTGATCCATCCAAAGGAGGCGTCAGATCAGTATCATCATCCACCATCCTTGGTTGCACTCGAATCTTAGCATTCTCATCATCTGAGAGTTTGATTTTACCTATCCTTACCGTTTTTCTTTTTCTGAATCAAGAATTTCTATTAAAGTGCCACGCCAAGAATCTTAAGTCAAAAAAGTTGGCTGCACCACATAAGCTCTTATATCAAGAATCCTAACAGCACTTCCTAACAATCCACCATGGACGAGATGATGATGCATCATCATCAGCAACAAGTGGGGTTAAGAATCGGGAAGGGTCAAGACCAAGAAATCAAGATTCATCATCCATTGAAATAAATTCCTGCAATATCATCAATCCAAAGAATAACTTAGTAACAACAGCACTCGATGAAAGAAACTTCATATTATGGACATATCAAGTTGACATCAGTATAAGAGGATATGGACTAGAAGACTTTCTGTATGGAACTGTAACTATACCTGCAAGAATGGTGACAGATAGCACAGTAGAAAGAATCATCAACAAGGAATTCATCAACTATCAGAAGCAGGACAGCTTACTGGCTACATGGTTACTTTCATCCATCAGTTCAGGAGTACTATCACAAATTGTTGGATGTAAAACATCATTTGAGATATGGTCTACAATACAACAAATTTTCAATACACAATCAGCTGCAATAATCATGTATTATAAGAGGCAACTACAGAATCTCAAGAAAGAAAATATGACAATGAGGGAATATCCAACAAAGGTGAAATCATACTATGATATTCTTGACACTACATGGCACAAAGTATCTGAAACTGAGCAGGTACTAACCATTCTAAATGTTCTAGATATAGAATATGAGTCAGTAGTAGCAATTATCTCATCACAACAAAATCTACCTAATATGCAGTATGTTCATTCAATATTGTTGTCACATGAAGTAAGAATTGAGCAGAGGAAAGAAAACAACATAGAGTTATCACTCAATTATGCATCAAATTCCAGAAATAGAAATCAAGGAAAGAAGCAAGAAAATCAGAATATCAAACAAGATAACTACAACCAAAGAGGTAATGCTACACAAGAGGTAGAGGGAGAAATGGAAGATGGAATAACAGCGGAACAAAATGTCAAATTTGTGAAAAACCTGGACATACAGCCAGGCAGTGCAACTTTCGACTCAACACTGAATATTATCCAAATCAACAAAATCAAGCAAGTCAGAGAAATTATAACTTTAGTGCTAATGTGGCACATATAGATCAAAGGCAAGGAAATCAATCAGAAAGCTCAAGAACACAAAGCTTAAACTTAGAAATACTTACAAGAACTGAGGAAATTGCAGAAAGGACTGGTACCCAGATTCAGGTGCCACCAACCACCTCACAAGCAACCTACAGAATCTTAATCTTAGCAACAAAGAATATACAGGTATGCATTCTATTCATATGGAGAATGGTGAAGCTTTAAAAATCACACATGTTGGAACTTGCATTGTCCCAGATAAAAGACTTCTCTATCTTAATAATCTATTGAGAGTCCCACAAATTGAGAAAAATCTATTGAGTGTATCTCAATTTTATAATGATAACAATGTGTATTTTGAGTTTCACCCTAAATTCTATTTAGTTAAAGATCTACTAAATCAAGACATATTATCACAGGGTAAAATGGACAAAGGGTTATACAAATTCAACTTTGGAAATACAAGAAGGAGCAATGTTAAGAATATGCGGTGTAATAGTACTGAATCTCATGTTACAATGACCAAGAAACATTTACTCTTTGTCATTATAAACTAGGACATCCCAATGTAAACATTGTAAAATAAGTTCTTATGAATGATAATATCTCCTTTGATATATCTTTGCCATATGTATGCACTTAGTATCAATTAGGCAAAAGCGATAAATTGCCATTTGCAGATTCAACAACAGTTATTAGTAAACCACTATAGTTAGTAACAACAGAATTATGGGTACCAGCTTCTATAAGTTCAAACTATGGTTTCAGGTACTACATATCATTTGTTGATTCATATTCTATATATACATGAACATATTTTTTAAATTCCAAATCAGATGCACAAAAGGCTGTAATACATTCATAACTCAAGCATAGAAACAGTTGAGAAATGAGGTTAGCATTATACAAACTGATGGTGGTAGTGAATATAAGTCACTGAAGGAATATTTTTAGGAAAAAGGTATTATTCAAAGAACAACTTATCCGTATACATCTAAGCAAAATGGAATAGCAGATAAACAACACAGGCACATAGTAGAAACTAGCTTAACCCTACTGGCACAGGCCTCTTTACCCATGAAATTCTGGCCAAAAGCCTTTAACACTGCAATGTACTTAATCAATAGACTTCCTACTAAAGTTCTCAAGCATCTGAATCCCATTGAAGTGCTATTTCAGGTTAAATCTGACTATAAAAGTCTAAAGACATTTGGCTGCTTATGCTTCCCGTGTCTCAGACCATATAATAATCATAAATTAAATCTCATATCTACCCCCTACACTTTCCTAGGATATGGAAATAGTCAGAAAGGATACAGATGCTTAAGCAACGATGGTAGGATCTTTGTCTCAAGGCATGTTGTATTTAATGAGAATATTTTTCTATAGGTAAGAATGTCAAAACAACCAAGAAGGTATACACTAAAGACAATTTCTCAATACCTTCCATACCTATAATACCTGAATGGGATCAGGTTGATGGAAGTGTGTAGAAAGATCAAGGATCACAACACACTTTACCCAACAGTGTCACTAGATCAGGTCATGACTCCTATGAATCCTCCAGCTCCTTCCACAATGCAAGTCAGGAAATTGATATCAATCCATGTCAAGGAGAATCCTCCTCATCCATGTTTCAACACATTTATGAAAGCACACATATTCAAGAGTCTCCACTTGCAATTTCAGGACATCATATGATTACAAGATCAAAAAGTGGCATATTTAAACCAAAAATATACAATGTTCAACTTAATTTAGCTGAGCCAAGAGACTACAGTGAAGCCATCACAAACAGCAATTGAAAACAAGCCATGGACAATGAATACAGTGCCCTTATCAAAATAAAACTTGGAGTCTAGTATCACTGCCAAAGGCAAGAATGTAGTTGGTTGTAAATGGACCTACAAAATCAAAAGAAATCCAGATGGAAGTATTGCAAAATATAAAGCAAGGCTGGTAGCAAAAGGCTATAATCAACAATATGGTTTTGACTTTAGTGACACATTTTCTCCCGTTGTTAAGCCAACCACAATAAGAATTATGTTAACCATATCTCTTCACAGGGGATGGAAGATCAGACAACTTGATGTAAATAATACTTTTCTCAATGGAGACTTAAAAGAGGATTTATTTATGGAGCAACAGAAGGTTACAAGAAGGAGGTAAGCAACAATGTAGTATGCAAGTTACATAAAACCATGGGTTAAAACAAGCTCCTCGTTTATGGAATGAAAAAATCAAGTCAACATTGATAGATCTGGGATTTATACCAACAAAATCAGACAGTTCCTTATACATGCAATGCAAACAAGAAAGGGTAATATACATACTAATATATGTGGATGACATCATTATTACTGGAAATGACAATCAAGCTATGAATCAGACAATCGAACATCTGGATAAAATGTTCTCTATAAAGGATCTGGGTGACTTACATTAATTCCTTGGAATTGAAGTCATAAGAAAATCCAGTTTAGAAATGTTCCTATGTCAAAAATGATACATACTGGGACCTACTAAAAAGAGTAAACATAGATGAGGCAAAATCACTTTCTACTCCAATGACAAGCAGTCTCAGACTATCAAAAGACTCCGGAGAAGCCATCACAAATGAAAAACTATACAGAAGTATCGTAGGAGCACTACAATGCATCACAATAACAAGGACAGACCTAAGTTATAGTGTAAAGAAGGTCTGCCAATTCATGCATAACCCACTCAGTCATCACTGGAAAGCAGTAAAACGTATTTTAAGATACCTAGAAGGAACAATGAACCATGGGATGCATCTCAACAATACAAAGGGTTTAAACATACAAGCTTACTGTAATGCAGACGGCGCCACCGATCTCGACGATAGGAGATCCACTACGGGATTCTGTATATACCTACGTAGCAACCCATTCTCATAGAGCTTGAAGAAACAAGCCACCATTTCACGCTCCAGTGCTGAAGCTGAATATAGGGCAATCGCCAGCACTATAGTGGAAATAACATGGATTGTGTTGCTTCTTATTGAAATCAAAATCAATCTTTTAAACATACCAATAATCTGGTGCGATAACTTAAGCTCAGTCTCCCTCTCGGCAAATCCTATTTTACACTCACGAACAAAGCACATCGAAATAGATCTATACTTTGTTAGTGAGAGGTATTAGAAGGGAAACTGAGAGTTAATCATGTTCCAGCACTATTTTAGAGAGCCGATAACGAAACCACTGTCAACAAAGAATTTCACTCGGTTGAAGGAGGAACTAAGAGTTAGAGATGGCGGTGCAGAAATGGGGAGGAAGGAAGAAAACCCTAGATAAAATTAAAAGGGGGAGTTAGAATAAATGAGTATACCATGTAACATTATTTTGTATAAAAGAATTGGGTACTGGATAATTGGGTATTGGGCTATATGAGCCAGCCCAGATCGGTTGAGTCATTGTTGCTCTATATAACAGAGCCAGTTTGTACTGTAAATTTATCTGAACATAATTCATTCAATATTTTCTCCTTATATCTCAAATATCAATTAATCAGAGAATTCTAACTAAGGATGATAAGTATTTATTTAGAACTGAAATTGCATATCTTTGTGTAGCCAAGTTCATCAAGGTGTGTAGCTATCACCTTGTTCATTTGAGGGAGGTCCACACCTTAAAATCTACCAATCATGCAATATTGGTAATTCATTTGCAACAACATTTATTATATACCAAAAATTTTATAAAAAATATCTAAAAGAAAAGGAGCAAATGTTGAGTTTAAATAACATGTACGTTCGCAACTAGAGAAGGGCAATGAGCTTGAATCATTTCTTTAGAAACAATTCCAACTCCTCAAGTCCATACTTCATGAGGCTAACCAAAAAACACAACAAAGTTCGGATACTTGTATGCAAAAAATGAACAACACAACTGAAAATAACTTAATTTACATAGATATAAACTGAATAATAATTTGAATGGATATATAAAAGGGTACATGATAGTCAATATGAAATGCATTTTGCATAAACCAAGGCAGACCCATCTAGGCGGAAGAAAAATAAAATTACAATACAGTAAGAACCTGGCATAATGTGTCAACCTTTATTCTCCTAAAAGTAACCATCTTTTTGTAAGAAATAGGCGATAGTCTTGCAGTCTGCAGACAATAACAGTCAATTAAAACAATTGAACATACTAATGTAACTATGCTCTATCGCATAACATCAATTCGAACGTTGTATTCTGGAGCACAATGTATAATTATGGTTGCTATAATTTTTTCCAATATGCCACCAAGCAGTTATTTTATTGTTTGTGTACGGATCGTCACTCACACTGTCGACGTGATAAATATTTCATTACTGTTAATTTGTACATGGAAAAAAGGTTGTGCTTTGCACAACAACATGCTCAGGTTTTTCAAATTTGCGTGGATACAAATTGATGTTAAGGAACCATAGTGAAACCTTTCCCCTCCAATTTAGTTTTAATATGCAATGCTTCAAATTAATCAGATATTGGGGCATTATGCTACAGCAAACTATGAGCCGTGAGAAGAAATAATTGTTTTCATTTCCATTATAGTCTATTACATATCCACGAACAATTATAGCAAATGCATAAAAAATAGAGATCCATCTTATGTAAACAAATTAAAAGATGGTGCAACATTGAGACTTAATTGGCATGAAAGTATGCTAAAATTAAAGACTTAATTAGCGCAGCATGGAGTAGATGCCACTAAAAAAATAGATAAGGGGCGTAGGTTCAATTATTAAACGACGGTGGTTGTCATCGTGCACATCAGAAAGCCTTCTCCCTTTCATCCGTAATGTTCAGGTAGGTAGTCACAAAGCTGCAACATATGTTACCCAAATTAAACAATCAGCGACCATTCAACCAATATTACGAATTGACAGCTTGTATAACAGTTGGGAGGTAAGCATGGCAGAAACATTAGACGACCAGATAACAAAGGAAAATATGAGTACATAAACCTACACTTATGCATAGGAAATGTTGTTGCTTGTTGTTACAGCACAAGCATCAAATGAGCATAAACATAGGAAAAAGGAGACTAACGCTGTCAAATCTAGTTCATATGAGGAAGATATACATCCATAAAGGTTACAGTCGTATTAGTTAATTGGTTACCTTCCATTTCAGAAAGCGAAGCAGTGCAGTTATATATTTATGCGGTTGTAAAGGGTGAAGGTAAGTACAAATGGGAAATGAAGTACCACATATAATTGAATAACAATCAAAGCAATGTTACCCATGGCAATCAATTAACTATATCATCATATATTCGTTTGAGTTTGAGTTTAAGATGTCACTTTTATATCCTTGTAACCAAAGAAAATAAACAAATCTGATAGCATCATTTATATGATAAGAAATATGCTAGGTTATCTTTGATATCAAAATTGCTTATGCACTATTAATCTAAAGTGTGAAAATTTAACAATCCTGAGAATCATATGTTGCGATCATATCAAAAATTTAATGTAATGTACAATAATAATGCTCAAAAATATAAGAATACACCCATTATTTCGTAAATAAAATGTTTTCAACCAAGATGTAAGCTTAATATTATAGTGGCAATTAAAGGAATGGATGCAGCTTATTTTTCATTGACTCCAACGCTTATATTGGCTGAAGTTTGCTACTATAATTTTTTTTATGTTTCAAAGAGAATATGTGTTGGATTTAGGAATACAATTTTTTTGATTAGAATGTATTGATAGATGCATCGCATACACAATCATGTATATACATTAACATGCATATGTGTATATATTTATGATTATATACACACATGTGAATATTCAGTTTTAGTTTATAAAAAATACTCGATGAAAACTTCAATGAGTAACAACAGATTCTTATTTAATATATTTTTTAGAAAAAGATACTTTTATAAATATATAAGGATCATATACTTCCATGATATGTCTGGTTAAAACCTTGTAATCCCCCTAACCTAAATGGGTACCTTACAGGGAAAAAAGCACATATCATGTCCATATATTAACAATACAACATCAATTATGCCAGAAAAACAAGTTGTCAAATAGATGGAGGAGTAAAGACACGGTATAGACACACTCAAAACCATTGATACGAAACAACTTGAGGCATAAAACAAAAAATTATAAAAAATAAAAAATGCCACGTGAGGGAGCCTTTAAACTCAAAACAGGAAACATCACCGTTCAATAACAACTTCATTAATCGAGCAACATGAGAGAGAAAGTGAACCTCAGATGCCTTTACTATAAAACTCAGATCTAAAAATCTCGAGTATTCCAGAATAATGCCAGCCCAAAATTCTCCATGAGATCTTGATCGAAACTCAGCTTAGAGGCAAGTCTAAATAACGCTATCAACCACTAGCTCTGGGCCGAAGAACCCAAGCAAATACGAGCTCAAGGTGGACGAAAATCCCAAATTGACGCAGTCCTAATGTCAAAATTCAATAAGATAAGATCCAAATCTCTACTTATCTTCTTTGTGTCTTATATGCTCTGAATTAAATTCTTGCAATCTTGAGATATTAGAGTGATTCTGATATGAACTGTTCTACTCCTTTAAAAATCCTCGAGTTTCGTTCGCACCATATGTGCCAGATCATTGAAGTAAATGCAATGTTCATTATATGGTTAAAAAGGGTATTATTTTTCTAATTTTGACCCAGGATGTCTTGAATTGATATCAAAAGAATTACCCAAGTTAAGTTGAAGTTTATGCATAATTCCTTCTAGGATTTGTCTAGAATAAACACAATCAAGAAATAGACGGTCTCTGTCTTCATTTTGATTTGGGCACAGGAACATGATCGGTCAATACCACTATTCCGTCTACTGATCCCGACTTTTGTGCTCAATTTGTTTTGAATAGCCAAAAGAGAACAGATCGACATTTTAAAGGCACAATAGTTATCCCAGATAATGCTGGACTACTTGAATTCTGTGTGCTTGTTTCGAATATGGTTCCATGCCGAATTTAAAGAAAACAGACCATTCTTACTAGGAAGCCAGAACTAGAAGTCATGCGGCATCTGATTATGTATTTTAATGTTAGGTATTGAGTTTTGACATCGAGTAGGAATATGATTTAGTTGGTTTTTCCATTTATTGTCTACTATAAGAGTGGAAACAGATCTGTTATTACCACCATACACAGACATAGAATTCACACCAAATTTCTCCACCAAGGAAGATCCATTGATTCAAGGGTCTAACCAGACATTAGTAGTCTCACTATTCATAATTTTTTTATCAAATAAACCTGTACACCATTTTCTAGATTTAAGCAAGAATTTCCAAGTATGTGTTGCATTATTAATTGTGGCAGCAATCCAAAAATTGGTGTTTTTGCAATACTTGTTATACTCCTATTTGGCCCATGTTGATTCTCTTTATAAAAAGTTCTAGGTCAATTTAACTGCCATTGCTTTAGCCATATCTTCAATTTTTCTAATACCCAAACCAACTTCATTTTTAGTTTTATAAACATTATCCCAGCTCATCTTATGTGCTTTAGATTCTTAAATAAAATTAACACAAATGGAATTTATTCTCTGAATAACATTCATAGGAAATTGAGCAAATTGTAACCAAATTTGGATCATTGGATGAATGACAGTTTTCACTAACTCAATTCTACCACTGATATTGAGCAGTTTACTATTCCAGTGATTAAAGTTTTTGTTGAATTTGTCTATTAGATACCCAAAGTCCCTAGTTTTAAGCTTGTTGTTAGATAAAGGGATGCCAAGATATATCACTGGTAGTTTACCAATACTAATCTTAAATCAGCCATCTGTTTCTTATTTTTAGCACCTTTTCTAAAGAACACAATGGATTTGTATCATTAACATCAAGGCCAGTAAAACGTTTCAAATTATGAAGAGTGTGCGTAATGCTTTCATCATTTAGAATGTTTGCTTTAGCCATTATTAAGAAATCATTTGCATATAATAAGTGAGTAAACATGAGACTAATTTGATGAATAAGGGTGAGATTACCTTTCAAAAACTCCACATCGAGGTTGATTGTAAGGAAACTCCATAACTATAGAAAATAAGTATGGCGAGAGAGGGTAACCTTGCCTTAAACCCCTCGAGCTTTCAAAAAAACTGAATGGAGATCCTTCAATTAACACCAAGAAAGTTGAAGTAGAAATACATTCGCATAATAGATTACAAATAACATAAGAAAACCCATGGCAATCAGTATCTGATGAATAAACTCTCTATTTATTTTACCATAGACTTTATTCAAGTTAATTTTCAGGCAAATATTGTTAGAAATTTTCTATTAAATCCTCTGATCATTTCATATGTAAGCAAAGAATTCTCCGTACTAAGTCTCCCAGGGATGAAAGCATTCTGATTATAACAAATTAGGCCATTCATATAAGGTTTTATACTATAAAGAATATTGGTTAAAATCTTATAGATGACATTGCACAGAGAGATCGGTCTAAAATCAATCATATCAGCTGCATCAGGTTTGTTTGAAATGATGAAAATAAAAGAATGATTGATTTCTTTTATTATTATACCATATTGAGGAATGCCATTCATAGCATTCTAGATATCATCTTTAAGCTTATCGCAGTGAATTTTATAGAATTTCGAGTTAATGCCATCAGGCCCAGGAGAACTGTTGTCATTAATTTGGAAAACAGCAGTTTTTATTTCCTTTAGTTGCAATGGCTTGCATAAACTGATCCTTGCATTATCAGAGAGAATATTTTTACATATAATGCCTGGAAATTGCCTTGTGGCCCGTGCTGAAAAAAAGCAGCTCAGTAAAATAACTGACAGCTTCATTAGAATTTTTTCTGATGCTGGAGTCCATGTTCCATTCGAATTAAGAATATAATTGTTGTTTAATCACTTTAAGTTTACTGTTGAAATAAAAAGTTGGCCTTTAACCAACCGGTTGAATTTCATTCTTTGTTCATTATCTATAGTAATTCTTCTCATAAAAGAATGTATCTGATCTGTTTTCACCTTGTACTGCTTTAGCAAATTATCGTTTAAAGGATATCGAACAAGTTGATTATAAATTTAATTAGCCTCCTTTTCCATTAAAACCTTCAAAGCATGCATGTTCTTACTACTTTTCACCCACGTTATCAGAGCCATTTTAGCAGCCTTCAGCCTGCTTAGAAGGATGCAGAGAGGATTACCATGAAACTCTTGATAAAAAGAAGATTGAAGGGCTGAGTGGTACCCCTCTTGTAAATGCCATGAGTTGCTATATTTGAAATGTATTATATTCTTCTTATCATCATGAATCAAGAATTTTAAAGTAATAATAGAGTGATCACTTAATGAGTGGTTTCCAAAATTAATACCAAATTGAGTAAACATGTTTAACCATAGAGTACTGACGGAAACACAATAAATTTTACCGTGAATTGAAAAATTCTGACCTTCCCTCCAAGTAAAGTTGTTACCAGTGAAACTAAGTTCCATAAGATTAGAAGGAATAATGCAATCCATAAAATTCTGGTCGCCTACCTAATTATAAACGCCATCGTTCATTCCCCCATTAGGAGATATGATAGAGTTGAAATCTCCCACTACAACCCATAGGAGATTAAATTTATTAGACTACTCAATAAGATAATTCCATAACACACGCTTTGCCTCTTTGTTAAAAGCATAAATCATTGAACACAAAATACTAGAACCATTAGCATTGTGTAGGATACAACTATAAATTGTTTATTAGAGTGAATAATGATGTTCGACCAAAAGGAAGAATCCCACAAGATTAAAATTCTACTTTTAAGGATAGTAGAGATATTATGCGAGTGTTTCCATTTATTGTCAATTTTGGCCATAAATCTAGCAATGTGATCCATTGATAGTTTATTTTCATGTATGCCGAGAAAAGAAAACTTTTTACTATTTATCCAATGCAATAATTCTAACAGTTTAGATGGGGCATTCATACCCCGGATGTTCCAAAAAAGGAACTCCATCTGTAACGACCTCGGATTTTTATGAATTTAAATTGCTAATCAATTTAGTTTTTAAATGAAAGGATTTGTGAAATTTATTAATAAAGTGATGCGAGTTTCCCCGATTCAAATAAATTCTATATTAAATTATAAAAATAATATATATATGTGTGTGTGTGTGTGTGTGTACTTTGGATACCAGATAAATTAAAGATTTAAAATTGATGTTAATTTGAATTTCAAAAATGAAATAATTTGTATTATAGTTAAATGATAATAGATGTTAAATTGGGAATATATATATATATATATATATATATATATATATATATAAGATAACTATAAAGTAAATAAATTTGATAAGATTTAACAACAAAATAAAATCTAACAATATAATAATAAAAGAACTTCATTAGATTTCAAAGTATATGACCAAACAAAATATATAAACATATACACCAGTAAAGCAAGGAAATACAAACAAAATACAAGACATCAAAGAATATCAAGTGTGAAACCAAAATAAATAAGATACAAAATAATCAAAACCATACCTTCACATACTTTCTGCAGCTGGAATAAAGAAGGGAAGTATATATATATATATTGTACAAGTAATTAATGCAAGACATCTTAGCATACAATACAGATGCCTATCAGTCACCAAAGCTAGAAAAGTCTCTGGCCAAAGGTATAAACAAAAAAAAAGATAGAGCATATCAGTACAACCCAGGGATAATAAATTTCATCTCAGCATTAAACAAGTATATATACACTGTAAACTTCTCTCTGCATATATCAACCATACCACTTCAGTTTTCATTCACTATTAAACTGAGTTAAAGAAATCCAAAGTAATATCATCAAACATCTCAGTAAAACATTAAGCAATATAGAAAAGCTTCAGATAATCCAGACTTCAACTTGTAAACTCCTGGAGTCAACATGATCTGGAAAGTGAGTAACTTCATGTTAAAAAGTTTAAGTATATTTATATCTGATTGCTTGATTTATGCCTGACGACAAATATGTATTTGTGTATATATATTGGTGAAATTTCTGTGTATTTGTGATTTATAATGAATGCATGTTTGCTAATACCTGTAGAACTCCTCTGTTCAAATTTCAAGCTCAAGTTTAAGTTAAAAATCATTTTCACCTGACCTGTTCCTTGTGAGGATTGAAAATTCAAACAAGTTATGTTTGTTAAATGATAGAATAAAGTTTAAAATTTATTTAAGTTAAAAATAAATTGAGTTTGCTCTAGAAGAACCATAAGATCAGTTAATACTTAATATAAGTGAAATTCTCAAATATCTTAAAATATCAATTCGAGTTTATAAATTGAATTCTTATCTGAAAATAGGATTTTTCAAACAAAAATGGGAATTTTTCGTGACCTAAATTAATAGAAATCGAAAAATAAGTGAATTCCGTTAAAAAATAAATTTCTGTCGACTTGGTCAATGAGAGGTGACGTGGCTTTGGCTGGAGGGAGTAGGAGGACCTAAGGAAGAGGTCTACCGTGGCGGAATTTGTGATTTGGCCTTTGATTGTTTGGGCGACATGATTTTAGGGTTTAAGAGCGGCATTGAAAGGTTGATGGACGCGATCGAATTGACAAGGGAAGGCGCGACGGAACTTTCGATTTTTGGTGAAGAGATAGTGTGATGAGTGCGCTTCCTGATGGTGAAGGTTGCGGTGGACCAAACGGCATCAGTGGGGAGCAGTTCGACGAGTTCTGGGGTCGGGGTTCCCTGATGGTTCTAAAGTGAACCCATTTTTGGTCTGGGGTGGTTTAGGTCAGCAGGGAGGAGGCGATTGCGATCAGTGGATAAGGCGCGACTCGATGGCATGGTCGCGGTGATGAGATGGCTGATGGTGACGGCGAACACGTGCACGTGCACGTTTGGGTTTGTTGGGTTTTGGATGTGGGTTGCGTCTTTGAGGAAGAAGAAGGAAACTCGTGACGTTGCTCGAGTTTTTAGCGTGAGTGACTCGAAGGAGCTGGGTTCGTGAGGGCTTGTGAGTGACTCGAGAGATAGGTCGAGTTGCCTGAGGGTTAGGCTCGGGTATGTGAGTTGCAGTTTTAAATATGTATTCTAGTTTTAAAATGAAAGGAAATTGGTTTTAAATGCTTCTAGACTTCTTTATAAAATGAGTATTTCTTTAGTACGAGAATTTAAAAGGATTTTTGAATTGTTTTTAAACTTCGATAAAGTTGAAATTTAAAAGTAAACTTGAAATGGAAATTGTTTTAAAACCCTTTTTATAATAATAATGTAATCATTTATAAGAATGAGGTTTATCTTAAAGGCAAGGAAGATTTAACGATTTGAAATTCATTAAATTATGTTAATCAAGTTGGATAATTTATTATTTAATTAATTGATGAATTGGACAAATTAAATAAGTAATTAAAGGTTTAAATTAATTAATTAAGGTTTAAAGATTAATTTATTAAGGAATAATAAATTTGTGAATTAAGGATTTTTAATAAAATATTAATCAATGATTAAAGTTGATTTATCAAGTGATTAAGCAATAATAAATTTAAGGATAATGTGATAAATTGATTTGGAAATTAATTTGAGAATAATTAAATTATTAAAGTAATTAATTTATTTAAAGGTTAATTAAATTAATGTGATGAATTAAGAGTAACTTTACTTATTAAAGTGTTTGATAAATAAATTTATATCAAATGATTTGTAATTAATTAATTAGAATTTGATAATTAATTTATAAGTAATAAATTTACTTGGGAATAAATTGAATTAATTAGGATTAAACGATTAATTAATCCTACTTATAAATGTTTATTGAATGCTTGACCTTACTTATGAATGATTGTATTATATGAGATGCCTTGAATTTACTGCCCTATTTGATTTGTGATATTTTGTTCTGTAGATTGTGTTATGTATAATTTATTCATTTATTTGATGATACATCTGTATGTTATCTGTGAATCCATGAATGAGCGATAAGCGTAATAGTTATATCGCTTATCAACTATTTTTCTACGTTTTAATCTATGATGGTTGAATGTTGTTGCACTATTGTGTTAAATCCCTGGACCACACCATACACACACAATTATGGATTTCACGAGGAAATCGGTTAAGTCACAGATGTTTGAAATAGTTTTAAATTTGAATATTTAATTCAAATGTTTTGGAAATGGAATCAAAATAAATGTGAAAAGCTTTTGGAATGGAATTTCAAGTTAATCTTTTTTTTAAATTACTTGATTAAGTTTCGGAATTTAAATAATTTGATTTAAACTTAGATTCAAGATTTGAAATTGAATTCTATGATTTGAAACTAGAGATTGAAGATATTATACTAGTTATATATATGAGTGAAACCGTTTTTAAAGTATTGTTCTTTTGGGAATTTGAATTAACCCAAAGATTTAACTTGTATAAATGAGATCGAATTTCTCCGAAACGAAAACTACTTGTTTTCAACTAATAATAGCTTTCATTTTAAAGAAAGGGTTTCCAAATTGTGTTAAAAAGGTTTCAAATTTGAAATGGAATCGAAATGTTTTGAAAACTATGAAATGAGTCTTTGGTTCAAAGACCGAATGAATTAATCCAACTTGAATTGGAATTGTTTTTGAAAGGCTATGAATGAATCTTTGGAAACGAGTTTGAAAGCTATAAGATAAATCTTGATTTAAAGATTTAAATGAATTAATCCAATTAAGATGAAATTGTTTTGAAATCCTGGAATGAATCTTTGTGAAACTAGATGAACTTTATGAGGTAAACCTTTTGTTTCAAAGATTTGAAATGGTAATTGATTTGAACCATTTGAAAGAAAGTTGAATTATTAAGTTGTGACTTAATTGAAATCCCATATCCATATGTTTTAAATATTGCGCTCACTATTCGGTTTAGCCGGGAAAGGACCTTTGTGTCGTATAACGCATTCCGAATATGTGATTCGACGTTATGGATAGCATTTGAAGACCGGTGATGAAGACCGGGTATTTGCGAAAGCGATAGGATGACCTATCGATTATCTCTGCACCGAGTCGCGCCGGTATAGAGATTCCCTAAGTGATGGGAAATCCGATCGGGATTGTGAATATCCGGATTTCAAGGACTTCTTTGGAAGTGCCTACGGTTCTGTTCGAACCCAGAATAGACTTGTATGGATTGTATGTCTGACATTACAAATTGAGATATAAAGCAGATTTCTTTCAAATATATTTCCGTTGGTGGCGGAGAATTTATTCTCTTAACTTAACACCCTTAGAGGTTATGTAGTTGAAGGTTATCGGCGATATATTCCCAATTTGGTAATGTGGCATGCTGAGTGTTGCTGATCATTTGTTGATCGAAGCATGGCTTTGTGAAAAGCGTAGCTTTGTGGACGATACTTTGTCGGAGCCTCACACCCCGAAATGGTCAAAACAGGAAAGATGCAGCAAGGTTATTGGGGGTAGCACCCCTTAGGGTATGTGCATTTCCTTCTGGATAGAAGTGGTATCATGGTATGGAGCCCAGATACTTAACTTATGTACTTTGTGATTTGTTGCTGGGGCCCCGGTTAAAGGTTGGTTACAACTGGGAGACGACATACTCGTGTGAGTAGTTACCCAGTTAGGGGTAACCCTGCCTTGTGTTGGCAGAGATCCTGTTTGGTTCTCGGGAACGTCCTTCCAGAGGCGTTCTCATGTGGCAATGGGAATTTCCTTGGCCTGACCATTTGTTGGAAATCCAATTCCCAATACTACGATTTTAGCTGTAGAACCTGCAATTTACTTATGGTGGCGTCCCACTGTTTAGATGGTAGCTATAGTAGACATACGATAATGGTCGTATGTTGGCTAAGATTTATATTCTACTTTCGAAATGTTTTCTTCACTTTGCACTTATAGTAATAATATCAAGGAAATTGCGTATCAAGCATGTTTGACTATCATAAGAAGAAATCTTCTCCAATTCTGCGTTTGCATTGTGTGTGTGGCGGAAGGTCTTATGGTAGTTTCATTTCCAAAAGCATTGCGAATTGATTTTAAAATCTTTTGTTGATTGTTTTAAAAGACAAACTGTTTTTGTTACTCACACCAGTCCCATGAGTGATCCGGAGTTTATTGTTTTTTTCCTAAACTCTGGGTGCGCAAAATTTTTCTACACGAGCAGTTTAGAGTTCAGTTTTTCAGATAGTTAGGTTCAGTGAATTATTTGGAGCTAGTTCAGTCTTTGGATATGGATTGTACTTGCTTAGCTTGGTGCATCTTTATTGGGAGTTCGAGCTATTGCTGAATTGGTTCTTGGAAATGGAATTGCAGTTTTGGAGTTCTCTTTTGAAGACTATTTTGGTGATTATCCGCTGCTGGGATTATCATTTTCTTTTCCGTTGCTATTTTATTGTATCATATCTCTGATGTGTATTGATATCTACTGGATCATCTGTTGTATCAAAGCTGTATATCAATGTATTATTCTTTATATTCCGCTGTGTTGTTTACTTAATGTTGTTATAAGCTCCGGCGAATCGGATTTGAACGGTCGAATCTATGGCATTCGAATACGATATGAAGTATGGATGTCGATTTTCGAGCGTGAAAAATTCCCGTTCGTCACATGTGGTATCAGAGCTAAGGTTAAAACTTTAGCTCAGGAGTATAACACATTAAGTAGCTCATTAGAGATAAGGTGAAGTATCCCTAGAATGAGTATAACCCTAAGATATCCGTTTGAATGCCTCAGTAAATTCTCTTACTATCCACTGATAGTGAGTATGAGTGCAAGAAGAAAACAAGATAGAGGACAGGGGGATACGACTATAAATGGTCGATACTCTGTAACAACAGTGGAAACAATCTTTCTCTATCAAATTTTCTTTGATTCGTTTCTAAATTCTTTTGATTGCTTCGTGACAGTTACAAGAAGAAGTTCGGTGTGATGATGGCCCTACGAATCGTTGTAGAAATTTTTTACTTCGTATTTCATCAGTTTCTTATCAGTTTTGATTTAAACTTTAATGAATATGAATTTGAAAATTGAAATTGGAAATTTTAAATGAATTAGAAATTTTAAATTGAGTTAAAATTGATTAATAGAATATGAAGGATAAATTGAATTGTATCGATAAAACAATTTCGTTTAAAACCAAATTTTGGATTTCTGTTATAACTTCTTGGGTAGAATAAAATCTGAAATATGAACTTTGATATATTTCTCAACCTATAAAATTCTAAAACCATTAGGATCTTAATATGTAGATTTTGATTTTAATTGTAGAGAACAAATAACATCAGCCGTGGTGGAAAGGCCTGAAGGGTTGGTGATTCTGGTTCATCTAGTAGGATTTCGGGATGATTTGGGTGAACCATCAGTACATGAGGAGGTGCCAGAAGAACCTATGGTGCAGCCACAACCTCAAGTTGAAGAACCCAAGGAGGAGTCCGGAAATGAAGAAGAGTTTGAAGAAGAGTTCGAAGAGGAATTTGAAGAAGAATTTGAAGAAGAATTCGAGGAGGAATTTGAAGAAGAGTTTGAAGAGGAATTTGAGGAAGAGTTTGAGGTGGAAGAAGAACCTAAAATTGAGGTAGAGTCCGAAGGTGATGAAGCAATTTATTGGGATTTAAATAATGCTATAGAGGATGATGATGCCATAGAAGACGAGGAGCTAGATGGTGGAGATTTTATTCCGGTAGAATCTGATCCAGAGGAGGTTTTTGAGACAGACGATGAGGCTAAAGTTATAAAATTGTCAGGGTCTGAGAGAGGAAGCTCTGACAGTGAAGATCTGTAGTTGGTGGGATTGACTTCTTTTGGTTAAGGTATGTTTATGTATGTATTTTGGAATTAGAACCGTGGTAAAGGTTGGATGTTAGTAGGGTTATGTATGACTATAACTTGTGTACTAATATTATGAGTAGCATTTAATATAAGATATATTATGAAGAACTACCCGAAAGAACCCATTGTGTTTGCTAGCATAGTTGAATTGGCATTAGTCTATTCTGTGTGCGTATAATTCGTGAAAAGAGCTGTGCAATTTCGAGGATGAAATTCTTTTAAAGGGGAAAGGTTGTAACGACCCCGGATTTTTATGAATTTAAATTGCTAATTAATTTAGTTTTTAAATGAAACGATTTGTGAAATTTATTAATAAAGTGATGCGAATTTCCCCGATTCAAATAAATTCTATATTAAATTATAATATATATATATATGTGTGTGTGTGTGTGTGTGTGTGTGTACTTTGGATACCAAATAAATAAAAGATTTAAAATTGATGTCAATTTGAATTTCAAAAATGAAATAATTTGTATTAGAGTTAAATGATAATAGATGTTAAATTGGGAATATATATATATATATATAAGATAACTATAAAGTAAATAAATTTGATAAGATTTAACAACAAAATAAAATCTAACAATATAATAATAAAAGAACTTCATTAGATTTCAAAGTATATGACCAAACAAAATATATAAACATATACACCAGCAAAGCAAGGAAATACAAACAAAATACAAGACATCAAAGAATATTCAAGTGTGAAACCAAAATAAATAAGATATAAAATAATCTAAACCATACCTTCACATACTTTCTGCAGCTGGAATAAATGAGGGAAGTGTGTATATATATATATATATATATATATATATATATATATATATATTGTACAAGTAATTAATGCAAGACATCTTAGCATACAATACAGATGCCTATCAGTCACCAAAGCTAGAAAAGTCTCTGGCCAAAGGTATAAACAAAAAAAAGATAGAACATATCAGTACAACCCAGGGATAATAAATTTCATCTCAGCATTAAACAAATATATATACACTGTAAACTTCTCTCTGCATATATCAACCATACCACTTCAGTTTTCGTTCACTATTAAACTGAGTTAGGAAATCAAAAGTAATATCATCAAACATCTCAGTAAAACATTAAGCAATAAAGAAAAGCTTCAGATAACCCAGACTTCAACTTGTAAACTCCTGGAGTCAACATGATCTGGAAAGTGAGTAACTTCATGTTAAAAAGTTTAAGTATATTTATATCTGATTGCTTGATTTATGCCTGAAGATAAATATGTATTTGTGTATATATATTGGTGAAATTTCTGTGTATTTGTGATTTATAATGAATGCATGTTTGCTAATACCTGTAGAACTCCTCTGTTCAAATTTCAAGCTCAAGTTTAAGTTAAAAACCATTTTCACCTGACCTGTTCCTTGTGAGGATTGAAAATTCAAACAAGTCATGTTTGTTAAATGATAGAATAAAGTTTAAAATTTATTTAAGTTAAAAATAAATTGAGTTTGATTTGGAAGAACCATAAGATCAGTTAATACTTAATATAAGTGAAATTCTCAAATATCTTAAAATATCAATTCGAATTTATAAATTGAATTCTTATCTGAAAATAGGATTTTTCAAACAAAAATGGGAATTTCTCGTGACCTAAATCAAGAGAAATCGAAAAATAAGTGAATTCCATTCAAAAATAAATTTCTTTCTACTTGATCGACGAGAGGTGACGTGGCTTTGGCTGGAGGGAGTAGGAGGGCCTAAGGAAGAGGTCTACCATGGCGGAATTTGTGATTTGGCCTTTGATTGTTTGGGCGAGATGATTTTAGGGTTTAAGAGCGGCATTGAAAGGTCGATGGACGCGATCGAATTGACAAGGGAAGGTGCGACCGGAACTTTCGAGTTTTGGTGAAGAGATAGTGTGATGAGTGTGCTTCTTGATGGTGAAGGTTGCGGTGGACCAAACGGCATCAGTGGGGAGCAGTTCGACGAGTTCTGGGGCCGGGGTTCCCTGATGGTTCGAAGGTGAACCCATTTTTGGTCTGGGGTGGTTTAGGTCAGCAGGGAGGAGGCGATTGCGATCAGTGGATGAGGCGCGACTCGATGGCACGGTCGCGACGATGAGATGGCTGATGGTGACGGCATACATGTGCACGTGCACGTTTGGGTTGTTGGGTTTTGGATGTGGGTTGCGTCTTTGGGGAAGAAGAAGGAAACTCGGACGTTGCTCGCATTTTTAGCGTGAGTGACTCGAAGGAGCTGGGTTCGTGAGGGCTTGTGAGTGACTCGAGAGATTGGTCGAGTTGCCTGAGGGTTAGGCTCGGGTATGTGAGTTGCCGTTTTAAATATGTATTCTAGTTTTAAAATGAAAGGAAATTGGTTTTAAATTCTTCTAAACTTCTTTATAAAATGAGTATTTCTTTAGTACGAGAATTTAAAAGGATTTTTGAATTGTTTTTAAACTTCGATAAAGTTGAAATTTAAAAGTAAACTTGAAATGGAAATTGTTTTAAAACCCTTTTTATAATAGTAATGTTACCATTTATAAGAATGAGGTTTATCTTAAAGGCAAGGAAGATTTAACGATTTGAAATTCATTAAATTATGTTAATCAAGTTGGATAATTTATTATTTAATTAATTGATGAATTGGACAAATTAAATAAGTAATTAAAGGTTTAAATTAATTAATTAAGGTTTAAAGATTAATTTATTAAGGAATAATAGATTTGTGAATTAAGGATTTTTAATAAAATATTAATCAATGATTAAAGTTGATTTATCAAGTGATTAAGCAATAATAAATTTAAGGATAATGTGATAAATTAATTTGGAAATTAATTTGAGAATAATTAAATTATTAAAGTAATTAATTTATTTAAAGGTTAATTAAATTAATGTGATGAATTAAGAGTAACATTGCTTATTAAAGTGTTTGATAAATAAATTTATATCAAATGATTTGTAATTAATTAATTAGAATTTGATAATTAATTTATAAGTAATAAATTTACTTGGGAATAAATTGAATTAATTAGGATTAAATGATTAATAAATCCTACTTATAAATGTTTATTGAATGCTTGACCTTACTTATGAATGATTGTATTATATGAGATGCCTTGAATTTACTGCCCTATCTGATTTGTGATATTTTGTTCTGTAGATTGTGTTATGTATAATTTATTCATTTATTTGATGATACATCTGTATGTTATCTGTGAATCCATGAATGAGCGATAAGCGTAATAGTTATATCACTTATCAACTATTTTTCTGTGTTTTAATCTATGATGGTTGAATGTTGTTGCACTATTGTGTTAAATCCCTGGACCACACCATACACACACAATTATGGATTTCACGAGGAAATCGGTTAAGTCACAGATGTTTGAAATAGTTTTAAATTTGAATATTTTAATTCAAATGTTTTGGAAATGGAATCAAAATAAATGTGAAAAGCTTTTGGAATGGAATTTCAAGTTAATTTTTTTTAAATTACTTGATTAAGTTTTGGAATTTAAATAATTTGATTTAAACTTAGTTTCAAGATTTGAAATTGAATTCTATGATTTGAAACTATAGATTGACGATATTATACTAGTTATATATATGAGTAAAACCATTTTTAAAGTATTGTTCTTTTGGGTATTTGAATTAACCCAAAGATTTAACTTGTATAAATGAGATCGAATTTCTCCGAAACGAAAACTACTTGTTTTCAAATAATGATAGCTTTCATTTTAAAGAAAGGATTTCCAAATTGTGTTAAAAAGGTTTCAAATTTGAAATGGAATCAAAATGTTTTGAAAACTATGAAATGAGTCTTTGGTTCAAAGACCGAATGAATTAATCCAACTTGAATTGGAATTTTTTTTGAAAGGCTATGAATGAATCTTTGGAAACGAGTTTGAAAGCTATAAGATAAATCTTGATTTAAAGATTTAAATGAATTAATCCAATTAAGATGAAATTGTTTTGAAATCCGGGAATGAATCTTTGTGAAACTAGGTGAACTTTATGAGGTAAATCTTTTGTTTCAAAGATTTGAAATGGTAATTTATTTAAACCATTTGGAAGAAAGTTGAATTATTAAGTTGTGACTTAATTGAAATCCCATATCCATATGTTTTAAATATTGCGCTCACTATTCGGTTTAGCTAGGAAAGGACCTTTGTGTCGTATAAACCATTCCGAATATGTAATTCGACGTTATGGATAGGATTTGAAGACCGGTGATGAAGACCGGGTATTTGCGAAAGTGATAGGATGATCTATCGATTGTCTCTACACCGAGTCGCGCCGGTATAGAGATTCCCTAAGTGATGGGAAATCCGATCGGGATTGTGAATATCCGGATTTCAAGGACTTCTTTGGAAGTGCCTTCGGTTCTGTTCGAACCCAGAACAGACTTGTATGGATTGTATGTCTGACATTACAAATTGAGATATAAAGCAGATTTCTTTCAAATATATTTCCGTTGGTGGCGGAGAATTTATTCTCTTATCTTAACACCCTTAGAGGTTATGTAGTTGAAGGTTATCAGCGATATATTCCCAATTTGGTAATGTGGCATGCTGAGTGTTGCTGATCATTTGTTGATCGAAACATGGCTTTGTGAAAAGCGTAGCTTTGTGGACGAGACTTCGTCGGAGCCTCACACCCCGAAATGGTCAAAACAGGAAAGATGCAGCAAGGTTATTGGGGGTAGCACCCCTTAGGGTATGTGCATTTCCTTCTGGATAGAAGTGGTATCATGGTATGGAGCCCAAATACTTAACTTATGTTGATATCGCAGATATATATATGTATTACTTTGTGATTTATTGCTGGGGCCCCGGTTAAAGGTTGGTTACAACCGGGAGATGGCATACTTGTGTCAGTAGTTACCCAGTTAGGGGTAACCCGGCCTTGTGTTGGCAGAGATCCGGTTTGGTTCTCGGGAACGTCCTTCCAGAGGCGTTCTCATGTGGCAATGGGAAGTTCCTTGGCCTGACCATTTGTTGGAAATCCAATTCCCAATACGAAACCCTGTACGGTTTTAGTTGTAGAACCTGCCATTTACTTATGGTGGCGCCCCACTGTTTAGATGGTTGCTATAGTAGGCATACGATAATGGTCGTATGTTGGCTAAGATTTATTTTCTACTTTCGAAATGTTTTCTTCACTTTGCACTTATAGTAATAATATCAAGGAAATTGCGTATCAAGCATGTTTGACTATCATAAGAAGAAATCTCCTCCAATTCTGCGTTTGCATTGTGTGTGTGGCGGGAGGTCTTATGGTAGTTTCATTTCCAAAAGCATTGTGAATTGATTTTAAAATCTTTTGTTGATTGTTTTAAAAGACAAACTGTTTTTGTTACTCACACCAGTCCCATGACTGATCCGGAGTTTATTGTTTTTTTCCTAAACTCTGGGTGCTCAAATTTTTTCTACACGAGCAGTTTAGAGTTGGGTTTTTCAGATAGTTAGGTTCAGTGAATTATCTGGAGCTAGTTCAGTCTTTGGATATGGATTGTACTTGATTAGCTTGGTGCATCTTTATTGGGAGTTCGAGCTATTGCTGGATTGGTTCTTGGAAATGGAGTTGCAGTTTTGGAGTTCTCTTTTGAAGACTATTTTGGAGATTATCCGCTGCTGGGGTTATCGTTTTCTTTTCCGCTGCTATTTTATTGTATCATATCTCTGATGTATATTGATATCTACCGGATCATCTGTTGTATCAAAGCTGTATATCAATGTATTATTCTTTATATTCCGCTGTGTTGTTTACTTAATGTTGTTATAAGCTCCGGCGAATCGGATTTGAACGGTCAAATCTATGGCATTCGAATACGATATGAAGTATGGATGTCGATTTTCGAGCGCGAAAAATTCCCGTTCGTTACACCATCTAAACACCAATACCTGAAATGCTACTGTTAGCAGGGGAAGTAGCAGCCCCAGATGTCTTGTGCTTTTTCGTCTTTTTTCCTTTCAGTTGATTAACAAATATTTTCCATGCAAGATTATCTAACACATCAGCTGAAGTAGTTGCTATGAATTCAAAGGGAACTTCTTCATTTCTCATTTACCGAGTAGCTCTTGATCTGTTTTCCTGTTTTATAATGGTATTTTGCTCGGCATGTACATTGAAGGAAGGAGTTTCAATAGGTGCAACAGGAGCCTCGTCAATCATGAAAGCTTCTTCAATACCGCTTTTATCAATTATTTGTGTATTCATAGCTGAGACTGTAGGGATATTTTCTTGAATTGAATTTGTATTAATAGCTGAGAAAACCATCTCCGACTGGACTATTTAAGACTCTATCTTAGACTGCTCTTATTCGATATTGTTATTACGGTAATTTTGAACAATGATAAATGTAGGGTCTTGTTCTGTAATATCTTGGTGAGCTGAATTATTAGTCTGGGAAGTTACATTGTCTTTGTTTTGACTGGAATTTTCAATTGTTTATTTCATTGATCTCCATTGATTGATCCTGGGGATTTTGGGCATCCAAACTTTATTGAATTGGCAATGAGACTCTATATTACCAAAGCTAGAGCAGTTTAAATATTTAGAGGGTTTCCATTCGTAAGACGCTTCTTGCCATATGATTTCATCTTTTTCCGATAAAATAGGAATCTTATTTGGAAAATCAAAGTAGTTGTTAATTTCAATTAATACTCTAGCGTAAGCAATTTTTATTATACCTTCTGTGAATTTGTCTAGTTTTATAGGGGTTTCAAGGACCGAGGCAATACAACTAATCACCTCTTCCATCCAATAATTAAGTGGTAGGTTAGGGAAGTGAACCCATATCGGTATAGAGTTGAGGAGTTCTTTGTTCAGTCGCATTCCAAAAGACCATCTCTTCATCATCATTAGCTTTTTGTTGTAGTAGTAGGGACCACCTTCTAGAATTCTATCACAATCTTTTTTGTTATTAAATTTAATAACATAAAAACCATTTTCTTTAGAGTATATAGAGAAATCTTCTTCAGGCTTCCAAACTCTAGTTATGTAATCACTGAAGCAAGGATAATATGGTTTAGGACCGACTGTAGATCATAATGTCATTATCCCACTGTTTTATAGCGTTTTGGACAACCTCAAGTGACATTTTAGCACAATGCAAAGAATTAAAATTACGGGGTTAATAAAACTTTAACGGGACAGAGACTGGAATATTGTTACCCTTGACAACTTCATTCTATGCCCGACTAGAAGTAGTAGAGAAATTCCGTTTGTTATTATTTGATCTATTCTCAGTCCAAGAAGGACAGTTGAGAGTACTATGGTTAGGCGCGTAATATTGGTGTACAGATTGATGAGGGGTAGGGCCTAAGTTCTTGGGCTGAGAATTAATGGGGGTGGAATTGGATTTGATCGAAATCTATGAATAGCTTGGTGTTTTCATCTTTTCGATTTAATAGGAGTAAAATGTTCTTCCGAATCAAAGGAGGGGTCAAAATCATCTAACAAAGGGAAGCCCGGAGGTGGATATGGAGGAGAGGGAACTGGATCGGATTGGGAAGGGGACTGGCGGTTGGGGAACTCAGTGGAAGACATCAGATAAAAAAGCTAACACAAGAAAAAGCGGGAAGTGACAGTTCGAAAAATGAAATTCAAAGCTGAAAGCAGAGGGAGGCAAGTAGTGGAAAAAACAAGGAGGAAATTAAAGAAGGGTTTCTACCATGAACGAAACCCTAAAAAATAGTTTACTTTTACATGAATGCATTTTGATGGGAAAACCAATTTCGGATTACATGAATACATTTTGTCACTTTTATCACTATTGATTCCTAATATCACCTTGTTTGTTGTTCATGCTTGCATGTGAAAACTAATATGGAAACTCCTAAAGAAAGGAATACATCATCTATTCAATTACTGGATATGGTTTTAATAAATAATAATGGCAGTAGAGATTAAGTTGTATAGTACATCCACCTATTTAGTAGCCACAAGGACATCCTAATTAATTATTATCAACTTAGCAAACTACAAAAATAAATCAAACGAAATTTACATAAACTCAAGAGCATAATTTAAGTAGATATTTTTTTTGTTCATGTAATCAAATCTCAGAAAAGAGAGCAGTATAAAAACACAGTAGGCAAACCTTTTTCTCTCCTAAAAGAATATAATCTAAACTTCTAAAATAGGGTAAAGACATATAAATTAAAATAATGATAAAACATGGTAAATACTATTCCTCATAATGATTAAAAACATGTAAGATGGAGTAATATAACAGGACGATGGGAAAAAATAAAGTTCAAATAGGTTTCTATAAAATAAATATTCAATCCAACATCAAAGGTTAGTTGCTAAAACAAATGTTGAAATTCCGTGAAATAAATCACACAAATTAGAGTGTTATATATCCTTATAAATAATCTTCAAACTTTGTTAAAAGTTATAATAAGGTTTTCTTATTTCATGGAGATATCCTTAATCCTTATGTATAATTGCGATTGGGGAATTCATAGCTTTAAATACTTACATTTTATTCGAATTTACAGTAAAGTAGCATAACCTATATAACACAACTGAACTCATGTTATAAACTATGCAAATATTTAGCAAAAGCAACATTATAGCAAAAATTGGACAGTAGTCCATGACACGAAAGATATAAAGTATATTGCAATAACCATATACTATTTCAAGTTAAGAAGTACCTGCTCTATAGAAATTGAAATCTTGAAAAACTGAAACCACAACACCACCTAAATAGCCACCCTCTTAGCAGAAATATCAACCTAATCCTCAACGAAACCACCATTGCCAGCCTTGAAACTACATGCATGCACCACTAAAACAGACAATGCCCAGCTAGTGAAGGGAATGCTCTTATAATATCCAGCTTTCATGACAACCTTGCTAAACAGAACATTAGCCTGAATTTTATCGCTAGACAGTAGCAGATTATTAAAATCTTTAAAGACAACAAAGTTATACAATATGTAGAAAGTACAAGCTAATTGCAATATCAATGAAATACAAATTTAAAATCAAACAGACATGACTGAGATAAAATTGACAAATTGCACAATGAATTATTTCTATGGCATAGATTTCTACTTCTGTTTCTTTATAGGCAATTCAACTTGGAGCTGGACATAAAACAATGGCCGACATTTAAGGCGTAAATAGTAACAGTCTTATATCAAAGTAATTCATATTGAATTTATTTATAAAAAATTCTTAAATCTAAGTAAATCAGTTTTTCCCCTTTAAAACCAAGTAATTCGGTATTTCTCATCAAACCTAAGTATTTACCCCATCCCTATCATTTGCATTCTTCCCTATAACCTAAATACCAAATACCATACTACAGGCCTCTATCCTAAGTTCCAGCCTAGAAATTCAACTACTTCACCCAGTAGACCACCTATGACTACTGCTACTCAATCATCGATAACCCATCTACAACTCCTATAACTTCAGTCCTGATGACATTAACAACCCAATCCTCCCCTCTTTGACCTTTCTGACCTCCTTCACACTCTACCTCAACATTTATTCCTTTGTCTCCTATTCCTCCTTATGTTGCTCCACGTCAACAAGCATGAACTTCCCTTTTCAAGAATAAACTACGGAATGTAGGGAAGTACATCTTTGTAAACTTGGTGAATGTGTTTTCTAGTGACGCTCTAGTTCCTCCCCAATCGTCTCCTTAAGCTGGAAAGGAAGTATGGCAAGAATATTAGGTGGGATTTTTTCTTGAGAAACTGCTCTCTTATACGGCGGTGATTCAAAATTTGGAAGTTAAAAGGTAGCATTAAGGTGAAATCTGGTGGAATTGTATTTCTTTTTCTGCTTTCGAATAATGAAGATAGGAAAAGAATTTTGGAAGGAGACCCAATCCTAATGAGAAATAAAATGTTTATTGTGAAGGAGTGGTACCCTTATGTTAACAATGTTTGTAGCACTATCAAGAGTATTCATGTATGGATTCACTTGTCTAACGTACCATTAATTGCTTGGTCGCCTATTTGAATTAACTGGCTTGCTGGAAGGATTGGAAGGATGATGTGTCTGGGTGAAAGTACAGAGAGGGTGGAAATGATAACCTATGCTAAGTGTTTGGGTGAAGTAACACCTTTGTCTGATATGGTCCAGTTTTCCAGTGCTGCTTGGGATGGGACATAACAGTATGTGCAAATATACTATCAATGGAAGCCTAAAGCTTATAGCTCATGTCAAGTGTTTGGACGCTCAATAGACTACTATTTAAATGAAAAGTGTGAGGAGGTTGTAAAGACAGATAAGAAAGAAAGCGGGATGAAACTGTTAAGAAGAATGGATATGTTGGTAATGAAGTAGTCAAGAAAACAGTTCGAACTAGAAATGTATGGAGAAAAGTAATGTAAATAAAAGCAACATGAATAAGGTGAAGGAACTGGTTAAGGCTAATGAAACTGTTCCAGTGAGAGTTAGTGATAATGTGAATTTAATGGAGGAAGTAATAGAAGAATATGCAGTGGTCAATGAAGTGGATGGGATAGTTGATGCTGAGGTGGGTGAGGTTGCTAACCAAATTGAGAATGATGTTTTGACATCCACTAAATCTCAAGCCCTTCAAGATCTGAATGAAGATGAAGGTGGGCATTTTGATGCACAAAGTGTTGAGCATATGGTTGTTAATTTAGAAGAGCATGCATGTTTGTCTCAGCTTGTAAAGTAGCAACTAATTGTAATACATTTGGGCTAAACGAACTTATTGAACCCATAGCTAAAGTGGTGGGAACTTCTTAGTGCAATGGAAGCAGGGTGATAGTTCTATTTAGCAAAATACTCCTACAAAAATAAAGCAAGTAGATGTGCATGTTTCTGAACATGAACAACATGAAGTTATTCATGTGCATGATCAAACTCAATTAAATGCTCTACCTAACTCATCAAATTACAATCAATCTTTCCTTGGATCACTATTTATTCTTTCTCCCCTCTCTCCACTTTCCAAAACATCTCCAATCCTTCCTGCTAAAGATGTAGTCATGAATATGTTTATGTTGTAAAATTTTCAATAATTGGTTTGGGGCTTTGCTTTTTTGATTTGGAGGAGAAGAAGTAAAGAGAAAGAAGAGAACAATAGCCCCACATGCTAGAAAATTATACAATAATTTTGTATAAATATAGCTTTTTCATGTGAATGTTTGGGCCTTGGGGCTCCCACATGTTTGCTTTGTTGTGAGGAGAGAAGTCATGCAACACCATACGCACGCCGGCGCCGTCCGTCCGATCGAACCGGGTCGGGTTTGGATCCGAAAATATTTTTGGATCGTATGCGAACAGTAACGGTCGAAATTTCAGCTCGTTAAGGACCCAGAACCAAATTTCTAAATTTGAATAAAGGGCGGAAATTTTATAACGTTTTTCCGAATGTTGCAAATGAATAGACATGACGTTTAAAAGTTGAATGGAGATAACCGTTCGTAACAGCTGTGAACCGTTGCAAACGGTTATGACGCTTGACGAATAGATACCTCTCCACACTATAAATAGCAACATCCAGAAAATGTTGGTGGCAGTTTTTCGTTCTGAATTCATCTTCTTCTTCCTCTTCATACACGAATTTGCGACGCCAGGAAAGTGTTGCTAATCGCTGCACTTTCATTACTCTATATTTTGTAACATCTGCAAGGTGTTGCAGACGCTGAATCGTTGCAGATTTATTTCTTCTTCTTCTTCATCCCTTTCTCTGCGTATTGCATCGTCAGATATCAAATACTAAAGGGTTCTTGGTCGGATTAAAGGCGTACAAATTTTGAATCTGATTACGTTGTTATAAGGTTTCATTAAATCCTAAAGTCGATAGTTCGATAACCCGTTTGTACCTGGTGAGTTGAACTATTGTCTGAAAGAATCTATTCCATAGATCCTTGAAGTCGGAAGTACATCATTATCTTCGTCACAATTGCCATCAAATTTATCTCGATCCGCAAAATTCCCAACAATTTTCAGACAATACATTTCAACCATGGATGGTTCGAGCGCTCTACAAGTTATGAATCAGCATCTAACTCGACTGGAGCGTTTTGATGGTGACAATTTCACTCGTTGGTAAGAGACGATGAAATTTTTCCTGGCCACCGTCAAGTTGTTCTACATTTTGCAAGATGACTTGGAAGAAGTCCTAGAGAAAACTGATATAGATCATGTTGCTCTAAAGGCTAAACGTGCAAAGCGCAAAGAGGACGATTTTCTATGCAGAGGCCATATTCTGAATGCGCTATCTACCTCAGTCTATAATGCTCATAGGACCTTGAAAACAGCGAAGGCACTCTGGACTACACTGGAGAATAAATACCGCATATCTGAGGTAAGTAACAAAAAGTTTCTTATTTCTAATTTTATGGATTTCAAAATGGTCACCAATAAGTCCATAATTGGACAAGTAAGCGAAATTTTACCGTTGGTGAATCAACTTAAAGATGCTGGAATTGATCTCCCTGAATCTTTTGTTGTTGGAGTTATAATTTCTAGACTTCCGCATAGCTGGAATGATTATAAGAAAAAAATGAAGCATGCGAAAACGGATTGTAATTTAGATGGTTTATAGCGTCATCTTCGTATTGAAGAAGACTCTCGCAAACGCGATCTAGATGATAATCTGCAAACTGAGTCTCATTCTAAGGAAAATAGTGTTGAAATTACTGATAAGTTAAAGCCAAAGAAGGACAAACAGTTTAAGAAGAAAAATTATTCCAAAACCAACAACAAACAGAAAGGTGCTTGTTAGTTTTGTAACAAGCCCAGCCACTATGCCCGAGACTGCCGTCTGCGGAAGAAACAAAAAAGTGAATGTGGCCGAAGACTCGTTTGTGGCTATAATGCAAGAGGCAAACTCCGTTAGCGGCAGTGTTAATAATTGGTGGTTCGATACTGGAGCAACCATTCACATTTGCAAAGACCGTAATCTGTTCAAGAGTTACGAAGAAAATAAAGGAGAAGCCGACGAAGTTATTGGAGCAAATAAGGTTCCAAGCAAAGTTGTGGGAAAATGCACTATAGAACTTCCTTTCACCTCTGGGAAAGTTCTTACATTAGTCAATGTATTTTATGTAGCTGATATGTGTAAGAATTTGGTTTCTGGATACCTTCTTAACAAAGGAGGATTCAAGAGGTGTACAAGTCTGATAAACTACTATTGTCTAAGAATGGTAGATTCATTGAACAGGTATACTCTTGTAACGGCTTGATTAAGTTGAATTTAATAAAGAAATCTTCTGTTTATATTGTTGATTCTATTAATTTATGACATGGTAGATTATGACATGTTAATTATAATTCCATTAGAAATATGCATAAATTAGGATTAATTTCTGATTGTGATTTCGATGCCATCTCTAAATGTGAAATATGTGTGCAAGAAAAAATACACCGAAAATCCTTTAAATCCGTAGAAAGGATAACTGGTTTGCTTGATTTACTATATAGTGATGTGGGTGACTTAAAAAGTCATATCACCTATGGTGGTAACCAATACTATATAACATTCATTGATGATTATACTAGATATGCATATGTATATCTAATGAAAACTAAAGATGAGGCTTTTGATAAATTCAAAATTTACAAAGCATAGGTCGAAACACAATTCGGAGTTAAAATTAAAATATTACATTCAGATCGTGGTGGTGAATATTTCTCAAATGAATTCACCTTGTTTTTTAAACAATATGGTATAGTTCACCAATGTACTGCCCCATATACACTACAACAAAATGGTGTTGCTGAAAGAAAGAATAAAACTTTAGTAAAAATGGTTAATGCCATGCTCATAAGTTTTAATTTACCTTATGACCTATGGGGTGATGCTACGTTATCTGCATGTTATGTTTTAAATAGCGTACCATTTAAAAAAAAATAACATTTCCTCTTATGAATTATGGTTTAAAAGGAAACCTAACCTAAGTAGACTTAAAGTTTGGGGTTGCTTAGCATATGTTAGAAAACCAGACCCTAAACGACCAAAGTTAGGAAATAGAGCATTTAAATGTGTTTTCGTATGATATTCACTTAATAGTGTAACGTATAGATTCCTTATTCTTGACACGCTAGAAGTTATAGAATCTTTAGATGTAGAATTTTTTGAAAATCAAACTATTGAGATCCCATTGAGATCATCTAGTCCAGAACCTAGTATGGCTAATGATATCAATGACGATGATTATGCTCCTGCTCAAAACAGCAAGGAAATATCAGTAGCAGATAATAGTACTGAACAACGGAGAAGTAAAAGAGCAAGAATAGAGAAGGACTATGGTCCCGACTTCATTACATATCTTGTAGAAGGCAGTAAGGACGAAGTACTTAATATGACTAAATATGTAATGAACGTCGATGACAATACCAAACTTATTCTGAGGCTATGAGTTTCAGAGATTCTAATTTTTGGAAAGAAGCTATCAATGATGAAATGAATTCCATACTGTTAAACCAAACTTGGATTTTAATTGATTTACCTGCTGGTGCTAAACCTATATGATGTAAATGGATATTCAAGAAAAAGTTGAATACAAATGGATCCATTGATAAGTTTAAAGCATGATTAGTTGCTAAGGGATATAAGCAAAGACATGGAGTAGATTACTTTGATACGTATGCTTCAGTTGCTCGCATATCTACTATATGCTGTTTAATTGCACTTGCATCAATTCATAAATTAGTTATACATCAAATGGACTTAAAGACTGCTTTTCTAAATGGAGATTTAGAAGAAGAGATATATATGGAACAACCTGAAGGTTTCAAAACCCCAAGCCGAGAAAAGAAAGTTTGCAAATTAGTGAAATCTCTTTGGCCTGAAGCAAGCTTCCATGCAATGGCATGAGAAATTTGATAAAGTTGCACTGTCATATGGATTCATTGTTAATGATGCTGATAAATGTATTTATATCAAATCGGATAACAACGATAATATTATAACATGTTTATACGTTGATGACATGCTAATATTTGGTTCCAATATATCCTGTGTGAATGAAACTAAAAGGTTTCTGTCTTCTAAATTCGATTTGAAAGATCTAGGAGAGGCTGATGTAATTTTGGGAATTAAAATTGTTAGAAAAGAGGGGGAGTTATTACTAACTCAATTTCATTACATAGAGAAATTCATACAAAAGTATGGTCATTACTTACTCAATCTCATTACATAGAGAAATTCCTACAAAAGTATGGTCATTACGATTACATTGTTCAATGTCCTAATCTTGTCACTCATATTCTCCCCCCTTTGTTGTCTTACCACCCCCCCAATCCTTCTTTTCTGTAGGAATGGTGCCATTGGAAAAAAAAGAAGTTTTAAAATTTTTGACTCATGGAATGAGGATCCTGAATTTTTAACCATTGTATACAACTCTTGGTCTTCTGTTTCTTATGGTGACAATATGCATATTTTTCAGCAAAAGCTTAGGGTTACCAGAGAAGCACTCAAAAGGATGGGCTAAAACTAAATATGGAGATGGTGATGAACTCTCTAAGAACTTGAAAGATCAATTGGAGATGGTGCATTAAGAATGCTTGATCAACCTAGTAGCATTAATTCCTTTTTCTGACTAAGAGTGTGAAACTATGAATTATCTCTAAAGTACATTGAAGTACTAACTACTGAATTGCAAATGAAGAAGCAGAAATTGAGAAAGGAGTAGGAAATCCATGGTGATAGGAACACTAAGGCTTATCATAACACTCTTAAATTAAAGCAGGCTAAAAGTAACATTTATCATATTACTGATGATTCTGGAGTGGAACATGATATTCCCAGTTCTATAGACAATGTTTTCTTAGATTATTGCACTAAGTTACTAGGAGCTACTGATACTTATACCCCATTCTTGACGATCTTCTTTCAACTCCACCACCCAGTTTAAACACCCATGATATTAATGTGCTATCAGCCAAAATAATGGACGATGAGACACCTCGGTAGCTCCATACCTCACACCTCGTAGCTCCATACCTCGATACCTCTATACCTCGGAGCCCTTGATGGGCCCAAACTACTCAGGAGGCCTAACAACCTGGTTTTGCCTATAAATACAGCATGTGGGTCTCGAGATGGGCGATCTGCTTCTTCTTCCTCTTCTCTTTTGTTCTCTGACTTTTTTCCTAAGACTAAGGCTAGTCTCCCACTTTGTAAGTGTAACTGATTCTTACATCAACAAAAAGAAAACTTCTGGAGTGGACGTAGGCCGGAGTTAGTCGAACCACTATAAAATATGTTGTTCTTTACCGCTTTCATTTTAATTTTGATTGTTTTTCATATTATTACTCTCTACATACATTCTATCTGTGAGCTGTGTTTGGGATTTGGTGCTTTCATCTGGATTTGGGTGTTAGTGACCAATTTTGGCGCTAACAGATAGTACCTTGTAATTGCTTAAAAATACACCTTGAATATTGAATCTTAATAACTCCACTTGAATCTCTATTCAACATTTCCAAAAGGTGTAACCCGATTGAGAAAGCCACATACCTTTTTTTAGATTTTAAATGAATTTGTGTTTTCATTGGTTGCTTGTAGAGAGCTGGAGATTTTGGTCTGATATGATAGGAGGAAGATGGAGGAAATTACCATAGAATAGGATAATAGAAAAGAGCGATTAAAGGTGTTTAAATAACATAGGAAAGAAAGGGTTTAAAGATGAAAGCATATATTTTCTTTCCTTTGCTGTTTCATACTCTTTTGGAATCAAATTCCAAGTCCTTCCCCACCAACATAGATGGCCATGTATTCCCCTTTATAGGGCCTCAAACCACTTCAAGCCAATTGTATAATTTATATTTAAATTAAATTTAGACATATATCGATATCGTATACCGATAAAGTGTGTATACAACTTTTATATACATACGATTTTTAATACTAATTATCATAAATAAAGTAAAATTTTAAAATTAATATTTTATAAATATTAATTAGTTTAATTAAATTAGGTGGTAGGCCGAGTATTCAATTTTGCGGGTGGTGACTCTTCAGGTGTAAATTCGGCCAGCAAATAATGTCAAGCAATTCGAATATCAAAGTTCACATTTCACCTTAGCTACTAGAGTGACATTTGGTCAAATTTATCTCTTACAATGCTTCGGTAAAATCCAGTTTTACAAATTTAAGCATTATCCCGTATGATAATTATTTACACCAATTCTCTTCATCAAAACTATATTTCATTGGGGCTTATGGAATTTGATAATGGTCAAATTTTGTCCACATTCAAGTTTATAATCCAAGCACAAAGTCCTTGGTTCAATAATAACAATTATTATTAACTATACTGCTTTGGCTATAGACTTTAAATTTGAGTTGACTTAAGTTAAATAACATTTCGTGTTTAATGGTTCCACTCGAACCGACTATAGTTGTTCGATGGACGTCAAGCCATGATTTAATATAATCAAAGCATAGTTTGCACGTTAAAGGTTGATAGTATTCTCAAGTTGAGGGAATTGTGTAATATTGTGACTTTGATATTCTAAGTTCGACCTTAGTTATATTAACCAATAAAAACTATCAATTGAGTCATTCTATAGTTATCCAATAACTATTAGTATGTAATCCCTTGGTCCCCCTAGCAGCTATGAGTAATACACTGCCTAACATTTGAAGAGCGTTACGTACTCTAGTCTCAATGGATAGATCGATATTCAATTTCGATACATCTTGACTAGGAATATATAAAATAGCGTGTCTATTATATTGTGATAAATTGCCCTTGATTACTCTATCTTGTAATTACTATCATAAAACACTCCGTTTATGGATTTTCTATTGAATATACTTAAACTGAATAATCAACTATTTATAACACATTATAATAGTTATATAATAGCAAGAAAACATATTTTATTTCGAACAAGTTTTGTTATCGAGTTAGATATATGTAACAAATTACATAATTGCCCTTATGACATAACTCTATCCCTATCAAATGTCACATATAGAGGCCCATGAAAGGCCATGGCGCTCAATCACTTGATAGGTCCAGACAACGGCCTGAGTAGTAATCGTTATGAATGGAAGGCCTCGAGCCTCGCACACAGCACCAACTCGCCTCGACATCAAGATGCATGTATGCCACAAGAAGTCCTCCCCCTCGCTCAGCTCACTTAATCCCTCGAACTCACTTGGTTGCATACTCCTTGAATACTATTATAACCTTTACTTCTGGACACATCGATTCAAAGCATAAAATGACTTTTAAACTCGGTCTTTCCTTGAAGCATGAGTCATCGGGGTTTTGGAACATTATATTATCAGAGACTAATATAAATTTGACAGCATTCTACACTTTTAGATCTCAAGCAGAAAGAAATTAAATATAAATGATAAAAATAGCCAAATCAGATAATAGTCTTAGCAATACATAGTCCATACAACAAGTGAATACCACGTCTCAAATAACAACCTAGTGTTTGACGGACATTATAACATAACAAATCGTGCATGGAGAGTAACTATAAATAATATAACTCCGAGCACCTAGTCTCACCCTCCATGTGTAACATCCCGCCTTTTCGCACACTTTAAACCGACACACGTGCCAATTCAAAGCATACGCAAGGGCGGATTGTTATGGGGTAAATAAGAAAAAACAGAGAAGAAATAAAAACAAAACAGAATCTCGCAGCGGAAGGATAAAATATAATAATAAATATACAGTTCAAAACAGTTTACAAACACTTGATTTGCTTTATACAATAAATATCAGAGTTACACCTACCAATACAATCAATGCAGCGGAATAGTATGAGTGTGGTGCAATACTATAGATAATAATAATACGACTCCTTCGTCTTCGTCCTTCAAAGCTAAAGTCTTCGATCCTGAAACGCTCGGACTGACCCGAGCGAATTTGAAAAGACAAAAACACTCGAGTCAGAACTAAAAGATCTTATGTGAGTTAAATTAACAGAAATAAATATGAGTGCAGTAACTCAAGAGATGCTCGGGATTTACATCTCCTAAGGATCCGTTAAACTATTTACTATGTAGTATATTGCACTATTATAATAGTGTCTATTTGTAAAGTAAACTTACTTTTTAATAGCGTTAAGGGGTTACCCATATAGCCCTTAACACAAATAATGCCAATAGTCTATACAGTACCGTAATACCTCCTGATCGGGAAGCTACCAGAGGATACTCCATAGGTACGACACAAATAGAAACTCGTAGTAAAGGCTCGGTATGGTAGGTGACACGGCACAACTAGGCAATGCCAGGGTAGATATACCAATTGCTATCCAGGCTGGTGGAAACGCGTAGCCGCAGTTACCGCCCACCTCGGACTAACTCCCCAAAATCAAAATATAGAAGTGGCCACTGAATCAATCCAAAATCAAAGTATAATATCGAAGAGGAGGGTCTGATCAGAGGAATGACCTCATTGGCCTGAGAATCGCTCCTGTTTTAGCCACCTTATGCCAACTCACGGGAGTCGGGTCCACGTATTTACCTTACAGGAAACGTCGCCACCACCTACTTCATTCTGGAATCTCCACCGCGTACACGGTTAGTCAAAGTGGTTTTCGGTATCGACAGAGAGTATGTCCATATCCGATCCCGGTCTCTTTGCCAACCCATCGTTATTATAACACCGCGGTCATTTAAAAATAGTTATACTTTAAAAATCAGAATAAACATTCCATTTTAAAATTATGAATACGATATCATTTTAAAACCCAAAACAATATGATATCCTTTATCCCAAATATAAACCTTTTCAAAAATCCAAATGCTTTAAAATTTATAACGTCTGAAAGCCAAATATCCTTTCAAAGCATAATATTTCGAAATTCATAATTTAAAACCATAACTTTTAAAACTTGAATGGTTTGGATATTCAACGGTATATGAATTAAATGGTTTAACTTAAATGTTACTTTGTAAAGAAAATAGTTCTCATGGCTTTACAAATACATTTCTTTATTAAAGTCTAAACCAAAATTTATATTATCTCTCTCAAGTTCCAAAACCATTTCAATTTATTTATATATACGTATATCCATTTTGAGTAACAATATTTCAAACTAAAATTGGATTTTATTCTTTCAACAGATCAATTGTTCTATTAATTAGTCTTGAATATTCACATAAAATCCATAAATAATAAGACTTCAATTTCTAGTAATAAAATATATATATTTTCCCAATTCAAATTATACTAGAATATTCATTTCAATTTATTTTGGGGAAAAATCCAATTATAAATATCATATCTTAAAATTTCCAAACTTAACTTTTAAACATATGATATAAATTATTAAACTCCATTTTCTTAATTTTCTTCCATTTTTAAATAAAGATTTTTATACACCTTTTAATTTCAAAATTTTCAACTTCATATGTATATATACGGAAGAATAATATTTATACAATATAAAATTTAAGATTATTAGAAACCGTATTCCATCCAAACCATAGAAATCACATTTAAATAGTTATATATATACCGCGGTGCCTGTATATAATTTTCTATCCTATGGTCAAGTGATACGGATATTTATCATTTCAATCCGCAATTTAAAAGATATAAAATTTTGCGGTTATATATCATTTGAAACCACAATCCCGAATGAAATGAAATATGCATGATAATTTACAATTTAATGATATACAATAAACATCCATCAACATCACCCATCATCCAATCACAATCATCAAGCAATATCAATCAATAACAATTTATATTTGATAATATATAACAGGTAATAACTGGCAATTTTATTCAGATTAAATTTAACAACTATTAATCTAACAGTTTATATTCAGTAATAATCTATATAACTGTTAACTAGCAGTTTATAGGCAAACAAATAAATTCTAACTATCAATTAATACGCAATAAATAAATTAAATTAACAGTTAAACTTAATAAATGCAATTCAACAAATATGAGTGAAATAAACATGCCAAATACTCATAAATAAATTTCTATTCATTTCTAAAATTTATTTAACAAACATAAAAGCTTCTAGTAGTTGTGAGTGGGTTTAAACACTCACCTTTTGAATTTAAATCGAATTTAATTTCGATTTAAACCCAAAAATTCGCCCGTCTCGGAATTCGTCCAAACCAGCGTCATCAAGTCCGGAATTAAATTACGATCCTAACAAAAAAAAATTCGTGTGAAACCGACTTCGTATGAGAAAGTTATGGCGAAAAATGATGATTGAATTCAAAATTGAAAATAAACAAAATGACACATGTTGATAAAAATGAACTTGCCACGTAGGCGCTTCAACTTGCTTGCCTGGGACGTACGCACGCAACATAGCAACATCACGCAGATAACCCTACTGGTCAACACGCACAGCCAGCTCCGATAACCTCGAGCACTCACCCTCACTCCGCCGCCGCGCCATGCCAGGCGCTAACCTCGCCTACTGCCTCCTCTCCAACGGCCGCCGACCCCAGAACGATCCCCAAACGCCCAGCCGCCGCCATCCTCTTAGTGTATTTCCAAACCCTAATCGACGATTTTCCGATGATCTAGCCGTTGGTTCTCGAAACAAAACACATAGATCGACTCCCCTACGTTCCCTCGTCAAAACCCAGAAACCGTTTGACGATCCGACGAACTTTGTTACGGCGCTGATGAATGGCCACGAACTGTTTGAATTTATTCTGCGTAAACGATAACTCCATTTGAAAAACAAATTTCACCATGAGATTACGTGTTTCGAGAACATTGACATATATTTTTGTGGAATTTTTTTGGAGATTTTGAATTTTCATTTTGTTTTTGAACCGACTGGATCTAGGGTTAGCCCCCATTGAAGAAGAAGAGAAGCTTGAAGAAAATACGCGCAGATAAATGAAATTAGGCGGAGGCTAGGGCTGAATAGCTGGGTTTATATAGAGGGTTAGAGGTAGCGTAGATAGACCGTAGAATGAACGTGCGGAATAAATTATGGCCCAAAAAGCCCGCTATGCCTCCGGAACCGAATTTATTAAATCTATATATCCAAATAGGTATTTTAAAATATTCTGAATGCGATGGAAAAAGTTTCGCGTCCAAATTTGATCGTATGAAGAAGTTATGCTGAAAACAAAATTTCCAAATTGATTTCAAATTGATTTTAATAAAATTGATTTTCAAGGCGTTTCGCGTCCGTACGATCAAACGACAGGTCCGATCGATACGAAACTTGAAACCCTTTAATAATTCACCGATACGGATTCGATGAAACTAGTTTCGTCGAAATCCGAGTCCGTGGCCAAAATGGCTATTTTTATATTCATTAAATAAATCAAAATTTAGTCAATTAAATCCAATTTCCCATTTCTCTTCGATAATTGATGATTCTTATTATTATAAAATTTTCAATCACCCATGCTAATTTAAACAAAATTTACTTGTCGAATTAAATTTAGAAATCCTCAAATTTCATTTAATTTCACCAAAATATATATGTATATATTAAATTTCCAAAATTTAATTAAATTTACTTTCCATTATTTATTGTCAATTAGATTGATTTATCATTGGATTCATATTTCAATATGTAAATATCCCCAATTTCATCTGCACTTATATTTACATAGTTTCTAAATATTAAATTTCAAATATTACTTCATTTAACGTTACGTATTTATTATTTATTACTTGCTGCAGTTGATTATCAATTATACTTAATATACTAAATAGATGGTAAATTTTGAATACTTGTTATCATTAACGTTTTATTTCCACTTACAAAATAAATGAAATTATTACATAAACTCCCTTAATTAAGTCAACCATTATCTTATATAACTTAACTGGTAATATATATATCTGATTGCCCTAATTGGTTTATAGTTATCAGCTAAATACATACTAACTTGTAAATAAATTCGTTTAATTGCAAATGGATCTGATCAAATTTAATAGATTGAATAGATGGGTAAGAAAATAATAAATTTTCCTTTTTGTCAAATTCAAACCCATTCCTACTTAATTATCAATTACAATTTATTACGAAACATTGATTTTATGCAGTTACCTTTTATTTGCGTAGTATTACATCAATTCCTATAACCCTGGATTCATTCCCAATTCACCAAATTCAATTAATTACACTTTACAAATGTGTTTCCAATATATAGGTATTGCCCAAATTAAATTTTATTAGCTAACTCATATTAATAAACAAATGACTTATATGAATGATTAAAATTTTCAATTATCTCACTTTACTCCTAAACTTCTGTTATTGTAAAATTCCATCAAAATTTAATAAAAATCCCAAACTAAATCACCCATTGCAACATGCCACTGAAATAGGAATTTTATACTAATTGTTATCATACCCATAATTACACGCTTATCACTAAGTCCCACATTTGCATAAATTTATTAAATTGGAATGTTTATTAAGGTTTATGCATTTCCAACTTGTACTGATTTTACACAATCGTCATTTACCTTACATTTCATTTCTATTCAATATATATTCATTTTATTCCATTCATTTGGGTACTGCATTGAAATATATTTATTAACTAATACTAACGTTATTATCATTAATTATAATTGGGTTTCCAATTTTTATTCAATACCTTGAACAATTAACTTACATATTAATCAAATCCTTCTTCTACTTAATTCAAATTGGATTATATTCCAATTCCTATAACTAGGTCTTAAGTCACCGTTTACATAATTAAATTTAGCGTTTATTTCAATCTTCGTTTAAAATTTAAAGTTCTACTAAATTAAATTACAAAACTTATGAACTTTAACAAATTTAATCCACCAAATAAATTTTTCTAATGTTTATATATTTGCAATTCAATTCAGTTATTATTTCATTAATACCATTTTAATCAACTAATTATGACTTATAACCACAAACACAAATTTTCGTTATTTCAATCTATGTCATATAAACATTTTAAATTATTTACCTTTAATTACAGTTACTAGCTAACCCCTACATTTACTCCATTAAAAATCCTAAGACTTCTATTTCAATTTAAATTAGATTAGAAAACATATCAAATTGACTCATTTAATATTATTGAATTTAACGGGTCGTTACACCATGCATCATGTCTAGGCTAAATTACATGTTGGCCTGACCTCCTGAGTGGGTATAAATAAGGAAGAAAAGGAGTAGATTAGACAAAGTCTGATGAATGGATTGCATTACCAGTGTATCGTTTTCATAAGCAAAAAACATCATTTATAACCTATGTGACCTAAGTATTACACATAAAGGATTTGTTACTTTACAAATTAAGGGTATTATCCTAATTACATCGACATATATTAACAACATACAAGGGTTTCTAAGCGAGAGTTGAACAACTAACATCTCACAATGCTAGGTCAATTCCTAGTATATGGTCCCAATAAATAATTTCCTAGCCAACGCTACATCAACATTCTCAATGACGACTACAGATATCACACTTACAGACAGAGTGAACATCACAATGCATAAGCTCGGGTTGTGTATACTACCTCGATGATTTATGGTTTATATAAGCATTCGTGTCAACTTCTCAATGGTAAACATGTCATATGTTCTTTATCTTTCAACTTGAAGCACTAAGAATATCAATATAGTGATTCCCCCATAGGTCCAGCTGTCGCCCAACCGTGTAGCTCAATTATGCACTCCCTTACTGGTTCCTACATGTTTAACATGTGACCAGGCATGCCCTGTAACAATGAGAGCTTCTAATTTCGATGATAACACATGGCTTATTGAGTTCCATGCTACGCCCTCCATGAAGTGATCCTATTCATTGTACCTACTCCATGTAGCTAAGTGAACTCATAAAAGTTAAGAAAGTGCAGACAAGTTCCCTTATTCGCCATACTTGGCATACGTTGGGTCTATGTTCAACTTAGACTTGCTGATATAATTCAAATATCTGAAAATATAGTACAGACGTTTGACCATATGTAACGACCCGGAAATTTCGATCCCGAAATTTTAGTTAAGAAAAGAAGAGAAGAGAGAGAAGAAGAAAACAGAAATGAGACACAGAAACCTCACGTTCGAAGCGGATCAAAATATAATATCACATAAATAATAGTTATACAAAGGAAAACTGTACTTGTCAAATTACACTTTAATATATATCAGAGTTACAACATATTTACAAGCACATGACAGATAAATTAATCTGTTTCAGATACTATAATATATCACAGCAGAAACTCTCCATACGTTCCTGCTCTCCAGCTCGCCTCTTGAGCTCCAGAACGTTCTTACCTGAAAATCTGTAATACTCGGTCTGACCCGAGCATTACATCAAAGTAACACCCGGGTCAGGCTGGAAACCAACGTGAGTAAATCCATCTAACAAGAATACAAAAGCATTCAATTTATATAAACCTGGGGTAACTTATATCAATTTACACCTCACAAATTGTTATAGACATCAACCATTTCACACATCGATTTCTAAGTGCCAAAATTTAGATTTATATGGACCAATTTACTTAAGTTATTCTACTTCAGCCTATTAGTTTCACATTTCAAATTATAAGAAATCGAAGTGGTTTCGGGTATTTTCTAATACCCGACTCCGGTCTCTTCGAACCCCACGCCATCCTAACTCAAATTATTTAATTAAATAAATCATCTCTAATTACCAGATAACATTTTTACACATCAATTCATGATTGATAGATAATCACATTATCACAATCCATCCAACATATCATATCACCAAGCAATTCATATCAGAGATATCAACCAGACCAAAATACTCATCATCATTCAATCATTAGTAAGCAAGATTGATCACTTCATTAATTACATTAATTAATGATCCTCAAATTACTTTCATTAGTTAATTATTCTTAAATTTCATATAATAATTAACCTTTAACTTAATTACATTCATTAATCAATCTTGATTAATCACAATATGAAATTAACTTTCCTTAATTACTTCATCAATTAAACCAATTCCTTGATTAATTATATAAATTAATCCTTCAATTACACCGAGTAATCATTACTTAATTTCTTCCATCAAGTAACTATCCTTTAGTTACTTCTCATCAAGTAATTTCCGTTTAATTAATTCATCCAATAATTATTCATTAATTACTTCACCAAGTAATTACACCTGATTCATCATCTTGATTAATTATACTTAACCCATCATCAAATGATTTCCTTTAAATAATTAACTTGATTAATTAACTATAATTAACCACTTTAACTTAATTAATTATACAAATTAATTAACCTTACACATACACATTGATTACATTGGTCCATAATTAATTACTCGAATTAATTATTCTATAATTACTTACATTGATTAATTATCCTTTAATTAAACATCTTCATCAATTAACTAACCTTTTTATTAATTCCCTTAATTAACCAATCCTTTAATTCATTACACTAAGTAATTAATCCTTAATTACTTCCATTAAGTAATCTCCTTTTTTTTACTTATGTCAAGTAATTACCCTTTAATAAATCACATTTAGAAATTCTCCATTAATTACTATCTTAATTAATGACAGTAAGTATTATTCTATAATTACTTCATTAAGTAATTATCATTAACTACTTTCATTAAGTCATTAACTCTAAACAAAATAATTATCTTGATCACATTGAAATTTAATCCTTTAAATTTTGATTACATAAACTAATGATTTAAATTAATTAATTTCTTAACTGATTTCATTAATTAACATCCTTAACACATTAAATAATTTGTACTTAATTTAATAACATCATTTAAATCATCTTTTAAAAACTAAAAGGATTAATCAACTAAAATTTATTTTAAACAACCAATTTTAATTTATTTTAACTTTGGAAAATTTTTGTTTTTTTAAAAAAACTTACCAGTACATTATTTAGAACTTTGCTAATACTTCATTGAAAACTTATTACCTTTGTTAATCTTTTTTTAAAAAAACTTGATCAATTTATCATCTAAGCAAAACTTGCTTTACATTCCTTCGACCATTCATTTGCAATAGAACTTTTCAAAACCTGTTCCTGTATTTGTTTAAACTTATTCAAATTTCTTAATTTAACTCCAGGTCAAGGAACCCGAAACCAAAACACAATTTTCTTGAGTCAGTCTGCAGTTTCCTCGAGCTAAACTCGAGTCTTCTTATAATACTTAAAACTGTCATATTAACTTGCGCGCATCAACTCGTCTTCGAGCAATTTCTCGTTCTACCCTATGTCTAACCCGAGAAAACTACTCATCCCACAAATCATCAGCAGCTTAACAATCCACTTGATACACCATCATACTTATGCACTTGCACCAACGTTCAATGCCGCCATGACCGTCGTCAACACTTCCTACTCGTCGGCGATTCCCCTTACATCCAATCCCAACCATCAATTCGACCCTACCAAACCCAAATCAAAATCGAGCCCTTTTCTGTCGAACTGGAAAACCCAACCGCGCCTAAAAGCTTCCTCATCCACTGACACCGTCCACCAAAATCTTTGGAATTCTACCCCCACCTTCGTCCACACCCAAATGCCGCTTAACCCATGTCCGGCCTGACTCGAATCCCTTACGACGAAGCAGCGACCCATTTTCCGACCTCATCTTTGAAGCCTCCTTAAACCCTAATCGATCCACCGCCGTGGCCATGATGAACTATCCCTCCACCAGACATTTTTCCCGGCCTCCTCGATTCACATACTAGCTTCGACAAAAACCCTGACCTCCCTTGAGTTCTCCGACCACCAGAAATGACCCAAACCCATTTTCTGATTATCTAAGAAATGCGCATTCAAATCTTCACTAAAAATTATGATTTTTATTTTAAAAATCCTAATTCGAACAGGGAATTCAGGTTATATACCTGAATTTACAAATCAATGCACTTGATTTCAACCAGTTCCTAAATTTCCACTGTTATTTTCTAATTTCCAGTAAATTTTTGAACTTAATTCATATAATTAAAAAAATTAAAACTTAATTATGCTTAAACAATCAACTATGTTTTAGAACTCAATACCAAACAATGAGCAAATAAGATGATTTTGAATTTTGAAATCTTATTTTAGGTCTGTAAAACCAACAGAGACCCTTGTATAAGAATATACAGTCATACACACTTAATCCAACCATATTCATATACATGCAAGAATCCTACACATTCAAGTAACATCTATCACAGCATTGTTACACATGTTATTCACAAGCATCAATATTTTAAACTGATTCAAGTTTTGAAAAAGGGGTGTTTACTCACCTGTTGATGAACAGACAGAGGAGTTGAAACAGGCGACTGGAATATGGAAAGAAAATTTGAAAAAAAATTCTAATTTGCTTTCTTCCAGTTTGACAATTTGTGCTTGAATCTGGTCTTTGGTTAGCTGTAATTTGTTTCCAGGTTAAAGATTTTTGAACTGCTGTTTTTGGATTTTGATTTGGTTTTCTTTGATCTGTTAATTTTTTTTAGTTTCATTTCTTTTTAATCTTTTTTTTATGAACAAATATACATCCCTAAGAAAGAAAGAAATACAATGAATTGACACTTGTTTAATTACTAACACTTATCATTTGAATTTGTTAATTATCTTACATTTGTAACTTACACACAAAATAGATTTATAATTGTAAATAAAGCTTTTATTAATAAATTTTCTAATAACTAAATACTTATCTTAATTTAGATAATTAAATTCCTTTTAAAAGAAAAAGATATAAACATTTTATATTCTAAATAAAATCAAATAAAAATACTTTTTTTTAAACAAGAGCATGATTTAAAATATATATATCTTTTGGATTTAAAATTTAAATATCAAATTCAAGTTCAATTTCAAATCCAATTTGAGAAAACTCAATTTGATATATACAAATATTTGAACAAACACCAATTCAATTTGTATATGAATTTTTTTTTTTAAATTTAAAATCTATATATATATATATATAACACAATTACAAATATAAATATTTATTTGATCAGGTTCAAATGTTCAATCTAAAATTCATTATTTTTATGAATTAACCCAATTATTTTATCAATAACAGATGTCTAGAAATCCGGGTCATCACATTCCTTCCCCCTTTGAATCTTTTCGTCCTCGAAAAGGAATGAAGCCAAAATTTATTATAATGATTATTATCCGAAAAATTGTTCTTTGAAATACCTTTAAAACACCTTTAAAATATACATAATATTATAAAATAGTTTTTATAAAAAAAAATACTTTTTATAACTTGATGTTTCAACCGGTCCATCCTTGTTCTCATCGAAATTCGGTCATACGTTGATTAGGCGTATGCCTAAAAATTTATAAGTACTTGGTAAACCCGTTTTCAACATCCAATGAAAATATTTAAAAAATAATTTTTATTGAAAATATAAAAAACATTTTAAAATAGAGGAAATATCTTTGGTGAGAATGCTCTGGAAATCATCACCCCCATCCATGGTCGCAGTTACATTTCAGGGTTACATTGCCATCACAGCAAAAGTCCATGTTACTGCATGCTCTCTACGGCCTCCCGATTACGACATAGAACCCACAACGGATCACAGTTACATCAAGGGTTACGTTGCCGTCACAACAAAAGTCCATGTAACTACAGGCTCTCAGCGGCCTCTAATTTTCGATGTCGAAATGAAACCTCTCCACTCCTACATAGGTCGCAGTCTGCCGATATAAAATCAAACGCAGACTGTTGGCTCTCAGCTGCACACACGACTTTCGCTATGTTATACCATAGGTCACAGTCTACCGATATATAATCAAACGCAGACTGTTGGCTCTCGGCGACTCACACGACTTTCACTATGGTATACTCTACTCATAATCCCCAGGAACTAGTTTTATCCGGACTCCTCACAGGATCAACTTTAGAAGTTCATTTCAGGAGAGCGCCTTTTTCCCCAGAGCCATCATCAAAACATTTTATACTATACACATATAGTAAATTAAAATCATACACATAGTATGATCTCATACAAAGTTTCTTTACACAAAATCGATTATCCCAAAATCGATAATTCTCAAACTAAGCTTTCCAAATTCAATATTGATTTTACCCAAAAATCAAAAGCCTTTCCAAATCCAAAGGTTCCCAAAACCTTTTTTTTCTTTTCAAAATCCTCATAAGTTCCTTTGTATATATGTACAGATATATATAATTTTTAAAACTTAGGATCACTTCAAACTTGTATAAAAATTCTTTTATACTTCAAATATTTTCAAAAACCCTTTTATTCTGGCAAAAGATTCAACAAGGGGAGTTTCATTTTATATAACAAAGATATTTAACTTTGTTTACTCAAAATCAAATATTCAAATTTGATTACTCTTTTCAATATCATTTTCATTCAAATCCGTATGATGTACACATATCATCCGTACGCTATACATATCTGATCGCTCACCCAACCACGCAATTTCACTTCCGAACTAGTATCGTCCACCCGACTTCCTAGTGCGGACACAGATCTTGTTTCTTGATCAGAAACCATCATTCTCCTTGCATAGTCATAACTATGATAGAGAATATCCAGAACCAATCAACAATACATATCCAGGTTCGCCATCGAAAATCGAGTGAAAAATCCCAACTCGGATCGACATACTATCCCGAAATTCTATGCTCGAATCTGGATCAAATCACTACGCGAATAGAATAACATACGTACATGCTACGTATTTATCTTTATTGGTTATTAGCCAAATCAATTCTATTTCTATTCACATTCACTTTGATTTTCATTCACTTACTCACAATTACTTCAATCCATTTGGATTATCACCTCTATTCTTATCTCAATTGGGTATTTAACTAATAATAGTTTGAACTCCAACTAGTTTATTTAGAAAATAGCTTGAAAAATTAAAAAAAATTAGATAAATAGTTTGAAAATAATTACTAGTTTGTAAAATAGGTGTAAAATAGTTAGAAAATAGTTAAAATAATCATAGAAAATTTAGATAATTGCAAAATAATAGTAAGATAGTAATTAGTTTTGTAAAATAGTTGGAAAATTGTTAAACAAGTATAAGATAGTTTGGTTTTTAAAAGAAAGGTTGTATATATAATGAATATCTTGGAAAATAGGTTTATATTAAAACAATTTATATTAAAAATAGTCCAGGGTCAAAACTGCTCACTTCCCAATCTCCATTCTCATCAATTCAATTTAAATTTCCACTTCCATTTAAATTGACCCAATTCCAATTTAAATAACTTAAATTTCCATTGAAATTGATTCAACCCCAATTCAAGTTGAATTAACCTCAATTTCTTTCCAAAATTAACTTTATTCGACCTTGATCTCAAATTCTACTAATTTAAATAAATTTCAATTGAACTGGTTCTAATTTCAATTCATTTCAACTCCAGTTTGAATTAATCCCAATTTCAAACTCCATTTCCAAATCAAGTTGAATTATTCTTGATTTCCTCCCAAATTCAATTCAAATTCCATTTGAATTTAAAACTATTCAACTTAGTTACAATTCCAAATTATTCAAATCAATCCAATTCAAATTTTCCATTTGAATCTTATACTCATACATCTTCAATCACAATTTCAATTAATTCAAATCAAATTCAATTTGAACTAATTCAAATTTCAAATTTAAACCATCTCGATTATATAAATTCGAGTTAATACTTCAAATGTTGATTTAATTCCTTTAAATCAATTTACCTTTAAAGTTTTTAAACAATTCAATTCACAGTTCAGACCTAACATATTATACCACAAATCAAATTTACCTTTATTTTTATATCAATAACTCAAACCTTTAAACAATTTAATTTTGAGTCAAATTCTCAAAATTCGATTTTAAATTATCTTTACTTAACTTTTTCCCAAGTTAAACTCAATGCACTTTGAGTATCATATCTCATTCCAGATTTAAAACTCAATATTTAGAGTTTATTTCAAACCAACATTAATATTATGTATATATATACATATTTGCTTCTTGGCCCACCAAGCCAAATTTTAAAAAAAAATTAAACCACCCTTGGTTTTTAATTCAAACACTTATAAAGTTTACAAACAACTTTCTTATTCTAGAATAAGATTATAGTCAAAATAGTTTGAATAATATTATTTCCTTTAACATTTTGAAAATAATTTTCAAATGTTTAAATTTAGAATTTCAGAACTTCACAGTTTGAAACCCGCTTTAATTTACATCCTTTCTAATTTACAAGTTATTCTCATTAAATGGTTACTTCCTTAAAACATTTTATTGTTTATTGGAAAACAATCGTCTTATTATTAACACAATAACCATTCTATTTCTCTGGTTTGAAACCAATTCTAATTAATCTTATTTTGAAATTCTTCCCCAACTTCTAGATTTAATTTGAGTTTGAATCCATTTCAAACTTATCTTTATTTAATTTCAGTTTGGTTGTATTCCTATTTCCACTTAATTTAATTCCAATAATTTAACAAACAATTACTTTAATATTTATTAAAAAGAAATATTGCTTTATGTATCAAAATATATTCTTATAAAATCATTTAAAATCTGTATATAAGAAAATAACAAGTACGCTCTCATATATATATTCACTCAACTCATTCTAGGGTACCACTTACCCTATCCTTAATGAGTAATCCCACCGGAGCCAAGGTTCTCGCTTAACCTTCAGCTCTGATACCAAATGTAACGACCCGGAAATTTCGATCCCGAAATTTCCGGATAGTTAAGAAAAGAATAAAAGAGAGAGAAGAAGAAAACAGAAACAATGCACAAAAACCTCACATTCGCAGCGGATCAAAATATAATATTACATAAATAATAGTTATACAAAGGAAAACTGTACTTGTCAAATTACACTTCAATATATATCAGAGTTACAACATATTTACAAGCACAGGAGAGATAAATCAATCTATTTCAGGTACTATAATATATCAGAGCAGAAACACTCCATACGTTCCTACTCTCCAGCTCGCCTCCTGAGCTCCAGAACGTTCTTACCTGAAAATCTGTAATACTCGGTCTGACCCGAGCATTATATCAAAGTAACACCCGTGTCAGGCTGGAAACCAGCGTGGTTTTGAAAAGAGGGTGTTTACTCACCTGTTGACGAATGGACAGAGGAGTTGAAACAGGGGCCTGGAATCTGGAAAGAAAACTTGAAAAAAAAATTTGATTTGCTTTCTTCCAGTTTGATAATTTAAACTTGAATCTGGTCTTTGGTTAGCTTTAATTTGTTTCCAGGTTGAAGATTTTTGAACTGCTGTTTTTGGATTTTGATTTGGTTTTCTTTGATCTGTTAATTTTTTTCTAGTTTCATTTCTTTTTAATCTTTTTTTTATGAACAAATATACATCCCTAAGAAAGAAAGAAATACAATGAATTGACACTTGTTTAATTACTATCACTTGTCATTTGAATTTGTTAATTATCTTACCTTACATTTGTAATTTACACACAAAATAGATTTATAATTGTAAATAAAGCTTTTATTAATAAATTTTCTAGCAACTAAATACTTATCTTAATTTAGATAATTAAATTCCTTTTAAAAGAAAAGATATAAACATTTTATATTCTAAATAAAATCAAATAAAAATACATTTTTTTAAACAAGTGCATGATTTAAGATATATATATATATATATATATATATATATATATATATATCTTTTGGATTTAAAATTTAAATATCAAATTCAATTTCAATTTCAAATCCAATTTGAGAAAAATCAATTTGATATATACAAATATTTAAGCAAACACCATTTCAATTTGTATATAATTTTTTTAAAATTTAAAATCTATATATATATAACATAATTACAAATATAAATATTTATTTGATCAGATTCAAATGTTCAATCTAAAATTCGGTATTTTTATGAATTAACCCAATTATTTTATCAATAACAGATGTCCAGAAATCCGGGTTATCACACCATATAAAAGTAATACTTACATGTGTTAAGACGTCTGACTTTCTTTATCAAATGTAACATCCCTAATTTTTGATAACATTATTCAGGAAATTTAATTAGATAAATAAAATAATGATGATATGGAGATTGAAATTTGATTAAATTAACATATGGCCATGCTTACTAATAAGATAAAAGGGCTTTAAAATGGTTTATAAGATAAGTAACTTACATAAGGTCTTATTAGTAAACATAGCCGCACTTTAGATTCACGGTTATACATTTTTGTTTGTCCTTTCATGTTCATTTTATTTCTCAAATCAAAACTAACGCAAATAACCCTAAGATGGCCAGCCGCTACCAAGGAAGAAGAAGGGTAAATTTTAATCTAAAGCTAAGAATCAAGCTAGGAAGGATTAATCAACATCAAATCTCAAGTTCCTTATCAAGTTTAAGGTGAATAATAATTCTTACCATCTCTTTTTGGTTTTATAATCATATGATCTTTGATTTGAGTATTTATCCTGTTCCCATGATTATTTTGAATGATGATATACTTAATTTATGGATTATTTGGCTTTAAACAATTTAATTATGCAAATCCATACAGTTTAGGGTTAAAACCATGATTTACTGATTTTAAAATGCAATGGAAAATTTTCATGTTAAGTAAAACATGATTTTGGAGAAGGGTATTGATTTTCGCAATTTTCCATGTTACAGAAATTTTAATATGAATTTTCGATGGAAAATATGATAAAATTGTGTTAACTATTTATTTGTGAATTTCAGGAGGAAATTGGGTTTAAAATTTTAATATGTTTGATTACATGATTAATTCGAATTTCTATGATTTTCAGGGATTTTTCCCATTTGATTTATTTGGGGAAATAAACTATTTTAAAGGAAGGACTTTTCTGAAAATGTTGGTTTTAGGCTACAAGGAAAGGTTTTAACGTTTAGTCCTTTAAATGAGGATCTGAATTAATGCAGCAGTTTTAGAAGCAAAGAAATTGGAAAGTTTTATGGCAGCTAACCAATGTTTGAGAACCAGGAAAGTTGTTAAAAAGTGATTACTTAAAAATTGCTATAATTTAGCCTTTAGTGTTTCGCCTTTAATGGAAAGTACCTTTCGACTCCCTTGATTTCGCCCCATCATAGTCGAAACAATCACTGTCGAAATCACCATAATCGGAACCAATATACATAGTATCTTTTGGAAGATGCATAGTGGATTGGAAGATGCGCGGATGCCTTGATGTCGAAGGGGAAGCCTCTGATGGGGTCGAAACCCTACTTTGTTTTATAAGTTAAAGTTCTTGCCTTGTTTTGCTTAATGCTTTCAATTTAGTCGAAACTTGTTGTTTTTGAACGTGTGCATGTTTAGCTTTCAAAGAAGTTTGCCATGTTATTCTAAAAGTATTAGCCTTTTAAGGAGATCTTTTACTTTGAATAAAAGCTTTCGAAAGGGGTTGCTCTTGCTTTACCTTAGACCAAACCTTTTTCCTTATTTTTTTCCGAAAGGGGATGGCTTTCGAAGGAGATGGAGTCGAAAGGGAGTTTCAACCCAAAACTTCGAAGTTTTGATTTTTAAGTCTTTTTCTTTCGAACTAGATGGCTTCGACACCATCAATTTTTCCTAATCTTTTTCCTAATCTAGTTTTTATTGGTTCGAAAGAGATACTTTCGTATACAACCATCTTGACCCAAATGATGTTTTAAGACCCAATATGTTTTAAGAGTAAAATCTAATCCTTTCGAAAGGGTATTTCATTTGTTTTCGAAACCTATGGTTTAAAGAACGTTTTCTTGATACCATATTGGTTTTGATAGCTATATACGCTTAGAGTTTTGGAAACAGGATTTCTATGCTTTCGAAGGAGGTCATCTAGGGTTTTCGAAAGTGATGTTTAAGGTTTCAAAACAAATAACCCTTCTCATTTTTAAGGAAAAATCATGGCATAAATAAATAAAGATTTTGGAAATATTGTTCACATTATTATTAACCCATAACTTTATTTTGGGAAAAGGGCAGAATAACTAGTTAGGTTGATCCAGAAGTGAATATAACTTAACAAAAGTTAAATTCTTAATTTAATGATATTAGCAGGAGCCAATAGGTTTACAATAAGCCTATGAAAACTGTATGATATTGGAAGGAGCCAATATGTTTATAGTCTGCCTATGAAAACTATGATTTGATGCTGGCAGAACCAGTAGGTTTGTAGTTAGCCTATGAAAACTATACCCAGATTAAAATATTGGCTGTCAGCCAATAGGTTCCTAGTTAGCCCATGAAAACTATGATAAGAAATATGATATTGGAGTTACTAATAGGTTCTTAGTGATCTTATGAAAACTAAGTAATTGGACAGATAGTCCATAATCATTTAACTGATTAATAGCAACCCTAAAACTATAATTAAGACAGATAGTCAGAATGTATGGGGGATGGGTAATGCAGATCTGATTTAGTTGTTTGTTCATGTTTCACCTACGAAGGCTGTCGTGCGTTTCAATCGATCGGGAAAGTTAGCACCTCGATATATTGGTCCATTTCCCATCAGAACATATTGGTTCCGTGGCTTATCGCCTTTTATTACCGGCTCAGTTTTCTGCTATTCATGACGTGTTTCACGTTTCTCAATTACGGAAATGTCTTCGAGATTCCGATTCTATTCTTGAGCCCGGTGTTGTGGAAGAAATTGAAGTTTTGCCTAATTTGACTTATGAGCAACACCCTATTCGTATCATAGCTTTGAAGATTAAATGCCTTCAAAATAAAGATGTTTCTCTTGTGAAAGTTCAATGGTCCTTAAATCCTAAGGATTGTTCTTGAAAATCCAGAGAATTCATCAAGCGAACACATCCGGACTTACTTTCTCGTGCTCTTTGAGGTGAACTTCTTATTCCAACTTTCTTCTTTTGTGTTGATATGCTTTTATGGTTGTTACTTTTTGTTCATTTATTTCTTAAGATTGCGAGGACGCAATTTCTTTAAGGAGGGGAGTCTGTAACAACCCGCATATTTTACGATTGAGTATTTAAATATTTTATTTAAAATAATTCATCGTTAGTCGGATTATTGTCCGAAAAGATACTTTTGCAAACAGTTAAATTAGGACTCGAGACCACCCCCATTGAGTTCAAAATGACGTTTGTGATCCTTTTGAGTATAAACTTCGATATGTTTGGAGATAGTAGAATTTTACTACTTTTTCACTTAGGGATTTGGTTTTTTGTTTCTGCTCATTAGACCCAAGCTTCACCCCTCTTCTCTTCATTACTTTACTTCTATTTCCTAATACTCAAGCTTTAGCAACAATGGAGAGAGGAATGGGAAATAAAAACTCCAAGCCCTAGTTTTCATTTGCAAGTCAAGTCCTAGCTCCAAATTTATAGAAGAAGCTTTGGTAAGCCTCCTCTTCTTCTTCTCCAACTCATTCTCTTACCAATTTCAGAAATTCCTAAACCTAATTTAGGAAATGTTTCTCTTTTAAGCTTAGATTCAAGCCTTTGGGTTGGAATTGAAGAGTGATTGTCCTTGCCATTGCTATATAGCTTCTTCTTCATTTGTTTTGGGTTTAAAGGTGAGATTTTTATCTCACATCTATGACTATAATTATCTTTGGTTGTTAGGTATGAATTCCTAACACCTCTTCATGTGAATTTGCTCTTGATTTGGATTGTTTTTGTGAATATTCCAATTTTTGAGTTTTTAAGTCAAATTTGTGTGAAAATCCTTTTACGGATGTTTGATCATGCTTTTGGTGATGCATCGAGGAGCATATAGGGTCGGGTTGCTGATTGGCATAAACCCTTAGAGCCAATGTTCGTCCGGTTGCATTTTGGAAGAGTTTGCTCTTCATTTGGATAGGCTGAAAAACAGCCCGGCATGATTCGGTTGACTGAAATCTCTGTTCAGTCGACTAAACCTGGAAACAGAAAGTTTCCAGGCAAGATTCAGTCGACTGAAATCTCTATTCAGTCGATTGAAGCTGGAAACAGAAAGTTTCCAGGCAGAATTCAGTCGACTGAAAATCTCTGTTCAGTCGACTGAAAATCTCTGTTCAGTCAACTGAATTTGTTGTTTCTGCCCAATTTGCCTTTTGGGATTGAATTTCCAATTTAAATCGATTTGTGATGATCCTATTTGTTGTTATCATTTATTATGACTTTGATGACTCCTTTTCGAGATTTTTGAATATCCATTTTGATGGATTCTTTATCGGTTTAATTGGATTTGATTCATGTCTTCGAATGTGAATTTTAATGATTTATTGTTTCTACAATCATTGTTGTGGTTTGTCACATAAAAATACAAAGGTTCCTATACAGTAGTAAATATTCAAACTCTTTATCAAAGATGATTTAAACTCTATTTCCAATATCAAACTCGTTTATAAAACCGCTTTCCAATCTACTAGTATATACAAGCCTTTAACTCACTCGTAGGAGAAATCTAATTAAACAACTTAATAAAACAAGTGGTATGAAACACTTGCGTTTACTTCGCCGGTTAATTTTTGGACTTGTTCGATTGAATCTCTTGTAACAATTTTCGAGTGGAGATCTACAATTTGTTCGTAAATATTTAAGTTAAGCTAGTGGTTATGGGACATGAAGCTAAGCTCATATATTTACTAGCTTAGTGTAATTGACACTTCTTGATGATCGATGATGATCATTTTTGTGATTTAGACTAGCAATGTGCGATGTCTCTTTGTCTGCGAGGGAGATTAAACCCCGTTTCCGTTGAGCTTCGGCTCAATTTGGTGGGGTAGCGACCCATGGTCTTCGGGCCGTTTTGTGGAGGTTCGGCTCAAAATTAATGGTTTGCAACCATGGAATAGCGTTCCATTTTGTGATACACGTGTTGGTGAGTTTTCATGCTCCCGTTTTGTAATAGGCCTCCCCCTCCTTTTTTTGTGATTTCTGGATTTCTATTGACAATTTCTAGAATTTATGTTTCACCAATTTTTGTGGTTTCATTGATAAGTTCAATCAATAATTGTGCATTGGTGAATTTGTGCGTCATTAACTTTTGTGATTGGCATTGATATAATTGTCAATATTTATGGTTTGGTAAATGAAATAAAGAGTATGACAATCCTTTTTATCTTTGAGAAGATTCTTATGATATTGATTAATCTCTTGTTGATTTTCAATTACATGCTTACCATAGTATGGCATTTTGGTTATTATACGTTTTTATCATATCTCTTATTCTATATCATTTCATCGGATATTTATAGTAAGACTGATCCGTTTATTATTTTCTTATTAAATAATACTCGGGTCAGACGGGGATGTTACAGGTGTTTCTGCTTGACTCCTCATCTGGGATTATTATTCTGACTTTTGGCTAACTACTTAGATTAGTAGTTTATTTTGTTGTATACATTTGAGATATAGACTCCATGATGTATACTTATTATTTTGTGTAGCACTTGTAACTATTCTTTTGTGATATAGTGGATCTTGTTTGACCACTACTTTGATATACACTTTTATGTGTAATATTCATATCTGATTCCGCCTTTGAGATATGATCTTCTGTGACTGATTTGTGTTATGTTTATTTCTATATTTGTTTCCGAAGATTACATATAGCCACTGTGTAGTAGCTATGTGTTTGTGTCGGTATGTCGGATTTCCTCTTGAGATGAAAAGTTATATTTTTATCTGGCATATCGGTACTCGCACAAAGCAATTATATAGATGGTCGCTCCTCAATGACCTTATTCTCCGTTCTAGTTGACGATATTACTCCATAGTGTTCTTGGCTAGTGTGGGTATAGAGGTGGGGCATTACACTCAGTTTGACCCGAGCGTAAAGCAAAACACAAAACACTCGAGTCAGGATTAATATTCTTATATTAATAAATTAAACTCAAGTGAAATGTCAACTGAAATACAGGTAACTTAAAGGATGTTTGGGATTTTCAACGTCTAAGGATTCGTGGAACTATCTACTATGTAGTAATATACGCTATTATAATATGTCTATAGTGAAGTAAAAGTATTAAAATAGTGTTAAGGCGTTACCCATATCCCTCTTAACACATTTTTATATATTTCCATAGTCTATACAGTACCGTAATTCCTCCGTAAACTGGAGGGCTATCAGAGGGCACTCCATAGGCTTGGTACGGACCAAACTTGTAGAAGGCGCGATAAGGCATGCGACAAGGCACCTGAGGCAATGCCAGGGTAGATATACCGTTTGTGAATTCGGACTGGTGGTAACATATAGCAGCTACTACCTCCCACCTCGTTACGCACTCCCAAATCAAAGTGCACCCAATCAAATCACAAAAGCAATAGAATGGTATCGAAGAAATGTGCCCAATCGGAGGAATGACCTCACTTGGCCCGGCATGGCTCCTGTTTTAGCCGCATCAAGATGACCCACGGGAGTCAGGGCTACGTAAATAGCATATAGAATCGTCACCAAACCATCATACTTCATTCTGGAATCTCCACCACGTACAAAGTTGTTAAAGTGGTTTTCGGTATTGGCAGAGAGTATAACAATATTCGATCCCGGTCTCTTTAACAACCAAACGCTTATTTCACACCGTGGTAATTTCTTTTCATATATTTCATACTTTATATCAAAATATCATATTCATTTCAAAAATCATATCAATTCGATATCACTGTTCATTTTAAATAATATTCATTTCAAGAATCATAACACTTTCAAATCATAACACTTTCAACTTAAACAGTTTAGATATTGAAAATAGTACATATATTAAAATAGTTATAAATTAAAATATTTATATATTAAGATAATTTATAAATTAAAATAATATATATATATATATATTAAAATAGTTATATATTAAATAGTTTCCTCCAATTTCGCAAATCGATTCACATCAACTTAAATTCTAAAATTCAACTTAAACCAATTCTGGTTTAACCATTTCAAATTTTAAAGTTCAAGGATTCAAGTTTATATATTCAAACATTTACAATATAAATTTCATTTATATTTCAACATTTAGCTCTAATTCATTTCGGTTTGGAAAAATAATCACTTAATCATTTTAATAACAATTTATTTGAATCCTAATTTATAAATTTAAATCAATATTAGATATTCAATTTCCATTTTTATTTAAATTTGAGAATATTCATTTAATCACCTTTTGTCAAAAATCAAGTTATAATCATATCTTTTCAAAATCTCAAAATTAATGGTTTAAATCAATTCTTTCTTAAATTCAATTATTACCCAATTTAAATTCCACGTTAATATTAATATCTCTTCCCAACCTTTGTTATTAAAGTTATAAATCAATTTTAAAATATTAATATAGATTTTTTAAACAAATTTTTTAAAACATATTATATACTAATTAAATTGATTTTTATTATATTAATTATATTTTGTATTAAATCTTATTTTATATATTTTTAAAAATTAAACAATAAGAAAATCTTAAAATTCGTATTTATTAAGAATCTAGATTTTATTCACATATAAAAATAATATATATATATATATATACACACACGCACACATATCATTTTAAAATCCGTATTTATTAAAAACATATATTCTCTTTCAAAATTTTGGAAATCATTTTTCAAAATATATACCAACGGTGTCCATATATAATTTTCTATCTTATGGTCAAGTGACGTAGATATTTATCATTTCAATCCGCAATTTAAATATCCATGGGTATATATCATTTCAACCCGCAATTCCAAAATTTAATATCAATGGAAATCGCTTGGGTTTTGTATGAATATGCGCTTATATGTTTTTGTTTGATGATAGTAAACATATATATTCATTTAAATGTATTTGGTAATGTACTATTTTGTTTTTCATAGATTAAATAAATATTTGTTGAATAAAATAAATTACACAGAATTTGAATTCAAACAAAACAAGTTACACAGAATTTGAATTCAAACAGAAATTTTATTCAAACAAATATTTATTACAATCTTGAATAGTACAAATTCAAGCTCTCACTATACATATACATTTTTGATTACATCACAATTGTTTTTACATTAATAACCTCACTACATATCACTCACACTCGTAGTTTGTCTTCAACTGCATTCCAGTTTGAATCCAGCATCTGAACAATCTGGAAAAATATTCACTAACGCAGTAAAATTGAAAAAGAAATATTTTTGCAATATAAAATAAAATATGAGTTTTGAAATTATTGTTTGCCTCAGTTATTTGGGTTGTTCGTCATTATTCACATTTGAATTCATCACACGAACAATGTGACATGCACAGTGTATCACTGTACATGCCACAAGGCCGTGCACATCGATATACACTTGATAATGCTACAGGGACAGGTGAGCACAGGTCAAACCCAAATGAAATACCAGGTTCAACTCACGTGCAATATATTCAAAATCACGACACACAAGCAAATGTCCAAACAACAACTCAATAGCACATGACTGCAACATAAAGCATGTCGAGCTCAATATAATCTAGTATGCAAAATGGAGAGTATACAAGTGCAGACAACAGGGCTCAAACCACAAGTCACAAAAGTTCAAGTGAAAGTACTGACAAAATGCAAAGAGCAACAGTGACAGCAGTTTTTGAACAAGAACACCACCAACCAGAATGATGCAAGACCACAAGTACAACAACTCCAGACCATGCTACAGAATCGATGCAGTGATACAAGACTCGAGTGAATGCAACTGCAATACAATTAAACCAACATGTCCGGTTACAACTACAAGAGTGACACAACAATATGCACAGATGCATTCAAGACTAAAACCAGGCAACAGTGAATGGGAATACACACATGAACATGAAATCAATCCAGTTCAAATGCAACAGACACACATGAATGAGAAGACCACAAAGACAACAGTCAGTGCCAACAAATGTCCAGAGACCAAGTTCATATGCACAGTGCAGATCACAAAGACTTGTCACCAACATAAGCAGCAAAAATGAAGATCGCTATGCATTGGACATAAATACAATTCGAAGTGATGTAACAGCAACTACAGGAACTCAACAAGTTGAAGCAGTAATTAACAAGCAGTGTGCAACTCGAAAGTTCACAAGTGAAGTCAAAATCATGAAAGGATGCTAAAGTCAAGTGATAAAATTCGTGTTTAAAAAATTCAAATTCGTGTCTTTGAAAAAGTCCAAAGTCAAAGCAAATTAAAATAGAAAAGTTTCTTCCGTATTAATCAGAGATAAATCAAACATTTGAAAATCAAAGCCGTGAGTAACAAGTTGAAATTATATCAGGAAAGCCGTGCGCATCAAGCAATTGAAGCATTAGGAAAGTGATGAAGTCGCGCAAGTGAATACAAACGAATCAAGTGTATTCGAATACATATAAATACTGAACCCAAAACTCATCATCGGCATGAGTTCAATTAAATCAAGCAATTAAACCAGCAAAGAGATTACATACCGCAACAGTGAACTCGATCAAAGGAGCAGCTGCGAAAGGGCCCAAGCAACGAAAATCAGAGAATCGATCAACAGAGGAGCAACGCAAATCAGGCATACATTCATCAGAGAAGGAGCGACCAACAGAGCAAGAGAATCTAGCATTTACAGTCGCAACCTCCATATTCAGAAAATCCTAATTTCTGTAACAAAGGATCGGCCGCCATTTTTGCAATTGAAGATGGAAAAGGAACGGGCTAGAGAATAAAGCAATTGGGCCGACCTTGTTTGTTTAAAGGGGATTTAGCTTATTTTATTTCAAATAGGGTTTTTGGGTTTAACCGTTTTTTTTATTTGTTGTTTTTTTCTTCTTCGAGTCAAAGAATTGGTAAATCACCACCTAGGTTGTAGGTAGTGTCAGATTGTCTAGTTAGAATTAGTTCAGTGAGTGGGGTGTGCGAGTTTGCAAAACTCTATAGGCGGGAGTAGAGTTTGCGAATTTGCGAAACTCTATAGGCGGAGCAGGGTGTGCGAGTCTATGAGAGTGTTTGTGAGCGGGAGCAAGGGTTTGCGAGTCTAGTAGAGTGTTTGTAAGCGGGATACTGTTTAATTTTAATAGAAATCTGGGAATGCAGCAGTAGGCAGGGGTTGCCGAAGCTGGGTAAATTTTGTGTGTGATTTACTTTTCAGCATATTTATTTCTGCAGTTTATTTCTGTGTTTAAATCGAGAAAATTTGCTATAACCCCATTTACCCCTCCCCCCTCCCCCCTCCCCCTCTAGGGTTAATCTAGATCCTACAAGTGGTATCAGAGCACGGTATTTTTCTTTAACTCTAGAGTCATGAATTTATCAAATAATGCTTTTTTTGAGGGGCAATCTATTGTTAGGCCACCCATGTTTAATGGGAATGATCATGCTTATTGGAAAGTTAGGATAGGTATTTATCTTAGTTCTGTTGATTATCATGTCTGGGATATTATTGAAACTGGCTATAAATCTCCCACTATAACTGTTGGTGATACTGAGATTCCTAAACCTAGGGATAGGTGGGATGCTAACGATAAGAAATTAAAAACTACAAATGCCAAAGCAATGATGGCTTTGATCTGTGCTCTTGATAAAAATGAATTTAATAGAATTTCTCATTGTAAAACTGCACAGGAAATTTGACATACCTTGGAGGTGACACATGAAGGAACTTCTCAAGTCAAGGAGTCTCGTCTAGCCCTATTCAGCAATGAATATGAGAACTTTGTGATGGACAAAGGTGAGAGCATAAAAGACATGTTCGGACGCTTTTCAACTTTGGTGTACAACGCTAGAGCGCTTGGGAAGGTATTCGCTGAGGTAGAGCTTGTGAGGAAGGTGCTACGGGTCTTACCGATAAACTATGAGGCAAAAGTCACGGCAATACAAGAATCGAAAGATTTGAGTAAACCAAACATGGAGGAGTTGATTGGAAATTTGATGACATATGAGCTTGAGCAAAAAGCAAAGGAGGAACGCAACAACTCCGGATCAAAGAAGAAGACGATTGCCTTAAAGAGCAAAGAAGAGAGCGATGAAGAAGAAGAAGATCCGATTGAAGAGCTTGCAATGGCTGCCAATAATATTAGAAAATGGTCAAGATTCAAGCCACGCAAGAAGAAAACAAGTCGTAATAGGCCAAAAGAATCTAACAATTCCGATAATGAATTGACGTGCTATAACTGCAACAAGCCTGGCCACTTTAAACAAGAATGCCCACTTCTCAAATACAACCAAGGAAAGAAAAAGAAGAAGAAGGCCTTTGCAGCGACTTGGGATGATGAAGAAGGAGAGGAAGTTTCGGATAGCAGCTCAGAGAAGGCTAACTTGTGTCTTATGGCGAAATCAGATTCAGAAACAAGCTCAGAGGAATCTAGTGAGGGAGGTAACTATTCCTATAGAGACCTTGTTTTTATTTGTCTTGATCTCACTAAAGTAGTTGATGCTCTTGAATCTAAAATTGAAAAACTGAAATCTGGTAGGCGAGAACTTGCTCGTGAAAATTTTAGGTTAGAAACTGAACTTGAAAATATTCAAAACCTAGACTGTAAAAATTGTAAGATTTTAGATTCAGAATTATCAAAACTTAGGAATAACTTTGAGAATCTTGAAAAAGAAAACTTGAATCTTAAGGAAACCATCGACACTAGGAAAAAGGATTTTATAAATCGATGCACCTCACTTGTCACTGAAAACACAACACTAAAAAGCAAAGTCCAAAATCTTGAGAAATCTTTGAATAACTTTTCAAAAGGCGAAAAATCATTCAACATGCTATTGGGAAATCAAATTTTTGCTAACAACAGAAAAGGACTAGGTTTTGGGAAAACACAAGTTGAGGATAATGCAATAAGGTAAGAGTGTCTCTAATAGATGTGAAATAATTGGATATCGTGTTGAAAATTGTAGTCATAGGAACAAGAACACAAAATTTATACAAGTTTGGGTTCCTAAGAATTCTACAAACAAATTTCATGTCTACTGGAACAAGAATAAAAGGACTAAACAAGTTTGGGTTCCAAAGGGTTTGTTTATTCATAATGCTTCTGCCACTAATAATCTTGGACCTATAAAAACAAATAGGTCACAAAAATCTTTCATCGTGTAGGCATGGTGGCAGGCTAAGGAACAACAACGGTGTTCTCTGGATTTTGACTGTTCCAGAAACACAACGGGCAACAAAGAAAAGTTCCTCAGCCTAGTATAAAGGTGACAGAATCACAATAGGCAACCACGAAAAATTATCGTAAAGGTAAAACAGGTGAAGGTATATTAAATGTGATAATCTGCACCATATTCTGAATTAAATCAGCCAAAATTGTGATAATGTTGTGATGATGATTTTGATTCTGACTTGTTCAACATAGTTGGCCAATTACATTTATGCCAAAAACACTATTCTTCGAATTATTTCATACATATTTGTTTGGATTAAACATTGTGTTTTGGTGGATACATTTGGTCATAATTCGGCTAACTCTATATTCTCAGTTTCTGATTGTTTACATGGCTTCAATTCAAATTCAAAGAATGTCATTTAAATTGTTGTTAAAATTGATTTTGAAATTTTTGATGCACACTTCATGGTCTGGTTTATCAATTTTAGTTAGTGATATTTTGGATTGAAAGAGAAACTCAGATGCAGATTACACTGGTAATCTAGTTGATAGAAAAATTACTAGTTGAACGTGATTTTTGAAACATTCATTTGTTGCATTGTTTTTCAAAGAAAATATCTGCATATTTTTCATTGCAAATAAATTTCAAATATTAGAATTTTTTTTCTCATATAACCCCTTCGAAAAAATCATTTTTGACCATGTTTTCAGATTAGTCATTTTTATTTGATTTTAAATGACAAATTTTGACTAATCTGACTCCCTACTAATTATCAAAAAGATAAATAGTGATTGAGAAGGTGATAAGTGTTGATATTTAACATACATTACTCAAGAGAGTATATTTGGAAAATTTCTTTAGAAATTAAAACAAGAATTATAAAACTTTTTGTTGGGTAAAGATTCCATGACCATTTCTATATCTATCATTATTTCTATCGACCATGGTTTATCAAATATTCAATATAGTTTGTCGATATGTGGTACTATAATCAGGAATCATTTGTTTTTCAGGTCACATTTTTTTAAAAATAAATAAATATCCAAAGTATTCACTCTCATTTAAAAGTCCTCAAGGTTATGCATGGGTGAATTACTTGGATTTTTGATTATGTGCTTCCATGCTCATTTAAAAGTCCTTATGGTTATGCATGTATGGAACGCATATCAAAATTAATTGATTAAATAGACAAGTTGATTCTAATCCCATTTAAAAGTCCTCACGGTCATGCGTGGTTAGAAGATACTTGATTTCATTTTTTAAAATTAAATTGGAATACTACTAATCTCATTTAAAAGTCCTAACGGTTATGCATGATTAGTAGATATTCAAATTCTTGATATAAATGTACCACAAGTAGATACATCTGTATGATTTTATATGAGAATACCATTTCCATTCTTTCTAAAAGTGGAATATGCACCTAACAAGGGTAGTTATGATTTTTGTTTGATTTTTATTGAAGTTTAATATTTATATTCAATTTGAGTTTAATTTTGGATTAATATTGATCACTTAATCTCTATTTTTCTCTAACACTATTATTCTTTTGCTGATAACAAAAGGGGGAGAGAAAAGTTAAGATTTTGTCAAATAGAATCAAGCAAAGGTCAAATAATTTTCCATTTGCATCTAGGCTTATTTGAATATTTCTATTTGCATGCATATATGTAGGGGGAGCATCATGTAGAGAGGAAGCATTCAAATAGGGGGAGCAATTAGAGTATATCATTGATCAAATACATTTAACACGGTCAAAATCTTAAATATATGTTTGTTATCATCAAATAGGGAGATTGTATGAATATGCGCTTATATGTTTTTGTTTGATGATAATAAACATATATATTCATTTAAATGTATTTGGTAATGTACTATTTTATTTTTCATAGATTAAATAAATATTTGTTGAATAAAATAAATTACACAGAATTTGAATTCAAACAAAACAAGTTACACAGAATTTGAATTCATACAGAAATTTTATTCAAACACATATTTATTACAATCTTGAATAGTACAAATTCAAGCTCTCACTATACATATACATTTTTGATTACATCACAATTACATCACAATTGTTTTTACATTAATACCCTCACTACATATCACTCACACTCGTATTTTGTCTTCAACTGCATTCCAGTTTGAATCCAGCATCTGAACAATCTGCAAAAATATTCACTAACGCGGTAAAATTGAAAAAGAAATATTTTTGCAATATAAAATAAAATATGAGTTTTGAAATTATTGTTTGCCTCAGTTATTTGGGTTGTTCGTCATTATTCACATTTGAATTCATCGCACGAACAATGTGACATGCACAGTGTATCACTATACATGCCACAAGGCCGTGCACATCGATATACACTTGATAATGCTACAGGGACAGGTGAGCACAGGTCAAACCCAAATGAAAAACCAGGTTCAACTCACATGCAATATATTCAAAATCACAGCACGAGCACAAGGTCAAACCCGAGTTTTAAAACTGGGTTCAACACAAGGCACAATAAACTGAATGCAAAGGTCAAGCCATTGTAGTCATGACTCAACTCAAATGCAAAGCTTCGACAAATCAAAACTGCATCAAATCACAAATGCAATGCTCAATGAACAAAGTAAGTAACTGTACAACAACAAGTCCAGACCAAACAGCAATGCAAGTGCAGTAATGGGTGAACAGACCACAAATGTGCAACACAGTGAAGATGACAAGTGCATCCAGAAGTTCAACAAAGACCAAGTCAAAGTCCAGTGATGTAAAGAGTGAATAACATGGATGTCAAAGGCAATACACAAGTGACAGTGCACTAATAACCAGAAACTCAAGATCACACAAGCAAATGTCCAAACAACAACTCAATAGCACATGACTGCAACATAAAGCATGTCGAGCTCAATATAATCTAGTATGCAAAATGGAGAGTATACAAGTGCAGACAACAGGGCTCAAACCACAAGTCACAAAAGTTCAAGTGAAAGTACTGACAAAATGCAAAGAGCAACAGTGACAGCAGTTTTTGAACAAGAACACCACCAACCAGAATGATGCAAGACCACAAGTACAACAACTCCAGACCATGCTACAGAATCGATGCAGTGATACAAGACTCGAGTGAATGCAACTGCAATACAATTAAACCAACATGTCCGGTTACAACTACAAGAGTGACACAACAATATGCACAGATGCATTCAAGACTAAAACCAGGCAACAGTGAATGGGAAGACACATATGAACATGAAATCAATCCAGTTCAAATGCAACAGACACACATGAATGAGAAGACCACAAAGACAACAGTCAGTGCCAACAAATGTCCAGAGACCAAGTTCATATGCACAGTGCAGATCACAAAGACTTGTCACCAACATAAGCAGCAAAAATGAAGATCGCTATGCATTGGACATAAATGCAATTCGAAGTGATGTAACAGCAACTACAGGAACTCAACAAGTTGAAGCAGTAATTAACAAGCAGTGTGCAACTCGAAAGTTCACAAGTGAAGTCAAAATCATGAAAGGATGCTAAAGTCAAGTGATAAAATTCGTGTTTAAAAAATTCAAATTCGTGTCTTTGAAAAAGTCCAAAGTCAAAGCAAATTAAAATAGAAAAGTTTCTGCCGTATTAATCAGAGATAAATCAAACGTTTGAAAATCAAAGCCGTGAGTAACAAGTTGAAATTATATCAGGAAAGCCGTGCGCATCAAGCAATTGAAGCATTAGGAAAGTGATGAAGTCGCGCAAGTGAATACAAACGAATCAAGTGTATTCGAATTCATATAAATACTGAACCCAAAACTCATCATCGGCATGAGTTCAATTAAAGCAAGCAATTAAACTGGCAAAGAGATTACATACCGCAACAGTGAACTCGATCAAAGGAGCAGCTGCGAAAGGGTCCAAGCAACGAAAATCAGAGAATCGATCAACAGAGGAGCAACGCAATCCAGGCATACGTTCATCAGAGAAGGAGCGACCAACAGAGCAAGAGAATCTAGCATTTACAGTCGCAACCTCCATATTCAGAAAACCCTAATTTCTGTAACAAAGGATCGGCCGCCATTTTTGCAATTGAAGATGGAAAAGGAACGGGCTAGAGAATAAAGCAATTGGGCCGGCCTTGTTTGTTTAAAGGGGATTTAGCTTATTTTATTTCAAATAGGGTTTTTGGGTTTAACCATTTTTTTTATTTGTTGTTTTTTTCTTCTTCGGGTCAAAGAATTGGTAAATCACCACCTAGGTTGTAGGTAGTGTCAGATTGTCTAGTTAGAATTAGTTCAGTGAGCAGGGTGTGCGAGTTTGCAAAACTCTATAGGCGGGAGCATAGTTTGCAAGTTTGCGAAACTCTATAGGCGGAGCAGGGTGTGCGAGTCTATGAGAGTGTTTGTGAGCGGGAGCAAGGGTTTGCGAGTCTAGTAGAGTGTTTGTAAGCGGGATACTGTTTAATTCTAATAGAAATCTGGAAATGCAGCAGTGGCAGGGGTTGCCGAAGCTGGGTAAATTTTGTTTGTGATTTACTTTTCAGCATATTTATTTCTGCAGTTTATTTCTATGTTTAAATCGAGAAAATTTGCTATAACCCTATTCACCCCCCCTCTAGGGTTAATCTAGATCCTACAGGTTTATCATCTCAACCCATAATGGTTTTCCCCTATTCTATAAAATTGTTTGGGTATGTATCATTTCAACCCATAGGGAATTCTAAACTAACAAGGAACTTATAGAGTAAGAACAGTTATGATGATAATATAACATATTAACAATAAGCATATTTCAATTGTCGTTTCAAATGAAATCAAATTTAATAAATATAAGAATGTTAATTGTGAGTGATTGCTCACCTTTAGAGGCTGGAGATTTGAAAATGAAATGAGTTACGAATCCAAGCACGAATTCCAAAGCAAAGCAAGATTAGCACAAATTCGACGAACAAAGCTGATATATAGGAATCGATGAGAATGAATCAAATATATAAATTTTCTAAAATCAATTTAAAACATATATTTAAAATAAAAAATATTTATTTATTTTCAAATCAATATTTAATACCAATACATAAATATATATATATATATATATATATATTCGAAAAAACTAAGTTCACATATACTTACATATAAATTAATGTAAAACATTATACACATAACCCCTTCTATAACATATACTATATATACACACATCTTAGAATATTACAAAACATATTTCATACAAATACATACAAAGCTTGTATCACATAATCAGTTTATATACACATATTATAATTCTTATACAGACTTACAATTTAATATATATATATATATACTAAATTTTTTCGCAGCAAACCAACAACGTACCAAATGTATACATAAACATATATATATATATATATATTCTAATATATATTTTAAACTGATATATAAAAACATATAACTTTAAATATAACTAATAAATGCATATATATACTAATATATATATATATATATATAAGATATAAATATATACATATGTACACTCACTGATCCTATATAACTTATAGAAACTGATGTAAATAAAAACACATAAGTTTCATATAAACATTTATATACAACAGCAAATGAAACTATGCTAAAAAACTTATACTTAATACTTACACTTACTTTATTATATAAATAATAGGTTATACAACTTATATACACTTGATTCTCTATATGCATAAACAGAACAAAATTTTATCTTATTATACATTTATAATAAGATAAAGTATATACACATAACTAAGATATATATATATATATACACACACACACACCCTTTATATATTGACTAATTGTACCCTGTAGACACCATAGACATATATTTAAAAAATATATAGCATATAATTACACAAATTAACAAAACAACTAACATATGGTGTTATAGACTACTGACATAACTATATATATATATATAACTAAAAAATATATAAGTTTATTACTAACCTATATTAGATAAACAATGGATGAGATAGCAGTCACGAGGAGGAGATGTCGGGAGAAAGTGATGAAGGCACGCGTGACAGGTGGTCGAGGACAGTGCTCGGCTGGTGGCCTGGGCTTACGCTGATGGTGGAGGAGAGGAGGGGAGAGGTAGGAAGGCCTTGGGTGAGGTGTAAAGATGAAAGGTAGAGAGCTAGTTCAGCCAGTGGAGGGTGATGGCTTCGGCCAGGTCAGGGTGGCTAAGGATGGGGTCGGGAAGATGAAATAAGGCTTGAGGGTGGTGGCGAACTCGAGATGGGAGAGGGGTGGGTTACTCAAGGTAGTGGCTCAGCAATGGGAGAGGTGGTTGCTCACAAGTGGGTTGATAGCATAAGGAGGAAAGGGTGGAAGCTTGCGTGCCAGGTGAGGGTATGGCTGCCTGAGGTGTTGGATGGTCTGTTGGGGTGTTGTTGATGAAAGTTGGGATTATGAAGAAGAAAGAGACAAGCAAGTGCAGGCAACAAAAAAAACTTTATTATATATATATATATATATATATATATATATATATAACTTTTTTTGGAATGACAAAACCAACAAGAGATAGGAAACGAATCATCATTTATTTTTATAATAGTAGGAAGGACAAATGTCAAGCACAAGAATTCAAGGAATCGTTAAAGCAATAGGCTGTTGTATTTCAACCGTTGAAAGAAAAAAAAATTGAATGGACACAGAAATCAAAAAGTTAAAACAGATATCGATACGGAAAATCATTTTACTAATTTCACGGCGTATCGGACCTCGAAACACACAAATGAATATACTGTGGAGATCAGCACGACGAGACAATAAAAACGGTATACAGATATCAGCGATACGCCCATCCTATCAAAAGTCAATATTCAGTACCGAAAATGCTGCAAAAATGCCGAAAATAAGATAAACGAACCTAGAGAAGTCCAAATTTGGCGAAACAAAATATAATGAATCACTTAGAAAATGTTAAACATTTTTATTATATAAAAATATTCAGGTTTTGAAAATATTATATTTTCATCAATATTAACTAATTTAAATTGAAATTGAAAATTACACAATAAAACTAACATTCATATTTACCAGTGAGAATCTACCATTTGCTATATTTAAATAGACGCATTTTAAATGTCAAATTTTTATTTCCAAATCCATTATTTAAAGTTTCACAAAAATTCAGCTAATTACGTTATTAAAACCATAAAAATCTACGGGTCGATACAAGTTTTTTAATAATGGTAAAAATTAAGGCTTAAATTACTGTGTTCGACGCATTCTTGATTAAGAAACAACATTGTCACTTTATCATTTACAATTCCACTTCGGAGGTGAGTTTGAATTCTCCATTATTTGATTAATGATTTTGGATATAGGGTTAGTGGCGATTAAGTGAAAATTAGGATAAATAAAAGGAAGGACAATTAGGTTAATTTGATTGTAACTTTATGAAGGGGCTAATTTGATTAGAACCCCTCATAATAAAAAAACTTATAAAAATAAAATGGCCCCCTCATATCCAAAACTTGAATACTAATAACACTGATCTAAGAATATTCATTTCCTTTTTCTCTTGCTCTGCTCATCTCCTCTAACGGCTGAAAATTCAAGTCCGCTTGAATGAAAAAAAATAGACTCCTTAAACAATTCAAGCATCAAATAAAATAAATACAAATGTCGTTCTTCATATTGCAATTTCTGAAGATGATTCAATTGGATATTGGAGTCTTCGTACTTCAAGGTGTGATTTATTGGCCTAATCCAAATGTAATTCTTTAATTTAAATTCGATTATATATTTATATCATTGATGTAATTAGACTTTATATGATTCACCTCGTGTTTTAATTATTCATCTTGCTGCATGTAACTAAACCTAATTTATGTCTATTTTGCTTAAAATATGTTTATTGTATTGTTTTGGTTCACATATAGCTTGTTCACCATCTCCCTTTAATATAAAATCATGATAGATTGATGTGTTTTGGGTCTCATATTACTTTTGATAACTTGTTACTATTCTCTTTGTTGTTTAGATCTGTAAGTTCTTACCATAATTACACAGGCATAGTTTGTCAAATTCATTTTATTTTATTTTGGAAATTTTGTGAAATTAAAAACTAATTCTGAACTAGAGTTTTTTTTTACAATATATAACATTTACCTATACAAATGCAAATGAATTGTATAAGTTAAATTATTTATTGTTGTAAGAAATTAATCTTTGATTTTATACGAGAAATACTTGAATATGAATGTTTCAATTCTTATCAAAAAAATGGATTTCAAATTGATGAATGAACTTTAGTGAAAATTCTAATCCTTTATAGTTTTCTAAATTTAAAGTCTTATATAAAATCCTAAACTCTAGTTTCATTCCTAAATTAAATATTTAATCAAAGTTGTTAACCTTAAAGTCAATCTTATTTGTATTTATGTATATACCTTTATATCATATGCTAAAATGTTTGTAAATATATTTTGCTTTAGATCTAATTTATTAAATTGTAATAATCATGTATACGGAAATATAAATATGAAGTTTAATTCACATTTATAAGAGGATTTTTTGCAACAATGTAATATTTTGTTGTTAAACATTTCTTTAATTGAAATCATTTTCGTTGATGTTAATTTTGGAAGTCAAATTATTTAAAACACCTTATAAGATTTAAGCGTGCGTGTGTATAATTATTATAGATGTATGCATATATTTCATAAGTCAAAAACTTGGACAACAAAGGCATTTTTAAATTTATTTAATAAGTTATAAATGTTATTTAATGCATCAGAAAGAGAAATGTAAGGTTGAAATGCAAGGTTTATGTCTCTATATATATTGATGTATCTTCCCTTTAGTTAACTGTGTAGTTTAAGAAAAAGAAACAAGAGGTTTCCTTCTCTATATTCATTTGTATGTTTTATTTATACATATATGCACAACTTATATACTGCACTTACACTTCACACAAATGAATGTATTTGATACTTTCATTATATTGCATACAAATTCAAATAAACCTTAAACCTCCATTTTAACAATTTAAACAAAATAAGTTTTTATTTAAAATTTAATTAGATTGGATCTAATATACCTTTAGACTTTATAAACTAAAATATGATCCAAATAGGGAGTTTTATTTTTTGAAATCTACCTATTTCATTTGCTTTTGACTGGTTTGGTTCCTTCATCTTTGACTTGTAAACACCTAAGGAAACGTTGGAAATTTGAGCATGGAAAAAAAAAAATTCACAAACTACTTGCTCCACGCGTAGTATATATGCCTATGTCCATCCCATGCCATAATGTTCCTATGTCCTTCATGCGTTCAATATTCTCCTATGTTCTTCCCACGTCCAATATTTTCCTAAGTCATTCTCACGCCATATGTTTTTACTATGTCTTTCCCGCGTCCTAGATTTTACTATGCTTTATCTACGTCATCCATGCATTTTAAAAATTACCAATTTTTTATTTTTCTACACTCTTTCTATGCATTTTTTTAGTTCTTATTTGTTATATTACCAGTGCTTTTCTTTTCTACCACTACAAATCAATGCGATAAAATCATATACAATTGAACCGATAATATGAAACACACACACATGTATATATATCAATAAAGTTGGTTTCATAATCATTAAATATAATAAACAATACTTTTTAATTTATATTTAATTAAATCCAAATATTGTATTAAATTTAAATACAACTATCATAATTTCAAATATGACATCAATACATTCCAACAATACATAAAATACGTAAACCAAATACTAAATAATATACATATAAGCATAAAAGGAGTCATTTCAAGGCTATCTCGATTGGTTTTGGCTTGGATCTCCATCAAACTTTGGTACACTTGATGCTAAAAAGGAACTTTTAAGTTCTTAAAGCTCGTCTTTAATATGCTTTACTTTCTCCTATAACTTAGTTCTTTCTCGTGTATCACTCTCGCTTACGCTATACGTAGCATTTCTATATCTCTGCATTTTGTTAAGTTTTGCATTAAACAATAATCTTTTTTACACTTCCAAATATTTAACGATGTAAAAATGAAATAAAATGGCAAGATGATAACGAAACACGATCATCACAAGAAACAAGAACATTCCAAATTGCGGCTACAACCTTGTTATCTTATGATGAACATAGGGCGAAAAAAGTATGCAGTAATTAAACAACAAAGAGATGAAAGCCTAAAAAAAGAAAGAAAAAAAGCAAAGGAAATAAGGAATGAACAGTTTCTGACCCATTCTTTTATATCAAGGGTTTCGGGGGAAATATTGTCTATTCATATTACAACTGTATTATTGTCGAATATTATATAAGGCATTGTATTTATAAAAACTGTATTATTTAATAAAAGATCATTTCTCTTTTACATTTTCTTACAAACGCAATTCACTTAGAAAATCTAACTTGGTATCAGAGCATCCAAGCCTCATGGAAATCAAACACCTCGTCAAGAAGTTTATCAGATCTCAGCCCATCATTTGAACAAACATTGGCTGTGTTTTGTTTCTTTTTCTCATCAAATTCAGAATCATCATCTAAGAAAGGCCATGATCAAGAAAGGTATCCATTCATACATGTGCATATCTATTAATATCAGTTTTACCCATCCTTCCCTCACTCAAAACGAACACCTCGCCTCAAGATTCATCATCAAATCATCTAAATCTCGGGCTGTGCATGTTAATAGATCCAACCACCCATTTCTATTCATTCCAGCAATCAAGAAACACATTCTTCATCAATGATAGATGAGAACAACGACACATCTGGCAATTCATCTACAACATAATCGTATATTACTGATCAACTGCCAAAAGCACTTGTAGATGATTTAATCAAGACAATTATAAGTCCACAAAGTCAATTAATTAATGCTCATCTAGATGATAGTAACTACTTGCTATGGAAGTATCAAGTGGAGACAGCAATCAAAGGGTATGGCATAGAGGAATAAATTCTTAGCACACTAACTATATCACCCAAACTTATTGCAGATGGTCAAGGAAAACTTATAAGCAACAAAGAATATATTGTGGAACAAAGGCAAGATCATCTATTGATTTCTTGGTTATTATCCTCAATAAGCATTGATTTTTTTACCACAAACCATTGGTTGTAAAACATCAAATGAAATCTAGATGACAGTTGAACAGACATCCAATTCTCAGTCTGCAGCAAAGATCATGCACTACAAGAGGTAGATGCAAAATCTAAGAAAGGATGATATGTCAATGAAAGACTACTTAAACAAAATCAAAGGCTACTGTGACTTATTAGAAGTAGTAGGTCACAAGATATCTGATACTGAACAGATGTTGACTATTACGAATAGTTTAGATGGAGATTATGGGCAGTTGTTACAATTATTGCATCTAAAGAAGAAATGCCCATAATTCAATATGTCCACTCTACCTTACTTGCACATGAAGGCAGAATTTAACATAAGAAAGCATTTGATAGAGAACTCTCAAACAATTACACAACAAATTCAAGAAACAAAAACCAAAATAGAAATCAGGGAAGCAGCAATACAACAGCAAGAAATGATCAAACTTATTCAAGAAATGAACAAAATTACTCGAGAAATCCTTCTGGAAGAAATAAAGGTAGAGGAGGAAGATGGAATAACAACAACATTCTAAAATGCCAAATCTGTGAGAAAGTAGGACACACTGCCAACATATGCTACTTCAGATTTGACTTCAACTACAATACTTCACAAAGAAACAACAATCTGAATGCAAACATAGCAAGCATGCAGAATGATCAAAGGGGTACATCAGAGAAGAAAAGAATACATAACTTGAATATCTATGAAAAAGCAAAGTCAGAAGACATTCAACATGAATGCTGGTATCCAGACTCAGGTGCAACACACCATGTGACCATTAATCTGCAGAATATGAACCTAGGAAACAAGGAATACAAAGGTACATAGTCTATTAGTATGGGTAATGGAACTAAAATTAGTATCACTCATACTGGCACTGGTACTATTAATGGGAAAAATGTACTGCATTTAAATAACCTATTAAGAGTGCCCAAAATAAGAAAAAAATATATCTTATTAGTGTTTCTCAATTTGCCCTAGATAACGATGTATTCTTTGAATTTTATCCTAGATACTGTTTGGTCAAAGATATTAAGACTAAACAAACTTTATTGCAAGGTGAAACATACAATGGCCTATACAGACTCAATATTACAAAAGTTAATCACTGCAGTAATCCAAGAATATGGTGCAACTTAACTGAATCAAGTTCTACTGTATGTACTAGAAGTGTATTTGACATTTGGCATTGTAAGTTGGGACACCCTAGTGTCAAAATTGTAAAGAAGATGTTAGAGGATAATAAAATTGATATTAACGATATACCTGCTTCCTATGTTTGTACTCACTATCAAATGGGAAAGAGCCATAAACTGGCCTTCCCAAAGTCTCATACTGTATATAATAAACCTTTGCAACTTGTTGCAACTGATTTATGGGGACCGGCTCCCATTAACTCAGACTATGGTTACAACTATTATATATCTTTGGTTGATGCTTATACCAGACATACATGGATATATTTTATAAAGTCTAAGTGTAATGACCCGTAAAATTTTAATAATTTCGACCCATAAAATTTTAATAATTTTGAATGGTTTTATTTACATATTTAATTGAATTTAGTATTTTTATTCATCTTATTTAAAACTTTGGTGTTTGATTACTTAAAAATTTGAATTTTAGAAATTTCTTGAATTGATTATAAATCACTTGCCCAAATTGTAATAAATATAAACAAATCTAGTAATTTTGATTTTGGGTTAAAGTCTAACTTTAATTGAAATTTTAAATTTTAACTTCCAAATCTTTTATTTAAACTGTATATATTTGTACAACATTTGTTCCAATTTTGTTTCTTTTAAATTGGTTATATACTTTTAAATTAAGTAATAAATAATGTGTAAATAGCTATTTAATTATACGTTTTATTTGGTAAGTTTTCAATCCGTTCTTGTTTAAATTATTTGGCGTTATATAAATGATATGTTATCTTCTGAAATATACTTAGGATATATTTTACTAAATAAATATGAAACAAATAAATTCAAAGTACGTTACTTTGTTATAAATTTTGGACGTACGTTTCGATTTAATTATTGCCTCTCTAATGCGCACACTTTTGATTTCTTACCTTAGCTGTTAAAATCATCGGTCATGCATTTTAAAAGGAATGAAAAATCTTGCCTTACACTTCACGTGTAAATTATTTCATCTCTTTTACACTTGACTTTTACTTATTTGTATTTAATAGGAATGAAATCCTATAATTCCTCTACCGTTTCAAATCATTTATTTCTTGCCTTTCATACACCAAATCAACACAAGTCTATGTTAAATACAAAAACCCACGTACACAATTTCATCCGCATCTCATATTGCCTTCATCTTCTCGCACGTGCTTCTTCTTGAAGGTAATGGCCGCACATTTTTTTTCTTTGTAATTTCTTGTTCTTCTTTCTTGTTTTTTTAGTTTAAAGACTGTTGATAGTAAAATATATATATATATATATATACACATTACTGTTTAAGTACTAATTTTTCCACAGCTTTCAAAATTGCTTCATATGGTTTACCTTTCCTACGGCTCTTTTATTATATTTTTATATATAAAGTATACATTTATATACTAGCTGTTTTACATTTTCTGGGTCGCGTGTTATATATATACATTAGGTTTTAGTCTTTGGTTCCTTTTTTTATATAATTTACAAATATTTTGGTTCCAATACACTTGTTTAATGAATACTGATTTTAATATCTAGAGATTTTGATTTTTAAAATGTGTTTTAAATACTAATTTTAATTTATATATATATATATATATATATATATATATATATATATATATATATCTTTTACTTTAATTGTTTAAATTTTTTATATTTTGTTTTGCTGATTTCGGTTATTAATGGTATGTTAATATACATTATATTATACCAGTTATGTTCTTATGTTTATATGTGTGTATTCTTACAAAGCAGGCAATACAAGTTATTTTGGTTACTAATATGTATTTTTATATTATTATGTTAGTTTATATTATACTGGGTATTACTAGCTATAGTTATATTTATAGTTTGATTGCATAAGTTAAGTATATATATGTGTCCTCTATTGTACACTTTTAAAGTTATAATTTTTTTAAAGTTGTTTATATACTAGTTTGTTTGTTTTAAAGATTATATTATACTAGTCTCTGTTTTTTTAAAGGTTATGTTATACAATAGTTATATATATTATTTAAAATAAACTGATACTTATATGTTGTATAGTATATAAAATTTAATAATGAAAGTTTTGTTAACTGTATGTGATAATATATATGAAGTAAATTTTGTGTTACTGTATTGGTATGTTGTTTACAATATAATGAAATATGTTAATATATATATTTTATTAACTTATATTTTCAAAGCATATAATATAGTGTATTTGTTTGTATAACATACAATGTATTAGTTCTGTATATTAAAGCTTTGAAATATACTGGAAATTAAATGTTAAAATTGCGATTCAGATCTGTATTCGAAATCAATATAATTTGAATTTGTTATTTAGAAAACTGAATCGAATGGAAATTGATAAATTGAGATTGAATTAATTTGAGTGGGAAAGTCAAGTTGATTTTTGACGAAATTGCAAATACCTTACTTTATAAATTACTTAATATATACGTACCATTTTGGGAAATAGATCTATTTGAAATGGAAATGATATTTTTGGTTTTGAAGTATGAATTAATTTGAAATGACCACGGTGTTATAGTGTATATTTCTGGATTGTAGATAGTTCCACGGATCCTTAGAGGATGGTTATCCCAAACATCCTTTAAGTTACTTGTATTTCAGTTGATATTTCACTTGGGTTGGATTTATTAATATAAGAATCTTAATCCTGACTCGAGTGTTTTGTATTTTGCTTTACGCTCGTGTCAGACTGAGTAATTCAACATTTGAGACTCACCTTTGGAGCTTCGCTTGGAGATCCGACTATCGATTCAGCTTTTAATTTTTCCAATTGATTTATTCAGAGATGTCATCTGTTGGTACTCGAGACTTCAGCATATTGAGATATTCTACTGTATTTTTTATGACTCTGATGTTTATATAGTAGCTTCATGAACTACTATTATCTATTCCACTGCATTTATTTATATTACTATGTATCTGTGATTCTGTGACTTATTTATTTACTGTATATGCTGAGTTTTGCCAAATTTAAATTAACAATCTGGTATTTTGAGAAATTCAAGTCCGACATGTGCGGATGCGAATGGTTGAAAATAACATGTTGTTACACTAAGTCCGAGACATGTAATGTGGTTATGCGTTTTATAAGCAGATAGAAAATCAGACTGGCCACACAGTTAAAATGGTGTAGATAGATGGTGGAACAGAGTTCAAAACTCTGAAAAATTACTTTCATGATAAGGGCATAGTTCATAGAGTAACATTTCCTTATACATCAGAACAAAATGGCCTAGTGGAAAGAAAACATAGGCATATAGTAGAAACAGGTCTTACATTGCTTATACAAGCATCACTTTCATTGAAAATTTTAGCCTGATGCCTTTGCAACAACAGTCTATTTGATTAATAAACTGCCTACTAAATATTACAACGCAAAAGTCCAATGGAAGTGTTATTTGATACAACTTATCTCCACCATATCTCATCTTCTAGAGGAGGCATTTATAACAACATATGGTGGAGATAACTTAGTCCAAAAAATTGGATATGTGTTGATCCTCCTTATATGTAAAGAATGTGTTTGTTTCGGTCACACAGTTGAAAATTGTGCTTCTAAGAAGATTTGGAAAGAAGCAGCTAGAAAAGAAACAGTCGCAGAGCAAGAAAATGATGCAAATGAAAACGTGAATGCAAAAATACCAAATGTTGAAGAAAATACTGGGGCAATTCTCAAAAAAAAAAATGTTTTTCAAAGCAATGCATATGATGTTGATACTTCAATCTTGAAGGAGAATGTAAATTCAGATGTACCAAAGAAAGCCAACCACCAGCAGAATCACAACAAGTGTGAAATTGCAAATTCGGTTCAGAATCTTCACTATAAGAAATACAATGATTTCCGATGGCTCCAACCATCAACGGCCGTCGGAAGCCGTTGAAAATGCCGTCGGTATATAAAACACGGCTTTTGTTTTTTTCCAACGGAAACGATGACATTTTTTCGACAGCTGTTTCGACGGCATTTCTGATGGCTAAGACGTTCATGTGACTTGAAAAATCGTCGAAAAAACGTAACGTTGGGAGTCGTCGGAGATTTTTGGTCAATAAGCCGTGGGAAACCGTGAGGAGCCAATGGAAATATGAGTGATTTTTTTATTACAACAGCCATTCGAATTCCAAACAGCACATCAATATAAATAAATATCACAACACATCAAAATCAATATATGTTAGATATATGAGCTAAAATAAACATCAATATCAATATAAAACTTAAACATTATCATCTCAAGCTCAAACATTATCATCAATGCAAAACAAACCGTCCATCATCAATATCACACACCTAACAGCAATATGCACATCTTACATCAATATACAATATATACAACGTCTAAAATGCCAACCAAACACATCCATCCAACAAATCAACCTTACAAATCAACATCAAACACCATATGTCCACAAATTAATCTCACGATCTCTTATTGTATACACACACAAGTTTCAAAAACGAATACTGCAAAACGTACTTCATGATTTGTCGTCGACTCCGGAACCACTAAACGAATGGAATGCTCCATGTACTCGGCCAAACGCTGATTCAGTTTCTCCATTTGCGCTGCTCGGAGGCGGTCCTGCTCCTGCAGCTGTGTAATCTGCTGTCATTAAGCTCAGCTTTGTCTTGAGCCTTTTGATAAGCCTTTTGTGTGATCTGAGCCTATAAAACAAGTCGAAATATGTTTAAGTTATCATGTAAATTTTATAAAAATTAGCAATTTTTACAACTTGGTTAATTTTTATAAATTACCGCTTGATTGCCGTAACCATACCACCTATTTCGCTGTGTCGGGTTTATAACGGAGTTGAAGATAGCGTATTCCTCATCATTGGCAATTGATCCCATCCCGATTGCTTGAGCATCTGTGCACGTGCTTGCATAAATCTTTCTTGTAACGCAAAATTAAATACAATTAAATATTGCATGAATTATTATAATATTTTATAACTAATTAATTAAAATGATCATTATTAATAATTTATAACTTAAAATATACTTACATATGTGCGGCGTATGATTTATCATCCTCATGTCAGGCATACGTCACTGATCCCTCGTCGTCAGTCTGCCTGACGGCATGTGTATGTGCAAACACATCCATATACGAGACAGGAGCCTCATCCGCTCTTTCATGTAAAAATTGGTGCATATTATTTTTGTTCATACAAATTTATACAAAAAAGTAATAATTGTTCGTAATTGCAATTAATCAATTTACCAGGTCCTCGCGATGATGCTGAAATGATTTCGAACCACCATGGTGCGTGACTGAATTTTTATGCATGTTTGTCGAGTTTCTATTTGACTCCGCCTGCAAATTAAATGTTAATATTATATTTTACAGATATAAATTGTGTATTCTCTACTGAATAAATTAAGAGGATATCTGATAGACTTACCCCGCATTCATCGCTTCTCGACCATGCGACCCAAGCATCTCATACACTGGCGCCCATCCAACTAGGCTTCTTTCTAGATTTTCTGATGGTAGACATCATATCCTGGTAATTCATTGTAATCTTAGGGTTCCAATTGCGTTGGAAATGAGAAACGTTCTCTTCTTGTTAGTCTATCCCCCCTTATATATGTTGAAAAAATATAAGTTATACATTGATACTTCATCAGCAAATTGTAAAGTGATTATATATAATGATATATAAAATTTACACTTACCAAGAATTCCTATCAGATGCTTTTCTGTACGTGCTCTAGTATCCTACTTCATTTTGGCTAGCACACGTCATAAGGCTCATTTATGCTTGCTTAGAAACGCTGAGAACTATATTCGAAGGCTTAAGCTCAAAACCCCTGCATTAAATATGATACAGACAAATCATGACTAATATATCATATAAAATATTTATAATGCTGAAGCAAATTTAATACTTACGATCCATCTGCCTTTGGTAGCAATCCGACCACCATACGTGGCGCCTCCTACGATGGGCCGCTGCCATCACCTCCATGGTGGACATTTTCTCTCGGAGACGAAGTAGGGGAACCGGACTACGAAGAACACCAACGCCTGAAGAAAGACATCTATAATACCCGTCACGTACATATTATTTTATTATGGCGGAACATATCATTCAATTATGGGTTAACATATCAAGATTTAACATCAATAATTGTATATAATATACAAAAAAATGTAACATCAATACTACCATAAATCACTTTTTTTCAACATGTAAACTATTAATCATTTCTCGTCATTTTTTGATTCAAATTCGGTCTCGTACTTTATATTGTTTTTCTCTGTGGTCTCAAATGCTTCTATTAATACATTTGATTCATCATTTTGAGGTCCAAAATCGGTTTGATAATCTGTTATTGTAATTTCATCATTTTCCTCGATATCCGCTTGGTACGCTTGTTCGTTAATAATATTCTTTCCATCAAACATAAATCTTGCTTTCGTTTTAAAAACTGCCGACCGATCTGCTTTATCTCTTTTTACATATGGATAAGGAGCATAATAAACTTGTAGGACTTGTTTTGCTAGTATAAACGGATCGTACTTATGATAACGTGTGTTTGCTTTATTTCAATAATATTATATTCTAGGTGCATGTTGATTCTAGAACGTGAAACATTGTTGAACCAGTTGCATCTAAACGAATAAGCTTCTTCCGTAGGTCTAGTGAAATATATTAATTTCAAAACTTGTTTTAGCACACCATAAAAATCATTTATGTGATCATTTGGATCATCACTACCTTTAACATATACACCGGTATTGTTAGTTAATTTTCCAGCTTCATATTCTTTAGTGTTGAATTTATATCCATTGACAAAGAATATTGGATATGTCTTGACTTTTCTTTTTGATCTCATCCCAAGATGTTTCAATCCTTTATTTACCGCACAATTTACCAAATCATAAATGTGGTTTGAAAACCAATTAGCAATTTTTTTGCTGATATCACCGCTTGGATGCTGTGATTCGTAAATATTGCATTTATAGATAATATATTGCATTATAATTAATACACATGTGTATTATTCAAATAAATAACTTTAGATGTGTTATTTAATAATACCTAACAATGGCGCAAATTCTGCACAGTTAAGAAGAACATATATGTGGGCTACTTGGTAATTTCTATCGTCTAACCATACTTCCACACATTTTCCAGCAGGGCGTCCTACTGTCTAAAAATAGATAGCATTGATTCAGAAGAATCTTGTTCGACGCCCTCATCATTTCGCGTAGCACTTTCAAAAGATAAGTTCATATGGTCAGTGAAATAATGAGAGAAAAAGAATGAAGCTTCTTCTTTGATATATGTTTTGTATATCGAACCTTCGACTCGTGCTTTTTGTCTCACTTTTTTCTTTAAATGATTTAAGTACCTATTAAGAATAATTATAATTAAATGTTATTACATGTAATTAAACTAAAATTTTACATATTCAATATTAATACCTTTCAAACGAATACATCCATACATATTGCACAGGACCTCGAAGACGTACTACAAACGGAAGATGAACAGGTAAATGCTTCATTACATTAAAGAAACCCGGAGGAAATATTTTCTCAAGTTTGCAGAGAAGTATATGAATTTTTTCCTCAAGTTTATGTAGGCGATCAACTTTTAACGTAGTTGAACAAAGCTTCTTATAAAACAAACTAAGTTATGTTACAACCATCCAAACTATTGTGGGCAATGGTTCTTTGAAAGCAACGGGTAACGAATGTTGCATCATTACATAACAATCATGAATTTTCATCCCATTCCGTTTACCGTTCTTACAGTCGACATATCTACGCAGATTAAAGCAAATCCCATCAGAAAATATTAATCCCTTCATCCACTTTAACAGTAGTTTAACTTAGTTATTGTCTAGCTCATAGCATGCTTTGGGTTTTTTCTATCATTTAGCTTCATATGAAGCTCAGGACGATTGCAGATTGCCTCTATATCACATCTTGATTTCAAATCATCCTTAATTTTTCCTTTAACATTCCGTGTTAAAAATATTATTGAACACATTTTTTTCATTGTGCGTCACGTCGATATTATGACGAATTAGGAAATTTTGCCAATAAGGCAGCTTCCAAAATATATTTTGTTTGCATCAATTATGAATCGTTGATTTACCTTAAATTTTAATCTGTTCGCCTGTTTCATATATCTTTGAATAATCCTTTACAAGGTCATAAATATCTTCGCTTGACAAAATCATTGGTGGTTGAAAGGTCTCAAGTTTATTACTTGTAAAGTTTTTTTAATCTGTTCCAAATAGATGATTAATATGGAGAAAATACCGATGACAGTCAAACCATAAAATTTTATTCCCATGCGGTAAAGAAAATACTCATGTTTCTTCCATGCAATAAGGTCAAGCTAGACGACCAGCCGTACTCCAATCTGAAAGCATTACATACATAGGAAAATCGCTTATGGTCCATAGCAGAGAAGCGAACATACGAATTTTTTTTGACATATCATATGTTTCAACACCTTCATACCACAATCTTTTCAACTCTTCAACCAACGGTTGTAAATATACGTCGATTCCTTGTGTCGGATCATCAGGGCTGAGGATGGCAATAGTGAGAAACATATGCAGAGTTTTCATACACATCCACCGAGGTCAATAGTAAGGTGTAAAGATTATAGGCCAAGATGAATATTTTGAATATAATTAAGAGAAGGCGAAAATCCATCAATACCTAAACCAGGTCTAATATTACGGCTCTCCGCTGTGAAAGCTTGATAAACTGAAAGGATTTTTCACAAAGTTATGGCAAACGATCTCGTATTCATCGAGATCTTCCACGCCTACACTAGGTGATCCGGGCAAACAACCCGTCTTCACATGATCCTCCTCTTCCGATGATCAAGCGAGTAGTAGCAACAATGGTGGAAATGGAGGCGATGGTGGTGATATAGGTGGTCAAAGTTCTCATGATGATAGGGGTAGGCGTATAATAGAGTAAGTTGTTGCTTATCTTAGTATTTGCTTTTTATGATGTACAAACATTAGTCTTGCATTTCAAAACATTAAAATATGGCTTGTACTAAATAGCCAATGTTTCGTATTATTTGTTTTATGTCAGATGTTGTTACCTTAAAACTCTTGTTTGTGATGTTGCAATATATGAATGCTTGTTCTTTTATTGCTATGATTTGAATATCTATACATGCATCATACGATTATTTATGTTTTTTATTCATTTTTGTCGATGACAAAGGGGGAGAAAATTATCACTAACATTAAGAATGCAGGATATATATCGCCAAAGATTCAGAGGGAGTAAGTATTCATATTATATTATATACAGTCGAAATCTATATCTATTTACCGATTGTCATCAATCAAAAAGGGAGAAAATGTTGAGACTTGGTTTTGATTCATGACACGAAGTTATCACTGTAACATACAGATTCGACGACTGTTACGACAAAAAGAGAATATACTACATGGAGACAAGACATCAAAATCGGCTCATCAACGTTTATATTATTTTGTTTTGAGTCTTAAGTCAATATTGTTAAGATCTCTCCTCGTTTACGTATATATTAGCTTATATATATTCTTCTTATTTTCAAATGATTTATACATGTATAAACATATATATAATCAATGTTTTAAAGTTAGAATCATATAATATATATATATATATATATATATATATATATATATATATATACCCGTGTAAATTGTGCAAATTGCATAGATAATAGCAGGTCAGTCGACTGACCTGCTAGTATTTGTGCAACATGCACATGTGCACAACTATATATATAATATATAATAAAAATTGTTTGAATATTTAGTCGATTGTCCGGAGGCTCAGTTGACTGAATTTCAATAACGGCTATATTTTCTGAAAAGACACGATCATTCGTGAAGAGTTACGAATCTCTACGAAGAGATTTGGACGTAATGCTTCAATCGAAACTCTTCGTCAATGGTCGTTGCTATTTAACAACTATTAATACATATCCTAACTTCATTCCATATAACTTAATCTGCTTATTTCTCTTGTCTAACTCTCTTAAATATTTCTCTTGTCTAACTCTCTTAAAAATTGTTTGACTTAAATATTCATCTTAACATACTTATTGCTTGAATTAGATTTATATATCATATTCTAAGCAATACTATTCCTTTCTAATCTTCATAAACTTCGAAGATACATATTTATACTCGATGAGAAGATCATAGGAAGGGCATACTATAAACAGACTTATACTGTTATCAAAACACAAAAAGTCAAACAATTTTTTGTTTGTTGAAGTCTTGTTCTGCTGCTCAGGCGTGTGAAGTCCTCTTCGACTGCTGAAGCGAAATCAGTTCCGCTGCTCGGAGGTTGTATAGACCTCTTTCTCCGGTTTAAGTGAGGGTAGTTGTTTTAGTGAAATTCCAAAAGGAGTCTGACATTGGACGTAGGACGAAGCTCCGAATCAGTATAAAAATCTCTAGTATTATGTTTACTATACTACTATTATATTCCATACTATTTATTGTATACCTATTATCACTATAGTGTATATATTATTAGTGTATATATTATGACATATCCATATTACACGACCTATCTCGTCATTGTGTAGGATAGATATAGGGTTTCGAGTGGAAGTGATATCCATCTATAGTGTGGTGGCTGTCATGGTCAGAGTGGCTTGGGTTTGACAGGATGTCTTCGGAAATCCAAAAAACTACATGGTTCGTCAACCTAGTGTTACGGCCAGGTTGTGGTGGCTCAGGCATGTAGACAATGGGAGGTAAAGAGTATGCTGTAGGTGGATGTTGGGGTTAAAGGTTGAAGATAAAGAATAAAAGAAATAGACAGGGGAGGTGAAGAGATCAGGGATGTAAGAAAATAGTGGATTGAATTAGAGAAGAAGATGAAGATCAGAGGAAACTGCAGAGGAATGATGGGCGTAGATTAGATTAGGGAAATGAAAAAAATTGTAAAATAAAAGATGTAACAGAGGAGAGAATTTGTAATAATGAAAATGTAGAGGAGAAGATGTAACAGTAAATGAAGTTATCTTTTTATTTCCCTTTTCAAGTTGCATATATGCTAGTTTATATAGGAAGCTATATAACGGCTACTTTTGACAGCTCATTGCCAACACATACTAATTACAACTCACACCCTAAAATCACAGAAACCCAAAGTTTAATTGTTGAGTGAAACTAATATCTTTTTCAACAAGTGTGCATGCATGCACAACTGACACTGCCATCAACTTCTACTTCAAGCCATAACTTTGCTATCCCCTGATGCAGCTATGCTTCTGCCATGTCCAGTTCCCTGCTCCTCACCGCTGATGATCAGTTTCCGTTCAACATGGCCGGAGTCCTTCATTTCCAGCAGCTTGTACCTGCACATAAGAGAAAAGTTATCACATTTCCCTTCCTCTTCAAGAATTGACCTTGTCCCAAGGTCATGTGTGGGAAACTTTCGAATCAATGGCCAATAATCCTCCCAAGTTGCTTCTTCTTCACTTCTCCCTTTCCATTTTACTAAAATCTGTACTACAGCCTTTCCGTTTCTAGGCACCATCCTCCTGTCTAATATGCTATCAGGTTCTTGTACTTCTTCCACTTCATAGCTAGGTAAATCTTCCTGTATCACAATGTGGTTTCCAACTTTTTTCTTCAGTTGCGACACGTGAAAAACTGGGTGTATTCTTACATGGCCAGGCAACTTCAATCTGTAGGCTACCTCCCCTATCTTGTTTTCCACTTGATATGGTCCATAAAATCGCGGTGATAGCTTATGGGTTTTGTAACTTCTTGCTGTAATCTGTCTATAAGGTTGCAGTTTCAAGTATACCCAATCTCCTTCTTGAAAGCTTCTCTCGGTTCTTCTCAAATCTGCATGTTTCTTCATTCTCTCCTGTGACAGTCTTAAGCTATCTTTCAAAAATTCTATTGTAATGTCACGGCTAAACAAAATTTTCTCTACGTGCTCTACCTTGGCAGTATTAGGTACATAAGAGAGTAAGGTAGGCGGGTCTATGCCATAAACAGCTTTGTATGGTGTAGTATTTGTTGTTGTCTTCCAAGTGGTGTTATACCAAAATTCAGCCAAGGGTAACCAATCAATCCATTCATGTGGTCTATGACATACGAAACACCTTAAATAACCCTCTAAAATTTTATTAACAATCTCGGTTTGACCATCACTTTGAGGATGATAAGCCGAACTCAATTTGAGATTGCATCCTTGTAGCTTAAATAATTCTTGCCAAAATATACTTGTGAATATTGCATCCCTATCACTTACAATTGACTTCGGCATGCCATGTAACTTGAATATACCATTAAAAAATAACTTAGCCACATCTTTGGCAGTATAAGGATGACAAAGAGGAAAGAAGTGTGCATATTTACTTAGCCTATCCACTACTACGTAGATCACAGTATACTTGTGGCTTTTTGGTAAACAAGTAATGAAATCCATTGACAAATCTTCCCATATTCTGTCTGGTATAGGGAGTGGACTCAGCAAGCCCGGAATTGATACATTCTCATTTTTTGTCCTCTGGCAAATTTCACATGACTTGACAAACTTTTCCACTGTGCCCTTAAGATGCTTCCAAAAAAATACTTGTTTAATCTTTTTAATAGTTCCCCTAATGCCTACATGACCCCCTAATGGAGTGGAATGATGCTCATTAATAAGTGTATGGACCAGATTGTCTATATGGTGATCAATAAGTAATTTTCCCTTGTAAAATACTAAACCATCTACTAGCTTGTATTTGCCTTCATGCATCTGTCCTCTTACCATTTTATCAATCAATTGCTGGTACCATGGGGAGGCCATCAGCTTGATTTTTAATTCCTGTAACCAAGGAGTCTGTATAACAGATATGGCTTGCGTCTGCATGCCTTCAGAGTTGAAGTCTTCTCTCCTGGAGAGAGCATCAGCTAATACATTTTCCTTGCCACTTTTATACTCTACCTTATAGTCAAATCCGTGTAGCTTAGCAAGCCATTTATTCTGAACGCCGGTATGTAATTTTTGTGTTAGCAAATACTTCAGGCTCTGGTGGTCAGTTTTGATAATAAACTGTCTTCCTATGAGGTACTGTGCCCATTTCCTGGTGGCAATTATGATGGCCAGTAGCTCCTTCTCATAGGTAGATAGTGCCAAGTTCTTCCCATGCAATGCTTTACTTAAATAAGCTATGGGTTTGCCTTCTTGTAACAAGACAGCCCCAATACCCTGGCCACTGGCATCACATTCAAGTACGAACGGCTTAGAAAAATCGGGCATAGAGAGTATAGGAGGATTTATCAAACATTTCTTAAGTTGCTCAAATGCTCGCTGTGCTTCTTTAGACCAATTAAAAGAATTCTTCTTTAGCATACTTGTGAGTGGCTTGGCTATCATCCCATAATTCTTAATAAATTTTCTGTAGTACCCTGTGAGACCTAGGAATCCTCGAAGTGCCTTTACAGTTTTGGGAAATGGCCATTCTATTACGGCCTGCACTTTACCGGGGTCTACTGCTACTCCTTGTTGAGATATGACATGTCCCAAATACTCCACTGACTGCTGTGCAAAACTGCATTTGCTTAATTTGATGACCAGTTGATTTTCCTTTAGCACCTGAAAGGTCAATTCTAAATGCTGCAAGTGCTCAGACATAGTCTGGCTATAGATTAATATATCATCAAAAAACACTAGCACGAATTTTCTCAAATATGGTTTAAAAATATTGTTCATGAGAGATTGGAAGGTAGATGGGGCATTAACTAATCCAAATGGCATTACTAAAAATTCATAATGCCCCTCGTGAGTTTTAAAAGCTGTTTTGTGGATATCATGTTCACAAACCCTAATTTGATGATAACCTGATTTAAGATCAATTTTTGAAAATAATTTAGATCCATACAATTCATCAAATAATTCATCTATTAAAGGAATAGGAAACTTATCTTTTATGGTGAGAGAATTAAGGCTTCTATAGTCAATGCATAACCTCCATGTGCCATCTTTTTTCCTTACCATCACTACTGGGGAGGAGTAGGAGCTGTTGCTGTGCCTGATGATACCTGTGTCCAACATTTCCTTGATGATACGCTCCAGTTCATTTTTGATATGGTAGGAGTGCCTATATGGTCTTAGGCAAACTGGTTTAGCTCCAGGAATTAAAGGTATTTGATGGTCCTGTAATCTTTGAGGAGGAAGAAAAGTTTCATTATTGGTGATCTCTGGGAATTGTTGCAATAGTACTTTAATATCTGGATGAATGTTGGCGCCTTTATTGGTTATAGTGGATGTGGTTACTGCTGTACAAAGCATCATAGTGAGTTGATTCTGGTCAGGTTCCTTTCGTATGGCTTTTTCGCTTACCATCTTTACTTCTTGTTGCTTAATGCCCTGCCAAATAAAAGTTTTTTTATCAAAAATAAATTTAACTTGCAATTTTTCCAAGTTCAAAGTAACTTCTCCCAAGCTCTTCATCCACTGTGCTCCTAATATCACTTGGCAACCCTCTAATGGCAGTATTAGGAGATCCACCGGCATCTTGCACCCTTGACATTTTAACATAACATCATGACAAATACCAGATCCTTGAAGCTTCTCACCATTGGCAACCATCACTTCATAGATTTTTGAGTCATCAATTTGTAGTCTCAATTTTTTTGCTAATGGTTCATCTATAAAACTATGAGTCGACCCTGAATCGATGAGGATCTGAACAGGCTTCCCTTTTATGTGCCCTTGTACTTTAATGGTAGAAAGGGCTGGTATACCGCACATGGCTTGTAGAGTGATGGAATGTGTTTCCTTATTCTCTTCCTCACTGTGACCTTCCTCTTCGTAATCAGTGTTGTGATCTTCCATATCTTCTTGATCATCAAAGGTCATCATTCCTTCTAGTATAAGTACTTGCGGGCTCTTACACTTATGATCTTTATGCCATCTCTCCTTGCAGCCATAACAAATATTTTGTCTCCTCATTTCTATTATTTGTTTAGGAGTTAATCCTTTGCTCTTGGCCAAATTCTCTAGGTTGCTGGAATAAGTAGGATTTTTAGTATATACAGCGGTCTGATTAGGGGGATTCTTGGAGGAGGGATACGACCGAGACACTTTTCCTACCTTCTTGGTTTGGCTTAACACACTTTCAAACATTTTGGCCATAGAGACAGCTTCTCTGAAGTCTACGGGTTTAGAAGTCAATACGTCATATTTTATTTCATCTTTAAGCCCGCCAATGAATCTATCCAGCAGAAACTGGGGTGGTAGAGTTTCTATTGTGGCCTGCAGCCCTTCAAATTTAGTGAGATAGGCTGACACTGTAGTTTGTTGTTTAAGTTTTGCTAGAGTTTCATAGGGTCTCTCCATATCTTCGGGATTGAACCTTACCATTATTTCTTTCCTGAATACTGACCAATTCTGATGATTAGAAATATTTCTTGTATACCAATTGTACCATTTTAATGCATCTTTCTTGAGATAGAATGAAGAAATCTCAACCCAGTGGCAATCTTCGGTCTGGTGAAACTTGAAAAACTGCTCTACCTGATTTAACCATTCATGCACCATATCATCACCATTATAGGTAGGGAAATCTAGTTTGAGGTGGGGAAATGGAGAATTTCGATTCCAAGAAGTTGTTTCTTGATGGGGTAGAGGACTGTTTTGAAAAGGTTGAGGAGTGGGTACTGCTGCGTTGTTGTGAAGATTGGGTGCAGGGGTTAAATTACCATTCCTTGTAGTTGGTAATGTTGAGGTGGAGGCAGGATGATGATGAGGACTGGAGGCGAGAATTCCTTGTAGATTGGTAGTAGCAGTGGGTGGTAGATTGTTGGCTGATTGAAGCTTGAGTTGTTGCAGGTCCTGTGCTAATGCAGAAAGTACGTTGTGCATTCCCTCAAATCTGGTGAATATCTCCTTTGTCATATGATCCAGATTTTGTGTGGTTTGTTCCAATCTTTGATTGCTGTGTTCCAAGTTCTGGGTGGATATTTCTAATTTTCTCAAGGAAAAGGTATTTTTATGATTGATTTCTTCTTGCCTTTTCCACGCTTCTTCTTGTTCTTGAATCATTGCTTCGATCTTTGAATCGCCATGGCTGTTTGAGGATGACTGGTTGTCAGAGGTTAACCCAGTCGGTTGCTCTGATACCAATGTGTTACGGCCAGGTTGTGGTGGCTCAGGCATGTAGACAATGGGAGGTAAAGAGTATGCTGTAGGTGGATGTTGGGGTTAAAGGTTGAAGATAAAGAATAAAAGAAATAGACAGGGGAGGTGAAGAGATCAGGGATGTAAGAAAATAGTGGATTGAATTAGAGAAGAAGATGAAGATCAGAGGAAACTGCAGAGGAATGATGGGTGTAGATTAGATTAGGGAAATGAAAAAAATTGTAAAATAAAAGATGTAACAGAGGAGAGAATTTGTAGTAATGAAAATGTAGAGGAGAAGATGTAACAGTAAATGAAGTTATCTTTTTATTTCCCTTTTCAGGTTGCATATATGCTAGTTTATATAGGAAGCTATATAACGGCTACTTTTGACAGCTCATTGCCAACACATACTAATTACAACTCACACCCTAAAATCACAGAAACCCAAAGTTTAATTGTTGAGTGAAACTAATATCTTTTTCAACAAGTGTGCATGCATGCACAACTGACACTGCCATCAACTTCTACTTCAAGCCATAACTTTGCTATCCCCTGATGCAGCTATGCTTCTGCCATGTCCAGTTCCCTGCTCCTCACCGCTGATGATCAGTTTCCGTTCAACATGGCCGGAGTCCTTCATTTCCAGCAGCTTGTACCTGCACATAAGAGAAAAGTTATCACACCTAGAAATTCCTGTTTGGGGTGGGGGGAGAATGCCCGAACTAAATAGGAAGATCAGAGGGTCCACCACGTGAGTCAATTAAGTGGATCTTATTATGAGAATAATTGAAAGAAAGTATAGCAAGAAGTTTAAAATGGTAACACTAGGTCATGGACTCAGGCTGCTAGTGGTGGAATTGGGCATCCAGTGGATGAGTTTCGAGATCTGAGTTTTATTAATCCATCTGTAATCAATAATAGAAGAAAAGCGTGTCTATTTGAAGGGTCGACAAAGAAAGCTGAAGGAAAGCGGGGACATTCAATCATTTTTTATATTTATGTTGCTAAACCGTATCACCTTCGCCTTAAGAAATACATTGAAAGAAACTGAAAACCAAAATGAAAATTTCAATTGTTGTTTAAAGGTAACGGTTTTTTCATTATTAGATTCGATGATGTTATGGATTATGATAATGTTTCAAAAGGTGGACCTTATTTTTCGATAATAAGATTATTATTTTGAATAAGTGGCATTTGGGCATGAGATGTAGGAAGAATTTATTATCTACATTGCCTCTTTGGGTGAAATTCACAAATTTAGAACTTGAAATGCGGGATAAGTAAGCTATGAGTGCTATAGCCAGTGTACTGGGCAGACCAATAAAGATGGATAAAATCACAGCTGATGAATCTAGAGGGGCGTTTGCGAATTTTTTTTGTTGAAATGGAAGTTAGTTCTGATTTTCCTAATCAGGTTGAGATTGTCACTCCTGAGAAAGAGTTGATAGTTACTGTTGAATATCTTTACAGACCATTGAGTTGCTCTTTTTGTGGAGTGTTTTGGCATTCAACTTCACAATATAAAGCAAAACCAAAAGAAGTATGGTTCCCAAGCAAACTAGTAGTAAAGTCTAGAACAACGAATTTAAGCATACAAATAATGAGGATAATATAAATGTAACAACTTTGATAATGCTACAGTGGGTAATTCTAATAACGATTCAGAATTTTCTAAGAAAAATGATAACAACATGAGCGACAATACTTGTCCAATCTAGTGAATAATGAAGTGCTTTGTTTCAATAATGGTGTGTCTCAAGTTGGTGTATTCAATGAAATGAATGAGTTTACTAAATCAGTTCAGTCGGTTTCTCAAGCAAATAATCCAATACATGTGGAAGTGGGTTCTGAAAACCCATTATTACAAGCCAATAAAATAAATATTAACTTTACAAATATCTTGGAGTCGGTTAACACATCGGCAGTAAATCCTAAGGATCAAATCGATAAAGTAGTTATAGTAGGAACCAGGTCTGAGAGTGATGCTCCTGCAGTCGATAAAAATTCGATACTAGTGCTGCTAATAATGAAATGTTTGCTGGTAGACAAGGTGATCTTAATCAGAAGGAATCTTCCGAAGGCTCTGTAGTTGAGGTAAATAGTGGATATCAGTAAGAATTTATTGAAGGAATTGTTGAGGATGTCACGGACTCGGAGGATGATCTTGAAAATCTTGAATTAAATGTAGCAGCTCCATTCAACCTGAAATAGTAGAAGACATCCCTGATCATGTCGAAAAAAATCAATCATTCTTTGAGGATATAGACAATTTTAACATGCAGCATAGGAAATTAAAGTCAAAAGATACTACTTTTCCTCTTCCTAAAGTTTTGACAAGGAGCCAATTAAATGAATATAGTAGCATCGAATGTTAAGGGTTTGAATGCTCTGAATAAAACTATTGGCAATATTTAAATTTCTAACTAAATATAAGCCATGTATTATTGGCTTACTTGAGAATAAATTAGGTTATATTAGTAAAATGGAGATGACTAAAAGATTATGTAATAAATGGGCATTCCTATATAATAATGATTGTGGGTGCAAAGGCCGTATGTTGATTTTATGGGATACTAATGTGTGGAGTATTGTTATAGACAAAAATCATACCAACATATTTCTATCTTTGCTGATAATATTGGGGATTGAAAATGTAGATTGACGTTTGTTTATGCGACTAATTTTCTTCAAGATAGGGAAAAGCTTTGGTTAGAAATAATTTATGAAGCAAGTAATGTGTGCTTACCTTGGTTAGTTATTGGAGCCTTTAATAACATTTTATCTTCTTCAGATAAAAAAGGAGGCAGTGCTGTCCTTTTTAAACACATTTATGGTTTTCTTAATTGTATTTCATCATCTGAGCTGATGGAGCTGCTAATTTCTAGTTTCAAATACACATGGAGGAAAAGAGGTTTAGCTACTAAAATTGACAAAACTCTATGTAATAATAAATTCATTGATGCTTTCCATGATCTTATTGTTTTTGGTGTGGCTAATCCTATCAGTGATCATATACCTGTGTTTGTTAAAGTGAATAATGAAGTTGGTTTGGCCAATAAAAATATTCCGTTTAGATTCATTAATACTTGGACTGATTAAAGATAGTTTTAACATAGTTACGGAAATATTTGAATGCCACAACAATGAAGTTCATATATCTAAAATTTTCAGGTTTTAGGGTTTTCTCAAATATTGCAAACAGCTTATCAAATGGTGGAATTACAATCGAAGGATGGGAAAGTGCTTATGTAAGGAGAATTATTTATATTCGCTGAAAGAGGTTGATAATAATCCCACTGTTGTTACTCTTTATGACAAGCTTTACCAGGCCTATAATAACTGGAGGGAGCAAAATCTGGTGAGTTTTATAATGCAAGACAAAAAGCAAAGATAAGTTGGCCTACTGAAGGTGATTCGTGCACTAAGTTTTTTCCTGCTAAAATGTCTTTATGTAGGCATATAAACAAGTCAAATCATTTTGAGCAATGGAGAAATTATTCAAAATGCTTGGAAAATAGAAGTGGCCATTACTTATTTCACTGATATTTGCAATTCTGATAAGCCTGCTGTACACAATTTTCCTGAAATTCAATGCATGAATTATATCAATGATAGGGAAAAGAACACTTAACTACTAGTATTAATTTGGAGGAGGTCCACAAAGCTGTTCTCCCAATTCTTAATGATAAAAGTCCTAGTCCGAATGGATTCACTGCAAAGTTATATAAGTTTCAATGGGTAGATCTCAAACTTATACTTTTGGATCTGATTCAAGAAGTCTTTAGAATAGGCAAGCTTGCGAAAGGTATAAATCATACTTTCATTACTCTTATGCGTAAAGTAGACAAGCCTAGCAGCAGTTCAGATTATAGACCTATCTCGTGTTGTAATGTGATTTATAAGATTATCTCTAGGGTTATTTGCAACAGAATTAAGGCTAATCTCCCCTTTTAATTTCTGAGAATCAATTAGCTTTCGTTTCTGGTAGATTCATTAGTGAAAATAACTTATTAGCACATGAGAAAATTAGGTAGTTTTATAATAAAGGCAGTGGCAAAATTTGTCTTAAAATTGATCTTTAAAAGGCTTATGACATGATAGATAGAAATTTTATATGTCACATGCTCCACATGATGGGTTTTCCTAATTTCCTTGTTAGGATCATTAAGGCATGTATTACGACTCCCACCTTTTCTATTCTTCTGCAAGGTAGCCCTAAAGGTTTTATTAAATGTAATAGAGGGATTAGACAAGATTATCCCATATCGCCTTACCTTTTTTGTGTGGCTATGGAATATTTTTCTATCCTCATGTATAAAGCGCACAGAACTGGTCTTATCCAGCCTATTTATAATATTGAGCGCCATCTATCACACATTTGATATATGCCGATGACTTAATGATTTTTCTAGAAGCTAAGCTTAAGGGTGTGAAGGAGATTAAAAGGATTTTAGAGCTTTTGAATGAAGTTGCATGCCTTAAAATAAGCAATACTAAATCAAAAGCATATTTCAGTAGAGATGTGATTGACAACATTGTTGTCAAAAATCTTAAAATCTTACGATTTAAATCCCGATTCAGATTGGATCTCTTCCTTTACGATTCGATTTACATTCTGATTCAAACTTTGTTAAAAGCACAATAAAAAAGCACATCCAACTCATATTAACATATTTAATATACATATTTAGATCCACAATTCCCATTATGATGTTTTTAAAACAAAATAAAAATGGAATTAGAGAGAAAATTCATTATTAAGTTTAATTATAGACGCTCAGACATCAAAATCAACATCAAAGTGCATACAAACATTAAAATGTGGATATTTTAAATCTACGATTTAAATCTCATTTCGATTTAAAATTTAAACATTGCGATTTACGATTTAAATCCCATTTTGAAAACCTTGATTGACAAGACCCAGATTCTCAATGTTTTGAATATTAAAGAAGGTAAACTCCCTGTAAGGTATTTGGGGGTCCCACTTTCTAATAATTATTTTCATTTTTAGGACTGGCAATTAATTCGATAACACTAAGGGTGGACGGATAGTTTGGACTGTAGACTTCTATTTATTGCAGGTAGAATTGAGCTTGTTCATTTTGTGATCACTCTTAGGGTTATGTACCAGTTGTTAATTTATTAATTACCATGTGCTACCACAGAAAAAGTTAATAAACTTTGTGCTAACTTTGTATGGACTGGTAAAAAAAACATAAAATAGCTTGGGAGGTTCTTTGTTCACCTAAGGATAAGGGAGGTGTGGTCTTAGAAACTTCAGGGACATCAAAACTGCTGCTATGTTGAAATTACTTTGGCATTTTATGGCTGGTGATATGATCTGGAAAAAGTGGGTGAATGGTAGATATTGCTCGGATAAGCATTTCTTGACTATGGAGGTGGATAATAACAGTTCTTGTACTTGGAAGGCTATTCTCAGACAGAGACAAAAGGGGTAACAACAACTCAGCGATGTACTGTAGATGGCATAACACTCTTTTATGGTTTAACCGTGGATAAATAGTGATATTTTGGTCAATTTGCTTGGTTAGGACAATTTGGGGTTGTACGGTGGTAATGACTTAACTGTTAAAAGTATTATCCTTAATGTGAAGTTTGTCACTGATAAATTTCCTTTTACTAGAATTGTTTCGCAGTAAATTAATCAGGTGAACATTCAACACACATTATCTAATGACTATTGGGAATGGAATAACGATCCTAAAGGTTTCTCATTTTTCTCGGCTTGGTATCTATCTATAACTCCCTAAAGTTAGTTTGAGCAAAATCATTTGGAATAAATGCAACAGCCCAAAAATGTCTTCATGTGCTTATAAAGCATATTTAAACAGATTGAGCAATAAAGATAAGATCGCTGAATGGATTTATGATACAAATCCTATTTGTGTTCTGTGCAATGAAACTTAGGAAAACAGAAATCACCTTTTTTTTCGACTGTTCGTATTCTGCGTATATTTGGACACAAAACAAGTTGAAGCCGGGTCTTTCGATGACTGGTCTGCTTGTATTGGATAACGAGCTCGCTGCTATGGCGAATAACTGCACATCCAATGATCAAGTGCTAGATCTGGTGTGCTGCTGTATTGTGACAAGTATTTACCACATCTGGACTGAGCCTATCCGATGATTTATGAGAACAATTGCAAAGACAAATTTCAGAGATGGAGATTAATTGAAATGGATATGAATTACCTGACGCTGAAATGCAAGAAGAAGACAGTGAAGAATTGCAAAAGCTAGGAAATTTCGAGGAATTGGGGGATTGAATTGAGAGGCCATGGTTAATTCTTCCTATCGAGTCGCAGTTTGAACCAAAGATGCACCCATTTTTTATGTCTGGTTTCACCAATTGGCTATCGGTTTCAATTTGTACGCGATTTTTATGTATGAGTGGGTTAGGCTGTTTGTTATATTTTGATGAATTGCATGCCTTGTACTTGAAACTTTTTACATATTTTATTGATATGTTGTCAATAAAACACTACACTCTTTTTTCCTGGCTAGTCACTCATGCAGAGGTCTAGTCGGGTTTTTAATGAGACGGTCTACGCACTTTACAAAAATTTAAATCTATTCTATTGGCATATGTTTGATTTTTATGCCTGAATCAATTTTATTTGGAAATTATAGGCTTAAATTAATGTATAAAACTATTGTACATAATCTTGTTTTAGATCTAATTTGAAGTATTTTTACACCTAGATTTGAAAATCTATCTCAAAGATTTTAAATTTTGAATGTTGTATATTTCTATTACAGATCTGTACTTGGTGTAAAATAAGATTTTTGGGTTATTGTCCAATTTGTGCTATTAATTTGTGGAAAGAGCATCCATTTGACTTTTATAAAAAAAAATTACTCTTTCCACTTAAAGGCGACGTTTGATTTAATAAGAAATATTCAAATTATCCATTTCTTTTAATTTCAAATGAAGTCAATCTTTCTTCTTTATGTTAAACTAATTTATGGAAATCTTTGTGGTCAATCCTGCTAAGGAATCTAATTCTAGCAAATTAAATATGGAAATCATATTCTAGTAATATAGTAATACATTTATGACTAGAATATATTTGGTTACGAATAAGTGGTTTTACTAGACAATTTATACGTAATTATTGTGTTAATAAATAAGAGCAACGTTTATTCATGCGTTATTTATACGAAACGTTTGCCGGTTATTATTGTATTTAAAAAAGCGAATGGGTAGAAATTAGGAAAGGTAATAATTCCTATGAATAAACAATAAATGGGAATTAATGGATATGATTGGATTCTTAATTATTTACATAAATTTAATGTGATTGTTTTATTATGATTTATTCCTCTTCTCCTGTAAAAGAGGAGTTGAACATAATATAGGTCCTATTGTTTAGAATATTCCATTGAATTGATGTAATAAATTGGGTTTCTATTTTATTTACAAATTTGTTATTGCAAGTTTTGATATGAATATTTATTCCCTTGTTGTACGTGGAAATTATAGAAAATGAAAGATTGTAACCTAAATTAGTGTGCAATAAACGAGAAATGATGGATAGTATTAAATTAAGGGTTACATTATAGAGACAAATGGACTAATGAAACGGATAAAAAAGGATTAGATATAAAAAGATTACTATTTGAAATTAGTAATCATACATAAATAATTTCCGTTATGATTTTATGGATAAATTGATATTTATGAGCATTATAAGTTATTTATAGGTAGATAAGTATTTAAAGTAAATCTTATTGCCTTAAATAAAAAAGGGAATTAGTAAGCTAAGTCAAATATCTACCTAATACGATATAATTTAAGACTTAGGATAGTTAATTGGACTTGGTAGGTTAGTCATGCGAGGTCGGTAGAGTCACTTGAGGAAGACTGTCCTTCACTTTGAGGCTGCCAGTAGTCGGGTGTACTTACCACTGATATGTGATATCACTAATCTTAGAATCCGTGACGATGTGAGGGATTGGACCTACTTTTTTAATTCAAAAGTATTAAACGGTCCAAATTTGGAATTAAGAGCGGTGAGGGATATCTCTAAAAAGATATACTTCAGGGTTGAGGTGTTAAGTGGCTATGTTAGATCCCGCCTCCCTACCAAAAGAAGTAACCTAATGAGAATCCGTATTTATAATTAAAAGTGATGATGAATATCTCGGAAAGGGTTTTCTTGGGGTTTGAGGTACTATATGACTGATCTAGGGTTCGCCTTTCTCCTATAAAGGAAGCACTCAGTAGCCTAATGAGATTTTAAAGCAATGTCTGCTAAATACTACCGGTGAGCAGCCGCCTTAGGGTCGGGTATTAAATGGCAATAGCATACCTATATATAGGTGTTAAATGGCCAGAGGCCCGCTTAATGAGGTACTAAGTGGCTTGGATACAGTCTATCACGTTGCTAAGACTTTAATAACGATAGATGTGATGCTGTTGTGGCTATTATAAATTATAATGCCATATATAGTGGTCAAAGGTCCCTGTAGTCGAGACCAATAGACCAATAATGACGACGTTAGAAGTCCACCTTGAGAATGAGTCTTAAATGATGGAGTCTACCTCGATTGAGGTCTTAAATGGAAAAGTTTGCCTACTTCTCTTTTAAAATATTATGTGATAATAGTAGAAGCCCGCTTCATATTTAGAAATATTAAGTGGCAAATTGGTATGAAAGTATTGGATGGTTGATAAGGCACCATCAGTATTATGTATCTTGGGAATGGGTAGGTAAGTAATCATGTGTGCAATGCAAGGTTATATTTGAATTGCTAACTTTAATGGACACAACAATTAAATGGAAAACAATATGTATAAATTTATGTTATAGACAGTTTATAGATTCTCGAGTCATCAGAATGTTGTTCTGACCCCCTCCTCATTACAACCCACATGATAGATTTAGATGAATAGGTCGTAGGAGCTGGATGTGTTTGGTTGTTGGAGAAGTCTTTTTTCTCTCATGCCCGATGCTGATGTGACAAACTGTTATCCAAGGAAACCATTAATTCCAAGGTAGTAGTCATAATCAGCATTCCTATCCTATTATTGTTTCCGCTGTGAGTTTAGATTTCTATTAATCTCTGAAAATGTTCGTGCTTATTTGCAGATACCAAATCCAATGATCTATGTTATAATAGACTTGGGTTTCGATTTTTGTCAAAATTTAGGTCCATTAAGGTACAGGTTGTTACAGTCTACCTCAATTGAGGTCTTAAATGGTCAGAGTCTGCATATTTTCCATTAACAAGTATTAAGTGGCGTGGGTTTTATCTCTCGCATTGTTAGACATTTATGACGTTGGTTATGGGTTATTGGATTGGGAAACCTGCTTCGGGAATGGAAGGTATCAAGTGGTTGTTTCAGGGCTTGTCTCCTTTACTTATATGAAGTATTAAACGATTTTAAAATACGTAAGAGATATTCTTACTTGGGAATATACTACCCTAGTACTAAAATAGTATGGCTTGAGGTTTTTGCTCACCAGACACTTATTGTTATAACTCCCTCCATATTACAACACATGTTAGAGAAGGAGTTGATGATGCTTGAAGATGGCGAGGGTGAAGGTTGTGGCGTTCATTATCTATCATTTCATGATATTTCCTATTGTACCCATAAAATGTACTTTTAAACAAATTGACGTAACGATTGACATTAAGATATGTCTGTTTTATGGCATTTGAAATGGTTTAAAATAAACAGGTATTATTATTGCTATCATATTTGGTTTCTTTCGTTCTAAGTTATGAAAGATTAGATAAATAGCTCTATATTATTTTTCCTTTTACCATCAATAGCTAGCTTTGGAATAGGTCTAAGTTTCGATGGGCTTTTTCTAAGTTGGAATTTAGATCTTCTTCAGGGTGGGTTGTTATATTTGGTATCATAGCTTAGGTTACTTAATCAATAGGGAATATATTCGTATGGGTGGCGTATTTTTTATTTTAAATGTTTTTCAAAAGGTTTTACTATAAACATATGTACTTATTTTGAATATATATCCAACTCTATAAATTCCGACCATAGAAGTAGTTGCGACCACATTCTGAAAGGATGGAAAAAACAACTATAGGTTGGAAAAGGTAAAAAGAGTTAAATTTATACTCCTACTTTAGTTACTTATGGAGTGGTGATCATATCGTAGGAGTGGGCGAGAAGAGCATGACCACAACATATGAAAGCAACCTAAAAGTTGAATAGTACTTGACTCCTTTGTTAGACCTAGATTTCCTTTTAATTGTGGATCCTATAGGCATGTTGAATAATAGGGATAGAAAAAGTAAAAAAATAAAGGTTGTAACTCTAAAATTTAACAGACAATCGGTGTGCAATAAGTGAGGAGTTATAAGAAATTAAATAGATTAATGAGAACATAAAGGCAATTATGGGAAGATAAGAAAGAAGTTGAATAGGTAAAGTTTGAATAATTAAATAAATATCTCTAGGAAATGTTTGTTAAGATATATGAAAAAAGTGACATTTATGGAGGTAATGAATAAAAATGTTAGGTGTTAATTAAATATTATAAGGCAGAATATCTGTAATCGTCCAGAAGTAAAATGTAAACGAGGGATGCAATAAGCTTCCGTAAGATAGTGTATATTTATCACCACAAGAAGATAACAAGGTTTTTAAGATGATTGAGTGGGAAGTTCAAAGGAAACAACAACAGAGCCAATTTTTAATCCTACCTATGAGAAAGAATTTGATTAAAAGGTTTTTGAAAGCCCTTGAATGTTTTGAAAGAGCCTTTCAAAAGATTATTAAATGAAAATCTTATGCATTATAAGTTGAATTTTTTTTGGAAGAAAGTAATTTTAGATAGCTTTGGAAATATACTACAATTTGTATTGTGAAAAGCTTGGAAAAAAAGAATGTAATTTTAAAAGTGGTGAAATCATTTAAAAACGAAATGGTGGATGACTTTTAATTGTAAATTTAATGACTTGAAAAGTTGAAAAAAAGACGGTTTGCATTTGTTAACTTCTCAATTTAAATTGTTTTAAACTAAAAGTTTTCAACTTTTGGATTATTTGTTTTAGGATTCTTCTATTTTTATACGATTTCTCCTACTTTATAAATTTGAAAGTTCTCTTCTTTAAAATCCTTTTTAAAGGGTGTCTAAATGAAAATAACACCTAATTGAAATAGGAAAATAAAACGTAAAAGAATAAGATTATCCAATAAGGCAAGCAAAAGAACATTCCTGTATAAGAAACTATGGAGAATAATAGCTGAAATTTAAGTAGTAATAAATTGAGAATTTTTATTCTGTTATAAAAGATATAGTGGAGGAGTCATAGAGATAAGATATAAGCTGTCTTTTTGTACTCCATTTTTCCACGGTTTAGAGTTATATTAGGTGTTTTTAACAATTGAATGGAGTTAAATGATAGTAATTAATGAATGTTGGATGTTTTTTTATATAAGGAAAATCATAAGAATTTTATATATACATTTTTTCTATTTGAGTATAGAACTGTTTGAATAAGAATATAATTGGATTTAAAATGGCAATCAAATAAATTGGATTTGATAAGGAAAAGTATTGCGAAAGATTGTGGAAGTTTTAAACAAAGTTATAAAAAGCATTTGGTTAAATGATAGTATATTTTGAATAATAAAGCAATAGATGCTGATGTATACTGTAAAATAATATAACTATGTTGTAACCAGGAAAATCTTTGGCATAACAAAAGTCTAGTATATTATTCTGGAATGATAATTGAGTTTTGAATGTTTTGTGTTAAAGATTCTATTTTCAAAAGGAGTAAGTCTTTATTATATTAAGTCATTGAAATTTTTTAGAAAATGTTTATTTTATTGTATTTGAAAAATAAATTACAAACAAATTCCAACCTTACATCGGAAAATCTAAAAATTCCATTTTTAATGATTTAAAAATCAAAGTTTCAAATAAGAATTTAATTAAAATATTTACAAAATTATGGGCTGTTACAATGCCTGGCTGGAGGTGGAAGAAAAATTCCATTTTTTTTGCAGGGTGTCTAATCTTCGACTGACTGGAGAGATTAATGGTTTTGTTGTTCCGGGAGAGGTCATTCTAAGTATGAAAAACGCTAGGGGATCGCTGAGTTCTAACTTGGGAATTATTGGTAACGGACCTGGGGTTATAGTCTTGCTGTAGAGATTTGTTCTGCCTTCTCTATTTCTTCGACCGAACGGTAGTGAAGTCATCAACGTTCGTGTTATCTAGTTCAGAAGGGTTCAAAGCAGGAATCCCTGGTGGCGGGTCTATGGTTATGGGCGTAGGTTCAGGAGAGTGGGGATTGGTTGGTTGGGGAAGAGGAGGTCTCCATAGGGATAAGCGGACGAGCAAAGAAATGATTTGATGTTATTTCTATGTTGAAGGCAATATAAAAAAGATTAATTCATACTTTTTTTCCAGTTAAATTTCTTTCAGTCTTAATTCAAAATATACATTTTCCTATAAAGAAGCAAAATTGTATGGTTTCAAACTTCATATGTTTTGTCTTAAATTAAAACAAATGAAATTTATGAACAGTTAACATCTTTATCATCAAAAAGTAGAAATTTTTGTCTAAATCATACATGCACATAGCATGAAATTAATGACCAATTAACATATTTATTGTCAAAACATAGAAATTTTAGTTTGAATTATACATGAACATATGAATCATGTTTAAGGCTATCCCTTTTTTCTCGATAATTAATTCCCAGATTTCAACAGATCAACAAGAGAAGGTAGACATTTGAAAGTTCTCTGTCTACCATTTCTATTCATAGTTTTATACATGAAATGATTGATTCATATCATTATGTTTAGTATATGCCTACTAAAACTTGCACTCCTATGTCTTTGTAATAAATGTTGTTTCCTAATTGTAAAGTTGTGAATTTGATCATTAGTTGAATTATGTATTCATGTTTAAGTTTAGTACAACAAGTCAAGGCTTTTCAAAGGTGTGGCAGTTAGATGTTGTTTGTTGATATATTAAGTGAATATAAGTTTTACATGCTCACACGATATTAATCTTTGAATAAATATTTAGTATTTGTTGTAAGTTCATTTTATCAACTAGAATAAAAGAACTTTTATCACGCTGTTGTATTGAGGCTACTCCTATTGTAGCAAGATATAACTATTTGTATGTAATTCTTGTTTTGATTAAATGTATGCATGTATTTAGAAAATCTTAATGCCAGGACAAACATTGAACAAGTTGATGGAACTCGAAAGTTGGACAAACATTGAATATGTAGATTGGGACAAGCTTATGTTAAATTTATACCAGTTGTATAAGTTTTTAAATTTTGAAGCAATTACCATTACAAATTGCCAATACTTTTTTATCCTGTTTATTTCCTTTTTATCCATGCATATTGATTTTTCGATATTAAATATCAGTCAGCCAAAAAAGAAAGAAAATGTCCGAAAGATTTACTGGTTTTGAATGTTTTTTTGTTACAATTACCTACCTTTTACCAAATGATGGAGTGCTCAAGAATTTAAGCACTACATCGGTATTTGAAAAATTCTTGGCAAATCAACTCATGTATGAGCAATGAAATCATGTTGGGATGATTTCATAATTATTTAACTTCAGTGCACAACGCAATAGGCAATTTCAATGGAAGACATTTAGTAATTGATAATATTTAAGTTCATATTAATATATTTTCTAAATGCTAACATTAAAATTCATATTAACCCTAGTAGATTTCATTGCTGAATAAACAAGCAGGTAAGATACATTTTAATAGAGATAAAGTGTGAATTATCACAGCATGGACCAAGTTTTATTTCACAATAGCAAATACCGGTAGAAAGGAGTAAAATACCCAACCCTTACGTTTATGACTGTCACATTATATGTTATAAAAGAGTTATCTCATGTAACAATTATATCCAGTATTTTCATTTTAACAAAGAATAAAGCAAATATATCCTCTTTCAAATTCTCTCTATTCAGTTTACTCAATATGGTATCAGAGCCTAATGGCACAAGTGCCTCACCGTAATCATCATCAGAGTTTAGCATCATTGCTTGTTGATTGGCTGCACAGTTTTCTCATCAGTGCAGAAGCATCATCATCCGAGAGAGTTTAACCCAAAAATTCCAAATACCTCATCAAGAGCATACCCACTTCATTTGTACCTCGCCAAGAACCATCGGTCGGAGTTTATTCATCATCCTGAAAGTCTGGTTGCACCTTTTTTATCATCAAAAAAGTGTTCTTGAATCTTTTCATCATTTGATTATCCTAACAAGCTTTGTTTTCAGTCAACAATTGTTTCTTTTCTTTTTTTTAAGATATCATCATGGCCGGAGAAGATGATGACAAATCTATAGCCCCTGCTAAAAAATTTGAAACCTCTTTACCCACTAAGTACACTATCTTCTCCATCATTAAACCCAAACAATTAATCAACATTCAACTCGATGAAAACAACTTCTTGTAATGGAAGTACTAAGTTGAAATTGCCATAAGAGGATATGGGCTTGAAGAATTTATTAATGGCACTGCAGTCATCCCATCAGAAATGGCTGCAAATAAGGAAGGACACTTATAAGAAATCAAGAATACATCAAATTTCAAAGACAAGATAGTTTACTATCATCTTGGATCCTTCTTCAATTAGTGAAAATCTCATATCACAAATTGTTGGCTGCAAATCAGCATGTGAAATCTAGGTCAAGATTGAGCAGATGTTCAATTCACTATCTATAGCAAGGATAATGCACTACAAATCGCACAATATAAGTAAAGGGAGCATGTAAATGAGAGAATATATCACTAAAGTAAAGATATATTGTGATCAATTGGAAACTGCATGCCATAAGATATATGAACCTGAGCAAATCTTGACCATTATGAATGGTCTCGATCAAGATTATAAATCAGTCATAGTAGTTATCTCATCATAAAGAACTCTACCTGATCTTGAGTGTGTTCACTCTACATTACTAGCTCATAAAGGGAGAATGAGGCAGAGCAAATTGGTTAACACAGAGTATTCAACTAACTATGCCATAAACTCCAAAAACTACAACCAAGAAAGAGGATCAAATAGCAGAATCAATCAAGGCAATAGACAAGAGCGTTACAATCAGAGGGCCTAAAATATCAGAGGTAAAGGTAGAGGTAGATGGAGCATTAGCAACAGAATAAGATGTCAAATTTGTGAAAAATATGGTTGCACAACAAACAAGTTTTATTTTAGACTTGATTTAAATTACACACCAAATCAACAAGGAAGCAGCAATCAAAGAAATGCTCAACCCAATGTTAATATAGTGTGCACAAATTAAGACTCTGGAAATCAAGGAGATAACTTCAAGATTCAAAGTGATGTGGCGCTTATGACCAAACTAGAAGATATTATGAATGAAGCCTGGTATACTGATTCAGGTGCAACTAATCCACTAGAACAAAATGACCATATTACAACTACATTTTTTTTCAATTGTCATAAAATGCCAGTTGTAATAAAGATTTTTTATAACTCTTTTTTTAGAAAGCTGTAATAAACTTATTTTCAACAGCTCTTTTATTTTTTCAATTGTAATAGATGCCTATTTTTAACAACTCTTCTTTTTTGCAATTTGTAATAGATGACTATTACAACTTTTCCTTTTGTTAGTTGAAATATATGCATATTTTAACATTCTTGTTTTTGAAGTTGTAATAGATGTCTATTACAACCTTTTTCATTTGCCAGTTATAATATTAATAATCACTATTTAATAATTTGAAATTATGAAATAACTAATATTAAAAATAACTATTTAATAATTAAAAATTAATAAATAATCAACAATTAATAAATAATCAATAAGAATTAACTTTTAATAATGAATAATTAATGTTAATAATCAATAATTAAGAAGTAATAATTAATATTAATAATTACGAAGTAATATTTAATATTTAGTATTTAAATTTTGATAATTTATAATTAATAATTAATATTACTAATTACAAATCTTTTTTTTCAAAAAGTTGTATAAACTTATTTTCAACAGCTCTTTTTTTACCAGTTGTAATAGAGGCCTAACTAATATTAATAATTAATATTTAATATTTAATAACTAATAATATTAATATTTAATAATATTTAATAATAACCTTACACATTGATAATAATAAATATTAATAATTAATAATTTCTATTAAATACTTAATAATTAATAAATAGTATTTTTTAAGTTACTGTTAAATATTTAATAATCAATGAATAAATGATAATTAATGAATAATTGTTGTTAAATAGTAATTAATAATTGACAATAATAAAATTATGAATTAATTGATAATTTGTATATGAAAGAGGTATTTATATGAATGAATTAATTGTTTGTCACTAGTAATTGATATTATTATTGTTTTTAATTTATTTTAATTATTTTTAAATTTATGTTAAATTAGTCAATGACTCGTGTAAAGACAAAATGATCTAACGGTCTATATTTGTTATGTCAAATTTTATGTTTAATTTTGTGTCACAATAGCCGCTCACTTTTGAATGTGTTTACAATTATTTATAATATTTCAATAATTAATAATTTGTAATTTATAATTAATGACTAATAATTTATTGTTAATAAGAAAAATCTTTGCTCTACGTTAGAGCATCCCCAACAGTTCGGAGTGCGGAAATTCGATTTTCCGCACTATGAAATATTGGCGCTCTCATTTCTGCAACAGAAATGAAGGCAGGCGCCTGTTCAACGTGCGCCTGGTGAAGATGCCTATATCAGACGCTTTTTCCCCCTCCCCCTCATTTCTACCTCCTCCATCCTCTTTTCAGTTAATTTTTTTAATTCCAAATCCCGCCTCGTCTGGTCAAAAATGGTAGACGCACCGTTCAATATACGACCGATGCCAATATTGTACCTGCTCATGTCCCTTCTGATGCTACCGTGACTCCAGACGATCTTCGACCCTTGCACGACTTGCCCCCAACTGTTTCACATCGACTTACTACAGCTATAGCGACGCCACAGGTATACGTTTATTTCTTTATTGCTTGATGAACAACCATGTAACTATATATGTATAATAAATCTTTGTTTGTTTTAACATTAAATAATTATATATTTAGGTTCGTCACGTAGCGATGCGAGGTAGTTGGTATAGGTGTATGTCTGAGTATTTTGATCAGTTACCGCAGCCGATTTTGGATAGGGTACATGCGTCACCTTTTGGTGAATTTTTAGCTTTACCTAGATTTGTATATGTAGATCGTTTCCTGGTAGAGGCCCTCATAGAGAGATGGTGGCCTACCACTCACACATTTCATTTCCCTGATTTTGAGCTAGGACTGACTCCTCTAGATTTTTATATGCTCACTGGCATAGAGGTTGGTCGACCGGACTGTCTCCCTGTTCCATTTGATAGTTCATTTGAGGAGTTCGAGTCATATTTAGCTTATTTACCGACTTTGGTCGATGATGAGGTTAGAAGAGGAGCTGTTACTCTCCCTTGTTTGTAGCGGTATATAGTAGAGTACATGGCCATTGAGGATATGCACACTCCGGTTGTCCGTGCCTTCGTATTATACCTTTTTGGGTCTACATTTTTTAGTAACAATAAGGTACTATTAGGCTTGGTTTTTTGGTTGGATTAGTAGATGTGGATGGACTACATATATATGATTATGGTACAACTATTATTGGTTATTTGTACGTAGCATTAGATACTTATACGCTTCAGCAGTCTAGACAGATGTATGGATTTTGGTACATTCTTCTATTTTGGTACTACGAGTATACTGCCAATATGCACCGCCGACTTATTGTAAAGGCGAATGCCACACCTTACATTTACTTTCCTAGATTGCGTCGTTGGGTCCTTCTATACATTTACCCCGTGTTGCACAAGGAGTGCGTAATGAGTTGATGGAGGCTAGACAACAGATGGATATGAGGTGCGTGGTAACATTATCGTTCGTCCATGGGATCAGTACTTACAGTTCCTAGAGCCCGATCCTGATCATCCACTCTCTTTCCAGTTTTCCATATCGCAACGCAGGATTTGCTTTCAGGTTTCTACATGTCCATTCATATGGTATTTAGGGGAGCGGTGTTGGCTACAGTTGTATGGTATAGTTTGCATTCCATCAGATCCGCTATCATGGGATGATATGTATGGTGATATTAGGGTTGGACCAGCTTATATTCTTGCGATGAGGGGTGCGGGATGGGTGGATGGTGAGCCTTTTACAGTTCTTGGAGATTTTGATTCATATTGGGCTCGAGTAGCCCCATGTGCTTACGCATTTCCTGATTATATTCGGGGTTTGAACTCCGATGATATTGGTCCGCGTACCTCTTCCAGTAGAGTTCCACTACCGCCTGCCACCTTTGATCCTACATTATCTCAGTACACGCAGCCTTCTACTTTCGACCCCCCTCCTCATTCGTTTAGAGCGTATGATGTACATGGTCGGGTAGTGGAGTATCCCTTGTAGTATCCTACATATGACGGTATTATGGGTGTACCATCAGTCGAATTGTATCAGCCTCATCAGGTTTGTACGAGTTTTAATTGTTCTTTAAATTACTTGTCATTATATTCTCTACCTATGTATAATTTTTCTTATATGCATATCAGTATTCTCAGTACATGGATTATGATAGATGGATGATTGCTGCATTTGAGCGTATGCCGCTCGATTATACACAGATGATGTATTAGAGTTACTAGACTGCGGTCCAGCAGCAGCAGACTCAGTATGATGCGCAGATACAGGGATTACAGACCCGGATTCAGCAACTTCAGGAGCAGCTCCATGCCGGACCGAGCCTCACGACTTTGATGATGTCAACGATGATAGTGACGATGATAGTTGAGACGATGAGGAGATTGATAGTGGTTTCGATCATATAGACTGATGTGCTGCATTTAGATGTTTTAGACTGTGTTATTATTTTTCACACCTTACATTAGTTGGTTGCATATTATGTTGGTAATGATGCTACTGTTATATGTGATTGTCTATATGTTATGCCATTGTGTCAATTATATTTTATGTTGAGTATTGCATTATGTTGATTTTAATCATGCTTGTTTATTATTAAGCGTATATGAAGTCAAAATGTTGAAGTAACAAACACAGTTGTGTTTGTTTGTCAAAAATTTTACGGATGTTTGACACATGGACGTTAATCTCATGCTTCATTTTTTTGATGCGATCACAATCTCTTTATTTAAGATAAAGTGTTATATTCTAATGTCACAACATTTAAAAGTTCGGTAAATTCAATCAATGTGTAACATAATATTTTCGGCTACAGAATTGAAACTATTAGTAAATTTTTTATATACAAACTGATCAGATGTGCGATGAAGAAGAGATAACGACAACTCAGTTTTGGGACATTATTGCTGAACTTTACAATAGCAATGTTGAGTGTAGAAGTAGACGTACGAAGTTAGAGTTGAGGACTGGTTATGGGAACTTCTGCAACGCCTGTACGCGGTACGGTACGGTTATCAATGAGGTTATATTTGAAATTTTGTTGGAACCAACCCGTTCCACAATTGTAGGTCGTTACTTTCTCAAATATCACATCACATTCACTGGACATGAGGCTTATATCATACGTTAAAATTGGCTAGAACGATTTGGATATCCATAATTTGAGTGTATTATTGTTGAGTGTATTATTGTTTCTGTGTATGCATATTTATTATTGTCTTGTTTATGAGTAATTTAACTTTCTGCTACATTGTCAAATCAAAACGCGGTGCTAATATTTAAACATAAATAATTTTTAACAGTCACACGCTTCAATATATATGTAAGAGCTTTTCTTCTCAAACACACAGTTCAGTTCTCCGCTCCTTCAATCTTCTAATCCTCATATCAATGCCTTCCTGGTAATCATCTATTGACTCTGATGCCGGGTATGTTTCAACGGAAAGCAAACACACAGATGAAGATTGGAATATCAATTACCAAGACCAGCATTATGAGGACATTGCTCGTGAATTTCCAAATCTTGACCAACTCACACTTCAAGAAGATGTTCAACCTGCACACGAACAGTTGGTTCATCAACAACCATAGGAGGTTGAACAAGTACCAAATTTGCAACCTTCGGTTGAACAAGCGGTTGACTCTTAAATAGTATTTCGCCACTGTGGTTATAAGGTTGAAGTTGTGGTCAGAGCTGATTGCGAAGATATTGGTCGTCGAATCCAGTTGTGTCCTTTCTGGCCTGAAGGGTACAATTATGTAGAATGGGTTGATGAACGGCTGTGCCCAAAGTCCATAACATATGCCAATGAGCTGGAATGAGAAATAAGACGTCTCCGAAATGTCGTGCACAACATACAACTTGACCGTAACCGGCAGTTTCTTAGTGGAGTGTATTATTATGGTGGAGTGTATTATTGTGGAGTGCATTATTATGGAGTGTATTATTATTATGGTTGTATTATTTTGGAGTGTATTATTATGGAGTGTATTATTATGGAGTGTATTATTGTTTGTGTATGTATTGTCATTGACTGTATTAATGTTTGGGTGTTCAGTAACATTGTCTTGTTTCTTTTTGTATTATTGCTTTTAAGAACTCGACTACAGTTATATGATGGGATGAGACACTACATCAACAGTCAATAGTGTATGGAGGGGACAAGACAGTGCAGACGTGACACTACAGATAAGACACTACATCAACAGTTAATAGTGTATGTTAAGAACATGGCGACAGTTGTATGATGGGATGAGACACTGCACCAACAGTCAATAGTGTTTAGATGGGACGAGACACTACATCCGTGACATAATTGGAATCTACTTTATAGATGGTGGTTGAATTTAATTAATGCTACCCCATGTGATTGTTTGTTTTGTTATGAAAGCCAGCATGTCATTTAAGCTATAAAAGGCTTGTTAGATGCTGAGAAGTATATTCCATAGAATTTCAAATATAACAAATAGCGGCAGAAGATTATATTTTTTGATGATAGCGACGACGAATTTGATGAAATGATGGAAGATCATTTTCGTCGCGAAAAGGAACTAATAATTACGGTTGCAGTACAGGTTAGTCAACCGAGCAGGCAACATGGTGGATCAGTTGTTGGTCATCGGTATAAAAATCGTAGACATTCATGGCACAACGACAGACTGATGGAAGACTACTTTGTTCCAAATCCTACTTACACAGATGCTGATTTTAGAAGAAGATTCTGCATGCGGCGTCCTCTATTTCTTAGAATCTTACAATGTATCAAGCAGCATGAAAAATATGTTATCTTCAAACCCAATGCATCTCGTACAATGGGATTGACTGGAATTCAAAAAATGACAGCTGTACTAAGAATACTTGCATATGCAGGACCGGCGGATGCGCTTGATGAAAATTTGAAAGTGGAGGAAAGCACGGTATTAGAGTGTTTGGAGCATTTCTGTCAAGCTACCGTGGACATTTACGGTGATCAATACTTACGCAGACCGAACGAGGTGGATATAGTAATGTTATTAAATATGCCTGGCAGTAGAGGTTGGCCTTGAATGTTAGGCAGTATAGACTGCATGCATTAGGAGTGGAAGAATTTTCCAAAGGCATATGCTGGTGCTTATCAAGGCAAGTCTCGTAGGTCCTCTATTATTCTTGAAGCCGCAGCATCGTATGAATTATGGATATGGCATGCATTTTTTGGAATGTCGGGTTTGAACAATGATCTTAACGTAGTCGAACGATCTACGTTGTTCAATGATTTAGCAAACGGTAGATCAACTCCTTGTACCTTTACTTTAGGAGGTAACACGTACGATCATGGATATTATCTCGACGATAGTATATATCCTAAATGGAGAACCATTGTCAAGGCAATTCCTAACCCGTAAAACAATAAACAATCAAAGTTTGCAGCGATGCAAGAAGGCCAGAGGAAGGATGTTGAAAGAGCATTTGGGGTTCTTCAGTCTAGATTTTCCATAGTCAGTAATCCATGCAGACTTTGGTCACAGGTTAAAATGACCAAAATAATATACGCTTGTATTATTTTACATAGTATGATTATAGAGGATGAAAGAAACATGGAAGAAGACTACTTTTACGAGGGTGCTCTAACACCACTGCCTGTTTGGCGCAACGATATGATTGAAAGTGCACTAGAACTCGAGTTTCATGTAGAAAGCCAAATGTCCTACCGTAGTGTTCAACTGCATCGAAGACTGCAAAATGATCTCATAGATCATTTGTGGAGATTTTCTAGAAATCAGCGAAACTATATTTCTGTTCTTACTTTTCCTACTATTGTTTATGTTGTTGTTACTTATTATTGTTATTGTAATATGTTTATGTTTAATTAACGTAATGTTGTTATAATCTTTTTTTAATGTAATGCAATTTCAATGAAAATACTTATATTAATAATTGCTTGCACTCAAAACACAATACAAATAACGGTAATTAATAGATACAAAGGTTGTAGAAACGGTAATTCATTTAATGACCCTCTTGAAGTCTACGCCTCATAATTTCTCTCCTTCTTTGCTCTGTATACTGCAGTTGTTCTGCAGACATGTGTGACGTATCCATGAACATTATTGCATCTTCATCTCTTTGCCGGTTTCCAGCAAGAAGCTGATCCATTCTTGATAACTTTTCTTGGTGTTGAATTGGTCGAGTTTCATTGCCCGGTTAAATCTATCTTCAGATTCAAGTAGGAGTTGTTTAATTTCTACTTGATCCGCTCCAGCAGTCTGCTTCCTTTTAGCCGATTTTGCTCCCTGTGGCCTAACAAAATGATCTTCGGTTGGGGTTGGGTCTTCTTTTGATCCTAAACCGTAGCTTCCTAGTGATTCCCTAGGACTAGAGCTTTCTCCAACTCTAGGCGTTTTACCTCGACCACTGTTTGATTGAACATGTTGAACGGTTTTCTAAAGCGATGATTTCCATTTAACGTGCTCGACCAACATGTCATAAACATGCATGAACTGATAAAAATGCGGTGCTTGTTTACTATTAGGTTTATAGATTTGTTTGAACAACTTGTTTGCGGCCATTCTTTGTTAAAAAAAATAACTAGTATAATTAGAGAACTATGATAAAAAGTAGAAAAATTATATTAAAGCTTACCAAATGCATTTCATTTCCAAATCCACTAGGATTCATTTGCTTTAGCTTAAACATTTGAGAATCAAACGTTTGCATTTGACAATTTATTTTTCCATAATGACCTTTGACTGAAGATAGCATTCTTTTTCAATCAATGTTCTTCCGATTGTAGCAATTAGTAATTTTGCCCCAAAAAGATTTACCACTTTGATCAGTCCCTCGAATAGGATCGACCGAGAGTGCAGAGTAAATGTAGCAAAGATCGTAGTCTTCCTCAGCGCTCCAATTTGCATTAGTTACTTCTCCCCAATCGGAACCGTAATGTCTTGTAAGTCGTAGTCTTCAAAACTAGACCTTGCAGCATCGACGTCGAAATCGGAGTACATTTTCAGTTGAGATTAGTGGTAGTAAAAAATTATAATGGATGAAGGAAATTGGTTGTGAGTGGAAGAAGATGGGGGAGTTGTATTTGAAGGGGAAATATGGTCGTTGGAACCGACCGTTGGGGGGACTTAAGTGGGCGCCTGTTTAACAGGCGCCTGGATACCAGGCGTCTGTTTAACAGGCGCCTCGCCGAACCACACATCCCCACACCAAAGCTCCGCCTTTCTGCACTTTCGGGAATTCTCGTGCTCTGTTGGAGGGATTCGAGGGTGCGGATTCGAGAATTTGTAACCTATTGGAGATGCTCTTACGAAAATTTTCCCTCCGTTGTACAAAATTTTTCCCTCCAATGGACGAAAATTTTCCCACCAACCCTTATATAAGTAAAACCTTACCTTACCTTTACCAAAACCCAACCGCCTCAACCTTTCTTCTTCATATTCCTACTTTTAACTATCACATCGTAAAAATTAAACCTCATCAGATTCCATACCTAAAACAAATTCTATTGCCCCACTGTCAACGTGGACAAGCTCTGGTACCTTACACTCGATTCCGTCAACGTGGACAAAATCCAGTTGCTTGGTCACCGCTCTGGAGTTGTATGCTTGGGATGTCGCGGTTGACGCCTGAACTTGGAGGCGATAGTGTGGTTCGTGATTCCCTTAGACTGCTTGTTTCGTTGCTTTTGGTGTTGTTCGCCTGGGAATTCCATCACATGGAGTTTGCCGATGTTGATGGATGATGAGCGTGATTTCTTGAGATTCCTTGAGTTGTCGAATAAAGTATGCTGCCTTCATTTGATGAATGATGGACAATAGTCTGTTGAACTTGTTCCAATAGCTAGTGATTTCTATTGATTGGTACGAAATAACAATATGACTGAAACTGTTGGTTGGGCTTTGGAGAAACAGGCGTAGTTTGGTATGTCTATTGATGGAACTATGTCAAATTGATGAATTTTAGTCGCTTAAATTTTTTATACTAGTTGCCTGAGATCTGAATTTATGTACCTTGTGATTTTCTATGTGTACTGGGGAGGAGTTGGAGATTTGAGACACGGTTTTTGCTTGAAGTTGTAGTTGCGGGGGTGGGCTGAAGTGGTGCATGAAATATAATTGAAGCTTCTTTGCAGCTTCCATAAAATGTCCTGCATGTCTTTTCGCTTAAATTGTGAATAAAAACAAAAACAAAAAAGATTTTTGATCAATCGATTGCTAGCCATACTGCGGATTTAATTCCAATATTGCATCTCGATAGAGATTGCTAGCCATACTTATGCAGGAATATGTAATAGCCAATCTTATAAACTCTTGGAAAGTTACTTTTCAGCACATTCCATATCCTGACTGCTTCTTCAAATGATCAGTTTCTGAACACAGAGTAATAAGTTCACAATAAGCTATTCTACTATCAGAGTTGATCAATTATTCAGCCTTCTTCAGAACTAGCTCGGCTTTTTCAAAGAATCAAAGTGAGTTATAAAAGGAAACCAATTCGCAATATATACTCCAATCCATTGAAACATTTCTTTTTATATTTCCTCTATTACCCTTTCAGTTGATTTGATGTCATATAGATGTCCATAACAGTTGATAAGGAGTCCATATGTGGTTGCATCAGGATCAATTTTTTATGCTTGCATTTCATTTATATATTGCAAGGACCTTCTTATATTGAGACAAGGTTGTAAGTTCTGTGAAGTGTGCACGTTCAGGTGAGGTGGGATGTGTGTGAGGGATTGGTGGTTGAGGTTGCAATATTTGTTGTTATAATTGGTTAAAGGGCAGTTTTGAGTGTGGTTGCTGAAACTTGTAGTAGGGAGGAGTTGGTTGAGGTTGCAGTGTTTATGAATGGCCCACTTGCTTATTTCTATACCTGTAGTAGTTTTATCCTTGCTAGATGATTTGAGGAACATTGTTATGTCATTGGCCAATGAAAAAGAGGTTACGAAGATAAAGAAAAAAAGGCTTAGCGCTAAAAACCCGTCTGCAGTGGCCAATTCAAGATGAATGTGTTTATGGGGAATTTTAGTGCTTAGTGTATCTATGTTTGACTAAATCATGTTAACTCAACATGACTTGGATAGTATTATGACGTAATCTAATATATTTTTTGTTATGCCCAAGATTTAAATGGATATAAGAATTTTTCTTCCTTGGTGTTTTTAAATATATTTGCTTCTTCCATGATGTTTTTCATTTTGAGAGTTTTAGCGCTTAAATTGCAATACAAAGCTTGTTCAGATCTTTGAATATTTATTGTAATGTAATGGTCTTTTACAACTGCCAAAAGCAGTTGTAAAAAAGTCTTTTACAACTACCAAAAGTAGTTGTAAAAAAGCCTAACTCTATTACAACTGTGGATATCACGACTGACGGGCGCTAGTCGTAACAGACCGATTACAACTGTTTTTGATAGTTGTAATAGGATATTTTTGTTGTAGTGAACATAGTACCAATAACTTGCAGAATTTCAATCTAGGAAATAAAGAATATAAAGATATGCAATCTATTTTTATGTGCAATGGTGAGTCAGTCAAAATCACACACACCGAGGATGCACAGATCATAGGGAAAAAAAAATTATATTTGAACAATCTATTAAGAGTTCCTTAAATTAAAATTAATTTGATGAGTGTCTCACAATTTTCTAGTGATAATAAAGTTCACTTTGAATTTTATCCAAAATACTGCTTAGTTAGAGACTTGTTGAGCAAAGAAATTTCGCTACAGGGCAATGAACACAATGGCTCTATATTTTCAATTTGGTGAAGACAAACAAATCCATAGATGAAAAGAAAATTGCAATTACTTCAGTTCAAACGCTAATGTAAACAGTAGAAGTATGTTTGATGTTTGGCACTGCAAATTAGGCCACCCTAATGTTCTAAAGTAAGTTCTGAAAAATAATAATATCAATTTTAAGAATGTATCCTTACCATATATGAGTATATACTGTCAAATGGTTAAGAACCATAAATTTTTTTCCTGATTCATTAACTAAGTATTCAAAAGCATTAGAAATGGTTGCCACAGATTTATGGGGTCCTGCCCAGTTAATTCTGATTATGGTTTTAATTATTATACATTATTTGTAGAGGCATATTCTAGATTTATTTGGATATATTTTCTCAAATCAAAGGCAGAAACATGTAATATAGTTATACGATTTATTAATCAAGCAGAAAACCAAATAGGTAATCCTTTAAAGAACATGCAAACTGGTGGAGGGGTTGAATTCAAGCCATTAAAGGAGTATTTCACGAAGAAAAGGATAGTGCATAGAACTACTTGTCCACATACCTTAGAACAGAATGGGCTAGTAGAAAGAAAGCATAAACATATTGTAGAAACTGGACATACACTTATGGGTCAAGCATCTCTGCCTATCAAATTTTGGCTAGATGTCTTTTCCACTGCAGTTCATCTTATAAACAGGTTGCCAAAAAAATTCCTGAAAAACATGGCACCAAATGAAGTGCTCAACAACATCAAAACTGATTACTCAAGTCTCAAGACATTTAGATGTCTATGCTTCCCTTAATTAAGGCCATACAATGCTCACAAGCTAAGCTTCAGATCAAAACCATGTACATTTCTTGGTTACATAACACATCAAAAAGGATACAGGTGTCTGACCAGCAAAGGTAAAATTATAATATCTAGACATGTTGCTTTTAATGAAAATCTTTCCCTTTTGTAGCAAAAGGAGTAAAAACTAGCTAAGGTTTACAATGCATGAGCGTTTATTCCAGCCATACCACTATGTCAAGAGAATGTAATAACCGAAAATAATACACAGGAACAAGATGAATCACACTCACAACACACAATGCCAACTAGAAAGCCAGGTCATGACGATACAGAGACATCAAATCAAGATGAAACTGCCTCACAACACAAAGCCAACTAGCAGACTAGGTCATAAGGGTACAAATGCATCAAGTCCATCAAGTGATTCTACTCAAACCAATCATGTTCAATCCCATATGCAAGAATATAGTCAAGAAAATCAAGGCACTCCCAAATCATCCGAATCTTAAGAATCACCATTGGCACAAATTGGACATCATTTGGTAACAAGAGCTAAAAGAGGAATTTTTAAGCCCAAAGTATATATATGTACATTAGAATCAGAAGAACCAGTCAGTTACGAGCAAGCAGTAAAATGTAGAGAATGAAGATTAGCAATGGATGATGAATACAATGCATTGCTAAAGAATAACACCTGGACATTGGTAAAGCTACCAGCAAACAGAAATGTAGTTGGATGCAAGTGGACATACAAGTTGAAGAAACATTCAGATGGAAGCATCAACGAACATAAAGCAAGGTTGGTTGCTAAAGGGTACACACGACAATATGGTTTTGACTTTAGGGAGATATTTTCTCCAGTGTAAAGCCAACTACTATAAGAATCATAATAGCTATTGTATTGCACAATCATTGAAAAATCAAACAACCAGATGTAAACAATGCTTTTCTGAATGGAGAGTTACATAAAGAAATGTATATGGAGTAGCCAAAGAGATATGTTCAAGCAGAACAAAGTGAACTTGTTTGCAGACTTTACAAAGCCATTTATGGACTCAAACAGGCACCAAGGGTGTGGTATGAAAAGCTCAAACTAACATTGATCAAATTAGGTTGTAGACCCACAAAGTCAGATAACTCCTTATATGCAAAGTTAACCGATAATAGTACAACATACATCCTAGTGTATGTGGATGATACCATAATTACAGGATGCAACAATGAGGAAATCGACAACATTGTTCTTCATCTCAATCAAGTTTTTTCAATCAAAGACTTGGGTGGTCTAAACAAATTTTTAGGTATAGAGGTCACAAAGAAAAGTAACTCAAAGCTGAAACTAAGTCAAAAAACGTACATTTCTAAAATTTTAGTCAAAGCAAACATGGATCTAGCTAAACCTTTACCCACCCCGATGATTCGTAGTCTACATCTTTCAAATAATAAGGTTGAACCCATACTGAATGATAAACAATATAGAAGTGCAGTTGGAGCTCACAGTACGTAACACCTACAAGACCAGAGATATGTTTTAGTGTCAACAAAGTTTCTTAGTTTATATAAAGCCCATTGGATGAACACTAGAAAGCTGTAAAACATATTCTACACTACTTAAGAGGAACTCTTAATCATGGTCTCATATTAAAATCATGCAGAAATTTAAGTATTCAAGCTTACTTTGACGCTGATTGAGCTACAGTTCCAGACGATAGAAGATCTACATCTGGATACTGCATTTACCTTGGTGATAATCCCAAATCTTGGTGCTCAAAAAAGCAATTAACGGTTTCTCATTCAAGCACCGAAGCTGAATATAGATAAGTTGCTGGAACAACTGTAGAAATCATGTGGATCCGCTCATTGCTTCATGAAATTGGAATCAAACTTGTTCGAAAGCCAACTATTTGGTGCGATAATCTTAGCACCCTTTCACTATTTATCAACCCTGTTCTTCACCCACGAACGAAGCATATAGAGATTGATTCTACTTCGTTCGTGAGCAAATAATTAGTGTAAAACTCGAAATCAATCACATGCCAGCTACATCAGAGAGCTGATATATTACCAAAGCCACTTTCTATAAGAAATTTCCTAAGGTTGAAAGCAGATTTGAGAGTTGAAGATGGTGGCGGCAAGGAGGAAAGGGAAAATACCCTAAATAAAATTAACGGGGGATAATAGAGATAAAGCATCGATTATCACAGCATGGACCCAGTCTTATTTCACAATAGCAAATACGGGTAGAAAGGAGTTACATACTCGACCAGTATGTTTATGGCGTTACATTGTATGCTATAAAAGAGTTATCTCATGTAACAATAATATCCAGTATTTTCATTTTAACAAAGAACAAAGCAAATACTTGCTCTTTCAAATTCTCTCTATTCTGTTTACTCAATACATTTTTGTGCTTTTTATTATTCATCTAAGCCACTATGGAGACTTGAAGCACATTGGTTTGATACAGAAAATGCCTCCACGGGTCATTACGAGAGGTTAGGAGTTATTACTTTTGTTTCATTCACCATTTTACATTGTTAGTTTCACGTGTAATAAGCATAATAACGGATTGGAGAATTTGCAAAAGCTGAAAGGCTCATGGACTTTGTTGGAAAAATATAGCATTAGAGGTTCATATACTTCTACTAAGAATTGCATACCTTGAGATACGATATAGAAGATACGATATTACATCAGAAGAAAAATAATTGCACACCTTGAGATCATAAATTACTGTGGCACCTATACTTTTTAGTGTTTCATCTAAGAATGGACTCCTAATCTGTGCAATTAAAGCGCTCTGCTGATTCAAAGCGGTGGAGGTGCAAAAAGTCATAGCGGGGATACAGCGAGGATATAGCGAGATATAACGGATAGCTCTAAAATAGCATATAAAACTCGTACTTAATGTTTTTACAAATATATAAATGGTAATTAAATGAAAAATTATCATTCAATTGAATTATAATTAATACATAAATGATTTTAAACAAAAAACATGTGCGAATATACTTTAAATAAACGCAAAACTGTTATATAACATAATTGAATTTAGTAGAATATTAGAGTATTTTCATTTCTGAAAATATATTAAAAGTTAAGTCAAATAAATTAGTTTCATAATTTTTATAATGTATAAATACAATTTTTTAACTCATTTTATTAAAGATGATATAGAGAAAATAACAAAATATAGCGGGAATAACGGGTATAGCGGAAATAGCGGGGATTAAAGCGGAAAGACTATATTTTGGGGCTATATGGAAAAATCGTAGCGGTAGGAATCCTCTGTGAGATATTGCGGGGTTATAGTGGGGTAATAGCGGGGCATTAACTACACAGCTCCTAATAAACAATCAATATTTTATCATTGACATACTGTTATGTACTTTTGATGCTAGATCTTGCCTTTATTTCCTACAAAGGGTGATATACGCATGGTGATCGTAGTTACTGTACGTGCATGGACACAACACATTCTTCAATTCATAGCTACAAACACCAAGCTGTGCCCATACATCTTAGTGCCTGAACAACGTTATTATTAAGAAGAAATTTCTTCCATCTTTATACTTCCAAATCAATAATAAATTCCTATTGTCTCCAAATAAGAAGAATTCAACTACAAATAGGAAATACAATAGATAAAATTGTAATAGTGCACAAAAATTTAAAATGCAGTGATATCTTGAATCAGGTAAATCATGTCATATAGCGCAGAATGTTTTGTTATTATTGATTTATTTTACAGATGATCTCAAATCTTGCTTTTTTATGTAACTTAATTAATGCAACGTCGATGATTTCTACCTATATGTACATGTACCAAAGTTTGGATCAATTTTTTCTTTTTTTTGAAATATTGATAAAAGGCCCAACACAATATGTTTACAGAAGAAAAAATAGGTCGGGTAAACTAACAATATACCTGAAACCAAACCACCATAAGGCAAACCTAATTAATCCTAGGGCAACAAATCGCTCCACTAAAACTTAGAAAATACACAAAAATGGTGAACCGCCATGAATGATCTCTTGTTATGGTGGTTCCCATACTTTTGTGGCCTCTTTATGTTTACTATCAGTATCTTTCGAGGAAAAATTGTCGATCAAATTGATAGATCTGCTTTCGATGTCTAAAAGCTCCATCGATTTGCCATAAAGAGTGAGCTTTCCTTCAGACCTTCACTTTTATTAATAAAGTCATGCCCTTTACGGCTGCTTTTATGGTTGCTTTGATTCTCTGATTCCTTCAGAAGTTTAAAATTATAATAAAGCTTGCTTCTTTCAGTATGTTCACTAACCAATAATCTGCTTTGTTGGATGTTTTGCTGCTATCGCCCTTTTTCCACATAGATAAGTGATACATGTTTCCATTAAGCTTGCTATGTAGTGATTTTTACCAATCCTTTGCAAGTTGTGGTCTAAATACTTTGTTTTGCTTTTAATTAAGGGAGACTTCTACTTCAGTGGATCCTTGCTTGTTGAGCGGTAGCTCCTGCCAATGTCTAGTAGAGTATTATTTAAATTAGTTTGATTATTATTAAGCGAGGAATTAAGTATAATAAAGCCCTGTTTACTTCCCTTGCAGGAGTCTCTCCTGGTATTGGATTTGGAATGGCCGCCTCTAGCAGTTGTTCTGTTGAAGTTGTTAGAATTTCTCCCTAGAGATAGAGGCCAATGATTGTTGGTCTAAAAATGTCTGCCGTGGGTAATATCTTTTTTGAGTTTCCCACTCTGTAAGTATGATTCCACTCTTGTTTCATAATCATCCTGCTCATTGGTATCTGAAAAAGGTTGATGTGGAAATTATTGTTGCTGCTTGCTTTTCGATTTAGAATGTGAAAGCCCGTTTCAATGCATTTTCAAATTTGAATGGCTTCTGTTTCCTTCTTTGTGTGCAGCCTAGCATTCCTTTCTTTCCAAATATAGTGTATGATAGTTGTTAGCATGATGCTAGCCTTGTTGAATTCTTTTGATTTGATTTTGAAGCTTTGATAAATGTGATGAATACATTCTTTGATGCTTTGAATTGGAATTTTTTGACTGAATTTGAGCTTTTTTTGGCCAATAAACCAGATGTGTCTTGAGAAATTGCAATCAAAAAATAAATGCTCTGCTGTTTCATTATCGTTCTTGCACAGGAGACATTTTTATTCATTATTTTTTCTCCATTTATTACATCTATCTTTGGTTGCCAATCTGTTCAGCAAAAAAATAGGCACAATGTGCCATCTTTGGACAGTTAGCACTATTCCAAATAATAGAATGCCAATCCATATTTGTTTCAAACCCTTTTAAAAATTCCCATGTAGATTTAAAGGAAAAATTATCTTTCTTTGAGAGTTTCCATCTCCAGCAATCTGCAGCTATTTTTGAATCAGTATCAATGCTCTCTATAGCTCTTTTAAATATTGAAGTTTCTGGATGAAGGATTGCATTCCAAATGTGATTTTGTATGATACCGTCCACTTTTAAATTAGCACCACCAAATTATAAAAGATTGGGCCATCCTAATAAACTAATTAAAGACTTTTCATTGATCTAAGGATCAAACCAAAGACTAGTGTTTTCCCATCTTCAAAGTTTCTTTCCAATAATTTGATGCCATTATTTCTGCTTTTTAAGATGCTTTTCCAAGAGTGGGAGTTGTGAATTTCTGCTGGCATGGTCCAAATTTTTTTGTTTTTAACATATGTACTCCTCATCCACTTTGACCATAATGTTTTCCCCTCTACAAATCTCCAAAAGGGTTTCATATTGCAGGTTTCTTTTAAATCTTTAATATTTCTTAATCCCAAGCCTCCAGCCTTTTTTGATTTGCAAACTGTATCCCATGAGACTTTATGATATTTTCCTTTCCATATGAAATTTGCATACATTTTTTCAATTTTATGAATGGCCGATTCTGGAATTTTGTGAGTTTGGATCCAATACATTATAATAGCCATGATGACAGTGTGTATGAATTCCAGTCTGTTAGTCCTTGAGATGATGGTTTTGATGACAACAACCTTAGAATAGGATTATAAAATATAAATACTAACATTATAGTTTAGAAATATATGTTTATGTAGGATTTAACCATGCAGGTACCAAGAATGAAGACTAAAGAGTATAGAGATTCAAGATATCAAGATTGAAGACTCATGAGTATCAAGAATATCAAGATTATCAAGAGTTCAAGATTTCAAGAATAAGTAATTTTAATTAGGAATTTTGTTAAAACTTCTAGAAAAGCACTGGCATCTTAAAATCCAATTTATTCGTGGAATGGAATCCACTTCGAGCCCGTTAAAGGGATGGAACCCTAAGTAGGATGGAACCTACGAAAAATCTAATGGAACGTTGTTTTGTATCCGCTAACTATTATTCAAATGATTTTATAAAATTATCTTGTTTTCAAAATGATTTTAAAACCTTCCTTTTAAAAGAATTAAAAACATCTATCCTAATTTTAAATACTTTTAGCCTCAAAATAATCTTTAATTTCAAAATTAAATTATCCTTAGTTTTAAAACTATCTTTAAAAATAATATTTATACTTAGATAAAAATACAAAATTATAGTAAAATTTTATACATCATTCTCTATATTTACTTATGTATTTTAACTATAGACAAGTATATTTATAAAGTTTAAAATAGTTTTAATATAAGATAGAGGTTATTTTCAAAGAAAAACAAATCACCAAAATTTCCTTTGGGATGTCGACATACTCATGTTACCCATGTCGACATAGTGGCAGTTAATTTCATAAATTTGAATTTCAAAAGAAGTGTCTATTCGTCATATCTTTTCATGAATGGACATGGCTATTGTTCTTCTATAAATAAGGGCTGTTTTCAATGAATTTTCAGTTATATTTTTCTGGTTTTCACTTCTCTTCTTATTCCACATTCCTATATACATATTCTTACCATTACTCTGCCGAAATCAACAATGAATCTAACTAGATCATTTCTGATTTGATTCTCTATCACTCTCTTAACAAGATCCTCAGTGCTATTCAGAGTTATAGACTTCTTTGTAATCAATTTAGCGAGAAAAAGGTGTGATTGTAGCCTTGGAAATCATTCAAGTGAGAAAACGTGTGATTGTAGCCTTGGAAATCAATTGGGTGAACTTGTTGCCCGGGAAATCAAGTATCTCTACCCAGAGAATTGTGAATCTAAAGGGTATACCTCGTAGCCTTGAAATCGAGGGTGTAATTGTAAAGATTACTTTTGAAAGGAAATCCATACTTATGTATGGGACTGGATGTAGGGTAACTTCCAACCAGTATAAAATCCGGTGTGTTCTTTCCTTTACTGCTTTTATTTTATATTTGCAAGTGTGTTTGATTCTGTGATCATATATGTGTTTGAATATTGCATACATCTGTGTTCAAATTAACAAAAACTCAAAAAGATTTAGTAATTTCTTTAAACACTATTCACCCCCTTCTAGTGTTAATCCTAGCCTTAAGATCCGTGAATGATATTTCATTTTGAATTTGAAATTTGAATAACTACCTTATGTCTATTCATTTCAAATGAATTTCTACACATATAAATACCTATTTCTTCCAGAATTCATCACTCAATATTATTTCTTATCTACTTTGTCTCTCATTCTTCTCACAAACTAAAATATGGCCAACCCAATTCATAATTTATCCGAGAATATTAAAGAGACTCTTAATTCTTTCAAGAATATTCTTTCGTTCATTCTTCGAAACCAGCGACACTTAGAATTGAGTCAAATGTAGATGATTAAAGAGCAAGAAAGGCATTTCGATGTAATACGATGGATGATTTCCTCCCTGCACAAGGATGATAATGAAGCACATCCTCCAATCTCTCTCGCTAATGATAATGAAAATTGGTATGCCATTAAAGTAGACCCTATATTTGGAGAAGAAGGATGGGTGGAAGTTCCTCGTAATGTTTAATTTGATTGGTTTGTTTGGTTTGAATTGTTTGATTTAATTTGAATTATTTGATTTGATTTGAATTGATTTGATTTGGATTGATATTTGGTGTGAAAAACATGTATAAATATGCATTGATATTTATATGATCTTTAATTAATTATCATGTCTATCAATATAATTATCTCTTAATCTATCTATTATATACCCCATTGTATAGTTTATTAATGCAGGTACTTTAGTCCAAGAATGAGGGGGAGTTATACAGTTTGGAGATTATATAGTTTGGAGTTAGTTTTTGTTGATGACAAAGGGGGAGAAATATAAAATAGGATAGTTAGGCATAGATTAAGGGGGAGTTATTAGGATAGAAGTAATATTTTATAAATAAAGGTTGTCATCATCAAAAAGGGGGAGATTGTTAGTCCTTGAGATGATGATTTTGATGACAACAACCTTAGAATAGGATCATAAAATATAAATACTAGCATTATAGTTTAGAAATATATGTATATGCAACATTTAACCATGTAGGTACCAACAATGAAGACTGTACAGTATAGAGATTCAAGATATCAAGATTGAAGACTCATGAGTATCAAGAATATCAAGATTATCAAGAGTTCAAGATTTCAAGAATAAGTAATTTTAATTAGGAATTTTGTTAAAACTCCTAGAAAAGCACTGGCATCTTAAAATCCAATTTATTCGTGGAATGGAATCCACTTCGAGTCCGTTAAAGGGATGTAACCCTAAGTAGGATGGAACCTACGAAAAATCTAGTGGAACATTGTTTTGTATCCGTTAACTTTTATTCAAATGATTTTAAAAAATTATCTTGTTTTCAAAATGATTTTAAAACCTTCCTCTAAAAAGAATAAAAACATCTATCCTGATTTTAAATATTTTTAGCCTCAAAATAATCTTTAATTTCAAAATCAAATTATCCTTAGTTTTAAAACTATCTTTAAAAATAATATTTATACTTAGATTTAAGTATAAAATTATAGTAAAATTTTATATATCATTCTCTATATTTACTTATGTATTTTAACTATAGAAAAGTATATTTATAAAGTTTAAAATAGTTTTAATATAAGATAGAGGATATTTTCAAAGAAAAATAAATCATCAAAATTTCATTTGGGATGTCGACATACTCATGTTACCCATGTCGACATAGTGGCAGTTAATTTCAAAAATTTGAATTTCAAAACAAGTGTCTATTCGTCGTATTTTTTCATGAATGGACATGGTTATTGTTCTTCTATAAATAGGGGCTGTTTTCAACGAATTTTCAATTATATTTTTTCTGGTTTTCACTTCTCTTCTTCTTCCACATTTTTATATACACGTTCTTACCAATACTCCGCCGAAATCAACATTGAATCTAACTAGATCATTTCTAGTTTGATTCTCTATCACTCTCTCAGCAAGATCATCAGTGCTATTCAGAGTTATAGACTTCTTTGTAATCAATTTAGCGAGAAAAGGTGTGATTGTAGCCTTGAAAATCAATCAAGCGAGAAAAGGTGTGATTGTAGCCTTGGAAATCAATTGGGTGAACTTGTTGCCCGGGAAATCAAGTATCTCTACCCAGAGGATTGTGAATCTGGAGGGTGTACCTCGTAGCCTTGAAATCGAGGATGTAATTGTAAAGATTGCTTTTGAAAGGAAATCTGTACTTGTGTGCAGGGCTGGATGTAGGGTAACTCCGAACCAGTATAAAATCCGGTGTGTTCTTTCATTTACTACTTTTATTTTATGTTTGCATCTGTATTTGATTCTGTGATCATATCTGTGTCTGAATATTGCATACATCGGTGTTCAAATTAACAAAAACTGAAAAAGATTTAGTAATTTCTTTAAACGCTATTCACCCCCCTTCTAGTGTTAATCCTAGCCTTAAGATCCGCATTCCGCATTTCAAACATAGTCTTCCTGCAATTTATAGAACTCTTCTGGACCAATTTTCTAATTTGTCTTGAATGATGTTAATAAGTCTAGAGCAATTTTTGTCTACTAATTGATTTGCACTAAGAGGAAAGCCCTAAGTATTTGATTGGCAATTATCCTTCCTGAATTTTAAGAATTTGAAGAAATTCCCTTTTGTTCTCACAATTTTTACTAAAATATGCTTTGCTTTTACTCTCATTGATTTGAAGACCTGCAAAATCTTTTAAGTACTCAAAGATTTTTACTATGGTTTGAGCACTATTAGAGTCTACATTCATAAATAAAAGCAAATCATCAGCATATATTAAGTGAGTTATACTTGGCAAGTTTCTATTAACTGGTCTAACTTCGCCTTTAATTTGTTCTATTTCCATTTGTAGAGTTAAAGATTCCTAGCAATTGTAAATAAGTAAGGGGAAAGGGGATCACCTTGTCTGATTCCTCTATTACTATTAATAAAGCAATAAGGTGATCCATCAATTAGAATGGAAAAAGAAGTAGTATCAACACATTCTTTAACTAAATTGCAAAAAATTTCATGAAAATCCATTTTCCTCATCATGTGTATAATAAAATATCTATTGATTTTGTCAAAAGCTTTGTGAATATCAATTTTGATACAAACTTTATTTTTATAGCCCATGTTGAAATTTCTTATAATCTCATAGGCTAAAAGGGTATTCTCTATTATATACCTATTTGGGATCTGTGTAGTTAATGCGCTCGGTAGATTCAAAGCGGGGGAGGTGCAAAAAGTCATAGCGGGGATATAGCGAGGGTAGAGCGGGATATAGCGGATGGCTCTAAAATATCATATAAAACTCGTAATTAATGTTTTTACAAATATATAAATGGTAATTAAATGAAAAATTATCATTCAATTGAATTATAAATAACACGTAAATAATTTTAAATAAAAACATGTGCAGATATACTTTAAATAAACGAAAAACTGTTATATAACATAATTGAATTTGGTAGAATATTAGAGTATTTTCATTTTTGAAAATATATTAAAAAATTAAATCAAATAAATTATTTTCATAATTTTGTAATGTATAAATGTAATTTTTCAATTCATTTTATTAAAAAAGATATAGCGAAAATATAGCGGAAATAACAGGATATAGCGGAAATAGCGGGGATTAAAGCGGAAAGGCTATATTTTGGGGCTATATGGAAAAATCGTAGCGGTAGAAATCCGTTATGAGATATAGCAGGGTTGTAGTGGGGTAATAGCGGGGCATTAACTACACGGCTTGGGATAAATGCACATTGATTTTTCGAAATCAATTATTTTAGAAAAAAAATTATTCTATTACTCAAAATATTAGTAATAATCTTGTATATAAAATTGCAACAGGCTATAGGCCTGTAGTCACCTAACCTTGATGGAATTTTGACTTTAAGAATAAGAGTAATAAATGTATGATTCAAACTTTTCATAAGTTTTCCAGTAGTAAAAAATTCATTTACAACACCAAATTTTTTTAATTTGATATCCTCCTAGCGAATTTTGTAAAATTTAGCCCTAAACCCATCAGGTCCTGGGCTCTTATCTATATTAGAATCAAAGACAATTATTTTTATGTCTTTTAAGACAGTAGGGGCAAGAAGAATGTCTTTACTGCTATCATTTAAAAGAAATTTTGTTCCAAAACTTGGGAACTCTTTCTTGTACAGATCAGTATTATATAAATCAGTAAAATAATTTACAGCCATTTGCTCTAGTTGAGAAACATCATTTATGATATTCCTATTATTGTCTAGCAGCTTTCCTATGTTATTGGTTTTCTTTCTACTAGACATTTTGGCATAGAAAAACTTGCTAGCTTCATCGCCATTAGTAAACCAGTTCACCTTGGCTTTTTGTCTCATGTTGATTGCTTGCACATGCAAACCTTTACTTAATTTGTCTTGACTTTGAAAAAATCGACTAACAAGAGAATTGTCTGAGCTATCTCAGTCGATAATGTTTTGGATGGACTCACATTCTTTTCTAATGATATTTGTATCATTCCTATTTATGTTTTTGTTCCAAAGTTTTAGATTTTCTTTTATGTTTTTTTTTTAAAAATATCTGAATTTATATTGGGTAGAGCCCAGATTGGTAGGAAGATTACTATTTTTCACAGTATCTATATAATCTTTTTCTAAAGTCCAGCCATTTACAAATCTAAATGGGATATTTTTTCTATAAGTTTTCTTACCATAGAATAAGATAAGAATTCGAGTGTGATACCTGGTTGCTTGGGGAAGAGTTAAACACTGAAAGTTAGAAAATATTTTTTCGAAGTTAAGATTAATAAGAATCCTATCAAGCTTACAGTGAATATTTCTAAATTCACCGGATTTCGAAATAAATTTATTCCTAAAGATACTGGGTTCAATAAGACCAGTTTTAAGGAAAAATATATTAAGAAATTCCATTTTTCTAAAGGAAATATTTTTATTAAGGCTTAGACATGTTTTTATTAAGAGACTCAAGATCATTCCATAGGGAATTTCTAATTTATTTACTATTTGAAGCATAAACAAAAGTCACTTCTAATTGGAAACCACCTTTATTAGTAAATTTACAGTGAATATATTGAACATTCAAAAAATGTTGAGTTAAACTCCAAATATTAGGATTCCACAACACCATAATTCTACCACTACCCCCCATAATATTGTTATTAACTAGACCCAATCATTAAAATTTATAGCATGAAAAATAAGAATATTAGTATCCTCAAGCTTGTGTTCAAGGATACCAACAATACTGGGCCTATTTTTAAACATTAGATTGTTTAAATCTAATTTTCTTTCTGGAGAATTTAACCCTCTAATGTTCCAAGCAATAATCGACATAATTAATTAAATAAAAATATAAAGGATACACAAAGGATATCTCTGCTGCTATATTTAGAGACTGGGGGTTAAATTCCTCCAAGTTCTCTCTATCTTTCTTCTCTTCCATGTACTGTGAGCTTTGTGCCCTTTTCTTTTAAATGACTTTCTGCTTTGGATTTTTAAATGCTTAGTCCACTTTGGATTTTTTATTATATACTTTTCCTGAAATTCATCCTTTTCACTGATACCTTCATTGTCTTAAGATAAAATATCTTATAGTTTTTTTGTTTTGCCTTTTTTCCTTTCTTTAGTATTCTTTTTTCCTGGAGAACAAGGCTTAGGAATAAGCTTCATGGCTTTTTGGACCATAGCTTCAGATAGATTTTGCTGTGAAGTGCTTGAATTTGCATTCTGATTTATGAGCTCTTTTCTATTAGCAGAATTGATAATTTCTTCTTCAGTGTTTATGTTAACTTGCATAGTTTCACCTGCTGTCTAAAGTCATCTGCACTGAAGGAGTGCATAACTTGTGCACTAGGATCGTTCATTAACTATCTTTCTATTGTATTTGATAAACTTGCATTTTTTGAATTTGATTTGTATTTTCCTCTGTATTATCCGCCATTTCTTGATCTAGTAAATCCTTCCCTTGGGAGGCATTCAATTGTTTAGAGATTTCAAGATTATTCACAGTTAAATTCAACTCTTTTGTAGAACTCTTGCTTTTAATGTTTTTTAAAAAAAATTATTTTGCCAGAAAGGGAGTTGTCCAGTACTTCAGAGGTGGAGGCCTATTGTTGCCCGAAATTTTAATTAGAAATGTTTTCCGCAATTTAAATTGTTTCTCGATTTTGTTTCACTGTAAACTCCTTTTCTTTATCGCCCACTGAATCTTTTACTTTCTCTTTCCATACTTTTTCGATGAACAACTTTTTGTATTACGTCCAAAACATTCACATATTAAACACTTTGGAGGAACCCATTCATATTCAATTTTCTGAACTATGTTTTCTCCATCATGCATTGTAATGTATGCTTCCTCTGGGAGATGTGATTTTGCATTGATTTCAACAAGGATTCATGCATAACTTAATCTAGTTTCTTTTGCTGTTTGTTCATCCAACTTTAGAGGATTTCCTACTACACTTGCAACTGCTCCAAAAGCCTCTCTATCCCTTAATTTTAAACCGAGCTATGGTAGGCGAATCCAAATTGGAACTGTGTTCAACCGATCTTTATCAAAAGCAATTTTGTTGTTCCATTTTTTCAGAATAATCAGTTTTCCATTGATAAAATAAGGACATCCACTGATTGTTTTTTCACAATCACTTCAACAGCAAATTTGATAATAAAGAAACCATTGTTTCTTGTAAAAATTTCAAAATTAACTGTGGGATTCCAAGTTCTTTGTGCAAAAGCTTTAAAATGATGATAAAAAGGCCTGTTACCGTATGCATAAGCTATCACCGAGCAGCCCCATTCGGTCTATGTTCTTCTGTTAACCCCTTCTTTCATTATAACCATTTTCTTATTGTTAATGGTTATAGGTGCTTGATATTTCATATCAAATTTATGCCTGAGGCCTCCCTCTTTAATCAAATCAGTCCAAGAAGATACTTTATGCGAGAAAGTCCCTTTGTTCTGTTTTGCTGCTACACCATTGTAATTTTGATTATTCTGTAAATAAGTTACGGATTTCGATGGTTTTGAGTCTTGACTTGAATTATATTTGTAATTTTTGATTCTTGGCTCTCTGTAACCATTGTAGTAAGGCTATAGTGTATTCTTGTTGCAATATTGGGTTGACTTTGATTGATGAAGGGATTTCTCTCTAGAACGATGGTTCCTAACTATTTGGAACCCCTCAATGTCGAATTAAGATTGCCCCTCCTTGGAATTAGAGGAAGGAGAATGGGGGAGAAGAGGAGGAGGCTCAAGTGTGATGGAATGAGAGGCCATTATCTGATTAGAGCTGATTGCCGTTTTCTTAATTTGGATCAAAAATGGATCGATAACGCTGTAACTTGTTGGCCTTCTTATATTCCACAAGGTAAACCTTTTTTCATATTAGCTATAAATGGAGTTATTTTTATTTTGATCCATTTTTGTCACACAAAATGTTTTGTATAATTTTTTCGTTTTTCTTACCGTAAGTATTACCGAAATAAGGTCAAGATGGTGAAGATATTTTTCCAAATGATATATCAAAAGTGAAGCGTGGATCCAAAATAGATTTCTTCAACCAGCTAAGGGATCTTTTTGTGAGTAATGTCATTTTGTACTTATTAACGTATTAAATATCGTTTATTATACCTGTTGAGTTTGGCTTTGTATAATAATTATTATTGTAGTGAAGAAAATTATCATCGAACACCTAAACTAACATGTTTCTTACAGAATAAATTTGTTGGTAGATATTTCAATAACTAGAACATATTTGCTTCTCATTTTCATCATCCTACTCTTCAATTTATTTAGCTATCAGGCTATAGTATGGTGGTACTTATTATAAAGCAATCCATTTATTTCTATATTCATATTTGTAAGAATTAATGGTTGTCTCTTCTCATTGCTTTTGAATGTAAATATTTAGGTGTCCATTATCAATCTTATGGCTACAAATTAGGCTAATGATCAGGGAAGATCTTTGACATTACAATCTAATAATAACTAACCATTTATAAAAGATATACATGATCTTTTGTAAATAGGAAAAGAGTCACAGGTCCTTATTTTTGAAGTTGTTATAAAAGAAATCCCTGTAAATATGAATATGTAAATTTGGTCTCTATTTTTGAAAAACAGATAAGGCAAGGTGCCTTGCACATTTCTGATAGAAAATGCAAGCTAACTTGTAATTTTTTGACTTTGAATTTATTTTTATAGAAATTTTTGAAATTTTTGAAAAGTGCAAGTTAACTTGCGCTTTCTATCAGGAAAGCGCATGCTAGTTTGCGCTTCCTTATTTTCAATTTTTTTTGAAATGTTTGAAATTAATGTATATTTCGAAAAATGCAAGTTAAATTTAGCTTTTTATCGTAAAAGAGCAAGCTAGTTTGTGCTTTCTGATTTTGAATTTTTTGCAAATTTTTAAAATTTTCGAAATTTTCGAATAGCGCAAGTTAACTTTCATTTTTTATCAGGAAAGTGCAAGATAGTTTGTGCTTTTTGATTCTAAATTTTAATGAAAATTTTGAAAAATTTTAAATTTTTGAAAAGCGCAACTTAACCTGCACTTTCTACAAGGAAAGCATAAACTAGTTTGCCATTTCTGATTTAGGAAAAACATGGACCTAATTTACGTACTCATTACCACAAGGACTTTTCTTATAACAACATCAAAAATATAAACATTTTGTGCAAATCCCCTTAAATAAATTAATAATAAGGAAAGATCTTTGACATTATAATCTAATAATAACTAACCATTTAGAAAAGATATACATGATCTTTTATCAATTAATAATAATGGGAGATCTTTGACATTACAATCTAATAATAACCAACCGTTTATAAAATATATACATGATCTTTTATAAATTAATACAATAATTTATATATTCTATCACACCCCCGTAGTCGAAGCGGGAGGATCCCGTAGACTGAGACTATCCATGAAATCATCAACAAGAACACACGGAAGACCTTTAGTAAAAATATCGGCTATTTGATATCGGGATGGGATATGAAGGACACGAACTTGTCCTTTAGCAACCTTTTTACGTACAAAGTGTATATCCATTTCAATATGCTTAGTACATTGGTATTGAACAGGATTACCCGAGAGATATATCGCACTAGCATTGTCACAATAAACCAAAGTAGCCTTGTTGATTGGACAGTGAAGCTCCTAGAGAAGATTACGAATCCAGCAAGACTCAGAAACAACATTAGCCATGCCCATGTATTCTGTCTCTGCACTAGAATGGGACAAAGTGGGTTGTCGTTTAAATGACCAAGAGCTGTGGTTATCGCCAAGAAAAGTACAGTAGCTTGATGTAGATCGTTTAGTGTCCAGGCATCCACCCCAATCTGGATCAGTATAATAGACAAGACCAAAAATAGATGACTTATACAGATGTAGGCCAAAAGAAAGAGTTCCCTGAATATACCGAACAATGCGTTTTAGTGCACGTATATGTTCATCTTGAGGATCATGCATATGTAAACAGGCCTGTTGAACAACATAAGAGATATCTGGTCTCGTAAAAGTGAGATATTGTAGGGCACCTACGAGAATGTGATACTTTTTAGGATCCTTATACTAAGACCTCGAGTATGCACTCAGTTTAGAATTAGTATCAATGGGAGTAAGAGTCGGTGCACAAGATGACATACCTGCTCTCCTGGTGATCTCTTCGGTATACTTGCATTGCGAAAGAAATAGGCCATTAGGATGTCGAGTTACTATAATGCTCAGAAAACAACTAAGAGTACCTAAATCTTTCATAAGAAATTTTGAACTGAGAAGAGCCATGATGCAACGACTTAAATCATCAGAGGAAGCAGTAAGAATAATGTCATCAACATAAAGCAAGATATAAGCAGTTTCATAACCCTGATGATAGATAAATAGAGAGTGGTCAGATTTTGCCGTGAGAAAAACCAATAGTCGAAACATAATCCACAAACCTTTGGTATTATGCCCATGGAGCCCACTTAAGACTATGTAGAGATTTTTTGAGCAAACAAACATAATTTGGGTGAGAAGATTCCCTGTATCCTATCGGCTGATGCATATAAACAGTTTCATGCAAATACCCATGTAGAAAAGCACTTTTAATAACCAGCTAATAGATAGGCCATGATTTAGATAAGGCAATACAGAGTACAGATCAAGGTAGCAGGCTTAACCACGCGGCTGAAAGTTTCATCACAACCTACTCCAACCTATTGAGATTTTCCATCTCCTACAAGACGAGTTTATGCTGCTCAAAAGAACCGTTTGATTTATGTTTATGATGAAAAATCCATAAAGACCGAATAACATTAACATCGATAGGGCATGGTATAACCAACTCCCACATCTTATTTTTAATAAGAGCATTATGATCATCTAACATGGCCTCTTTCTAATTCGAATCAGACAAAGCCGCTTTCGAGTTACGAGGAATAGGAGGAGGAACCGAAGTGTGCAGATTTAAAGGACGTTTGAGTTTGAATATTCCATATTAGGCATGAGTAGCCATGGAGTGAGTGGACAGCATGGGACGAGTAGTGGGACCGGGTAGGCATGAGTAGCCATGGAGTGAGTGGACTGCATGGGACGAGTAGTGTGGACCGGCTGGATTGATGTTGGAATGTGGGCTGGCTGGGCTATGTATGCCACATAAGGTGGACTTGAAAATGGAGTGGGCTAGGTTAGTAAATTATGTGCCATGTGAGGGGGATTTGAAAGAGGAGAAAACGATGGACCAAAAAAGTGGGTTGAAGAGGTGGGCGGATTGCTAGCTGGGTTGCTAGCTTATTAGCCCAACCTTGTTGGGCTGATTTGAGTAGTGGGTTTGTTCCTTAAGTTGGGAATTTAGGAACATTTTAAGGATGTGATGGAGGAGACATGCGAGGTGGACTTTGAGGAGGAGTTTTGGCCGCCTTTGTTTGGGCTTGTTGGGGCTGGACCGGAGTGAGAGAATTTGGAGCAAATTTGAAATCTAGAAAATCATAGGTGGTGGGAGTTGGAGTATGTACTGAGGAGAACGGAAATGTCGACTCATCAAAAATAACATGCCTACATATTATGATTTTTCCACTTGAAAGATCATAGCATTTGTAGCCCCTATGATTTTGAAGATAATCCAAGAAGATTTGCATAGTGTGGATCGAGGTCGAAGCTTATTGATTTTTGTAGAAGGATGCAAACGAAAACATAAACACCCAAAGACACGAAGATAAGAATAAGATGGATCATTTTGGTAAGGAATTTTTGTGGGTGATTTGTTTTTCAAAAGTTTGCTTGGTAAGATATTAAGTATGTTACCATTTGTAGAGTATGATACCAAAAAGATGGAGGCATAGAGGAATAAGCTAGGAGGGTTCTATTTATGTCATTTATTGAAGGGATTTGATGCTCGGATTTTCCATTTCATGGTGAGGTATGTGGACAAGAGAGACAGAAAATCATTATGTTTTTTTGCATAAAATGACTTAAATGGATCATATCATACTCCCTTCCATTATCACATTGAAAACATTTGATAGTTCGCTCAAATTGAGTTCGGATGTAAGCATTAAATTTCAGATAAGTGGAGCAAATTTCAGATAACCTGCTATACTTAAGACGGGTGAAGTGCATAAGTCACTATGATAAATATCAAATGGAAAGCGAGTATGAGAAACAAATCATAGAAAGGCAATTTAACATGTCTACCAGAAACACAAGACTGACAAGCTGAAGAAAAAGATATCTTATTAAAATCAATAAGCTTATTATTTTTAAGAGAGCTCAAAACTAAAGATCCAGGATGACCCAAATGATTATCCCACAAAATAGGAGAAAAAGCATCAAAGGTGGAAGGCTGGATTGCTTGATTTTTGGTGAAGTCATTAGTGAGTGGATAAAGATCGCCTGTGCTATTACATCTCATTAGATTCATTCCTTTCTGAAGGTCCTTCATAGAAAATCCAAAAGGATCAAACTCAACGGAAACATTATTATCAACAGTAAAGAGACGTACAAACACTAAATTTTTGATGGCTTTTGGAGCATGAAGGACATTATTTAAATGCAAGGGAGGGTAAGGTGGAGAAAGTGATTCCATAACCACAAATTGGAATTTGTTGACCATTACCAACAATTATATTACGATTAATGCTCATATTAAAATAAGGTGAGAGTGTACCTCCATTGGTCGTTATATGAGACAGCGCCGGTATCCATGTACCAGTTCTCGTCTGGTTGACTGAGCATCATTGTGTGTATAGTAGCCTCAATGTCAGTTGGAGCATGGGTAGATGGAGGTGCTTGACCGTTGTATGCTTAAGGATGTAGACCAAGAATCCCGGGTTGCCGAGGAGTCATTCCATGACTACGTTACATCAGATACGGGTAAGGGAGGACTGCCCAATGCATCCAAGGTTACTGCCATTGCGGACCCTACTGCCACGGTCCCTACTGCTGAGGATGGTGATTTCGGTAGCCAATGTTGGTGCGACAGGACTGATGTCCACCATTATTGGTGTCGCCGCCTTTCCTTTTTCACGGCCACCTCCTTTACCGCCTTTATGGCTACCGTTTTTGCCATTCTTTTTTTTTTGTTATTAAAATTTCAACCATCACCTTCAGAAGATGATTTGTTAGAACCGTGATCGGCCATGGTTGTCACAAGGGCTCTGCCGGCTTGGGCTACTGCCACCTCTCCTGCTTCGCTTTGCATTTCTCCTCCGAGCAAAGGCGTGAACGAGACTCTTGAAAATTAGGCAGAGGTTTTTCTTGTTGAAAGTAGATCGCAATTCCATCATAATTGGGATTAAGACCTACAATTAGACGAAGAACAAGGCAGTTGTTTGAAACTGGTGCTCCAACGTTTGCAAGTTGGTCGGTGAGATTTTTCAATTCACGGTAGTAGGCATCCGCATTAGGGAAATTATCCATATGATCAACATTAAATTGTTGCTCTAAATATACAGCACAGGAATTTTCATTGTCTTGAAAAATATCCCGAAGGCTATTCCAAGCATTTTCAGCCGTTGTGTCGGGGACAATGATGGTGTCGAGAAGATCACCTGAAATCATTCCATAAATCCATCAAAGGACCATTGCATCCAATCGCCGCCATTGCTCCAATTCTTCGTCAGTCTTTTCCTTGACTTCGGTGCCTTCCTTAGGTGGAGAAGGAGGAATAATGTGATCGATCATCTGATGCACACGACAATGGATCTTGAAGAGTTCTTCCCAGTGAGGAGAGTAATGACCATTTTCCATCTCTAGAACAATGGGTACTGCAAACTTGATGTTTGTGAGAGCTGTTGTGGGGTGGTTTTTATGAGCCATGGCAGAGGGGAAGGATGAACGAGAAAGGAGGAGGATAAAGAATAACAGAAAAGACGGAGAAGGAGAATGTCAGAACTAGAGTTTAGAAGAGATTGACTCTGATAGCATGTAAGAACCAATGGTTGCCTCTTTTCATTGATTTTGAACGTAAATACATAAGTGTCCACTGCAAATCTTATGGCTACAAATTAGACTCATAATCAAGTAAGATATTCGACATTGCAATCTAATGATAACTAATCATTTATAAAAAATATACATGATATTTTATAAATTAATAAAATAATTTACATTTTCTATCAATATGTTAACTATACCACACGCTTTTATGATAAATAAGTCTTTGTCGACTATGCTTTTATGATTCAACTGCTCTTTGTTGTTGGGGAAACTGAAATCATCATTGAAGTTGAAATGTTATGGATGTCCAAAAATGTGTACTATATGTCATTACACATTAAACATATTAAATCAAGGAGTAGGAGTTAACTTGAGAAGTTTAGGCCCCGTTTGGTTTCGTTTTGAGTTTTGTGTTTTGTGTTTTCAACATACAATACAAAATACAAGAAATTGTGGAATTTTTTTTACAATTCTTAGTTATCGCGACGATGGATGGAAAATGGAGGAGATGAATTGTTTTTCATCTTTTTGTTATGTCTCAAAACACGAAATATCAAATAAACTTGTTTTCTATTTTCTATGTTAGTTTCATTTTTCAAAATTGTATGTTTTTCAATCACACATGATAAATGCGAATTTTTGTTTAGACGAAAACACAAAACTAAAAATAGTAAACAAATGGGGTCTTATATTCTATAACAGTTATTTCAGTTTTCTTACCATCTTTAGTATCAATGATGAATCTTTTCCATCTTGAAATATGTACTATGCAGGAATCAAATTTCCTTTGGAAAATGTGTGATTGAATTAAGACCAAAGTTGGTCATGGCTAGCTTTGGGGGATGTGCAATTAAATCAAGCTGTGAAATTGAATATAGGCACTATATATTCACACTTTAGGAGCTGATAATATTCATGTTATTCTTAAATAACATATAGTCTCCATATGGCCTATATGTTTGGCGTATATTAATTATACGGATAAATGAAAATATGCTAGGAAGATTTAGAGTTCTGAGAGGCAGAAATACTCAAAGCTCGTACAATAAAACTTGGGTGTGAACAGCAACATATCATGCACTATCCACACCAACAATTATTATACGTGTCGCAACAATGGAGGTCTCAATATTTTTTCCGTTTATAGTGTTGCCTACTTCACGATGAATACATAACCAATCAGATTCACATTTCTTTAAACTGTATGTTATATATGATTGAACTCAATATGTTTGATATGTCCAAATGATGCTCTGTTACCTACGGTTTCCCTCTATACATTTCGTCTGGTCATTCTTCCCAAAATATGGAACCACCTTTTCAAGAAAAATAAAGAATTTATTTGGAGCCAACGCAAAGCGATTTTTTTTCTTGTAGAAGTTTTTTGGATTTGGCTTTTTTCAAATTTTATATTTGAAAATATATCTTTAAAATTTTAGTTGTTCCTACTTCTTATAATTTAGAAATTAAATAAAATTTATTTGCTAATTTTGGAAAATATCACAATTCAGATCAAAAAGATGATTTTTATGGTAGTTGTTTAATTCCATTGGATCACTGCTTGCTTTTTTCTTTTTCTTCAGTAGTTTGCAAGTCTAGTTACTATATTATCTTGGACGTATCATGAAACAAAGCAGTAGTTGATAATCAGAACATATGTACTTTAGTGACAATTTTGATTTTTTTATTACTAATGCGGACTAATCTAACGTTAGGATCTAGTTTGCCGATTAAACACCTCTCAATCAAATAGCAATTATTTATTACTCAACAATAAATAAACAAAATAGAAAATAAAATAAGATTATGAATTTAACGTGATTCGGTCCAATTGATTTACATTCACGGACCCAACAACTTACTATAATTTGAGGATAGTACAAGAGATTTTCATATTAGAAGATCATAGCTACCAAAGTTAAGCAAATAAAACTATAATCTCTATAAAAAAACTAGAAGAGATTTTTTTTGATGATTATATAATGCTTGAGATTCCACTGCTTTTATATGGATGCTGATTGAATATATATTTTGGATGTTCAAGCTTTTTCAAAACAAAATTTATGGTTGCTTTTGATTTTGATTGAATTACCATATCCAATATATCTCCACATCACAACCTTTTGATATATTTAATATTAGCTTTGACTTTGTATGCAACAACTACTTTGGAAATAAATTTATTTATTTCTTTATTTCAAAACACTAATTTGCTTGTAACTTTCACATATAAACTCCTTTTTGTAAACCGTCTTCTTCATCGCGTCCCACATCATCTCCTCATCAAAATGAGTATAATATTGTATTGCTTATTTTCAATACTCAACCTTGATATAATTTTACTGCATTTCTTTTTATCTCGAATCAACTAGTGACTGCCAGTTGTTGGCTATGCGCCCCATAGCGCTAAGTAGTTGTATACAAACTAATTAAATTTGAGTGCTCAAACTTATCTTTAGGAAGTAACTTCGTCATCATATTTGAAGGATTATCCATAGTACTCACCTTCACCAACTTGATCTTACTTCATTCTTCCTTTAGCATAAGAAAGAATCCTCTGACATCAGCGTGCTTCGTCCAAGAACTATAGGCTTGACTTTTTACAAGATGAATCGCAATCTTCACTGTTTGAAAATAGCTTTACTATCTATTGCACCACCGAAAGATCATTCAACGATTGAAGTAAATACAATCACTCCTTAGTCGCTTCCACAATCGATATCAACATGGTCTTGCTAGTCGACAAAGCTACTATAGATTGCAGTTTTGATCTCTATGAAATCGATCATATGCCAAGTGTAAACACATAGCCCGACACCGACTTCCATCCATCTCTATTCCCAGTATAATCCGAATCACAGTAGCCTCTATGAGAGATATCACCATCTACTCCACCATATAACAAGCCAACTGAAGAAGTGCAACAAAGATGTTTGAGAATTCACTTCACTGCTTGCCAATGCTCTTTGTACGGTTTAGACATATTTGACTCACAACACCCTCTGCATGTGCCAAATTTGGTCTCATACACGCTATAACATACATGAGACTACCAAAGCACTAGAATAAGTTATATCAATCATATACCTCTTGTCTTCATCCGAAGAAGGAGATAAATCTTTCGACAACTAAAAATGAGAGCGTAATGGAGTGCCAACCGGTTTGGCTTTCTCCATACCAAATCGAGTGAGGACCTTCTCGATGTACCGCACTTAAGTGAGTCTCAACTCTCTTCGCTTCCTATCTTCGAATATCTCCATTCCCAAAATTCTTTCTGTTATTCCCAAATCTTTCATATCAAACTCTTTGTCGAGCTCTACTTTTAACTCCTTAATTTTGACCACACTTCGAGATGCAATCAACATGTCATCAACATATAGCAAAAGATATACCAAACTCCATCTCACCTCCTGAAAGAAACACGCTGATCTTTGACGCTTTTATAATATCTCTATGAAAGCATAAACTTATCAAATCTCTTATACCATAGTCTAAGAGACTGTTTTAGTCCATATAGAGATTTGTTAAGTTTACAAACATAATCTTGCCTGCTAATATCAGTGAACCCCTCTAGCTGCTTCAAATAAATATCCTCATCCAGATCACTATGCAAGAATGCAGTTTTGACACCTAGTTGCTCAAGTTTCATATCATAATGAGCAGCTAATAAAAAGAGAATACGAATGGAAGTATGCCTAATAATTAGAGTGAAAATATCATGATACTCTACCCCTTTCTTCTGAACATACCCCTTTGCTACTAACCTTGCATTATATCTGAAATCATCATTGCTGCCATCTTTCACTCTATAGATTCACTTACATCTGAAATCTTGTCGGTGGGAAGAGGCGCCAAATCCCAAGTATGATTTTTCAAAAAAGATTCAATCTCCTCCTCCATAGCAACTAACCAACTAGAATTGTCAATTGATGCAATAGCTTCTCTATAATCACCGGGCTCATAATGGACAACATTCAATACATATGTTTCCATGTCATTGAAGTCAATGCCCTCAATGCTCAATCCAACAAACTCATCAAGCCACTTTGGCTTCCTTCACTATCTAATAGGCCTAGTCTTTGATCAAGCTCCACCTTGAGTCCGATCCTCAGTACTAACATTAGTACTATCATCATCAACCATGGTGCCATCGAAAACATCATCCGAACCTCTATGAAAAGAATCTGAAGATGACTTACCTTGTGTTTGGTATTCTGTCCTCACATTATTATCGGACGAGGAAGGCTCCACCTTCAACATAGCCTTCTCATCAAAAGTCACATGCCTGTTGATAATAATCTTCTTGTTGATAGGACACCACAGCCTATATCCCTTGATTCCTCTTCTATAACCTAGAACGATACACTTACAAGCTCTAGGTTCCAACTTTCCTCTACTCTCATGTTGATAAGCTGGACATCCAAACATCCTAAGAAATGAATAGCTAATAGGCTTTCCTTTCCATGTTTCTTTAGGAATTTTCATATTTACGACAGTAAAAGGTGTGCGGTTGATGAAGAAAGCCAACATAGATAAAGCTTCGGCCCAAATCACTTCTTCAACTTAGCAGTCAATCTGAGGCAATGAATTCTCTCCAACAATGTCTGATTCATCCTTTCAGCAACTCCATTTAACTAAGGGTCTCCAGGTGTGATGTAATACCTCGTAATGCCTTCGGACTCATAATAATCGATGAATTCCTACGATAAAATTCACCATCGTTATCCGAACGGAGAACTTCCAACTTCTTCCCTGACTGTTTCTCAACCATAGATTTCCACTTCGAAACTTGGTAAAGGTTTCACTCTTAGAATGTAGGAAGTATACCCATACTTTGCTATAGAAATCAACTATAAATGAAATGAGATACTTGACTCCACCTAAGGATGGACAAGGGGAGGGACCCACACATCTGTGTGAACATACTCCAAAATAGCCTTTACTTTATGCTCTTCTATACCAAAAGAAATCTTTGTCCACTTTCCAAGAACACACTCTTCACGAAAGCCAAGCTTTGAATGTTGTACTCCATTAATCAAACCTTGCTTTCTCAACTCATCTAAACTATGTTCGTTGATGTGACCCATCCACAAGTGCCACAATCTGGAAGAATCTGAATCAACAGAAGTAATTGAAGCTGATTCACCGACTAAAGTAGTGCTCTTCAATAGATAAAGAATTCATGCCCTCACTCCTTCCATAACAATCATGAAACCCTTCGATATCTTCATTTTCTCTCCCTCTACTACAGTCTTCAAACCAAGCCTACTCAAACCCCTAACAGAAATCAAGCTCCTACTCAAATCAGGTATATGTCTAACACCAGTAATAGTACGAACAACACCATCAAACATCCTAACCTTCACACTACCAACACCAACCATATAGCAAGAAGAATCATTACCCATCAGAACTTCTCCTCCACCAATCTCATGGTAAGTAGAAAAGCAGTTCCTATTAGGTGTCATATGATAGGATGCATCGGAATTAATCAGCCATAAGTTGCTCTTCCCTAAAGAGCCAGAAGTTGTAAATACACTGGTATCACTCTTTGTATCTGATTTCTCTATAGTAGATGCTAAAGCTTGCTTTGGGTCTTTCTTCTTCCTTCGAGCTTGGGATATTGAGCTATAAAGCATCCTAGCTTCTTACAATAATAGCAAGTCAACCGTTTAGGCCCCTTAGACTGAGATCTTGAATTACTTCGACCTCCACCATTGTTTGACTTGCTTTGACTTCTACCTCTCAACACAGATAAGCACTTTGTATCACCATCCAAACTAGTGTTCACCAATCTACCTATCAACACTCCATTATAAAGGCTAGCCTTTATGCTAGATAGGATAATCTTACTGCGACCATATATCATGGAATTAACAAAAGCAGTATATTCCTTAGGCAAGGAACATAAGAGGATCAATGCTTGAGCCACATCAGTTATATCAACTTCCACTGCCTTAAGGTTCATAATCAAAGTGGTCAAATCATCTACATGCTCCATAGGAATGGGTCCAGGCTTCATCATAAACGAATAGAGCTGTTGCTAAAGAATAATCCGATTAGTGAGAGATTTGTCTGGATATGCATTAGATAATGCATCTCATAATTCGTTTGTCGTCTTCTTTTGAGAGAATTCTCTTAGAACTTCATCTAAAAGACTCAACTGAATGGTTGTATGAGCTTCTTCTTCCATCTCTTCCAAAACATTTCTCTCTAGATCTTTCAGTTTATCCAGCTTAGAAATAATTTTAAAAGTCTTCTCCTTTTTAGTACGACCTCCATCTTCATCTTCCATGTGCCTAAATCATTTTCCATCAAAATGAGTAATAGCGAAATTACTACTGGATCTACCTATCTTTCCCGAAGCCATAGATGCTCAAATCTAAAACAAATCGACTAGCTCTAATACCAATTTGTAGTAAAAAAAATTATTTTTTAACAAATGCGGAATAAGCTAACGTAAAGATCTAGATTTCTGATTGAACGCCTCTAAATCCAATAACAATTATTTACTACTCAGCAATAAATAAATAAAACAGAAAATAAAAGGGGATGATAAAATTTAATGTGGGTCTAATAACCTACATCCACGGATCTAACAACTCGCTATAATTTGAAGAAAGTACAAGAGATTTTCATATTTCAAGATTATAGCTACCAAAATGGAGAAAAAAACTATAATCTCTGTAAAAAACTAGAAGAGATAATTTTTTTGATGATTATAGAATGGTTGAGATTCCACTGCTTTTATATAGATGCCGATGGAGCATATATTTTGGATGTTCAAACTTTTTCAAAACAAAATTTATGGCTGCTTTTGATTTTGATTGGATTACCATATCCAGTCTATCTCCACATCACAAAATTTTAATTTATTTAATATTAGCTTTGACTTTGTATGCAGTAATAATTTTTAAAATATATAAATTTATTTATTTATTTCAAAACACTAATTTGCTTGTGCAAACTGTTCACATCCTACATTATCTCCTCATCAAAATGAGTATAATATTGTATCACTTATTTTCAACAGTGCACTTCCATGTAGCAATAGTGGAAGTACCAATGACTGTCCAAATTAGTAAATTATTTGAGTTATGTAAACAGAAAATATTCAAGATGTACTCACTAAGCTGTAGATTGCTTATTTTCATAGCTAAAACATGATGTAGAAAGAAGTAGTCCAACATGTATTTGAATGAAACAAATAGGAGGAAAGGGTTTGGGCATGTAATCGTGATTTCTGAAAACATGTGATGGCATCTGTTAATGGCGACTGAATAATTAAATGAGACAGAAGTCAAGAAGAACATTATTTCATTAATTTTTTATGGTTATAAGTGCACATGCAATGTAATAATGATTATACACATTCGAATCCCCTATTTTGGGGTGTTGCTTTTCTTCACGTTTCAGTTAATTTCTCTTATTAACTGTAATTTTTGTGCCATTTTCAGTGTGCGACCATAACTCCATTTAATTGCAATAGTCCCTGGATGCGTTTAAGTTTTCTATATTTGACATTTTGGTATGAAGGTTTTTAGGGCAGTTAGGATAGTCGAAAATTTCGAAATCCATCCGCATTTGAAAAGAGGATAAATATCTGATATTCAAAAAAAAAAGAATATGTATTATGTATAAACGGGTGTTGGACTTATAAGCATAACTCAGCCCAATACATGAGTGTGTCTATAAATACATTGTATAAGCCAATATAAATCATCGGCTTTTCAAAGATAATAAAACAATACATTTTCATTCTCCTCAATTTTTCTAATATGGTATCAGAGCAACCAACCAGAACTACCTCAGGTAGTGAGCACCTTGCTAGAACTTTGTCAGAGTCTAGTTCATTTTTCGAAGTTGGCTGTGGCTTGTTGGCTATCATCAGAGAATAAGAGAATTTGATTCAATCCGAATACCCATTTCTTCCCTCTTTTTATGCAGTTCTTAATAAAAAAAAACCACAATTCCTTTTGTATTTCTTGTTGTGCCATGCCTAAAAATTGATGTCAGAGCCAAGATCATCATCAACTCCTTTGGCTGCACAATCCGGTGATCTCAGAATAGAGTTCAACATTTGATCCTGAATTTGAATCTAACAATTGTCTAAATCTTCTCAAATCTCAGTCTCCACATTCAAGATCCTTAATATGGAAGAAGGTGACACTGATAATGCATCGCACACCCCTAACAACTCAAGAACTATTGCTCCTTAGCAATTAACCTCCCAAGAACAGGTCAAAATCATAGTCAAACCACAAAGTTAGTTAATTGCGATTCAGCTTGATAAATAAAACTATTTGCTTTGAAAATTTGAGATAGAAACTACTTTAAAAGGATATAGTATTAAAGGATAAGTTCTTGGAACATTGGTTTCACCACCAAGATACACTGTAGATAGTGAAGGCAAATTAGTGGCTAACAAAGATTATACAAATCATCAAAGACAAGACAATCTCATTGGTTCTTGGTTATTATCATCAGTCGATGCTAGTTTATTACCAAAATTGATAGTTTTAAATCATCACATAAAATTTGGCATTCAATAGAGTGAGTATTCAGCTCGCAATCTGCATCATAGGTTATGCACTACAAAAGAAAACGGTAGAATCTATAAAAAGTTGGTATGAGCATGAGAGGATATCTAATAAAGGGCAAGACACTTTGTGATCAACTGACTGTAGTAGGCCATAAAGTTTCTGATATTGAGTAAATGTTGTTAATATTAAGTGGTTTGGATGATGAATATGAAGCAGTTGTGGCATTATAAGTTAGGACATCCAATACATGTGTTGTAAAACAAGTGTTGAAAAGAAATAATATTTCTTTTAAAACCATTTCTATGCCTTATGTTTGCACATATTATCAAATGGGTAAGAGTCGTAAATTTTTCTTTTCGAGTTCAATGACTACATATAACAATCCATTAGAATTAGTTGCCGCTGATTTATGGGGCCATGCACCAATCAATGCTGATTATGGTTCTAAATATTATATTTCATTTATAGATTCATTTTATAGATATGTTTGGATTTATTTCTTAAAATCAAAATGAAAATTACAATGCAGTACTTTACATACTAATATGTGTTGATGATTTTCTAATTACGGGAAATAGTGATTAAGAGATCAATTGCATCATAAAGCAACTAAACAAAGAATTCTCTATTAAGGATCTTGGTAACTTAAATTACTTCCTTGACATTAAAGTAAAAAAAATTTCAAACATAAAGATTCAGCTAAATCAAAGGAAATATATAACTGAAATTTTCGTTAAAGCTAAAATGGATAATGCAAATGCACTACGTACTCCTAGGATGAGCAATCTGCACTTATCAAAGAATAAAGGAGAGCCAATCACAAATGACAAGCAAATACAGGATTATAGTAGGAGCACTGCAATATGCAATTATCACCGGACCAGAGATCTCATTCAGTGTGAATAAGGCAAGTCAATTCATGCAAAAGACCATTAGATGAACGTTAGAAAGCCGTAAAAAGAATTTTGAGATGCTTAAAATGAACAATAACTCATGGACTAACTTTATAATCATGTAAGTCAATTAATAGCATAGCTTAGGTTGATGTAGACCGGACAACAGATATGGGTGATCGGTGATCCACAGCAGGATATGTTATATTTATAGGTCAAAATCCAGTTTCATGGTGCTAGAAAAAACAAAAAACAATTGCTAGATCAAGTATAGAAGCAGTATATAGAAGTGTTGCGAGTTCAATTAAAGAGATTATGTGGATTAAGTCGCTACTAAATGAACTGAGGATTAAAATACATAACAAAGCTACAATCTGGCGTGACAATCCGAGTAGAATTGCACTTATAGCAAATCTAGTATTACACTCAAGAATAAAGCATATAAATTTGGATTTGTACTTCATCAGGGAACAAGTTTTAAAAGGAAATCTCAACGTAAATCACACACCAGTAGCCTTACGAAAGGGCAGATAAACTTACAAAGCCCTTATCGAAGAAGAACTTCATTTGATTGAAGCATGAACTAAAAGTTGACGAAGTTAGCAATGATTCAAAGATAGATCACAAACCCTAGATCCAGATCTTCATCGAGGAGTAGATGCATCTACAAGACCAAAGCTAAAGCCAGATTTTGTGGAGTGGAAGCTCAAATCAAAAACTACTAAAGCTAACAACTCAAGACAATTCACAAAGATAAATTAATGCTCCAACAGATCTGCAAAACCATGCTTAGAGCAAGATTTTGAAGATTAAAGCGTGGATTCAAAGAATTAAGCATCGACGGCAAATTGGGCAAAACCACAAAGCCTAACCCTAGTCAGTTTTGAAGACGGGGTATTAGATGCAATAATGAAATGTGACAATATATGAAAAGTAAAGTAGAATGTAAATGTATTATGTACAAACGGGTAATGGGCTTATAAGCATAAGTTAGCCCAATAAAAGAATGTGTCTATATATACAATGTACAAACCAATGTAAATCATCAGTTCCTAAGAGACAATAAAACAATACATTTTCACTCTCTTTAATTTTGCTAATACAAACATACAACACATCTAGGATATGCACTTTACAGTTGGAAAAATATGACATCATGTCAAAATTAGCTCTTTCGTCAATAGTTGGTTGGTTGTTTGTGAGATTGAATGTCATGATTTGAACCTTAAAATTGACAATTCAAGAAAATCCAGTTCTTTGCATTTTTCTTAACTGTAATCATAAAATATACCACTTTAACTTGTGACATTTTCCATCTTACGAAATTACATCCAAAAGGGTTACCAATCAATAGAGTTGTTGCTCCATTATCTGAAGTGTTAGCTTTTTGATACCTGATTTTGAATCTTAAAAAGATGAGGCCATTGGAGATACTCGTGAATCTTGGAGAAGCCCTAATCCTAGGTGCGATGATGGGGAGATGAAGTCACAATGCTTTATGGCTTCATTCGGCAGAGACGTCGCTTGGATCTTGCGTTAGAGAAGAAAATGCTGAACTAAATATTGGTTGATGGAGGAGATGCCGGCCCAAAGATTTGGTCAGGTGGACTTTGTTTGGTGCTGATTTGGGAAGTTAAGGCTTTGTTTAGTAAAGAAGAGGAGATAGCATGAAGAGAATTGGAAGTGCCGGATGAGAAACTTCGTCCGATGTTGCTTGGATTTGTCGCTCCAAATTTCTAGTGCGGTGGTGACTTCGTTCGGTGATATAAAGAAGAAGTTGTTCGGTGATTTGGTGAAGAATGAAATGGGGAATACTGAACCAAAACATGTTGCTCCAGAATTTTATTTCGATGATGTTGCCGAACCAAATTAAGCACTGGTTCGGATTTCTCGTTCGGTCATTGAGTGCCGGACCAGATGCAAATTCCGAACAAGATAGATGCCGAACCAAGTGACCGAACCAGAAGATGCTGCTCCAAAGTTGCTATGATGCCGAATGAAATATCTTGTTCAGTATTGGACCATGCCGGTCCAGATCTTGAGTGCTATTTGCCGAACCAGATGTGCCGAACTAAATCCTAGGGCTGCTATACAGCAATCACCCCTCCTCATATCTTCACTCTATAAATAGTGGAGCTTCTGGACAACAATGGCAGTCATCTTAGAGAGTTGAAACTCTATAGAATTTTGATTGTATTGTTAGTTATTCTTATGTATAGCCTCCAAAAGTGAATCAATCTTGTAACTTTAATCATTTCAGTGATTAATAAAATCTCCTCTCTCTAAGTGGACGTACACTATCTCGCTGTAGTGGAACCACTATAAATACCGATGTTATTTATTTTTCTGGACTGTATTGATCTGTGACTGTCTGTTTTGGAGTTTATCTATGTTTTTTTCATCTCACTACAATCACGATTCAGTTGTTTTCCGCTGCGTTGAGTATTTTATTCCCTTAAACTGATCACTTGAAGGGATTTTCCCCAACAGTCTGGTATCAGAGCTGCATAGTCGATTGAGGAGTGTTAGACGCTATGGCAGAAGATGAAGCGACTTTAGTTGTTACAAGACCATATACAGAGGGATGTATATCGCGTTAGGATTACATTTAGCAATTGAGAAATGGAATGGGGATAAAGACTTTGAGAAGTGGCAATAGATGATGAAGGCTGTTCTAATGAGGAATGAAGTCCATCCAGTAGTGTTTTCCCCTGAGGAGTTGATGGTTGACATCTCAATCGCGGAAAGAAAAGAGATGTAGAAATGAGCATTTACTACTTTACAAATAGTTATGCAAGAGAATGTTATCTTAGAGATTAGCAGCGAGACAACTGCTAGGGCGTTTAGACCAAGCTAGAAAATCTCTACTTAAAGAAATCTCTGACTAACCATCTAATATTGCTGAAGACATTTTTCACAATGTTGATGAAAGAGGGTATTTCAATGAAGGAATATCTTAATTTCTTTGATGCTCTCACGATGAAGATGAAGACTGTAAACTTGAAGATGGATGAGCAACAAATGACAATGATTCTTTTGTGTTCTCTTCCGAAGCATTACACAGGTTTCGCTAACAATATTTTCTTCGCTAGAGACACATTTACAGTGGAAGATGTGTTAGGCCTTCTATCTGAGGGCTTAAGAGATCAGATAAAGGAGATAAATGAAGGAAGTATAGGTGGAAGTAGTAGTAATGGCCTATTCATTGAAAGAGGTAGATAAGATAAGAAGAATTGACACTCTAGAGGGCGTTCTAAGTCTAGGAAACCTGGTAATGGCAGGAGAGGAAAGTCTAAGGACGAGAAGTGCTTTATCTGCAAGAAACCTGTCATTGAAAAAAGGATTGTCTAGAATTGAAGAAGAAGAAAGAAGACAAATCTTCATTATTTGCGGGGGAGAAGTCTGTATTTGACGATGTGTTGTCTACAGCAGTATCAAATGACTCAGACCATTAGGTGCTGGACTCGGGGGCATCTTTCCATATGACGCCTAATAAGGATTACTTCAGTTCTTTCGTTGGACGAGAGGGAAGCTCTATTCTTATGTGTAATGATGCTAATTATAGAGCAATGGGTGAAGGTACAATGAGGATCAAGATGTTTGACAGAGTGATACACACTTTGACAGGTGCCTAGTATGTTCCAAGTCTTCGAAAGTCCTTAATTTCTTTAGGATTGGCATCTTTGGGATGCAACGTAACTATCGAGAAGGATAGTCTGAAGGTTTCGAGAGGTGCACTAGTACTTATGAAAGGAGATGTGTTTCGAAATCTATATTTGCTGAAAAGAACCACAATTCTTAGGGAGCCGTATGTTGGAGTAGATAGTTCTCATGCATTGGATGCCATGGGGATTTGGCATCTCAGGTTGGGTCATATTTCAGAGAAGGGCTTAGGGTTACTTCGAAAACGTAAAATGATCAAAGGAGAAAGCTTCGACAAGATGGACTTTTGCCATGAGTGTGTGTTAGACAAGCAAACTAAAGTATCTTTTGGAATTAGACTCCTTAGACCAAGGCGAGTACTTGAGTATATGCATATAGATGTTTGGGGACCAGTTGCTACTCCTTCTCTTGGAGGAGCAAAGTATTTTATCTCTTTCATTGATGACTTTTCTCGAAAAGTATGAGTGTATGTGATGAAGGACAAATTAGAATGTTTTGATAAGTTCAAAGACTGGAAAGCGCTTGTTGAGAACCAATCTGTTTCTAGGTTGAAGGTGCGGAGATCTGATAATGGTGGTGAATTTGTCTCTAAGGAGTTCCTCGATTTATGTAGACAGCATGACATTCAGAGACATTTCACTACACCCTGCAATCTGCAATCCAATGAGGTTGTAGGAAGGATGAATATGACTCTACCGGAGAAGGCTCGTTGCTTGAGATTGCCGACGGGCTTGTCTAGAGGCTTTTGGGCTAAGGCATTATCGATTGTGGTGCATATCATAAATCGAATTTCATGCTCAGCCATAGATGGGAAGATTATAGATAAGAAGTGAGAGGTAAAGTAGTGTATCACGGTTACTTCCGAATTTTTGGTTGTCGTATGTACGCTCACCATACAGGTGATGAAAAGTTGGAGATTAGAGCGTACAAGGGCATACTAATGGGATACACTGATGATATCAAAGGGTATCGAATTTGGAACCCCGTTGATTGGAAGATTGTTCATTTCTGACATGCTACTTTTATTGAGTTGCTATGTTCAATCAGAATGAGAGTTATCAATCACATCAGAAGATTCTGATAGGTCTAAGGAGATGGAAGAAGTTCCCATGTTCCAGCCAAATAGTAGAGTTGTTGATGTTGTCGAGGAAAACGTAGTTGATGAAACATCACAGTATAGTCCATAGGTATCTTCTAGTAGTGCCGGTGATGTGCATAAGTATAGAAGAAGCTCAGTTTAAGGTAGAGCTGAAAGGAGTTTGGGCGAAGCAGTAGCAACCCGGGCCAGTCGTAGGATTATTAGGCCGTCTGAAAGGTACGATGATTGGCAGTTTCCGGACCTTATCCTTGGTGATCAGTTTGACTATGCCTTACGTACGGTTCATGAGGAGCCGCTTGACCTTGATGAAGCTTTAAAGTCATGTGATAGTTCGAAGTGGATGTGCGCTATGGAAGAGGAGTTAGAGTTGTTGAAGAAAAACAAGACTTCGGATATGGTACCACCTCCTCAAGGAAGTCGAGCCATAGGTTGCAAATGGGTGTTCAAGGTGAAGGATGATGGGAGACACAAGGCTAGACTAGTTGCTAAAGGGTTTTTACAAAGAAATGGATTGGAGTATGATGAGATATTCTCTCTAGTAGTTAGGAATACATCCATCCGCATTTTGCCCTCTATTGTCGCAGCTCATGACTTGGAGTTGGAGCAACTGGATGTGAAAACCGCTTTCTTGCATGGAGGCTTGGATGAGACCATCTACATAAAGCAGTCAGAAGGATTTGTTATAGATGAAAAAGAAAATTGGTTTTGCAAATTGAAGAAGTCTTTGTATGGATTTAAGCAATCGTCTAGACAGTAGTACAAGAGGTTTGACTCTTTTATGCTTTCACTTGGTTTCGATCATAACATAAAAGAGGTTTGTGTGTACTTAAGCATCTAAAGAATGGTCGATGCGTGTACCTACTCTTGTACGTGGATGGTATGTTGATTGCTTCCAAGGATAAAGCTGGAATCGATAGTTTGAAGCTAAAGATAAAAGCGGAATTTGAAATGAAGGACCTTGGAGAAACGAAGAAAATTTTGGGTATGAAAATCCAAAGGGATAGAAAGCTAGAACTTTTTAGCCTCACTCAAAAGAGTACATTCGAAAGGTGCTTGCTCGGTTTAGCATGAAAGGGGTAAAGGCAATCAGCACACACATGCCTTTGCACATACAGCTTTCTAGTAAAGGTTGTCCAATCTCGGAAAAGCACAAGGCTCATATGATAAAAGTTCCATATGCAAATGTAGTTGGCAGCTTGATATATGTCATGGTCTGCACTAGGCCTGACATTGCATAGGAGGTTGGATTGGTGAGTGGTTCATGGAAACTCCTGGAAAGACGCATCGGGAAGCAATGAAGTGCGTCTTAAGATAACTTAAAAGAACTCCAAACCATGGATTTGTCTTTGGTGGTAGAGGAAGAGATTTCAGCTTGGTTGGATTTTATGATTCCAACTATGCCGGTGATAGAGATCGAAAGAAGTCAACCTCCGGTTATGTTGTCACCATTGGTGGGACAACAATCAGTTGGAGAGCGAGGTTATAAATGATTGTGGCTTCGTCTACTACAGAGGCAGAGCTCATAGCTGCGGTTGAAGCAGCTAAGGAGGTCCTTTATTTGAGGCGACTGTTGTGCGATTTGGGCTTCGTACATAAAAGTGTGGATGTGTATTGTAACAGTCAGAGTGCAATTCACTTAGCTGAAAATATGGCGTTCAGATTGTGGATGAAGCATATTGAGGTGAGAGAGTTATTTCTTGTCTCAATGAGTGAAGAGAAGCTAGTTCGTCTTTAGAAGGTTCACACAAAGGAGAATGCAGCAGACATGTTTACCAAGTTGTTGCATGTTGCTAAGTTCGAGCATTGCTTGGACTTGATTCGCTTAATGAAGTGCTAAGTGCCACAGGGTGGCGGGGGAGGGGGGAGTTGAGATGGTTCATGAAGATGTTTGATTTCATGGTGGAGATTGATAGGTTCTATATGGACTGGGTACTTTGAACACCTGATTGATGGGAGGTGGCCTTGCCGGAGTTCGTTGACAGAGTGTAATTGACGATGGCATTGTCAAGCTTATTAGGTAAGTATCCATTACCTGGAGCATAAAGGTGTAGATGGGGTTGGAAGGCATGTTTAGAAATATGGCATCAAGGTGAAGATTGTTAGTTTTTTGATATCTGGTTTCAAACTGAAGAAGATAAGGCCATTGGAGATACTTGCGAAGCTGGGAGAATCCCTAACCCTAGGTGAGGTGACGGAGAGGCGAAGTCGCAATGCTTTGTGGCTTCGTTCGGCGGAGGCATCACTTGGATCTGGCGTTGGAGAAGAAGATGTCAAACCAAATATTTGTTCAGTGGACGAGATGCCGGACCAAAGATTTGGTTCGGTGGAGTTCGTTTGGTGCTGATTTCGGAAGCTAGGGCTTCTTTCGGTAAAGAAGAGGAGATAACACACAGAGAAGTGGAAGTGCCAGATGGGAAATCTCATCCGATGTTGCATGGATTTGCCGCTTCAGATTTCTGAAGCGATGGTGGCTTTGTTCGGTGATATGAAGGAGAATTTGTTCGGTGATTTGGTAAAGGTGAAATGGGGAATACCAAACCAAAACATGCCGCTCTAGAATTTTGTTTCGGTGATGTTGCCAACCAAATTAAGTACCAGCTTAGATTTCTCATTCCGTCATTGAGTGCCGGACTAGATGCAAATTTCGAACCAGATGGACACCGAACCAAGTTGACCGAACCATAAGATGCTGCTCAAAAGTTGCTATGATGCCAAATCAAATATCTTGTTCGGTATTGGACCATGCCATTCCAGATCTTGAGTGTTGTTTGCCGAACCAAATTCTATTGGACCTTGCCGAATCAGATGTGCCGAACCAAACCCCAGTGCTGCTATGTAGCAGCTACCCCTCCTCATATCTTCACTCTATAAACAGTGGAGCTTCTGGACAATAATGACAGTCATTTTAGAGACCTGAAACTTTGCAGAATTTTAATTGCATTGCTAATTATTTTTATGTATAGCCTCCAAAAGTGAATCAATCATGTAATTCTAATCTTACGGTGATTAATAAAATCTCCTCATCCCAAATGGACGTACACTACCTCGTAGTAGTGGAACCACTATAAATAGTGGTGTTATTTTTTTCTGCACTGCATTGATCTGTGACTGTCTGTTCTGGTGTTTATCACTATTTGTTTCGTCTCACTACAATTACGATACAGTTGTTTTCTGCTTGTTGGTTTTTTTATTCTCTTAGACTGATCATCTGAAGGGATTTTCCCCAACATGAAGTTACCATTATAGAAACATCCCAATTTATGCATTACGAAAATTGTAGATATGCCATGGTTATAATAAAATTTGATGAAATCAAAGTAGAGTATTTGAAAGAGATGTCTTACTTTGTTGTGTGCTAGAACAAAATCCAATGGTTTTTTTAGGACTAAAACTACTCCCTCAATAGCAAGCTGACATGTCGAGTCTACTCCCTTATTTTATTCTACCAAACAATGTTTTACACTATATTTGAAGTTTTTTAAAGTGATTATCATTAGCCACTTTTAACTCCAGATGATTATGCATGTAATTTTTGTGTTAAGCCCAAAATTTGAGATGGTTCTTGAGAGGAACTTGATCCAACCAGCAGCATATTCTTGGTAATAGCTTTTAATGGTTAGTGATGGTTTCACAACTAGAACAACATTGAACATATCAGTTGGTATATAGGCACCGATATATTTGTTTAAATGCGTATGTTATTAAAGCATGACAGTGTAATTAGGTTTACATATGATTTACCAAGTTGGACAAATTTTATACTAGAGTTTTTGTTTATTTTATTATTCTAACCCAATGCTTTCTATCTCAATAAGGTTTTTAAACTTATAAAGAAAACTAATATTTAGTACCACTGGCGGATTTAAATGGAATCTTGGGGACGGTCGCTCTCGTTGGGATTGTCATTGCAGCAATTTTTTTAGTTTTTCCTGGTATTTTCAATTAAACATGCATTCAAATCAGGATATTGCATTCCCTCTTCAAAGCTTTTTTAAGCTACCAATTAATTAATTGCACTTATAATGGGATCATATATAGAGTAAAATAGAGGATGCGAGACTTAATTTTTTGTAACTTACAAAGATCTGCCCATACTGAAATTTTTTTCTGGATCCGCCACTGTTTAGTACCCAGAAAAACAAAGCAAATTACCAATTTTACAAATAAATGTTCTATTTTGTACAAATAAATTACCTCAAAAGGGGTTTTAAACTTATAATGAAAGCTAATCTTTTAAACTAATATATGTTTTATTTCGTACAAATAAATGTCTTGGTACGTGAATTTTACAGAAACATATATTTCATAAGTTTGTGAGTTGGCTCTTTTCTACCATTTAGACATGATTTTCCTTCCCTTTTCAATATCTGCTCACAGTAAATTCTCATTAGCACAAGTGCATCGTATGCAATTCTACTTGCCTTTTTTTGCTGACTAGCAGGAACATCAAAAATACACGGCCATTAATTCACGTTGCTTCAGATAATTTGATGCAATTTTTGTGGTGCACATACAATAATCGTATTGAGTTACAAATATTATATTGACCTAATTTAAGATATATAGACAAAAAATATTACAAATGTACTAATGTAGGATTGATATTCCTAACAAAAATATATGTTCAACATCTGTTTGGAACTCTAGAAAATTTTCATGGCCAATTATGGTAGAAGGTACAACATTATGTAAAGTGTATAAATCAACGAAGGTTGATTACATGAAAAAAAACAAGTTGAAATTGATGAATTATTGAATAAAGAGTCAAATTTTAATTAAAAGATATGTTTGATTTTGAAATTGGGGGTGAATAAAATGGGAAATACAGTAACATCAATTTTATGAAAGATGATTGATATGAAAAATGCTTTCATCAGTTAGTTATTTTAAATAAATTACAGGAAGACAACGAAGGTGCTATTAGACATAATTGATAGAAAAGTTTGTCTTTGCTTCCTTTTTTTTTTTTTGGAAAAATCTATAAATTATCACTTAGTAAATTATAAGGTTTTTGCTTATTTTAGCTCATAGTAGAATGAATTAACTTTAGATATGCAAATTTTTGTTCACTCTTCTCATTTCATTACCTTTTGCTTTTGTGCGTAATAATATGTTATAGAAAACTTTGTTATTTTCTATGATATAGATAATTTAGTTTATTATTTCATAAATCAATATGTATAGCAATCACTACAAAAAACGCTTCGTATACCGTCGGACAGGGGCAACGGCTAGCGACGGCTAAAAAAAGCAGCCATCGCTAGCCGTTGCTCGACCTGTATATCTGCCAAACCCGAGCTTTCTTCTCCCCCATTCTGCAAAACGAAAAAAATAAAATAAAACACCCTACCCGTCGCCCCGCCGATTCGGTACTCAAAAATTCGCTTCCTACTCCCAAATTGATCCGGTATGTGTTCTAACCCTATTTTGTATTCAATTAGGGTTTAATTTGGGTTTATTTGCATGTTTATTGGGTTTAAAAGTTGGTTGTTAATGGCATGTTTATTGGTTTGAGATTGGTAGTTATGTGGTATATGTATGGTGATAGTAGTATTGTAGGTTGATTTGAGAATAAAATCATTTTATTTCGAAGTTGAAAACGAAGATTAACGCATACTATTATGATGTTGGTTATTGTAGAATTAATGATTGATGATGTGATTTGGATTAAGATGGTGATAACATGTTTAAGATGCTTATTGATAAGTTTATGCAATGTTGGTTGTCGATTAGGTGAAAATTTAATTATTTAGCATGCGTTGGTTATAAGTGTAAGTACACTACAACTGTGTATTTTGTTCAAATATATCATTTATGCTCACTTGCAATGGCTATGCTAAAGTACTCATAGCCTAAAAGAATTACAATGATTCACTTTTGTCTCATTGTGGAATTTCCAATTAAACGTATATAGTTTAAAATAAAAATAATTCAATTTATTATAAGTGACAACTTCTAATTTGATTTAAAAAAATTCGTTATTTAAAATTTGACTTAGTTAGCCAAATTTTAAAGTACGTGTTAAAATGTGCAATTTACTTGACAAATATTTATTGAACGTATTATTAAAAAATTTATAGTTGTTAAAATATAAATTAGAAAATTTGTTTTATTTGTGTGAACCCCTTAGACAATTTTTGGCCCCGTCTGACAAGTATTGTATATGATCGTTATATAGATGTTCGTTTTTACACAGAACGAACATCTGTATTCATCTGATACAATATTTGTTGGATTTGTCCCAGTATTGGACAAGTTACAAACACAATAACGTAATCGCAGTTTATAAATCATTTCAGTTTAAACGGTTGACGAAATTTCGATGGCACTTCCTTTTTTTCCCTGTGTACATGCATTTGTGTACGATACAGGGAATAAAGGGAAATGCTGCCGAAATTTTGTTGAATCGTTTAATCTGAAATGATTTATAAAATATGATTACGTTATTGTGTTTGTAATGGAAAGTAGGATGACCGGCCGTTAAACAAGTATTAACAAGTGTTGTATATGATCTGTATTTTATAAAACAATCAAATAATGTATTAAGTGCAATTTACTAAAGTAATAAAATTTAAAAGTTAGTTTGAAACTAATAAATTTGTTCAGTCTAATTTATTAAAGTTTGTTTAAAATTTACTAAAGTAAGTTTAAAATTTACCAAATTAATAAAGTTAGTCTAATTTACCAAATTAATAAATTTACTAAAGTTCAGTCTAATTTGTCAAATTAATAAAGTTACTAAATTAATACAATTTACTAAAGTCCAGTCTAATTTGTTTCAGTGAAGTGTTTGTTTGAATTTTCTAATATAATTTTTGCAAATCAGGAGATATGTTCGATTATTTTCTCGATCGTAGTTGGATGTATGAATCCCGAAAAGGTATGAAAGGATCAATAAAGGAACATTTTGTTAACGGTGTACACGAGTTTATTAGATTTGATAAATCTAATAATGGAAATAACGTAGACATTCTTTGTTCGTGTGCTAAGTGCAAACATCTGAAGCATTGGAAGGCAGATGTAGTAGAAGTTCATTTGTATAAATTTGGTTTTGTACTGAATTATTATTTATGGGATCGTCACGGAGAGTTTGTTCAATATACACCTAATCCTGTAGTGGAAGAGGATGATAATACAGCGGCAAATCCAATAGAAAATATGGTGCAAGATGCAGCCCAATCAATGTTTCCATCCATTGATCAAGACGACATTGAAAACGAAAATGGTGAAGAACCGACTATGGAAGCTAATTTTTTTTATGATTTATTCGATTCCGCTAAAAGGCCATTGTGGGATGGATGTGAAAGTGGAACCGAATTATCTGTAACCGCTGAATACATCACGATGAAATCAAAATTCAATCTTACAGAAGCAGCGTTTACAGCAATTGTACAAACTGCTAAACGACACATGCCACCCAATAATTTGATGTGCGATAGTCATTGTAAAGTTAAAAAACTTATGTCTGCTTTTGGATTGCCATACCAGAAGATAGATACATGTGTTAAATGTTGCATGTTATTTTGGAAAGACGACGCTCACCTTAGAAAATGCAGAATATGTAACGAGGAAAGATACAAACCAAGGAAAAAGAAAGGAAAAGGAGTCCATTATAAAAGAATGCATTATTTACCCATCACTTCCAGACTTCAACGGCTATATGCTTCTTCTGCTACAGCATGTCATATGCGATGACACAGCGTGAGAACACCAGTAGAAGGAACATTGATACATCCATCTGATGGAGAAACATGGAAACATTTCGATAGGACTTATCCTAAATTTGCTCGAGAGAGCCGTAATGTTAGTCTCGGTTTATGTACAGATGGATTTTCGCCATTCTCTCAATTTGGTAGTAAATTTTCATCATGGCCTATTATTGTCACTCCTTATAACTTACCTCCATGGATGTGTATGAAAACTCCATATATGTTTTTAACGATTGTCGTTCCCGGTCCTGATGATCCGACTCAAGGAATTGATGTTTATCTACAACCGTTGATCGAAGAATTGAAAACACTATGGCATGAAGGAGTTGAAACATATGACATTTCGAGAAAAAGAAATTTTCGTATGCTCGCTTCTTTATTATAGACTATTAATGATTTTCCCGCATATGGCATGCTTTCAGGTTGGAGCACAGCTGGACGTCTAGCTTGTCCATATTGTATGGAAGAATCACGAGCATTTTCATTGAAGTACGACAAGAAAATTTCCTGCTTTGACTATCATCGGTGTTTTCTACATATTAATCATAAATTCAGAATGGATAAAACGAACTTTAAAGCTAACAGAGTAGAGAATATGCTACCACCTAAAGTTTGGACAAGTGAAGAGATATATGAAATCGTGAAAGACTATCCTAAGATTCATGAAACTGGGAAACAGGTCGACATTCCGGGTAAATCAGACATTCATAACCGGTGCAAGCAAAGTATATTTTGGGAGTTACCTTATTGGAAAAATCTCTTACTGCGACATAATATTTACGTCATGCACAATGAAAAAAATGTGTTTGATAACGTTTTTAATACAGTTTTGAATGTAAAGGGGAAAACCAAGGACGATGTGAATTCGAGACGTGATATATTACATTTCTGTAAGCGGCCCGAACTTCAGTTGTACGACGATAACAAAAAACCCAAAGCATGTTATGAGCTAGACAACAAGCAAGGAAAACTTGTGCTCAAATGGGTGGAAGGACTAAGATGTTCTGATGGGATTTCTTCTAACCTTCGCAGATGTGTTGACTTGAAAAACAATAAATTGAGTGGGATGAAAAGTCATGATTGCCATATCATGATGGAATATTTCTTACCTGTGATATTCAAAGAACTGTTGCCGACAAAAATATGGAGTGTTATAACAGAATTAAGTATGTTTTACAAACAGCTTTGTTCGACCACGTTAAAGGTAGATCATTTACGTAAACTTGAAGTAGAAATTCCTGTATTGCTCTGCAAATTCGAGAAAATATTTCCGCCCGGTTTTTAATGTAATGGAGCATTTGCCTGTGCATCTGCCATCCGAAGCACTCCTTCGAGGTCCTGTGCAATATGGATGGATGTATCCATTTGAGAGGTGATTTTAAACTCCTCAATATTCTTGTTGATTAGTTGAAAATGTATATTCTTGTACCAATATACAAAATTAATTATTTTTGTTATAGGTACTTGAATCATTTGAAGAAAAAAATTAGACAAAAAGCACGAGTAGAAGGTTCGATTTGCAAATCGTACCTTGAAGAGGAAGCTTTTTTTTTCTCACACTACTTTAGTGACGATGTGAACTTATCGTTTGAAAGTGTTCCCCGTAAGGAAGAAGTTGTTGAGCATGATTCTTCTCAAACAATGTTATCTATTTTTAGACAACATGGAAGACCTACTGGAAAATGTGTGGAAATATGGTTAGATGATAGAGACTACCATGTGGCACACACATATGTTCTTTTAAATTGTGTTGAAGTTGCACCATTTATCAAGTAATACTGAATGATTGTACAGTTCAATTATATGTGTATTTATATATTAATAATCAGGGGAATATAGTACATTTATTTGCAGCATATACGAATCACAACTCCATATGGTGATTTCAGTAAACAATTTGCATGGTGGTTTGCAAGCTATGTTCACGATCCGAATAACAGTGTTGTTGACGAAGGAATACGACACCTTGCTATCGGACCAAGAAGAAATGTCAATACCTATCCTATATACTTCGTCAATGGATTTAAATTTAACACCAAAGATTATGGAGCTGAAAAATCAACATATAACAGCGGTGCATTTGTCAAAGGCAGTGATGATCCAGAAGAGCATATAAAAGATTTTTATGGCGTCTTAACACAAATTTTAGAGTTGACTTATTATACACAACCGCTAGAGAAAGTTTTTTTTATTCAAATGCAACTGGTTTAGAAACGTTCCCGGTTCTGGAATTAACGTACATAAGGATTATAAGTTAATTGAAATAAAGCATACGTCACATTACTATAAATATGATCCTTTCGTGTTAGCTAAGCAAGCATTACAAGTTTATTTTGCTCCGTATCCATCCTTAAAAAAAGATAAAGCAGACAAGTGGGCTGTTTTTAAAACAAAGGCAAGATTTACATTTGATGGAAATAATATTCCAGATGAAGCAGCGTATCAAGCAGATCTTGAGCCAAATACCGAAATAATAATAGCCGATGACATCGATGTAGGATCGTTGAATGATGAAGCGAATGCTTTAATAGATGCATTTATTAGTAACGAAGAAAACGATATAGAGTACGAGACCGAGTCTGAATCAGAAGATGATGAAGAATGATCACAGATGGCATCGTTTGTTGTATTATGTGATGTACTATTCTGAGTTATGTCATGTGTTATATTGAGCTATGGATTCATTTATGCAATGTACTATTCTGAGCTATGTATTCACTTATGCAATGTACTATTCTGAGCTATGTAATATTCTGAGCGATGTGCTATTCTGAGCGATGTATTATTCTGATTTATGCATTATTGTTTTATTGTATGATTATGTGATGCTCATTTGATCATTATGATTTTATATATAATATATGATTGTGGCAGATATGGCTGATAGAAGACATAGGAGTACATCTCAGCCTTCTCCATCTCAGTCTCTTGGAGCTGCAGCGGGTCCTAGTAGCTTAGAGGCAGATACACGCCGAGTTGTAGAGATTATTCCGAAGAGTGTTGGGTAAATGTCAAATTTATTTCAATTATATTATTTAAAATATATAAACTATATAAAATATGCACGTTAACAATTACAGGGGGTTCGAGGTGGAACCATCACAGTTTATTTTAGAAGTCTCGAAGAAATCATATAAGGGTCGGATGTCAGCAGCTTGGCCGCATTGAGATAACATTCCAGCTCATATTAAAAATGCTATATGGGCCGACTTGATGGTAATTACAATTTATATATTTCTATTGAAAATAATATGCTGTATGTAATTCAAAATAAATTCAATATGCAGGCTGTTGTACGAGTGAGCCGCATGATTTAGATGTTTTTAGCAATAATTGGAACCAAAAATTGCGGAAGAATTATAGAGAGACAATATCAAGGGCGAAGAAGGCTGGCAAAAAGCCAGGTTGGATGAGCGATGAAGTCTGGAACGGATTTCTCACATATTGGGAGTCAGAAGCAGCTAAAGTAAGCTATGATGAGAATGCTTACAATTATGTTAGTTGCATTATTTTAATCGTGTATCTAAATTAATAGGAAGTAGCAGCAAGAAACCAAGCCAATAGGAATAAGAATCCTGGTTTACATCGAGGTGGCTCTAAATCTTTCCAACAGCATAGGAGAGAATTGATAAATATAAAATATATTTAGCATATGGTGATGCATATCTTCATGTATAACATTTATGCTTATTTTCAATATATCTTATTCGTGTACATCTTCAGTTTGCAAAGTACGGAAGGGAGACTACAATGGCTGAGATTTTTAGAGCCACACACGCAGTTGAGTCTGTTGATGATGAGGGGAATGCGACCTATGATTGGACCGACAGCAAAGCTGAAGCAGCGATGGTAAATATGCTAACTCGTGATTCAAATTGTATATATGTAAATTGTATACCAATTGTTTCAAAATTATGTTTGTAATTGCAGGGGCGATATGAGACAAAGGCATCGACATTGACACAGGCGAGTGGAAGAGTAGAGCTTACAGTTGAGGAGTCCAACAGGATTTGGGATTCCGTTATTGCACCGCCTACTCGAAATAGGCTTTATGGTTTCGGCAATCAGGAGGTAAACCATTTCACTAACTTCATATTAAAAGATCCACATTATTCTCACATCGATACAAATTTCCCTCCAATGTTGTGAAGTAATAGCTTATTTTAGCTCAATCAAGTACATTTATTTAAATATGATACAATTGCATATCTAGATCTCATATCGATCAATAAATTTATAATAATTATGAATACATACAATATCATTAATTTCTCAAAACATAGTCAAATTTTATACTTCATATTTCATAAATATTAAATAAATGTAAACTAATTAAATTATTTTGCTTCAAAAGAATTCTCCGTTTCAACTGTGAAAATTTTGAATGTAAATTCGATCAATAATTAGTGTCAAACTATCCAAACGCTAACGTTCAAATATCACTTAGCACATCATATGACATCGTGCCTAAATTTGTCGCTTACATATGTATAGTAAATTCTTATTTTAATTTAATTGCCATTAGTAAGTTGTGACATTTATATACATTAATTCTTTTCGTCTAAATGATATCATTTTGCACTTATGGAATATGATAATGATCTAATTTCAAAATTGCTCACATTCAACTCTATAGTCCAATTATACATACTTTGGCAAAATAATTATTATTGTTATTGACACATACTTTATAGTCCAAATACACATAATAATTATTATTGTTATAATTTGACAACAGACAAAGCATATAACTTCATATTAAAAGATCCACATTATTCTCATATCAAAAGAATTATTTATATACTATCCAATTCATTCAAAATTCATGTAAAATGCTATCGTATTAACTTCAGTTATTTCACAGGCTGTTAATTTCCAAAGAGCTTATAGCAAATCGATGGAGGAGGAGCGTATTGCTCAGATGCAGAGGCAGCTGGATGAGCTCAATGATTGGCGAAAGGGCCAATTGGCACAACAGATAGATGAGCGCATTGCAACATTTTATCAGGAGCACGGCTCTATGCCTGGGGAGCAGGGAGATGGATCTGATGATGCCGAGGATGATGAGGAGGAAGCTGAAGATGAGGAGGATGATGATGCATAGTTTTACTATTCTTGTGGGTATGTATTTATGTACATATTTAGACTAGATTTGATACTTGGGCTTGGATACTTGGTATTTTGGATGATGTTTGGGTTTGGTTATATTTGGATTTGATCCTTGTACCTTGATACTTGGTTTGGTTTTGTATATTATGTTGGTTTGGTTGGTTTTTGTGTTTTTTTGGTTATATTGTTGAATATTGATGTTGTGGGTATTGTTGAGATGTGTTATTGTTGATATTATTGAGGTTAGAGGTTTGAGGTTTGGGATGAGCTTTGATGGAAGAATAGCTGCTGTGTGCACAGCAGGTTTTGCCTAGAAAAGCGACGGCTAGTAACTGCTTTCTGGGCAAAGATAGCGACGGCCAGCGACGGCTAGTAACGGGCAGTCCGAGAAACAAACTAACTGACACGTGGCGTTGACACGTGTACGTTGCCGTCGCTTGCCGTCGCTTTTTTAGCGACAGAGCCGTCGCTATTGCCGTTGCTTTTCCTAGTGGCAACGGATTGAATAGCGACGGCAATTAGCGACGGCTAGCGACGGCTTCCGACGTCCGCCGACGTATTTTTGCCGTCGCTATACGCTGCCTTTGTTGCAGTGAATTGTTAGACTCGATAATACTTTAGTTTACAATAATTTTAATCTAATAATACTGATAATCAGATTTTCATAGTCCACTTTGTTGACTATGTTTTGTTATGCCATGTAATCGCACTGTAATCTTTAATAAAATGTCATACAAAGTATTTTTATTTTAAAAAAAATGGATCCAAGAGTTCTTTTACTGTAATTAGTTACTTCACTTTGATTTGTGCTAATTTTTGCATTATTCCAGTTATTATTTTTGTATGAATGCTTGAAGTAAAAAGAAAATATTGTTTAGTTATTTTAAAAATTAGATTACAGTGTTAATATTTAACTATGTTTCTTACATCATATAATCATGTGTATGATAAAATATGATGCTTTAAAGCTACTGTAATATTTCTCAGACTTAGTTAGCATTAGATGATGGCAGAAACTATACCAATGCAAATTTTGCAATGTTATTTTTTCAAACTAAATTTGAAACACTTTTTCACTTGTAGCACAATTTTATATCAGGTTTGGAACACGATCATCATACAAAAATGTTTATATCTTTCGATTTATACTTAATTTGAATATAAGATAAAGGCCATGTTTGACTTATACATTCCTTTTATCTGAAAATTAATACACAAACTCAATAATGCAATGATTACCAAATAAAGAATAGTCGGTAGTCAATGTTAACATTTTTGGATATATCCATTATGTATTAAATAAAACGAATTGTAATCCTTGAGATTTTACACTTTTAAGTACCTACAGAATATCTAATAAACTTATCAACAAAGTATTGTCAATAAAGTTAAAGAAAAAGGACTAATTTTAAATATAATCCATAAATATATGTTTTCATCATCATGTAATTAAACAAATTAAAATATACATATACTGAATAGTTTGTCGAACTCCGTTCACACTTGTTATGTATGAAAGCTCTGCCTAAAGCTAGATTCGTACTCATGCAGAATAGATTCTTTTGCAATTTATACTGCTAATCTCACAGATTATACTCCTAATTCGCAACTTTTTATTCAGACTTTGATGCAAATCTCTGCCGTGCAGCGGTGCAGGTTACGCATGGGGTTGGCGTAGAAGAGATTGTTAATCATGTCCTACAATCCTAGGAGATGACTACTGGAATGGAGCGCCGTTATGTTCTTTGTTTTATGAAATGGTGTTTAGCATTTATGCGTGTCATGAAATAAAAAGAACCAGTTATGATCCGCAAAGAAAATTGTTAATCATCAAATAATACTTAGAATAGTAAAGATTGCAGATTTCCTGGATGAGCAGGAAAGCAGAGCAAGGTTCAGGATAGCAATCTAGATAAAAATCATAAAATCATGATGTTGTTTACAAACTCAATGGCTTGCAATGAAAGATCCAAAACATCCAAGAATTTGACACGGAATAATGATGCATCCAGCTCCACAAACATCGCAAATATGAAGCGTAAGAGGACCAAGAGGCTGCCTAGCCGTTAGCAAGCATTAATTGCAGAAATATGCATGCAAGGGAAGGTCATGATCGCATACTATTATTTTCAACACAAAAGACGCACTGTTTAAGGACAGCAAAAAGCCGTTGGCGGCCGTCGCGAGCCATCGCTAAATGTCGTTGCAAATTACCCCGTTGCAACTAAAGAAAGCGACGACTTTAGCGACGGCTCCGTTGTTCTTTTTGCAACGGCTTGTAACGGCTAAGTGTTCAGGTGGAAGCAACCGTTGTGGTTGTTGGTTTCCCGGGTTGTTGATGCAAACCTTTGCAAATCGTTGCAAAGTAACCGTTGCTAGCCGTCGCTAATTTTGATCAAATTGTCGTCGCTAGCCGTCGCTAAATTTGACCAAATTGTCGTCGCTAGCCGTTGCAAACCTGAAATATTTTTTCAACCAATTTGCAGCATCTTCAACCCCCAATCTCAATCAATCCAAATAATATAATTCCATCATTCCACACATATAATATAATTCCATCATACCATATAATCAATATCAACACAATCAAATCATCAAATATTGCATATTCTAACATATATTTACAAAATCATATAAGAAAATCAACATAACTAAATATGAAAATCCACCAAACCAAACCACATAACTAAATTAAACGACCAGTACGTATCAAGTGCCCAAGTATCAATCACAACAACCAAAATACCAAACCCACCAAAACACTAAGTATCAATCACAACATCCAAAGTACCAAACGTCAAACCCATCATAATATGTACACATATATATAAAGAGCGTACCCATCAAAACAAACCAACTAAGTATCATCATCATCTGCACCTCCTTCCCCGGGCATTGACCCATGCTCCTGATAGAAGGCAGCAATACGCTCATCTATCTACGTCGCCAACTGACTCTTCCGCCAATCATTGAGCCCATCCAATTATGTTTGCATCCGAGCAATCTCTTCCTCATCTATGGATGTTCTATATGCCCTTTGGAAATTAAGAGCCTGTGAAATAATTCAGATGAATAAGAAGTTCATTGATACAATAACAATAGGAAAACTCAAGTTATTGGTAATAAACTCAAGTGAATAAGAAGTTCATGTCATACAGGTTTCTACTGTGTAAACGTTGAGTACATACCATATTGTCCAAACTGTAACGCCTGTTTCGACTTGCCGGTTCAATAATTGAATCCCATATCCGATTAGACTCATCAACTGTAAGCGACTCCCGTCCACTCGCTTGTACCGCTCGTGCATACTCTGCATTATATATCTCCTACAATTACGAACAGATATTTGACACAATTGCTATACAATTTACTTATTTACTGTGAAATAAACGAATATGAAATATTTTCATTACAGAAATAAACATATTTACCATTACAAAAGCAGCCTTGTCGTCCGACCAATCATATGAAACATTCTCATCCTCATCTGCATGCTCCACTGCATGTGTGACTCAGAAAACCTCAGCCGCTGTGGGCTCCCTATCATACTTTGCCCACTGAATATATACAAGAATAGATTATATTGATAATTTGCATGAGTATATACAAGAATAGACTATATACAAGAATAGAATATATGGTAAAGAGACACTAGTAAATATATACATCCATAACATAAATATTGGTTAATTTATTTACCAATTCCCTCCTATGTTGTTGGAAAGATTTTGAGCCACCACGATGTAAAGCGGGATTTTTGTTCCTATTAGCCTTGTTTATTGCCGACAATTCCTATTAATTTATACACACTATTAAGTAAAATAATTCAACACATTTAAATGTAAAAATATAGTGATAATATAACATACTTTGAATGCTTCAGATTCCCAATATTGTTGGAATCCAGCCCATATATCATCCCCCATCCAACTTGGCTTTTTCCCTGAACTCTTAACCCTTGACAGAGTCTCTCTGTAATTTTTCCGCGTCTTTTTATTCCAATGATTTACAAAAACATCCATATCCTGCGGATCCACACGTATAGCTTCCTGCATATTGAATTATCATACATGTTATGATGGCATATTGTTTTTGGTTTCATATAAGGCATAATTATATATTACAAAATTGTATTTACCATAAGATCAACCCATATTGCGTTTTTTATATGTGTTGGGATGTTATCCCACTGAGGCCAACACACGGACATCCTATTCTTGTATGCCTCCTTCGATACTTGTAAAATGAAATCGGACGGTTCCACCTCGGACCCTCTGTAGAAATGTTGATGTATATATTCAATATATTTCATATAATATAATTCAAATAAGTTTGATACATACCCAGCACTTTTCGGAACTATCTCCGCAACTCGACGGAGATCTGGCTCAGAGCTACTCGGACCTGCTCCAAGTGAAGGTGACTGAGATGTACTACGTCGATCACGTCGTCTATCAGACATAACTGAAAAACATATATATATAATATCATACACTGCTTAGAAAAGAGTACTGATAACATAAGCATCACATAATCATCAATCAATATCACATAATCATTAATCATCGCATAATCATTACATAATTATTAACCAAGTGATATTCATCACATAAGCACACTCTGCACGTAATCATCGAAAAAAGCATACATGAAAAGAATAATGCATAACTCAGAATGATACAGATAATATATAGTCATCATTATTATTACATAGCTTAGAATATTACAGAACATAGTCATTATTGTTAATACATAGCTCACAATTATACAACAATCGATGCCATCTATGATCAATCTTCGTCATATTCTGATTCAGACTCGGTCTTGTACTCTATATCATTTTCTTCGGTACTTACAATTGCATTTATTAAAACATTCGATTCATCAGCCAACGACCCTACATCAATGTCATCGGTTATCACTATTTCAGTATTTGGCTCGAGATCCGCTTGATACGCTGCTTCATCTGGAATATTATTTCCATCAAATATATATCTTGCCTTCGTTTTAAAAACAGCTCACCAGTCTGCTTTATCTTTTTTAAGGACAGATATGGAGTAAAATAAACTTGTAAAGCTTGCTTAGCTAATACAAAAGGATCATACTTATAGTAATGCGACGTATGCCTTATTTCAATTAGCTTATAATTTTTGTGCACGTTAATTCCAGAGCCAGGAACATTGCTAAACCAGTTGCATTTGAATAAAAAAACTTTCTCTGCATGTTGTATATAATATGTCAACTCTAAAACTTGTGTTAAGACGCCGTAAAAATCTTTTATATGCTCCTCTGGATCATCACTTCCTTTGAAAAATACACCACTATTATATGTTAATTTTTCAGCCCCGTAATCTTTGGTGTTGAATTTAAATCCATTGACAAAGAATATTGGATAAGTCTTGACATTTCGTTTTGGTCCGATAGCAAGATGTCGTAATCCTTCGTCAACAACATAGTTTTTTGTATCATGAACGTATTTTGAAAACCATCCAGCAAATTGTTTATGGAGATCGCCAGATGGATATTGTGATTCATACTATATGCTGCAAATATGTATTATATTCCTTTATAATTAATGTATACATGTATAATTGAATTGTATATGAATTCATAATTACCTGACAAATGGTGCAGCTTCAACACAATTTAGAAGAACATATGTGTGTGTCACATGGTAATCTCTATCATCTAACCATATTTCCACACATTTTCCAGCTAGTCTTCCATGTTGTCTAGAAATAGATAACATTGTTTGAGAAGAATCCTGCTCAATAGTTCTTCATTACGGGGAACACTTACGAACGATAAGTTCACATCGTTACTAAAGTAATGTGAGAAAAAAAATGAAGCTTCTTCTTCAAGATACGATTTGCTAATCGAACCATCTACTCGTGTTTTTTGTCTAATTTTTTTCTTCAAGTGATTCAGGTACCTAAATCGAAATTAATTAAATTTATATGGTGGTATAAAATCCGAAATTAATTAAACTACCTCTCAAATTGATACATCCATCCATATTGTACAGGACCACGAAGGAGTGCTTCAGATGGAAGATGAACAGGTAAATGCTCCATTACATTAAAAAAACCAGGCGGAATTATTTTCTCCAGTTTGCATAGAAGTACAAAGATTTTTGCTTCAAGTTTACGTATACGATTTACCTTTAATGTCGTAGAACAAAGTTGTTTATAAAACATACTTAATTCTGTTATAACACTCCATATTTTTGCAGGCAGCAGTTCTTTGAAAATCACGGGAGAAAAATACTCCATCATAATGTGGCAATCATGACTTTTCATCCCACTCAATTTGCTGTTTTTAAAGTCAACACATCTACGGAGGTTATAAGAAATCCCATCAGGACATCTAAGTCCTTCCACCCACTTTAGAACGAGTTTTACTTTCTTATTGTTTAGCTCATAGCATGCTTTTGGTTTCTTATTATCGTCGTATAATTGAAGTTCGGGCCGCCTACAAAAGTGTAATATATCACGTCTTGAATTCGCGTCGTCCTTGGTTTTCCTCTTCACATTCAAAATTGTATTAAACACGTTGTCAAACACATTTTTTTCGTTGTGCATGACGTTAATGTTATGTCGAAGTAGGAGATTTTTCCAGTACGGTAACTCCCAGAATATACTTTGCTTGCACCAGTTATGAATGTTCGATTTACTTGGAATTTCAACCTGTACCCCAGTTTCATGTATCTTTGGGTAGTCTTTTACAATTTTATATACCTCTTCACCTGTCCAAACCTTAGGTAGTAGCATACTTTCTACTCTGTTAGCTTTAAAGTTCTTTTTATCCGTTCTAAATTTATGATTGATATGTAGTAAACATCGATGACAGTCAAACCAAAAAAATTTCTTTCCATACTTTAATGAAAATGGTCGTGTTTCATTCATACAATAAGGACAAGCTAGACGTCCAGATGTGCTCCAACCTGAAAGCATGCAATACACGGGAAAATCATTAATACTCCATAATAAAGAAGCAAACATGCGAAAATTCATTTTTCTCGAAATGTCGTACGTTTCAACTCCTTCATGCCACAGTGTTTTCAACTCGTCGATTAGTGGTTGTAGGTAAACATCAATTTCTTGTGTCGGTTCATCGGGACCGGGGACGACAATCGTTAGAAACATATATGGAGTTTTCATACACATCCATGGAGGTAAATTATAAGGAGTAATAATAATAGGCCATGATGAATATTTACTACCAAATTGAGAAAATGACGAAAATCCATCCGTACATAAGCCAAGCCTAACATTACGGCTCTCTGCCGTAAATTCAGGATAAGTCTTATCGAAATGTTTCCATGTTTCTCCATCAGATGGATGTATCAAAGTTCCTTCTTATGGTGTTCTCACACTGTGTCATCGCATATGACATGCTGTAGCAGAAGATGCATATAACCGTTGAAGTCTGCGAGTGATGGGTAAATAATGCATCCTCTTATATGGAACTTCTTTTCCTTTCTTTTTTCTTGGTTTGCATCTTTCCTTGTTACATATTATGCATTTAGTAAGATGAGCGTCTTCTTTCCAATACAGCATGCAACCTTTTAAACATGTATCTATCTTCTGGTACGACAATTCAAATGCAGACATAAGTATTTATACTTTATAATGACTATCACACATCAAATTATTAGGTGGCATGTGTCGTTTTGCAGTTTGTACAACTGTTGTAGATGCAGCTTCTGTAAGAATAAATTTCGATTTCATAATGATGTATTCGACGGTTACGGATAATTCGGTTCTGCTTGTACATCCATCGCACAATGACCTCTTAGCAGAATCCAATAAATCATAAAAAAATTAGCTTCCGCGGTCGGCTCTTCGTCAACATTTTCGTTCCCATCATCACCTTGATCAAAGGCAAGAAACATTGATCGTGCAGTATCTTGCACCATGCTTTCTATATGATTGTTCATAGTATTATCGTCCTCTAACACTACAGGATTAGGTGTAGGTTGAACAAGTTCTCTATGACGATCCTGTAAGTAATAATTGCATAAAACCAAATTTGTACAAATGTACTTCTACTACATCTGGTTTTCAATGCTTCAGATGTTTGCACTTACTACACAGACAACGAATGTCTACGTTATTTCGATTATTAGATTGAGCAAATCTAATACGTGTACACCGTTACAGAAACGTTCTTTTATTGATCCTTTCATACCTTTTCGAGGTTCATACATCCAACTACGATCGAGAAAATAATCGAACATATTGTAAAATGTAGGTGAGAAGATTGAATAACGCACTTCATATTAAAGTCTTGTAAAAATTCACATACAACCCTTTACTGTTTTAACAAGTTCAAATAAATACTGCATTCAAATTTTCAATTCCTAAGTTTATTGTTTTTTTACTTTGACGGCCGGTTATCCTACTTCTCATTACAAACACAATAACGTAATCATATTTTATAAATCATTTCAGGTTAAACGATTCTAAAAAATTTCGGCAGCACTTCTCTTTATTCCCTGTATTGTACACAAATGCGTGTACACGGGAAAAAAAGGAAGTGCCATCGAAATTTTCTGAACCGTTTAAACTGAAATGATTTATAAAATATGATTACTTTATTGTGTTTGTAACTTGTCCAAATAGTAGGACAAATCCAACAAATGTTTTATCAGATTAATATAGATGTTCATTCTATGGAAAAACGAATATCCATATAACGATCATATACAACACTTGTCAGACGGGGCCAAAAATTCTCTAAGGGGTTCACATAAATAAAGCACAAATTAAAAAATACTAATATTGAAGTATTAGTGGTCTATAGTGAGATAATGATCTTAATTTTTTTTAGTAATGTAGACAAATATAATTCGTTTAATTATGAATCAAAATCCATGGGAACTATCGGTAACTCGGAAAATATTGCTTATCTCACAAATGGGAACTACGAGCTACCATTTTAACAATTACAAAAACTATTTTATATTTCATTTAACTATTTAAATATTTATTAATTAAATCTAAAATTTTAAAACGTATTTTAACTTTTGTTTAACTACATAAAATTTAATTAACGATTTTATGAACTAAATAAGTAGTTAGCACTTACAACAGTATAACAAACATTCTTGTAAACTTATCAATAAACATATTATTCAATAATCATGGACTATTTTTTAGATTTTAAATTAGCCATAATTTTTAACAACATAATAAACAATAAATTCACTAATTAATATCACCAAATCAACACTAATTATCATCACCTAATACGCAAATCACCATTTTCAAACACATAATCAACTAATTTTCTAAATTAGGTACCATTATATACCCAATTCAAATAATAAACTATATATCATAAACTAATAACATATATTCATCAATTTCAAACCCCTAAATCATCCAATTTCAAATCCCTAAACCATTAACTAATTTAATTTAAACCTAATTAAACAAAGATAATGCAAAATAGAAGATACCAGCAAGTTTGGAGAGGTTGAAATTAGCGACGGAATGTTGCGACGGCTTCTGGTGGCGGATGGTGGCGGTTGGTTGCGGGAGGGAGGAGAAGGAGCTGAGCAAATTTGGAGCTGGAAATGAAATGTTTCTCTCGGCTTGCAGATCTGTATAATCGCGACAAGCGACGACTAGCGACGGCCGCTATTTTTAGCCGTCGCTACTCTCTGTCGCTTTACGAAGCCTTTCTAGTAGTGTTTTTGCTGCAGTTTCCAATCTTTAGTCCAAGTATTTTGCAGTAATTTTGCATGGACGCTGAAGCTTAGTATGCACGGGTACGTGTGCGCTCGTATCAAAATTATTATCCATTTTTCTTTAAAAGGTGTCTTGATACAATGTATGAACTATTCTTTTTATTGGAAAAATAAATTGGATGCTTTTGACATGTAACCAAGAGGAATTTTCGCTCCAGCTGCTACCTGTATTGATTATGGTTAGTTTCAATCCCCCCACCCCCAACCTCTCACTAACCAAAATATACAGACAGTCTAGTGCGTCTAGGAAAGGGGTAGAAAATTAACACGTCATGCATAAAGTCGTAGACACGATGTAGGTCTTACGTCTTTCCTGTGCTTAAATGAATCTATAGAAAATTAGCTAACAGGTAAGAAACTTCATATGCCTTTTCTACACCAAACCTTTTATCTTTTATCGTAAGAAATTTTCTACGTCTTTTTACATCATAGTTATTTGTTTGCAAATTTAAGAAGACAGGAAAAAAGGCATAGGAAATTGCGTACGTTTTTCTTGTGCCATTAACTCTTTCTAGGATTTTGCTACGCCTTTCCTATGTCTCACCTTATGCCATCAGGAAAACGTAGAAAATTAAAGTGTTTTTTTGTAGTGTATATTTTACTATTATTTAAGTGTGCTGTTACTAACATTCAAAAAATTGCTTTTAGCTAACAAAATTAAAAGCAACCATATAAAGTTTGGATCTTTGTTTTTTATCCATGGTGAAAATTTTCAATGGAATTTCGGTTATTCCGTTACGATTTCGTTTTTGTTTAGGTCATAAATGAAACAGAATCCCATCAAAATTCTGGTTTCAGTCAAAATTACAAATTTGCACTTCAAATAATGGGAAAAAATTAGTAAACAAAATGCAAAAAATGAAAAATTGAAATAAACATACAATAAATAAAAAAGGGAAACAAATTCAGCATGACAATAAATAAATGGAAATGAAATTAAATAGGTACAGAAAAATTTGTTATGATTTTCTCAATTTACAAAGGTAATAAAAAATTCAAAATTTTGATACAAATAAAGAAATATGAAAATGGCATCTCAAATTCGAACTGAAAATGGAGGCCTCCTGCCCTAATTCGAAGTCCACTTGCGTTGCTCTTCCTCTATTAGCTCTTCCTCTATCCCCTTGCGCACGTTCCTCTCGCTCCTCCCTTCCATCTGCTCTCGTCGCTATCATCTCTCCTCCGCATGCGCGTTTGTTTTCCTTCTAGTTCGTGACTTTTTCTTCGTCTATTTCGAGTTTGGGAGTTTCCGATCCTGGTCATTGATAAGTCATCTTCCTTCAGCAAATGTCAGCTATTGATATCACATGTTTCCTTCCGTCGCCAGCTACCACTTCCAGTACCGCTTGATGTCATAGGATGGACCCACTTGATATCGGGTCTTGGTCATTTAACCCAGTCATTCATGGCACTGCTGCAAGTTCATCTGCTGCTTTGGGGTTGAGTGTCGCGATCTTTACTTCTACTGACTTCCCTGGTTTGGCTGGTGGTGGTACATGTTCTAACTATGCTTCAGTATTGGTTGATGGATCTACTTCAATTGCTCCGCTCCAGGCCTGTGTCGCTGCTCTATTAGCTAAGGTAACCTCTGAATCTTCCTTGGTTAATGATGATGTTCCCCATGTCCTGGTGGTACTATCGTTCAACCCAACCCAGCTAATGGCTGGTCCTCTCCTTTTAAGAAAAGGCCTGGAAACGTGGGTTCTTATGTTCTCAAACAATATGCTGCTGATTTATCGGATAATCCTATCTTGCCTTCAAAGGAAGTTATTGACGTTGGTATTGTTTTTTACCAGGACTACGTAGTTGGTTTCTTTTTGGATGAGTTCCTCACTACTCTACCGTGAAAAAGCAAGTCTTTAGGTTTCGGAAATTGCATGGTTCGGTTTCTTTTAGGCGAGATAACTCGATGCATTTTTTTTTAAATTTTCCGACCCTCAAGAGACATCCTGTGTTTTGGAAATAGACCCAATTATTATAAAGGGCAAAGTGTATGTCATCACCCATTGGAACTCTTCCGTTGACCTCGCCCGTGAGCAAGTTTTATTTATACCCATCTGGGTCCATATCTTCAATATTTCCTTATTTTTTAATTGCTTGAGGGGATAAATTGGATCGTATTCGTTTTGACATTTCCACTGAGCGTAGGCAGCTTCTCCTCTTCGCCAATGCTCTTCTCGAAATTACTCTCTCTAGACAGCTGCGTACTCATATTCCAGTTTCCCGTGCCGGTGAGAGTGTTGCCTTCGTAGATATTTTATACCATTGGAACCCGTCCATTTATGATCATTGTCATTCTTTTGCGCATATTGTCACTTCTTGTTCTCTTGTCAGTGCTATGCCTGATGCGCTACCCCCTAAAATTCCCCTCCAAAGGCACCATCCAGGCGATGGAAGATCAAGCCACCCCATCACCAACACTGTCACTCTGTCTCGTCCCTTTTCGCCTGTCCCTCCCTCCATCCCCCATGTCGCTGCTCGTGTTTATTTGCATTTGTTTTCTTTTCATTTTGCATTTGCATTGCTATTTAAAAAAAAAACAATTAAAAAAAATAATTCATTCCATTTTATTCATTTACAATTCTGATTTGATTTTACAATTACTGTTCATTCTTCATTCTCAACCAAACATTTCATTTTTTTACAATTACTGTTAAATTGTGCACACATTCACTGTGCATATCCTGTGACACTTTTGCATTCATTCTTACTGTCTGTCGACGATCGCTACCTTGCAGTCAACTGTCTGTCTGGCTAGTCCATCCACTGTTTCAAGTGTGCATAACCCAACCTCTTCATCATTCGCTGCAACATCTCATTACCATCAGCCACTCCCTCAATATCCACCTGCACATCAACAAAGCACATTCCCCTAACCACCCCAAAAAAAAGGCACAAACAAATACATTCCTGTAACTTACAAACTGTGCCATTGAACCCTCCCAGTACATCATCAAACCTCTCCTCACATACTCCTTTACAAACTCGACAATCAATCCCCTGCATACACACAGCCAATACTTCTGCATACCACCCTACACATCTAACTATCACAAAATCAAACATATCACTTCCAATCACCACCATCTATCTACAGTCAATTTCCATATACCAGACTTCATCCATATACCAAAAACATCTTCAAACTACAAGCAAGTTCATTCCCCATACCACATTTCCACTTGCTCTTCTTCATTTCTGACATCAACCACTTGCATTTCCCCAAAAAGCACCTCTGTCACAAAACATCACAAGCTACTTCACAACAAACCATTCAATAACTTCCTGTACATCAACCTCCTCCACCACTTCACTACAGTCAAGTCACTCAACTGCCTTTCATTCACTGTGACAATCTCACCACCACCTCCTTCCCACAATTCCACTAGACAAAGATCTTCACCAAAGTTTCACCGCTCGAACTTCCAGCCTCAACAAATCCCCACAAAACACAACTACCTGACACCGCGACGATCTTTGAGTCCATCTACAAGCGAACCATCCAAACGTCGACGAAAACCCCACGCAACTCTCTCCGCAACCAAAACCATCGACTCGACCTTCCATCGCCCAACACTCAAACTCCAAAATCGAACAACATCACTGCGACCGCATCCTACCCCCAAGTCGTGAAATCGAACAGTGCTACAGTCAAGACCACAGCAAACCACAACCCAAATTCCAATCTTCATCACGTACTCCAAAATTGAACTTGAGAACAACAGCCTCGCTCCTCTGCCACCATCGCAAACCACCGAAGCTATTCTCAAGTCGCCAACCACCGCAACTCGTGAGCCGAGCAATCCATCCACCACCCAAACATAATTCACTCAAATTCGAACGGCAGCGAAATCGAATTTCAATTTGATTTTGAAAAGGGAAAAAAAAAGAAAATAAAAAGAGGAGATATGCAGCTCAATTTGGTTGAGTATTTATTTGCTTGAAAAAAAGAATTGCACTCTTATCTCTTGTTTTTATTCGCTTCGTATTGTTGGTTGTTTGCATTTGCATTTTATAAAAAAAAATTCAAAAACAAAACAAATATCATTCGTATTTACATTGTTAATACTTGTTTAATTTCAGTTTTGCATTTCATCTTAGAATTTGATTAATAATAACGGTTAGACGTCGATAACTCTTAATTGTATATTGACAAGTTGTCTTCTTTGAACAATTAATTTCTTGGCGTCTAGGCTACGGCAGAGTAATAATCATTTATAAATGTTACGGTGATTCGTAAATATTATAGTAGTTGTTTCTCTGAAGATACTTAAACTTTCGGCTGCATTGCTACGGTGATTCGTGGTGCACCGATAAATCCTGCCCGTTACCTGGCTGAGAACCATCTTGTTGATTTAAGACAAAGTGTGATTATACAATTTTGGATTAACTTAGAATAAATAATTTGTAATTAGACTCTTGCATTCATTTAGTTGTATTAGTTTATGCATATTTAAAAAAATTCAAAATCCAAAACTAAAAAAATTGTAAATATTCGTTTTCCTTTGATATTTTTAAATCCTTTTTCTTTGAAATTTCAAAATTAAAAAAATTATAAAACCCTTTCAAAAACAAAGAAAAAATTTGAAAAACCAAAAAACAAAACAAAAATCAATTTTTCATTTTGAAAAATAATTCCTCTTTGTAAATATTTCTTCTTTAAAAAAAACCAAAAAAACAAAAAACAAGATTTCTTGAAAATGTCCGAATTTCCATATTCACTTGAATTTTACAATAGTTGTGAAAATCAATATAATCCATATGATTCTACTCCAAATTCGTATGGATATTTTAACGACAACTATTCTTTAACCGACTCAAATTTTGGGCAACAAAGTTTTCAAAATAAGGACCAACCCTCTACTCTTGAAAATAACGTTTCATCTTTACTTGAATTCTTCATACAACAAAATCAAAGTATAAATGATTTGTGTAATTCATATTTATGTAATAACTCGAGTCAAGGATTTCAAAATTTGAATTCAATCCAAAATTCAAATGACTTCGAGTATAACCCATGCCACTTCAATTTCGAACTCCAAAATGAATTTCAAAATCAAAACGAAAATGTGGTCCACTTCAAATAATTTTGGCAAAGGGAATAATCTCGATTACGATGCGATTGAAAAAAAAATTTCTCAACAAATCCAAATTGAAAATTCTCAAGTTAATAACTATAAATTGGATTTTGTTGAGCTAACGAACAAAATCTACGATGATCACACAGATTCGTTGTTTGAAACATATATGAAACAACGTGGAAAACAAAATCAAATTCCAATGTGTGACAAGTCAAGTGATAATCCATCTTTTACCCAACTCGATGATTTTTAAATAACAACTTTTGAAATTGAAAACGAAAATCTTAACGAAGTTGTTGAAAATATGGTAATTGAATTGGATTTCAATTCTTTTGAGTTTGTGGATCCAAATTTAAAATTCGACTTCCCTTTTCTCGATTTCAAAAATTTAAATACAACAACTTTGATTTTGAACTTGACACATGCAATAAAGTTGTTAATAATTCAATAAAGGAAGTCGAATTCAATAAACACGATTTCTTTAGGATTTTCGAAAATGAGTTGTTAAATTCTAAAGGGGAAGATTTACATCACCATTTTGATGTTAAAACCGATAATTCTGAAGAAGTTTTCAATGATAATTTTGAACTTCAACTTGGTGAAAATAAACTTGAATTTCAATCAATCGTTATATCTACCCCAAAAATCATTGAAAATAAATCAACTCATACGATTTTCAATAAAACGACATTCGTTTTTCCAAATCAACATTCAATTTTGAAATCTTTTACGATTTGGTTTTCCGAGCTTAAGCCGTGTCTCGCATACTTGACAACACAAATGAATCGGTCTTTGGAAGACCGTTTCATTTACTTTTTAATGATATATTTTCTGATGCCGTGTAAATACATTTCATTTTCATGTAAATAATAATAAACGTTCCTTTCACTTGGGTTGACTGTGGGGACACAGCCAAAATCAAGTGTGGGAGGAGACTAATCTTCATTTTTTTTATGGTTTATTTTTACGTTTTCTTTTAAAATCTCAAAAAAAAAATAACTAAAAAAAATCCCGAAAACAAATTTTCTTTTGATTTATTTTTAAAGAAATACTACAAGACAAATATATAGTTTTGGTTTATTAAATTGAAATTTTTGAAAATTTATTTGTCTTAACAAAAATAAAAATAAAGTTTGATTACAAATAACAATAGTTTAACTAGTATATAGAAAATTCATACGTGTTAATTATGAATTACATCCTAATTGAAAATCTTTGTTTTAAAAAGTGGCTGATTTAAAGTAAAGGATATAACATTTCTTTTGTCTTCTAAGTTAAGTGGTGCTAAGATTATTTTACAAAACTCTCTCTTTCTTCAAAAAAAATTATTTTTTTATATATGTATATATTTTTAACACCTACGGTCGACAGGTGTACACACTTGTGTGTACACTCGCCATGCTCTGTACCTTTCTCACATAAGCCGAAAGGCAGTGCACGATCGGTATATCTGTCCAATCAAAGCCACGTATGATTATGTCATTAAGGTTGGCTGTTTAGTACAGAAGCCCGTGCGTTGCACTGGTGTAAAATGAAAGGTGTAACATGAAATTCGTACAAAAATAACTGAAGGATAAAATATATTGAATTATGATTTTCAAATCAATAAGATTAGCATAACTGAAAAAAGGTACAAAATATCAAGACTTTGAATCCATGCACACGTTTTTCTGTTTCATTGGGTTACTACTGTCCACAACTTGAAACTTTTTTCCAAGGTTTAAAGTCAAATTTGGTGATGCTTCTACTTATGTATTCAACTGAAATCACTTTTGCATGTTCTGTCTTGGTTTATAATTCTTCCTACAATTCTTACAATCTGGAAGTTGCTTACAATTTTTTGTTACTTTTTCGAAGTGTGTGCTTTAAAAAAAATTGAACAGATGACAGAAATAGTAACAAATTAAAGGCCAGCGAAATAACATCTTTCACTTTTTGAAGCTACAACTTGCGTAACAAATGAAGTGGGCTCCATAGGTATAAAGTACTAAAAACCTTTTACTGTTACCATAGTACCATGAATTATATGAGAAAGAAATGCTCTAATCACTCCCATGTTGACAGAAACAAATATATGCACTATACTATTGACAACCCACAATACAGTTAGCATTAAATAAAATGGTTTAGACAATTAATAAGTTAATGAAAAATACATAAGCGTGCATCTTGCTAAATCAAAACTGCACGGTATTTATGTAAATTATGAATGCCTTTATACCTAGGAAAAATATTAAGATTGACATAAACAGATGAAGTGGCAGATGTCAATTTTAACAACAAAAACTTTCAGAAAAGAATATAAAATCCATTTTCCATTAATAACTACTCTATATCAATCATTTATTTATTGCCTATGATTAAGATTATACCAACTATAAAATATAAATGAAGGCACATGTAAGCATAAATTAAAGAACAGTGCTGGAATATATGAAAAATAGAGAGAATTAATAGTTGGATTACCGATTCAAACAGTCTCTGCGCATATAAATGTGAACGAAAAGTCAGCAACAAATAAAGCATATACATTCCCACTACTTCAAAGCAGTTGCAAATTTGACCCCACCACCTCCAGCATTCTGTTCTTCTCTCCCTTCCACCTTAATTCTACCTATAAACATCCTATAAAAATGATATAAGGATTCGATTTTTGAGCTAATTCATTAACTTAAGAAAAGTAAATTATTACGTCATTTCCATTTAACCCAATCGCCTTTTCAATATTCTCATTCTCTATCTGTAGACACACCTGTAATTGTTCACATTTATAGGTACGTTGCTTTAAGAGCATGCGTTTTCACATTATTGTATTATCAAACATTATATTTTCATGCTTCTGGGTGACCATACCCACCATATACCCCATGCTGTTTACTAATATTGTGTACTTCCACTTCAATTCTGATGTACCTGCAAATGTGAATAACTTCGACTATATAATAATATTGGAGTTGATGTTATTCACATTTGCAAGTACATTGCTTTATCATAATATTCACATTTACTAGCGCAGTATACATATTATGTAAAGCACAAGATGATAAACTCAATATGAGAACAATATTTGCTTTAAAAATACTCATTCCATGCAACTTTGTCAAACGTGATAGCTTACAAGCCATAATCTACCGTACATTCAAGTGGATTAATGTTAATAAGTATACTAAGTTCCCACCAAAAACTTCATATTCACAACTGCAAGATAGTACATCAATGTTTGTTGACATATACCTCCATGAAGACGATTAATTATATAATGACATTACTAGAAAGGTTAGATTACCAAAATTCATGTTACTAATATTGTACTGAAACATTATTATACACGGTAATGAATTTAAGTTTTCTGTTGCAACCATGATAAAGAAAAAAATTAACATTTAAACATCGGTTACTGTGCAAATAGCATTCATTGCATTATGTACATTTTCTACGTATAGGATTACTTCACACTATGATTACACCTCTATCTACACCAAACCAGTATTCTAAAATTCACAAACAGTTCGAATGACACGTTGCATTAATTTTTTGTGAAGCATAGTAGTAGTCAAAGGTACAACCTTATTCAAAAATCAACTGTAGTTTTTGGCCTATAAAATTGCATTTTTTTCACCTTACCATTTTTAACATACAATTATGTTAACTTCAACTCTAATCAACAACACATAGCCCACAGTTTTATTCAACTACTGACATCAAGTAGTATGGCAACCGATGATAATTCTACTTCATCTTCTAATAGCAACCATCGTTTCACTTCAAATCCGGAAAACTCTAACCGTGCAAAGGTTTGTTAATTGTACAACCTATATTTACATGCACTGTACAAAACTCACCCATGCTGTTAATTTCCACAGACTAACTATACTCCTTTGGCGAGTTGCAACAGCACTAACCAAACATCCGCTAACACCTCGACGTAAGTACTTATTCTTCTTATTTACGCATGCATCATATTTAAATCATATTCATTACAACAAATGTCATGGTAAATAGTGATTCTCTAACACTTTTTCCCATGCTGCTACAATTAATATGTAGTCATAGGCCAAGTTTACCATCAAATCGTTCGATTGCTCAAACCTTGCGTAGACAAAAAGAAAAGGTGACAACTAATACAACTTCAACCGTTGGAGCTCAAAACTACTCACTCAATCATCCATATGCATGTTCCACCTCAAATAATGCAAACGCAACCCAATGTTTCCAAACTATTGTTGAAAAAGAAAACAAATATAGTGAAGAGTATAGATTCAGTCACCATACGTCTAACCTAGATAACATCAGCACGTAGGTCTATCGCCACTTACATACGGTTACTAAATTCATTACAAAGCTATATCCTGAATGTAAACTAAATACTATCCTCATCTTTTACTCTATCTTATTAGGTTTACAAATGATGACATTGTAGGTACATTATCAAACCGCTCCATTGCTCAAAAGCGACGTAGGGATAGAGAAAGGGTTTCAAAACTAATAGGACGGTCAAACGTTGTAGAAGGCAACATTGCTTATCATTCGCAACATATCAGACGTCATTTTCTTGGGATAATGAACATACCATGCCCATTCTGCAAAGCTCTTCACTGGATTGATGAGCGTTTGAAAGGTACTTCTATATGTAACCCTATTTTTGGAATATGTTGCAAATCTGGTAAGGTAAAACTGCCTTCGCTAACACCACCTCCACTAGAGTTTCGACAACTATACGATGGAAATGATTCATTGTCTAATTTATTTTTGGAATATATTCGAGAATATAATGCCGCAAATGCATTTACAAGTCTTGGTTGTAAATTAGATGATAGAACTCTTAGTACACGAGGGATCAAGTCTTTTACAATACATGGAGAATTATGACATAGGACATGTGCATTATTACCCGATATTGGCAGTCCACCTGTCTACTCACAACTTTATATCTACGATCCAAATACTGCCTTGGATTTCAGACATGAAAGAAATAAACGACTTAGTAAGCAAGTTTTCGAAATAATTCAACGGGTTCTTCTTAGAGACAACGACTTTACAAAAGTATATCGTCAAGCATATGATAATTTAATAAAGTCATCTAAAGAAGGTCATGATTTACCCTTACGTCTTCTATATAATAAAACAAATGACAAACGTGTCTATAACATGCCAACAACTGATGAAATAGCTATTATCTTACCTGGCGATGGATCTCAAATCAGCAAAACTAGGGATATTGTAATACACCTTAAAGGAGGTACACACTTGGAAAGGATTAGTGAATGCCATCCCGCTTACTTACCCCTTCACTATGTTCTACTTTTTCCAAAAGGTGATCTTGGCTGGGATATTAATCATATGAAATGGAATCCATCTTTAAACTGTCCTGGTAGTAAAAGACTGACTCAACAACAATATTACTGTTATCGGCTCTTTGAAAGAGAGGGTGAATATTCCACAATTTTGCGTGCACGTAAATTATTTCAAGAATTTGTTGTAGATGGTTGGGCATGTACTGAACAAAATCGATTATATTGGGCTAGGACTCATCAAACCGAGCTGCGTAAGGATCTATACTGTGGACTTACTGATATTGAGTCAGACGTATTACAAGCAGATCAAATTGGTAAACGATTTGTCTTACCATCCACTTATATTGGTACTCCTAGACATATGTACGAAATATATCAAGACTCTCTAGCAATAACAAGATATAACAATCATCCAGATATCTTCTTAACAATGACTGCGAATCCAAGCTGGCCAGAAATTGAGCAAGCTTTGAAACCAAACCAAAGACCCAACGATCGTCCAGACATTATTGCTCGGGTGTTTGAATTGAAACGAAGAAGTTTAATGGATGAAATTTATAAAAACCGCATTTTCAGTTCAATCGCTGCACATGTGTATACCATAGAATTCCAAAAACGGGGTTTGCCACATATGCATGCACTTTTTTTCCTACAATCCGCGGACAAATTACGAACGGTGGATCAAGTTAATAATTTGATTTCTGCAGAATTTCCTGATGAAAACGAACATCCATTACTTTTTGAAACCATTAAAAAGTGTATGGTACATGGACCATGTAAGGGTAACAAGCTCGCTCCATGTATGGAAAATGGAAAATGTTCGAAACGTAATGAAGATGTGAGCGCAATAAATTATGCATGTCTACAAAAATGCCCGGGTGATGTTTACGTTTTCCTTGCCGCCGATAAGTTAGTGGAAAATAAGGAAAATGATCGTTATCCTAGCGAGTTTCTAAATTCATTAGAATGCACTGGATTACCACCATTCAAACTAGAACTTAAAGTTTGATGCCCAATTATGCTACTTAGAAACCTTGCTCCAAAAGAAGGACTCTGCAATGGAACACGACTAATAGTAGTCCGATGTGCAACAAGGATTACTGAAGCACAAATACTTACTGGGGATAGAGCTGGTTATTTTGTTTTCATACCCAGAATATCTCTTCAACCATCATCCTCTGAATTAACTATAAACATGTCAAGGCGTCAGTTTCCTATCAAGCTTGCTTATGCACTGACTATCAATAAAGCACAGGGTCAATCCGTGAAGTACGTCGGTATTGATTTACGCACCGAAGTTTTTAGTCATGGACAATTGTATGTTGCACTATCTAGATGTACTACGTTTAGTAGCATTTCAATCTTACTACCATCACCTGAAGCAACAACCACTACAAATATCGTGTACCCGGAGGTTTTATTGTGATTCTCCATGAAAGGTCAGACTAAAAACATGCATTGTTGTTTACTCAAAAGTCCACTTTTGCTAAACCATCATGTATTTTTCTACAGAATAATATAAACATTTATTTTTTCAGGTTTTCATTTCCAGTACAGAAGATCAGGAACAAAAATAATGCTATTGTCGTGGACAGACTCATCAACATCCTTCTTTTTATTCACTCTACTTAATTGCAAGTCTACATTTTCATCACTGTCATCACATAATTGATATAGCATGAAAACTTTGTGTTTTTTCTAAGCTGTTAGTTAAATCTTTCATTGTGGAAGAAAGGACATTTTTGTGGTGTTAAATTTTTATTGTCCCTACACTTTTATTATACAGATTCCTAAATTAGTTAATTCATCCTACTGCTATACTCTATTGGTTTTCATGTTGTGTACAAATGAAAATCAAAATTTTTAGATGCGTGTCGTATGCGTTCTAACATTACAAAAAAATTCTTACCAATCACATTGTTAATAATTTTACCACCCATCAAATTATACATACTCAACAAATTATACGGTAGGTTATGTCAAGCAAAACTTGAACCCGTGCCATCGGCACGGGCTACGTACTAGTTTTTAATAAAGGTTATTTCCCGAATGGATATGTTTTGTATAATAAATAATGTATTTTGAACTGATAAAATGAAATACAGTTTTAATTAGACCTTTTGTAATAAAATGTTTAATTAGAAAATCATAGTTAATTGATGTCTAAATGAATAGATCTATGAAGAAAATTTGATTGTTATATTAACTACGATAAAATATTCTTTTGTGAAATGTTATGTTTTGTAAGATAAATAGCTATGACTTTAAAATGAAAAATGTAAGTTAAAACATATATTAAATAATTGATTAATATAATAAATTTTCTTTACTGTAATAACAAAAATGAAAGAAACATGTAAAGTTTTAATTAATGCAAGAAACATGTAAAGTTTTAATTAATGCAAGAAACATGTAAAGTTTTAATTAATGAAAGAAACGTGTAAAGTTCTAATTAATGAAAGAAACATATAAAGTTTTAATTAATGAAAGAAACATGTAAAGTTTTAATTAGTGTAAGATTGATTAAAATAATAAATTCTCTTTACTGTAATAAAAATGTAAATCAAAACATACATTTTATAATGTAAGTTTTAATTAGTGTAATATTGATTAAATGATAAATGCTCTTTACTGTGATAGAAATGTAAACTAAAACGTACATTTAATAGTATAAGTTTTAATTAATGTAATATTGTTAAGATGATAAATGCTCTTTATTATAATAAATGTAAGTTAAAACGTACATTTGACATGTAAGTTTTAATTAATGTAATGGTGTATTTTAAATTGATTAAAATGATAAATGTTCCTTATCGTAATAATAAAATGTAAGTTGATAATGTACATTTGATTTGTAAGTTTTAATTAATGTAAATGGCATATTTTAAATGATTAAAATAATAAAATTTCTTTATTGTAATAATAAATGTAGGTTAATAATGTACTTTTAACTTAACATAAGAATTTCAGCTTTAAATTGGATATTACAGTAACAAAGTTTATTTAACTATAAGGCTATGATAAAATGACCATGTTAAAATTTGTAAGTATATAAATACTTTGATTATATAAAATGTTAAAATGGAAAGTATTACATTCCAAAAATATTATGATTCCTTGAGGTTACATTTCCAAAATGCTATGATTTTCTTAAGTATTACTTTTCCAAAATGATATGATGTCTTAAGGTTATGTTTTTGAAATGCTATTATTTCTAAAATGTAATGTTTTTGAAATTCTATGATTATAGAGGTTAGATTTTTAAAGTGCTATGGTTTCTAAATTATTATGATTTTAAGGTGTTATAATTGAATATATAAATTTTAGGAGTGTTATAACTTTGAAAATGAATATTACTTTTTAAATAATAATGATACTGGGTTTATATGGTTTTGAAATGAATATGTTTGATATGAAATACAAACCATTTGAAAATGAAATAACCACAGGTTATAATAACGTTTGGTTGTTAAAGAGACCGGGATCGGAAGTTGTCATACTCTCTGCCAACTCCAAAAACCATTTTAATAACATTCTACACAGTGGAGATTCCAGAATGAAGTTGGATGGCGGCGACGTTCCTTTGAGGTATATATGTGGACCAGACTCCCGTGAGTTGGCATAAGGTGGCTAAAACAGGAGCGATTCCGGACCAATGAAGTCGCTCCTTTGATCGGACATACTCCTTCAATATTATATTCTGACTTTGAGATTGATTTGGTGGTCACTTTTGATTCTTTGATTTTGGGGGTGTGGCTCTAGGTAGGCGGTAGTAGCTGTACGCATTACCACCAGTCTGGATAGTAATTGGTATATGAATCCTGACATTGCCTAGTTGTGTCGTGTCACCTACCCTAGCGAGCCTTGTACGAGTTTGAATTGTGTCGTACCTATGGAGCATCTTCTCGTAGCCTCCCGATCAGGAGGTATGCAGGTGTTATATAGACTATTGGCACTATTACGTGTTAAGAGGAATATGGGTCACTCCTTAATGCTATTTAAAAGTAAGTTTATTTTACTATAGACATTATTATAATAGAGAAATATTACTACATAGTAAATAGTTTAACGGATCTTTAGAGGATGGGTGGTCCAAGCATCCTTTAAGTTACTTGGACCTTTGCAGTTCACTTGAGTTGGTTTACATTGTATAAGTATGTATGTCCGGACTTGAATGTTTTGTGTTTTGCTTTACGCTCGGGTCAGATGAGTGATACAACATTGGAGACTCACCTTCGAAGTTGGAGCTTTGCTTGAAGATCCAGCTATCTATTTATCTTTCATTTATTCAGTTGATTCCAGTTATCCAGTTGATTCCAGTGATGTATTCTGATTTGTACTTGATTATCATATCGAGACTTCTGTTGTATTTGTTTAACTTTGATGTTTATTTATATAGTAGCTTCATGAACTACTATCTCTTTACTTCCGCTACATTATATTACTCTGTGTCTGTGATATTGTGATTTATTTATTTGTTGTATATTCTAAGATTTTCCAAATTTATTTTACAATTCGTTATTTTTAGCAATTCAAGTCCAACATGTGCGGATGCGAATGGTTGAAAATATCGGGCTATTACACATAGTTTTCGATTGGGTTAAAAACCGCTTTTCTTTATAGCCTTATAACAATGCTTTTGAAAGGGAATCTTTTGTTCAATTATTGAAAGATAAAAGGTTAAAGATATTGACCATGTTTCATTTGGAAATGATTGTAAGGATATTAAACCATGGATGATTGTGTTATCATGTTATGATTAGTTGTCATATGTGATTCTTCTTTGAATATATTCACTTTATAATTAACTCATAACTGTATTTTGGGGAGGTAATGGCAGAATAACCAGCTATGTGATCCAGTAGTGAATATATATTAAGTTAACTCCTGTATGAGTATAGTTGCATCTAGGAGGTCAGGTAGACCAGAATTTGGGATGCCCAAAGACGGATCAAAGAGTTGTCAGTATAGACAGGTTCATAGTAAAACCATGAAAACTATGCTTGAAAAGTGTTATTGGCAGAGACCAATATGTTTTTGTGATCCCATGAAAACTATATCCGAATTAAGTTATTGACTGGGGTCAATAGGTTCATAGTCAACCCATGAAAATTATGACATGAGAGAAGTTATTGGAAAACCCAATAGGTTCATAGTGAGCCTATGAAAACTATATTTGGATGAAGTTATTAGTACACACCAATAGGTTTTTAGTGATCCCATAAAAACTATGAAATTGAAAAGATGGTACATAAGCTTTGAGTAGGTTAATATCCAGCACATGAAAACTAATGGGTTAATAGTGACCCTAGAAACAATAATTGAGATAGATAGTCAAATTACTGCGGATGGGAAATCCATAATATATTGCATGTCTGCATATCATCATGATATATTATATTATGTTATGTTTTAGCCATTGTGGATGTTGGTGCATAGTATATGGTTATTATATATTTTGGTTAAGATACGAGTGAGCTGAAAACCCGTTCCGCTAAGCGGCGTGGTCTCACTAGATATCTATATGGTTCAAGATGGTAGATTATTATTCATATCGGCTTTTATGTATGACTCAAAGTTTATGTTTCCCCCTTAATCTCTCGGGTGCTCGATTAATTTTGAGTAGTTTGAGAGTTAGGGTTTTAAAGTTCTCCTTTAAACAAATAAGTTTTCAAAGACGTGCAGGAGGCAAGCTAGCTATTAGGAGTTCTTTTATATTTTTATTCCGCTATGTTTTGGTTGTAACGGCAAAGTTGTCTATTTTCCTATATTTACGCTCTGACCAACCAATGGGGCATCTTCATATGTTGCCCTTGGCATATTTTGTGTTAATTATGTTTTCTCTGAACGTGGTTCACTCATTGGGATTATGTAATGAATTTGAAATATGAGTTGAAGTGGAATGAGAAATTTATTTTGTGATTTAAATTTTTCCATATCCATGTGTTACTGTTGTATCAATGTATCTAACATTACCGCATTTGGTCACCGAGAATTGATAACTATGGACGACTGCAGTGCCCTTAGAAGTTTGTTTTATGCCTCCAAATAGGGATGTTATAAGTTGGTATCAGAACATAGGTTTATGTAAACTTAAAAATAAATTTAAACCTAAAACATTTTTCAAAACTAATCCAAAGAATCAGAAATAAGATCAGGGTTTGGGTTAACGCTATGGTAATGTACTTGTATTTTATATATACATAAGTACTTACTCTCCTCTCTCTTAGACCGTTCTTCTGTATCTTACTAAGGCTCGTATGCAGATTTACGAGAAAGGAAGATATTGAGGCAGAAAACAAAAAGGAAATGTAGGTGGAGGAAGCATATAACCAATGGAAATGCTCAACCCAATAGGAGAAACCAAGGTCGATTGGCAAGTGCTAACCTAAATGCAAATGCTAACTTAGGTGCTTGAAATTCGCCAGTAGATATAGGGATGATGTATCAGTTCTTTTACAACCTGATGCGAGCTAGAGCGGCTACAGAAATAGCTGGGGTAATGTTGGGAATGTTGGTGGGGCTAATCCCGTGGCCCTTGTTGGCAACAACTGTGCTAAGCTAAGCAGGGATTATACTAGTCTTGGTGGGAAGTCATTTTTAGGAACAGAGGATGCCATAGAAGTAGAGAACTGGCTTTTGCATTGTGAAAGGATCTCGCCGACTTGGTATTAAACGATGAGCAGAAAAGGAGACTTGCTTCTAGGCAGTTGTAAGGTGCATAGCTTCATTGGCGGAATAGTGTTAACGCTGGAATTCCTGAGAAAGAGTTGACTTGGGTAGAATTTCAATAGAGATTCGAATAAAGGCTTTTGTCTGAATTTTCCAAGTCAGTATTGCTGAGTAAGTTCATGGATCTAGTGCAGGGTGAGATGTCGGTGATTGATTATGCTACCAAGTTTGATGAGTTGTCCAGATACGGATATGCTACCATTGACAGCTTCACCAAAAGGAACGAGAAGTTTTATTCAAGGATTAAGATCCGAGATTGCTTGGGCGAGAATGCCACATCTCCGTGATCAAAGTAATGTTATTGTGGAGACAACATTCTGGATTGAAGAGATGCTTTCTACTTACAGGAAGGAGAAGCAAGTTGGAACCTAGAGTTTTTTGGGTAAAAAGAGGAGATTCTTTAAGAAGAAAGGAACCTAGAAGGGAGAAGTTTCCAAGAAGGCAAATGCTAATCTATTTGCTTCAAATGTGATAAGAAAGGACATTACGCTCATGAACATTGAACTACAAAAGAGAAAAAAGATGTAGACAAGAAAGGAGTGACGTGCTTTAACTGTGACCGGCTTGGGAATTATAAGAATTAGTGTCCAAAACCATTCAGGGTGGATAGGGAATGGTCTTTGCTGTTAGACCATAATCTGCTAGGCCAACTACTACTGATAAAGGAAAAATCGTGATGGAAGGTACATTTTTGATTCATAGTATACCAGTTAGGGTGCTGTTTGATACTGGTGCATCACATTCATTTATATCTTAGTGTTTGGTAGATAGACTATGTTTGGACCCACATACCTTATTACTTACTTAAGGGTTGAGAATTCAATAGGATGGTATGCAACTCTAGGGATGATATGTGACAAGTTAGAGCTTGATTTGTTAGGTCATAAGTTTGCATGCAGTTTGTATATTTTTGATTTTTTTAGACTTCAGAATCATTTTGGGTTTGATTGGTTAGATAAATATGATGTTAGGATATTTTGCGAAGATATGGAAATATCGCTAAGACTCACTGATAGTCATAACCAAATTATATTCTCAGTGGCAAATTCAGATTGGAATGCTTGTGTTTTATTAAGCATTATGGAAGTAGAAGAAGAGTTGTGTCAGGTTCGGGTAGTAAGAGAGTTTGCAAATGTTTTTGAATCATTTACAGGATTACCACCGAAAAGATCCGTTGAGTGTCGGATAAATCCTGTGCCAGGAGCAGAACTTGTAAGTAGGCCACCTAGCAGGATGTCACCGACCGAGATGAAGGAATTGAAGGTGCAGCTAGTGGAACTAGAAGGGAAGAATTTCATTAGACCAGGCAGTTCACCTTGGGGAGCGACCGTCGTGTTTGTGAAGAAACTGGACGGGTCGTTACAGATGTGTATCGACTATCGTAAGTTGAATGGGAAGACGATCAATAATAAGTATCCTTTGCCAAAAATCGATGATTTATTTGATCTGTTGTGTGGAGCCAGAGTATTTTCCCAATTGGACTTGGCGATAGTTTTCCATCAGCTAAGTGTGGCAGATGATAGTATTCTCTTGATGACATTTCGGGCTAGTTATGGTTCGTTTGAGTGGTTAGTAATGCCTTTGTGGTTAATGAATGCGCCAGCTTTCTTCGCGAATTTGATGAACCTAATTTTCCGAGAGCAGTTGGATAGGTTCGTATTGGTATTCATAGATGACATTTTAATATATTCTAAGGATGTGAAAGAGCATGAAGTTCATCTTAGAATAGTGTTTGAGACGTTGAGGCAACATCAGTTGAAGGTGAAGTTTTCAAAATGTCATTTTTGGAAGAAAAAGATTAAGTTTCTTAGTCACGTGGTTTTACAGAAGGGCTTTTCAGTTGATCCGGATAATATCGAAGCATTAAGAATTGGAAGAGACCATATAGTGACTAAGCTTAGAAGTATTCTTGGACTAGTTGGCTACTATCGGGGATTCATTAAGGATTTTTCTCGGACAACAGCGCCTTTGACTAAGCTAACTAGGAAGGACATGAAGTTTATTTGGTCTGACAAATATGAGGAAGAATTCCTTAAATTAAAGCATTTTTTGACCAATGCGCATGTGTTAGTAATTCCAAACAAAAACCAAGGGTTAGTAGTGTATACTGATGCATGTGGAACTGGATTAGGAGCCATGTTGATGCAAAAAGGTAAAGTTATTGCTTATGCTTCACGACAGCGTACACCGCAGGAAGTGAGATATCCTACTCATGATCTAGAGTTGGCAGTAATGATCTTTGCATTGAAAATATGGTGACATTATCTCTCAGGGGAGAGATTTGAGTTATACACAGATCATAAGTCCTTTAGGTATTTATTCTCACAGAAGGAGTTGAATATGAGACGACAGAGATGGCTGGAGTTTTTAGCATCTTATGATTTTGGTATAGAGTATACACCTGGAAAAGGAAATAATGTAGTGGATGCTCTTAGCAGAAAACATCAAAATGTGGTGTTAGTTATGTTAGTGGAATGGAGGGATCTAGGGGCTTTGACTACTTGTAGTGTGCAGTTAAGATTGAATGTTAGTTCTAGTCAGAGCACTGCGATAGTATCTTGCTTAGAAGTTCAACTAGTATTGATCGAAAGAATTGCGTATAAGCAGAAAGAAGACTCATTATTAGCAAAGAAGATTAAAAGCCTTGAGGTTGGATTGGAGAATGATGATATGACGGATTTTAATCTTGACCAGAGGGATTGGTTGAGAAAGAAGGGACATTTGTGTGTTTCGAATGTTGAGGACTTAAGGAAAAAAGTTCTTAAGGAATGTTATCGATACAAATTTACGATTCGTACTAGAGGAACCAAGATTTACCAAGATATGAAGAGGGGTTTCTACTAGGAAGGTATGAAGAAATAGGTTGGCTTGTGGGTAAGGCAGCGTGTGAACTGTCAACAAGTGAAGGCCAAGCATCAGGAGCCAAGTGGGTTTCTTTAACCTTTGGAAATACCAATTTGGAAATGTGATTCGATATCCATGGATTTTATAGATGGGTTGCCTAGGTCGACTCGAGGAAATAAAGTATATGGGTCATAGTGGATAGGTTGACCAAGAGTGCATATTCCATTCCAGTCAAGTCAATCGGGACGGCTCCTGTTTTAGTTAAATTTTTTATGAAGAACATAGTTAGATTTCATGGAAGCCCCAATGGTATAATAAGTTATAGAGATACTTTGTTTACTAGTAAAGTCTAGAAGATTCCACTGGATGTGTTAGGTACCAAGCTCAAGATGAGTACGACGTATCATCCTCAGACAGATTGGCAGACAAAGAGAGTCAATAAGGTACTCGAGCATTTGTTGAGAGTTTGTGTGCTAGATTTTGGTGCATCATGGGAGGATCACCTACATTTAGTTGAATTCTCTTATAATAATAGTTATCAAACTAGTACAGGAATGGCGCCTTTTAAAGCTTTGTATGGAAGGCAATGTAAGTCACTAGCATATTGGTTGGAATCTGGAGACAGATTAGTCTTCGATCCAGATCTGGTAAGAGAGGCGATAAAGAAGATTGAGTTGATCCGCAGTAGGATGAGGGAAGCTCGGTATAATCAAAAGAGTTATGAAGATAAGAGGTGCAAAGATCTAGAGTTTTCAGTTGGAGATAGAGTTCTTATAAAAGTATCACTGATGAAGGGTGTGGTATGATTCAGAAAGTCGGGTAAACTGGCACCGAGAAATGTTGGACCGTTCCTAGTTATAGAGAGAATCGGAAAGCTTGTATATAGAGTAGAGTTTCCAAGCAGTTTGGCAAGTTTCCATAATGTGTTTCATGTTGCTCATCTTAGTAAGTATGTGCATGATCTAGAGACTACTATTCCTCCAACTGCATTAGAATATTTAATAGTAGAACCGAATTTGACTTTTGTTAGACAAATAGTTTAGGTTGTAACGAGTGATGTAAAGAGGCTATGAAACAAGACAGTTAAATTGGTAAAAGTTCAGTGGAGCAATAAGTAGAAGGACTGTACTTGGAAGACAAAAACAGAATTAGAGATACTTATTCTGATCTACTGTAGGGGTATGTTCCATATTTGCTTTATATAGACTGCTTGCTTATGAGGTAGGCTAGTATGGTAGTTTTGAAGGTGTTACAGATGATTGCTATGTTTAGTATCTAGTCCTTACTAATTTTCGAAGATGAAATTCTTTAAGGAGGGGAGCCTGTAACACCCATAATTTGAAATAATATTTTTCAGGAGATATAATTAGATAAATTAAATAATGTCGAGACTAGAGTGATAAGGGGATTGAGATTTGAAAGCTAAAATAGAGGCCGTGCTTTAACTAAATGTAATCATAAAGATGAGTTTATAAAATGGTTTTATAAGTTAACTACTCAAGATCATAAGGTAAGGATATTGTGGGAAATAGCCTCATACCATAATCCCATAACTCCTAAACCCTTACCTCATTTGCATTCATGTTTTTCACAAAGTAAAAACATAAATGAAGGAGCTTTGAGGCCGGCCACAACCCTAGGTGAAAGCTGGATCAAAATCAACTAAAAGCAATGTATTCAAGCAAGGAAGAATTAAGCAAGACCAAATCTCAAGTTCCTTATCCAAACAGGGTGAGTAATAATCAAAACCATTTCATTTATTCTTAATGAACATTTTGATTTCGGGTTTAAAGTTTAAAACCATTTGGACGATTTGAATGATGATATGCTTTGATTATATGCCAAGTTTGATTTAAACAAGTATTTTTGAAAAAGATTTGATTCGATTTTAAGGTTAAAATCGTGAAACATGGGGTTCGAATGCCATAAGGATTTAGTATGTTATGTAAACATTATTTTGGAGATGGGTTTAAATTTTCATAATTTTCCAAGCTATGAATAATTTACTATGAATATTAGAATGGAAGAAATGGATAACTTGAGTTTAAAATTAATTTTGGCAATTATATAAAGTAATTTGGGTTCAAAATTTATATATGCTAGAAAAAATATTAAAAGTGAATTAAGATAGTTGTTGGGGATTTTTCCTAAGTGATTTACTATGGAAATTAAATTAATTAAGTTTGAGGACTTAAATATCTTAATTGTTTTGTTAAGGGAAAAGGTTTCATTGCTAAAATGGTTTTAGTTCTTATTTGATGAATGCGGCAGACTTTTTAGAAAAGATTATGGTAAAGCATTTGGCAACCAATTATATTTTGACAAATAAGGCAAGTTAGGTATAAAGGAATTTCTTTTAAAGGTATAAAAATCGGTTTTGCTTTGTATTACAAACTTTCCACTTCTATTTGCTTGCTTCTAATATCATCCAAGATTCCTTTCAAACCCATTTGAAACCAATACACATGATATCAGATAGTTGGTATGGAGGATGGAGTCGAAAGCTTGTTTTCGAAGGGGTCGATGCATTTTTAATAGCTTTTGAATCAACCGACTTTCCTTTGTTTTGCTTTCAAAAAAGATGCCGCGTTTTTTCCAAGAAGCTTTCAAACGGGTTGAAGTTACTTTTAAAAAGCTTTCGAATGGATTGGCGCTTATCTTTGTGTTGAAAATAGCTTTCGATTGGTTGGCATATATTAAGTTTTGAAAAGGAGCTTTCGAAAGGCTAGTTACTTTTGGACCTAGTCGAAACCTTGCGGTCGCCTTCAAACCTTTCGAACGGGTTAAAGGCCGCTTTTCTTTATAGCGTTGTAACAATGCTTTCGAAAGGGAAGCTTTTGTTCTATTAATATTGATGCCACTTCCCAATTCTTTCAAAAGGGTATTTACTGCCGCTTTTATCAATGCTTTCGAAAGGGTGGTTTCAGAGCCATCTATTCCCTAAATTCTTTTGTTTTAAGATTAATGTTTTCGAAAGGAGTACTTGCGCTTATTGTCACTTTGACCCAGAAGTTATACCTATGGTTAAACCTAATGATTTGAAAGAGATACTTTCATATGGTTGCAAAGCTATGCTTCTATAAATCCTACTTGAACTATATGGTTTCGAAAGATAAGCTTTAATACTTTCGAAAGGAATGATTAAATAATTTCGTAAGGTAGGTTTTGAAGCTTTCAAAAGGGATATTTATAGTGTTTCGAAAGGCATATATTTAAGGGTTTTGAAAAGATGGTTTGAATACTTTCGTAGGATATATTTTAATGGTTTCAAAAGGGAAGGTCTAAGGTTTTGAAATTCTTAGTTTTCAAAACAAGAAACCAAATTATAATTTTTAAAGATAAATTCATGGCAATATAAAGGATTTTTGAAATGCCATTTAACTTTGGAGTTTTTGAAAAAGCTTTACTTGCTAAAGATAAAAGGTTAAAGGTATTAACCATGTTTGATTTAGAAATGATTATAAGGATATTAAACCATGGATGGTTGTGTTATCATGTTATGATTAGTTATCATGTGTGCTTCTTCTATGAACATATTCACTTTATAACTAACCCATAACTGTATTTTGGGAGTTAAGCGTAGAATAACCAGCTAGGTTGACTAGTAGTGAATATATATTGAGCTAACTCCTTTATGATTAGAGTTGCTTCTAGGAGGTCGAGTAGACCGGAACATAGGATGCCCAAAGGCTGATCAAAGAGTTGTCAGTTTAGACAAGTTCATAGTAAACCCATGAAAACTATGTTTGGAAAGTGTTATTAGTAGGGTCAATAGGTTCTTAGTGATCTTATGAAAACTATACCGAATTAAGTTATTGATAGAGGTCAGTAGGTTCCAGTCAACCTAAGAAAACTATGACACGAGAAAAGAAATTGGAAACCCAATAGGTTCATAATGAGCCCATGAAAACTATAATTGGATAAGGTTATTGGTAGATGCCAATAGGTTCTTAGTGATCCCTTGAAAATTATAAAATCGGAAAGACAGTCCGTAAGCTTTGAACATGTTATTAGTCAACCCATGAAACTAATAGGTTAATAGTGACCCTAGAAACTATAACTAAGATAGATAGTCCAATGAATGGGGATGAGAAGTCTAGAATATACTGCATGTTTGCATATCATAATGATATATTATATTATGTTAGGTTTTAACCATTGTGGATGCATGTGCACAGTATATGGTTATTATAAATTCTGTTTAAGACACCAATGAGGGGAATGTTCCGCTAGGCAGCATAGTTTCACTAGATATCTATATGGTTCGAGGTGGTAGATTATTATTCATACCAGACTTTATGTCTGACTCAAAGTTTATGTTTTTCTCCTTAAATTCTCGGGTGCTCAATTAATTTTGAGTGTTTTGAGAGTTAGGGTTTACAGGTTCTCCTTTAGACGGATAAGCTTCCGGAGACATGCAGATGGCAAGCTAGCTATTAGGAGTTCTTTTCTGTTTGATTCCACTGTGTTTTGGTTTTAATGGAAAAGTTGTATAATTGCCTATATTTAAACTCTAACCAACCAAGGGGGCATCTTCATATGTCACTCTTGGTGTATTTTGTATTTATTATATTTTCTTTAAGCATGGTTCACACATTGGGATTATGTAATGAATTTGAAATATGAGTTAAAGTGGAATGAGAAATTTATTTTGTGATTTAAAATTTTCCATGTCCATATGTTTATGTTATATCAGTGTATTTAATATTACCGCACTTAGTCACCGGGAACTAATAACTATGGATAACTACAACATCCGCAGCCGCTAGTTTTAGGCCTCCAAACAGAGGATGTTGTGTTTTTTTTTAAAATAATGTTATATTTTAAAGTTCTATTGAGTTACATATTAGATTATATGAAATATTCAAATTTGATTTATATGGGTGTATAAAATTGTTGTATGTATGTGTTTACGCACATAATAAAAGATAACTAAGGATGATACTATTTTAGTTTTGACTTACTGAAATCGTAAGAATTTTCATGACAAATCAATAGAGAGAATAAAGTAGAAATCTTAAAAGAGATAATTAAGGAAAAAAAATATTTTTTCTATATTGCCACTATTTAACATATCAATACCTAGATAAACTAATACATTTATTAATTTAATATATTAACTAAATAAATAATAAGTAACTATATATTTTTTAATTGTAAATATCTAAAATAATATATTTGGGTTATAAAATAATTTTGAAATTCATAAAATTAAGTATAATATTTCATTAATTTATGTTTGTTAAATAAATATAGATGAATCTATAGAAAAATAATCATTATCATATATTTAAACCATGAATTTTATATTTAAACATGTAATTTAAAGAAATTATTACATATGCATGACAGTATTGCATATGTATTAACGTTTTTCGCAATTGTTTAATGGAAGATACTGAAAATAAAAGGGATCTTTCGAACTTTTTGGAATGGAAATTTTAAATTTACCCATGGCTAAAACGAAAACAAAAAACAAAATTTTGAACTTTGTTCTTAACATCCATTATTATTTTATTTAAGTAAACGAAAAACCAAATATTTTAAAATAGAATTGTTATCCCGCCTATTTCTAAGCAATATCCAACTCTTTTCAATACATTTTCCTAAACATAGTAGAAGAATTTTCCTACAATAAATAACAAGATGCATATTCAAAGGATACGATTTGGTAAGACCATGTCAGATACGAGACGAGTAAAAAATATTTCCTCTTGTTAACTACAATAAATCAGTGTCTGTGTGTGTGTTTTGCTCACACACAAAAGAAAAAGGAAAGTGACATATGCGATTTTCTTATGTGCGTTTGTCGGGAATGGTAACGGAAAATTTGAGTGGGGAATTTGAGTGAACCGGGTATGCGTTTGGAGAGGCGATCGAGGTATTTGAGCGGGGTATTTAAATAGGAGATAGGAAGAGAAAAAAAGTCAATGGCTCTTGATATCATCAGTTGGAGGCGTGTCCTACACTTCCAACGCGTCGGACGTCAATGTACCTGTTGGAGCTTTAAGTGAATTAATTTACAAATAAATGAAAAAAGGTTAATGGTTACATATTTATTAGCTATTATTATAGTTAAGCCATTGCAAATGTATAACGGTCATATATTTATGAGTCATTATTATAATTGAGTTATTGCAAATGTATTACGGTAATATGTATTCATGAGCTATTATTATTGAGCCGTTGCAAAAGTTAGTGGTATTAAATATTTATTTTAAATGACAATAAATTCAAATCCATTAACATTTCCTCACTTCAGTAACATATACAATCTCTACCCTGCCTATTTAAATGATAGATATGCAGAAGAGATAATGTGAATAATAGATAATTTTTCTTTCTTCTTCTTTGTCATCTGCATTTTTCTCTCTTTAAGAAACTTTACAAGCAATTAAATTAGAAAGTGCTATATTCAAAACAATTTGCTGTTGTGCAAACAGCAAATTGACCAAATTTTTGAGGCTGTTTTATCCGAAGGAAGGAGCAGTTGATAGATAGCTTTGCACATTGAGGCTAAACTGTGAATCGTCTTAAAGGGGGCGACTTAGTCTGCGACTCAGCCAAAAAAAAAGATGCTGCAAGTTCAGATTGAGGCACAATAATTTTAAGATGATTATGGCTTCGATCGCTGGCAACTCTATAATCCCCGATGTCGATGTTTGAGGTTCCGATTGTATCTGCTGCATCGTTCAGATTCGAAGGCTTGCATTTCAAACAATTGCACCAAAAGATGGAGTTTTTTCTGACTACGTGAAAGGTGGCATATGCGCTGATGATCGAAAAAGAAACGTCGCATGAATAAGAAACAGACAATCAGAAAAAGGCGTTGAAGGACTGGATTGAACATGACTACCTCTACAAAAATTATGTTCTTAATGGCTTGAGAGATGATCTGTACATTTACTACAAATCAGACAAGACAACAAAGTAGATATATGTGATTTGTTGCAAAAGAAATATGATATCGATGAAGATGAAGCGAAAAAATACATCGTTAGTCGCTATTTGACATTTCAGATGACGAATGACAAATCTATGGAGGCGTAGTTGCACAAGCTCTAGAAAATTACGCATGAGATCATCTCCGAAACAATATTTTTAGACGAACAGTTTTCGATTATTGTGTTATTTGATAAACTTCCCCCTAGTTGGAAAGATTTTAAAAATAATGTCAGGCATAAGACTAAGGAGTTTTCTTTTGAGAGTTTGATTACACATCTTCGTATTGAAGAGGAGGTCAGAAAACATGACCGGAAAGAAGAGATGCTTGTTGTATCTACCAATAATACTAAGAAATTCACAAACGAGAGTCTGAAACCAAGTACGGAAAATTTTAAAAATCACAAACAGAATCAGAACCACAACAATCAACATTAGGAGAATCAGTATAATACCACCATAAAGAATGATACTAGACAAGTGTTCTTATTTATAACTGTGGCAAACCAAGCCATATGGCACGAAAGTGTCGGAACATGCCAAATCCTGCATCGCAGGCTAACCTGATTGAAGAAGCCCTTGTGGCTATGCTTACTGAGATCAACCTAGTCAGTGGATCAGAGGGTGGTGGGTAGACACTGGTGCTTCTTGCCATGCCTGTTATGATCGTGAAATGTTTAAAGCATATAATGCTGCTAATGATATGAAAATGATGTTGGGAGACTCCCATACCACTACTGCTGCTGGAATTAGGACTGTGGAGTTAAAGTTTACCTCTGTAAAAAAATTATTTCTGAATGACGTGGTGCATTCTCCAAATGAGGAAAAATTTAGTATTTGATTTCTTGTTAAATAAAGCTAGTTTTACTCATACTATTGGATCTGACTTGTACACCATCACTAAAAATTATGTTTTTGCGGGTAAATGATATGCTGTATATGGGATGTTTAAGTTGAATGTTGAAGTTAACAGTTCATTTATATGTTGTGTGATTTTAATATTTGGCATTACTAGACTTTGTCATGTTAATAAGCGACTAATTCATAACATGTGCAACTTAGGCCGAATCCCTAAAGTTTCCATAAATGATTCAAAAAATGTGAATATTGTTGCCAAGCTAAAATTACTAAGACCCCATATATATCTTTGTTTAGATAGTCAGAACCTTTAGATTTAATAAACTCTAATATATGTGAACTTGATGGTAGTCTAACTAGGCATGTCAAACACTACTTTATTACTTTTATTGATGATTGCTTTAATTTTTCTTATGTTTATCTCATGAAGAATAAAAGTGACGCATTAGATGTGTTTAAATTATTTGTCACTGAAATTGAAAATCAATCTAATAAGAAAAATAAAAGATTTTGGAGTAATAGAGGAACAGAGTATGAATCAAACTTATCCATTGAATTTTATAAACAACATGACATAATTCATGAGAAAACTGCACCCTATTCACCTGAAATGAACTGTAAAGTTGAAGAAAAAATAGGACTTTTACCGAATTAGTAATAGTCGTTTTATTAAATTTAGGACATGTAACGACTTGGTATTTCGAACCTTTCAAATCGGCAATCATCCACTCATGTCAGACTTGAATTGCTCAAAACAACAAATTGTTAATTTATAATTGCAAAACTTAGCATATACAATAAATAAATCAATCACAGAATCACAGACACAGAGAAAATATAACAACAAGCAGCGGAATAGATAAATAGCAGTTCATGAAGCTACTATATAATCAAAATTTGAAACAAATACAACATAAAATTTCAAGTACAAAGAAGTCTCGAATAAAAAATCAATTGACAAGACTGAACATAAGCAACTGGAAATAAAAAATGCTAAATAGATGGAAGACAGATCTTCAAGCAAAACTCCAAGCACCAAAGGTGAGTCTCAAATGCTATGATACTCAGTCTGACCCGAGCATAAAGCAAAACACAAAACATTCGATTCAGGATTATCATTCTTATACTAGTAAATTCAACTCAATGGAAATGTCAACTGAAATACAAAATAACTTAAAGGATCTTTGGGATTTCCGTCCTCTAAGGATTCGTTAAACTATCCACATACATGGTATAATACTCTACATAGATACTATGGTAAAGTAAACTAATAAAATAGTGGTAAAACGTTACCCATATCCCCTTAACGCATTTTATATATTCCCGTAGTCTACATAATACCGTAAGCTCCACCAATCCGGTGGTTTACCCAAAGGGCACTCCATAGGTACAGTACAAAACAAACTCGTAGAGGGCGCAATAAGGCATATGACAAGGCACGCGAGGTGATGCCCAAGGTAGGATACTACTGTTTTGCAGATCCGGACTGGTGGTACTGCATAACAGCTACTACCGCCAACCTCGGGACACACTTCCAAATCAAATTTGCACCCAATCAAATCACAATGTAATAGAATGGTTCGAAGAAATGTTCCCGATCGTAGGTGTGACCTCACTTGGCCCGGCATGGCTCCTGTTTTAGCCACATCAAGTTGACTCACGGGAGTCAGAGCTCCGTTAATACCTCACATAGAATCGTCACCAACCATCCTGCTTCGTTCTGGAATCTCCATCACGTACAGAGTTGTTAAAGTGGGTTTCGATATTGGCAGAGAGTATGACAATATCTGATCCCGATCTCTTTAACAACCAAACGCTTATTTCACACCGTGATTATTTTATTTCAAAAAGTTCACACTTCATATCGAAATATCATATACATTTTAAACTCATCGCTTTCAAAATCATATTACTTTCAAAATCATATCATTTAAACAATCATATTCACTTCAAAAATCATAACCACAAAATAGTTAAGCCATTATATCAAAATATTCGCATTTAAATCCATTGAATCTAAATCATAACAGTTCCAAGTTAAATTGTTCAAATATTGAAAATAGTTTATATATATTGAAATAATTATAAACTAAAAATAGTTTATATACTTACAAATAGGTTATAAATTAAAATAGTTATTAAAAATGGTTTATATATTAAAATAGTTATTAAAAATGGTTTATACATTAAAATAGTTTATATCGAAAATAGTTTCAAATTAGAGTTATTTCTTCCCATACCAACAAATCAATTCAAATCAACTTTAGGTCCAAAAATTCAATTCAAATCAATCTCAGTTCAACCATTCCAATTAAAAAGGTTTGATTCAAAATCTCGTTAAAACCATCTTTAATTTATATTGATTTCAAATCCATTTTGAACTACAAATTTAAACCACTTCCAATTCAATAGGTTTCAACGTTTAAATACTCAAATAACTCAATTTAATCAATTTCATTTATATTTCCAAAATTCAACTTTAATTGATTTTTTTCTTTCTTTATTTGAAAATATTCACTTAATAATTTTTAATAACATTTAAATAAAATCTCAAATTACACATTTAAAACAAAACTAAATATTAACTTTCAATTTACTTAAATTCGAAATTGTTCATTTAATCACCTTTGATCATACTCTAGTTATCAAGTTATAAATTTCATATCTTTAAAATGTCAATATCAATAAGTTCAAATCAAACCTTATTCAAATTCAATTCTCATCAAATTTAGTCATAAATCCATTCTTATTTATTCTTTCTTTCCAACTTCCATTTACTTAAAGTTAATACAAAAATCTATTTTGAAATATTAATAAAATTTTAAATAAATACTTAACATAATTATATATTATTAGTTAAATTAAATTCTTAATAAATTTTATTATATTACTTATTATTAAATTAAATCTTATAATGATTAAATCTATTTTAAATCTTATTTATATATTTTAAAAATAATTAAGTTATAAGAAAATTTTATAATTTACATTTTAAAACTTAACTTATAATTTTAAAATTTCTAAAAAATATAATTTAAAATCTAATTTTTTTACACATATTAAAATAAATATTATATAATAATTTAAAATCAGTGTTTATCAAAACCTATATATTTCCTTTCAAAAATTCAGAAAATCATTTTTCAAAATAGACCAACGGTGTCCCTACATAGTTTTCTAACCTATGGTCAAGTGATACAAATATTTATCATTTCAATCTGCAATTATTGATTAATTAGGAGTATATATCATTTCAACTCGCAATCCCAAATTCAATAAAATCACTTGGGTTTATCATTTCAACCCATAACAATTTTTCCCTAATCTAAAAAAGCGTTCGGGTATATATCATTTCAACCCATAGGGGATTTCTAAACCAACATGGAACTTGCAGAGTGAGAACAATAAAATAATATTATAAAACTACATACATATCAATAACATGCATATATCATCATTAGAAATTTAAATATAACAAGTTATGGTGTCATATATCGTAGGTAAACAAATGCAGATAATGGCATATCATATTTATCAATAAAATAATTAAGAATTCAAATTTAACAACATATTCAAACTTTCATTTCATATGAATTAAATTTACTAAATATAAGAACGTTAATCATGAGTGATTGCTTACCTTTTGAGGCTAGAGAAAATCGGAAAATGAGAAGCAACTGACATGGATACGAACATGGACACAGGCACGACATGTTAAATAGCCGCGACAAGCGCAAAACAAATTCAGCACGAGAATTTGATGAAAAGAAAATATATATACATATGTGATATATATATATATATATATACATTTTTTTATAAATATTAGAAGGAACCAATATATATATATATATATGTATATGTATATGCAACATATAGCTTTCAATCGACAAAACACACGTGTGCCATATATACAACATATATAAGCTTGGATTTAAAATGAATGCAACTTTCTGCTAATATATGTGTATAGAATATATATAAGTTTGCATGTATATATTTCACATAAATATGAAGAGAGAAGTTTCAGGTAAGAAAATAAAATAAAATGGAAAAGAAGAAAAGCAGGTTGGAGGCATTGAATCTGCTTAGAGTTGATGTGGCTGTCGCCTGGGGTCTGACTTCAAGTCAAAAAGGAGATAACTCGGGTTTGGCTTGGGTCAGAGGGAAAAGGGCGGTGACTGGGTTCACTTCGGGTCAAAGTGGGTGTTTTTTCAGGTCAGGCTTGGGGAAAACTAGAGTATGGCTTTGGGTTCAGGGAAGAGGATATTGGTTTTGGGTCTGACTTCAGGTTAGGTTGGCGAAAACTCAAGTACGGCTTCGGGTTTGGCTTCATGTCCGATGGTGGGTGCTTGGTGGTGGCAATGGGTTTTTTGCAGAGCATGGTTAGGTTTGGAGTGGCGGAGCACGACGAGTTAGGGTGGATCTGGTGTAGGAAGTGGGGAGTTGAAGTGAAGTGGAGTGGATCTGGGAGTCTTGGGCGGTGCTTGAAGGTGGCTTGGGGTCAGGAAGGCTACAGCTTGGGGGTCTAGCTTAGGGTCTGTGGTGCGTCGATGTTTTGGTATGGGGATGCGAGGTTGCTTGGAGGCGACTTGGGGTCAGGAGGGCTGCGACTTGGGGACAAACATCGGGAAAACAGGGAAAGCACGAAAATAAGGTGCAGGAGCCAGAGAAGAAGATGAACGCAATTATTACTTTTTTTTGAATGAACAGGCATAAATGAAAGAGGAAGAGACCAGAGCTATTATATATCAATTCAAAGGAATAGAAAAGGACAACCAGCGGGTTTCAAAATTTACTAAAGAAAAATAGCTTTTGGGTTTATACGGCTGAAATTTGAAAGGGCAAAGGAAACAAAATGGCACAACTACGGCACCGATACGACAAACTGTTTTGTCGTTTTCGCCACGTACCGCACACTGAAATGAACAAATGAATATACTGGGAAGATCAGCATGACGAGACGAACATAATGGTACATAGTTACCAACGATACAACCGTCCTATCAAAAGTCAATATTTCACCGCCAAACTTTTGCAAATTCGTCGAAAATAAGATAAATGGGGATAGAGAAGTCCAAATTTGACGAAATGATATATGACTTATCACTTAAAAAATAGTTTACATTTTTTATCATATAAATATTCAGGTTTGAAAAATATTTAGTTTTCATTAAATTAACTGATTTTAAATTTAATAAATTTACACAACAAACAAACTTATATATTTTCTGATGTAAACCTGACATTTGCTATGTTTAAATAGACGTACTCCAAATATCAAATTTTCATTATTTTATTTTGAAGAAAAATTCAGTTAATTACATAATAAAAACCGTTAAAATTTACGGGTCGTTACACTCTCTCCCACTCAAAGCTTTTTATCCCCCAAAAAGGAACGAATAGGAGAATAGATGCAACCGAAAGGGAAGATTGATTCATAGTACTAGATACACTAGTTAATTCAAAATCGTATAGATTTCATTAGTTTTTAAATTGATTTATACTCAACTCATTTAGTTTCAATCCATTTAATAAATATCCATTGAATTCACATGAGGTTGATTTCAATTCAATAATCGATTTGCTTATTTATTAATAGTTATTACAAAGTTTCTTTTAAATTTTTTTTATTTTATGTAACTCATTTATATAATCCATTTACCTTCAGTTATGTTGATTCCACTTAAAATTCAATTTCAACTATATTTAAGTTCATATTTAATTAATTAAATAGAATTTCGATTTTATTATTCAATTTGTTCACTTACATTTTATATTGTATATTATCCAGTTACATTCAAACTTTTTCCCAGGCGGGTTTTGTTAATGTTTTAGAATATAATTGAACACTATACAAATTTATCTTTTATTTACAACATTTATATTAAGCAGAATTTAGTTTAAATATATTATCACTGAAAATTTCTCTTGTATAACCTTTATTACATATTCACACAACATTTTAACCTTTTAAATATCAAGTAAGTTATATGCATTTTAGAATGTCATTGAGTGTTATACAAATAAATTTTATCCTAGTTCAACCGTTTTAAGCTGTTTAAATTCCAATTCTCGTTTTAGAAACTCCAATTATTCAGAATTTTGCTTCATTCCAATGATTTAAAGCCATCACTTAACACAGAATTTAAGAGTTAAATTTCCGGTATCACTTTAAACAATTTTGAAATATATATATATATACATACATATATATAGTACTTCAAATCACATTCAAGAAATTCAAATCAAATCCATTTTCCAAAACAAAAGTGTAACGAAGCTACTAAGTGGTCTCTCCACTCCGAGACTTGAAAATGAATGTCGATGATGTTATAGTCATCATCAAAATTATTTTCCAGCGATAATAGAGGAGAATACTAACTTACTTCTTTTAAAATTCTTTGAAAACAATTTCCATTCGAAGATACTTTCAAACAATATATTTCAAAACTTTAAAACTCAAATTTTGAAAAGCCTCAAAAATTTAAGTCTTAAATTCTTTAGTTTAAATTCAATTCATTTGCAAATCAGATTTATAGACCATGTTCAAAAAATTTCATCTCCTTATAACATATGATAATAGTTAATGATTTAGGAATTGAACAAAAATAAATGATAATCTAGTATTATCATTTCTAACAACCAATTCTTTTAACTATATATTCCAAAAAATATACTTATATATATATATGTATAAAATATAATCACACATAAAATTATTTCATTTACCAATTTCAAAAATAATACCGTGTCAGTTTTCTCTATTCAAGTGTGTTGGAATTCCTACCGATAGCGTCGGCCTGACGAATCGATCAAAACCCAAAATTCAAACTTAACAACTCAAACAACATGATGTAAGCATTTTAATATCAATTAAAAATGACACTACGTTTCAATTACAATATAAAAAAACTCAAATTTCTCTTATAGGATGATTCAAGGATGGATTCAGAACAATGATAGAGATTCAATTTTAGAGGAACCCTAATCAAAGGAAATACCAACTTAGAAGACAGGATCGAAAGAAGATATGATAAGTAAATTACAAAAGAGGAAAGATGGATAGACTTATATAAATCACGGCGACCTTAACCGGGTCAACCGAGACTTAGAAAAGATGAGATTGTCGTCAATGAAAGTGGGGACAAACTTGCTGATAACATCATGGAAAACGCGATTCATGTGATCAATAAAGAAAACAGGAGCATTGGTTAATCCGTAGGGGATGACTAACCATTTATATAAACCATTCGTCCGAAAGGAAGGACTACAGGTCGAGCTCTAGGAATAAGATTGTAATGACCCCGACTTCTAACCTTCGAAAATCGACATCCAATACATCACCCGTACTCAAATGTTGGAGATTCAAACGTTGGAGTCCGGTTCACTGGAGTCATAACACATTAGATGATAACAACACAACGGAAACAAAATAACTTCATTCACTCACTATATGAATTACAACATTCTTAAAACAAGTGACCACCATCAGAGTCCTAAATATACTAGATAACAGCAGAATACAACATAACAATGGAAGAATATCATCAATATGGTCTTCCAAGAAAGTCCAACATACTGCATCTTCATTTCTAAAGCTCCAAAGTCCAAACCAAAAGGCTCAAGACCAAAACCTTCAAAGACTTCCAAATCCACATCTACTTTCCAACTTAGCTTCATAACCTACTGATAACCTGACTCTAAGCTGCCCATGTGGAAAATTAGGGGCATCCAGAGTTTAGCAAGAGGAACAATAAACTCCGATTCAGTCATGGGACTGGCGTGAGAAACATAAAAACAATTATTTGTGTAAAAAGAAATCTGTTCATGCTTTTGGAAAATGAAACTACCATAAGGTCTCCCAGCACAAACTCAAATGCAATCGCACACATGGGAGAGGTTTCTCCTTATAGTAGTCAAACATGCTTGATACGCGAAAATCCTTTTGATATTATTTTTAGTGCGTAGTGTGGAAAAACATTTTGCAAGTATAATATTATTCTTAGCCAGCACACGTAGCATTACAGTATGCCTACTATAGCTACCATGTTAAATGGCAGGTTCTACAACTGAAGTCGTAAAGGGTTCGTATTGTTTTGTTTGGATTTCCAACAAATGGCCAAGGCGAAGGAACTTCCTTTATCCGAATGGGTACGCCTCTGGAGGGACGTCCCGAGAACCTAACCGGATCTCTGCCAACACAATGCCGATTTACCTCTGTAACTAGGTAACTAACTGTCACGAGTATGCAATTCCTCGGTCGTAACCGACCTTTATCGAGGCGCCTCAAATTTCAACAACCACATAAGTAAAATATCCGGGCTCCATACCATAATACGACTTTTTATCCAGAAGGAAATGCACATACCCTTAGGGTCGCGAACCCCATAACCTTGCTGCATCCGTTCCTATTTCGACCATTTCCCGGGGTGTGAGGTTCGATGAAGTCTCATCCCACAAAGCTACGCTTTACACAAAAGCCATGCTTCGATCAACCAATGCTCAGCACTTAGCATGTCACATTACCAAATTGGAAATATATCACTAATAACTTGTAACATCCCTCCCTTTTGACCGCCTCTAGTCGGTAATTAAACCAACTTGAAACGTTCAAAATGATGGATTGTTATTTAGTTTATAGAGTTTAAACAAAATCAGCCACAGAATCACAGAATAATAATATTTCGCAAAAATGAATTTTTTTTTCTTTTACAAATATCAGAGTTTATACAATGTATTAAATTTATACAATGGAATATTTCTTTAAATACAAAATCCGCGAACTAAAGTGAGCGTTTTCCCCCTCTCTCTAACTTCGCTGCCCGAAAATCTTCAAGCTGCAAAACACTCGGTCTGACCAGAGTATTACATTCAAAAGAAAATAATACACGGGTCAGTCTAATTCAAACTCAGTTTTTAGTGCATAGAGGCAATAATAATCAAATAGACGACAGTCACAATGATTCTCGTCTATCCGATCCTTTAATAAGAAATCAGTTAACGGTAAATATAACCTTAACAATGTTAAACAACAAATCAGCAGAATCAAATCATCAACAAAGATAAATGAAAAGATCATCAATGAAGATAATTTAGAAAGCATCAGAATTTCCTAAACGGCAATTAACAACAAAATCTAATTATTAAATAAATAATTAGAAACTCATAATCTAATTATCAAATAGATAATTAGACAACAACCAAATGACTCAAATCAACAATCAAATATAATATCAACATATTGAATTGACAACACGAAACAATTTCATCAATTGAAATCAATCAATTTAAAATGTCAGATTCTGAATTGGCTGCAGTACACGCACGCGTGCACTGCCTCGTCAATACAGAGATGAAATACACAAAAGCTCAATGAAAATTCACAAACGAACACCAGGTCAAACCCAAGAAAAGCCAGGTTCAACCCAAATGTACTTCAAATGAAATCGCAATGCGAACACAAGGTCAATCCCGAGCGTTTAGGCTGGATTCAACTCAATGTACAGAAATAAATACAAAGAAAATGTCACAATGAAATTGCAGTTGCAAACAGGTACAAAGACAAGGACAATGCACAGGTCAACAGCACATAAATATATGAAGGCAATGCTCCAACAACTGCAACAGTGCACAGTGAAGCGAAGACGAGATAAAGAAGCACAACAAACATGCAACTACCAAACTGGGTCAAGCAAGTGCAACACAGTGACAAGCTACCCAGATTCAAAGATGCAATCATGTACAACCAGACTGCCAAATTCAAGAAGGCACCAAACAACCACACAATGCAAAAAGGTCAAGTCACTGACTCAACTCAACTGCAATACCAAAGCACAAAGTAGTGGTACAACTACAAAATAGAGGGAGGGTGAGGGCACCAGAGGTATGGCACCACAGCACATAAATATGTGAATAAGTGATACAACAGTTCAGTGAACTGCAAGTATCGACCAGGTAGCCACAAGTGTAAAGCAATGCCCAACACAAATGAGTGAACCAGATTCAAGTGAGGGCTGAATGCAACAACAACTCCAGATCAATGCAAATAAAACTGGGTTACTACATAACACAACAGCAACTAAAAATAGTGCAACAGGTCAGGAGCAAGTATGTGTACCTAAGGTACAACATGTATGCAACTGTGAGACTGAAAAATGCAAGCACCAGATTCGAGTACAAAAACTACAAACTCAAGTGCAGTGAACTCAATTATAAACTCAAGCATGAATGAAACTACAATGTAGCTTCAATTGGAAACAATATCACCATTGAAACTAAACTCATATACACATTGTACTCAAGGCAACCAGCATATATAAGTGTAGTGAAAGCCAGTGATCAAGCCACATTGCAACTTCATTCATGTATATATGACTAAAATCACAAAGCCACCGTTAAAACTTAAAATTCCAAGTCATGACCAGAGAGGAGCAAGACCAGTGAACTAGACTCCCATGTGCAGGTAAATGAAGATGCAACGAAGCCAAAGCAAGCATATGGCAATGCAGCAAGGCACAGCACAATTTTCAGTGAAGTCACAATGAAATCAAGGCATCAAGTATACACAAATTAATGCACCAGTACAGTTCAGTGAACTGAAGTGAAGTCACAAGTGTAAAACTACACCAGACTAAGCGCCATCAAGTAAACAAGACTCAACATGAATGATCAGGTAATAGGCATATAATCCATCAAGTTAGAGCATGCAAGTGAATCATAAACCAAGTGTACCCAAAAAAACAACATGTATTCAACTGTAAACTGGACCATACAAGTATCACAATCAAGAACAAGGCACAGTGCGGAAGAAAAAAGGCAACAGTGAAACAACACTGGTGCAACTACAAACTGAATTTACGCAAGTGCAACATCAAGTGATAACATACACATGTATACAACATAAAGTATGAATGACTAGAATAATCATCGTATAAAAATGCATGAACAAGAGTGAAAACGGCGACAACTCAAAGCATCAATCAAATTGCCAAACCCAGTGCTATATAGAGTCACAGTCGAAGACACATGAACAAGTCGTGTGCTACTGACCCGAGACACAGGAAACAAGGAACCACATAAATAAAGCAAAGAACCCAACAGATGCAACATCAAAATATATCAGGTTCGAACAAATCCAAAGCTGAGACAGCTAGCAACACAAAAACAAGAATTCCCGTATGCATATATATGAATACACATACATATAAATATCAAATGAAACAGCACTAAAATAAGCAAGTGACAAAGGTAGTTCGAATAAAGCCATCAAGACAGTGTCGAAACCACCGTGGATCAACAGTTTCACCATCAACATAAAGACTGAAGTCACCACTGAAAGAAATTGCAAAAATCAAAGCAAATCCTCTTTTAAATTATCTTCACAAAATTAAGTTGCAGATTTCAAATCAAGGCAGAGCCTAACTCATTTTCTTTCACAATTATTTTCGCAAAATCAAGTTAGCAACCAAGTCAAAGTCAAACAGTTCAAATTAGAGTAAAAGAACAAGGTCAAAAATACTACAGAGATAAACAGTGTTCACCATCTGCCAAGGTCATCAGAAAATGAATGTAAACTTCTCATCTCAAAACAGTTTTCATAAATCAAGTTTGCAGTCGAAGACAACTGCAGGTCGCATTGAAACGAAGTCCACAGCATTAAGACAAGACTATGGAAACTAAGGCTACAATCGAGCAAGTTCACATTTTTACTAAAGCAAATTGCCCAAAGTCAAAGAGAAAAGAACGAAACTACAATCAAAGCAACAGTTTCAAACCGTGACCAAGAAATCAAACTCAGAAATCAAAACCAGACAAACCGAGTAAGTTACAAAAACACAAGTTCAAAATCACCAAAATCTCGAATTAGATGTGAGTGAAATTTAAATCACTCACCTCGCCTGATGAAATCTGAAGGAGTCGTGTTCGAAGAGGAGGAATCTTCGATCTACGAAGGTCGGCGCTTTCGATTTTTGTACAAGCCCTAATTCTCGAGCGAACGAAAGAAGATGTACGAGGCCGCCATTTTTTTTTCTCTTTTCATTTGCAAGGTTATGATTTTTTTTGAATGAACTGAAGACAGTATGGTGTAAGAAAATATAGAAGAGTGTTTGTACATATATAGGATAATTATCTTAGTAGCAAAGGAATGAACGTACAAACCATGTGATGCAAACACGTTTGCATTAAATGCAAAGAAGAAAAAACTTGCAATTTGCAGGTACACTATCTTTTTCTTTTATTTTGTATTGATAAAATTTATTCCTTTCTAAATATCATTATCTATATTACATTCATTTGCATATATCATATCAAATGTCAAAAATGTAGAGTCTTAAATTTAATTGAATAAGATAAATTTGATTTTTAAAATCCAAAGATTCTATATTTTAAATTTTCAAAGCAAATTTCCTTTACATTATTTATAAATCCCAATTCAAATTTAAATTCATATATATTTATCATATTAAACTTGAAAATTTCAAACAACTTCACAATTTTAAATCAAAAATTAATTTAATTATTAATTTAAAATAATTTAAAATTCGGGATCGTTACAGATCAAAAATATTTTTTTATTATGCCAAAATTACCGGGTTGTTACATAACTATTAACTACATAACCTCTGAGCTTGTACGTCTCAGAGAATGGTGTTGAGCTAAGAGAATAAATTCTCCGCCACCAGACAGAATGTATTTGATAGAAACCAGCTTTATATCTCAAAGTGTAATTCAGACATACTTCCATACAAGTCCATCCTGGGTCTGAATGGAACCGAAGGCACTTCGTCCAATTAAGGAAAGAAGTCCTTGCGAACCCGGATATCCCCAATCTCGTCCGGACTCCCTGTTACATAGGGTAATCTCCATACCGGAGCAACTCGATGCAGAGACAATCAACATGCAATCTTTTCATTTTCGAAAATACCCGGTCTTCAACCACCATCTTCAAATGTAATTCCATTTCGTCGTATCATTATTCGAAAATGGTTTTCGACTTAATGCCCTTCTCCGGCCTTTCCGAATAATGAGTGTTTACTTAAAAACATATGGATACATTTGGATCTTAGTTAAGTCACAACTTTTTATTTCCCAAAACCTTTCCTTTTGAATGGTTTAAACAAATTTTCATTTTCACGTCTTTTAAAAAAAAGGTCCACCTTTATAATTCAATGCAGAACATTATATTAACACATCAATTCATCATAGATAAATAACTTACATTTATCATAGCTCGATCCAAAGCAATTCATATCATAGAATATTACCGATTTACATACTAAAGATATTAATCAATCCAAGCATTTAATATAATCAATCATCCATAAGCAAGATTAATTAATCACATAATTTATAATTTAATTTAATTTAAACCAAATAAATTAATTACTTATGAATTAATCACTTAAACCTGCTCAATTAACATTAATTGCAAACCATTTGTTATTATTTTAATTAATTAACAAAATTAATTAATCGTCCTTAATTATCCATCTTAATTAATTATCCTTGATTACTTACATTAATTAATTATCCCATAATTAATTACATTAATTAATTAACCTTTAATTAATTACATTAATTAATTAACAATTAATTAATTATCCTTTAATTATGAATTAATTATCGTTTAATTACAAATTAATTAACCTTTAATTATTAATTAATTACCTTAAATTATTAATTAATTAACCTATAATTATTAAATAATTAACCTTTAATTATTAATTAATTAACCTTTAATTATTAATTAATTAACCTTTAATTACTAATTAATAACCTTTAGTTTTTAATTAATTAATTAATTACCCTTTAATTATTAATTAATTAATCTTTAATTACTAATTAATTAACCTTTAATTATAAATTAATTAACCTTTAATTATTAATTAATTAACCTTTAATTATTTACATTGATTAATGATCCTTTTATTAATTTCATTAGGTAATTATCCTTAATTACTTAAGTTAATTGATTAACCCTTAATAAATTAAGTCCTTAATTAATCTAAGATAAACCGTTATCTTAATTTATTACTTAATTACATTAAATCTTATTTGATAAACCATGGAATTAATTTATCGTTAACCTATAAATTAACTTAAGACCTTTAAGTTAATTAATGATTAAATCATTTGCCTCTCTTTAATTAGTCTACTTAATTATTCTATTTAAAGTTTATTTTAAATAAATTTAAGAATTAATTACACATAAAAGACATTTAATAAAACATCTTAAACTTAATTAATTTTAAACCAATTTACTTTATAACTTTTAACTAATTCCAAACTTAAACAAACAATTATTATTTAAAAGAATTAGTTAAGAAAATTGGTTTTAAAAACTTGTTTTACTTTACCTCTTAAAAAGCTTGTTAAAAACATATTTTCCTTCCTAAAAACACCCGGGTCAGGCTCAAGAAATCCCGACCCATCACTCGAGCCAATCTCCATCTTTCCCCGACCCCTTCCTTCTTCTTTTTTTTCTTTATAAACTTTGTTTTGTTTAAAATTTAAAACTGATGCATAGTAAAACACTTGCGTACACACTCGAAACAATCTCGAGCCAAAATCACATTTCCCCAAATCAAACTGTAACGACCCAAAATTTTCGACCTCGAAAATTCAACACTAATATGTTCACTGTAGAAGTGCCGAGCATCCAAACTCCGAGAATTCCAGATTATTAGGGTTAAGAACAGAAGAGGTAGAAGAAGAAATAGAAAACAAAACACAGAATCATACATTCGCAGAGGATCAAAATATAATATCACATAATAGCATTTATACAAAGAAAGCCCCATTTGTTAAATTACATGCAATACATTAGAGTTCATCAGCTGGACAGTTGTAACAACTTGTCCCTGAATACAATCAGAACAAAATCTAATACACAGCGGAATATACCTCATATGTTCCTGCCGTCCAGCTCGCCTCCTGAGCTCCAGAACGTCCTAACCTGAAAATCTGTAATACTCGGTCTGACCTGAGCATTACTATCAAGTAAGACCCGGGTCAGGCTGGAAACCAGCGTGAGTAAACCCACATAATTTGAAATATCAAGTTATAAAACTTATTTGAAAACCAATGTATCTCGTACCTTACTACGAGTTCTTAATTAGTTATAGTCAATCTCTTATTACAAAACAATGTCTAAGTACTGTTACTCAGTTAAATGGCCATGTTACTTAATTTATTCCGTTCCAGCCTATTCGATTCTAAACTCACATCTATAAAGAATTACTGTAGATTACAAATCAAAGTGGTTTCGTGTAGTTGCTGATACCCGACCCTGGTCTCTTCGAATCCAATATCTTTTTAATCCAAGATGTTTAAGTGAAACAAATCAATTTTAAATACATGGTATCATATTTGCATAGAAATTCATCATCGATAGATAGCCCACATTATCACGGTTCAATCAAAACATTTCATATCACAGAGCATCACAAATCACATATCAGAGATATCAACAACCTAAGGCATTCAATATAACTTAATCATCCATAAGCAAAATTGACTAGTTATGCAACTCCTCATTGAATTAATTACTTTAATTACTTTTGAAACATGCTTAATTATCCTTAACCATTTATTATTACTTTAATTAGTCATCCTTAATTATTCACATTTAATTATTATCCTCTAATTAATCATGTTAATTAATTACCCTTTTATTAATCACATTAATTAACGATCCTTTAACTAATCATATTAAGTAATTATCATTTAATCAATCACTTTAATTAATTATCTTTTAATTACTTGCATTAATGAATTAATCCTTAATTAATTCCATTAAGTAATTATCCTTTAATTAAATTAATCATCCTATAATTACTTAAGTTAATTAATTAACCCTTAATTACTTAAGTCTTTAATTAATCTAAGATAAACCATTATCTTAATTAATTTCTTAATTAAATCATTATTAAATTTCATTTGGAATCACATAGGAATATAATTAAATAAATAACTTATTACATAATTATATTAAACCAAAACAATTTAAAATTCAAAAAACATTTGTCTTATAATTTATTTTGAAACTTGTTTAATATTTTAACTTTGAAACCATGTCCACATTTTCTTTTACTTTGAAAACCTTTCATTTCTTTGTTTTTAAACTTGTATAAAATTTTACCTTTGCTCTTAACCCTAGGTTGAAACATCCTATCGAAAATACCGGAGCGAAATCCTATACAAATCCGAGTCGAATCGATAAAATTCCCGAGCCAAACCCTAACTTCTCCGATCTCTCTTTCTCTCCCTTCTTTAGAACTTGATAATAAACTTATGCAACCCGATACTAACCCGAGCCAATCCCCAGATCAAACCTGAGCTAATCTTTCTTCCTAGCTTCCCTTTTCTAAACTCAGATATGCAGGTACACGTGCACATGCACAACGCATCGGAACCCCTCCAACCAACTACGACCCCTCCGATCAGTCTCCGACGACTCGCCGACCAAGCCTAACCACCCAAATTCGCCAAAAACCCCACAATTCGAAATTAAGCGAAACGAAACTCACCAGGAACGAAACCTAATCACCCAAAACATTCCACACCGCCTATTCCGACCACCGGAGACCTAGCCGTCGCATCTGGAGTCTCGCCTGAGTCTTCCCTCACCTTTCCCCCACCTCCGAGTCAACTCGACGCCACCGAGCCTCCCAAATCTGTCATGAACTTCCCTCGACCAGAACATGACCTAAATCCCTATTCTGGCATCGTCGCGCTACCGTGAAGGTCTAGAAATTGTGCCACCATTTTTCCCAAACTTCTCGACTAATGAGCTTGCTCCAGCCACGGTCTCGTCCTTCCCAGATCTTCTGATCACCAGAAATCGACACAATACCAGTTCTCGTTCAGCTCGTAACTTCTACCCAATCCCAAACTTAAAAATTAAGAAATGATTATAAAAATTCACCATTTTACAATACGAATTAGTTTATATGATCAAAGCTTGAAATTTTAAAAATCAAATTTTCGACTTGAATTCAATTTTCACTGACATTTCTTATTCCCAGCAGATCCACCTGTTAATTTCACTTAGTAATATTTTTAAAAATCAAATTTGGTTATTACAAATATTTTTTTCCTTTAAAGATCATGACTTAAAAGAGATTAAATGAGAGGATTGAAATTTTGAGAAATTTATAATCTGTTTTCATCCAAAACAGAGACATGCGCAGGCTTGCATATAGGTATACATATACATATACATACATACATATATACATATATATAGCAACTTCATACTGACATACATGCAAAGTATATTCTTTCATCCATGCATACATTTCACAACATAACTTCCAGTATCTATCACATGCATCATATGATAAGTAGATTTGGTTTAAAGGTGAGTGTTTACTCACCTTAATTTGTGTTGAACAGAGAACAATATCCAGATTTTAATAGTTGCTAGCTTTCCCTCTACTATAGGCTTTTGCCTTTTTGATCTGGAATTGATTTATTTTGATCTCTAACTGGAAATACTTTTGAATTTTGAACTGCTGTTTGAATTTGATCTGGAACTTGAACTAGTTGTGTTGAGCTTGAGTTGCTTATCTTTAGTTTTGGAAAACTTGAAAAAGGTTGTTTAATTTAGTTGCTTATTTCTTGGGTTATTGGTTTCTTAGGTTTTGTTTTTAAGATATGAAAGAAATGAGAAGAGAAGGAATATATAGAGATATAAATAGCCTTATTTTCCTTTTTTTTCAATTTATAAAAAATTAAGCCACTCTAACACTTGTTTAATTTCTTGTTATAAAGTTTACACTTGTATTATCTTCATGTTATAATACTTACACATGCAATTTGCATGCTAATTAAATGCTATTATATGTTTTTATATAATTTATATTATATTTTCAATTTTAGTCTAATATATATATATGTGTGTGTGTTTTATATTTTTATTAATTCATTTTCTATTATTTATATTTATATAACATTTTAAAGAAAATGATTCTAAAGTTAAATCATACATTAATAAATAAATTATATATTAGAATTTATCCTTAAGTAGCTTTTGAAAATTATTATATTTAATTTAAAACATAACTTCCAAATCACAATGTATATATATATATATACATATATATGTATGTATGTATGTATTAGAAAACAAATTTTTACTAATTTTAAAATATAGAGTTTTTAAATCCAATTTATTTTTAAGATATTTAATATATATATATATATATACATAAACAAATACATATTTTATTTCTTTTTGAAAAGATAAATTTTGCCAATTTAAATATTATATCAGGAGATTATCAAATTAACATTTATATCCAGATATTCTCAATTATCAGAATTTTATTTGTTAAACCAAATAAAATCAGTATCTCAATAGTTACAATCAGTTAATCACCAATTAACAGATGTCCAAAAATCTCGGTCATCACATTCCTTCCCTCTTTAAATCTTTTCGTCCTCGAAAAGGAACGAAGCTAGAATTTATTAAAATGTTTATCATCAGTTAAATTACTCTTTGAGTATTTTTAACTATAAACTCTTTTTTTTTAAACACTATAAAATCTATATATATTACCAGAATAGTTTTATAAAAAATACTTTTTATAACTCGATGTCTTAACAAGTCCATCCTTGTTCTCACAGAAATTCGGTCATACGTTGATCAGGCAGAGGACTGAAAATCTATAAGTACTTGGTAAACCCGTTTTCAACATCCAGTGAAAATACATAGAAAACATTTTTAAAAATATAGAAAACCCTTTTGAAAACATAGAAAACATTATTGGTGAGAATGCTCTGGAAATCATCACCCCCTCCATGGTCGCAGTTAATCCGATGATTACGTCGTCATCCCGGCAAAACCATAGAAAACTGTAGGCCTCTACGTCCCTCAATTACACCATGGAACCTGCCACAGATCCCAGCTACACCCGGGGTTACGTCGCCATCATGAAAAAACCCATGTAACTGTAGGCATCAGTGCCCTCGAATTTCACTGCCAAATGAAACTTCACCACTCCTACATAGATCGTAGACTATATCAGTCGAGTCTCAATGTAGCCTGTAGTTACTCACTACCACACGACTTTCACCATGTCTTCATAGATCTCAGTCTACCGATGTTACATCACCATCCTGGCGAAATCAAACGTAGACGTTGGCACTCACTACTACACGACTTCTGCTATGGTCTACAGTACATCGCAGTGACATCGAGTTACACCGTCGTCATAGCATAACCTAAATGTCTCTGTAGGCATCAGCGCCCTCGACTTTCGCTACCCACAAACAATCCTCAGGAACTTCAGTTTGTCCAGACTTCCTCCCAAGATCAAATTTAGAGTCCCCCTTAGGGCTCAAGGCAGAACCATCCCGTGGATCTCCTATGAAGTTCATTTCATGGGAGCGCCTATTTCCCCAGAGCCAATCTCAAAACATTTTATACTATACACATATAGTATCTTTCAAATCATACTCTTTATGATTCACATAAAAATCTCCGTTACACAAAATCGATATCTCAAATCGATAGTTCCAAACTTGGCTTTCCATATTACCAAAATTGATTTTTTTTCCCCAAAAATCAAAAGCCTTTCCAAAATCCATAGGTTCCAAAACCTTTTGAAACAATTTCTAATTTTCTAAACTTAGAAAAACTTCATAATTTAAGTTCTTTTCAATTAATAAGTCATACTTATCTAATTTGTTACTTCCTTAAAACATTTCATTCTGCTTTATTATTGTTTTATTTTAAAAAATAAACATCCCTTTAAATTAAGATACAATAGCATTTATGATAATAACGAAGATTATCATATCTGGAAACCAATTCACTATATATTATCTCTTAATTTATTAGAAAATAGAACCAAAGTAACTTAATTCAGCATTCTGAAACACTTCTACAATTTAGGGATTTTATTTTCTAGTTTGAATCCATTTCTAGCTTATCTTATTTATATAGTTCATATTATCCAATTCCTATTTGATTGTATTTCTATTACCACTTAATTCTTATTACAACTTTTAATTCAAATAATACAACAACCAATTACCTTAATATATATTAGAAAAACTATTGCTTTATATATCAAAATGTAAGCCTGTATAAAGACTAATTTTAAAACCGTTTTAAAATCTTTATATAAGAAAATAACAAATACGCCCTCATATATAATACACTCAACTCATTCTAGGGTACTACTGACCCTATCCTTAATGAGTAACCCACCAGAGCCAAGGTTCTTGCTTAACCTTCTGCTCTGATACCAAAATGTAACGACCCGAAATTTTCAACCTCGAAATTTGGACACTAATATGCTCACTGTAGAAGTGCCGAGGATCCGAACGCCGGAAATTCCAGATTGTTAGGGTTAAGAAGAGAAGAGGTAGAAGAAGAAACAGAAAACAAATCACAGAATCTTACATTCGCGGCGGATCAAAATACAATATCACATAATAGCATTTGTAAAAGAAAAGCTGTATCTGTTAATTTACATACAATACATCAGAGTTCATCAAAACTGGACAGTTGTAACAACTTTACCCTGAATACAATCAGAACAAAATCTAATACACAACGGAATATACTTCATATGTTCCTGTTATCCAGCTCGCCTCTTGAGCTTCAAAACATCCTAAGTTGAAAATCTGTAATGCTCAGTCTGACCCAAGCATTACAATCAAGTAACACCTGGGTCAGGCTGGAAATCAGCATGAGTAAACCCATATAATTTGAAATATCAAGTTATAAAACTTACTTGAAAACCAGGGTAACTTGTACCTTACAACGAGTTCTTAACTAGTTATAGTCAATCTCTTATTACAAAACAATGTCAAAGAACTATTACTCAGTTAAATGGCCATGTTACTTAATTTATTCCGTTCCAGCCCATTCAATTCTAAACTCACATCTATAAAGAATTATTGTAGATTACAAATTGAAGTGGTTTCAGGTAGTTGCTGATACCCGACCCCGGTCTCTTCGAATCCAATATCATTTTAATCCAAGATGTTTAAGTGAAACAAATCAATTTTAAATACAGGGTATCATATTTGCACAACAATTCATCATCGATCGATAACCCACATTATCACAGTTCAATCAAAACATTTCATATCATAGAGCATCACAAATCACATATTAGAGATATCAACAACCCAAGGCATTCAATATAACTTAATCATCCATAAGCAAAATTGATTGGTTATACAACTCCTCATTGAATTAATTACTTTAATTACTTTAATTACTTTTAAAACATGCTTAATTATCCTTAACCATTTATCATTACTTTAATTAGTCATCCTTAATTATTCACATTTACTAAATATCCTCTAATTAATCATGTTGATTAATTACCTTTTTATTAATCACATTAATTAATGATCCTTTAATTGATCATATTAAGTAATTATCATTTAATCAATCACTTTAATTAATTATCTTTTAATTACTTGCATTAATTAATCCTTAATTACTTCCATTAAGTAATTATCCTTTAATTACATTAATTATCATATAATTACTTAAGTTAATTAATTAACCCTTAATTACTTAAGTCTTTAATTAATCTAAGATAAACCATTATCTTAATTAATTTCTTAATTAAATCATTATTAAATTTCATTTGGAATCACATAAGAATATAATTAAATAAATAATTTATTATATAATTATATTAAACCAAAACAATTTAAAATTCAAAAAACGTTTGTCTTATAATTTATTTTGAAATCTGTTTAATATTTTAACTTTGAAACCATGTTAACATTTTCTTTTACTTTGAAAACCTTTCATTTCTTTGTTTTTAAACTTGTTAACAATTTTACCTTTGCTCTTAACCCTAGGTTAAAACATCCTATTGAAAATACCCGAGCGAAACCCTATACAAACCCGAGCCGACTCGATAAAATTCCCAAGCCAAACCCTAACTTCTCCGATCTCTCTTTCTCTCCCTTCTTTAGAACTTGATAATAAACTTATGCAACCAGATACTAACCCGAGCCAATCCCTAGATCAAACCTGAGCTAATCTTTCTTCCTATCTTCCCTTTTCTAAACTCAGATATGCAGGTACACGTGCACATGCACAATGCATCGGAACCCCTCCGACCAACTACGACCCTTTCGATCAGTCTCTGACGACCCGCCAACCAACCCTAACCACCCAGATTCACCAAAAACCCCACAATTCGAAATCGAGTGAAACGAAACCTACCAAGAATGAAACCCAATCACCCAAAACACTCTACACCGCCTCCTCCGACCACCGGAGACCTCGCCGTCGCATCTGGAGTTGCGCTTGAGTCTCCCCTCACCTTTCCCCCACCTTCGAGTCAACTCGATGCCACAGAGCCTCCCAAATCTGTCGTGATCTTCCCTCGACCAGAACATGACCTAAAACCCTATTTTGGCACCACCGCGCCACCGTGAAGTTCTAGAAATTGTGCCACCATTTTTCCCAAACTTCCTGACCAACGAGCTTGCTCCAGCAACAGCCTCGTCCTTCCCAGATCCCCAGATCACCAGAAATTGACACAGTACCAATTCCCGTTCAACTTGCAACTTCTACCCAATCCCAAAATTAAAAATCAAGAAACGATTATCAAAATTCACTATTTTACAATACAAATTAGTTTATATGATCAAAGCTTGAAATTTTAAAAATCAAATTTTCGATTTGAATTCAAGTTTTACTGACATTTTTTATTCCCAGCAAATCCACCTGTTAATTTCACGTAGTAATATTTTTAAAAACAAAATTTGGTTATTACAAATATTTTTCCTTTAAAGATCACGACTTAAAAGAGATTAAATGAAGAGGATTGAAATTTTGCGAAGTTTTTAATCCTTTTTCATCCAAAACAGAGACATGCATAGGCATGCATATAGGGGGGGGGGGTGTGTGTGTGTGTATAGCAACTTCATACTAACATACATGCAAAGTATATTCATTCATCCATGCACACATTTCACAACATAACTTCCAATATATATCCCATGCATCGGATGATAAGTAAATTTGGTTTAAAGGTGAATGTTTACTCACATTAATTTGTGTTGAACGGAGAACAATATCCAGATTTTAAAAGTTGCTAGCTTTCCCTCTGCTATAGGATTTTGCCTTTTCGAACTGGAATTGATTTATTTTGATCTGTAACTGGAAATACTTTTGAATTTTGAACTTCTATTTGAATTTGATCTGGAACTTGAACTAGTTGTGTTGAACTTCAGTTGCTTATCTTTAGTTTTGGAAAACTTGAAAAAGGTTGTCAAATTAGTTGTTTGTTTCTCGGGTTTTTGGCTTCTCGGGTTTTGTTTTTAAGATATGAAAGAAATGTGAAGAGAAGGAATATAGAGATACATATACATAGCCTTATTTTCCTTATTATTATTTTTTTCAATTTATAAAAAATTAAGCCACTTGTCTTTTACATGTTTTACAATAGTTAACACTTGTTTAATTTCTTGTTATATAGTTTACTCTTGCATTATCTTCATGTTATAATACTTACACATGTAATTTGCATGCTAATTAAATGTTATTATATGTTTTTATATAATTTATATTATATTTTCAATTTTAGTCTAATATATATATATGTTTTATATTTTTATTAATTCATTTTCTATTATTTATATTTATATAAATTTTTAAATAAAATGATTTTAAAGTTAAATCATACATTAATAAATAATTATATATATTAGAATTTATCCCTTAAGTAGCTTTTGGAAATTATTATATTTAATTCAAAACATAATTTCCAAATCACAATGTGTGTGTATATACATATATATTAGAATTTTTTTTATTAATTTTAAAATATAGAGTTTTTAAATCCAATTTATTTTTAAGATATTTATTTTGAAATTCAAGTCCAAATTCCATTTACAATCTATTTATATATATATATAAATGCATATTTCATTTGTTTTTAAAAAGATAAATTTTGCCAATTTAAATAATTATATCAGGAGATTATCAAATTAATATTTTTATCTAGATATTCTTAATTATCAGAATTCCATTTGTTAAACCAAATAAAATCAGTATCTCAATAATTACAATCAGTTAATTACCAACTAACAGATGTCCAAAAATCCGGGTTATCACACAAATTGTAACAACCCGCATATTTATCGATTTTATATTTAAATATTTCATTTAAATATTTTATCGTTCGTCGGATTTTGGTCCGAAAAGCTACTTTTTTCAAACAGTCGAATTGGGACTCGAGACCACCCCCATTGAGTTCAAAATGCCGTTTGCGACCTTTTTGAGTATAAGCTTCGATATGTTTGGAGAAAGTTGAATTTTGCTACTTTTCACTTAGGGTTTTGGTTTGGGCTGAGCCCACTTATGTATTCAGTCCCAACCCCTCTCCTCTTCATTCACTTCTTTTCTATTTTCCTAACACTCAAGCTCAAGCAAAAATGGGGGAAGAGAAAAGGAATTAGGAAATCCTAAGCCCTAGTTTCCATTAGCAAATCCATCTTCTTGCTCCAAACTCAAGTGAACCCATTGGTAAGCATCTCCTTCATCTTCTCCAACTCTTTCTCCATTCAATTTTAGAAAATTCCTAAACCTAATTTAGGAAATGTTTCTCTTTTAAGCTTAGATTCAAGCTTCTTGTGTTGAGATTGAAGTATGGTTGATCTTCCTTCGTCTTCAAGCTTCTCATTCATTGTTTTTGGGTTCAAAGGTGAGATTTTTAATCTCACATCTATGCTTATAATTATCTTCGATTGTTAGGTATGAATTCCTAACACTTATTCGTGTGCAATTGCTTTCGGTTTGGATTGATTTGATGAATATTCCAATTTTTAGTGTTTTGAGTTCAATTCTTTAAAAATCATAATTTTGATGTTTGAACATGTTTTTGGTGATGCATCAAGGAGCTTATAGGGCCGGGTAGTCGATTGGCATAAACCCTTAGCGTCGTTGCTCGTGCGATTGCAATTTGGTCGGGATTTGCACCTCCTTTGAAATAGGGAAGGAAGTGCAAGTATACAGGTTCGGTCGACCGAGCCCCCTGGGCCGGTCGACCGACCTGTAGTCCAGGCACTTCCTGCCTCTGTTTGGAAGTGCTGGTTACAGGCTTCGGCCGACCGAGCCCGCTGGGCCGGTCGACCGACCTGGTGCCCCGAGCACTTCCAACCTCTGGTTCGGTCGACCGACTCAGGGAGTCCGGTCGACCGACCTGCTACTATTTGCCAGATTAGCCTATATTGCTAATCCGTTTGAATATCCAACTTTAATCGATTCGTGTTGTCTCCCTTTTGTTGTTGTCATTTATTATCGACTTTGATGACCTTTTCTTTTGGAATTTTAGATATATCCACTTTGATGGATTTGATATCGATTTCTTTGGATTTTATTCACATTTTCGAATGTGAATTTTAGTGATTGATTGTTCCTACAATCTTCTTCGTGATTTGTCACTTTAAAAATATAAAGGTTTTCTATACTAGTAGTAAATATCAAAACTCTTTCTTCAAATGATTTCAACACTATTTTATTACGAAGCTCATTTTCTTAAACCGTTTTCCAATCTATTAGTATATACAAGCCTCTACCTCGCTCGTATGAGAAATCTAATTAAACGACTTAGTAAAACGAGTGGTATGAAATGCTTGCGTTTACTTCGTCGGTTAATTCTTGGACTTGTTCGATTGAATCTCTTGTGACAATTTTCTAGTGAAGATCTACAATTTGTTCGTAAATATTTAAGTTAAGCTAGTGGTTATTGGACATGAAGCTAAGCTCATATATTTACTAGCTTACTGTAATCGACACTTCTCGTCGATCATGACGATCATCTTTGTGATTTAGACTAGCAATGTGCGATGTCTCTTGTCTATGTGGAGGACTGTTCCTCAATTCATTGAGCTTCGTCTCAATTCTATGTGGGCTGTCATCCCATGTACTTTTAATGTGTTTTGATTCATTGGATGTACCGTTTGTACTACATCAATGTCTTTGCTTTTGATTCATTGGATGTACCGTTTGTACTACATCAATGTCTTTGCTTTTGATTCATTGGATGTACCGTTTGCACTGCATCAATGTCTTTGCTTTTGATTCATTGGATGTACCGTTTGTACTACATCAATGTCTTTGCTTTTGATTCATTGGATGTACCGTTTGCACTACATCAATGCCTTTGCTTTATGATTCATTGGATGTACCGTTTGCACTACATCAATGTCTTGGCCATCCTTTTATTGTAATTTCTGGATTTCTATTTGATGATTTCTGGAATTTATGTTTCACCAACTTTTACGATTGGCATTGATATATATATATATGTCATTTATTGTGGCTTGGTGAATGAAATTAGGAGTATGACATTCCTTTCTATCTTGAGTAGATTATTGTGATATTGATTAATCTCTTGTTGATTTTCAATTACTTATTTATCACAGCTTGACATTGTGATTATTATATGTTTATGTCATATCTCTTATTATATATCACTTCATCTGATATTTATAGCTAGACTGATCCGTTTATTATTTTCTTCTTAAATAATACTCGGGTCAGACTGAGATTTTACAGGTGCTTCTGCTTGACTCCTTATCGGACCATCTTCTGACTTTTGGCTAACTACTTTAGTTTAGTAGTTTTTGTTGTATACATTTAAGATACAGACTCTATGATGTATACTTATTCTATTGTCTTGCACTTGTATCTATTCTTTTGTGATGTTGTGGATCTTATTTGACCACTACTCTGATATACACCTTTATGTGTAATATTCATATCTATTTCCGCCTTTGTGATATGAATTGTCTGTGATTGATTTATGTTATGTTTATTTCTATATTTGTTTCCGAAGATTTTATATAGCCACTGTGTGATAGCTTTGAGTTTGTATCTGTATGTCGGATTCCCTCTAGAGATGAAAAGTTATATTTTTATCTGGCATATCGGTACTCGCACAAAGCAATTATATAGATGGTCGCTCCTCAGCAGCCTTATTCTCCGTGCTAGTCGACAGCATTACTCCGTAGTGTTCTTGGCTAGCGTGGGTATAGAGGTGGGGCGTCACAGAAATGCTATGCAAACCCGATACAAAACTCATCCTTCCCCGAGATTCCTCCCTCGTACCTGATCTTATCACCATTACAAAGCCACAAACCCAAACGTATCAGAAACATGTGCACGTGCACACTAGGTCAGTGTAACAACCCTATATTTTGTGGTTTTGTTAATTGAAAATTTTAATTATTTTAAATTAAACTTTGATTTGAAAACTTTATTTTATTTATTAAAATAGATAATTTTGTTATTTTAAATATAAATTTTGATTTTGATGTGAATTAGAATTCCAAACATGAATAAATAGGATATTTTCTGAAAAGGTGAATTTTGGTCAATATGGTCAAATTTTGACTCTAATTTAAAGAAAAAATTAATTTTGAATTTTACCTTTCTTTTATGAAAGTAAATAAAATTCTAAGGATACTGCTTTGTGTTTCATTGAAATTTGATTAATATTGTGAAAGTTATGCTTTTTACACTATTGGATGTAATTTATTGTATTTAACAAAATTGTTTATTTTATTTTTATATGAATAATATTTTTTTGTCATGTCATGTTCTAATTTATGTTTACATGTGTAACATGACATGTGAGGTATATATTTTAGTTTTAAAACATTTTTAAAAGTGTAATTGAAATTTTTCAATGTCAGTCGTATTTTGTTTACAATTTTTAATTTCTAGCTTCAATTAATTAAAGTAATTCTTTATTTATTTTTCTATTTTCTTAAGAACTTGTTTTATTTTCATTTTAACTTTATTTTGTTCAGCATTTATTTTATTTACTTGACTTTTATTTGTTTAGAAGTGTTGTTGAAATTTTCCAAAGTCAGTTGAATTTTATTTATAATTTTTAATTCTAGTTTCCAATAAATAGAGTATTTTCTTTATTTATTTCCTACTTTTCCTAAAACTACTATTTATTTTTCATAATATCTATCTCTACTTTATTTTTCTATTTAGACATTCATTTATTAATTAAATGGTTAAGTTTTTAAATTCCTTATTTATTTCTTGGAAAGAAATTTCAAATAGATGTACATTATTGCCTTAAAGGGCATATCTTTTAAAATGTATTTATTAAACGTTATTGTATTTATTTGTTTAGTGAAGCTTTTTATATACATCTTTCTTTAATATATAGGAAACGCATCAAATTAAGATACGTTACCTGTTTTAATTATAGGCAATACGTTACGTTTGATTTCTTGCCTTTATATCTTTCCACCCTTTGATTTTCTACCATAACTTCTCCACAAATTTTGTCGTACATTCCTTAACCCTAGCCGCCTATATCACTTTTTCACGTAAAAAAAATTTACTTCCCATCTTTATTTCTCATGGCCACAAAAGAATATTAGCTAATGGCTTCTTCTCTTTTTTCAACCTTTCTATTCATTTTTCTATTGAAATTTTACATTGTTTTGCTTGATCTCTTGTGCTTTCTGCGGCCTAAACACCTCAACCACCACCACCTTCTCCACCTACCCATCTTCTCGTATGCCATGCCATCCTCCACATCTGTCCTTGCCGTGTTTCTCTGTGTGTGTGTATATATAGAGGTATGTGTAAAATTATAATGGGTTTATGTATATATATTTCTCTGTCAATCTATGCTTTAGATTTTTATTTTAAAGTATATAAATTTTATAAGTTGGTACTGGATCGGTTTATGGATATAAGCTCTAATAAAATGAGTTACTTGATTTTATTTAAGTCAGATCTGAAGATTTTTGTGATTTTTGTGATTTTTGTGTTATATATTTGGTAGGTGGTTTCAGGATATATACAACATATATGTATCTAAAGCTGTTTCAAAGTATATAATTTTACTATATTTGTGTTTCAAATATTTGCATTTTATGATAGGTTGTATTATAGCACATTTTGGTATTGATATATTATATATATATATATATATATATATATATATATATATATATAGCATATACTATATAAGTTTATATCATTCATTATTCATTTATGTAAAAGCCTATACGCATAAATCAGTGAGTTATTTATATGTGTAATAAAAATTTGCATAGAGTATTTATATTAAAGAGTTATATAACACGTCTGTTAGGGTATGTATGTATATCCGCACTACATATATTTATTAAAATATAGGTCTGCATATATACTGTATTATATATAGTTTGAATATATATATATATATATAAGATTTTGGTTATAATATTTTAAAAATATGTGTTTTAAGGATAGTGATTTAATTGTATATATATACATATTATTTTAATATTTTTCTTAAATTAAGATATTGATTTTTATAAAGTAATAATAATATATATATTTTCTGTACATATTAAACTGATTGATTTTCTCATCGATTCCTCATTTTCAGCTTTGATCGTTGAATTTGTGTTCAATCGTGCTTTGCTTTGAAATTCGTGCCTGAATTCATAGCTCGTTTCTTTGTCAAATCTATCTATCCTCGAAAGGCGGGAAATCACTCACGATTAACGTTCTTTTATTTATTAAATTTGATTTCATTTGAAACGATAATTGAAATATGCTGTTGTAGTTATTTAAATTGTTATATATGCTATTATGTGTAACCGTTCACATGTGGGATATGACACCATATCCTGTTGTTTATATTATATTGTTATTGATGATATATGCCTGTTGTTATATTTACATTATCTGTTATCACTCTACAAGTTCCCTATTAGTATAGAATTTACTATGGGTTGAAATGATACATACCCGAACGGACTTTAGAATAGGAGAAAATCGTTATGGGTTGAAATGATAAACCTAAGCGATTTTCTTTGAATTGAATTTAGGATTGCGGGTCTAAATGATATCTACCGGTATATATTACGGATTGAAATGATAAATATCCGTATCATGTAACCATATGATAGGAAAATATATACAGACACCGTTGGTCCATATATAAATGTTTGAAAATAATTTTTGTGGTTTTGAAAAGAAATATATGGTTTTTTAATAAATATTGGTTCTTCAAATAATATATATATATATATATATATGGTAATTTTGTATAAAGAGTTAATAATAATGTTATTGAGATTGATTTAATACGTATAATATGATTAAATCTTTATATCAAAATATATTGTTGTAATAACTTGAATAAGTTAAGGTTGAGAAGATAAAGCTGAATTAATTGAGATTGTAATTAATTAAGAATTCTACTAAACTTAATCTATTTGAACTATTGAAGTTGAAGTTTAAGATTGATTTTATAATTTTATTTTTGATTTAAAGTGACTAAATGTATATTTCAAGTTTAAAAAATCGAAAGGAACATTTAGTTTAAGGGTAAATTAAGGTTATTTAAATAATACTGAATTTATTAAGTGAATATTTCAAGACTAAATAATATAAGTTAAATCAAGATCTATAGGAAGCTGTTAAATTAAACTTTGAAATGTCGAATATTAAGCTTTGAAATATACTGGAATTTAATGGTTAATTTGTGATTCAGATCTGTAATTGAAATCAATATAATTTGAACCGGTTATTTAGAAAACTGAATTTAATGGAAATTGATAAATTGAGATGGAATTTAATTTGAACTGGAAAGTCGAATAGACTTTGATGGGATCTGTGAAATTACTAGTACTTTACTTTATAAATTACTATATATATACACGTACTATTTTGGGAAATAGATATATTTGAAATGAAATTGATATTTTAGTTTTGAAGTATAAATTAATTTGAAATGACCACGGTGTTATAATGTATATTTTCTACATTGTAGACAGTTCCACGGATCCTTAAAGGATGGTTATCCCAAACATCCTTTAAGTTAATGGTATTTCAGTTGATATTTCACTTGAGTTGGATTTATTGATATAAGAATATTAATCTTGACTCGAGTGTTTTGTGTTTTGTTTTACGCTCGGGTCAGACTGAGTGATACAACATTTGAGACTCAACTTTGGAGTTTGGAGCTCATTTGGAGATCCAACTATCGATTCATCTTTCAGTTTTTCCAGTTGATTGGTTTAAAGATGTCATCTGTTTGTATTCGAGACTTTAGTGTATTTGAGTTATCCTGCTGTATTTTATTTCTAACTCTGATGTTTATATAATAGCTATATGAACTACTATTTATCTATTCCGCTGCATTATATTACTCTTTGTCTATGATTCTGTGATTGATTAATTTACTGTATATATTGAGCTTTGCTAAATTTTAAATTAACAATATGATTTTTTAAGTAATTCAAGTCTGACATGTGTGATTATTGTCGATTTAAATGGTCCAAAATATCAGGTCGTTACAGTTGGTATCAGAGCTTTGTCTCTAGGCAAGCTTAGCATATATAGTAAATTTATTTGCAGAATCACTTTCGTTCGAGCTTGAATTTCTTCCTCTTTATTTGGTTTTTTTGTCCTTTGGACTTTGGAACGTGACCTTCGGTTCCAAAATCCATTACTTCTCTCCCTATTCGTGTTTCTTGATTCTGGAGTATCCCATAACTCCACTTCGAATGATCTCTATAACAATAGGTGATCCCGCCAATCTTTGAATGATTTGTAAACGGGTGAAACTCCTTTACAATTGGCATTGATTCACAGGAGAATTCAATACCCTCGGTTCAGATGATCCTATCTTTGTTTTGGAAATCCATTCTGGAATCATCCTTCGAAAATCGGGTTTGTTTGGATTTTAGAAATTGTTTTATATATCAAATTATTATTTTGATAAGTATCATTTTATTCTATATATAAAAGTGAAAATGTTTTCGACAAGGATTATATACCTTTTAAAAATGAGAATTTGAAATTTCGAAAGGACTTGAAATTTTGAAGATTTTATATAAGAAATGGATTTATATAAAAATTATTATAACTGAAGGGTTTTAATTTGAAATTCGAGAGATTGAACTCCGGTGTTTTTGAAATTGGTTTTAAGATTTTGGAAAATATATAATAATACGATTTAAAAGTATTTTCTGAATAAGAAAAGTTTCAAATGACTTCAAATGAATTTCAATGATTTTGAAGAAATTTCAAAAGATGCCTTCGAGAAAATAGAAATCCAGAACCCACTTATGTCGCTGGAAAATAATTTCGGTGATGAATGCATGCATCATCGACAATGATTTTCGAGTTTCTGAGCGGGGGAGAGGCCACTTCGGTAGCTTTGCTATACGATTGATTTGCGAAACCAATTTTTATTTCAAATAGCGAAGTATAATTTGATTTTCGAAAAGATCTGCATATATATATATATATATATATATATATATATATATATATATATATATATATATATATATATATATATTACACAGTTTTGAAATGAGCCGGTGTTCAGTTCTTGAGTTTCGAATTTGATTAATATAACCCTATCTTTTGGAATTGATTTACTGATTTGCTGGTGATTTCCAACTCTTGGATTGAAAATATGATTTCATCGACTATTTTGAAGGTTTGAGCACTTCCAAATCAAGGTTAACTTTCCAAAGATAAGTAATTTTGAAAAGTGCAAATTATTTGATTAAGTATATAAGTATAGTTTTGTACGTTTAAGTATGAAGTAATATGATTTAAATAAGTTTGAAATTGGTTTGTTAAGAAATGAATAAAACTGTTTTGAATTATACTAATATGAAATTTAATTTTGAAACGTTTTGAAGAAGAATTTAGTTTTCAAAATATTTTGAATAAAATTTATTTTAAATGTTTTAACTTAGTAACATCTTTTATAAAACTATATATAATAATAATAATTTTCAAATGTATAAAATTATAATCGTTTTGAGGATAAGTGATTCTTGAGGAAAAGATTTGGTTTCGAAAATAGATTGAAATTTTAAAACCCAGTATATTTATGATGATTTTTGGGAAACGGATTTGTTTGATATAAATTATGCTGATTTGGATTATTTTCTGAACTTATTATTTTGGAAAATTGAAACTGAAGATAATTGATTTGGAAGAAATGATTTAGTGAAATCGTATATGTTTTTCCTTTTGAAAACTGTACTGATATTGAAAGGAATTGAAATTGAGAACCTTATTTTATGAAATATTTGATTTGGAAGTTATCGACCTTATATTAAGGTGATTTGTATAAGTATGAAGTGATTTGATATATTATTGATTTTGGAAAGTATTCGATTGAAAATAAAACCTTATATACAATGGACTTTATATAAGTACAGTATTTGAAAGTGATTTGAATATGATATATATTTTCGAAGTAAAGATATGGCAAGTGTCTTCTACTTGATATCCGCTCTGTGACCACATTGTGGATTCATTCTATCGATATTATTCTCTCTGGTTTTGGTTTTCAGGATGTGATACTCGAGTGTCCTACCATGGCGTAACCCATGGTATTTTGAGCGCTACTGCATAGCGTAATTCGCCTAGCTGAGATGGCCTAGGGGTACGGATTGTTTCTCGGGGGATCTAGGCGTAACCATTGTGTATCCTGCGATCTATCTAGGTTGTATTAGTAGCGAAATCCACAGGGCTGAGAAAGCTTATGGATATGGATTGTTTCTTGAGGGATCCAGACGTAACCATTGTGTATCTGCGGTCTACTAGTCATCATGGCATAATTCGCAGGGCTGAGAAAGCTTACAGATATGGATTATTTCCTGGGGGGTCCAGACATAACCATTGTGTATCTGCGATCCATGGTTAGAAAAAGGTTTTGGTTGTTTTGTTTGGGTTGTACTTTCCGTATCTGTTTTTTTGAAGTTTTTCTAGTATTTTCACTAGGTGTTGAAACAAGTCTACTAAGTACCTGGAGAATTCTAGCTTTGTGCCTGATCAATGCATAGCTAAAGCCTGCAGGAACGAGGATAAACTTGTTAAGACATTGAGTTATAAAAGTATTTTGATAAAGTATTATATAAAGGATATTTTGATCATTTATTTTACCTTTCTAAATAAATTAAATGTTTTAAATATTGTTTTGATAAAGTATTATATAAAGGATATTTTGATCATTTATTTTACCTATCTAAATAAATTAAAAGTTTTAAATATTGTTTACTTCAAACTAACAAATTTGAAAATGACTATTCATCATATTATAAATTGTTTAAATTGTTTTAAATATAAAAAAAATTCTAATTGAAATTATATAGTTTTAAAATAATGGTTCATTCTTGTCTTTCAACCTATTTTCCTTCCTAGATATTCCTATTCTCCTATTTTCCCTTCTAGCCATTCCTATTCTCTAACTTGATAAACTTACATATAACCACAGTTATCAGGTATAATTTCAATCTTCTTATCATCTTGTCTTAATCTTATTCCATTTTTATCTTTTCTGTGTTTTCCCGTACATCATTCCTTTTCGGGGACGAAAAGTTTTGAGTGGGGGAGAGTGTAACAACCCTGTATTTTGTGGTTATGTTAATAGCATATTTTAATTGTTTTAAATTGAATTTTAATTTAAAAACTTTATTTTATTTATTAAAATAGATAATTTTGTTATTATAAATATAAATTTTGATTTTGATGTGAATTAGAATTCCAAACATGAATAAATAGAATATTTTCCAAAAAGGTGAATTTTGGTCAATATGTTCAAACTTTGACTTTAATTTTAAAATTTTAAATTTTGAAATTTTGAATTTTACCTTTATTTTATGAACGTAAATAAAATTCTAAGGATACTGCTTTTCATTTCGTTGAAATCTGATTAATATTAAGAAAGTTATGCTTTTTACACTATTGGATGTAATTTGTTATATTTAACCAAATTGTTTATTTTATTTTTATATAAATAATATTTTTGTTTGTCACGTCATGTTCTAATTTATGTTTACATGTGTAGCGACCCGCTATTTTGGACTATTCGTATCCACACATGTCGGACTTGAATAATTCAAAATACCGAATTGTTAATTTAAATTTGGCAAAACTCAGATATACAGTAAATAAATAATCACAGAATCACAGACATAGAGTAATAATATGCAGCGGAAGCAAAAGATAGTAGTTCATGAAGCTACTATATAAATAACAGAGTTAAACAAGTTACAACAGAAGTCTCGAATACAATAGTCAAATACAAGAATCAGAATACATCACCGGAATCAACTGATCATCTGAAAACTGGATAGATAGCTGGATCTCCAAGCGAAGCTCCAACTCCAAAGGTGAGTCTCGAAAGCTGAGCCACTCAATCTGACCCGACGTAAAGCAAAACACAAAACACTCGAGTCAGGATTAACATTCTTATATCAATAAATCCAACTCAAGTGAAATAACAATTGAAATACAAGTAACTTAAAGGATGTTGGAATAACCATCCTTTGAGGATCCGTTAAACTATCTACTATGTAGTAGTGTACGCTAAATAGATAATGTCTATCAGTAATATATATATCAAAATAGTGTTAAGGCGTTACCATTATCCCCCTTAACACATTTTATATAAATGTCATAGTCTATACAGCACTGTAAACTCCACCGTAAACTGGTGGGATATCAGGGAGTACTCCATAGGTATAACACAAACAAATTCGTAAAGGTCGCGTATATAGGGATATAAGTATGACAAGGAACATGAGGCAATACCCAAGGTAGTGAAACTACCGTTTGCCTGATTCGGACTGGTGAGAACGCATTGCCAAAACGATCGCAACACCGCGAAACAACACTCCTGAAATTCTGAGGGTGCACCAATCAATAACAGTAATGAGTAGTTTACGAAGAAGTGTGTTCGCTCGAGGTAGCTAACCCCATTTGGCCTAGCAAGGCTTCTGTTTTAGTCATTTCCAATTTGACACAAGTGTCAAGGCTATCCATTATCGTTCTCTTTCTTCAGTCATCACGTACATCATTCCAACCACTTCATTCTGGATCATCACTCCGCGTATAGTTATTAAAGTGGTTTTCGGTTTAGACAGAGAGTATGTCCATAACCGATTCCGGTTTCTTTAATAACTTTCGTAATTATTTCACCGATTGGTCGTTTAATATATTTCAAACCAGATCAAATTCAATTTCAATTAGAGTTTATAAATCAACATTTCATTTGTCTTCTTAAATCAATTTCCATAATTTACGTTTCAAAACTTCCATTACTATTTCAAAATCTTATAATTCAATTTTAGTTTATATTTAAACAGTTAAAATATTGATTCAAGTTCGTATATAAGTTTTCATTCCGAAATCATTTAATTTAATTTAATTTAACATTCAAATCAATTTAAATTCATTTGTCGATTTCATTCAATAATCATTAAGTAAATTTGTCATTCAAAATAATTTCTATTAAATTTCAAATTCATTAAATCAATTACTTAAGTTCAACTTCATTATATCAAAACTTCAAATTTAATTAAATTAAATTCGTCAAATCAAGTTCGTTAAATTACAAGTCTTATATTTATTCCAATAAATCACATTTTATTTCTTGTTAAAGAAATTCAATTTCACTTATTTATTTTCTTAGTTACAAGTTTCAAATCTCAATTAATCGAGAAACTAAATCTCACATATTCGAGAAGTTCAATTTCACTTATTATCTTACTTAAATAATTTTCCAAAACTTAATAAATAAAGAAACCCGATTTTATTTATTAACGAAGTTCAAATTCACTTATTCAAAAGTTCAATTTCTCTTATCAAAGAATTCAAATTTTTATTTAACTGTCAATTAATTCAATCTTATTCAATTATTAAATAATTTCAAACTTAATTATTAAATAATTTCAAAACTTAATAATTTCAACTAAATTATTAAATAATTTCCAACTTAATTATTAAATAATTTCAAACTTAATTGTTAATAATTCCAAATTTAATTATTAAACAATAATTTTTTAAACACGTTCTTTCATCAATTACTACGTTATTATTTTGTTTCAAATTTCAAATATTCACATTTCTTTTCCTTTAAATTTTAAATTCCAATTTTGTTTCAAAACCTTATTATTATTCAAATAAAATCTTTATTTATTTAAATCAAACTATTGACCAATCGGGTTTAATTTAATTCTCTATCCTAAGTCAAGTTCATTTTGGGTATTTATCATTTTAACCCGATTCCATTTCAATTCAAAAATCAAAGCATAGCAAAGGGAACTTGCAGTGTGATAACTGGGATGGTGTCAAAGTAAATAAACAAGCAATAACAACAATCAATAACAATCCATCAATTAATTCAAATAATCCCGAAATAATCGTATCAATTCACAATGTTGTTTGTGCAAATTAATATAGTTATCTCTAGAATCTACACTATCATTTCATGTTGATTAAAGATTATTACATTATTATTTTATGCGGTTCTGCAGTTTACATCAATTATTCAATTTCATACAACATAAATTCAAATGGTTCAAGGGTGATTAACCATTCTACATGTCAAATAATTAAACATGTAAGGGGTCATAATATTCAAATTAACTAATCAAATTCAACACATATGTCGATTCAAAATTTTAAACTATCCTACGTCAAATTCAATTGCATAATATTATCACTTTATACATTAAAATTTAACGTCCAATATAAACAACAAACAATCAATCAATTATCAGCCAAACTGTATTATCATCGCATAAATAAATAACAGATAATGGTGTCAGATGTCACGGGTGAACTGATACAGGTAATAACATATATAACAGTGTAAATAACTACAGCAGCATATTTCAATTGCCGTTTCAATTGAAATCAGATTTAATAAATAAATAAACATTAATCGTGAGTGATTTCTCACCTTTCGAGGCTAGAGAAATAGACGATGGAATTGAGTTACGAATCCAAGCACAAATTCCAAAACAAAGCTAGATGGACATGAATTTTACGGATAAAGCTGATAACATAAATTGACGAGAACAAATCCCAATCAGATGGACCTAGGCTGAAAATATAACATTGTTATTTCCTTATTAAATCAATATTTCATTTTAAGACAAATATCAAAACAGAATACATGTGTAAGAAAAATCATTGGTTTGTATTAAACACATGTATTAAAAATTAAATATAATATAGCTAGAAATAAATACTGCAACCCTCATATTGAAATATACATAAACATATACAAGTTTAAAAAAAAAATGTTAAGACCCGTTTTCAGAATAACTTTGTACATTAACTATGACAAAGAAAGCTACAAACACTAATACTAACATAACAATATTATTATTTTATATAAAAAGAAATATAACATATATAATAGACCTGTTATAAATATATACTTATAAACACACATGCCAACTTGGAAAACAACAAAACTTATATATAATATGATATAACATAGATGTTATAACGAGACGGATTTTGCCCGCTCGAAAATCGACATTCATACTTCATATCGTATTCGAATGCCATAGATTCGACCGTTCAAATCCGATTCGCCGGAGCTTATAACAACATTAAGTAAATAACACAGTGGAATAAAAGAATAATACATTGATATACAGCTTTGATACAATATCTGATACAACAGATGATCCAATAGATATCAATATACATCAGAGATATGATACAATAAATAGCAGCGGAAAAGAAAATAGATGACATCTAGCTGCGGAACAATATAACTGTAAGATAGTCTTCAAAAGAGAACTCCGAGAACTGCAACTCCATCTCCAAGAACCAATTTCGAACTCCCAATAACCATGTACCAAGCTAAGCAAGACTAGTGTGGTCCAAATGCTGAACTAACTCCAGATAATCTACTAAATCTGACTATCTGAAAAACCCAACTCTAGACTGCTCGTGTAGAAAATAATGAGCACCCAGAGTTTAGGAAAGAAACAATAAACTCCGGATCAGTCGTGGGACTGGTGTGAGCAACAAAAACAGTTTACCTTTTAAAACATTCAACAAAAGATTTTAAAAATCAATTCGCAATGCTTTTAAAAATGAGACTACCATAAGACCTCCCACCACACACACAATGCAAACGCAGACTTGGTGGAGATTTCTTCTTATGTTAGTCAAAGATGCTTGATACGCATTAAAAAGAAACATTTGATATTATTATTAGTGCATAGTGTAGAAAAAATCATTTTGAAAATAAAGATATAAATCTTAGCCAGCATAGACATTTCGAACTATGCCTACTATAGCTACCATCCAAACAGTGGGGCGCCACCATAAGTGAATGATAGGTTCTACAACTAATACCGTACAAGATCGTATTGTTTCTTTGGATTTCCAACAAATGGTCAGGCCAAGGAACTTCCCATTGCCACATGAGAACGCCTCTGGAAGGACGTCCCCGAGAACCAAACCGGATCTCTGCCAACACAAGGCCGGGTTACCCCTAACTGGGTAACTACTGACACGGGTATGCCATCCCCCGGTCCTTTGGGACCTTTAACCGAGCGCTCGTCACCATCATCACACAATCATAAATAAAGTGTTTCAACATGAGTAAGCATCTGGGCTCCATACCATGATACCACCCTTTTCTAGAAGGAAATGCACATACCCTAAAGGGAGCTACCCCTCATAACCTTGCTGCATCTTTCCTGTTTTGACCATTCCGAGGTGTGAGGCTCGACGAAGTCTCGTCCACAAAGCCACGCTTTATACAAAAGCTGTGCTTTGGGTCCACAAATGATCATAGAAATGATCACAAAGATAAACGATCAAACAAATGATCATATCACAAATGATCAACACAATGATCATTTCACAGCAACACTCAGCATGTCACATTACGAAATTGGGAATATATTGCTAAATAACCATCAACTACATAACCTCTGAGCTCGTACGTCTCAGAGAAGGGTGTTAAGCTAAGAGAATAAATTCTCCGCCACCAACAGAAATATATTTGAAAGAGATCAGCTTTATATCTCAATTTGTAATGTCAGACATACTATCCATACAAGTCTGTTCCGGGATTGAACAGAACCGAAGGCACTTACAAAGAAGTCCTTGCAATTCGGATATTCACTAATCACGTTCGGACTTCCCATCACATATGGAGTCTCTATACCGGGGACCAGTCGATGCAAAGACATTCGACGAGTTGTCCTTTCGCTTTCAAAAATATCCGGTCTTCAACACCGGTCTTCAAATGCTATCCATAATGACATACCACATATTCGGAATGGGATATATGACACAAAGGTCCTCTCCCGGCTAAACCGAACAATGAGCGCAGTATTTCAAAAACATATGGATATTGGGATTTCAATTAAGTCACAACTTAAAACCCAAAAACTTTCCTTTTCAAATGGTTTAAACCAATTACATTTCAAATCTTTATATTACAAAAAGATTTATTTCACAAAGATCAATTCATAGACTTCAAAACAATTTCCATTCCAATTGGATTAACTCATTAAATCTTTAAATAAAAGATTTAACTCATAGCTTTCAAAATTCGATTAACTTGTTGAATCTTTAAATCAAAGATTCAACTTATAGCTTTTAAATCGTTTTCATAACTTGGAAATTTTCTTCATTTTCAAACTTGAAATTCTTTTTAACACAAATTGAACGTTCATTTCTCATGTGAAAGCCTTTATTGTTTGAAAACAAACAGTTTTCGTTTCAGAAAAAATCCAATTATATTTACACGAGTTAAAGCCCTTGAATTCTATTCACATCCCAAATCAATACTTTTAAAAATAGTTTAACCCATATATAACTAGTATAACATCTTTAATCCCTAGTTTCAAATTATAGAATTCAGTTTCACATTTTGAATTTAAATTTAAATCAAATTATTTAAATTTCAAACTTTATCAAGTTATTCAATTTAGATTTCATCTTTGAAATTCCTTTATCAAAAGCTTTTTACTTTAAACCCAATCTATTTCAAAAACATTTGAATTTAAATATTCAACTTAAAAAAAATCTTTTCAAAATCTGTGACTTAATCGATTTCCTCGTGAAATCCATATTGGTGTGTGTATAAGTGTGGTCTAGGGGTTTAACACAATAGTGCAACATCAATCAATCATCACAGATTAAAACACAGAAATATAGTTGATAAGCGATATAAAGTATAATGCTTATCTTCCATTCACAATTCACTGATAATATGCAGGTGTATCATCAATAAATGAATAAAATACTCAGTTCAATCCACAGAACAAAATGTCATAGATCAGTTAGGGAAATTAATTCAAGGCATCACATATAACATGATAATTCAATTTAATTACTTATGAATAAAGTATCCAACCTTGATTAATTAATTACAAATCGTTTGATATAAATAAATTTATCAAACACTTTAATTAATTAAATTATTCTTAATCAATCATATTAATTAAATTGACTCTTGAACCAATTATATAATTAATTAACTTCTTAATTCATTATTTCAAGAAATTTATTCTTTAATTACTTACCATTAAGCAATCATCTCATAATAACAAATCATTAATTACCAATTTATCTTTATCATTAATTTAATCAAAATATCCAAATTTAATTACTTATTAGTAATTAACCCCTTAATTGCTTTCATTAAGTAATTAACAATTTACAATTGATTCAATTAATTAATCTAATTTGTTACCAAAATTTATCACATAAATTTTGTTACTTGATAATTCATAATTAATTATCCTTGTTAACTAATAGCATTTCTTTAATTACTTTCTTAAGAAATTAGATTAATTCATTATTAATCGTTTCTAATTATAAATTAATCTAAATTATCTATGAATTAAATAAATCATTCTTTAATTTCAAAATCTGAAATTCAAATATATGTTCAAATCCAGATTTCATATTTGTTTTCAACTTTGCTCAAAACTTTTCTTTACAAATCAAATTCTAATCTTAAATTTTTTTTTTATATATACCCTAAATTGTTATTAAAACAGTTTAAACCTAAAAACTTATTTACGCCCAACTATGTTGTAAACTAACTTAAATTTATATTTAAACTTCTGTGTTTTAAACTTGTTTAAGCTTTGTTAAAAAAAAAAATTAAATTCTAAAACTTAGAAACATAACAGGTTCTGTTTATAGAACCTGGACAACCTTTCTACCCGAGACACTCGAAGATTACTTCGAGTCTCCACACAAATCTGCTCGGGAATTTCTCGAGACAAATCTCGCGAACAACCCCTGCAGCATCTTCTTCTTCTTCCTCTTTTTTTTTCAAGTTTAAATTAAATTACTGCAGTATTAACACTCACGCGCGCAAGCACCAGGAACCCGAAGAAATTTCCCAAAAACCTCGTGCATCACTCACGACAAATCGCGACGCCACCCCGACCACCGAAATGCCACTGTGCACGTGCACACCAATGATGATCGATTCCGGTCATCATCGCATCGCCGAGAAATCCATCCTTGTACCAACCTCCGATCGTCGAAACTCTATCACATCACTGATATCGAATTTCGAATAAAAATTCAAAACCTGGAACAGGAAGACCACTTCAACCCCAAAACCTGTCATTGCATCAAACTCGCCACCTCGACCACTAAAATTCGAGCGACTCCGGCTACAAACGCGTCACACTTCCAACCATCATTCCCCCAAAGCACACACGACTCGGTCGATCATCGGTGGTGAACTCACCTCGTTTCCAGACCTCATCAAAACCATGTACTAAACCCTACATTCGATTCGAGCTACAAATTTTCGCATTAGAAAATTTTTCCAACATTTTTCCTATATCCACGAATCAATGATCTAGCTCCATAGCAAATTTCGGCATCAACAATTGATTAAATCAACAGAATTTTGTAAAAAGGTGATTTTTGTTCATCTGTAAACTGCTTCTTTATTTCTCAACTAAAATTTTCATCTTTGTTTTGAAAATCAAGTTTAAGCTTTATCTTTTGATTCATATACCTGAATCTGTGAATCATAAAAATTAAAATTTTACTTATTTAAGTTTTTTCCCTGTTGTTTTATTATTTCCAGAAGCCAAAACAAATTAGCTTAACTTAAACAAACTTTTAAACTTAAAACAAAGATACACAAACATATTTTGTTCGAACTTAAGTACTAATAAAGATTTAAATAAGAGTAAGTAAAGTTTGATTAGTAGTTGAGCCTGGGAACTAAAATCAGAGGGAAAGAATTCATATTAACTATTGCACACACCAGTACACATATATAAACACAGAGATTTTTAAAATGTGCTCACAGACATATTTTTTTATTTCAGAAATGAGCATGTAACCATATACTTGATATTTTCAATTAGTGATGTTACTCACCTTGCTTTTCCAGAAAAACAGATCCTCATTTTGTTTGAAACAGGCTTGAAGTTACAAACTGAATCCTTCTTTGCTTGTCTGGATTTGTATTATTGTTTTAAGGTTGAACTTGTTTAAGTTTGAAATGATGTTCATTTTTGATTTTCCTCAGTGATGATGCTCGAACTAAAATGAGCAGAAGTTGATATATAGGAGGGAAGTTTACATGAGACATGCTTGTATAGGTTGATTATATTATTTAATAAAGTAGGCATGGTTGATATGCTTGCATTAATTACTTACAACTTTATGCAGGCTATATTTTATTTCTTCATTTGACAAGGGTACATGACTATATGTTTTGTTTGCTTTGACTATGCTAATTTGATTTCGGCTGGAGATATTAGTGGCTTGCAGATTTGTTTATTAACTTGTATTTATATTTTGATTTATATTTTTTTTTGCTTTGTTTTATCACTTTATATTTAAACTTTGTTTTGTCATTTCTTTTGTTCCATTGTCTTATTTTTATTCCTCTTTTATTTTAACTTAAATTATTTATTTTGCTTTAATATTTATTGTTTTATATTAAATTTATAAATTTAAATTATTATTAACCATCAATTGTAATACTTATTATTATCAATTATTATTAAACCATTCATTTACAATTCATATCTAATGTATATACATATATATCTCTATATTTATTTTTAAAACCATTTATTTAAGATTTTATTTCAAATCCAATTTAAATATATATATATTCACATATATACAAATTGTCAAATCCATATGACTTTATATATTTTCTAGTCGAATCGGGGAAACTTGCTTCCATTTAAATCAATTTATCTTACAATTTTATTCAAAAATTCATTTAATTATCAATTTAAATTAAATTAAAATCTAGGGTCGTTACAGATGTATAGCCAGATAACAAAAATCAAATCTGTAAACAATACAAATACATAATTTGCGGCAAAATTTTACAAAAACCAAAACACATTTCATATACAACCACTGTTAAATCCCAAACTTTGAAATCGACGACCGTACATATTTTTATAAAAGCCAATACTATAAACTAATGCAAACAAACCTTGTTCAAATATTTATTAAACAATATGTATATAATGTATAAGTGATAAACAATAGACAAAGACTTCAGTATATATTATACTTGAAAACGAATATGGATACATCTCACAACAACAATACAAGTTAAATACGTACACTTTATATACACAAATTGTACCAACTTATATACTTATATGATATTACCCTATATCACGCATATACTACTGCCGCAACTTAATATTCTTTACATAAAATTTTCTAACATCTGAACACAAAATATATGAATACCCTGCACTTTATACTCACAATACCCATAGTACTCTAATATCTTACATATATAAAGACTAAATAAGAATATGGTTTGGAAAACCCTTATGCACGTAACAACTGCAAAGTTTGTAATCCTATATGTATAATACATATAACCCATATATACAGCAAAGTATACTTAATGAACAAATACATTAACACTCAACCACTCCTCAAAACAAAATCAAGTAACGCATAATTATACATACACATATGTGATATATATATGAGATATAAATAAAATAAAATAAAATAAAAAATAAAAAAATAAAAAATCAAGTGAATATACCTGCAATTGATATGCGACTCAACTATATGAGGTACGGTTTACAAGCTAATGGAGAGGAACGGAGCTAGTGCTCATGGATCGGAGGTTGTTCAGTCGAGTTGGGTAGGGTCAGCGTGGCCGCGGAAGGAGGACGCAAGGGTGGTGAAACGCAGCCCGGCGGTGGGGTGAAGGGGTGTGGATGCGGCCGACCATGTCGAGAGAGCACAGGACTTCGGCTATCGTTGGCGAAGGAAGAGAGGAGAGTGGGTGGCCGATGGTTGATGTGGTGATGGCGGACATTGGGTGCGTTCGGTTATAAATGGGTTTGGAGAAAAAAAAAATTGGAATATGAGAACCTGGAGATGGAAGGGAAGCTTTTACGTGCAGAAAGAAAATGAAGGAGGACAATGCTACAGGAATGTAAATGAAATTTTATATATTGCACAATATTTCTCACATAAAACAATGAACAAAAGAAAAAGTAGGAACGGTGGAATGGCAAGAGGTTGATATTAATATCCGGGAATTTTAAAGGTATGTGGCTGTTAGAATTTACGTAGCAGATAAATGAAATGGTAGAAACTCAAAAGTCAAATTGCAGAACCGGTACGGAAATCATTTTACGGATTTCGCTGTCTTTGGGACTTCAAAACACAAATGAATATGTCGTAAATATCAACACAACGGGACGATCAAAATGGTATAAAGATATCAGTGGTAAGATCGAATTATAAAAATTTGAATTTTCTACCAGCGGAAAATGCAAGAAAAACACAGAAAAATAAGATCGACGGAGCTAAAGATGTCCGAATTTGGGAAAACGAAAAATAGCGTTTGCTCAGAAGATGGTTTAGAATTTTTCTATGTAAAAAAATTTAGGTTCCGAAAACGTTTTACTTTCGTCGCTTTTTAACTGATTAAATTGAAGTAAATTTACGCGCGAAACAAACTTCCATATTTTTGGACGAAATTTTACCAGTTGCTATGTTTAACCAGACGCATTGAAAATATAAAATTTATATTTCAAAATTTTATATTTATTTTTATTAAATTCACACAAATTCAATTAATTAAATTAATTAAAACCGTTAAAATATCTGGGTTGTTACACTCTCCCCCACTCAAAACTTTTCGTCCTCGAAAAGGAAGGAGGTAGGAGAATGGAAACAACCAGAAGAAATAGATTTGAATTCCAAAATAAAACAATTAATTTAAACCATATAAATTTCAATTTGAATTATTTTATATTCATCAATTTGTTTTTAAATTCAAGATTTTCATTAAATTGATTTGATTTCACATTTATTAATGTTAGGTACAAAAGATTTCCTCAAATGAAATTCAATTTATACTTAATTAATTCAAAATATTTCCTTAAGTTGATTTAATTCGATTTATTAACTTTCAAAACAAATTCTCTTCTATTAATCACACCTATTATTTATTTAACTTATTATTCTATTTATCTCCACAAAATTTATAATTAAAATTTAAGTGAATAACATTTATTATACGCACTCACATTTTATTTATGAAGACATTTATATTTTATATTATCCAATTTTCTTAAATTTACAATTCCAAAGATCATGAATTTGAAAAGTCATTTATTATAATCATACTTTATTTGACAAATTTAATTCTTCTTAATTCCAAATTATTATTAAAATAATTCTACTTAATACATCCTATCACATATATATTAAGTATATTTACATTTATTATAACTACTCAAATTTATTTTTGAAAAATCCTTTGATATCATTTTCTATTGTATAATATTCAATTACATAGTTAACTTTTGAAAATTTAGGTATGTTATATATAATTCAATTTAGTATTATTCAAATAAAATTTTACAATTCAGTTATTTCAAGTTAAGTATTTATATATAAAAAGAATTTGGTTTCATTTATAATTGAAAGTCCTCTTTTACCCAAAAAAAAATTTTAAAATTAAATTTCCGATTAACTTCAAACAATTTAGCGATAATATGAATATATATATATATATATACATTCATACATAACATATCAAAAAAAATTTAAAATTTTAATATACATTATAAGTCAAGTCAAGTTTAGAAATTCAAGTCAGATTATTTTTCTCAACAAACCGTAGCAAAGCTACAAAATAGTCTTTCCACTTCGAAGCTCGAAAATGAATGTCGATGATGCGATCGTCATCACCGAAATTATTTTCCAGCGACAAAAGAGGAGAGCACTGATTAAACATTTAAAATTCTTTGAAATGGTTTCTATTTGAAAATATTTTAAATACTATACATTTTAAACTTTAAAACCATAGTTCGAAATTTATTGGAAATTAAATTCTCAAATTCCTGATTTACACTCATTTCAAATTCCAAATCAAATTATAACCAAGTTTTATAAATTCATTTATCTATATGTTGGTAAATCAATGGTTTACAAACAATAAATGAAAATCAAATAATTATTTAGTTAACCAATTCACTTAACAATTATCAGAAAATTTTGTTATATATATATAATATAATCATACACAATTTATTTTGTTTACCAAATTTGAAAACAATATTGTGTCAGTTTGTTCTGTTCATGTGTTTTGAAAATCCTATCGATAGCGTTGTTCAGACGAATCGATTGATAATCCAAATCAACATTAACAACTCAAACAACACAATATATAAAACATTTTTAAATATTAATTTACAAATACACTTCCTCGCTCGACGATACAGGAAGGGATTCCAAAGCAGTATAGAAATCCAAATTTTGATGAAATCAAATCAAAGAGAATTCTGATTCGATAATAAGTCCAAAACAGAAGATAAGATAATTCAATTAACAGAAGCGGAAGATGGATAAGCTTATTTAATTCATGGGCAACCTTGACCGAGTCGACCATTACTTCAAGAATAAGATCGATGCTGAATTCCGAGGTAAATTAACATTCGATCTCGAGAAATAGAATTCAGGTATAGCAGGAGATAGATAGCATCGTAAACCGAGGATACAGAAATCCCCGGTAAACAATGCCTATTATAAAGGAGTTTCACCCCTTTATAAATCATTCGAAGTTTGGTGTGACCGCCGATTCATTATAAGGTCATTCGAAGTGGAGTTATGGGATACTCCAGAATTGAAAGAAGACAAGTAGTGAGGGATACGAATGAATTTCAAAACCCAGGGGACTTTCCAAAATTAAGAGGAATCGAGTCAAAGGAAGAGATTGAAACTCGAATGAGAGTGATTCTGTAAATATATTTACCATATGTGCTAAGTATTGCCTAGAGCTACCAAAGCTCTGATACCAACTACAACGACCCGCTATTTTGGACTATTCGTATCCACACATGTCGGACTTGAATAATTCAAAATACCGAATTGTTAATTTAAATTTGGCAAAACTCAGATATACAGTAAATAAATAATCACAGAATCACGGACAGAGAGTAATAATATGCAGCGGAAGCAAAAGATAGTAGTTCATGAAGCTACTATATAAATAACAGAGTTAAAGTTACAACAGAAGTCTCGAATACAATAGTCAAATACAAGAATCAGAATACATCACCGGAATCAACTGATCATCTAAAAACTGGATAGATAGCTGGATCTCCAAGCGAAGCTCCAACTCCAAAGGTGAGTCTCGAAAGCTGAGCCACTCAGTCTGACCTGAGCGTAAAGCAAAACACAAAACACTCGAGTCAGGATTAACATTCTTATATCAATAAATCCAACTCAAGTGAAATAACAATTGAAATACAAGTAACTCAAAGGATGTTGGAATAACCATCCTTTGAGGATCCATTAAACCATCTACTATGTAGTAGTGTACGCTAAATAGATAATGCTTATTAGTAATATAAATATCAAAATAGTGTTAAGGCATTACCATTATCCCCATTAACACATTTTATATAAATGCCATAGTCTATACAGCACTGTAAACTCCACCGTAAACTGGTGGGATATCAGGGAGTACTCCATAGGTATAACACAAACAAATTCGTAGAGGTCACGTATATAGGGATACAAGTATGACAAGGCACATGAGGCAATACCCAAGGTAGTGAAACTACCGTTTGCCTGATCCGGACTGGTGAGAACGCATCGCCGCAACGATCGCAACACTGCGAAACAACACTCCTGAAATTCCGAGGGTGCACCAATCAATAACAAGTAACGAGTAGTTTACGAAGAAGTGTGTTCGCTCGAGGTAGCTAACCCCATTTGGCCCGGCACGGCTTCTGTTTTAGTCATTTCCAATTTGACACAAGTGTCAAGGCTATCCATTATCGTTCTCTTTCTTCAGTCATCACGTACATCATTCCAACCACATCATTCTGGATCATCACTCCGCGTATAGTTATTAAAGTGGTTTTCGGTTTAGACAGAGAGTATGTCCATAACCGATTCTGGTTTCTTTAATAACTTTCGTAATTATTACACCGATTGATCGTTAATGTAACGCCCCGTAAATTTTCGTTCTTCGAAAATTCAACATCGACACTCACTTCGTCGACTGCCGAGAAATCGAAGGCCGGAAACACGGAATGTTATGGGTTTTTAAAAAGAATTTGAGAAAAGAAAAAGAAAGAAGAAGATAGAAATAGAGAAAACAGAGAAAAAGAAAATTTGAAAATAGAACGGATAGAACAGAAACAACAGAACAACAACAGAATCTCACAATTCGCAGCGGAACAACATATAATAATAAATGAATAATCTTTAAACAAAGGACTATATCAGTTATTACATTATCATCATATTACATCACATCATATCATCAGAGTGTACAACAACATACATCAACAAACAGCGGAAAAAGAAATACTATATAAACTAGTAATACGCCATGCCATCCAGCTTGCCTCCAGCAACTCCAGAATATCCAGAATATCCTGATAAACCTAACTCTTGACTGCCCGTGTGGAAATTAGTGGGCACCCAGAGTTTAGGAAGGAAAACAATAAACTCCGAGTCAGTCATGTGACTGGTGTGAGAACTCAAAATAGTTTATTTATCTTTAAAATCAAAATAGAGGAATATTTTTAAATCAATTCGCAATGCTTTTAAAAATGAGACTACCATAAGGCCTCCCGCACACACACACATGCAAACGCAGAATCGGAGGAGATTTCTCCTTATGATAGTCAAAGATGCTTGATACGCATTTTAAATAACATTTGATATTATTACTAGTGCATAGTGTAGGAAAATATTTCGAAAATAAAGATATAAATCTTAGCCAACATACGACCATTATCGTATGCCTACTATAGCTACTATCCAAACAGTGGTGACCACCATAAGTGAATAGCAGGTTCTACAACTAATACCGTACAAGTTTCGTATTGGGAATTGGATTTCCAACAAATGGTCAGGCCAAGGAACTTCCCATTGCCACATGAGAATGCCTCTGGATGGACATCCCCGAGAACCAAACCGGATCTCTACCAACACAAGGCCGGGTTACTCCTAACTGAGTAACAACTGACCGAATATGCCATCCCCCGGTCCTTTGGGACCTTTATCACCGAGCGCTCGTAATCAATTCACACAATCATAAAGTGTTTTCAACATGAGTAAGTATCTGGGCTCCATACCATGATACCACCCTTTTCCAGAAGGAAATGGACACATCCTAAAGGGTGCTACCCCTCATAACCTTGCTGCTTCTTTCCTGTTTTGACCATTCACGGTGTGTGAGGCTCGACGAATTCACGTCCACAAAAACATACTTTATACAAAAGCCATGCTTTGGGTCAACAAATGATCAACACAATGATCACTAAGATAGACGATCAAATAAATGATCCTATCACAAATAATCAACACAATGATCATTTCAGCATCACTCAGCATATCACATTACCAAATTGGGAATATATCGCTGATAACTTCAACTATATAACCTTTGAGCACATACGTCTCAAAGAAGGGTGTTAAGCAAAGAATAAATTCTCCGCCACCAACAGAAATATATTTGAAAGAAATCGGCTTTATATCTCAAATTGTAATGTCAGACATACAATCCATACAAGTCTGTTCCGGGCTCGAACAGAACCGAAGGCACTTACAAAGAAGTCCTTGCAATCCGGATATTCACAATCCTGATCGGATTCACCATCACATATGGAGAACTCAATACCGTAGCTACTCGGTGCAGAGTCAATCGATAGTTCATCCTATCACTCTCGCAAATACCGGTCTTCAACACCGATCTTCAAATGCGATTCACAACGACGTATCACATATTCGGAGTGGGTTATACGACCCCATGGTCCTTTCCCGGTTAACCCGAATAGTGAGCGCTTATTCAAAAATAAGTGTGCATTCAAATTCAATCAATTCACATCAAATACCCATTCAAAGGGAAATACTGATAGTCGGTTATTGAACTATCACTGGATATGCACACATCACCAGATTCCAAATAATTTTCCAAATTATTTATTTTCCAAAATATCTTTACTAGATATATAATTTCAACACTTCAAAAATAAATCAATATTTATTTTTAACAAGTTTCACTTTCACATATAAATTCCATAATGAATTTATATTTCAAAATATCATGCATATACAATTTCAACTATCCATTTCAATTTATCTTCAAAAGATAAATTCTAAATATTCACTTCATATTGGAAAACATTTCCATACTTATTAAAAATAAGTAATTCACAAATCTTTTTATTTTCAACCTTAGAAAATATTCAATATACTTAAATCGAATTAAGTATATATTTCATTCTTTAAGGAAATCATTCACTTAACATATTTATTTGGGCCAAAACGAATGTTGCGTAAAACATCGTTACGACAACCCAAAATCACTAGTATATGGATTCGAAATTAAAATAGATATATAAATCCCAATACTAAACCAAAACATTTCCTTTCGGAAATCATTTACTATAACAACAGTGTTATAGTTCACCATTTCCTTTTATTTCTCGAAAACGTCTATTTCAACAATGAATGTTGAAATCTATGGTTTCGAATCTCAACACATTTTAAAACATCATTAGATCGTTTTAATTCAATTCAAACATCTCATTTAAAAACAATTTCTTTAACATATCATTCACTATTCAAAAACGTGAATATACTTCTTTAACAAATTCCATCCTTTTATTCATTTTAATTGAAAGGATTATTCACTATTCAAAATGTGAATATAACTCTATTTCTAAGTTATAACAATTAACTTATCAAAATAAGTCGTTTGCGAATTTATAAAACAACGTTTATAAATTCCATTTCTATTTATTTATAAAAACTTCCTTTTTATAAATTCCTTTATTAACCTATTCCAGTTTATAACTAAATTATAAACTAAATGTTCATATAATAAGTTGACTACTTATAAACGATTATTTCACAAAATCGTTCCTTAGAATTTCATAATTATAAATCTTATAACTTATAAGATTCATTTATTTAACCCAATCTATTCTTCAAATAATTTCACCAAATTTATAAATCTTACTATTTATAAATTTCATCTATAACTTCATAGTTTATAATTCTATAAATTTCATTCATTTATGAAATTCATTTTCACTTCATTCAAACACTTATAAAAACTCGTTTTATAATGTCTATATTTCAATTTATAAATATCCATTTACAAATCTCTTAATATAAATCCATTTATATCATTCTTTTAAAACGTCTTTAAATTCCTTTATAATTTCATCCTTTTGATTTATAAAATAATCAAATTTTATAAATCCTATATTCAAACTTTTATAATATATTCAAAAATCCAATTTAAACTATTTTATAAAATCATAAATCCATATTTCTCAAAAATCAGCTTTTAACTATATTTCACAAAATCATAATTTTTTATAACTTTAAAAAAAAAAAAATTATAACGTTTATTTATTTAAAACGGATCAATTCCAAAAATATAGTATATTCTCAAAAATCACTTTTAAAATCATTTTAAAATCCCAAAATTTGGGTCCAATGATGCTACACACCAAATAGTCAATCACGACTACAACGATATCATATATCAATATGAAAATCCATCAAATATCAAAATATCTGAAATTAAATAAAAACTGTTGAGGAATCCAGTTGGATCCCTCCAACCTGTTTTCCTGCATCCAAAAACATTAGCACAATACCAATTTCGCTCCAGTACGAAATTATCGCGGTATATGTTCTTAATAAATATTATCCGCTTAATAACGGCGTAATAGGGTCTCATCCGCTAAACAAAAAATGCGGGAAATCAACAACTGCAATATATACATATGCCAATATATATATATTGATATTATATATAATACCAATTTCACTGTTTATGAAATATTCGCGGTATATGTTTTTAATAAATAACATCCGCTTACTAACGGCGTATAATGTCTATTTTAACAATCAATAGATATCAATCATCATTCAAACATGCATTCAAATATTTTAAATCTAACTATTTAAAATAAAATCGAAACCGATTCGATTGAGTGAGAAATTCTCACCTTGATTTAAATCCGTTTTTAGCTTTTATTTCGAATAAAATTAAACGCGCGTTTAATTTTACCCAAAATTCTCACTAACTCCAAACGACTCCAAACCAACTCCATCGCGTAGTGCTCGTCCATACGATTCCAACGCAACTGAGTTTGCATTTTTTCGACCTCGTATGAAAAAGTTATGTAATTTACAAGTTTGTACACAATTTTTATAACTAAATTTACACTATCCTTTATAATTTTTACCATAAGCAATCTAGGCCCTCAGATCTCAATCCATTGCATCAAGACCGTCCCCCTTCATCTTCCCATTTGCGTTCCATCTTGCACTCTCATCGCTCAACTATACTTCGATCAGGATACACCAACGGAAAGCTCGCAGCAAGAGCTTCACTCGCCCCCCTCCATGCCAAGCTCGGCCTGCACATGTGCCTTGGAAGTCGTGCGCAGCCTACAGAGAACGGCCCCACTTCGCTTCCCCCACGTTGCTCCGTTTCCGATCATCTCCGTATGAAATTAAAGCTCTTGATACGCTCTACAAGTTTGTAGTTGATCACTTCTCCTAAATGTTTGTAGATTGGGAGAGATTGAGGGTTGAATTTGGGAAATTTCTGGCCATTCATCATAAAGTGGCGGCTAGCAAGTATTAGGGTTAGGGTTTTGTTATTTTTTAATAAAATTATGAAGATGGTGGGTGTATTTATAGGGAACGAGCGACACTATTCATCCCGGAAATTCCGAACTCCGATTTAGACGCCGTAACCAGCGTACCTAGGGTTTATCCCGCGTTCCGGACACAATGGAACAGGTTTCGGAAGCTAATTCGGAAGTATGTGCGAGTTATGGCTGTAAACGCTCAATTTAAATTAAACCGATTTGAATCGATTTCTAGGCGTTTTAATTTGTACCGGACAAACGGTAAATCCAATTGACTTGAAATTTGAAACTTTACAATAATATCACATTATGGATCCGATGAAACTGGTTTCGTCGAAATCCGAGACTTTTTGAAAAATGGCTATTTTGACTCGCCAAATTTAAATTAAAAATAATTCGATGCGTTTCGAGCTGCCACGATCAAACGATAACTCCGATTGACACGAAAATTGAAATCCGGTAATAACTAACTATTACGGATCCAATGAAACTGGTTTCGTTCAATTCTGAGACTGTTCAAAAATTGGCTATTTTACAGTCCATTATTAAATATTAAAATATTCAATTTTCACAGATTAACTTTTAATTCGATTTTAAAAGTTCTAAAATATTTCTATAACTCCAGTATGATTAAATAAAATTTTCCAAATTATTTTCAATCATTTTTAACTCAATTTTTAATTATTTCCATAATTTAACATATTAAATTATTGTTTTAATTATCTAATTAAATCCAAAAATTCAAATAAAAATTTATTTGACTTAAAAATTCACTTATTAACATTTAAAATTAATTAAATATTCAAATTTAAATTAATAAAAATTCTGGGTCGTTACAATCTTTCCCCCTTAAAAGAATTTCGTCCTCGAAATTACAAGTAAGAAAATTACAGAATCTATTAATTTTCCCAAAATTCATAATTAAATTCCTTACAATACTTTACTAAGTTTTCCAAATCATACTTAGTTATCTTTTCAAAAACAACTACTATGTTTAACTTTCAATTCCAAAATCAAAGTTTAAAATTTTCAAAATTTTCCCATTTTCTCAAATTTTTTCTAACGCCTTAAATTTCCGGAAAAATTCGCCATAGTCTCCTTTGCGCGGCTCGATCCGAAAAAAAAAATGACAGTATATATATCACAAATATACATCTCATCAAGTAATGAGGCATCCCGAAGGGAAAAAAGTGTAAAAGTACGATATTTAATCCGAGATATGTACCTTATATTTTATTAGCAAGCATAAACGGCTAATATAGCGCTAAAGCGAACTCCAAATGCGAAGCAACGCGATCCGCACCTACTAAATACTCAACAAACAACATGAGAATCATGCATATATGAAAGTAATCTCAATATACAACATATAGCAACATAATAACTATATAAGTCACATAGCAAATGCAACTAAAGCAATATATATTCAACCATCAACCAATTACATCCATAACCAATTATATTCATTCATATTCTCATTAATATTCAATGAAATAGGTTTTCACTATCAAATCACATTTGATTTATTTACATTGGATTTACTAACATTCATTCTCAATTCAATTAGTTTACATTTACTAATTAAATCTAATTCACATTCAATTCTATTCAAATTTATTTACTTCAAATTTGAATTCAATTACATAGCTTCCAATTTCATTAACTCTTAATGAATTTTATACAACCATCAACAATCATATAACAACCAATATATATCGATTACGATCAAATTCCTTTGCTTATATTCATTCATTTTTTTATTCAACTTCTAATAACATTAGATTTTAATGAATCAACGCTTATATTCATTATTTTATTTAATCCATTTGATTATTTACAACTCATATTCATAAATATATTAACTTCTTATATATATATAAGTTTATTTCACAATTGTAAACACTTTAATTATAATTCAATTCTTATAATTCTTTTGCTTATACAATTATTCTTTTATTTAGATTATTTAAACAACTAAACAATCAACTTACATACACTTTAATAATTCTGAAAATTATTCCTTTATATATAAAATATAATCAAGGTAAAATTATTTCATTCACCCAATTTAAAACAATACTGTGCCGAATTGTTCTATTCAAGTGTTTAGAAACCCCTTCGGCATAGTTTGACTGACCGTGCTGACGAAGGTTCATATGCCACTCAATAAACCAACCATCACAATATAAAACAAATTTTATATTCACTAACAAATACGCTCTCATAGCTATTATTACACTCAAACTCATTCTAGAGTACTACTGACTCTATCTCTAATGAGTAATATCCAACAGAACCATGGTTGTCGCTTAACCATCAGCTCTGATACCAAATGTAACGCCCCGTAAATTTTCGTTCTTCGAAAATTCAACATCGACACTCACTTCGTCGACTGCCGAGAAATCGAAGGCCGGAAACACGGAATGTTATGGATTTTTAAAAAGAATTTGAGAAAAGAAAAAGAAAGAAGAAGATAGAAATAGAGAAAACAGAGAAAAAGAAAATTTGAAAATAGAACGGATAGAACAGAAACAACAGAACAACAACAGAATCTCACAATTCGCAGCGGAACAACATATAATAATAAATGAATAATCTTTAAACAAAGGACTATATCAGTTATTACATTCATCATATTACATCACATCATATCATCAGAGTGTACAACAACATACATCAACAAACAGCGGAAAAAGAAATACTATATAAACTAGTAATACGCCATGCCATCCAGCTTGCCTCCAGCAACTCCAGAATATCCAGAATATCCTGATAAACCTAACTCTTGACTGCCCGTGTGGAAATTAGTGGGCACCCAGAGTTTAGGAAGGAAAACAATAAACTCCGAGTCAGTCATGTGACTGGTGTGAGAACTCTAAATAGTTTATTTATCTTTAAAATCAAAATAGAGGAATATTTTTAAATCAATTCGCAATGCTTTTAAAAATGAGACTACCATAAGGCCTCCCGCACACACACACATGCAAACGCAGAATCGGAGGAGATTTCTCCTTATGATAGTCAAAGATGCTTGATACGCATTTTAAATAACATTTGATATTATTACTAGTGCATAGTGTAGGAAAATATTTCGAAAATAAAGATATAAATCTTAGCCAACATACGACCATTATCGTATGCCTACTATAGCTACTATCCAAATAGTGGTGACCACCATAAGTGAATAGCAGGTTCTACAACTAATACCGTACAAGTTTCGTATTGGGAATTGGATTTCCAACAAATGGTCAGGCCAAGGAACTTCCCATTGCCACATGAGAATGCCTCTGGATGGACATCTCCGAGAACCAAACCGGATCTCTACCAACACAAGGCCGGGTTACTCCTAACTGAGTAACAACTGACCGAATATGCCATCCCCCGGTCCTTTGGGACCTTTATCACCGAGCGCTCGTAATCAATTCACACAATCATAAAGTGTTTTCAACATGAGTAAGTATCTGGGCTCCATACCATGATACCACCCTTTTCCAGAAGGAAATGGACACATCCTAAAGGGTGCTACCCCTCATAACCTTGCTGCTTCTTTCCTGTTTTGACCATTCACGGTGTGTGAGGCTCGACGAATTCACGTCCACAAAAACATACTTTATACAAAAGCCATGCTTTGGGTCAACAAATGATCAACACAATGATCACTAAGATAGACGATCAAATAAATGATCCTATCACAAATAATCAACACAATGATCATTTCAGCATCACTCAGCATATCACATTACCAAATTGGGAATATATCGCTGATAACTTCAACTATATAACCTTTGAGCACATACGTCTCAAAGAAGGGTGTTAAGCAAAGAATAAATTCTCCGCCACCAACAGAAATATATTTGAAAGAAATCGGCTTTATATCTCAAATTGTAATGTCAGACATACAATCCATACAAGTCTGTTCCGGGCTCGAACAGAACCGAAGGCACTTACAAAGAAGTCCTTGCAATCCAGATATTCACAATCCTGATCGGATTCACCATCACATATGGAGAACTCAATACCGTAGCTACTCGGTGCAGAGTCAATCGATAGTTCATCCTATCACTCTCGCAAATACCGGTCTTCAACACCGATCTTCAAATGCGATTCACAACGACGTATCACATATTCGGAGTGGGTTATACGACCCCATGGTCCTTTCCCGGTTAACCCGAATAGTGAGCGCTTATTCAAAAATAAGTGTGCATTCAAATTCAATCAATTCACATCAAATACCCATTCAAAGGGAAATACTGATAGTCGGTTATTGAACTATCACTGGATATGCACACATCACCAGATTCCAAATAATTTTCCAAATTATTTATTTTCCAAAATATCTTTACTAGATATATAATTTCAACACTTCAAAAATAAATCAATATTTATTTTTAACAAGTTTCACTTTCACATATAAATTCCATAATGAATTTATATTTCAAAATATCATGCATATACAATTTCAACTATCCATTTCAATTTATCTTCAAAAGATAAATTCTAAATATTCACTTCATATTGGAAAACATTTCCATACTTATTAAAAATAAGTAATTCACAAATCTTTTTATTTTCAACCTTAGAAAATATTCAATATACTTAAATCGAATTAAGTATATATTTCATTCTTTAAGGAAATCATTCACTTAACATATTTATTTGGGCCAAAACGAATGTTGCGTAAAACATCGTTACGACAACCCAAAATCACTAGTATATGGATTCGAAATTAAAATAGATATATAAATCCCAATACTAAACCAAAACATTTCCTTTCGGAAATCATTTACTATAACAACAGTGTTATAGTTCACCATTTCCTTTTATTTCTCGAAAACGTCTATTTCAACAATGAATGTTGAAATCTATGGTTTCGAATCTCAACACATTTTAAAACATCATTAGATCGTTTTAATTCAATTCAAACATCTCATTTAAAAACAATTTCTTTAACATATCATTCACTATTCAAAAACGTGAATATACTTCTTTAACAAATTCCATCCTTTTATTCATTTTAATTGAAAGGATTATTCACTATTCAAAATGTGAATATAACTCTATTTCTAAGTTATAACAATTAACTTATCAAAATAAGTCGTTTGCGAATTTATAAAACAACGTTTATAAATTCCATTTCTATTTATTTATAAAAACTTCCTTTTTATAAATTCCTTTATTAACCTATTCCAGTTTATAACTAAATTATAAACTAAATGTTCATATAATAAGTTGACTACTTATAAACGATTATTTCACAAAATCGTTCCTTAGAATTTCATAATTATAAATCTTATAACTTATAAGATTCATTTATTTAACCCAATCTATTCTTCAAATAATTTCACCAAATTTATAAATCTTACTATTTATAAATTTCATCTATAACTTCATAGTTTATAATTCTATAAATTTCATTCATTTATGAAATTCATTTTCACTTCATTCAAACACTTATAAAAACTCGTTTTATAATGTCTATATTTCAATTTATAAATATCCATTTACAAATCTCTTAATATAAATCCATTTATATCATTCTTTTAAAACGTCTTTAAATTCCTTTATAATTTCATCCTTTTGATTTATAAAATAATCAAATTTTATAAATCCTATATTCAAACTTTTATAATATATTCAAAAATCCAATTTAAACTATTTTATAAAATCATAAATCCATATTTCTCAAAAATCAGCTTTTAACTATATTTCACAAAATCATAATTTTTTATAACTTTAAAAAAAAAATTATAACGTTTATTTATTTAAAACGGATCAATTCCAAAAATATAGTATATTCTCAAAAATCACTTTTAAAATCATTTTAAAATCCCAAAATTTGGGTCCAATGATGCTACACTCCAAATAGTCAATCACGACTACAACGATATCATATATCAATATGAAAATCCATCAAATATCAAAATATCTGAAATTAAATAAAAACTGTTGAGGAATCCAGTTGGATCCCTCCAACCTGTTTTCCTGCATCCAAAAACATTAGCACAATACCAATTTCGCTCCAGTACGAAATTATCGCGGTATATGTTCTTAATAAATATTATCCGCTTAATAACGGCGTAATAGGGTCTCATCCGCTAAACAAAAAATGCGGGAAATCAACAACTGCAATATATACATATGCCAATATATATATATTGATATTATATATAATACCAATTTCACTGTTTATGAAATATTCGCGGTATATGTTTTTAATAAATAACATCCGCTTACTAACGGCGTATAATGTCTATTTTAACAATCAATAGATATCAATCATCATTCAAACATGCATTCAAATATTTTAAATCTAACTATTTAAAATAAAATCGAAACCGATTCGATTGAGTGAGAAATTCTCACCTTGATTTAAATCCGTTTTTAGCTTTTATTTCGAATAAAATTAAACGCGCGTTTAATTTTACCCGAAATTCTCACTAACTCCAAACGACTCCAAACCAACTCCATCGCGTAGTGCTCGTCCATACGATTCCAACGCAACTGAGTTTGCATTTTTTTCGACCTCGTATGAAAAAGTTATGTAATTTACAAGTTTGTACACAATTTTTATAACTAAATTTACACTATCCTTTATAATTTTTACCATAAGCAATCTAGGCCCTCAGATCTCAATCCATTGCATCAAGACCGTCCCCCTTCATCTTCCCATTTGCGTTCCATCTTGCACTCTCATCGCTCAACTATACTTCGATCAGGATACACCAACGGAAAGCTCGCAGCAAGAGCTTCACTCGCCCCCCTCCATGCCAAGCTCGGCCTGCACATGTGCCTTGGAAGTCGTGCGCAGCCTACAGAGAACGGCCCCACTTCGCTTCCCCCACGTTGCTCCGTTTCCGATCATCTCCGTATGAAATTAAAGCTCTTGATACGCTCTACAAGTTTGTAGTTGATCACTTCTCCTAAATGTTTGTAGATTGGGAGAGATTGAGGGTTGAATTTGGGAAATTTCTGGCCATTCATCATAAAGTGGCGGCTAGCAAGTATTAGGGTTAGGGTTAGGGTTTTGTTATTTTTTTATAAAATTATGAAGATGGTGGGTGTATTTATAGGGAACGAGCGACACTATTCATCCCGGAAATTCCGAACTCCGATTTAGACGCCGTAACCAGCGTATCTAGGGTTTATCCCGCGTTCCGGACACAATGGAACAGGTTTCGGAAGCTAATTCGGAAGTATGTGCGAGTTATGGCTGTAAACGCTCAATTTAAATTAAACCGATTTAAATCGATTTCTAGGCGTTTTAATTTGTACCGGACAAACGGTAAATCCAATTGACTTGAAATTTGAAACTTTACAATAATATCACATTACGGATCCGATGAAACTGGTTTCGTCGAAATCCGAGACTTTTTGAAAAATGGCTATTTTGACTCGCCAAATTTAAATTAAAAATAATTCGATGCGTTTCGAGCTGCCACGATCAAACGATAACTCCGATTGACACGAAAATTGAAATCCAGTAATAACTAACTATTACGGATCCAATGAAACTGGTTTCGTTCAATTATGAGACTGTTCAAAAATTGGCTATTTTACAGTCGATTATTAAATATTAAAATATTCAATTTTCACAGATTAACTTTTAATTCGATTTTAAAAGTTCTAAAATATTTCTATAACTCCAGTATGATTAAATAAAATTTTCCAAATTATTTTCAATCATTTTTAACTCAATTTTTAATTATTTCCATAATTTAACATATTAAATTATTGTTTTAATTATCTAATTAAATCCAAAAATTCAAATAAAAATTTATTTGACTTAAAAATTCACTTATTAACATTTAAAATTAATTAAATATTCAAATTTAAATTAATAAAAATTCTGGGTCGTTACAGTTAATATATTTCAAACCAGATCAAATTCAATTTCAATTAGAGTTTATAAATCAACATTTCATTTGTCTTTTTATATCAATTTCCATAATTTACGTTTCAAAACTTCCATTACTATTTCAAAATCTTATAATTCAATTTCAATTTATATTTAAACAGTTAAAATATTGATTCAAGTTCGTATATATGTTTTCATTCCGAAATCATTTAAATTAATTTAATTTAACATTCAAATCAATTTAAATTCATTTGTCGATTTCATTCAATAATCATTAAGTAAATTTGTCATTCAAAATAATTTCTATTAAATTTCAAATTCATTTAATCAATTATTTAAGTTCAACTTCATTATTTCAAAACTTCAAATTTAATTAAATTAAATTCGTCAAATCAAGTTCGTTAAATTACAAGTCTTATATTTATTCCAATAAATCACATTTTATTTCTTGTTAAAGAAATTCAATTTCACTTATTTATTTTCTTAGTTACAAATTTCAAAACTCAATTAATCGAGATACTAAATCTCACATATTCGAGAAGTTCAATTTCACTTATTATCTTACTTAAATAATTTTCCAAAACTTAATAAATAATGAAATCCGATTTTATTTATTAACGAAGTTCAAATTCACTTATTCAAAAGTTCAATTTCTCTTATAAAAGAATTCAAATTTTTATTTAACTATCAATTAATTCAATCTTATTCAATTATTAAATAATTTCAAACCTAATTATTAAATAATTTCAAAACTTAATAATTTCAACTAAATTATTAAATAATTTCCAACTTAATTATTAAATAATTTCAAACTTAATTGTTAATAATTCCAAATTTAATTATTAAACAATAAATTTTTAAACACGTTCTTTCATCAATTACTACGTTAATATTTTGTTTCAAATTTCGAATATTCACATTTCTTTTCCTTAAAATTATAAATTCCAATTTTATTTCAAAATCTTATTATTATTCAAATAAAATCTTTATTTATTTAAATCAAATTATTGACCAATCGGGTTTAATTTAATTCTCTATCCTAAGTCAAGTTCATTTTGGGTATTTATTATTTCAACCCGATTCCATTTCAATTCGAAAATCAAAGCATAGCAAAAGGAACTTGCAGTGTGATAACAGGGATGGTGTCAAAGTAAATAAACAAGCAATAACAACAATCAATAACAATCCATCAATTAATTCAAATAATCCCGAAATAATCATATCAATTCACAATGTTGTTTGGGCAAATTAATATAATTATTTCTAGAATCTACACTATCATTTCATGTAGATTAAAGATTATTACATTATTATTTTATGCGGTTCTGCAGTTTACATCAATTATTCAATTTCATACAATATAAATTCAAATGGTTCAAGGGTGATTAACCATTCTACGTGTCAAATAATTAAACATTTAAGGGGTCATAATATTCAAATTAACTAATCAAATTCAACACATATGTCGATTCAAAATTTTAAACTATCCTACGTCAAATTCAATTGCATAATATTATCACTTTATACATTACAATTTAACTTCCAATATAAACAACAAACAATCAATCAATTATCATCCAAACTGTATTATCATCGCATAAATAACTAACAGATAATGGTGTCAGATGTCACAGGTGAACTGATACAGGTAATAACATATATAATAGTGTAAGTAACCACAACAGCATATTTCAATTGTCGTTTCAATTGAAATCAGATTTAATAAATAAATGAACATTAATCGTGAGTGATTACTCACCTTTCAAGGCTAGAGAAATAGACGATGGAATTGAGTTACGAATCCAACCATAAATTCCAAAACAAAGCTAGATGGACATGAATTTGATGGATAAAGCTGACAACAGAAATTGACGAGAACAAATCCCAATCAGATGGACCTAGGCTGAAAATATAACATCATTATTTCCTTATTAAATCAATATTTCATTTTAAGACAAATATCAAAACAGAATACGTGTGTAAGAAAAATCATTAGTTTGTATTAAACACATGTACTAAAAATCAAATATAATATAATTAGAAATAAATACTGCAACCCTCATATTGAAATATACATAAATGTATACAAGTTTAAAAGAACAATGTTGAGACCCATTTTTAGAATAACTTCGTATATTAACTGTGACAAAGAAAGCTACAAACACTAATACTAACATAACAATATTATTATTTAATATAAAAAGAAATATAACATATATGATAGACCTGTTATAAATATATACTTATAAACATACATGCCAACTTGGAAAACAACAAAACTTATATATAATATGATATAACATAGATGTATAGCCAGATAACAAAAATCAAACCTGTAAACAATATAAATACATAACTTGCGGCAAAGTTTTACAAAAACCAAAACACATTTCATATACAACCACTGTTAAATCCCAAACTTTGAAATCGACGAACGTACATATTTTTATAAAAGCCAATACTATAAACTAATGCAAACAATCCTTGTTCAAATATTTATTAAATAATATGTATATAATGTATAAGTGATAAACAATAGACCAAGACTTCAGTATATATTATACTTGAAAACGAATATGGATATATCTCACAACAACAATACAAGTTAAATACGTACACTTTATATATACAAATTGTACCAACTTATATACTTATATGATATTACCCTATATCACACATATACTACTGTCACAACTTAATATTCTTTACATAAAATTTTGTAACATCTGAACACAAAATATATGAATACCCTGCACTTTATACTCACAGTACCCATAGTACCCTAATATCTTACATATATAAAGGCTAAATAAGAATATGGTTTGGAAAACCCTTATGCACGTAACAACTGCAAAGCTTGTAATCCTATATGTATAATACATATAACCCATGTATACAGCAAAGTATACTTAATGAACAAATACATTAACACTCAACCACTCCTCAAAACAAAACAAAATCAAGTAAAGCATAATTATACATACTCATAGGTGATATATATATATATATGAGATATAAATGAAATGAAATAAAATAAAAAATAAAAAAATCAAGTGAATATACCTGCAACTGATATGCGACTCAACTATATGAGGTACGGTTTACAAGCTAATGGAGAGGAACGGATCTAGTGCTCAAGGATCGGAGGTTGTTCAGTCAAGTTGGGTAGGGTCAGCGTGGCTGCGGAAGGAGGATGCAAGGGTGGTGAAACGCAGCTCGGTGGTGGGGTGAAGGGGTGTGGATGCGGCCGACCATGTCGAGAGAGCACAGGACTTCGGCTGTCGGTTGCGAAGGAAGAGGGGAGAGTGGGTGGCCGATGGTTGATATGGTGATGGCGGACATTGGGTGCGTTCGGTTGTAAATGGGTTTGGAGAAAAAAAATGCAATATGAGAACCTGGAGATGGAAGGCAAGCTTTTACGTGTAGAAAGAAAATGAAGGAGGACAATGCTATAGGAATGTAAATGAAATTTTATATATCGCACAATATTTCTCACATAAAACAACGAACAAAAGAAAAGTAGGAACCGGTGGAATGGCAAGAGGTTGATATTAATATCCGGGAATTTTAAAGGTATGTGGCTGTTAGAATTTACGTAGCAGATAAATGAAATGGTAGGAACCCAAAAGTCAAATTGCAGAACCGGTACGGAAATCATTTTATGGATTTCGCTGTCTTTCGGACTTCAAAACACACAAATGAATATATCGTAAATATCAACACGACGGGATGATCAAAATGGTATAAAAATATCAGTGGTAAGATCGAATTATAAAAATTTGAATTTTCTACCAGCGGAAAATGCAAGAAAATCACAGAAAAATAAGATCGACTGAGCTAAAGATGTCCGAATTTGGAAAAAAGAAAAATAGCGTTTGCTCAGAAGATGGTTTAGAATTTTTCTATGTAAAAATATTTAGGTTTGGAAAACGTTTTACTTTCATCGCTTTTTAACTGATTAAATTGAAGTAAATTTACGTGCAAAATAAACTTCCATATTTTCGTACGAAATTTTACCAGTTGCTATGTTTAACCTGATGCATTGCTAATATAAAATTTATATTTCAAAATTTTATTTTTATTTTTATTAAATTCACACAAATTTAATTAATTAAATTAATTAAAACCGTTAAAATATCTGGGTTGTTACAACATGTGTAACATGACATGTTAGGTATATATTTTAGTTTTAAAAACATTTTTAAAAGTGTAATTAAAATTTTCCAATGTCAGTCATATTTTCTTTATAATTTTAATTTCTAGTTTCAATTAATTAAAGTAATTCTTTATTTATTTTCCTATTTTCTTAAGACCTTATTTTATTTTCATTTACACTTTATTTCGTTCAGCATTTATTTTATTTACTTGACTTTTATTTGTTTAGAAGTGTTGTTGAAATTTTCCGAAGTCGGTTGAATTTTATTTACAATTTTTAATTCTAGTTTCCATTAAATAGAGTATTTTCTTTATTTATTTCCTACTTTTCCTAAAACTATTATTTATTTTTCATAATATCTATCTTTCTCTTATTTTTCTTTTTAGACATTCATTTATTAATTTAATGGTTAAGTGTTTATATTCCTTATTTATTTCTTGGAAAGAAATTTCAAATAGATGTACATTATTGCCTTAAAGGGTATATCTTTTAAAATATATTTATTAAACGTTATTGTATTTATTTGTTTAGTGAAGCTTTTTGTATACATTTTTCTTTAATATATAGGAAACGCATCAAATTAAGATACGTTACGTTTTATTTCTTGCCTTTATATCTTTCCACCCCTTTGATTTCCTACCATAACTTCTCCACAAATTTTGCCATACATTGCTTAGCGCTAGCCGCCTATATCACTTTTTCACGTGAAAAAATTTACTTCCCATTTTCATTTCTCGCGGCCATAAAAGAATATTAGGTAATGGCTTCTTCTCTTTTTTCTACCTTTCTATTCATTTTTCTATTGAAATTTTACATTGTTTTGCTTGATCTCTTATGCTTTGTTCGGGCTAAACACCTCAACCACCACCACCTTCTCCGCCTACCCATCTCCTCGTGTGCCGCGCCATGCTCCACATCTGTCCTTGCCATATTTCTTTGTGTGTATATATATAGAGAGGTATGTGTAAAATTATAATGGGTTTATGTATATATTTCTCTGTCAATCTATGCTTTAAATTATTGTTTTAAAGTATATAAATTTTATAAGTTGGTACTAGATCGGTTAATGGATATAAGCTTTAATAAAATGAGTTACTTGATTTTATTTATGTCAGATCTGAAGATTTTTGTGATTTTTGTGTTATATATTTGGTAGGTGGTTTTTGGATATATATAGCACATATGTATCTAAAGTTGTTTCAAAGTATATAATTTTACTATATTTTGTGTTTCAAATATTTGCATTTTATGGTAGGTTGTATTATAGCAGATTTTGGTATTGATATATTATATATATATAGTTTGCATATGTTATATAAGTTTATATCATTCATTGTTCATTTATGTAAAAGCATATATGCATAAATCTGTGAGTTATTTATATGTATAATAAAAATTTGCTTAGAGTGTTTATATTAAAGAGTTATTTAACACGTCTGTTAGGGTATATGAGTTTTATATCAGCAACTTATATATTCATAAGCATGTGAATTTTAGGCTGTTTTGATTCTTCTGTTTTATTTTTAATTGCTGCTACATATAATGTGTTTAGATTTTTCCCATATTATATACATATAATATATGTTTAGGATACAGTAAAGTATGTAGCTCTAATATCCATGCATATTTGTATATTGAATATAAAGCTTTCTCTTCTTTTGTTATGCATATATGTATATTCGCACTACATATATTTATTAAATTATGGGTCTGCATATATACTCTATTATATATAGTTTGAAATATATATATATATATATATATATATATATATATATATATATATATAAGATTTTGGTTATAACATTTTAAAAATATGTGTTTTAAGGATAGTGATTTAGTTGTATATATATATACATATTATTTTAATATTTTTCTTAAATTAAGATATTGATTTTTATAAAGTAATAATAATATATATTTTTTCTATATATATTAAACTGATTGATTTTCTCATCGGTTCCTCATTTTCAGCTTTGATCGTTGAATTTGTGTTCAATCGTGATTTTCTTTGAAATTCGTGCCTGGATTCATAGCTCATTTCTTTGTCAAATCTATCTAGCCTCGAAAGTTGAGCAATCACTCACGATTAACGTTCTTTTATTTATTAAATTTGATTTTAATTGAATCGACAATTGAAATATGCTGCTGTAGTTATTTAAATTGTTATATATGCTATTATTTGTAACCGTTCACATGTGGGATATGACACCATATCCTGTTGTTTATATTATATTATTATTGATGATATATGCCTGTTGTTATATTTATATTATCTGTTATCACTCTGCAATTTCCCTGTTAATATAGAATTCACTATGGGTTGAAATGATACATACCCGAATGGACTTTAGAATAGGAGAAAATCGTTATGGGTTGAAATGATAAACCCAAGCGATTTTCATTGAATTGAATTTGGGATTGCGGGTCGAAATGATACCTACCCGTATATAATACGGATTTAAATGAGAAATATCCGTATCACGTGACCATAGGATAGGAAAATATATACAGACACCGTTGGTCCTTATTTAAATGTTTGAAAATAATATCTATGGTTTTGAAAAGAAATATATGGTTTTTAATAAATATTGGTTCTTAAAATATAATATATATATATATATATATATGTGGTAATTTTATATAAAGAGTTAATAATAATATTATTGAGATTGATTTAATACATATAATATGATTAAGTATTTATTTATATATATATATATATATATATATATATATATATATATATATATATATCAAAATAGATTGTTGTAATAATTTGAATAAGTTAAGGTTGAGAAGATAAAGCTGAATTAATTGAGATTGTTTTGATTAAGAATTCTACTAAATTTAATCGATTTGAACTATTGAAGTTAAAGTATAAGATTGATTTTATAATTTGATTTTTGATTTAAAGTGACTAGGATATTTCAAGTTTAAAAAAATCGAAAGGAACATTTAGTTTAAGGGTAAATTATGGTCATTTAAATAATACTGAATTTATTAAGTGAATATTTCAAGACAAAATAATACAAGGTTAAATCGAGATCTATAGGAAGCTGTTCAATTGAACTTTGAAATGTTGAATATTAAGCTTTGAAATATACTGGAATTTAATGGTTATTTGTGATTCAGATCTGTAATTGAAATCAATATAATTTGAATCGGTTATTTAGAAAACTGAATTTAATGGAAATTGATAAATTGAGATTGAATTTAATTTGAACAGGAAAGTCGAGTTAATTTTGATGCGATTTGTGAAATTACAAATACGTTACTTTATAAATTGCTTAATATATATATATATGTATGTATGTATATACTATTTTGGGAAATAGATATATTCGCAATTAAATTGATATTTTAGTTTTGAAGTATAAATTAATTTGAAATGACCACGGTGTTATAGTGTATATTTTCTGCATTGTAGATAGTTACACGGATCCTTAGAGGATGGTTATCCCAAACATCCTTTAAGTTAATTGTATTTCAGTTTATATTTCACTTGAGTTGGATTTATTGATACAAGAATGTTAATCTTGGCTCGAGTGTTTTGTGTTTTGTTTTACGCTCGGGTCAGACTGAGTGATACAGCATTTGAGACTCGCCTTTGGAATTTGGAGCTCATTTGGAGATCCAACTATCGGTTCAGCTTTCAGTTTTTCCAGTTGATTGGTTCAAAGATGTCATCTGTTTGTATTCGAGACTTCAGTGTATTTGAGTTATCCTGCTTTATTTTATTTCTAACTCTGATGTTTATATAGTAGCTTCATGAACTACTATTTATCTATTCCGCTGCATTATATTACTCTACGTCTATGATTCTGTGATTGATTTATTTACTGTATATGCTGAGCTTTGCAAAATTTTAAATTAACAATCCGATTTTTTGAGCAATCTAAGTCTGACATGTGTGGATTATTGTCGAATTGAATGGTCCAAAATATCAGGTCGTTACAGTCAGAGCGTTTTCGACCATCGCCGCTACCTCTAACATGTCGACGATGACCTCTCCGTCCACTTCAGCCACCTAGAACTCCGATACCATCCTTCCATCAAAATCGAGAAAAAATTGAATACCATTGAAACATACCGATCAACAAAAACCTCCCCACCCCACCACCTTAGACCACAAGAGTCCACGCCGCTCTGCCTGGAGACTCGTCGTACTTCCACCCTTCTAATCCCCCTACATCGGTCAAAATCGATGCGACCTCGATGCCTTAATCACCACGAGTTCGTCCTTGTCTAGATCGTAACCTAAAACCCTATTACGACATCGATGCGCCGCCATGACGAACTAAAGATCCGCTGACCAATTTTCCTAAGACCCCCAGTCTTCGAGCAACCTCCAGTTACAATCACGACGCACCACCACTCCCCATTCGCCGTAAATTGACATAATCCCAGATCCCGTTCATCTCGCAATTCCTCACCATTTACAAGCTTTAAAATTATGATTCGATCACCAAAAATCATCATTTTGGAACATAAATCAGATTATATATGCGAACCTTACAATTATATTGGTCGAATTTCCCGATATATTTGTTCTTACTGTATAATTCAATATTATTAGAGAAATACTTAAATTCAAAATATTTTTAAAAATGATATTACATTCATACAAACATATTCTCTTAAAACATCGTAACCTATAACGTTTTAAATGAAGAGAAATTGAATTTTTAGTTGTTCTTTGAATAAAAAAGGTCAGAAACTTTTACACAGGCATGCATATATACATACACAACCATTTCATACTTGTACACCCAGACAGCCATTCATTTTATCCATGCAAAACAAATTCAAGCCATTACTATAATCAAATATTACATGCATGGTGGTATAATAAAGATTTGGTTTTAAAAAAAATGAAGTTTACACACCGTCTTGAAGAACAGAGAAGCTTCTTTATGAAAAAAAACTAGAAATTGCTTTGAACTTTGATCTGCAACTTGATTTTGATTTGCTCAATGTCTGAGATGATCTTTGCTTTGATTTTTGTTAAATCTATGCTTTAGGTTTGAAGTTTGTAAGAGGTTGTTTTATATTTTTATTTTCTATTTTGCTTCCTCAGGTTTTTGATTTTGAATAGAAAGAAAATGAGAAAGGAGTAGTATAGGTATATATATATAGCCTTGTTTATTTTTTAAAAATAAAAGAAAATAAAAAATATGACACTTGTTATTATGCATGTTACATTTAGCCTACACATGTCTTTATGCATGCACTTATTTTTTAATATGTTTTTACATTATATTTTTAATATTATCATTATTTATATTTTTATATTTATGTTATATGTTTAATTTTAAAAGAAAATGTATTAAATATTTTATTAAATCTTATTTTTAAGCTTAAGCTATTATATCTTAAATTAATAAATACTTATCTATAGTGTTTTAAAATATAGAATTTTGACTTTAAATATCCTTTGAGAATTATATATTTTCAATTTTGATTAAATACATTTCCTTATTTATATTTGTATAACTTTAAAGAAAATGATTTTAAACCTAATTATACACTAATAAAAATCATATATATATATACTAGTTTTAAAATATAGAGTTATAAATCTAATTTATTTTTAAGATAATTTTTTTGAATTTCAAATCAAAATTCTATTTACAATCTATTTATATATATACACACATAAAACAAACACATATCTTATTTGTTTTGGAAAAATTAAAATTAGTTCACAAAGTATGCTAAAAATTATATTAATTACTAAATTAAATTTGGCTCAAAAACGGGATTGTTACAAATTCCCTCCCTTAAGAAAATTTCATCCTCGAAATTTGATAGACAGGGAGACAAATAAAGAACATATAAACGCATAAAAAGATAGAGAAATGGCTTACCAGATCAAGCTGAAATCGTTTGATTGATACAATCTAATTTAGCTTTATATTTTGTTAACCAATTCCATCCCAGTAAAGTCTCAAATTCATTAAAGTCAAGAACCAAAATGCTGATAGGAAACTGATGATGAGAATACGAAATAGGAACTTTTCTACAATGTAAACAAAGATTCGCAGGGCCTCCTACCGGGTTCTTCACACAAATAGGTTCGTCTACGAATTCGGGTTCAAGATTTAACTCTTCTACGGTTTGTTGGAAAATAAAACTATGCGTGGCTCCAGTGTCGAATAGAACTCTAGAAATTTTATCATAAATAAGAAGATTACCTTCCAAAACTCTTTTCTCTTTACCAGCTCCTGAGGTTGAAGGTTCATCCTTCATTGCATATACCCTTGCTACTTAGGTCTGCTTCATTATCGGGCATTGTTTAACCATGTGTCCTGGCTTATGGAAATAGTAGCGTTCCCTGGCTTCTTTTCCTGACTTCTTAGGTTGATCCTTCTTCCCTTGCTTCTTGGGCTTCTTGCAATCATTTGAGCAATGACCTTTCTCCAAATAGTTGAAACATGTAACATTCTTTGCCTTGTTCTCCTGAGTATCCTTATTTTCTTTACCTTGCCAGGGCTTCTTTCCTCCAAACTTTCTCTTCATCCAATTTGGATTACTTCCACTTCCTTTCTCTTCTGGAATCTCTTGTTTATCTAAGGTGGCATATCCATATCCCATGTCTACCAAATTAGCAAATGACTCCTTCATATGTCCTGTCATCCTTTCATGAAACTTCTTATTCATCCCTTTAGTAAATATCTCATTCTTCTTAAAAGGGGTATTCACCAATTCAGGTCTAAATTGGGATAACTCATTAAACTTATTTAAGTATTCCTCAAAAGATAGATTTCCTTGCTTCAAATTGGTAAACTCTTGATACATCCAGGAAATACCAACGGAAGGGATATAACGCTGCTCAAATACTTGCTTGAATCTATCCCATGTAAACTCATCCTCCGATTCGGCCAAAGTAATGGTCTCCCACCATACCAAAGCTTCTTCTTGGAGCTACCAGGAAGCCATCAACCTCCTTTGATCATCATCCAATTTGAATCCTTTAAAAATCCTCTCACAAGATCGAATCCAAGCTTGCGCTTCTATAATAGTTTTCGTACCTTTGAATGGTTTCCCTCCAAGTCTTGAGAAATTCCGATATAACTCTGCCAGATTTGGCTGGGGTTGGATGGGAAGAGCTGCTCCTTCCATTACTGTTGTTGCAGGGTCTCGACCATTTGTAGTGGTATCCCCCTTCCCCTACCTCGTCATCTTCCTGCACTCATTCTCACTATATGTAAATAGTAAGAGAAGTGATTTACGCATACGGACGAGATATCTTAGGGAATGTACTCATTCTAGGGCATTTCTAACCCCAACTCTAATGAGTCACCTAATGAGCTATACTGCAAAGCTAAAGTTCTCACTCAATCTTTAGCTCTGATACAAAATGCGACGACCCCGACTTTCAACCTTTGAAAATCGGCATCCAATACATCACCTGTATTCAAATGCCAAAGATTCAAACGTTGGAGTCCGGTTTGATGGAGTCATAACACATTAGATGATAACAACACAACGGAAACAAAATAACTTCATTCATTCACTACATGGATTACAACATTCTTACAATAAATGACCACCATCAGAGTCCTAAATATACTACACAACAGTAGAATACAACATAACAGCGGAAGAATATCATCAATATGGTCTTTCAAGAAAGTCCAACATACTGCATCTTCATTTCCAAAGCTCCAAAGTCCAAACTAAAAAGCTCAAGACCAAAACCTTCAAAGACTTCCAAATCCACTCTACTTTCCAACTTAGCTCCAGAAACTACTGATAACCTGACTCTAGGCTGCCCGTGTGGAAAATTAAGGGCACCGAAAGTTTAGCAAAGGGAACAATAAACTCCGATTCTGTCATGGGACAGGTGTGAGAAACATAAAAACAGTTATATGTTTAAAAAGAAATTTGTTCATGCTTTTGGAAAATGAAAATACCACAAGGTCTCTCGGCACACACTCAAATGTAATCGCACACATGGGGAGGTTTCTCCTTATAGTAGTCAAACATGCTTTATACGCAAAAATCCTTTTGATATTATTTTTAGTGCATAGTGTGAAAAAAATATTTGCAAGTATAATATTAATCTTAGCCAGCATAGTTACCATTATAGTATGCCTACTATAGCTGCCATGTTAAATGGTAGGTTCTACAACTGAAATCGTAAAGGGATCCTATTGTTTTGTTCGAATTTTCAACAAATGGCCATGGCTAAGGAACTTCCTTTATCCAAATGGGTATGCCTTTGGAGGGACGTCCCGAGAACCTAACCTGATCTCTGCCAACACAAGGTCGGTTTACCTCTGTAACTATGTAACTAACTGTCACGAGTATACCATCCCTTGGTCGTAACCGACCTTTATCGAGACGCCTCAAATTCCAACAACTACATAAGTAAAATATCTAGGCACCATACCATAATACCACTTTTTATCCAGAAGGAAATGCACATACCCTTAGGGTCGCGAACTCCATAACCTTGTTGCATTCTTTCCTTTTTCCACCATTTCCCGAGGTGTGAGGTTAGATGAAGTCTCATCCCACAAAGCTATGCTTTACACAAAAGCATGCTTCGATCAACCAATGCTCAGTACTTAGCATACCATATTACCAAATTGGGAATATATCATTAATAATTATTAACTACATAACCTCTAAACTCGTACGTCTCAGAGAAGGGTGTTAAGCTAAGAGAATAAATTCTCCGCCACCAAACAGAAATGTATTTGACAGAAACAATCTTTATATCTCAAAGTGTAATGTCAGACATGCATCCATACAAGTCCATCCTGGGTCTGAATGGAACCGAAGGCACTTCGTCCAATTAAAAAAAGAAGTCCTTGCAAATTCGGATATCCTCAATCTCGTCCGGACTCCCCGTCACATAGGGTAATCTCTATACCGGAGCAACTCGGTGCAGAGACAATCAACAAGCAATCCTTTCATTTTCGAAAATACCCAGTCTTCAACCACCGTCTTTAAATGCAATTCCATTTCATCGTATCATTATTCGAAATGGGTTTTCGACTTAACGCCCTTCCCGCCCTTTTCGAATAATAAGCGTTTATTTTAAAATATATGGATACATTTGGATCTTAGTTAAGTCACAAATTTTTATTTCCCAAAACCATTCCTTTTGAATGGTTTGAACAAATTTCCATTTTTAAATCTTTTAAACAAAAGATCCACCTTTAATAATTCAATGTAGAACATTATATTCACACAGCAATTCATCATAGATAAATAACTTACATTTATCACAGCTCAATCCAAAGTAATTCATATCACAGAATATTACCGACTAACATACTAGAGATATTAATCAATCCAAGCATTCAATATAATCAATCATCCATAAGCAAGATTAATTAATCACATAATTTATTATTTAATTTAAACCAAATAAATTAATTACTTATGGATTAATCACCTAACCCTGCTTAATTAACATTAATTAATTACAAATCATTTGTTATTATTTTAATTAATTATCCTAAATTATCCATCTTAATTAATTATCCTTAATTACTTACATTAATTAATTATCCCTTAGTTAATTACATTAATTAATTAACCCTTAATTAATTATCCTTTAATTATTAATTAATTACTCATTAATTACTAATTAATTAACCTTTAATTATTAATTAATTAACCTTTAATCATTAATTAACTTTTAATTACTAATTAATTAACTTAATTATTAATTAATTAACCTTTAATTTTTAATTAATTAATTATCCTATAATTATTAATTAATTACCCATTAATTACTAACTAATTAACCTTTAATTGTTAATTAATTAACCTTTAATTGATAATTAATTAACCTTTAATTATTTATAAATTAGCCTTAAATTATTAATTAATTAATTAACCTTTAATTATAAATTAATTAACCTTTAATTATAAATTAATTAACCTTTAATTATTAATTAATTAACCTTTAATTACTAATTAGTTAATCTTTTATTACTTACATTAATTAATGATCCTTTTATTAATTTCATTAAGTAATTATCCTTTAATTACTTAGCTTAATTAATTAACCCTTAATTACTTAAGTCCTTAATTAATCTAAGATAAACCATTATCTTAATTTATTACTTAATTACATTTAAATCTTATTTAATAAACCTTGGAATTAATTTATCATTAACCTATAAATTAACTTGAGACCTTTAAGTTAATTAATGATTAAAACATTTACCCCTCTTTAATTTATCTACTTAATTATTCTATTAAAATTTTATTTTAAATAAACTTAAAAATTAATTACACATAAAACACATATAATAAAACATCTTAAATTTAAATAATTTTAAAACAAATTACTTTATAACTTTTAACTAATTCCAAACTAAAACAAACATTATTATTTAAAAGAATTAGTTAAGAAAATTGGTTTTATAAACTTATTTTACTTTAACTTTTAGAAAGCTTGGTTGAAAACAAATTTTCCTTCCTAAAAGCACTCAAGTCAGGCTAGAAATCCCGAACCATCACTCGAGCCAATCTCCATCTTTCCTCGACCCTTCCTTCTTTTTTTCTTTTCTTCATAAACTTTGTTTCGTTTAAAATTTAAAACTGATGCATAGTAAGCACTTGCGTACACACTCGAAACAAACCCGAGCCAAAATCACATTTCCCCGAGTCAAACCCTATGCAAACCCGATACAAAACTCATCCTTCCCCGAGCTTCCTCTTTCGTACCTGATCCTATCACTATTACAAAGCCACAAACCCAGACAAATCAGAAACACGTGCACATGCACACTAGGTCAGAGCATCTCCGACCATCGCCGCCGCCTCCAGCAAGTCGACGATGACCTCTCCGTCCACTTCAGCCACCCAGAAATCCGATACCATCCTTCCATCGAAATCGAGAAAAAATCGAATACCACTGAAACATACCGATTACCAAAATCCTCCACACCCCGCTGCCTCAAACCACCAGAGTCCACGCCGCTCCGCCTGGAGACTCGCTGTACTTCCACCATTCTAATCCCCCTACACCGGTCCAACTCGATGCGATCTCGACGCCACAATCACCACGAGTTCGTCCTCGTCTGGATCATAACCTAAAACCCTATTACGACATCGCCGCGCCACCATGACGATCTAAAAATCCATCGACCAATTTTCCTAAGATCCCCGATCTTCGAGCAGCCTCCAGCGACAATCACGACACACCACCATTCCCCGTTTGCCATAAATTGAAATAATCCCAGATCCTGTTCATCTCGCAATTCCTCACCATTTACAAGCTTAAAAATTATGATTCGATCGCCAAAAATAATCATTTTCGAACAAAAATCAGATTATATATGTGAAGCTTGCAATTATATTAGTCGAATTTCCTGATATATTTGTTCTTACTGTATAATTCAATATTATTAGAGAAATACTTTATAATTTCATTTGAAATATTTTTAAAAATGGTATTACATTCATACAAACATATTCTCTTAAGACATCATAATCTATAACGTTTTAAATGAAGAGAAATTGAATTTGTAGTTATTCTTTGAATAAAAAGGGTCATAACTTTTTACGCAGGCATGCATATATACATACACAACCACTTCATACTTGTACACCCAGACAACCATTCATTTTATCCATGCAAAACAAATTCAATCCATTACTATAATCAAATTTTACATGCATAGTGGTACAATGAAGATTTGGTTTAAAAAATGAAGTTTACTCACCATGTTGAAGAATAGAAAAGCTTCTTTATGAAAAAAATGGAAATTTCTTTGAACTTTGATCTGCAACCTGATTTTGATTTGCTTAATGTTTGAGATGATCTTTGCTTTGATTTTTGTTGAATCTATGCTTCAGGTTTGAAGTTTGTAAGGGTTTGTTTTATATTTTTATTTTCTAGTTTGTTTTCTTAGGTTTTTGATTTTGAATAGAAAGAAAATGAGAAAGAAGGAGTGTATATATAGCCTTGTTTATTATTGTTTTAAAAATAAAAGAAAATAAAAAATATGACACTTGTTATTATGCTTGTTACATTTAGACTACACGTGTCTTTATGCATGCACTTATGTTTTAATATGCTTTTACATTATATTTTAATGTCATCATCATTTATGTTTTTATATTTATGTTATATGTTTAATTTTAAAAGAAAACAGGTAAATAGGCACAAGGAAGATGTTGCAAAAAATTAGTCTCAGGGACGACAAGTTTGTTTTTTAGTCTGAAGGACACTTTTTAGTGTAAATTGAAAATGATAGTTACAACTATCATTCTGTGATTTACACTAAAAAGTGTCCTTCATCCTAAAAAACAAACTTCTTGTCCTTGAGACTAAATTTTTCTCTAACTTTTTCCTTGAGCCTAAAAACCCCAAAAGAAAATGTATTAAATCTTTTTAAATTTTATTTTTAAGCTTAAGCTATTATATCTAAAATTAACAAATACTTATCTATTGTGTTTTAAAATATAGAACTTTAACTTTAAATATCTTTTGAGAATTATTATATTTTCAATTTTTATTAAGTACATTTCCTTATTTATATTTGTATAACTTTAAAGAAAATGATTTTAAACCTAATTACACACTAATAAAAATCACACATATATATACTAGTTTTAAAATATTGAGTTTTTAAATCCAATTTATTTTTAAGATATTTTTTTCAATTTCAAATCCAAATTCAATTTATAATCTATTTATGTATATACATAAAAAAAACACATGTCTTATTTGTTTTGGAAAAATTCAAATTAGTTCACAAAGTAATTCTAATTTTTTTATTAACTACTAAATTAAATTTGCCTCAAAAACGGGATCGTTACAAAGATTCAAGAGGAATTCAATTTCCTGCTTAAGAGGGAGGAGTGACTTCACCAAAACATCAGAATAATTCTTAACTATAGGAGTGGAGTCAAGATCACTAGGCTGAGATCAGGCGAAGAGATAAAGCAGCCTGCATAATCCTAAGGCAATTAATATTTGATTACAAGAGAATTACCCTGGTCATCTATGAGATAACGGTTCGGGCTTTGCAGAAGATAATAACTTCTAAATCGAGGTTGTAGAAATCTACGATGAATCAACGCTTGTTTTAAAGGAGTTTCGCCCCTTTATAAAACATACTAAGGTTGGCGGAACTGCCGATGGGATCGGTCATACAAGGTTGAAGTTCTAAATTAAGTTTGCTAGATGAGCCAAACTATTACAGAGTTCAACAGAAAAAGAGCCGCGGGATGCTCCAGTATCAAGAAGAACACGAATAAGAAAGGATAACGATGGATTTTAGAATGGAGGGGAGTTCCAAAATTCAAAGGAAATCTGAATCAAAGAGAAAGAAATTCAAGCTCGAACGAGGATGATTCTATAATTGATTCTACTCATTCTAGGGCATTACTACCCTATCTCTAATGAGTTTTTACTCCGTATGCCAAGTTTTCCCTAAATCAGAGCTCTGATACCAACTGTAACGACCTGGTATTTTGGACCATTCAAATCGACAATCATCTACTCATATCAGACTTGAATTGCTTATAATAACAGATTGTTAATTGATAACTGGCAAAACATAGCATGTACAGTAAATAAATAAATCAATCATAGAATCACAAACTATGATGATCCGAAATTTTAGGCAATATCAATTTAATAATCTGTATTAATAATTAAATTGATTTGATATTTTTTATAATTTTAATTTAAATTGGAAATTTTATTCTTTTAAAAAGCAAATAAATATTAATGGGTAAATTTTGTCTCTTAAAAATTAACAAAATATTTTTATTTATAATGTATATATATTAGTACGTATTGCAAATAGAAAAGCTTTGGTTTGAATTTAACAAATAGAATCATGTTTTCAAATTCTAAAATATATTTTGGTAATTTGGAAATTATTATTAAATTTAATATAAAACTTTTCAATTCTATTTAAATAAATAACCATATAGTATTAAAATACTTAGGGTAAATGTTTAATTATTTAAAATATATTTTAGCTTAAATTTAGAATTTAAATAAGATTAACAAAAAGGTTTGTTTTATTTACTTTTTAAATATTGCTTAACAAATATGATTTAAAAATATATAAAAAAGTTTAAAATATAATTTACAAACATATAAAGAATATAATACATTAATTCATTTAGTAAAATAAGTAATTTATAAATAATGAGATAATCTCTTTTTATAAATTATTTAAAATTGGCAAATTGTTATTTTTAAACAATAATAATAATGTATTATTTATATATATATAGATATATATAGATTTTTAAGAAAATAGAATTGTTATTTTCAAAATTTAATGGGTTGTTATATATGTATATATACAAGTTGATTTTAATTTGAATTTCTAAATTTAATTTGAATTTGAATTTGGATTTAATTTTGAAATTCAAAAGATAGATATTTTAAAATATTTTGGATTTTAAAAATATGTATAAGGTTTTATTTATATGTAATTGGTTTTATTTTATTTTCTTTAAAGAAATTTATATATATATATATATTTAGATAAGAATTTATAAATTAAGTATAATGCTTATTATTAATATTTAAAATAAATGAAAATTATATAATGACAAGTGTAAATCTATAAAGGCTTGTTTTAACAAGTGTTAATTAATAAACAACACTATATGATAAATGTTGAGTGTTTAAACAAGTGTCATTTTAATTTTGATTTTTCTTTTATTTTAAATAAATCACATTTTCACCTATATAATCACATTGTTCCTTATCTTCTATTCTGTTTCTATCATTCTCCTCAATTCAAAACCAAGATAAACTCAAACCATATACTCAAAAACAAATCTGGTAATCAACATTCTTCAAACCAGAAATCAAAATCAATAACCTGTAAAATCATTTTCAAGGTCAAGTAATCAACATTCTTCAAACCAGAAATCAAAATCAATAACCTGTAAAATCATTTTCAAGGTCAAACAACAAAGCCTGCCAACATTCTTCAAACCTGAGATAAATGAAGCAAGCAAACTCAGGAAGAAAGATCAAAGCAGACTCATTTCTTTAACAAGTTTTAGTAACAAAGCATTCTTCAGCATTTCAGTTTTAATAAGGGTGAGCAATTTAAGTTTTTAAATCACAGAAGCAAAGGCATTCAAATTTTCAAAATCAAAATTTGTTTCAGAGGCTCTGTTCGTCATCTTTTACAGGTGAGTAACATTTTCTCAAAAAAAGTTAAGTATTGATAAATCTGGTTGCATGTGAAATTACTAAAATAAGTACGTTTGTGTGCATGTATATTGGTGAATTTTCTGTGCATGTTTGGATGTATGATGTGTGCATGCCTGTTAACCCCTATGACATCTCTGTTCCCAGTTTCAAGTTCAAGTTTTTTATTTAAATTCTGTATCTCTTGATCTAATTGCTGTTAGGACTTAGGCTATAAAAAAAATTTGTTTGTTTCATCATGATTATAGTTTAAAATTTTATTTAAGTTAAAATAAATTGGAAATGTGTCTGGAAACCAAAAGAACAGTGCAAATATAAGTTTTGTTAAAAATTCAAGCATTCTAATTCAATGATACAGGTGTATGATCTGAATCCTTAACCAAAATCATGATTTTTGGAAGTGAAACCATAATTTTTAGATTATGTTTGCATGAGCATTTTGGGGTTAATCAGAATTAGTATTTTTGGTGGTTTTTGATGATCTAAGTGATTGGTGGGGAGGGGCGCGGTCATCACTAGAGGAAGTGGAATGATCGGAGAGTGTGGCAAAAATGTCAGATATGTGTATAAGTTACTGTAGTGGCGGTGGGTGATCGGGTTGGGTTGTAACCCTAGTTTTTGGCTAGGTTAAGAAATTGTTCACCACGGCGCCTCTGGTGGATCGAGTTCCACCAGACTGTAGAAAAGTAAAGCACGGAGGATGGCGAAGGCATGGCCGGAAGTTCAGACGCTCCGGTGGTCGGAGTAGCAAGCTTGAGGGTTTTTCTAGGTTTGGGTTTGTTCCAGTATTGTGCAGAGTTGGTCGATTTTGGATTTGAGGGAGAATCAGAGTTTTGGTGATCGGGAACTGGTACGGGGAGGATCGTCGACGTGTAAGGGGCATCATGGATGGCCAGAGGTGGCTGCTTTGCCGGTGCATCTGCACGGCAGTGGTTTGGTGTTAGAAGCCTTGGTTTGTGGCTTTGTCTCGAAGTAGGTTTCGGGAAAGTGAGGTATTGACTCGAGTAAGTGTGGGAGAGATTGTTTCCAGGTTTTTAAAAAACTTTAACACTTAAAAAAAATTTGAAAAAAGGAAAGATGTGGTTTTTCTCGGGTAAGTGCTCGAGTATCCATCGGGTTGAACCCGAAGCAGCATATTAAATAGATTTCTAAAAGTTTTTAAAAAGGACAAGATTTTGAATTTAAATTAATTTGGTTTCAAACTCTTATAAATTTCTTTTATATAAGATAAGTGTTTCTTTAACATTTTATTTAAAATATTTGTAAATTGATTTAAATTTTGTTAAAGTTAAATTTGTTAATCATTTTAAAACTTAAATTTGAAATGAAATTTAAAGGTAAATTTAAAAGTAAAATGTTTCAAGGACTTTTGTAAATAATAATTAAGTCATTGATAAGATAGTATTATAGCTTAAAGTTAATTCAGATTTGATGATTTGAAATAAATTAATTAATAAGGTAATTAAAGAGTGATTAATTAATTTAATTAATTAATGATTATGGATTAATAAATATGCAATTAAGGGTTGTAAGTTAATTAATTAGGGGTTAATTCATTTGAAATTAAGGATCATTAATTAGATAATTAAAGATTATTAATTAAAGGTTAAAAATTAGTTAATCAAGTAATTAAAGATTAATTAAATTACAATTAAGCGCTTAATTAATTTAGTAATTAGAGATGGGTTAATTGGTTATTAAAAATTAATTAATTTGTAATTAATAATGGTCAATTAAAGCATAATTACTTAGGAAAGTAATTAAAGAATTGTTAATAGTTAATGTAAGATCATTGACTAGAGATTATGAAATGATCAATTAATGTGATTAATTTAAGATAATTAATTAGATTAATTAATTAAGGATAATCATTTGTGGAATTGGTTAAGTACAATTACTTAATGGAAGTAATTAAAGGAATTAATTACTCAATGCAATTAATTAAGTTAATGTGATTAGTTTAAGTTAATTAATTTTTTTAATTAATTTAAGATAATCACTTGATGATTGGTTAAGTAGAATTACTTAATGTAATTTATAAAGTGTAATTACTTAGTGAAGTAATTGATAGGTAATTACTGGATGTAATTAATTGAAGAATGGAGTAGTTTTGGTTTAATTACTTTGTGTAAATAATAGAAAGGATAATTACTTAGTGAAAGTAATTAAGGATTAATTACTTAGTGTAATTAATTTAAGAATTAATCAAAAAAATTATTTATTCTGAAGTTAATTAAGTGATGTTATTAAGGGTAGTTAATTACTGAATGTGATTAATCAAGGTTGATTAATGAATATGATTAATTAAAGATTAATTATTAAATGTGATTAATTAGAACAATAATTAATAAAGAAGTAATTTGAGGATCATTAATTAATGTATTAATGAAGTAATTAAGGGTGATTAATTAAAGATAATTAATCAATGAAGTGATTATAGAATGATTTATTACTGTAATTAATTAAGGATTAATGTAATTAATTATAGTTAATTAATTAATGGAAGTAATTAAAGGTTAATTACTGTAAATGATTAAGGATAATTAATTTGTGTAATTAATTAAGGCCAATTACTTAATGTACTTAAAGAATAATTAATCAAGGATGATTAATTAAGATTGGATAATTAAAGGATGATTAAAAATCTAGTTTGTAATAAATTAATGGTTAAGTAAGCAGGATTTTTAGTGATGGAAGTAATTAACTTAATTTATTTTAAATTAATTAGAGATTGTGTGATTAATAAATCTTTGCTTATGAATGGCAGAATGATATTGAATGCCTTGGATTGTGTGATATATTTGATATGAGATATGTGCTGATCTGTGATATGAGATGCTTTGGTTGAATTGTGATGATATGGATTATCTATTTGTGAGATTGTGAATTATCCATCTATGTGAATATAGATAATGAATTGAATTGTTTTAACTTTAAAACAACTTGACCTTAAAGGATGGCATTTTGTATTTCGATGAGACCGGGATCGGGTTTCCAAATTTGGATATCTGAAAACCACATCGATCCAAATTAAACAATAGGTCGTGAATCTCAAGGGAAGATCAAGTGAGATTCAGAGGAAAGGCTATGATCGTTAACTCTGAGGGTGATTCCAAAATGAGTTGATGGGGATAATGCTTTCGATTGAGATGAAGATTCAGAGTGCAAGGGCTATTGTCGTTAAATCTGAGGGTGATTCCAAAATGAGTGTAGCGAGATAGTGCCTTCGGTTTCGTTTGAACCCGGAACGAACTTGTATGGATTGAATGCTTTCAGAACATCGTCAGGTGGACGATGAGCATTCTAAGATAGATGGGTTCTATAAAGGTAATCGTAGCCTCAAGCCGCATCAACCGGGAATGGCTAAAACAGGGGAGGTGCAACAAGGCTAAGTGAGTCGCGCTCGAGTAGGACAAGATTTTCCCTTGTCTAGAGTCCCTTTTTATTCGGCTATGTGGGGCAGTTGATTGCAAGAACTGCTGCGGTTGTCTTATTTGGGACTTTTCAGTAAGGGATGGTTCCGGCCTTATGTTGCAGGGGATTTAGGGTGGATCCTCGGTAAGGTGATCTAGGACACATACTGTGACGGGCGGTGCCCCTGTAGCCCTGCAATTGTACGACATCCAATCTCCAATATGTGCCGTACGTTTTGATTGTGCCCAACTATGTTGGAACATGAGATGTAAGCATTCCAGCTATTTTTGTATTTTATTTGAAAACCCTAGATCCTATTATAGTATAACTGGATTTCCTATCAAATGTTTTGGTTATCGTAAGGTAAATTTTTTCCCGTGTTTATGTGCAGGAAGTCTTATGAGATACCTTTTGTTTTCAAAGGTTTTTCAAAGTAAAGAAACCTTAACCTGTTACTCACACCAGACCCATGTCTGACCCGGAGTTTATTTTCTGTTTTCTTAAACTCTTAGATACTTAATTTTTTACAAGTAGCTAAGGGATTTAAGTTAGATTTGACGAAGTCTGGAGGAGATATGGAGTAGGAGGCTTCAGCGTTTGTAGATATATAGTTTTCCATTGTGCTAGTATCTCTGTGTTGTTTTTGAGTTGTAATGACTAGACATGTGTTTATAACTGTCTAAGTTGTGATGTATAAGCTGTGTAACTCTGATAGATGTTTTATATTATGATGTAATACTTTAGTGATTAATATAATTTATTCGTTCCGCTGAAAGATTCAGATGTTGTTTCGTTCTTTCTTCTCTATTTTTTCTCTTTCTATCCCTTTCTTTTTTAATAATGATTCGTCTTTCTGTGGAGAGAAAGGCGGGTCGTTACATTTGGTATCAGAGCGCTAGGTTAAGCGAATACCTAGGCTTTTGTGACAACCCGATATTTTCAACCATTCGCATCCGCACATGTCGGACTTGAATTGCTCAAAATACCGCGTTGTAAATAAAATTTGGCAAATCTCTGAATATATAGTAAATACATAGCCACAGATCATAGACACAGAGTAAATAATAATGCAGCGGAAATAAAAGAGATAGTAGTTCATGAAGCTACTATATAAAATAAGATACATCAGAGTTAAACAAGATACAACAGAAGAGTAACAAGATACATCAGGTATAAATCAGAATACATCACTGAAATCACTGGATACAAAAAGCAAAATAGATGGCTAGATCTTCAAGGAAAGCTCCAGCTCCAAAGGTGAATCTTGAATGCTAACTCACTTAATCTGACTCGAGCGTAAAGCAAAACACAAAACACTCGAGTCAGGACATAAATACTAATGAACTGTAAATCAACTCAAGTGAACAGTAACAAAAATGCATCAGTAACTTAAAGGATGCTTTGGATCATCCATCCTTTAAGGATCCGTTAAACTATTTACTATGTGGTAATATTGCGCTATTATAATAATGTCTACAGTAAAATAAACATACTTTTAAATAGCGTTTCGGGCTACCCATATCACCCTTCACACATAATAGTCCCAGCAGTCCATCCAATATCATGCCATCTCCACTCCGGGTGACTGTCATAGGATACCACACGGGCTACGGGAGAAAAACAAACTCGTAGTAAAGGCTCGGTATGGTAGGTGACACAGCACACAAGGCAATGCCAGGGTAGATATACCAATTACGCACACGGGCTGGTGGTAACGCAGCAGCCACATACGCCCACCTCGGAACACACTCCCATATCAAAATCGAAGGATGGCCATCTAATCAATCACCAGTAAGAGTATAGTATCGAAGGAATGTGTCCGATCGGAGGAATGACCTCACTTGGCCCGAGACCGCTCCTGTTTTAGCCACCTTATGCCAACACACGGGAGTTGGGTCCACGTAATATACCTCAAGAACGTCGCCACCATCCTACTTCATTCTGGAATCTCCACCGCGTACACGGTTGTTAAAGTGGTTTTCGGAGTTGGCAGAGAGTATGACAACTTCCGATCCCGTCTCTTTAACAACCAAACGTTATTATAACGCCGTGGTCATTTCAAATTAGGTTATACTTCAAAAAGATCAAATCATTTCGTTTCAAACTATATTTCTTTCAAAATAGTTTATACTTCGAAACCAAAACCATTTTTATTTCAAAACTATTTATTCAATCAAAATAGTTTATACTTCGAAACCAAAAACATTTCAAACATATATTCATTTCAAAATCATAATATTTTCAAAGTATAACTCTTTCGAAACCAAAAATACATGAAGCAATTACACTTTGAAAGTCATAGCATTTCAAAATCATACATTTGAAATCATGGGATATTCATTCAATTCTTTATATTTTACAATTCATTCAATTAATCCCAAATTTTCAATTTCCAACTTAATTCAATTCAAACCATCAGTTTCAGTTAGATTTCCCAATAACCATTTCAAATCATATCAATTTCAAATATAGATTTGATCCACAAATTAAACTATACAATTTTTGATATATTTCAAAGCTTTAATATCCCGCATTTCAAAAACTAAATTTTATAATTTCATATATCTCAAATCTAGTTTCATTATTACTTAGTTTTGAAATATTCATTTCATAAATCCAATATTATTTAAAAAACTCAATTTACAATTAAACTAAATATCATTTCATACCAATATAAACTTCAAATATTCATTTATCAGAAGTACATATCATTCCAATTCATATTCTTTATCAAAATAAAGATCAAATCATTTCCAAACCTTATTATCAAATCATTATTTAAATTCAAATTCAAATACTCAAATTCAAATATCATTTTTAAATCAAATAAGTCATTCATTTGTTATTTCAAGTATCATTACAAAATACGTTAAAAATTCCATTCAAAAGTTCATTTATCTCATTACATTTCATTCCATTTAACACATAACCAAGTAAACCTTATTTAAATTCAAATTCAAATTTAAATTCCTTAAAAATTCAAATTTAAATATTAAAATATATTCAAAACTTCTTAAATTTCACAATTAATAAATTTCCAAAAGTTAAATCATTTAACACTTTAAAATATAACTCAAACAGTGTTAAAATCTATAACATTTCAAAACATTGTCAAATTATAGCAACGACAGCATTTATAAAGTGCTATCGTAGCTTATATTTTCCAAAATGGTTTATTTCAAGAATAGCGACATTTATAAAATGTCGTAATAGATATTTAGTTATTTCAAACATTGTTAGATTCAAAACAATAGCGTTAAAATGCTGTCAAAAGACTAAAGCATTTTGAAAATGCTATAAAATTCCAGGTTTCATTTTAGATTTTCAAAAATAATAATAAAACTACAAATTTTTATTATTACAACTTAAAAAAAATCATATTTCTAGACTTCAAAATTTCACATTAAAAATCATTTTAACATATGATTTAACACAATAAAATTTTAAGATCAAATATTCAATTTTGCAAACTCCATTCATTTATTAAGTCAAAATTCACTGTTTATTAATTTATAAATTTAATAAACTTAAAATTTTACTTCAAATATCATTTCAAAACTTTAAATTTAATTTTCATTATTTATTTACATCTTAAAATAAAATTTAAAGTCAAACGTCACATTTACTCCAAATTTACATACTTGAATTCACTTAAATTCACAATTTCAAGATTTAATATTTAACTTTCTTAAAACCATAATATATATATTTTAAATCAAAATTTCATACTTTTGAAAATACATATTTAAAAAAAAATCATTTAATAATATACCACGGGGTCTGTATATAATTTTCTAACCAAGGTCAAGTGATACTGATATATATCATTTCAATCCGTAATTTACAAAGAAAACCGGGTTTTATCATTTCAAACCCGCAATCCCAAGCCAAATAAAATACAATAAAAATCGCTAAGGCCTATCATTTCAGCCCATAACGATTTTTTTCCTATTCTAAAGTCTGTTCGGGTATGTATCATTTCAACCCATAATGATTCTATTCTAACAGGGAACTTGCAGTGTGAATATATGCATAAACAATATAAACAATGTCAGTGTCACAATATAATGTCACATATCAGATGTCATGTTATAATTAACAGTTTTAACATAGTAACAACATGGCATAGCATATCATATAATCATCATTAACTTGCATAAACATTTTATATTACTAAACACTTGTCATCAATTCACTATTTCATAAGTATAAATGTCAGAGTGAGAAAGACTCACCTTTTACGAAGCTAGAGACAAACAACACACACAAGAGCGATTCCAAAGGCACGACAAGCACGATTTGATTCGAATTGATGGAGACCCTTGTAAACAACACAAAATACAACATACATAAGCACAAATATAGATATCGACATACAAATATAATCAACAACTTTAGTTTGCAGAACAGTTGCAAAACAAGAGAGATGACCAAACCTTAGAAGCAAAAGACTTGCACACGACAACATAAGCTTGTAACATGATCAAATGGGCTTGACCTCACCACACTAGGCTCAGCCTAGGTGTCAACATGGCTCGGCCATGGCCTAGAGACAAGGCTTAGGGCATGAAAGTGGAAGGTAAAGGCAAAACAAGTGGAAAGTAAAGGAGGCAAGGGGTTTGGGTCAAGGAATGGAAGGTTTTGGTGTACATAGGCTCGGCCTATGGTCCTATGGGCTCGGCCTGGTACATCTTCAGGTCAGGTCAGAGATGATGATGATGGCTATAGGTCATGGAAGCAAGTGGTGGTGGTGTTAGAGGTGGTGGCCAAGGCTAAACATGAAGGAAATGGGAATACAAGGCTCGGTTAGGCAATATTTGGAGTTTTAAGCAAAGTTTTGTGGAGATGGCTTCAATTGGATGGCATGGTTTGTCATGCTCAAAGGAGGAGGAGATGTTTGATGCTGTAGATGGTGGAGGAGATGGTCAGTGGTGATGGAGGAGAAGTGGGGCCGAGCAAGCAAGAGGAAGAGGAAGGCTAAATCAATGAAAAAGAGGGAAAAAATGGAAGAAAGAAGCCATTAGCTTGCAATTTTTTCTCAATATGATGTAGCCGTGAGTTTGAAATGAGGAGAAAGATATTTTTCACGTGAATTGAAGATGAGGAACATGTCTATAGGGTAGAGGGATGTACGGCTAAAGCAAAGAGAGGAAAAGGCAAAAGCAAATGAAGAGGCGGAAAAACGAAGAGCCTTGAGCAACTAAAGAGACACAAACTCTTCAAATTTCCATTATTTTCTTTTTAAACCTTATATAACTGAAATATATATATAAAATCAGATAAAATACGAAAATTTAGTAAATAAACAAAAATAAATTAATTAATTATTAATTATATATAGTTTAATTAAATAAAACAGCAAAATTTGCAACTAGTCTTGAAAATATGAAAAATAAGTGCAATGAACTTGGGAAAATTTTTATGTACTTAAAAGTATTTATAAATAAAGATAAGAAAACAAAATAAAAAGGAAATCACAAAAGTAAATAAATAAATTTTAAATTTAAATATAGTTTAGATGAAGAAAATAGCAGAAAAATGGAAACTAACCTTTAAAAATAGAAAATAAATTCAATGAGCTTTGGACAAATTCAAACATCACTTTAAAATATTCAAAAGGTAAAAATATATGTAACATAACATATAATACAATTTAGAATAATATATGACAATTAAAAAGATTATTTATATAATTTAAAATAAAAAGTAGTGTTAAATAAAACGATTTACACCCAATTTTGTAAAAAGCATAACTTTCACAATATTATTCGGATTTCAACGAAACGAAAAACAGTGTTCTTGAAATTTTATTTACTTTCATAATAAAAGAAAAAATTAAAATTTTCAAACTTTTAAAATTTAAATTTAAAAGTAAAAGTTTGACCAGATTGACCAAAATTCACATTTTCTGGAAATATTCAATTTATGCATGTTTGAAATTCTAATCCACATCAAAATCAACATTTATATTTCAATTAACAAAATATATTCATTTTAATAAATAAAATAAAGTTTTTTAAATTAGGAATTTAAATTAAAATAATTAAAATATACAATTACAATAATCAGAAAATACAGGGTTGTTACGCTCTCCCCCACTCAAAACTTTTCGTCCCCGAAAAGGAATTAGGTATGGGAAAGCATGGAAAAGATAGAATGAAGTAGTATTAAGGCAAGATGACAAGAATATTAAAATTATACTTGATAACCGTTGCTATAGTTAAGTTTAACAATGTGGAGATGATCTTCTCAAGATCCTCCAGAATCAAGAACACAAGCACAAAAAAAATCTTTTAGAATCTGATTCACCCTTCCCGCTTGACCGACGGTCTATGGATGGTAAGCAGTGCTCAGATTCAAAGATGAGTACCAAAGATTATCAAAGATTATAGAAAGGTTTCTAAACAGATTGGTATAAGCATAGCTTTCCCATTCTGTAGCAAGATAAGGGAAATTAGGGCAACCAAAAGATAGTTTGAAAAACAAAATAAGATAATAAATTTGAAACTATAAAATTTCAAATTAAACTAAAAATTAATTTTACATAAGTCAAATAAATCTTAAGCATCTCTAATTTCATTATCTTATCATCCAATTATCTTAAATTAACAAATCCCTAAAATCATGTATTTGAAAAATCTTTTATTATACTCAAAATGTACCAAATAAAATTTAATTCTTCTTCACTACTAATTAAAATTAAATTTATTCCTCTCAATATATTTTATCACCTATGTTAAATATACTCACACTAATTATAACTGCTTTATCTTGTTCTTAGTTCTTTTAACATTATTTTATTGTAAGTTATTTAATTATCCTTTCTTATATTTACCTCTGTTAATTATTTTATAACTAAGATTTAAGTGTATAACATTTATTATAACCACTCAAATTTTATTTATAAAATCCTTTTATATTGTATATTATCTAATTACATTGTTAACTTTAAAAAAAAATTAAGGTAAGTTATATTGAAATGCAATCGTGTGTTATACAAATAAAACTTTCAAATTCAATTATCTCAAGTTTGAATCATTTATCCAAATTTTTAAATAATTTTTTTCTTTCATAACTGAAATTATTCTTTAAGATAGAATTTAAGAATTAAATTTCCGATTCCATTCAAACCATTTAGAGATAACTAATAATATATACATAATATGTCAAATCAAATTTCAATCATATATCTATATATATTAAAATCAAGTCATATTTTAGAAATTCAAATCAATTAAATTCCCAAAACAAAGCTGTAGTAAGACTACAGAACTGTCTCTTCACTTCGAAACTCGAAAATGAATGTCGATGATGCTGCAGTCATCACCGAAGTTATTTTTCAGCGACCAAGAGAAGAGCACTAATTTTAAACTTTAAAATTCTTTGGAAACAAATTTCTACATGAAAATACTTTAAATAATATATCCTTTTAAAATTTTAAACATAACGTTTGAAATCCATCGGAAATTAAATTCTCAAATTCTTGATTTAAATTAATGCCAGTTCCCAAATCAATTTATAAACAACTATTTATAAATTCATTTGTAGAACAATAAATGATAAATCAAGTATTATCATTTCAAATTATCAATTTAAATCAATTTATTAAGTTCCATAAATTTACTTATATATCAAAATTTATTTCATTTCCTAAATTTTTAAAATAATATTGTGTCAATTTGTTCTATCAAAGTGTTTTGGAAATCTTATCGATAGCGTTGATCAGACGAATCGATCAGAAACCCAATCCAACATCAACAACTCAAACAACACAATATATAAAAAAAAATATAGATTTACAAGTACAATTCAAAATGTTTGGAAGAATAGATTGGAAACAAAAGACAGGATGATAAAATACAGAGTAGGGAGGTGGATAAGCTGAAATAAATCGCGGGCAACCTTAACCGGGTCAACCATGACTTAAAGAATAAGATCGATGTGGATTTTCTGGGTAAATCTACATTCGACCTCAAGAGATAAAGTTTGGGATAATAGAAGATACTAGCATCGAAACCGATGATAAATATAAATCTCTGGTGAATCGATGCTAATTGTAAAGGAGTTTCACCCCTTTTACAAGAAAATTAGAATACTGGTGAGACCGCCAATTCACTATAAAGATCATTCGAAGTGGAGTTATGGGATACTCCGAAATCAAATGAAGATGAATAGTGGGGAATAAGAATGGATTTTGGAACCGCAGGGAACGTTCCAAAATTCCAAGGAATCGAGTCAAAAGAAAGAGATTCAACTCGAATGAAAGTGATTCTGTAAATACATCTACTCTATATGCTGAGTTTTGCCTAGAGCTGCCAAAGCTCCGATACCAACTGTAACGACCCGATATTTTCAACCATTCGCATCCGCACATGTCAGACTTGAATTGCTCAAAATACCGCGTTGTAAATAAAATTTGGCAAATCTCAGAATATACAGTAAATACATAGTCACAGATCACAGACACAGAGTAAATAATAATGCAGCGGAAATAAAAGAGATAGTAGTTCATGAAGCTACTATATAAAAATAAGATACATCAGAGTTAAACAAGATACAACAGAAGAGTAACAAGATACATCAGGTATAAATCAGAATACATCACTGAAATCACTGGATACAAAAAGCAAAATAGATGGCTAGATCTTCAAGAAAAGCTCCAGCTCCAAAGGTGAATCTTGAATGCTAACTCACTCAATCTGACTCGAGCGTAAAGCAAAACACAAAACACTCGAGTCAGGACATAAATACTTATGAACTGTAAATCAACTCAAGTGAACAGTAACAAAAATGCATCAGTAACTTAAAGGATGCTTGGGATCGCCCATCCTTTAAGGATTCGTTAAACTATTTACTATGTAGTAATATTGCGCTATTATAATAATGTCTACAGTAAAATAAACATACTTTTAAATAGCGTTCTGGGCTACCCATATCACCCTTCACACATAATAGTCCCAGCAGTCCATCCAATATCATGCCATCTCCACTCCGGGTGACTGTCATAGGATACCACACGGGCTACGGGAGAAAAACAAACTCGTAGTAAAGGCTCGGTATGGTAGGTGACACGGCACACAAGACAATGCCAGGGTAGATATACCAATTATGCACACGGGCTGGTGGTAACGCAGCAGCCACATATGCCCACCTCGGAACACACTCCCATATCAAAATCGGAGGATGGCCATCTAATCAATCACCAGTAAGAGTATAGTATCGAAGGAATGTGTCCGATCGGAGGAATGACCTCACTTGGCCCGAGATCGCTCCTGTTTTAGCCACCTTATGCCAACTCACGGGAGTTGGGTTCACGTAATATACCTCAAGAACGTCGCCACCATCCTACTTCATTCTGGAATCTCCACCACGTACACGGTTGTTAAAGTGGTTTTCGGAGTTGGCAGAAAGTATGACAACTTCCGATCCCGGTCTCTTTAACAACCAAACGTTATTATAATGCCGTGGTCATTTCAAATTAGGTTATACTTCAAAAAGATCAAATCATTTCGTTTCAAACTATATTTCTTTCAAAATAGTTTATACTTCGAAACCAAAACAATTTTTATTTCAAAACTATTTATTCAATCAAAATAGTTTATACTTCGAAACCAAAAACATTTCAAACATATATTCATTTCAAAATCATAATATTTTCAAAGTATAACTCTTCGAAACCAAAAATACTTGAAGCAATTACACTTTGAAAGTCATAACATTTCAAAATCATACATTTGAAATCATGGGATATTCATTCAATTCTTTACATTTTACAATTCATTCAATTAATACCAAATTTTCAATTTCCAACTTAATTCAATTCAAACCATCAGTTTCAATTAAATTTCCCAATAACCATTTCAAATCATATCAATTTCAAATATAGATTTGATCCACAAATTAAACTATTCAATTTTAATATATTTCAAAGCTTTAATATCCCGCATTTCAAAAACTAAATTTTATAATTTCATATATCTCAATAGTTTCATTATTACTTAGTTTTGAAATATTCATTTCATAAATCCAATATTATTTAAAAAACTCAATTTACAATTAAACTAAATATCCTTTCATACCAATATAAACTTCAAATATTCATTTATCAGAAGTACATATTATTCCAATTCATATTCTTTATCAAAATAAAGATCAAATCATTTCCAAACCTTATTATCAAATCATTATTTAAATTCAAATTCAAATACTCAAATTTAAATATCATTTTTAAATCAAATAAGTCATTCATTTGTTATTTGAAGTATCATTACAAAATACGTTAAAAATTCCATTCAAAAATTCATTTATCTCATTACATTTCATTCCATTTAACACATAACCAAGTAAATCTTATTTAAATTCAAATTCAAATTTAAATTCCTTAAAAATTCAACTTTAAATATTAAAATATATTCATAACTTCTTAAATTTCACAATTAATAAATTTCCAAAAGTTAAATCATTTAACACTTTAAAATATAACTCAAACAGTGTTAAAATCTATAACATTTCAAAACATTGTCAAATTATAGCAACGACAGCATTTATAAAGTGCCATCGTAGCTTATATTTTCCAAAATGGTTTATTTCAAGAATAGCGACATTTATAAAATGTCGTAATAGATATTTAGTTATTTCAAACATTGTTAGATTCAAAACAATAGCGTTAAAATGCTGTCAAAAGACTAAAGCATTTTGAAAATGCTATAAAATTCCAGGTTTCATTTTAGATTTTCAAAAATAATAATAAAACTACAAATTTTTATTATTACAACTTAAAAAAAATCATATTTCTAGACTTCAAAATTTCACATTAAAAATCATTTTAACATATGATTTAACACAATAAAATTTTAAGATCAAATATTCAATTTTGCAAACTCCATTCATTTATTAAGTCAAAATTCACTGTTTATTAATTTATAAATTTAATAAACTTAAAATTTTACTTCAAATATCATTTCAAAACTTTAAATTTAATTTCCATTATTTATTTACATCTTAAAATAAAATTTAAAGTCAAACGTCACATTTACTCCAAATTTACATACTTGAATTCACTTAAATTCAAAATTTCAAGATTTAATACTTAACTTTCTTAAAACCATAATATATATATTTTAAATCAAAATTTCATACTTTTGAAAATACATATTTAAAAAAAATCATTTAAAATATACCACGGGGTCTGTATGTAATTTTCTAACCTAGGTCAAGTGATACGGATATATATCATTTCAATCCGTAATTTACAAAGAAAACCGGGTTTTATCATTTTAAACCCGCAATCCCAAGCCAAATAAAATACAATAAAAATCGCTCAGGCCTATCATTTCAGCCCATAACGATTTTTTCCTATTCTAAAGTCCGTTCGGGTATGTATCATTTCAACCCATAATGATTCTATTCTAACAGGGAACTTGCAGTGTGAATATATGCATAAACAATATAAACAATGTCACAATATAATGTCACATATCAGATGTCATGTTATAATTAACAGTTTTAACATAGTAACAACATGGCATAGCATATCATATAATCATCATTAACTTGTATAAACATTTTATATTACTAAACACTTGTCATCAATTCACTATTTCATAAGTACAAATGTCAGAGTGAGAAAGACTCACCTTTTACGAAGCTAGAGACAAACAACACACACAAGAGCGATTCCAAAGGCACGACAAGCACGATTTGATTTGAATTGATGGAGACCCTTGTAAACAACACAAAATATAACATACATAAGCACAAATATAGATATCGACATACAAATATAATCAACAACTTTAGTTTGCAGAACAGTTGCAAAACAAGAGAGATGACCAAACCTTAGAAGCAAAAGACTTGCACACGACAACATAAGCTTGTCACATGATCAAATGGGCTTGACCTCACCACACTAGGCTCAGCCTAGGTGTCAACATGGCTCGGCCATGGCCTAGAGACAAGGCTTAGGGCTTGAAAGTGGAAGGTAAAGGCAAAACAAGTGGAAAGTAAAGGAGGCAAGGGGTTTGGGTCAAGGAATGGAAGGTTTTGGTGTACATAGGCTCGGCCTATGATCCTATGGGCTCGGCCTGGTGCATCTTCTGGTCAGGTCAGAGATGATAATGATGGCTATAGGTCATGGAAGCAAGTGGTGGTGGTGTTAGAGGTGGTGGCCAAGGCTAAACATGAAGGAAATGGGAATACAAGACTCGGTTAGGCAATATTTGGAGTTTTAAGCAAAGTTTTGTGGAGATGGCTTCAATTGGATGACATGGTTTGTCATGGTCAGAGGAGGAGGAGGAGATGTTTGATGCTGTAGATGGTGGAGGAGATGGTCAGTGGTGATGGAGGAGAAGTGGGGCCGAGCAAGCAAGAGGAAGAGGAAGGCTAAATCAATGAAGAAGAGGGAAAAAATGGAAGAAAGAAGCCATTAGCTTGCAATTTTTTCTCAATATGATGTAGCCATGAGTTTGAAATGAGGAGAAAGATATTTTTCACGTGAATTGAAGATGAGAAACATGGCTATAGGGTAGAGAGATGTACGGCTAAAGCAAGGAGAGGAAAAGGCAAAAGCAAATGAAGAGGCGGAAAAACGAAGAGCCTTGAGCAACTAAAGAGACACAAACTCTTCAAATTTCCATTATTTTCTTTTTAAACCTTATATAACTGAAATATATATATAAAATCAGATAAAATACGAAAATTTAGTAAATAAACAAAAATAAATTAATTAATTATTAATTATATATAGTTTAATTAAATAAAACAGCAAAATTTGCAACTAGTCTTGAAAATATGAAAAATAAGTGCAATGAACTTGGGAAAATTTTTATGTACTTAAAAGTATTTATAAATAAAGATAAGAAAACAAAATAAAAAGGAAATCACGAAATTAAATAAATAAATTTTAAATTTAAATATAGTTTAGATGAAGAAAATAGCAGAAAAATGGAAACTAACCTTTAAAAATAGAAAATAAATTCAATGAGCTTTGGACAAATTCAAACATCACTTTAAAATATTCAAAAGGTAAAAATATATGTAACATAACATATAATACAATTTAGAATAATATATGACAATTAAAAAGATTATTTATATAATTTAAAATAAAAAGTAGTGTTAAATAAAACGATTTACACCCAATTTTGTAAAAAGCATAACTTTCACAATATTATTCGGATTTCAACGAAACGAAAAACAGTGTTCTTGAAATTTTATTTACTTTCATAATAAAAGAAAAAATTAAAATTTTCAAACTTTTAAAATTTAAATTTAAAAGTAAAAGTTTGACCAGATTGACCAAAATTCACATTTTCTGGAAATATTCAATTTATGCATGTTTGAAATTCTAATCCACATCAAAATCAACATTTATATTTCAATTAACAAAATATATTCATTTTAATAAATAAAATAAAGTTTTTTAAATTAGGAATTTAAATTAAAATAATTAAAATATACAATTACAATAATCAGAAAATATAGGGTTGTTACAGCTTTGGAGTGATTTCTATCTTGAGAGTGCGTATTTGTAATTTTGATATGTGTGTGTGTGTGTATTTCTACCTATTTGTTTGGTTACCTATTCGGGTATTCCAATATGAGTTCTAGAGGTAGGAAGGGTAGTGGTGCGTGTAGCACGACTACCAATGGAAGGAGTCTGAGTGTTGAGGTTGGAAGTGTATCTACCGAGGCTGTAGACCCAATACCGTCTCGAGTAAGCTTTACTGTGGTGTAAGGATTTCACCAATCTTTGAAGGAAGACTTTTTGAGGTGCAGAGCCCATCTTTGAAGTGCAAGTTTGGATGAGTAGAATTTGGATCTATCGGTTAAGCAGAAGCTACTGATGGTATCTTGGCAACTTCAGGAAGAGGCAGCTGCGTGGTGAGATGCAGTGACTATGGATGTTTCCAAAGATGTTTCTTTTGGAGCAAGTTTAAGGAAGTGTGTCTGCATCGGAGATGAGTTTAGGATCAGCAAGGTGTTTGTGTTTTGTTTGAGGCCGGGTTTCTTGAGGAGATGTCTGCCCATCTCGAGGCTTTATGTAGGATTGGATGATATGGCTTTGAGGTTTGAAGAGCTATGGATAGGAAGTCTTTGGCATCTGTGGCAGCGTTGCAGCTCGGAGTGTTCTGTGTGCCGACAAGAAGGTCATCAGGCTAAGAAGTTTTCTAGAGATGGAGTTCAGAAGCAGCAGAGTGGATCCATTTCTTCAATGGATTGGCTTGATAAGCATAAGCTGTTCTGATTGGTAAAGAGAGAACAGTTTCTTTGGAAATTAGGCTGGGATGATCGCAAAAGTGACTTGCGATAGTTGAGTGTTCTCTTGGATAATATTTTGCTTGGGATCGAGGAATCTCTAGGGAATGGAAGTTATCAGAGATTTTTTCGGATGTCTTCGAAGAAGTTAAGGTCTGCCATAACATCTGGAGATTGAGTTTTCGTATCGACTGGGATTCCAAGAGTGATACCGGGGGTTCAACTAAGTAGAAGGATGGTTCCTAGAGAGAGGATTTGGTGAAGCAGCTCAGGATATCTTGAACTTCTGAGTTTTCTTTTATGGATCTGATGAACCGTGTCTTCCGGGATGTTTTGGACAAGTGTATGCTCGTGTTCATCAACGGATTTTCTCATCTATTCTAGATCAGAGTTGCGCAACGAAAGCAAGGTGCAGCTGTTCTAGAGTGGAAGCAACCTTAGACTCCTTGGAAGTTCGTAGTTTTCTTGGATTGAAGGGTTTCTACGGGAAGTTTTTCAGGATCTAAAAGAAAAATTGGCAAGTGCACCTGTTTTGTTTTATTCGGATGGGAGAAGTATGTTTGAAGTCTTCTGAAGGTTGTGGAGTAGAGTTTATGTTCTTGATTTTGGTTGATCTTGAGAGGACCATGTTGTTGGGTCGGTTTTGGTCCAGTTATTTCAAGAGGCATCAGCGAAGGTTGAGCTAATCAGGAAGGAATTTGGACTTCGAAGATGGAGATTTGATTTTGGATAAGTTTTCTCCGATCTAAGGGAGCTATAAGATTTGGTAAGACTAGGAAGCTAGCTCCGAGGTATTGGATCTTTCTATGTTCTGGTAGGGATAAGTGTTTGGCTTACAGGGTTGAATTGCAAGTTTGGAAGAATGGGATTCAATGTGTTTCACGTATCTCTGAGGGAGTACGTGTATGATCCATCAATGGTTTTAGAATCAGCAGTTCAGAAGGATTTGATAGTTGAGCAGGAGTTGACTGTGGTCTGATATCCTATTTAGTTTTGTACATCTAGATCAGTAGGAGCTCAGTAGCTAGTAGTGTAGATTGTTTGGATTCAGTAGGGCGAGTATTCTAGTGTTTATGTCTGGAAACTCTAGATAGTGTTACGAAGGTCTATCTTGATTTGTGACAGGATCATTAGATTTGTTTGATTGAGTGAATTGGTTGCTATGGTTGTTAGCATATGGTCGATAATATATGCTTGTGGTTTAAAATTAAAATCTTTGATGGGTTATTAAATTATCTTTGCTTTTAAATTTTAGCGACGAAATTCTTTTAAGGTGGGAGGAATGTGATGACCCAGAATTTTATGCAATATCAATTTAATAATCTGTATTAATAATTAAATTGATTTGATAGTTTTATTTGATAATTTTAATTTAAATTGGCAAATTTATTATTTTAAAAAGCAAGTAAATATTAACTGGTAAATTTTATCTTTTAAAAATTAATAAAATGTTTTCTATTTATAATGTATATATATTTGCATATATTGCAAATAGAAAAACTTTGGTTTGAATTTAACAAATAAAATCATGTTTTTAAATTCTAATATATATTTTGGTAATTTGGAAATTATGATTAAATTTAATATAAAACTTTTCAAAGCTATTTAAATAAATAACCATATAGTTTTAAAATACTTAAGGTAAATGTTTAATTGTTTAAAATATATTTTAGCTTAAATTTAGAATTTAAATAAGATTAACAAAAAGTTACTTTTTAAATATTGCTTGATAAATATGATTTGAAAAAATATATAAAAGTTTAAAATACAATTTACAAACATATAAAGCATATGGTGCATTAATTCATTTAGTAAAATAAGTAATTTATAAATAAAGAGATAATCTCTTTTTATAAATTATTTAAAATTGGCAAATTGTTATTTTTAAACAATAATAATAATCTATTGTTTATATATATATTAAAGAAAATAGAATTTTCATTTTCAAAATTTAATGGGTTGTTATATATGTATACATATAAGTTGATTTTAATTTGGATTTTTAAATTTAATTTGAATTTGAATTTGGATTTAATTTTGAAATTCAAAAGATAGATATTTTAAAATATTTCGGATTTTAAAAATATGTATAAGATTTTACTTATATGTAATTGGTTTTATTTTATTTTCTTTAAAGAAATTTATATATATATTTAGATAAGAATTTATAAATTAAGTATAAAACATATTATTCATATTTAAAATAAATAAAAATTATATAATGACAAGTGTAAATCTATAAAGGCTTGTTTTAACAAGTGTTAATTAATAAACAACACTATATGACAAATGTTGAGTGCTTAAACAAGTGTCATTTTAATTTTGATTTTTCTTTTATTTTAAATAAATCACATTTTCGCTTATATAATCACATTGTTCCTTCTCTTCTATTCTTTTTCTATCTTCCTCCCCAATTCAAAACCAAGATAAATTCAAACCATATACTCAAAAACAAATCTGGTAATCAACATTCTTCAAACTAGAAATCAAAATCAATAACCTGTAAAATAATTTTCAAGATCAAACAATAAAGCCTACAAACATTCTTCAAACCTAAGATAATGAAGTAAGCAAACTCAGGAAGAAAGATCAAAGCAGTCTCATTTCTTCAACAAGTTTCAGTAACAAAGCATTCTTCAGCATTTCAGTTTTAATAAAGGTCAGCAATTCCAGTTTTTAAATCAAAGAAACAAAGGCATTCGAGTTTTCAAATCCAAATTTGTTTGAAAGGCTCTGTTCATCACCTTTTACAGGTGAGTAACATTAAAAAAGGTTAAGCATTGGTAAATCTGGTTGCATGTGAAATTACTAAAATAAGTATATTTGTGTGTATGTATATTGGTGAATTTTCTGTGCATATTTGGATGTATGATGTGTGCATTCCTGTTAACACTTGTGACATCTCTGTTCTCAGTTTCAAGTTTAAGTTTTTGATTTAAATTCTGTATCTCTTGATCTAATTGCTGTTAGGGATTAGGCTATAAACTAAATTTATTTGTTTCATCATGATTATAGTTTAAGTTTTATTTAAGTTAAAATAAATTGGAAATGTCTCTGGAAACCAAAAGAGCAGTGCAAATATAAGTTTTGTTAAAAATTCAAGCATCCTAATTCAATGATACAAGTATATGATCTAAATCCTTAACCTAAATCATGATTTTTGGAAGTGAAACCATAATTATTAGATTAGGTTTGCATGGGCATTTTGGGGTTAATCAGAATTGGTATTTTTGGTGGTTTCTGATGATCTAAGTGATCTAGGGGGTTCGCGGTCATCACTGGACGAAGTGGAATGATCGGAGAGTGTGGCAAAAATGTTAGATAGGTGTATAAGTTACTATAGTGGCGGTGGGTGTTCGGGTTAGGTTATAACCCTAGTTTTTGGCTAGGTCAGGAAATTGTTCACCATAGCGCCTCTAGTGGATCGAGTTCCACCAGACTCGGAGAAATGGAAGTAAGGAGGTTGGCGAAGGCGTGGCCGGAAGTTCAGACGCTCCGTTGGTCAAAGGAGTGAGATCGAGGGTTTTTCCAGGTTTGGGTTTGTTCGAGTATTGTGTAGAGTTAGTCGATTTTGGATTTGAGGGAGAATCGGAGTTTTGGTGATCGGGAACTGTATGGGGAGGATCGTCGACATGTGAGAGGCATCGTGGATGGCCAGAGGTGACTGCTTTGCCGGTGCATGTGCACGGCAGTGGTTCGGTGTCAAAAGCCTTGGTTTGTGGCATTGTCTCGAAGTAAGTTTCGAGAAAGTGAGGTATTGACTTGAGTAATGACTCGAGTAAGTGTGGGTGAGATTGTTTCTTGGTTTTTTAAAAAAACTTCAACACTTAAACAAAATTTTGAAAAAAAGGAAAGATGTGGTTTTTCTCGGGTAAGTGCTCGAGTATCCATGGGGTTGAACCCGAGGCAGCATATTAAAATAGATTTTTAAAAGTTTTTAAAAAGGACAAGATTTTGAATTTAAATTAATTTGGTTTAAAACTCTTATAAATTTCTTTTATATAAGATAAGTGTTTCTTTAACATTTTATTTAAAAGATTTGTAAATTGATATAATTTTTGTTAAAGTTAAATTTGTTAATCATTTTAAAACTTAAATTTGAAATGAAATTTAAAGGTAAATTTAAAAGTAAAATGTTTCAAGGGTTTCGTAAATAATAATTAAGTCACCGATAAGATAGTATTTTAGCTTAAAGTTAATTCAGATTTGTTGATTTGAAATAAATTAATTAATAAGGTAATTAAAGAGTAATTAATTAATGATTATGGATTAATAAATATGTAATTAAGGGTTGTAAGTTAATTAATTAGGGGTTAATTAATTTGAAATTAAGGATCATTAATTAGATAATTAAAGATTATTAATTAATGGTTAGAAATTAATTAATCAAGTAATTAAAGATTAATTAAATTACAATTAAGCACTTAATTAATTTAGTAATTAAAGATGAACTAATTGGTTATTAAAAATTAATTAATTTGTAATTATTAATGGTTAATTAAAGCATAATTACTTAGGAAAGTTGTTAAAGAATTGTTAATAGTTAATGTAAGATCATTAACTAGAGAATATAAAATGATTAATTAATGTGATTAATTTAAGATAATTAATTAGATTAATTAATTAAGGATAATCATTTGTGGAATTGGTTAAGTACAATGGAAGTAATTAAAGGAATTACTTACTCAATGTAATTAATTAAGTCAATGTGATTAGTTTAAGTTAATTTATTTATTTAATTAATTTAAGATAATCACCTGATGATTGGTTAAGTATAATTACTTAATGTAATTTATAAAGTGTAATTACTTAGTGAAGTAATTGATGGGAAATTACTAAATGTAATTAATTAAAGAATGGAGTAGTTTTGGTTCAATTTTTATGTGTAAATAATAGGAAGGATAATTACTCAATGAAAGTAATGAAGGATTAATTACTTAGTTTAATTAATTTAAGAATTAATTAATAAAATTTATTTATTTTGAAGTTAATTAAGTGATGTAATTAAGGGTAGTTAATTACTGAATGTGATTATTCAAGGTTGATTAATGAATATGATTAATTAAAGATTAATTAATAAATATGATTAATTAGAACAATAATTAATTAAAGAAGTAATTAGAGGATCATTGATTAATATAATTAATGAAGTAATTAAAGGTTGATTAATTAAAGATAATTAATCAATGGAGTGATTATAGAATGATTAATTAATGTAATTAATTAAGGATTAATGTAATTAATTATAGTTAATTAATTAATGGGAGTAATTAAAGGTTAATTACTATAAATTGTTAAGGATAATTAATTTGTGTAATTAATTAAGACTAATTACTTAATGTAATTAAAGAATAATTAATCAAGGATGATTAATTAAGATTGGATAATTAAAGGATGATTAATTATCCGGTTGGTAATGAATTAATGGTTAAGTAAGGAGGATTTATAGTGATGGAAGTAATTAATTTAATATATTTTAAATTAATTAGAGATTGTGTGATTAATAAATCTTTGCCTATGGATGGTTGAATGATATTGAATGCCTTGGATTGTTTGATATCTTTGATATGAGATATGTGTTGATCTGTGATATGAGATGCTTTGGTTGAATTGTGATGATATGGATTATCTATTTGTGAGATTGTGAATTATCTATTTGTGTGAATATAGATAATGAATTGAATTTTGGATTTCGTTGAGTGATCAGGTTTCCAAATTTGGATATCCGAAAACCCCATCGATCCAAATTAAACGATAGGTCGTGAATCTCAAGTGATGATCAAGTGAAAGGCTATGGTCGTTAACTCCGAGGGTGATTCCAAAACAAGTTAACAGGGATAGTGCTTTCAATTGAGATGAAGATTCAGAGTGCAAGGGTTATTGTCGTTAACTTTGAAGGTGATTCCAAAATGTGTGTAGTGAGGTAGTGCCTTCGTTTTCGTTCGAACCCGGGACGAACATGTATGGATTGAATGTTTTCAGAACATCGTCAGGTGGACGATGAGCATTCTAAGATAGATGTATTCTATAAAGGTAATCGTAGCCTCAAGCCTCATCAACTGGGAATGGCTAAAACATGGGAGGTGCAGCAAGGCTAAGTGAGTCGTGCTCAAGTAGGACAAGATTTTTCACTGTCTAGAGGTTACTTTTTATTCGGTTGTGTGGGGCAGTTGATTGCAACAACTGCTGGGGTTGCCTTGTTCAAGACTATCCTGTAAGGGATGGTTCCGGCCTTGTGTTGCAGGGGATTTAGGGTGGATCCTCGGTACGATGATCTAGACCACGTACTGTGACGTGTAGTACTGTGACGTGTAGTAGCCCTGCCATTGTATGGAATCCAATCTCCAATAAATGCCGTACGTTTTGATTGTGCCCAACTATGTTGGAACGTGAGATGTAAGCATTCTAGCTATCTCTATATTTTATTTGAAAACCCTAGACCCTATTATAATATAACTTAATTTCCTATCAAATGTTTTGGTTATTGTAAGGTAAAAAAATTTCCGTGTTTATGTGCGGGAAGTCTTACGAGATACCTTTTGTTTTGAAAGGTTTTTCAAAGTTAAGCAAGTTTAACCTGTTACTCGCACCAGACTCATGTTTGACCCGGAGTTTATTTTCTATTTTCTTAAACTCTTGGATACTCAAATTTTTACGAGTAGACAAGAGATTCAGGTTATCTTTGATGAATTCTAGAGGAGATATAGAGCAGGAGGCTTCAGCGTTTGTAGATATATAGTTTTCCGTTGTGTTAGTATCTCTGTGTTATATTTGAGTTGTAATGACTAGATATGTGTTTATAACTGTCTAGTTTGTGATGTATAAGCTGTGTGACTCTAATAGATGTTGTATATTATGATGTAATACTTTTGTGATTAATATAATTTATTCGTTCCGCTGTGACATTCAGATTTTGTTTCGTTCTTTCTTCTCTATCTTTTCTCTTTCTATCCCTTTCTTTCTAAATAATGATTCGTCTTTCTGTGGAGAGAAAGGCGGGTTGCTACATAAACACAGAGAAATATAACAATAAGCAGTAGAACAGATAAATAGTAGTTCGTGAAGCTACTATATAAACATCAGCGTTTGAAACAAATAAACAAAAAATCTCAAGTACAAAGAAGTCTCGAATACAAAGTCAACTGACAAGACTAAACATAAGCTATTGGAAATAACCGAATGCTGAACAGATATGAGACAGATCTTCAAGCAAAACTCTAAGATCCAAAGATGAGTCTCAAATGTTGTGATACTCAGTCTGACCCAAGCATAAAGCAAAACACAAAACACTCGAGTCAGAATTAACATTCTTATACCGATAAATTCAACTCAAGTGAAATGTCAACTGAAATATAATATAACTTAAAGGATGTTTGGGATTTCCATCCTCTAAGGATTCGTTAAAGTATCTACATATATAGTACAATATTCTACATAGATAATGTCTATTGCAAAGTAAACTATTAAAATAACGTTAAGGCGTTACCCATATCCCGCTTAACACATTATATATATTCTCATAGCCTATACAATACCATAAGCTCCACCAAACTTGTGGTTTACCCAGAGGGCACTCCATAGGTACGGTACAAAACAAACTCGTAGAGGGCGCGATAAGGCATGTGACATGGCACGCGAGGCAATACCCAGGGTAGGACACTGCCGTTTTGCAAATCCGGACTGGTGGTAACACATAGCAGCTACTACCGCATACCTCGAGACACACTGCAAAATCAAAGGTGCACCCAATCAAATCACAAAGTAATAGAACAGCATCGAAGAAATATGCCCGATTGGAGGTGTGACCTCACTTGACCCGACATGGCTTCTGTTTTAGCCACATCACGTTGACTCATGGGAGTCAGGGCTGCGTTAATACCTCACATAAAATCCTCGCCAACCATCCTGCTTCATTCTAAAATCTCCACCACGTACACAGTTGTTAAATTGAGTTTCGGTATTGGCAGAGAGTATGACAATATCCGATCTCGGTCTCTTTAACAACCAAATTCTTATTTCACACCATAATCATTTTATTTCAAAATAGTTCACACTTCCTATCGAAATGTCATATACATTTCAAAGTCATATCACTTTCGAAATCATGTTACTTTCAAAATCATATCATTTAAACAACCATATTACTTCAAAAATCATAACACAAAATAGTTAAACCATCATATCAAAATATTCGCAGTTAAATCCATTGAATCTAAATCATAACAGTTCTAACTTAAATAGTTTAAATATTGAAAATAGTTTATGTATATTGAAATAATTATAAACTAAAAATAGTTTGTACATTTAAAAATAGGTTATAAATTAAAATAGTTATTAAAAATGGTTTATGTATTAAAATAGTTATTAAAAATGGTTTATATTGAAAATAGTTTGAAATTAGAGCTGTTTCTTCCAATACCACAAATCAATTCAAATCAACTTTAGCTCTAAAAATTCAATTCAAATCAATCTTAGTCCAACCATTCCAATTAAAAAGGTTCGATTCGAAATCTCAATAAAATCATCTTTAATTTATATCGATTTCAAATCTAGTTTTTACAATAAATTTACACTTCCAATTCAGTAGGTTTCAAAGTTTAAACACTCAAATAACTCAATTTAGTAAATTTCATTTATACTTCCAAAATTCAACTTTAATTGATTTTTCTTTCTTTATTTGAAAATATTCGTTTAATCATTTTTAGTAACATTTAAATAAAATCTCAAATTACACATTGAAAATAAAACTAAATATTCAATTACAATTTACTTAAATTCAAAATTATTAATTTTATTACCTTTAATCAAACTCGAGTTATCAAGTTATAAATTTCATATCTTTAAAATCTCAATATCAATAAGTTCAAATCAAACCTTATTTATATTCAATTCTTATCAAATTTAATTATAAATCAATTCTTATTTAATTTATATTTCCAAATTCCATTAACTTAAAGTTACTACAAAAATCTGTTTTAAAATATTAATAAAATTTTGAATAAATGCTCAACATATTATATACATTAGTAGTTAAATTAAATTCTTAATAAATTTTGTAATTTTAGTTATTATTAAATTAAACATTATTATGATTAAATCTATTTTAAATCTTATTTTATGTATTTTAAAAATAATAAATTTATAAGAAATATTTTATAATTTACATTTTAAAACATAACTTATTATTTTAAAATTTCTAAAACATATAATTTAAAATATAATTTTTTTACACATATTAAAAAAATATTATATTATAATTTAAAATCAATATTTATCAAAACCCATATATTTCCTTTCAAAAATTCTGGAAATTATTTTTCAAAATAGACCAACAGTGTCCATATATAGTTTTCTAACCTATGGTCAAGTGATACGGATATCTATCATTTTAATCCGCAATTATTAAATAATTATGGGTATATATCATTTCAACCCCCAATCCAAAATTCAAATTCAATAAAATCGCTTGGGTTTGTCATTTCAACCCATAACGATTTTCCTCGTAGCTATAAAATCATTCGAGTATATATCATTTCAACCCATGGGGAATTTCTAAACTAACAGGGAACTTGCAGAGTGAGAATAAATAACATTATAAAATGACATACATATCAATAGCAAGCATATATCATCATTAACAATTTAAATATAACAGGTTATGGAGTCATATGTCATAGGTAAACAATTGCAGATAATGACACATAGGCTAAGCACGGTCAGGGTAGCAATGGCGGAGCATGGCGAGTTAAGGTGGATCTGGTGTAGGCAGTGGGGAGTTGGCGCATAGGGGAGTGGATATAGGTGTTTAGGGTAGTGCTTGGAGGCAGCTTGGGTTCAGGAAGGCTGCAGCTTGGGGTCTAGCTTTGGGTCTGTGGTGCGGCGATGTTTTGGTATGGGATGCGAGGCTGCTTGAAGGTGGCTTGGGGTCAAAAGGATTGTGGCTTGGGGTCTAGCTTCCAGAAAATAGGGAAAGCATGAAAATAAGTGGCAGGAGCCAGAGAAGAAGAAGAACACAATTCTCACTTTTTTTAAAATGAATAGGCAAAAATGAAAGAGGAAGAGACAAGAGCTATTATATATCAATTCAAAGGAATGGAAAAGGACAACCGGTGGTTTCAAAATTTATTAAAGAAAAATGGCTTTTAGGTTTGCGTGGCTGAAATTTGAAAAGGAAAAGGAAACAAAATGGCTCAACTACGACACCGATATGACAAACTGTTTTGTCGTTTTCGCCGCGTACCGGACACCGAAATGAACAAACGGATATGCTGAGAAGATCGGCACGACGAGACGAAGAAAATGGTACACAATTATCAGCGATACAACCACCTATCAAAAGTCGATATTTCGCCGCCAAACCACTGCAAATTCGCCGAAAAAAAATAAACGAGGCTAGACAAGTCCAAATTTGACGAAATGAATTATGACGTCTCACTCAGAAAATAGTTTACATTTTTACTATATAAAAATATTTAGGTTTGAAAAATATTTAATTTTTATCAAACTAACATATTTTAAATTTAAATAAATTTACACAACAAACAAACTTATATATTTTCTGATGAAAACCTGACATTTGCTACGTTTAAATAGACGTATTCCAAATATCAAATTTTCATTGTTAAATTTTATTATTTTATTTTCAAAAAAAATTCAGTTAATTACGTTATAAAAACTGTTAAAATTTACGGGTCGTTATAGTGCAGCAACTCACTGGTGGAGGGAAACTTATTAACTGTTTGTTATGTCTTAAACAGAATTCCTAAATTTAATAGTGAAATTTCACCTTTTGAGATTTTAAACAATCATAAGCTCATCTTGTCTTATTTTAGATCTTCGGGTTGCTTAGTGTATGTTCGTATTCTTAACCCTAAAAGAATTGAGTTAGCAAATGAGCATATGAATGTGTTTTCATTAGTTATTCCCTTAATAGTAAAGAATATAGTATTTTTATTTGAATGCTCGAGTTATTATAGAGCTAGATAATGTTGATTTCTTTGAAAATGAATTTCCATTTCAATTTAGGAATAGTGGGGGCACTTTTACCACTAATAATCCAATAATCAGAAATAATAAACATAATTTGGGAAATGAATCTGAACTTAAAAGAAGTAAAAGAGCTAGGATATCTAAGGATTTTCATCTAGAATATTATGCTTATGCACTAGAAGAGGATCCTACTAGTCTAAAAGAAGCTCTGCCTTCTTTGAATTCAGATCTTTGGCAAAAAGCTATAAATAATGAAATGGAATTTGTCAAACCTAATAAAACTTGACATCCAGTTGGTTACCTCCAAATTGTAAAACTACAGGTTGTAAATGGATATTTAAAAAGAAGTTGAAACCTGATGCTACAATTGGTAAATATAAGGCTCGTTTTGTAGCTAAAGAGTTTAGACAAAAAGAAAACATTGACTTCTTTGATACTTTTTCACCTATTACAAGAATAACATTAATTCAAGTATTAAATTTCTCTTGCTTCACTATGTGATCTACTAATTCACCAAATGTGCAGCAATCCGGGATTTTTGATCCTCAAAAATCGATATCCATACGTTCACTATATAACATGTCGAATATTCAAGTGTCGGAAATACCGATTGTTAGGGACAAAGAAGAAAGAGGTAGAAGAAAAGTAGAACAACAATACAGAATCGTACAAATACAGTGGAACAAAATATAATATATAATAACAGATTTTTATACAAAAGAATCTGTAGCTATAGATATATATACAATCATCAGAGTACAGCAATCAATACATCAATATTGACAGTTATTATAATTTGTCCTCACCAGTGCCGACTATATAGTCTACACACATAGCGGAATATAATCAAGTAAGGGTATATGTCTCTACTATCCAGCTTGTCTCCTGAGCTGCATAGTATCCTAACATGAATCTGTACTACTCGATTTAACCCGAGCATTATAATAAAATAACACCCGAGTCAGTCTGGAAAACCAACGTGAGAAAACACACTCAATTTCAATTATTAAATTTCAAAAATCCTTTTAAAACAAAGGTATCTCATAAGACCACGTCACACATAAACACGACAGGTATTTACCTTATGATAACCAAAACATTTTATACCAAATCATATTATATTATAATAGTGTCTATAGCAAGACAATGATAGCATTCATCCATACAAGTTGTCCTGAGTCTGAACAAACCGAATCTCCAAGACCATCATCTTCATTATCTTCACGATACTACAATTCGTAACGTACAAATTGAATTGAAGTGGTTTTGGATAATTAAATCCAATCCTGGTCTCTTAGAAATGATCAAAGAATTTGGCCAAATTTTATAGTCGGTTATTTAACTATCAAATAACATCCATAAGCAGTCACTAGGCCCATATTTTTAATCTTCTAAAATATTTATTTCAAAATATTTAACAAAGAATATACTCAAATCTCTTTTAATATCCCAATATTTAGAAACAATTCCAATATACTTATATGCACAACATCATATATTTCTAATCATATCTATACTTGGAAATATATTTCCCAATTCCATTTATAATTCAACACTTTGAATAATATTTCTATAATAAAATCTCATAGTTAAAAATATTTTTAATCCTTCTAGTCCAATACAAAGGAAATATTTATAAGTACATTTTTCCTAAAATCGTTTTATTTTCAGCATTTAGGAAGTACTCCTTTTAATTTCAAACTTCTCTAAATCCTTATTTCCACTTGAAATTTCCTTAACTCATTTATAACGGATTCGATAGTTTTCAGAATTCATTAATTAATCCCTTTTTTTAAATTTCCAAAATCGATTATACTCGTCTATAATCTCAACTACCCATTTCTAACTTCCTTTTTATGAATTTTAATTCATTTTTGAAGTTTCTATATTTAAATACTTTGGAAATTTTCTTAAGTTTCCCTAAACTCCATTTTGATAATTCCTCTTATAAAGTCACATTTATTGATTAAACCCCGTTTACAATCTCAAGAGAATTTAAAATCAATTTTTGATTACTTCCAAAACTCTCTATATATAATAAGTATTTTAAATAATAATAATTATTTTTAAACACGTTTAAGTAATTATCTAAAATATTCAAACACTTTAAATAAACATCGATAGCTCAATTCCAGCTCATTTTAAATAAAACTAATCAATTTTCAAGGCTGATTATAAGAATTTTAATTTATTTCAATTAATATTAAATATTTGAAAATCCATTTTCCAAAATGTTTCAATATTAAACAGCTTTAGCTGTATAGTTTAATAAATAAATATTTCATTTTAAACAAACTAAATTCCTCACCAAAAATATATTTTTAAAAGTTACAATAACGAACTTCAATTTATAAATTCCTCTAGATTTATATCACATCGATTCCATTCTGATTCCCTAACCATTCTCACATTTCCAAAAACAGAATCCACTATTTTCCAAAAAACTATTTTCATATCTCGATATAAATTTACACCATGAAATTATATTACTAATTTATCAACTGATGTCATTTGCCTTATTTATAAACATCGTTTACAAATTTTCAAACTTCCCTGAGATTCACTTGTTTATAAAACTAATCCCTTTTATAAAATTTCATTTTTATAAATCCATTTCTTATAAATCCTATTTATTTTTCAAATCTACTTTTAAACATCAATTCAACTTCTTTTCCAAATTTTTGGAAATATTATCTTAAAAATCCATTATTAAAAATCCTTTACATTATTTTAAAATTTCTATTTTAAACATTTTACGAATAGATAAGTACAAACCCCAATATCAAATCATTTATTTTATCCAAATCAATTTTCTTTAAAATAACCAAAATTTCGATATAAATATTTTATATCCAAATCACTTTTTAAATTCCTTCAAATTTCAAAAATAATATTAATGGTATTTAAAATACCAAAATTCAAGCCAGTGCTACTATAACATCCAATAATCAAACATATCATAATCCATAACAGACAATTCAGTTACATCATATATCACTTTATATGAAAAAATCGATATATATATATATACACACACACACACTTGAGGAATCTAGTTGAATCCCTCCAACCTATTTTCATGCTTCCACAGATGTTAAATAACATAAAATACCTATCTCGCTTCGAGGCGGGATATCGCGGTAATATGGGGACATCCTCTATTTTGCGAGGCTCATAGGGTCTCATCTGCTTCAATAGGTGGAAAATGTATCCAACAACTAATACATACTAATATATACAATATAACATCCAACTAATAATAATAATATATCAATTCAACCAATCAACCAATAACTAATTTCTACTATTTTAAAATAACACCAATTATCCAAATGAGTGAGATTTTTCTCACCTTGATTATTAATTTCGCATACACCCAGATTTTAATATTTCAAAATTCCCAGCCGACTCCAAAAAATTCCAAAGCAATTTTGTTGCGCAGTATTCAATGTTACTAGAGGAACGAAATTTATTCCGCCTGATTTTGACCTCGTATGAACGAAATATAACATTTATAAGATAATGGAATTTTAAATATAATTAAATCTTCACTAATTACTTTAAGTATAAGTTAATTACACCCTAACCTTTCCTTTGCTTTCATACGTGCGACCAGGCAATCACCATAAGGAGCCAATGCATGCGAGTCTTACTCTTTTTTTATATATTAAATTCGCACTCGAAAACCACTATCGACGACGCAAGCTCTGACTGCCAACCTTTAATCGCGCCAGGCCTAGATCGAAGTGGCCAAATACGAACGCACCTCGTTGCTTTGACAACGACCGCCATCTTATGCGGCCGCCAAGTCGAACTGCCATTGAACACCAGCTTTTCCCCTATTCAATGACACTGGCAATAACAACCATGTGCGGGACTTTCTCCCAATTGCGATTTGTCTTCGTTCACGCTTTTTTTTAATTAATTGAATTGATTTCGTGATTTCTCGAAAGAAGGAGGAAGGGAAATATGCGAGTTTAAAATTTTGATGCGTGTCTTCGGGTACAAGATAAACCGGTGTAACGACCCAAAAATTTTCGACCCTGAAAATTCGACACTAATATGCTCACTGTAGATATACCGAGCTATCGGACGCCGAAAATTCCAAATTGTTAGGATAAAGAAAAAAAGAGGTAGAAGAAGAAAACATAAACAACAACACAGAATCTCACAATCGCAGCGGAACAAAATATAATACCAAATAACAGCATTTACACAAAGAAAGCAGTAAATGTCAATTTATACAATATATCAGAGTACAACCATTCACAAATAAACTAGACAGTTGTAACAACTTGTCCCTGACTAATATCAATACAATCTCAAATACATATTGGAATATACTCCATACGTCCCTGCCATCCAGCTCGTCTCCTGAACTCCAGACGTCCTAACCAGAAAATCTGTAATACTCGGTCTGACCCGAGCATTACAATAAAGTAACATCCGAGTTAGGCTGGAAACCAGCGTGACTAAACCTATATATTATGAAACACTTAAGTTACAAAGCTTCTTTGAAAACCCAGGTAACTCATTCTTCACTACAAGTTCTAATCTTTCTATAGCCAAACACTTATTTCGCAAAATAATGTCAAAGTGTCGTTACTTAGTTTAAATGGACAAGTTAACTTAATTATTCCACTTCAGCCTATTTGATTCTACAAATCAAATCTATAAAAAATTATATATTACTAATCGAAGTGGTTTCGGATATCGCTGATATCCGACCCTGGTCCCATCGAATTCAATGTCATCTATTAAGCCAAATTGTAGAAGTAAAACAACAATTTGATTTAAATTTTAGAATGTCATAATCACACAGAAAATCATCACAGCTAAATAACTCGCATTTATCACAACTCAATCCAAGGCAATTCATATCACAGAATATCACCATTTAACATACTAGAGATATTAAGGAATCCAAAGCATTCAATTCAAATTAAACATTTATAAGCTAGATTAACTGGTCACACCTTTCCTAATTAATTTAATTTAAATCACAAAATAAATTAAATTAGTTATAAATCCTGCTTAATTGTCATTAATTAATTTCATGCCCTTATTTTATTTTAATTAATTATTGGAATTAATTAATTATCATTTACAATTAATTAAAAGTATAAACCATTTATCTTAACCATTACTTAATTACATTATTAACTTTTACTTAAAAACTTTGGTAATTGACTAAATAGCTAACATAAATATAGTTATCTCAACTTAACTAACTTAGCATCATTATTTACCTAAGTTAATGGTTAAATTTAAACCTTAAAATTTCTGTATTTGTTTCCCATCATTTAAGTAAAAACATTAACTTAATTACATGAAACTTTGATTTCATTTTCCATTTTATTTTAATCTATTTTGAAAGGAAAACTACGGCCCAAGCCCAACCCAAAATCACGTAAACTTCCCTTCTTTCATTCTTCTTATTTAAAAACTAGTTAATTACTTGTAAACAGACTCGAGCAAACCTCGATACAAACTCGAGCTAGTCCTAATATTTCCCCCGACCTTCCTCCTTCTTCTCCCTTCTTAACACAGCAACTACCAAACCCAGACACACATAGATACACGTGCATGTGCATAAAGCGTCGAAGCTACGGCGATCACCATCGACCACGTCACCAAGTTGCCATCGACCATCTCGACGCATTCGACCACCCAAATCCATGAACCACCTCGCAAATCAAAATCGAGCATGTTAAGCCCCACTAGAACAAAATTCCACTCACCAAAACCATTCGCACTGCCACTTCCAATCACCAGAGGACTCTCTACTTCGCCCAGACCTTTGCCGTATGGTCACCCTCCTTTTCCCTTACCCTGGCCCAGGCTCGACGTCGCCACGGTGCCGAAATCACCATGGATTCAACCTCGTCCAGATAATGACCTAAAAACCTACTAAGACTACGCCGCGCCACCATGACAGACCAAAAATCCACCGACCAATTTTCCCATGACCCTCGATCATCCAGCTACCTCCAACTACAACCCTGGTGCTACAGAACCTCGCGCTCTCGTCAGAATTCGAATAAAACCAAGTTCCGATCATCTCATAATTCCTTCCAAAATGCATACTTAAAAATCACAAAACTTCCTCCAAAAATCATCAAATTCGAAGATGAATTCAATCATGTATGTGAAACATGTAATTTACACAATTGATTTCTGATATATTTTGATTTTTAACTATAAATTCATTTTTCCAGATAAATATACTTACTAGTTTCACTTGAAAACATTTCTGAAAATAAGATTTCATGTTTACAAACACATTTCCTTAATTCATCATAAGCTATCAGTAATTGAGAGAAAAGAAATAAATTTTTGAGTGAAAATTTTGGTCAGTGATAACAACCAGAGACATGCATGTATACATACAATACATTCAACTTGTATGCCCATACAAAAATACATTTCTTCACCCATTCAAAACATTTACACAACATTACTACCATTATTTATCACTTGCATCAGTTAATAAAGTAGGTTAGGCTTAGAAGGGTAAAGTTTACTCACAATAAAAAATTGAACAGAGGAAACCAGAGAGTTTGGAAGATTTGATCTTCCTTGGATTTGAGTTTGAATTGCTTTGGATCTTAGCTTTGTTGCAGATGAAAACTTGAAGTAGTTTTGGTTTCTCAGTTTTTAGCTTGTTTTGTTTTAATAAAAGAAAAGAAAAGAAGACTTCTTGATACACACACACACACACAAAGTGTATTAAAATGAAGAAACAGTTTACTTTGACGCTTGCATACAAAATCTCTTTCTAGCTTACGAATGTCATAAATAACTTATTTTATATTTTCTTTTTACCACGTTTACTTAGTAGAAATATTATAAACCCTTTTTATTTATTTTATTCTTATTTGTTTAGGCTTAAGTTATTAATATTAAATTAATAACCACATATATACTTATATCTAATATTCAAAATGTAAAGTTTAAATTCAAATTATTTTTGAGATTTAAAAAATAAAAATATAACTTTGGATAAATTAAAATATATTATGTGAATATATATATACATTATATATATATCCACACTTTTTCAAACTTTCTTAAAATTTACTTTACTTCTCATGATACACACACACACACATACATGTACATAAATATATATTGTAACGATCCCAATTTTAAAACAAATTTAAATTAGTAATTAATTTAATTTTTGAAATCAAATTGTGAATTAATTTGGTATTTTCCAAATTTAATTGATATTTGTTTTTTTATTAATATAAATGTACATAATATGATTATAATAGGTATTCCTCATTAAATAATTATTGGAAATTCAGAAATAAATAATTTGAATAATATTTTAATTTTAGGTTTAATTGAGGATTAATTTAAATTTTTTAATGAATATATATATATATATATATATAAAGATTATAAATGAAATTTGAATTTAAATTCCAAAAATAAATATATTGAAAAATAAGTTGAATTTGAGAACACTATAGTTTCAACTAATACTAATTTGTTTTTATTTAAAAAAAGGCATTTTGATTTGAAAGTTATGATTTAAATTTAATATAAATTATCAAGAGGTTAAAATCTATTATATAAAAATATACGTGTTTATTTATTAAAAGTATAAAATTATTTTCTTTAAGTTGATATAAATAATGAATACAAATATAAAACAATAATGTATAAAGGTTTGTATATACATATATCTTTTGAAATGATAAACATATTAAAATATGGTTATATATACATAGAATTAATAAAAAGGATTTATATAAAGATAATTTTAAGTAAAGTTTAAAATTCAAAAGAGATAAATAAAAAAAAGTCTAAAAGCATAAAGCATGTTTTATAAATTAAAATAAAGTAAGAATTAAAACAAAGTTATAAATGAATTATAAACAAGGGCCAAAACATATAGTTTGTATATAAATTAAGTAATTTATAATGAAGTAGGATTTAAAATAAATTTATAAATAAGTTTAACAAAAGGGCTTAAACACAATTTAAACACATTTGACAAATGTTTAATAAGTAATAATATAGATTAACAAGTGTAACATGATGATACAAGTGGCAATCTTAGTTTTTTTATAAAAATAAATATCAAAAGAGTAAAACAGGTTGCTCATAATTCATCCTTCTATTCAAAATACTTTCTCTTCGAAACAAACCTAAGAATAGAAAAATCTAAGCATGTTTTTAGAAACAAAGAAGAACATTTCAAACCTGGAAGCACTGATTCAAGTAGTAGATTAGGCAAATTTAAATCAAGATTAAAGTAATTCATTTCAAACCTGGAAATGAAGTTCAGAAAAACAAAAATCATTTATGGAACCTGATATCTGAAGCATTTCAAAAACTCAAAGCAGTTTTCAGTTTTAAAAGAAGATCAAAACTTGATCAAGCAATTTTCAGTTTTTGAATAATCAAAGTATAGATCAGTTTTTAATTCAAAGATAAAAACCAGAGCAATGCAAAGTGGTTCAAAAGAAATCAAACAAGATCTGAAGTAAAGTTCAAATTCAATCCCTGATCAAGCAAATGTAACTAAACAAGTAATTCAACCTAACATCAATTAAAATCAAGCTTCAGTGCAACTCAATCAAATGCAAGTAACAGATCCACTAAAATTCAAATACCAAGTTCTAGGTTTTTCAAGGCCTCTCTGTTTTCAAACTTCAAGGTGAGCAAACTTGCCTTTGTTCTAATCTCTGATCTGATGTTGTGATGAATGTGAAGTGAGGTTGTAAATATGTTTGTTTGTATGCAATTTTGCATGTATATAAGAATAAATGGGTGTGTGCATGTCTGTATTCACCTCTGTTTAGAGGTCACGAGCACAAGTAAACTTCAAAAATTTAAATCTCTCAATCGAATCAGTACTATCCTTTGGCGTTTAAACGAAAATTGTTTTTTTAAGTATAAAGATGATTATAAAAGTAGTTTCAGAATTTTAAATTCAACAAATGATTTTAAAAATGAAATAATACAGCGAAAACTTGAAACTATGGTAAATTTGAGTATCACGATTTTGAATTCCATTTACATCATCTAACTAGATTTCAAAAACTATGACTTTTAAGGGTAAATTCAGGATTTTTAGTTCAGGAGATTTTGGGAAATTATGAGTTGAATAGAAGACAAAATTCTGTCGATTTCTAATGATCGCGTGATCATTTTGTCTCGGGATTCTCACTGGAGGGGGCTGAAGGTATGGTGGTGCGAGGAAAAATAGTAGATGATGGCCGTGACGGCGCGGTAAGGTCGAAATAAGGTTTTACACCCAAATTTGGCTCGCTGGGTTTCAGAGGAAATTGCGGCATTTTAGGGTGATCAGAATCGATCGCGAGGGAGTGGATCAGTGCATCGCGACATGGAGAAACTTAGGCTTGGTGGCTCGTGACCAAATGATTAGAGTTGATGGCAGGATGAGGATTTCGATGACTGGTTTGAAATGATGGTGGTGTCGACTCATTAAAATTTCGATTCTCTGGTGGTACGTTGAAACTGTGTGGTTGTTGGGGTTTGGTGATCAACGAGGAAGTGTGGGTGATCGTGGCGATGGTCGAAGTAGCTTCGGTCGGCAGTGCAGGTGCACACGTGTATGGTTGTATCTGGAGGTGATTGTAAAGTTAGGGAAGAAGATTAACTCGAGTTTGATCTCGAGGAAATGAAGTGGTCGCTCGAATAAGGTCACGGGTAATTCTCGAGTATAGATTACAGTTTTAAAAATTTAAATCAAAATGAAATTTAAAAAGAAGAAGAAGGTTCACGGGAAAGAATTGGATCTGGCACAAAGAAGGTCTCGGGTTCAATGGCATTTAGCTCGGGTTTCACCCGAAGTCGTCAGTTTTGATTTCTTTGAAAAATTTAAATTAAGGTTTTCAAATTTTAAATTTAATCAAACTTTAAAGATTTTCTTAATTAATAAAATGGTTTAAATTAGTTTGGGTTAATTAGCTTTAAAAATAATTATTTTCAAATTAATTAAGTTCAAGTGTTTTACTTCTTTATTTTAAATTAAAATAAATTCTTTAGTTCATTTTAAATAAACTTAATATTTAATTAAGGGATAAATTGAAAAGATAAAATGTTTTAAAGTTAATTGATGGATAATTACTTTGTGTAATTAAAATTAAAGCTAATTACTTTGTGAACTTGATTTAAAAGATAATCACTTTATGTAATTAAATTAAGATTAATTAATTTATGAGTAATTAAAGAATAATTAATTAATTCCTTAATTTATGTTAAAAATAATAATTAATTAATCAAAAATAATTACTTAATAAAAGTAATTAAAGATAATTAATTAATGATTAAGAATTGATAAATCAAGTGATTAAAGTATAATTGCTCGATGTAATTAATTAGTAATTATAAAATATAAGTGATTAGGGGTGATCATTTATTGTAATTAATTAAGATAATTAATTAAATGGTAATTAATTAAGAGTTAATTAATTAATGTAATTAATTGAGGATAATGTAATTAATTAAAGTTTAATTAATTAATGAAAGTGATTAAGGGATTATTTATTAATTAAGGATTAATTAATTATTGTAATTAATTAAGGGCAACTAATTAAAGAATAATTAAATAATTAAAGGTTAATTATTTAAAGGATGTTTGGTTTATTAATTAAGAATGATTAGTTAATGATTTAAGGTTGATTAATTAATTAAAATGGTTTATAATGAATTAATGTTAATCAACCTAGACTAGTGATAAATCTGGTCTTAGTAAATCAGATGATTAATCAACTTCACTTATGGATGTTTGGATTCTACTGAATGTTTGTATTGTTTGATATCCCTGATATATGATGCTTTGTGATATTAATTATTTTGATTCGAGCTGTGATGAATGTAATTTATTTTATCTGTGATGAATTTTATTATTTATCTGTGAATCTGTGAATAAAGATAAGCGCTATAGGATTATGCCGCTTATGGATATTGATATGATTAAATCTGTGATGATTGAATGACGTTGCACTATTGTGTAAAACCCTTGGGCTACACCATTCACACACAAATATGGATTGCATGAGGAAATTGGTTAAGTCACAGATTTTTGAAATGGTTTTAAAGATTGAATTTTTGAATCCAAAAAAGTTTTGGAAATAGAATTGTGTTAAATGTGAGAAACTTTTAAAAAGGAGTTTCAAAGACAAAAGTTTTTTTGAATAACTTGATAAAATTTTGAAATTCAAATAATTTGATTTAAATTTGAATTCAAGATTTGAAATTGAATTCTGTATTTGGAAATTATGGTTTGAAAAAGTTATACAAGTTATAAATGTGTTTATATAGGTTTTAAAATCATTTTAAAAGTATTGTTTTGGAAAATGTGAATTTAACCCAAGTTTTATACTTAAACGGCTTTAACTTGTACAAATGTAATCGGATTTTTTCGAAACGAAAACTATTTGTTTTCAAATCAAATAACTTTCATATAAAGAAAGGATTTCCAATTTGTGTTGAAAGATTTCAAGTTTGAAATGGAATAGAAATAGTTTTGAAAGCTATGAATTAATCTTTGTGAAAAATGGTTGAACCTTGTTTGAAATCGAAGAGGATCTTAAAGGTATGTCCTTTGTATAAAAGATTTGAAATGAAATTGTTTCGAAACCTATTAAGGAATCTTTGTGAAATATTTGTGAAACTTTTTTTTCAACCAAAATAGGATCTTAAAGATAGATCTTTTGTTTAAATAATGTAAATGAATCTTTGTGAAAGATTGGTGAACTTTGTGAAGTGGATCTTCTTGTTTAAAAGATTAAAATGGTAATTTGTTTAACCATTTGGAAGAAAAGTTTTAGGTAATAAGTTGTGACTTAATTGAGTTCTCAATATCCATATGTTTTTAAAATATTGCGCTCACTATTCAGTTTAGCCGGGAGAGGACTTTGTGTCATATAACCCATTCCGAATAGTGATACGACGAAATGGATAGCAATTAAAGACGGTGGTGAAGACTGGGTGTCTTCGAGAATGATAGGATAACCTGTCGAATGACTCTGCACTGAGTTGCTCCGGTATAGAGATCTTCATATGTGATGTGGAGTTCGATCGGGATTGAGGATTCTCGGATTTGCAAGGGCTTCTTTTAAAGTGCCTTCGGTTCTGTTCGAACTCGGAACAGACTTGTATGGTTGTATGTCTGACATTACACTTTGAGATATAAAACTGATCTCTATCAAATACATTTCCATTTGGTGGCGGAGTATTTATTCTCTTAGCTTAACACCCTTTTCTGAGACATACGAGCTCAGAGGTTATGTACTTGATAGTTATCGGTGATATACTCCCAATTTGGTAGTGTGGCATGCTGAGTGCTGCCGTGTGTTGTTGATCATTTGTTGATCAAAGTATGACTTTTGTGTAAAGCGTAGCTTTGTGGACGAGACTGCATCGGGACCTCACACCCTGGAAATGGTCGAAACAGGAAAGATGCACCAAGGTTATGAGGGTCGCGCCCTTCAGGGTTTGTCATTCCATTCTGGAAAAGGGTGGTATCATGGTATGGAGCCCAGGTACTTAACTCATGTGGCCACTGCAAATCCATTACTTTGTGATTGCTTTGTGGTTGTTGGTTGAGAGGCGCCTCGGATAAAGATCGCAAACGACCGGGGATGGCATGCTCGAGTTGTAGTTACCTAGTTATATAGGTAACCCGGCCTTGTGTTGGCAGAGTGCCGGGTAGGTTCTCGGGACGTCCCTCTAGAGGCGTACCCATGTGGCAATAGGAAGTTCCTTAGCCTGATCATTTGTTGGAAATTCAATCTCCAATACGCGCCTTGTACGATTTTAGTTGTATAACCTGCCATTTTCTTATGGTGGCGCCCCACTGTTTAGATGGTAGCTATAGTAGTCATAAAATAATGGTTGTATGCAGGCTAAGATTAATATTGTACTTTCGAAAGGTTTTCCGCCCTATGCACTAATAATAATATCAAATGGTTTTCGCGTATCAAGCATTTTAGACTATCATAATGAGAAATCTCCTCCAATTCTGTGTTTGCATTATGTGTGCAGCGGGAGGCTTTATGGTAGTCTCATTTTCCAAAAAGCATTGCAGATTTCATTTTTAAATTCTTCTGTTGATTGTTTTTGTTTGCTCATACCAGTCCCATGACTGACCTCATTTAATATAACATGATAGGGGGTTCTCGCTTCACGTTTGGTGGCGAACGAGAGATTCTTACCCCTACATATCCCCGGGGAGGGGTTGGCTAACCGGTTAGGTTGCGTGTCGAAAAGCTGGCCGTAAAAGCAAGGGCAGGGTACCAGTGAAAGCCACTGCGGGGCTGAGATGGTTGAAAAGCCTACTAGTCGAATTGGCCGCTGTTGGACGGTCGAAGACCCGAGACTATTTCATTTGGTATCAGAGCTGAAGGTTGAAACTTTAGCTCAGGAGTATAACACATTAGGTAGCTCATTAGAGATAGGGTAAAGTATACCCTAGAATGAGTATATCCCTAAGATATCCATCTGCATGCCTCAGTAAATTCTCTTACTATCCACTGATAGTGAGTATGAGTGCAAGAAATGGACGAGGTAGGGGATAGGGAAGTACCACTACAAATACCCTGTAACAACAACGGAAACAACTTTCTCTTCTCAATCTCCTCTGATACGATATCAAATTCCTTGATGGCTTCGTGGAAGCTCGAAGAAGAAGCTTCGGCGTAAAGGTGGCCCTACGAATCGTTGTTGATAACTTCCTATGTAACGTCCCGCCTTTTTGTACGCTTTAAATCGATGATAAACCACACATTTCAGACTTAAACCATACATAATGGTGGATAATTATGGGGTAAATAAGAAAAAGCAGAGAAAGAAAAATAATAGAATCTTTCAGCGGAACGATGAAATATAATAATCAAATAAACAGTTCATGAAGCTGTTCTACAAAATATTCGATTATACTTATACAACACATATTAGAGTTACACATACCAGATAATAATAAATAATGCAGCGGAACAATGTGATGCAGAAATAATATAATAAATAATAGTAATACAAATCTTTGTCTTCGTCCTCCAGAATAAAATCTTCAAATCCTGAAATGCTCGAACTGACCCGAGCGAATTGAAAAGACAAAAAACTCGAGTCAGAACTAAAAGATCTTATGTGAGTTAAATCAACTGTAAATAATATGAGTGGAACGACGTCAGAGATGTTTACAGGATTTGACATCTCCTATCCAGTGTCCAACGCGAGTGCAGTAACTTAAGAGATGCTCGAGATTCATGTCTCCTTAGGATCCGTTAAACTATTTACTATGTAGTAATATTTCCCTATTATAATAGTGTCTAATAGTAAAATAAACTTACTTTTAAATAGCATTAAGGGGTTACCCATATATCCCTTACCACATAATAGTCCCAATAGTCAATCCAGTATCAGCGCATCTCCAGATCGGGAGACTACCCTAAATACTCCACGGGCTATGGAAGAAAAACCATACAAGGCGCTAGGGTAGGTGCCACAGCACACAAGGCAATGCCAGGGTAGATATACCAATTACGCACACAGGCTGGTGGTAACGTGTAGCGTACAGCTACCGCCCACCTCGACCCATACCCTCAAATCAAAAAAAAATCAAAAGTGGCCACCGAATCAATCCAAAATTCAAAGTATAATATTGAAGGGATGTGTCCGATTATAGGAATGACCTTATTGGCCCGAGATCGCTCCTATTTTAGCCATCTTATGCCAACTCACGGGAGTCGGGTCCACGTATTTACCTCACAGAAAACGCCGCCTACTTCATTCTGGAATCTCCACCGCGTACACGGTTGTTAAAGTGGTTTTCGAGTTAGCAGAGAGTATGACAACTTCTGATCCCGATCTCTTTAACAACCAAACGTTATTATAACACCGCGGTCATTTCAAAATAATTTAAAATTCAAAACCAGAATATAATATCCCTTTCAAAACCATGCAAATACGATATCATTTCCGCTTTAAAAACCAAATCAATATGATATAATTTTTATAAAACCAAAATCAATATAATATCATTTTTTATTTCAAATATATCCTTTTCCCAAAATCATAGCATTTTCAAATCATAATACCGTGAAACCCATAATTTTGAAACATAACTTCTAATACTTAAATGGTTTAATATTAAATTACCTTATATAATAAATTAGCTTCTTTAATTTCACAAATCAATTCCAAATACAGATTTGAATCCCCAAATAAACCATTTCAATTTCCATATATTTCAAAGCTTTAAATATTCCACCATTTCAAAACTAATTCTATGATAATCCCATATACATCAAATTCAATTAATATTATTTAGATTTGAAATGTTTACGTAATAAATCCAATATCATTTAAGAAAACTTTTAACTTCATATAACTAGATATTCTTTCAATTTATTTAACTTGATATATTCATTTAAATCAACTTTATATTCATTTAAATCACTCTAAACCAAATCAAGTTATAAGAATCATACCCTTTAAAATCTCCATTTAATTTAAATTTCAAATCAAATTTATTAGAGTATAATTCCGAAATAATTCAATTCAAACCAATTTCATATTTATCTTCCAACTTAATTTTTATTTAAGTCATTAAAACTCTATATATACAATATCTTAAACAGGTACTTAACCATATAATATAAAACAATCAAACTCCATTATTAAACTTATTTTTATTGAACAAATTTATACATAGCTTAAATTCAAGAATTTAACTATATATATATAATAATAATAATATTTATATAATATCAAACATTAATATTTATTAAACCATATATTTCATTCCAAACCATAGAAATCAATTTCAGATTATTTTTATATATACAGACCACGGTGTCTGTATATAACTTTCTATCCTATGGTCAAGTGATACAAATATTTTATCATTTCAATCTATAATTTAAAACATAAATATAGTTATATATCATTTCAAACCGCAATCCCAAAAAATAAAAATGCATAACAACTTACAGTTTATAACAATATAAAATACAACATCCATTCATCCAATATCGATCATCAACCATTTATCACAATCATCATCCAATTCAAACAATAACATCAATATATAACAGATAATAAATAACAGGTATTTACTGGCAGTTTATATTCAATAATAAATTAATTTAACTGGCAGTTTATATGCAGCAATAAATTGAATAACAATTTAATTCAATAAATTCAATTTAACTGAGACGATGATAAAAATATGCCAAACGGTCATAAATAAATTTTTAATCATATCATAAATCAATTTAACAAACATAAAATTTTAGAAGTTGTGAGTGGACTAAAACACTCACTTTATGAATTTAAAGTGAATTTAAATCCAATTTAAAATCAAAATTTGAACAGTCCCAAAATTCGTCCAAACCGGCCCCATAATATCTGGAATTCCAATAGGAAACTAGTGGAGAAAACCGCGCGTACATCGGGCCTCATATGTAAAAGTTATACGCATTAGAATGATTGAAATTGAAATTAAAAAAAAACAACTTACAACAGCCACATCACCTCGTTTGCACGTGAATAATCGCATTCATCCCCAGGTTCGAACGATTGAGCCGCCGTTCAAGCCTTCGATTTCGCCGTCCACTCGATTGACGCTGGCCAGATCCAACGCCCTGGTGACGAGCGCCTCCTCAAGATGACGCCCCGCCTCCATTACGGCCACCTCCGGCAGCAGATGCCGACGTCACAGCCGAGGTGAACGCCCCTCCTTCCTGCGCTAATTCCAACCAAAACTGACACCTTTATCATGAACGAACACCACAATGGCAACCTACTCGACACCAGCTTCGTAACGGTACTACCCGATCGTCGAATCGTTGGCGATCCGCCGTTGGATCGTCGAAACTCCATAGCGAACGACCGAGGTTCAACTTCGATTTCTGGATAAATGATAATTCGAACCCGAAAATGAATTGCAGATCTGAGATGCGTACATCGAGTGCTTCGACTCCATATAAAATTTGATATTGTTTGTGGAGTTTGAAATTTTGGATTTGGATTTGATTTGAAATTGTATTTGAGAATTAGGGTTTTGCAACCATTGGAAAGAGGAGCTAATAGAACTGAACGTACAGAAATGAGGAATAAGAAATGAATTAGGGTTTATAATAGGGTATATATAGGCAAGCTGAAATTAGAATGGACTAGATCGATTGGCTATTTTCCTATTAATTAATTAAATTAATAAATTAACTAATTAAATCAAATTTTCAAATTTCAATTCTTTAATTTAAAATTTTAATCATTTTTGATTTCTCAATCATTTATAATAATTTAAACAAATTTAAATGTCAATTTAGAGTTGATTAATTTATCAATTTCAGTATTAACCTCAGTTTCATTAAATTCAAAATTTATAAATTAAATTTTCAAAAATTCTATTAAATTTACTTTTCATTCTGTTATTCAATTCATTATTATCAAACGGATGAAATTAACACTCGACTCAAAATCTATTACATTAATATTCTCACATTATATCTTCATTTCAATTAACGTGGTATTAGATATTTAATTTCATTTATTTGCAATTAAATTCAATTTCTATAGTTCAAATCCCATTGAATTGATAAGTCTTCATTTCCATTCTTTCAATTCAACAAATTGTCCTATTATGGATAATATTAACATTATTCTCAACTATTACCTTAATTAACATTAACGTAATAATTTATTTAGATTTATTGCAATTGATTCCAATTTCATTTAATGGATTAAAATATATCGGTAACTTATAATAATTGTTGCCACTAACGTTTAATTTCACTTATCAGCTATTATTAACAAACAATTGTTGTAGTTGATTTAGATCTAATGCAATAAATTAAATGAATGGGTAAATAATTATCACTATTGCCAAATTTACTCACATTCATACTTAATTATCAAATAACAATTATTATAATTACTTATCTAGCATTGATTCTATCAAATTGCAATTTATTAAGCATTATTGCATCAATTAATACAACTTTTGAATTTATTTCCCAATTCACTAATTTCAATCAATTATAACCTTGCAATTATTTCAATTAATTGAGTTTACACTAATTTAGTTATTCAATCAGTTTCATTTTATGGTACGATTATCATGGTTTATACCATAGTGCATTAATATTCCTATTTTATCTTAATTTCAAATGATGTAATATTAAATTCCATTTACTACAGTAGATCCAATTAATTAAAATTTAATTTCAATAAATCGTTTTAAATTTGATTTCAACCAATTACTATAATTTCATACATAATATTGAATTCATTAAATCACCACTAATTATATCATTTAACTAGTTAATTCAATATTCTCATTTGTTTCCTTATATTAAACTTATAACCAAGTATGAAAATTTAATTTATTTCAATTAATTGCAATTTCATTTTTAATTGTTAATTTTTATTACAAATGCTACATTTACTTTCTAACATTCGCTCCATTATAAATTATAAGGTTTTTATTTCTTTCTAAATTTAATTGCAAAAATCTTATTAAATTAACAAATTAAATTATCGAAATTTTATGAGTCGTTACACTCTCCCCCACTCAAAACTTTTCGTCCCCGTAAAGGAAGAAGAATTACGAAATCAATATATCTTACTTAAAATATTAAATTTATGAAGAAATAATTTTACAAAATTAATTTACTTAGATAAAATATACCAATTTATAACCATTAAATCTTTTTATACCCAAATTAATAAAGTCTGGAAAACATTTCAAAATATTTTCTAAGTCCAAAATTTACGGAAAATTTCGGCGGAGTCTCCTTTGTATGGAGAGGCTCGGGAGAAAATAAAATATCAAATATAACAATATACATCATATATTTTCCAAAATAATATATATCCCAACCCGAGAAAAATAATATAATAATGCTATAAACCGTAATCCGAGAACGTACCTATTTGTCGGGCAATTACGCTTAATTATAAAAACAAAAGCAGTAGCGATTGCTTCCATAACTTGTATTTCACTTATATAAACAAATTATATAAAATGAAATATTTAAAGTTGTTTCAAACACTGACAAACAAATCAATTTAACAACAATCATTCGCAACCAACAGCATACACATCATATACAAATCAACCATACAAGCAAAACAAAACAATTGGTTGGTTCGGGTTAAGACACTTTAAATCACATAGAATGACAAATAACTATGAAATATTCCATTTACTCAATAGTCTTAGGTAAAACTCAATATATTATTCACATATCCGAGCAATTAAAAGTATCTTTTACCCAAACAACGCATAAACCAAACCAACAACAATTTCAAACAATAGATCAAGTTCATTCTTAATCATTTCTTTTCATAATATTTATTGTTGGCTTTCTTTTTATTCATATGATGGTTCATTTTTTTTCTTTTCTTATTTGCATTTTCTTCTTACAATTTTTTTTTCATTTATTAACATTTATTTATTTATAGTATTCATGTTTAATTCAATTCTTTGCATATCAATTTATTTACTTAAGTTTATAATCTTATACTTGCAACATTTACCTTCTATCTTATTTTATTATAGTAACATCTCAATTGTAACTTAAGTTTATAACTCTATAACATCAATTCCTATTTATAAAAGCAATTTGTTGAACACTTTCATTACATAATTTTGCTCGTATAATTTCCATTACATTTCCTAATTAAACATTACAACTTCTAATATTTGGTAAGTTATATATATGCTTAAAGAATGTCAATGAAAGTTATACAAGTTTTTCTCATTCCTTTTAAATTAATTAAATATTCAAGAATCATATCCTTTGTTTTATAGGTTACAATTTCAACTTTCTTGAATTTCACTTCTAACCTAGAGTTGTATCTCTTATTTTAATTAAAGGTTCCAATTATCCATTTCACTACAATAATTGCTACTATCAATCAACAGAAACTTAAGAATTAAATACCGGGTTAAGTTTCAAATCATTTAAAAAATAATATATAAAGGTATATACTTACAATTTATATATCCAGTTATATTTAAGACCATTTGAAATTTATATTTGTTTATTAAAATAAACCTGCAGTAAAACTACTACAGTGGCTTTCGCACTTCGAAACTCAAAAATGAACGTCGACGATGCGTGCACTCATCACCGAAATTATTATCCAACGACAGAGAGGGGAGTACATAACTTATTTCTTTTCAAAGTTTCTTTAAAACAATTCTTTCAATTTATATTAAAATATTTATAACGGAAAATACTTCTAATAATATTATTATTATATTTCAAAATCATTCAAAAGAAATTTTCAAAACCCCAAAACATAAGTTCTAAATTTCCAATTTTATTTATTTTAATTTGAATCTTATTTCAACTATTATTTATAAATTTCATTACCTAACAACCAAAATATTGCAACCAAATATATATATCATCTATAAAATTTTATTTTATATATAGAAAATATAATAGGTAAAATTATTTCATTCACCTATATTCAAAACAAATATTGTGTCGGTCTGTCCTATTAAGTGTTTAGAAATCCCTTTGATGTCATAGCGTCCCATGCACCAACCAGAATTTATAAATACAAAACGGAACAAATCAACACAATATCAAAACTTTTTATAACACTACCAAATACGCTCTCTCATATATATACACTCAACGACTCATCATAAGGTACCCTATTAATAAGGAGTCAGACTCCACAAAGCTAAGGTTTTATCGCTAAACCAAAGCTCTGATACCAGATGTAACATCCCGCCTTTTTGTATGCTTTAAATCAACGATAAACCACACACGTCGGACTTAAAGCATACAGAAGGATGGATTGTTATGGCGTAAATAAGAAAAAGCAGAGAAAGAAAAAAAATAGAATCTTGCAGCGGAACGATAACATATAATAATCAAATAAACAGTTCATGAAGCTATTTTACAAATGTTCGATTATACTTATACAACACATATCAGAGTTACACATAACAGAGAATAATAAATAATGCAGTGGAACAATGTGATGCAGAAATAATATAATAAATAATAGTAATACAAATCTTCGTCTTCATCCTCCAGAATAAAATCTTCAAATCCTGAAATGCTCGGACTGACCCGAGGGAACTGAAAAGACAAAACACTCGAGTCATAACTAAAAGATCTTATGTAAGTTAAATCAACTGTAAATAATATGAGTGGAACGACGTCAGAGATGTTTACGGGATTTGATATCTCCTATCCAGCGTACAACATGAGTGTAGTAACTTAAGAGATGCTCGGGATTCACATCTCCTAAGGATCCGTTAAACTATTTACTATGTAGTAATATTTCGCTATTATAATAGTGTCTAATAGTAAAATAAACTTACTTTTAAGTAGCGCTAAGGAGTTACCCATATAGCCCTTACCACATAATAGTCCCAGTAGTCCATCCAGTATCAACGCACCTCCAGATCGGGAGACTGCACTAAATACTCCACGGGCTATGGGAGAAAAACAAACTCGTACAAGGCGCGCTAGGGTAGGTGACACGGCACACATGGAAATGTCAGGGTAGATATACCAATTACGCACATGGGCTGGTGGTAACGCGTTGCGCGCAGCTACCGCTCACCTTGAGTCACACCCCCAAATCAAAAAAAATCAAAAAGTGGCGATCGAATCAATCCAAAGGTCAGAGTATAATATCGAAGGGATGTGTCCGATCAGAGGAATAACCTCATTGGCCCGAGATCGCTCCTGTTTTAGACACCTAATGCCAACTCACGGGAGTCGGGTCCACGTATTTACCTCACAGGAAACGCCGCCGCCATCCTACTTCATTCTGGAATCTCCACCGCGTACAGGGTTGTTAAAGTGGTTTTCAGAGTTGGCAGAGAGTATGAAAACTTCCGATCCCGGTCTCTGTAACAACCAAACGTTATTATATCACCGCGGTCATTTCAAAATAATTTATACTTCAAAATCAGAATATAATTTCCCTTGCAAAATCATGCAAATACGATATCATTTCCGCTTAAAAACCAAATCAATATGATATCATTTTTATAAAACCCAAATCAATATAATATCATTTTTTATTTCAAATATATCCTTTTTCCAAAATCATAGCATTTTCAAATCATAATACCTAAAAACCCATAACTTTGAATCATAACTTCCAATACTTAAATGGTTTAATATTAAATTACTTTACATAATAAATTAGCTTATTTAATTTCACAAATCAATTCCAAATACAAATTTGAATCCCCAAATTAACCATTTCAATTTCCATATATTTCAAAGCTTTAAATATTCCACCATTTCAAAACTAATTCTTCGATAATCCCATATATATCAAATTCAATTACCATTATTTAGATTTGAAATGTTTACGTAATAAATCCAATATCATTTAAGAAAAATTTTATGTTCACATGACTGGATATTCTTTCAATTTATTTAACTTAATATATTCATTTAAATCAACTTTATATTCATTTAAATCACTCTAAACCAAATCAAGTTATAAGAATCATACCCTTTACAATCTCCATTTTATTCAAATTTCAAACCAAATTTATTCGAGTATAATTCTTAAATAATTCAATTCAAACCAATTTCATATTTATCTACCAACTTAATTTTTATTTAAGTCATTAAAACTTTATATATACAATATCTTAAACACGTACTTAACCATATAATATGAAACAATCAAACCCCATTATTAAACTTATTTTTATTAAAAAATTTATACATAGCTCAAATTCAAGAATTTAACTATATATATAAAGTAATATTTATATAATATCAAAAATTAATATTTATTAAACCGTATATTCCTTTGCAAACCATAGAAATCAATTTCAAATTATTTTTATATATATGACTACGGTGTGTGTATATAATTTTCTATCCTATGATCAAGTGATACAGATATTTTATCATTTCAATCTGTAATTTAAAACATAAATACGGTTATATATCATTACAAATCGCAATCCCAAAAAATAAAAATGCATAACAACTTGCAGTTATAAAAATATAAAGTACAACATCCATTTATCCAATATCAATCATCAACCATTTATCACAATCATCATCCAATTCAAACAATAACATCAATATATAACAGATAATAAATAATAGGTATTTACTGGCAGTTTATATTCAATAATAAATAAATTTAACTGACAGTTTATATGCAATAATAAATTGTATAACAATTTAATTCAATAAATTCAATTTAACTGAGATGATGATAAAAATATGCCAAACAGTCATAAATAAATTTTTAATCATATCATAAATCAATTTAACAAACATAAGAAATTTTAGAAGTTGTGAGTGGGTTAAAACACTCATCTTTTGAATTTAAATTGAATTTAAATCCAATTTAAACCAAAAATTTGAACAGTCTCATAATTCGTCCAACGCCAAAATGTCCGAAATTCCAATATGAACCTAGCGGAGAAAACCATACATAAATCGGGCCTCGTATGTAAAAGTTATATGCATTAGAATGATTGAATTGAAATTACAAAAAAACAAAACAAACAACTTACAACAGCCACGTCACCCCCATTTGCACGTGAATAATCGCGTTCATCCCCGGGTTCAAACGACTGAGCTCCGTTCAAGCCTTCGATTTCGCCATCCACTCGATTGACGCTGACCAGATCCAATGCCCTGGTGACGAGCGCCTCCTCAAGACAACTCCCCGCCTCCATCGCGGCCACCTCCGGCAGCAGATGCCGACGTCACAGCTGAGATGAATGCCCCTCCTTCCTGTGCTAATTTCGACCAAAACTGACACCTTTATCACGAACAAACACCACCATGGCAGCCTGCTCGACACCAGCTTCGTAAAGGTACTACCCGATCGTCGAACCGTTGATGATCCACCGTTGGATCGCCGAAACTCCATAACGAACGGCTGAGGTTCAACCTCGATTTTTGGACAAATGATAATTCAAACCCGAAAACGAATTGCAGATCTAGGATGCATACATCAAGAGCTTCGAATCTATATAAAATTTGATATTGTTTGTGGTATTTGAAATTTTGGCTTTGGATTTGATTTGAAATTGTACTTGGGAATTATGGTTTTGCAGCCATTGGAAAGAGAAGCTAATAGAACCGAACGTACATAAATGAGGAATAAGAAATAAGTTAGGGTTTATAACAGGGTATATATAGGCAAGCTGAAATTAGAATGGACCGGATCGATTGGATATACACGTTGAACGATAAAATGGCCCGAAAAAGCCCATTCAACTCCGGAACGAAATTAGGTCAACCCATATATCAAAATAGATATTTTAAAATATTTTAAATGCAATGGAATAGGTTTCATGTCAAAATTCCATCGTATGAAGAAGTTATGCCAAAATCAAGTTATTTCAAATTGATTTCAATTGATTTCAATTAAATCGATTTCAAGGCGTTTCATGCCCATACGATCAAACAACAAGCCTGATCGTTATGAAACTTGCAATCCTACAATAATTCATCATTACAGATCCGATGAAACTGGTTTTGTTGAAATCCGAGTCAGTGGCCAAAATGGCTATTTTCCTATTAATTAATTAAATTAATAAATTAACTAATTAAATCAAATTTTCAAATTTCAATTCTTTAATTGACAAATTTCATCATTTTTTATTTCTCAATAATTTATAATGATTTATTGATTTATTTATCAATTTCAATATTAACCTCGATTTCATTAAATTCATATTTTATAAATTAAATTTCCTAAAATTCTATTAAATTTACTTTTCATTCTGTTATTCAATTCATTATTATCAAACGGATGAAATTAACACTGGATTCAAAATCTATTACATTAATATTCTCACATTATATCTTCTTTTCAATTAACGTGGTATTAGATATTTAATTTCATTTATTTGCAATTAAATTCAATTTCTATAGTTCAAATACCATTGAATTGATAAGTCTTCATTTCCATTCTTTCAATTCAAAAAATTGTCCTATTATGGATAATATTAACATTATTCTCAACTATTACCTTAATTAACATTAACGTAATAATTTATTGCAATTGATTCCAATTCCATTTAATAGATTAAAATATATCGGTAACTTATAATAATTGTTGCCACTAACGTTTAATTTCACTTATCAGTTATAATTAACAAACAATTGTTGCAATTGATTTAGATCTAATGCAATAAATTAAATGAATGGGTAAATAATTATCACTATTGCCAAATTTACTCACATCAACTAAAAATTACTATAATTACTTATCTAGCATTGATTCAATCAAATTGCAATTTATTAAGCATTATTGCATCAATTAATCAAGTTTTGAATTTATTTCCCAATGCACTAATTTCAATCAATTATAACCTTATAATTGTTTCAATTAATTGAGTTTGCACTAATTTAGTTATTCAATCAGTTTCATTTTACGGTACGATTATCATGGTTTATACCATAGTGCATTAATATTCCTATTTTATCTTAATTTCAAATGATGTAATATTAAATTCCATTTACGACAATAGATCCAATTAATTAAATTAAATTTCAATAAATTGTTTTAAATTTGATTTCAACCAATTACTATAATTTCATACATAATATCGAATTCATTCAATCACCGCTAATTATATCATTTCACTAGTTAATTCAATATGCCCATTTGTTTTCTTATATTAAACTTATAACCAAGTATGACAATTTACATTATTTCAATTAATTGCAATTTTATTTTTAGTTTTTGAATTTTGTTACAAATGCTACATTTAATTTCTAACATTCGCTCCATTATAAATTATAAGATTTTAATTTCTTTCTAAATTTAATTACAAAAATCTTATTAAATTAACAAATTAAATTATCGAAATTTTACGGGTCGTTATATCATATCCCGTATTCTTGTTATCATCTTTTCGTTTCAAATTTAACGAAGTTGAAATTAAATTAAAATAAATTGGTTAACTAAAATATGAAATTTTTTATTAATAAAACGATTTCGTTTAAAACCAAATTTGGAATTTTGTTGTAATTTCTAGTGAGGATCGAAGTCCGAAAGGGACAAGTTAATATATAATGTGGGGTATTCCAACTTGAGTTTGATATTCATAACTAGTGTTTGAAAATTATGGAAGATTAAATCCATTTATCTATTGTTTGGGTCTCGATATATTCTATGAACGGTTAGTTATCCCTTCGAACTAACCGATACTCTGTATATCTTCGTAGATCTGGTGACCCGAGTATCGTGTGAAGTATTGAATGAGTTTGTTCTCATGATTATTGGTGATATTCTGATTTGGTGGGCCAAATACAGAATAAATAATTGGCTTAATTAATGAGTCGATTCTCTATCTTTGTGTATCCATTCTTTGTTGTCTCCCTGGCAAATTTCGGAGACGAAATTTTCTTAAGGGGGGAATCTGCAACGATTCCAATTTTAAAACAAATTTAAATTGGTAATTAATTTAATTTTTGAAATCAAATTGTGAATTAATTTGGTATTTTCCAAATTTAATTGATATTTTTTGTTTATTAATATAAATGTATATAATATGATTTTAAAAGGTATTCACTTATTAAATAATTATTGTAAATTCAAAAATAAATAATTTGAATAATATTTTCATTTTAAGTTTAATTATGGATTAATTTAAAATTTTGAATGAATATATGTATATATATATATATATGTGTGTGTGTGTGTGTGTATATATATACATATATCAAAAGATTATAAATGAAATTTGAATTTAAATTTCAAAAATAAATATATTGAAAAATAAGTTGAATTTGAGGACACTATAGTTTCAACTAATACTAATTTGTTTTTATTTAAAAAAAGGCATTTTGATTTGAAAGTTATGATTTAAATTTAATATAAATTTTCAAGAGGTTAAAATCTATTATATAAAAATATACGTGTTTATTTATTAAAAGTATACAATTATTTTCTTTAAGTTGATATAAATAATGAATACAAATATAAAACAATAATGTATAAAGGTTTGTATATACATATATCTTTTGAAATGATAAACATATTAAAATATGGTTATATATACATAGAATTAATAAAAAGGATTTATATAAAGATAATTTTAAGTAAAGTTTAAAATTCAAAAGAGATAAATAAAAAAAAAGTTTAAAAGCATAAAGCATGTTTTATAAATTAAAATAAAGTAAGAATTAAAACAAAGTTATAAATGAATTATAAACAAGGGCCAAAACATATAGTTTGTACATAAATTAAGTAATTTATAATGAAGTAGGATTTAAAATAAATTTATAAATAAGTTTAACAAAAGGGCTTAAACACAATTTAAACACATTTGACAAATGTTTAATAAGTAATAATATAGATTAACAAGTGTAACATGATGATACAAGTGGCAATCTTAGTTTTTTTATAAAAATAAATATCAAAAGAGTAAAACAGGTTGCTCATAATTCATCCTTCTATTCAAAATACTTTCTCTTCAAAACAAACCTAAGAATAGAAAAATCTAAGCATGTTTTTAGAAACAAAGAAGAACATTTCAAACCTGGAAGCACTGATTCAAGTAGTAGATTAGGAAAATTTAAATCAAGATTAAAGTAATTCATTTCAAACCTGGAAATGAAGTACAGAAAAACAAAAATCAAATCTGGAACCTGATATCTGAAGCATTTCAAAAATTCAAAGCAGTTTTCAGTTTTAAAAGAAGATCAAAACCTGATCAAGCAATTTTCAGTTTTTGAATAATCAAAGTACAGATCAGTTTTTTAATTCAAAGATCAAAATTAGAGCAATGCAAAGTGGTTCAAAAGCAATCAAACAAGATCTGAAGTAGAGTTTAAATTCAATCCCTGATCAAGCAAATGCAACTAAACAAGTAATTCAACCTGACATCAATTAAAATCAAGCTTCAGTGCAACTCAATCAAATGCAAGTAACAGATCCACTCAAATTCATATATCAAGTTCTAGGTTTTTCAAGGCCTCTTTATTTTCAAACTTCAAGGTGAGCAAACTTGCCTTTGTTCTAATCTCTGATCTGATGTTGTGATGAATGTGAAGTGAGGTTGTAAATATGTTTGTGTGTATGCAAATTTGCATGTATATATGAATAAATGGGTGTGTGCATGTCTGTATTCACCTCTGTTTAGAGGTTACAGGCACAAGTAAACTTCAAAATTTTAAATCTCTCAATCGAAGCAGTATTATCCTTTGACATTTAAATGAAAACTGTTTTTTTAAGTATAAAGATGATTATAAAAGTAGTTTCATAATTTTAAATTCAACAAATGATTTTAAAAACGAAATAATACAGTGAAAACTTAAAACTATGGTAAATTTGAGTATCATGATTTTGAATTCCATTTACATCATCTAACTAGATTTCAAAAACTATGAATTTTAAGGGTAAATTCAATATTTTTAGTTTGGGAGGTTTTGGGAAATTATGAGTTGAATAGAAGACGAAATTCTATCGATTTCTTATGAACGCGTGATCATTTTGTCTCGAGATTCTCACTGGAGGGGCCTGAAGGTACGGTGGTGCGGGGAAAAATAGTAGATGATTTTACTATTGGACGTGGCGATGCGGCGAGGTCGAAATAGGGTTTAATACCAAATTTGGCTCGTGGGGTTTCAGAGGAAATTGCGGCATCATGGGATGATCGGAATCAATCGCGCGGGAGTGGATCAGTGCATCGCGACGTGGAGAAACTTTGGGCTTGGTGGCTCATGACAAGATGATTAGATTTGATGGCAGGACGAGGATTTCGATGACTGTTTTGAAATGATGGTGGTGTCGACTCATTCAAAATTCGATTCTCTGCTGATTCGTTGAAATTGTGTGGTTGTTGGGGTTAGGTGATCAACGGGGATATGTGGGTGATCGTGACAATGGTCGAAGTAGCTTCGATCAGCGGTGCAAGTGCACATGTGTATGGTTGTATCTAGAGGTGATTGTGAAGTTGGGGAAGAAGATCAACTCGAGTTTGATCTCGAGGAATTGAAGTGGTGGCTCGAATAAGGTCAAAGGTAATTCTCGAGTATAGATTACAGTTTTAAAAATTTAAATCAAAATGAAATTTAAATAGAAGAAGAAGATTCACGGGAAAGAATTGGCTATGGCTCGAAGAAGGTCTCGGGTTCAATGGCATTTAGCTCGGGTTTCACCCGAAGTCGTCAGTTTTGATTTCTTTTAAAAAATTAGATTAAGGTTTTCAAATATTAAATTTAATCAAACTTTAAAGATTTTCTTAATTAATAAAATGGCTTAAATTAGCTTTTTTTAACTAACTTTAAAAATAATTACTTTCAAATTAATTAAGTTCAAGTGTTTTACTTCTTTATTTCAAATTAAAATAAATTCTTTAGTTCATTTTAAATAAACTTAATACTGTAATTAAGTGACAAATTGAAATGATAAAATGTTTTATAGTTAACTGATGAATAATTACTTTGTGTAATTAAAATTAAAGCTAATTATTTTGTGAAATTGATTTAAAAGATAATCACTTTGTGTAATTAAATTAAGATTAACTAATTTATGAGTAATTAATGAACAATTAATTAACTCCTTAATTTATGTTTAAAATAATAATTAATTACTCGAAGATAATTACTTAATAAAAATAATTAAAGATAATTAATTAATGATAAAAATTGATAAATCAAGTGATTAAAGTATAATTACTCAATGTAATTAATTAGTAATTATAAAATATAAGTGATTAGGGGTGATCATTTATTGTAATTAATTAAAGATAATTAATTAAATGGTAATTAATTAAGAGTTAATTAATTAATTAAGAGTTAATTAATTAATTTAATTAATTGAGGATAGTGTAATTAATTAAAGTTTAATTAATTAATGAAAGTGATTAAGGGATGATTTATTAATTAAGGATTAATTAACTATTGTAATTAATTAAGGGTAACTAATTAAAGAATAATTAAATAATTAAATTTTAATTATTTAAAGTATGTTTGTTTTATTAATTAAGGATGATTAGTTAATAATTTAAGGTTGATTAATTAATTAAAACGGCTTATAATGAATTAATGTTAATCAACCTAGATTAGTGATAAATCTAGTCTCACTAAATCAGATGATTAATCAACTTCACTTACGGAAGTTTGGATTCTATTGAATGTTTGTATTGTTTGATATCCTTGATATATGATGCTTTGTGATATGAATTATTTTGATTCGAGCTGTGATGAATGTAATTTATTTTATCTGTGATGAATTTTATTATTTATTTGTGAATCTGTGAATAAAGATAAGCGCTATAGGATTATACCGCTTATGGATATTGATATGATTAAATCTGTGATGATTGAATGATGTTGCACTATTGTATAAAACCTCTGGACTACACCATACACACACAAATATGGATTGCACGAGGAAATTGGTTAAGTCATAGATTTTTGAAATGGTTTTAAAGATTGAATTTTTGAATCCAAAATAGTTTTGGAAATAGAATCGAGTTAAATGTGAAAAACTTTTGAAAAGGAGTTTCAAAGATAAAAGTTAATTTGAATAACTTGATAAAGTTTTGAAATTCAAATAATTTAATTTAAATTTGAATTCAAGATTTGAAATTGAATTCTATGTTTGGAAATTATGGTTTAAAAAGGTTATACAAGTTATAAATGTGTTTATATAGGTTTTAAAACCATTTTAAAAGTATTATTTTGGAAAATGTGAATTTAACCCAAGTTTTATACTTAAACGGCTTTAACTTGTACAAATGTAATTAGATTTTTCCGAAATGAAAACTATTGTTTTCAAATCAAATAGCTTTCATATAAAGAAAGGATTTCCAATTTTTGTTGAAAGATTTCAAGTTTGAAATGGAATAGAAATAGCTTTGAAAGCCATGAATTAATCATTATGAATAATGGTTGAACCTTGTTTGAAATCGAAGAGGATCTTAAATGTATATCCTTTGTATAAAAGATTTGAAATGAAACTGTTTCGAAACCAATTAAGGAATCTTTGTGAAATATTTGTGAAACTTTGTTTTCAAACAAAAGAGGAACTCAAAGATAGTTCTTTTGTTTAAATATTGTAAATGAATCTTTGTGAAAGATTGGTGAACTTTGTGAAGTGGATCTTTTTGTTTAAAAGAGTAAAATGGTAATTTGTTTAACCATTTGGAAGAAAAGTTTTGGGTAATAAGTTGTGACTTAACTGAGATCTCAATATCCATATGTTTCTAAAATATTACGCTCACTATTCGGTTTAGCCTGTCGAGACAGTGGTGAAGACCGGGTGTCTTCGAGAACGATAGGATAACCTGTCGAGTGACTCTGCACTGAGTTGCTCCAGCATAGAGATCTCCATATGTGATGGGGAGTCCGATCGGGATTGAGGATGCCCGGATTTGCAAGGGCTTCTTTTGAAGTGCCTTCGGTTCTGTTCGAACTCGGAACAGACTTGTATGGTTGTATGTATGATATTACACTTTGAGATATAAAACTGATCTCTATCAAATACATTTCTGTTTGGTGGTCGAGAATCTATTCTCTTAGCTTAACACCCATCTCTGAGACGTACGAGCTCAGAGGTTATGTAGTTGATAGTTATCAGTGATATACTCCAATTTGGTAGTGTGGCATGATGAGTGCTGCTGTGTGTTGTTGATCAAAGTATGGCTTTTGTGTAAAGCGCAGCTTTGTGGACGAGACTGTGTCAGGACCTCACACCCCGAAAATGGTCGAAATAGGAAAGATGAGGCAATGCTACGAGGGTCGCGCCCTTTAGGGTGTGTCATTCCCTTCTGGAAAAGGGTGGTATCATGGTATGGGGCCCAGGTACTTAACTCACGTGGTCACTGCAAATCTATTACTTTGTGATTGCTTTGTGGTTGTTGGTTGAGAGGTGCCTCGAATAAAGGTCGCAAATGACCGGATGATGGCATGCTCGAGTAGTAGTTACCTAGTTAAAGAGGTAACTCAGCCTTGTGTTGGCAGAGAGCCGGGTAGGTTCTCGGGACGTCCCTCCAGAGGCGAACCCATGTGGCAGTAGGAAGTTCCTTAGCCTGACCATTTGTTGGAAATCCAATCTCCAATACGCGCCTTATACGGTTTTAGTTGTATAACATGCCATTTACTTATGGTGGCGTCCCACTGTTTAGATGGTAGCTATAGTAGGTGTGACGCCCCACCTCTATACCCACGCTAGCCAAGAACACTACGGTGTAATGCTGTCAACTAGCATGGAGAATAAAGCTGTTGAGGAGCAACCATCCATGTAATTGCTTTGCGCGAGCACCGATATGTCAGATAGAATAACATGCATGAAATCCGACATACCGATACAAACACAAAGCTACTACATAGTGGCTATAATAATCTTCGGAGACAAATATAGAAATAAACATAACACAAATCAGTCACAGATAATTCATATCACAAAGGCGGAAATAGATATGAATATAACTAGTAAATGAAAGTGTATATCAGAGCAGTGGTCAAAAAGATCCACAATAATACAAAAGAATAGCAACACGTGCTATACAAAAGAATACAACTGTGAGTCTATATCTCAAGTGTATACAACAAAAATTGCTAATCTATGTGGTTAGCCAAAAGTCAGAGTAATGAATCCCTGGGGAGAAGTCAAGCAGAAGCACCTGTAACATCTAGGTCTGACCCGAGTATTATTTAATAAGAAAATAATAAACGGATCAGTCTAGCTATAAATATCAGATAACATGATATAGAATAAGAGATATGGTATAAACATATAATATCCATAATGGCATACTACTATAAGTATGCAATTGAAACTCAACATGAGATTAATCAATATCACAAAAATCTTCACAAAGATCCAAAAAGGGTTTCATACGCAAAACTTGTATTCACAACAAGTCAATGACACACGACTTCACCAATGCACAAAAATTGACAAATCATATCAATGAAAATCACTAAAATTGGTGAAGCATAAATTCCAGAATTCAACACATGAAATCCAGAAATCACAAAAAGGGGGGAAAGGCCTATCACACGAACGGGAGCATAAAAATTCACCAACATATGTATCACACGAACGAGAAGCTATCTCATGGTAGCTAGCCATTAATTTTTGACACCCGAATGGCCCGAAGACCATGGGGAGCTACCCCACAAAGAAATGAGACGAAGCTCAATAGAATGAGTTACAGTCCTCCATGTGGACAAAGAGACATCGCACAATTGCTAGTCTAAATCACAAAAATAATCGTCATGATCATCAAGAAGTGTCAATTACAGTAAGCTAGTAAATATATGAGCTTAGCTTCATGTCCCATAATCACTAGCTTAACTTAAATATTTACGAACAAATTGTAGATCTCCACTAGAAAATTGTCACACGAGTTTCAATCGAACAAGTCCAAGAATTAACCGGTGAAGTAAACACAAGCGTTTCATACCACTCGTTTTACTAAGCCGTTTAATTAGATTTCTCATACGAGTGAGGTAAAGGTTTGTATATACTAATAGATTAGAAATCGGGAAAACGAGCTTTGTAATAAAATAGTGTTGAAATCATTTGAAGAAAGAGTTTTGATATTTACTACTAGTATAGAAAACCTTTATATTTTTAAAGTGACAAATCACAAAGAAGATTGTAAGAACAATCAATCACTAAAATTCACATTCGAAGACGTGAATAAAATCCAAAGAAATCGATACTGAATCCATCGAAATGGATATTCCCACAAATCACGAAGAATATGTCATCAAAGTCGATAATAAGTGATAATAACAAAAGGGAATCAACACGAATCGATTAAAGTTGGAATTCTCAAGCAAATAGCAAATAGGCAAAAAGAGTGCAAATTCAGACGTCTGAAATCAAGGATTCAGACGTCTGAATCTGGAAAATAAATATTTTCCAAAGACAGAATTCAGACGCCTGAATCCTTGAATTCAGACTTCTGAAATAGGCACTTTTATCCTATTTCCTTTCTGGTTCCAAATGAGCCAATTCAGACGTCTGAAATATAGATTCAGATGTCTGAATACCGAGGAATAAAAATTCCCAGTATAATATTCAGACGTCTGAATTGTACGTTTCAGACGTCTGGATCAAGGGTTCAGGGCATTCCCTGAACCTAGGCCAAAAATAGCCAAACGAATATCGGAAGCGATCGATCGAGCGACAACGACTAAGGATTTACGCCAAGCGACAACCCAGCCTTAACGGCTCTTCGATACGCCTCAAATATCAATGTCCAAATATCCATAAAAGGATTTTCATAGATTTTGATTTCAAAACACCAAAAATTGGAATATACACCAAACCAATCCAAACCAAAATCAATTGAATAAGTATAAGTGTTAGGAATTCATACCTAACAGTCGAAGATAATTATAGACTAAGATGTGAGATAAAAATCTCACCTTTGAACCCAAACGATTGAAGAAGAAGCTTGAAAGCAAAGGAGAATCAACCACTCTTCAAATCCAACTCAAGAAGCTTGATTCTAAGATTTAAAAGAAGAACATTCCCAAAGTTAGGTTTAGGAATTTCTGAAATTGATAAGAGAATGAGTTGGAGAAGAAGAAGAGAATAAGCTTACCAATGGGTTCTTCTATTAGTTTGGAGCTAGAGTTTGATTTGCAAAAGAAAACTAGGGCTTGGAGTTTTAATTTCCTCTTCCACTATCCATTAATATAAAAGCTTGAGTATTAGGAAATGAGGAATGAAGTAATGAAGAGGAGAAGGGGTTGGGACTGAATACATAAGTGGGGTTATTGGGCTCAGCCCAAACCAAAGCCCTAAGTAAAAAGTGGCTAAATTCTTCTATCTCCAAACATATCAAAGTTTACACTTAAAAAGATCGCAAACGTCATTTTAAACTCAATGGGAGTGGTCCCGAGTCCTAATTCGACCGTATGCAAAAAGTAGCTTTTCGGACTAAATTCCGAGTATCGATAAAATATTTAAATATAAAAATCGATAAATATGTGGGTTGTTACAGTAGGCATACAATAATGGTTGTATGCTGGCTAAGATTAATATTATACTTTCGAAAGGTTTTCTACACTATGCACTAATAATAATATCAAATGGTTTTCGCATATCAAGCATTTTTTACTATCACAAGGAGAAATCTCCTCCAATTCTGCATTTGCATTGTGTGTGCGGCGGGTGGCCTTATGGTGGTTTCATTTTCCAAAAAGCATTGCGGATTTCAGTTTTATGTTCTTCCGTTGATGGTTTTTGTTTAAAACTGTTTTTTTGTTTGCTCATACAAGTCCCATGACTGACCCACAGTTTATTGTTTCCTTCTTAAACTCTAGGTGCCCACAATTTTCCGCACGAGCAGTCAAGAGTTGGGTTTTTCAGATAATAAAATAGTAGGTGTAGAATTCAATAACATCCAGCCTTTGGATTTGGCGATAGGAATTGTTCACTTGGACTTGATTTGCTTGAGTCCAACTTGATTGGGAGTTCGAGCTAGCTTTGGATTGGAGCATTTGATATTGAGATGTAAATGTTGGAGTTCACTCTTAGAAGTTCAAGTTATGATATCATATACGGCTGTTGTTCCACTGCTGGTGTTTTGTATTCTGTTGTAGCATTGTATATTGTGCTCTGATATATTTGGGTGATCAGTGTTGTATCACATTCGGATATTGTATTCATTGGAGATATATGATATTATCTTTTTCTTCAGCTGTGTTGTTATACTTAATGTGTTATAAGCTTCGATGAACCAGATTCGACATTTGAATCTGCGACATTCGAGTACAAGTAATGTACGGGTGTTGATTTTCGAAGGTCGATTCAGGGTCGTTTCATACATATGCACTTATATACTTGTATATGTATATACTTAAAATTTTCAACATCATAAAGTTTGCATATATCTATTTATACATATACATATATATTTACTATAATATTTATCATTTACAGAGATTTATAATTCAATATTTATTATAGTTTCAAATCCATTTATATATATATATATATATCCAGATTTTTAGATTATCAAAATTTATTTGTTCAACTTATAAATCAGTATTTCAATAATTAAGATTAGTTAATTATCCAATTACCCGACATCCAAAAATACGGGTTATCACATTCCTCCCCCTTTAAATCTTTTCGTACCCGAAAAGGAATAAAGAAAGAATTTTTAATTACAATGCTTATTATCAGCTAAATTATTCTTAAACATTTTTACTCTAAATTTTTTAAAACACTTTAAAAATTCTACGTAATACTATCAAAATAGTTTTTATAAAAATACTTTTTATAACTCGACGTTTCAACAAGTCCATCCTTGTTCTCATAGAAATTCGATCATACGTTGATTAGGCATAGGACTGAAAGTCTATAAGTACTTAGCAGACCCATTTTCAACACTCAGTGAAAATACTTAGAAAATTTTTATGAAAATATAGAAAACAATTTTGTGAGAATGCTCTGGAAATCATCACCCCCTCCATGGTCCCAGTTAGCCCGATATTATGTCGCCATCCCGACGAAACCATAGAAAACTCTAGGCCTCCGCGCCTATCGATTACACCATGGAACTGCCATAGATCGCAGCTACACCCAGGGTTACGTTGCAATCATGCCAAATGAAACTTCACCACATAGACCACATGGATCATAGACTACATCAGCCGAGTCCCAATGCAGCCTGTAGGCACTCACTGCCATATGACTTTCACTATGTCTTTATAGATTGTAGTCTACCGATGTTACATCGCTCTCCCAGTGAAATCAAACGTAGACCTTAGGCAATCACCGCCTCTCGACTTACGCTATGGAGCGAAGTGGATCGCAGTTACATCGAGTTACACTGCCGTCATAGCATAACCCCATTGTCTCTGTAGGCATCAGTGCCCTCGACTTTCGCTATCCCAACCACAATCCTCAAGAACTTCAGTTTGTCCGGACATCCTCTGGGATCAAAATTTAGAACCCCCCTTAGAGCTCAAGGCAGAACCACCACGTGAATCTCCTACTAAGTTTCAACTCTAAATGAGAGCGCCTTTTTCCCCATAGTATTCTCAAAACATTTTATACTATACACATATATTATCTTTCAAATCGTACTCTTATATGCATCACATATAAATCCTATTTACACAAAATTGATAGTTCTCAAACTTGGCTTTCTAAATTTTCAAAATTTGCTTTTTTCCAAAATCAAAAGCCTTTCAAAATCAGTGGGTTATAAAAACCTTTTTCCCAATTTCATAATTTATATATATATATATATATAGATATATATATAAATTTATTCCTTTAACTAGAATAATTTTTTTTTGGATCACTTCCTACTTATATAAATTCCTTTTTATACTTCAAATATTTCAAAGATCTTTTCATATGGTTATAGATTCAACAAGGAGAGTTTATTATATATAACAAATATATATATATATATATATATATATATATATATATATATATATATATAACTTTATTTATGCCAAATCAATTATTCAAGTTTGATTTCATTTATAAAGTTATTTGTCACATTACTTACTTTTTATAAAATGAGTTTCAGTTATAGTGATATCCAACTTCCACTTTTGTTCATCATATATTTCTCAAAATATACTTTTCCATTTCAAAATCATTGATACGTTTCTTTTCAAAAAAATTAATATCTGTTTCATTCAAGCACGTACGATGTACATATATCATCTGTACGCAATATCAAATCCGATCGCTTACTCGATCACACAATTTTACTTCCGAACTAGTATCGTCCACTCGACTTCCTAGTGTGGAATCATATCTGGTTTCTTGATTAGAAACCATCATTCTCCTTGCATGGCCATAACTATGATAGAGAATTTTCAAAGTCAATCAAAAATCCATATCCAGGGTTCTTCATCGAAAATCGAGTGAAAAATCCCAACTCGTATCGATATACTATCTCGAAATTCTATGCTCGAATCTGCATCAAATCATTATGCGAATAGAATAATATACGCACATCCTACGTATTTACCTTCATTGATTATCAGCTAAATCAATTTTCTTTTACTTCACATTCATTTTGATTTCTATTTACTTATTCATAATTGCTTCAATTTCCATTTGGGATATCACTTCCATTCTTATCTCAATTGACATTTAAATATAAACAGTTTTTATTCTGACCAGTTTGAATTTAGAAAATAGATTGAAAAGTTTAGAATAGTTAAGTAGTTATATAATAGTTATTAGTTGTAAATAGCAGCAGAATAGTTAAGCAGTTATAAAATAGTTGTAAAATAGTTAAATAGTTGTTGAATAGTTAGATAGTTGCAAAATAGTTTGAAATAGCAATTAGTTTGTAAAACAGATGTAAAATTGTTATAAAATGGTAATTAGCTTCAAAATAGTTGTAAAATTAAGTATTAGATAGTTTGTGTTTTAAAAAGAAAGGTTATGTAGTAAATAACTAGAAAAGATAGAATTAAGATAGTTTATTTTTTAAAACAATTTATTTGAAAATATTTCAGAGTCAAACCGGTTCAATTTCTCAATCTCTCATTGCAATCAATTTTCAATTTCCACTTTGCTTTTAATTTGATTCAATTCTAAGTTAATTTGAATTAACCTCAATTCCCATTTCAAATTCAAATCAATTCCCATTTGAATTTAAACTTATTCAACTTCGATTACACTTCCAACTAATTCAAATCAAATGTTAATTTCAAATCCCAATTATTCATTTCAATTCCTCCTTTGAATTAATTCCAATTCCATTCAATTTTTAAATTGACTCAATTTATACAAATTTGAGTTAAATTTTCAAATGTTGATTTAATCCCTTAAATCAAATTAACCCATAACCCTTTATTCACAGCCTAAGTATTTAAAATAATTTAAATTCTGAGTCCAATTTTTTAACATTCGTTTAAATTACCATCACTTAATTTATTTCAAGGTTCAAGTAGGAGTTCAAAACTTTTTAAACATTATAATCTTCGAAATCCAATTTATTACCCAATTTTAACTTTGAAACTGATTCTTAACAATTTTAATTTACAAGTCCTTTTTTTATCATTCAAATCTTAAGTTCAAAGTGATGCCATTTCCATAGTTTCAATTTTATTTCTAAAAATCCAAAATCATTTAAATAATTTCAAATTAAATTTTTATTTCCATTTAATTTCAGTAATGGATTTACATTATCTCAATCCACTTCTTAATTTATTTAAAACAATCCAATTTACAGTTTCATAGATTTATAATAACAACAAGATGATAGCAAGATATGTCGAAGTAAATAAACATCCAAATTATCTAAAACATCCATCAATAGCATCCATTACCCATTTCCAGAACTCAAACCTGTTTTGAGATCACATATAACTCCCTTTTTAATTCAACCTATCTAACTTCACTAAGTTGAATCTCAATTCATTTAATCCAATCAACCTTACTCAATTTGATTTCTCCATTTCAATTTGAAACTTCTATCAATATCCTTTCCCACTTATAAGTTCAAAAACTTATTTCTCTCTTTTTTTACAACACATTTCAGGGGAAATTAAAAACTCAACAGTTACTGTTTACTTCCAATCAACTTGCTATTAAGTATATCTACTTATATATATACATATTTGTTTCATTGGCACACCAAGTCTTACTTTAGTTTTAAACCATTCTTGGTTTTTAATTCAATACAAATTCCTATAATTTTTTTTAAGACAACTCTTGTTTTAAGATAAGATTCCTATATTTAAAAATATTATTTATTATATCTTTTAATACTTTGAAACAAGTTAAATTTTCTGGACTTAGATTTAAAACTTCACAATTTAAATTCTTTTCCATTTATAAATCATACTTATCTAAATTGTTACTTCCTTAAAACATTTCATTCTGCTTTATCGTTGTTTATTTAGAAAAATAAACATCCCTTTATTTAAATACAATACCCAATTTATGATAATTATCATGTCTAGAAATCATACACACCATATATTCCATAATCATTTACTGGAAAATCAAATCAATGTTATTTATTTCAATACTTTGAAAATTCTTTTGAATTTCCAGGATTTAAGTTCGGATTTGAATCCATTTTAGCTCAACTTATTTACATAGTTCATCCTTACCCAAATTTCTATTTGCTTGTATATATATTACCACTTAATTCTTGTTATTATATTTAATTTCAATAATCAACAACCAATTACCTTAATATATTAAAATAATTAGAAAAATTATTGCTTTATATATCAAAATATAAAGTTATATAAAAAATACTTTTAAAATCGTTTTTAAAATCATTATATAAGAAAATAACAAGTACGCCCTCATATATAATACACTCAACTCATTCTAGGGTACTACTGACCCTATCTCTAATGAGTAATCCCACCAGAGCCATTGTTCTCTCTTAATCTTCAGCTCTAATACCAAATTTAACGACCCAAAAATTTTCAAACCCCGAAAATTCGACACTAATACGCTCACTGTAGATGTCCCAAGCAATCGAATGCTAGAAATTCCAGATTGTTAGGGTAAAGAAAAAAGAAGAGGTAGAAGAAGAAAACAAAAACAACAACACAGAATCTCATAATCGCAGCGGAAAAAAATATAATACCAAATAACAGCATTTACACAAAGAAAGCAGTAAATGTGTAACGACCCGTAAAATTCGATGATTTTAAAAGAGTTAATTTAATAGGATTTATAATTTAATTTAGAAAGAAATAAAAGTCTTAGTGTTTATATTGGAGCGAATGTAGAAATTTGATGAAACAACTGTAATTTAATGTTAACAATTTAATATTTATATGGCAATAAAATAAAATTGAGAGGTATTTAAGAATTTAACCCCATAAGTTGATGTAAATGTACTAAACTTGAAAATTTAAAAGATATGATATTTATAACTGAATTTTTTCCAAGATTACAATTAAATGAACTTTAATGTCACACAAATAAGATCTAGACAATAACTGAATTTTATGAATGTAACAAAATGAATAGAAATGTTAATTTTATTTCATAAGTTAACAATTGATGTAATAAAAAGAATGAAACCAAGATAAAATAATTAATTGGGATTTTAATTTTTATTAATATGTAAAACTGAAAAAAATTCAATATAAATTGAAATATAGTAATTAATATAAATAAAAGACTAAAATTGGATAGTATTAATGTAGTGAAAGACAAACAAATATTAACTATGTTATTTGTGTAATTAATGGATAGGAATACCAAAGGCTAATTGTAATAAGAGATATAATTGAGGAATATAAGTAGTAGAATAATAAAAATTTATGATTTTATTTTAGTTAGCATATGTTTAGAGATATGTTTATGATCTTAATTTGAACTTCTACTAATAACATGTATTATAGTAAGATTAAAAAATGATAACATACGTCAGGTGTATTTAATGACATTGTTTGAATGTAATTAATAACGGTGATTATAATAAAAAAGTTAATCATGATTAAATTATGTGAATGTTATTACTAATTATTTGAATGCATGTATAAAAAGTTATGCAAATATCAATATTCAATATCGGCACACCTTTGAAACAAGGTTTTAAATAAATAACTACATTGATGTTTTATTTTGTTGGAAACCTTATGTAGTATGAATGCATGCTAAGATCAGCCGACACATGGAGAAAATGAAAATGTTGATTGAATTAAATAAGAAAGTTAAATAAGAAGAATAGAAAAAGATTCTTTTACCTTACTAAAAAAAATCTCCTCATTTTTCTTTCCTTTTTTATAAAATCCTTCCTCCTCCTCTCCAAAAAAAAGGCTGCCATCATCTTCATTTAAACAAAATAAACCAATAACAATTTAATGTCAAACATCAAATTAAATAAAAATAAAGGTGATTCATCCAGCTCTTGCAAGGGTTGGGTGTGGGTCTTGACGATCTGAGGAGAAAGCACAAATCAAGGAGTGAATTTTGGCTAGATCTAAGAGGTGTCTTCTATTTTAAAATGTTATATTAAGTATAATGTTATTATCATAGTTTGTATGTATATGCTATTTCCTCATTTGTTTTGAAATTGTTATGTTATTTGAATTTTTTTTGAATGAATTAATTTGACTTTTAATTTGATAAATCAAAACAATTTTTTTTGTATATATATAAAAAGAATGTTTTAATTATAGATCCATGTTTTAAACTCTTAAACCAAATTGCAATATTTTAGATCTGAAAGTTTATATACATATAATTTGCATTTGTGTTGAAATAGAAATATTGTATACACATATTGTCGCTTTATCTTGAATTGAAAATATCATGAAATTTGAATACTTTGTTGAATAAATTATTTGTTCTTACTCTAATAAATTATAATAGAAGTTTACATATGCTTAACAATTTTTCGATGATAAATATAAGCTTTAATTTTGATTACAACAATATTTAAATTTGTTACCTAATTTATTATCTCAAATGTCCTTATTTAAGGATCTTAAAGGTTTGTTACTATATTGCTTAATTTGTCGTTTTCCACTTTTGTTTTGTTATAAAATTAAATAAATTTCATTAAGGTAAAAAGGTTTAATTTATATGTGTATATGTATTTTTGACTTCAAGTATACATAAGTTTACAAATGCATTAGACAATTTAATGTGGTATGGAAGTGTTATCCCGCTTTTTTGGCAAAGCCGTGATACCAAAAGATCGATCGAAAACAAAGGACAGTTCGTCTCAGAGATTGGTCATATTATGCTTCACTATGGATATCGCTGAATTTTGTCTAAGTCCAGATTGAGCTACAATTGATAGGACATGACAAGAAAGATCATAGAAGTCATCATCTCAAATTTCAAGTCAATCCGAGTTCATACGCTCGAGTTATGATCGATTCAATCTAAAAGAAAATGCCCAGGTTTCGTATCCATCACTTTGGGTGATTTCGTATCGATCATCAAGCTGCAGTTCGTATCGATCACTTTCGTATCGATCAGGTTCCTGTGACTTCGAATCCATCATAGTACCACAGTTCGTATCTGTTATCCCACCTTTTGGTCAAGGCTGGAATATCAACAAATTGGCAAGGAATGATAGATGTTGGGATTGGAGGTCGATTGGAATCAAGGTTGCAATCGATGTCGTCAAAATTTGGTTGAGCTCCGATCGGGACTGAATCGATTGGAGATGATGATGAGGACTAGGAAAGGCTATGTTTCAAATTTCAGGATAATCGGAGTTCGTATGAAGGAGATATGGATGGATTACGGTGTGCAAGGAACGGTTCGTATCGATGCATTTCGCATCGATCAGGATGGTGTTCGCACCGATGCAGTTCGCATCGATCGGGGATAGGTTCATATCGATGCATTTCGCATCGATCAGGAAGATGATGTTTCGAATCGATGGTTCGTATCGATCAAAGGCAAGGCATAGTGGTGAACTTCGAATCGATACGTTTCGTATCGATTGGCATGGACACGACTCGATTATTTCGTATCGATCGGAAAAGAAGGCTAGGTGGATTTCGACTCGATGACAACATACCCAGGTCGGTAGGCAAGCATGCGGAGGTTTGTTCGAACCGATACGTTTCGTATCAATCAACATGGGTACAGGAGGTGCATTTCGACTCCATCAACTTTACAGGTCTCCTTCGTATCCATCACGTAAGAGCCTCGCTCGTATCCATTAAGTGAGGTCTCGTTCGTATCCATCCTAAGGATGAGGTTCGTATCCATCCTTCACGACCATTTCGTATCGATCCCCCCCCCATGTTCATTTCGAATCGATCAGCACATGGAATTGATACGAGATGAACTCCTGGAATTAATACGAAGAAGGACACGAACCAATGGATACGATCGTGTCGTTGCGAAATTATGGATATGAACGAGAATAAAAACATGGATGCAAGACCACGTCTCTAGGAAGGAAGCAGTCAAATCGCCGAATAACATGGATCTCCCCTGGCTTATCACCCCACGTCATCGATGCGCACATGATCTTGATCGAGTCGAAGACGATGAGTACGAAGCATGGATTCGAACCAGGCAGAACACACGGAGCCTTAGTCTCGTATCTGTCATATCTCCTAAACCGTTGATCCAAATGCAATGAAATTTTCACAGCATCTTGCATGCAAGGTAAGGAATGTTACTGCCAAGTTTCAGCTCGATTAGATCAATTCTTGATGGATACGAAATCACTTCGTATCGATCACAGATCGAGTCGAAACTTGGTGGGGTCGGTCGCGTGGGCCCACTCACGTGCTAGAAGAAGTCTCCTGAAGTTTGAGCGCGGTCTCAGCCTCCTACGCCTATAAATAGAGCCCCAGAGTCTACAGAAAAAGGATCTTTGGCTATTGGACGTCCAGACTCTGCCGGATTCATTTCTATACTTCGGTACAACTATTGTACTCGAAATTCTTCATTATTACTACTGTAATCATTTGTAACCAGCAAGGACAATTAATAAAAGGATAAAACTTTGGAGTGGACGTAGGCCGGAGATAGCCGAACCACTATAAATCTTGTGTCTTTGTTCAATATTTATGAATTGCTGTTTGATATTTGTTGAGATCTGATATTTGTGCTTGAATATCATTGGTTTGTGTTCATACACTGGTGCTTTCACGGTGTTTGGGTTTTGTGACCAATTTTGGCGCAAAAACTTTGGTGCTTTCACTGAGAACGACTAGCACCCGCTACATTGGATTTGAAGTTCAGATTTGAAGAGTTTGAGGAGTTTTGACTTGAAGACAATGACTAGGCAAAATAGTAGAAGACAAAGGGATGAGAGAAGCCAACAAGGAGGAAGCCAAGAGGCATCCTTTGGAGCTGGAGAGGGGCAAGCTTCCATCTACATCACCAGAGACTAAATGGAAGCTATAACAAATTCACTGCAAGAGAGGTTGTTGAAGTGTCAACAGGAAATGATTCAGACTTTCTTTGAGCAAATGAGAGCTACAGGGATGCAGAACTTAGGAACATCTACAACGGCTGTGGATGCAGGACAAGAGACTAGGGTTGTGGAACCCAATAGAAGACATGATATAGAGCCAGAGGGCAATCAGCAAGGGCTTGGGGTAGGCCCACAGGATCCAACACAGGAGGACCTTTGGAAGGAGTTCAACAGGCCAGAGCTAACGTTGCTGCTAGTGAGCCACATGAAGAATATGTGCCGGAGTTCCCTCGGGGGCATGGGGGGCAAACCCTGACAGGCAATACTGGATTAGTGGAGATCGTCAGGAAAACCATGCGTGAAGGCTTGACCAATAGAGACTTGGAAGGAGTGAACATGAGTCCATTCGCTCAGGAAATAAGGATGGCTCAGAATCCACCTAAGTTTAGGTTACCTAGTGTAGAGGTATATGATGGCAAGGCGGACCCAACTGATCACTTGATGAGGTGCACCAGACACATGGAGGTGCTGGAGGCATCGGAGGAAGTGATGGCCCGATGCTTACCTTTGTACTTGACGGACTTAGCTGCAATGTGGTTTAGGCAGCTGGGAGAAGGATCTATCAGGACTTGGGGGGAATTGGTGGATAGGTTCTTGGGCAGTTTCGGGTTCATATCAAGAGACCAAAGAACGTGATGACATTGACATCGGTAAAGCAAAGGATGGATGAATCGCTTATAGCTTTTCTAACTCGATTCAATGCGGCGGTTGCTTCGGTGGATCGGCCTGATCCATCGATGGTTTTAATGGCGGCAGTATCAGGAGTCAGGGAGGATTCAAATTTCAAGGTATCTTTGATACGAGACCCACCATTGGATCTCAGGGAATTCTTTCACGAAGCTGAGAGGTTCCTCCAACAAGAGGATGCATGTGCAGATTTAAAGTTGAAGGAGGTGAATGCAACTAAGGGTGGAGAACCATCCAGCAAAGGTTCGGATAAAGACAAATGGAAAAGGAAGTTGGACGATGATCCTGGGAAAAATAGGAAGCGATGGAAGGATCCAAAGTTTTCTACATACACAGGATTGAACGAGACGCTGGAGCGGATATACCAAGATACTCGGAATCACCTTCCCTACCGAAGGCCGGCTAGGAGAGATCCGTCAGAACGGGAGAAGGCATCAGGAAGACACTGTCTCTTCCATGATTTGGATGGACATGATACCAACAGCTGCAGGCACCTGAAGGATATAATCGAGGAGCATGTCAGGAATGGACAGTTGCGACAATATGTTGGAACTCGAAATGCAGCGGTGGAATAGGAGCAACCACCAACTAACTCACACCATGGCGATGTGAGGCCCAGGAATGACGGTCGATTGATTATCCATTGACCAAGATAATATGAATTAAGCAACAAGCTACTGGCAAACGGCAAAGTCATTTACACATGTACGGGGACGGAGATAGCCCCTAGGCATGCTCTGAATGATAATAAACCGCGACGCTATGGTTTGCGAAATTTGTTCTTTGTTTTGGAGTTTGGATTGAACTCCAAGTTTCGTTTGCTTTCTGATTTAGATTTTCCTTTGGATGATTGTTTTCGGTTTTGGACGGTGGTTTGGATTTCTAATTTTCTGGTTCTGATTTGGATTTTGGATTTGGATTTTGGATTGGATTTTGATTGGATTCTTATCTGGTTTTTGATAAAAGGTCCTTGGGTATGGATTATGCCTGGCAAGGGGTGAGTCACTTTGCCCGAACGTGGTAAATCGACTCATTCAGGTCGTTGAGTATGGACTATGCTCAACAAGGGTCCGAAGAGACCAGGATTCGACCTAGGACTTAGGCCCTATATTATCAATTATTGTTTTAGGTCGCTGAGTATGGACTATGCTCGGCAAGGGTCCGGAGTGACCAGGATTCGGCCTAGGATTTAGGCCCCATATTATCAATTATTGTTTCAGGTCGTTGTGTATGAACTATGCTCAACAAGGGCCCGGAGAGATCAGGATTCGGCTTAGGACTTAAGCCATGGCATTGTACAACGTCCAGGGACACTGGGCCACGGTCGTCAAGTATGGATTGCGCTTGGCCAGAACCCGGAGAGGTTAGCTCAACGTCCAGGGACACTGGACCACGGTCGTCAAGTGTGGATTGTGCTTGGCAAGAGCCTGGAGAGGTTATGGATTTTGATATCGACCCGGAGAGGCCCCGGATTAGGTTGTTGGCTATTGGATAAGGATGAATTAAAAGCTCGGTCGTCGAGTTCGGACGGACATGGAATTGGCTATGGACTTCGGATATCGGATATCGGATTTGGAACGATTCAAAACACGCCTTCTTATCATAAGGCATGTTTTGGGGGGAAAATGTTATCCCACCTTTTGGTCAAGGCTGGAATATCAACAAATTGGCAAGGAATGATGGATATTGGGATTGGAGGTCGATTGGAATCAAGGCTGCAATCGATGTCGTCAAAATTTGGTTGATCTCCGATCGGGACGGAATCGATTGGAGATGATGATGAGGACTAGGAAAGGCTATGTTTCAAATTTCAGGATAATCGGAGTTCGTATGAAGGAGATATGGATGGATTACGGTCTGCAAGGAACGGTTTGTATCGATGCATTTCGCATCGATCAGGATAGTGTTCGCACCGATGCAGTTCGCATCGATCGGGGATAGGTTCATATCAATGCATTTCGCATCGATCAGGAAGATGATGTTTCGAATCGATGGTTCGTATCGATCAAAGGCAAGGCATAGTGGTGAACTTCGAATCGATACGTTTCGTATTGATTGGTATGGACACGGCTCGATTATTTCGTATCGATCGGAAAAGAAGGCTAGGTGGATTTCGACTCGATGACAACATACCCAGGTCGGTAGGCAAGCATGGGGAGGTTTTTTCGAACCGATACGTTTCGTATCGATCAGCATGGGTACAGGAGGTGCATTTCGACTCCATCAACTTTACAAGTCTCCTTCGTATCCATCAGGTAAGAGCCTCGTTCGTATCCATTAAGTGAAGTCTCGTTCGTATCCATCCTAAGGATGAGGTTCGTATCCATCCTTCACGACCACTTCGTATCGATCCCCCCATGTTCATTTCGAATCGATCAGCACATGGAATCGATACGAGATGAACTCCTGGAATCAATACGAAGAAGGACACGAACCAATGGATACGATCATGCCGTTGCGAAATTATGGATATGAACGAGAATAAAAACATGGATGCAAGACCACGTCTCTAGGAAGGAAGCAGTCAAATCGGCGAATAACATGGATCTTCCCTGGCTTATCGCCCCACGTCATCGATGCGCACATGCTCTTGATTGAGTCGAAGACGATGGGTACGAAGCATGGATTCGAACCAGGCAGAACACACGGATCCTTAGTCTCGTATCGATCATATCTCCTAAACCGTTGATCCAAATGCAACGAAATTTTCACAGCAGCTTGCATGCAACGTAAAGAATGTTGCTGCCAAGTTTCAGCTCGATTAGATCAATTCTTGATGGATACGAAATCACTTCGTATCGATTACAGATCGAGTCGAAACTTGGTGGGGTCGGTCGCGTGGGTCCACTCACGTGCCAGAAGAAGTCTCCCGATGTTTGATCGCGATCTCAGCCTCCTACGCCTATAAATAGAGCCCCAGAGACTACAAAAAAGGATCCTTGGCTATTGGACGTCCAGACTCTGCCGGATTCATTTCTATACTTCGGTACAACTATTGTACTTGAAATTCTTCATTATTACTGCTGCAATCATTTGTAACCAGCAAGGACAATCAATAAAAGGATAAAACTTTGGAGTGGACGTAGGCCGGAGATAGCCGAACCACTATAAATCTTGTATCTTTGTTCATTATTTCTGAATTGCTGTTTGATATTTGTTAAGATATGATATTTGTGCTTCAATATCATTGGTTTGTGTTCATACACTGGTGCTTTCACGGTGTTTGGGGTTTGTGACCAATTTTGGCGCAAACAGTATCCATGAAGTTCGAATGCATCGAAGTTCCTCAGTTCGGCTCGGTCTCATTCGAACCCATTGGCATAAAGCCCACTTTGTATTCATCAACTGAGGCAACTGTCACTGCTTCGCATCCCTCACAGAAGTCTCTCTTCGCACCCATCTGGGCAGAGCAATTCGTATCCATCAGATCACCATCCTTCGTATCCGTCGAACGGCTCCAGTTTGCATCGATTGACTTCGTATCCATGGAGAAGCTACAAGGCTCGTATACATCAGAGAAAGCCCACTTCGCATCCATTAGAAGATGACTTACTTCATATCGATCATAGGTGAAACTGTAGACGGTATCCTTTTTGGATGCGGAGGAAAAACAAACCCGTCAAAGCAAATTTCAGGAAATTCTTTCCTCAGTTGAGCAAGCCTAACCGCTCCTTCCCCTGAAGGCTCCGTCAATGTCTACTCTGTTGTCGGGGGGGGGGGGGGCGCGATCTCCGTTCTATGATGAGTATCAGACCTCGATGATTGGAAAGACGGCTTGTGCCGTGGAGTTTCTTGAGGCCTCGAAACATGAACCGGAAGCGGTGCGGGAGCTCTAAGAGGTGGCATGCGAGATTGACACCGACGTCTATAATCTTTATCTCTGTCAAAGCGCTCATGACTCGAGCGCCCATAGTCATAGTCTCTATCTCCTTCCCTCCTATGCGCTTCATAATATGAAGAAGACTGGCGTTTCTTACGAAGGCTACCAAGCATCAAACCTCTACCAGACATAGTATCTGCGAAGCAAAAACATAAAACGAAATTAGTAATCTCTCACAGTGAACGTATTACACTTAGAAATCGTGTAGTGCCGTGAAGTGTGAATGTGGGTGCAACCCCCCGACCAACCAGATGTGTCAATCGCACTAGTCGGCAGAGACTCGCTCAAAACTAAGGCTTCTGAAAGTTCATCCAATCCGGCATCATGCTGCAAGGACACATCGTCCGGAATTGGAATGTCGGCGAGCCCTTCATAAAGATTCTTAGTTCTCGGAGGAGACATCTTCGAAATTCTAATTCCGGGAGCGGGTCGGGCCGTGACAACCGATTTACATCTTCCCTTTTTAGGTGGGTTAACAACGGCTGCCTTGCCTTTTCTTTGTTCTTCAGTATCTTGGGCTACATCCGCAGATTCGCCCAGTGTTTCTTCATCTGTATGAGTTCTCTCGGAGTCAGCCTCCTCAATTATGACAACTTTAGGCTTTCTTCGTTTAACTCGTTCCTTCGAGGCAGTTCTCAAGACACCGTCAAGCATTATGCTTTGTCTCCGCTCAATCAACCCAAGGATTCTGAGATTCCTCTCTGTCAATAGCAACTCAATATTCCTCTCTTCACTTGGGATTTATTGAAAAACCCGAACTATCTCTTTGAAACGATCACCTTCGGGTCGCTGAATTACGGCTGAAAAGGAAAAGAGATGTGAGTTCGACTTCAAATACATCAGTTTTATCAACTACCCGAAAAAATAGCAATACTCACGTCTAAATAGCCATCGCCGAGCAAACCCTAGGGGGCATCTAACATAAAACCATTCCGTCCTGAAGTAGCTCAGTCTAGTCCATTCCCCCATGATCACTTGGGAATTTCTTACAGCCTCCAAAAATGTGAAAGATGGACTACTGGCCCGACTCTTGAAGTTAAACAAGTATCTGATCTCAATCGGGAGTGGCAGTCGATGGAGATACTCCATAAATGCAATAAACAAGCTATTGAGTGATGCATATCCATTCGGATGCAGTTGAGATGGGGCGATCCTCAAAAACGTCAATACTCTCTTATATACTGGTTAAATGGAGGGAGTGTCCCAGCTGCGCCCGCGTGGCGATTGAATGCGGTATATCCCTCCGGTGGATTGTGCGGTCTATCATTTGGCCCCGGCAGTAGCACGTTATCCATCGACAAACCATGCCTTAAGCATATTCTTCCTAGCACGTCTTCCGAAATATTAGATGGGACAGAGTCCGATGGGTTATTAATGAAGGATGCGTCAGGTAACTCATCCGGAGCTAGACCGATAACTTCAATCTCAATCTCCGGTACTTCAAGCACGGGAGGGACTGAACTCTGAGTTCCTTGCGGCTGCGAACTTGAAGTTTCCATAACTAGCTAACTCACGAGAAATCATCATTAGATACTAAAAAGCCCGTGCATTCCCCGGTGTAAAGTGCATGAATGTGTCGTGCAGTGCTGTGCATTACTTGAGAAAATTCTATAGAATAAACTGAAATGTATGAACGACAAAACTCTGAAAATCAAACCGAAAATGACCGTCATTGCTGACCGTCATAACCATGCCATCCAGATGCAAATGATCGATCTAAGTTGAAGTTCGTTGTATTTTTGTTAAGTTACGGTTCCATCGGCGAGCTTCAATAGGTAGTCCAATATGCAGTTCTACGGTCAAGTTCAGTCATGAAAGGCAGAAGCTCGTCGGAGTCAAGTATTTTAATGAGCAAAAGTTCTCTAAATTCGTCTAATTTCAACTTGGAATCGGTCGCTGCAGTTCAAATTCGTATCGAGTCGAAGAAATATCATCAACCACATTCGAACCGATACGTTTCGTATCGATCATGTTCGAATCGACACGTTTCGTATCGATAATGTTCGAATCTTTACGTTTCGTATCGATCAGGTTCGACTCGATACACTTCGTATCGATCAAGTTCGACTCGATACGTTTTGTATCGATCCAGTTCGAAACGATGCGTTTCGTATCAATCAGGGGCACACCATTTCGCATCGATCTGAGAACATTGGCTTCGCATCGAACGCCGCTCCCATATTTGTATCGATGCGAAATCGCATAATCTCCTTCGATTTGAAAACTCCACAACTCCTTCTTCTCCAAAAAGGCCTTGACTCCATGGCCTCGCTCCATCCCCCAATCTTTCTCTCGCCGTCCAGATCTTAAATTCATCAAAACCGATCATAAAAGCAAGAAGGATGGATTGAGATTTCGAGTTTCATCATTCTTAACATGATTCTGTCGATAAATTACCTGACTTTAATGTTTAAGTTTGAAGAATTGAAGAACTGAATCGATTCGAAGGCTAAGCAGATCTTTCTCTTGAACTCTCCATCGATATGAAGTAAAAGGCAACAGTAAAAGTAAAAAGTGAAAAAATGGCTAAGTCCACACTATTTATATGAAGCCATAGAAGAACCAGGTCGATTCTCCTCCCGGTCCATGTGACCAGTCACCATTGGTTACCCTAGCGTTCGAGTCGAATGGTAGTTTCGAATCCATCGTCGAAAATTTCTATCGATTCGAAATAGACAATGGATCCATCGATATGAAGCAAGCAGCAAAGATAGCTGAAGATTGTGAACTCCATTGGCTCAAAGCCCTCATTCACATCAACAAGTTCACAACTCCATCCACTGTATATCGATACGAACAACGATTTCATATCCATCAAAGCATATCAATACGAACAAAAATTTCGTATCCATCAAAACCTATCGATACGAACAAATGTTTCGTATCCATCCAGGCTCATTGATACGAACTATCATTTCGTATCCACCATTTCTCATCGATACGAACGGATGTTTCGTATCCATTCAAGTTCGTTGATACGAACTATCATTTCGTATCCATCAAAACATATCGATAAGAACAACAATTTCGTATCCATCAAAACCGATCGATACGAACATATATTTTGTATCCATCATTTTGACTCACATCGATATGGAAAATTACTTTTCAACCTTTTACATCGATTCAGGAGAGGATCGATACAAGAGGATAGTCAAAAACAACCATCAAGCGTTGTTTCAACTCGAATTTCAAATCGTTTCAGGAGAGAATCGATACGAAATCCGATAACAAACTAACTGACAAAGACTCGTGAACACACAACGCAAGTGTCAAATTAACATATGTGCATATATGTCAGACTAATATTCGATTTTAAACATTCACAGGGATCGAATACTCATCTTGTTACGATTACAACAACCAACAGCTAAGCACTATTCTACAGCAATCAATCATATCAACTCAAGGTTACAACCTTCGACAAAAGAGCAATGATTGTTCAGAGAGAAATCGCAGCTTTTCAAAGCACATCATGTTTCCACAAGACGTACTTTGGGAGGCAAATGTTATCCCGCTTTTTTGGCAAAGCCGTGATACTCAAAGATCGATCGAAAACAAAGGATAGTTCATCTCAAAGATTGGTCATATTATGCTTCACTATGGATATCGCTGAATTTTGTCCGAGTCCAGATTGAGCTACATTTGATAGGACATGACAAAAAAGATCATAGAAGTCAGCATCTCAAATTTCAAGTCAATCCGAGTTCATACGCTCGAGTTATGATCGATTCAATCTAAAAGAAAATGCCTAGGTTTCGTATCCATCACTTTGGGTGATTTCGTATCGATCATCAAGCTGCAGTTCGTATCGATCACTTTCGTATCGATCAGGTTCCAATGACTTCGAATCCATCATAGTACCACAGTTCGTATCCATGAAGTTCGAATCCATCGAAGTACCTCGGTTCGACTCGGTCTCATTCGAACCCATTGGCATAAAGCCCACTTCGTATCCATCAGCTGAGGTAACGGTCACTACTTTGCATCCCTCACAGAAGCCTCTCTTCGTACCCATCTGGGAAGAGCAATTCGTATCCATCAGATCACCATCCTTCGTATCCATCGAAGCGCTCCAGTTCACATCGATTGACTTCGTATCCATGGAGAAGCTACAAGGCTCGTATCCATCAGAGAAAGCCCACTTCGCATCCATCAGAAGATGACCTACTTCGTATCGATCAACTCCCATGAGTTCGTATCGATCATGATTTGCCGTGTTCGAATGCATCGAGTTCGTATCGATGGACTTCGTATCCATCAGCAGATGACGCACTTCGTAACGATCGGCCAATGTCTTCTTCGTATCCATCATGGAAGCATCCCTTCGAATCCATCAGGTTACTCTGCTTCGTATCCATCAGTGATTCGTATCCACCAACAGTTGCAGTTCGTACCAATGAATAAGGCATCATTCGAATCCATCGAGTCAACTACCCTTGGTGACGTGTCATGCATCGATGCGAATACGCCGAGATATATGGAGTCGACGCGGTCCACTCGGAGTGAAGACCGGATCGAGTCGAAGTTTGCGCTCCACGTCATCACAACAGCGTGTGCCACCATCGATGTGAAGAGATGGATTCGAACCAAACAGCCACTCGAGGATGCTCAATTCGTATCAAAGATATCTCGTGATCCACTGATCCAAATTCCATGAAATTTTCACAGAAGCTTGCACACATGCTAAGGAATGTCTCCACCAAATTTCAGCTCAATTGGACATCATCTTGATCGATACGAAATGATTTCGTATCGATCACAGATCGACTCGAAACTTCCTGAGGTTGGTCACGTGGGCCCACTCACGTGCCAGAAAAAGTCTCCCGAGATTTGAGCGCGATCTCAGCCTCCTACGCCTATAAATAGAGCCCCAGAGCCAACAGAAAAAAGATCTTTTGACTCTCAGGCGCCCAGACTCTGCCGGATTGAGATCTCCATCATCCTACATCATATTTTTGCTGTTGAATTCGAATTTCCAGTTGTAACTTGCTGTTGATCACTGTAAAAACATGTAATCATTGAAAGAGAATCAATAAAACTGCAAAAACTTCATAGTGGACGTAGGCAACACGCCGAACCACTATAAATCGCTTGTATACGCATTTACTTTATTGTTGATTGGATTTTTTTGTTAGATAATACTTGTTTTCAATTTACATTCTTCATTATTATCTCTTCAACGACCCCCGAAGAGTGTTGTGACCAATTTTGGTGTAAACACTTTGGTGCTTTCACTGAGAAAACCCAGATTTTCTCCTGCTCGTTGGATCTGCCATCGATACCGGATTTAATAAATCTAAGAGAGAGATCTGGATCACAAATCCAAGTTCCTTCCCTTCTATTCAGATTTGCATAAAGTCTAGGAAAGGAATTCAACTGTCAAGATGGTTAGCAAAAGAACCACCTCTAACGCTATCAATCAAGAAGAACAGGATAGGCAAAATCCTGCGCCACTACCTCCATCTAATCAAGATGCTACGGGACACTCTTAACCATCAGGTCCTGTTACCCGACAGGAGTTGCAGTTGCTACTCCAAGAGCTGATCCAAAGCCGGCAACAACTAACAGAACAGCTACGCGCTAACGCCGAGCTGATCAAGCAGCTGGATCGCCAGAAATGAACGAGATCCAAGAGAGACCATGCTTCTCGCTCCTCTAGCGAAAGTTCTTCATCTTCTGATTATCATAATCGTTCTCCACGACCCCGGCTAGATAGGAGTCACATGCCAGCCGTTGGAGATCAACTGGCGCTGACTGTTGGACAATTGAGAGTTGGTCCATCGGCCAGTTCCCAAACCAAAACCTCCTCCCGAGGAGGTGTCGTTCCTCACCATACCGCAGAATACCGCACCACTAACGTCGCGGCTGAACCAGGGGTCGATGCCCAAGATCAGTCGAACCTAGACCGTCGTCATAGTGGACATACTCCTGAACCATACGTCCTAGAGGACTACGAGCCAAGAAGGCAAGATTTGGACCGCCAACAGCATCCAGTCCAACTCCAAGATGTGGGATTCAATCATATTCCGGTACGAGCCGTGCAGAACATACAAATGCCGGATCTTCCGACCATGATACGTCAGATGATCCGTGAGAGCCAGGGTCTCACCAATGACGATTGGGGAATTTCCCGAAGTCACACTCCTTTTACGGACAATATTCTTACTGCTGAACCCCCACGGCGATTCAGGATGCCAACTCTACCCATGTACGAGGGAAAATCTGACCCCAACCAACATATTTTGAAATATGAGTGGTCGATGACCGCTGCCAGAGCTGACAATGCAGTGAAGTGTCGTAGTTTCCCCATATCCTTGGGGGGTATCGCTACCATGTAGTTCACTCGACTGCCACCTCGATCCATCTCTTCATTCGACTAGTTGGCCACAAAATTTGTTGAACAATTCCGCATGCACGTCGCAAGGCCAAAAGATGTCAACACTCTATCTAGCGTCACTCAAGCTTCTGGAGAGACGCTCAGACACTACTTAGAAAGATTTCATATTGCATGTGCGGAGATCAGCAATCCGAACGATAACTCCATCCTTATGGCATTGACTAAGGGGATCGACCCCAATTCCGAGTTTGGCAACTGGTTGGATGGAAAACCACCTGCATCGTTGGACCGTTTCGACGCCAAGGCGGCTCAATTCCTGAGAAGGGAAGATACGAAAGAGTCTAGGAAGCAAACTGATGCAGGGCCAAACACGGGAGGAATCCAAAGCAATGTCGCAATCAAACAGTCCGGTGAGAGCTCCGGAAAAGTTCAGTTGAACGTTAAAAATAAACAAACACGGCGAAGAGAGAGCGTGAATCAAACAAGAAAACGAGATCAAAATCGTGGCCCACAGCACAAGAATCCTATGTTTGACAGTTATACACCTTTGAATACTTCACTGGAGAACTTGTACTTACAAACCTATAATACAATTCAGTGCCAAAAACCTGCACCAAAACCGTCATCAGAGAGGCAAATCCAGACGGAAAATTTTTGCAGGTTCCATGAAAGCTACGAGCACAATACGAATGAATGTCACTTACAAGATCTCGTTGAAAAATTGATTAGAGAAAGGAAGCTAGAACAGTTTGTGCGGGCACCGCAGCCTAGAGAAGCGGGCCCATCAAATCAAAACAATGATCCCGATCGACAGAGACAGGAGGACTCCACTTGTCCCCGCGGAAGATTGGTGATAAATGCCATCAGTGGCGGACCAACTTTTTCAGGAGCCTAGAACGACGAAGATCTTCGTCACTGTTACACATGACAGGCTCATTCAATCTATGAATATTTTGCAATTTCCTTTACATTCTGAAGTTTGAATTTGTAATAAGGCACTGACTTTGCCATGTTTTTCGTTCCAGCAATAAAATGCTATCTCTTCAAGCTAGAGCTGTGATTCGCCGAATGCAACTTTCAACAATCACGATACATGAAGAGCTAAGTTCCATCGAACAATGGAATTTATTCAAATAGCGAGTGACTGTGATACGACCGACCACTCACTAAGTGAAACCCCAGCTCGGGGGCAAGCCATCACGTCAAAAGCTGAACTGGGCTGACACACGACAGTCCTACAACTAACTCTAAATTCCCAGAGTGCGAATTGGAATATAAACATCACATAAATCGTTCCCAGAGTGCGAACGGACTCCAAATTCCCAGAGTGCGAATTGGAGTATAAACATCAAATAAATCGTTCCCACGGTGCGAACGGACTCCAAATTCCCAAAGTGCGAATTGGAGTATAAACATCAAATAAATCGTTCCCACGGTGTGAACGGACTCCAAATTCCCAGAGTGCGAATTGGAGTATAAACATCAAATAAATCGTTCCCAGAGTGCGAACGGACTCCAAATTCCCAAAGTGCAAATTGGAGTATAAACATCAAATCCATCGTTCCCAGAGTGTGAACAAATTCCTAAAAAGCCCAAATAGGTGTGATTGACCATCTATCGGTTGACTCCAAGTTCCCAGAGTGCGAATTGGAGTATAAACATCAATTCCAGGTTCCCGGAGTGCGAACCGAAATATCAATACTGACTCCAAGTTCCCAGAGTGCGAATTGGAGTATAAACATCAATTCCAGGTTCCCGGAGTGCGAACACAAACATACATGCTATCTCCAAAGTCCCAAAGTGTGAATTGGAGCACAAATACCAAGTCAAAGTTCCCAGAGTGCGAACCGAAATATCAATACTAACTCCAAGTTCCCAGAGCGTGAAGTGGAGTATAAACATCAATTCCAGGTTCCCGGAGCGCGAACCGTATTACAAACATCGATAACTCTCAAATTCCCAGAGTGTGAACCAGATTATCGATCACAAATTATCCTATGTCCCCAGAGTGTGGACATATACTTAAGATTTGCAATAAGTGCGATCGACCACTGAAATAAAAATGTTGTTCCCCGAGACTGGGGGGCAAAAAGCTAAGTGTTAATCACTAACCGAAGTGAAACAATGACCGAAGTTCAACTTATTCATCAATCACACCATGTGACCAAGATTTTCAGACTTGGCAGATAAAACGAACTCTACTTGACGGTAAAAACACCACAAGTACACCGAATTGAAAACCAAACACTGCAAATACTTAAGCACAAAAGAAATGAGAATTGAAGCAAATAAACTAAATTTTATTTCAATTAACTGTATGTGAAGATTCATGTACAGGTTATTCCAAAAATTCCTACTAGCAGGGGGCCAAGCCTGCATCTATACATAGCCTATGATAGGAAAATAAAAGTGACTTCCTAGCTGCCAAAAATGCACTAAAGGGGATCGTCTACCTCTTCTTCTTCGGTTTACTCTTCAACGCGGAACCACTGGAACCACTAGCAGTCTTCCACTTCGACCCCGTATCCTTTGGCGGATCTTCCTCTGACGAAGGCATGATATCGATATATTCCTCTGAACTTGAACTTAAAGGAATATTCTCTTCTAGAGGAGTCGGAGGAGTCGGGTCTACCATCGGGGGAGGGATAGGCGCGCTGGTTCCGACACTGTTTCCCCAGAAGATGTCACCACAAGAGGAGTGGGGCCAACCGCCGTCGTAACACACTCAGAATTACTGTCGTGTGCTGTCGCTTCCATCTCTGCTTCGATTGGAGCAAGTATCTCAGCCTCACGAGAAGCACGAGACTCACGATAGGTAGCGGTGGACTGTGACGATATAATAGAAGCAGGTGGAAACGTGCTGAGAACAAATGGCATGTCAACAAAGGGGTCACTGTGCTGGCTTAATAGTTCATTCATCATCTGTTCGTCGAAAGTAATTGAACCCCCCTGTGTCACCTCGGTCGGCGCGGCTGTCGTCGTGGCGATCGCTTCAGTAATAATGGCCTCCTGTTCTTGATGTGGCTCTTGGATTGCAGGAGGCGCTGTCGGCGCAACTTTGCTCACTGGACAAGAAAGAAAAGAAGTTGTCAGAACACGCTTCAATACAAATACTTCAGTTCAGACACACAGTAGATTTATGTAGAGTACCTTCCTCAACTTGACTTGTAGCCGACTGAACAGCTTCAGAAGAATGCTCCCTTATGGGAGATAAGCGTGGCTGCTCAGGGTCATAGCCTGGAACCAGTTGCGGCTCAGTCGCTGGCGTCGGCTCCGATCCAGATGAAGTGATCATCTCTGAACTTGTAGCTGGATGCGCAACGCCAGACCCCTCACCAACTTCCAAGTGTTGGGTACCCAGCCTCTCTCTAGCATGAGAGATCATGAAATCGTGGAGGATCTTCTTTTCATCATCAGTCAATATTCGATTCTCCAAATCGAACTCATCAAAAACTTCGCCTGGCTGTGATTCTTTCTCTTCTTCGACTAATCAGTTCCAGGCGTTGAATAAATGTGTTGGATAATCATCAAGCCATGTCAGATTCCTATGCCTCAGCACATTAGCATTATAAGTAATTAGAAGTTCTTCTATCTCTGTCTCTAGCTTAGTCTCTGCTTGACGAACTTTCTCATCGACTTCGGCTTCTGTCTCGCGGACCTTCTCCAAGGCCGCATCTCTTTCTCTCCGAAATTCCACCGCCTGATCACACGCTTCCTGTGCAGAAACGTTAGCGGTGTCCCTCTCCTTCATAATCTCTACAACTTTGGCTTTGAGCTTGTTTAGCTCTTTCAATGCTGCATCCCGCTCGGCAGTTACGATGGTATTTCGGTGGCCCATGTCCTCTACCGTAGCGTAATGCTCACGCTACATCCTATCCATCGCTGCCTGAGCTTCATCTGCTTTTCTGAGAGCTTTAATCTCTGACTTTCGAGAGGACTCGGCCTCACTACCGATCGCCTGAATAATGCGGTCCTTTTGACCAAGTTCTTTCACCAACTTCTCAATCGTGTCCGCTCGATCAAAGGCCACCTTTGACGCTTTCTTTGCGGTCTTTGACCATTCTTGATACAGAAAGAATATGTCTGAGAGATAGTCATGCATCATAGGTGCAACTATCGACGGTATCCTTTTTAGATGCGGGGGAAAAACAAACCCGCCAAAGCAAATTTCAGGAAATTCTTTCCTCAGTTGAGCAAGCCTAACCGCTCCTTCCCCTGAAGGCTCTGTCAATGTCTGCTCTGTTGTCGGGGGGGCCGCGATCTTTGTTCTATGATGAGTATCAGACCTCGATGATTAGGAAGACAGCTTGTGCCGTAGAGTTTCTTGAGGCCTCGAAACATGAACCGAAGGCGGTGCGGGAGCTCTAGGAGGTGGCGTGCGAGATTGAGACCGACGCCTATAATCTTTATCTCTGTCAGAGCGCTCATGACTCGAGCACCCATAGTCATAGTCTCTATCTCCTTATACGCTTCATAATATGAAGAAGACTGGCGTTTCTTACGAAGGCTACCAAGCATCGAATCTCTACCAGACATAGTATCTGCGAAGCAAAAACATAAAACGAAATTAGTAATCTCTCACAGTGAATGTATTACACTTAGAAATCGTGTAGTGCCATGAAGTGTGAATGTGGGTGCAACCCCCCGACCAACCAGATGTGTCAACCGCACTAGTGGGCAGAGACTCGCTCAAAACTAAGGCTTATAAAAGTTCATCCAATCCGGCATCATGCTGCAAGGACACATCGTCCGGAATTGGAATGTAGGCGAGCCCTTCATAAAGATTCTCAGTTCTCGGAGGAGACATCTCTGAAATTCTAATCCTGGAGCGGGTCGGGCCGTGACAACCGATTTCTATCTTCCCTTTTTAGGTGGGTTAACAACGGCTGCCTTGCCTTTTCTTTGTTCTTCAGTATCTTGGGCTACATCCGCAGATTCGCCCAGTGTTTCTTCATCGGTATGAGTTCTCTCGGAGTCAGCCTCCTCAATTATGACAACTTTAGGCTTTCTTCGTTTAACTCATTCCCTCGAGGCAGTTCTCAAGACACCGTCAAGCATTATGCTTTGTCTCCGCTCAATCAACCCAAGGATTCTGAGATTCCTGTCTGTCAATAGCCACTCAATATTCCTCTCTTCACTTGGGATTTCTTGAAAAACCCGAACTATCTCTTTGAAACGATCACCTTTGGGTCGCTGAATTACGGCTGAAAAGGAAAAGAGATGTGAGTTCGACTTCAAATACATAAGTTTTATCAACTACCCGAAAAAATAGCAATACTCACGTCTAAAGAGCCATCACCGAGCAAACCCTAGGGGGCATCTAACATAAAACCATTCCGTCCTGAAGTAGCTCAGTCTAGTCCAAGCCCCTGTGATCAGCTGGCAATTTCTTACAGCCTCCAAAAATGTGAAAGATGGACTATCGGCCCGACTCTTGAAGTTAAACAAGTACCTGATCTCAATCGGGAGTGGCGGTCGATGGAGATACTCCATAAATGCAATGAACAAACTATTGAGTGATGCATATCCATTCGGATGCAGTTGTGATGGGGCGATCCTCAAAAACGACAATACTTCTCTTATATACTGGTTAAACAGAGGGAGTGTCCTAGCTGCGCACGCGTAGCGATTGAATGCGGTATATCCCTCCGGTGGATTGTGCGGTCTATCATTTGGCCCACGCAGTAGCACGTCATCCATCGACAAACCATGCCTTAAGCATATTCTTCCTAGCATGTCTTCCGAAATATTGGACGGGACAGAGTCCGATGGGTTATTAATGAAGGATGCGTCAGGTAACTCATCCGGAGCTGGACCGATAACTTCAATCTCAATCTCCGGTACTTCAAGCACGGGAGGGACTGAACTCTGAGTTCCTTGCGGCTGTGAACTTGAAGTTTCCATAACTAGCTAACTCACGAGAAATCATCATTAGATGCTAAAAAGCCCGTGCATTCCCCGGTGTAAAGTGCATGAATGTGTCGTGCAGTGCTGTGCATTACTTGAGCAAATTCTGTAGAATAAACTGAAATGTATGAACGACAAAACTCTGAAAATCAAACCGGAAATGACCGTCATCGCTGACCGTCATAACCATGGCATCCAGATGCAAACGATCGATCTAAGTTGAAGTTCGTTATATTTTTGTTAAGTTACGGTTCCATCGGCGAGCTTCAAAAGGTAGTCCAATATGCAGTCCTACGGTCAAGTTCAGTCATGAAAGGCAGAAGCTCGTCGGAGTCAAGTATTTTAATGAGTAAAAGTTCTCTAAATTCGTCTAATTTCAACTTGGAATCGGTCGCTGCAGTTCAAATTCGTATCGAGTCGAAGAAATATCATCAACCACATTCCAACCGATACGTTTCGTATCGATCATGTTCGAATCGATGCATTTCGTATCGATCATGTTCGAATCGATGCGTTTCGTATCGATTAGGTTTGACTCGATACACTTCGTATCGATCAAGTTCGACTCGATACGTTTTGTATCGATCCAGCTCGAAACAATGTGTTTCGTATCGATCAGGGGCACACCATTTCGCATCGATCTGAGAACATTGGCTTCGCATCGATCGCCACTCTCATATTCGTATCGATACGAAATCGCATAATCTCCTTCGATTCGAAAACTCCCCAACTCCTTCTTCTCCAAAAAGGCCTTGACTCCATGGCCGCGCTCCATCCCCCAATCTTACTCTCGTCGTCCAGATCTTAAATTCATCAAAACCGATCATAAAAGCAAGAAGGATGGATTGAAATTTCGAGTTTCATCGTTCTAAACATGATTTTGTCCATAAATTACCTGAGTTTAATGTTTAAGTTTGAAGAATTGAAGGACTGAATCGATTCGAAGGCTAAGCAGTTCTTTCTCTTGAACTCTCTATCGATACGAAGTAAAAGGCAACAGTAAAAGTAAAAAGTGAAAAAATGGCTAGGTCCACACTATTTATATGAAGCCACAGAAGAACCGGGTCGATTCGCCTCCCGGTCCATGTGACCAGTCACCGCCGGTTACCCTAGTGTTCGAGTCGAATGGTAGTTTCGAATCCACTGTCGAAAATTTCTATCGATTCAAAATAGACAACGGATCCATCGATACGAAGCAAGCAGCAAAGACAGCTGAAGATTGTGAACTCCATCGGTTCAAAGCCCTCGTTTACGTCAACAAGTTCACAACTCCATCCACTGTATATCGATACGAACAACGATTTCGTATCCATCAAAGCATATCAATACGAACAAAAATTTCGTATCCATCAAAACCTATCGATACGAAAAGATGTTTCGTATCCATCCAGGCTTATTGATACGAACTATCATTTCGTATCCACCATTTCTCATCGATACGAACGGATGTTTCGTATCCATTCAAGTTCGTTAATACGAACTATCATTTCGTATCCATCAAAACATATCGATACGAACAGCAATTTCGTATCCATCAAAACCGATCGATACGAAAAGATATTTCGTATCAATCCTTTTTTCTCACATCGATATGGAAAATTACTTTTCAACTTTTTACATCGATTCAGGAGAGGATCGATACAAGAGGATAGTCAAAAACAACCATCAAGCGTTGTTTCAACTCGAATTTCAAAGCGTTTCAGGAGAAAATCGGTACGAAATCCGATAACAAACTAACTGACAACGACTCGTGAACACACAACGTTAACAAGAGTCAAATTAACATATGTGCATATATGTCGGACTAATATTCAATTTTAAACATTCGCAGGGATCGAATACTCAACTTGTTACGATTACAACAACCAACAGCTAAGCACTATTCTACAGCAAGCAATCATATCAACGCAAGGTTACAACCTTCGACAAAAGAGCAATGATTGTTCAGAGAGAAATCGCAGCTTTTCAAAGCACGTCATGTTTCCACAAGATGTACTTTGGGGGGAAAATGTTATCTTGCTTTTTTGGCAAAGTCGTGATACCAAAATATCGATCGAAAACAAAGGACAGTTCGTCTCAGAGATTGGTCATATTATGCTTCACTATGGATATCGCTGAATTTTGTTCGAGTCCAGATTGAGCTACATTTTATAGGTCATGACAAGAAAGATCATAGAAGTCAGCATCTCAAATTTCAAGTCAATCCGAGTTCATACGCTCGAGTTATGATCGATTCAATCTAAAAGAAAATGCCCAGGTTTCGTATCCATCACTTTGGGTGATTTCGTATTGATCATCAAGCTGCAGTTCGTATCGATCACTTTCATATCGATCAGGTTCCAGTGACTTCGAATCCATCATAGTACCACAGTTCGTATCCATGAAGTTCGAATCCATCGAAGTGCCTCGGTTCGACTCGGTCTCATTCGAACCCATCGGCATAAAGCCCACTTCGTATCCATCAGCTGAGGCAACGGTCACTGCTTAACATCCCTCACAGAAGCCTCTCTTCGTACCCATCTGGGCAGAGCAATTCGTATCCATCAGATCACCATCCTTCGTATCCATCGAAGGGCTCCAGTTCGCATCGATTGACTTCGTATCCATGGAGAAGCTACAAGGCTCGTATCCACCAGAGAAAGCCCACTTCGCATCCATCAAAAGATGACCTACTTCGTATCGATCAACTCCCATGAGTTCGTATCGACCATGATTGGCTGTGTTCGAATCCATCGAGTTCGTATTGATGGACTTCGTACCCATCAGCAGATGATGCACTTCGTAACGATCGGCCAATGTCTTCTGCGTATCCATCATGGAAGCATCCATTCGAATCCATCGGGTTACTCTGCTTCGTATCCATCAGTGATTCGTATCCACCAACAGTTGCAGTTCGTAACCATGAATAAGGCATCATTCGAATCCATTAAGTCAACTAGCCTTGGTGACGTGTCATCCATCGATGCGAACGCGCCGAGATATATGGAGTCGACGCGGTCCACTCGGAGTGAAGACCAGATCGAGTCAAAGTTTGCACTCCACGTCATCACAACAGCGCGTGCCACAATCGATCCGAAACCATCGATGTGAAGAGATGGATTCGAACCAAACAGCCACTCGAGTATGCTCAATTTGTATCGAAGATATCTCGTGATCCACTAATTCAAATGCCATGAAATTTTCACAGAAGCTTGCGCACATGCTAAGGAATGTCTCCACCAAATTTCAGCTCAATTAGACATCATCTTGATCGATACGAAATGACTTCGTATCGATCACAGATCGACTCGAAACTTCCTAAGGTTGGTCACGTGGGCCCACTCACGTGCCAGAAAAAGTCTTCCGAGATTTGAGCGCGATCTCAGCCTCCTACGCCTATAAATAGAGCCCCAGAGCCAACAGAAAAAAGATCTTTTGACTCTCAAGTGCCCAGACTCTATCGGATTGAGATCTCCATCATCCTACATCATATTTTTGCTGTTGAATTCGAATTTCCAGTCGTAACTTGCTGTTGATCGCTGTAACAACTTGTAATCATTGAAAGAGAATCAATAAAACTGCAAAAACTTCACAGTGGACGTAGGAAACACGCCGAACCACTATAAATCGCTTGTCTACGCATTTACTTTATTGTTGATTGGAGTTTTTGTTAGATAATACTCGTTTTCAATTTACATTCTTCATTATTATCTCTTCAACGACTCCCGAAGAGTGTTGTGACCAATTTTGGTGCAAACAGGAAGTATGCTTCGAATTAATTAATAAGCTTTGGTTTAATCTTTATACATACATGTATGTGTGTTTGTGTGCATGTGTATACATATAAACATTTAATATTTAAATTTCAAATTGCTAAAGCATGATTTAATTTTTATTATTATTATCAAACAATTTAAAAGTGAGGTGATATTATGTACATATTAATTTATTGTTTGTTGTTTATGTTTTCTAGTCATAATACAACTTGCATGACAATTAAATGTCGTATTAATAAAATTGGCTAAAGTGGGAAAGTGGAATTAATCAACGTCGTCAACTTTTATCTCCTTCCCCATTAGATCCTTATGTGATTGCATCTACATTTATTCTTGTTTATTCCTATATATTTTCACCAATTAATCGTACTTGATATATGTTTAGCAATTTTGACACACAGTTAAAGTATGAATATATATGATGTATTCAAACTTTTCTGTATCTAACACTTAATTAATTTAGAATCAAACTAATAAAACGTGACATTTATTTTTGTCCCTCCACATTCATTTCCTAATTATAAATAACCTACATCTTAGTTCTTCTTTTACATTTTGTTTCTCCTAACACCTCATATTCAAAAGATCTTATTCTTGCAAATCCAAAAGCATTCTTTTATAAAAATGTTTTTTTCCTTTTTTGTACACTTCCTGTACTCATCTTAGTTGTTCTTCAATCTTTTCCTGAAGCCTCATCTTGAGAAAACATAAGTATTAATTTTTTTTATTTATATATATTTTAACGCGCACTAATTTTTATTTTAATAATATTTCTTGTAACATGAATATCTTTTGCATATAAACTTTGATTCACGCGCAATTTCTTCTGTTGGATTCAAATCTATATTCCAGACAACATGAAATTGATTTAGTTGAATTTGGAGATTGTTGAGTTTTGCGCTTCTGTTGGATTTTTATGGGCTAAAATCAAAGGTGAGTGTTTTAACCCACTCACAACCTCTAAAATTTCTTATGTTTGTTAAATTAAATTTGGTTGTGATTATGCATTTATTTATGATTTTTTTATATATTTTTAATCATCATCTCAGTTAATTTCATTTAATAAATTAAATCGTTATTTAATTTATTTGTGAATATAAATGCCAGTTAAATACCTGTTATATATATATTATCAGTTATCTATTGATATTGATTGATTGTTTTGGATGATGATTGTGATGGATGTATGATTTATGATGGATGAATGGATGCTGTATTTTATTTTTATAAACTGCAAGTTATTATGCATTTTTATTGATTCGAGATTGCGGTTTGAAATGGTATATAACCGTAATTTTTATTTTAAATTACGGATTGAAATGATAAACACCCGTATCACCTGACCATAGGGTAGAAAATTATATATAGACACCGTGGTCTATATATATATAAAAATATGTTCAAATGAGTTCTATGGTTTTTAAAGAAATATACGGATTATATAAATATTGATTTTAGATGTTATATAAATGTCAAATTTATTATTGATTTTAGCTATATATAAATAGGCTTGAAATATAAAATAAGCCTAATAATAAAGTTTGATTATTTTATATAATAAGGTTTAATGAATATTGATTTTTGATATTATATAAATATTATTAAAATGCTTGAATTTAAGCTATGTATAAGTTTGTTAAACAAAAATTTAGTTTAATGATAGAGTTTGATTTTTTATTAAAATAAATGTGAGTAAGTATTTAAATTTTATTTTAATATAGAGAGTATGATGATTTAAATAAATTAAGGTTGGGAGATAAATTGGAGATTTATTTGGAATTGAATTTATTTAAGAATTAAACTCTAAAAGGTTGATATGGAATTTGTTAAATTGAAAATTTTAAAAGGTATAATTATTATAACTGGATTTTGGGGTCTAGGTGAATAAAATGATTATTTCAAGTATAAATTAATTGAAGAAAATATTTAGTATTTGAAAATTTAAGTTTTTTTTATAAAATGAATTTATTATGTAAATTATTTCAAAACTAAATAATAGAAGATTTGATTTTTGAATCTAGATTATCAAATTTAGTTTAGGAATTTTGAATATTAAAGCTTTGAAATATATGAAATTCGAAATGGTTTATTTGAGGATTTAAATCTGTATTGGGATTGATTTTGAAATTAAAGAAGCTAATTTATCATATTAAGTAATTTAATAGTAAACTATTTAAGTATTGGAAGTTATGTTTCAAAGCTATGAATTTCAAGGTATTATGATTTGAAAGTGCTATGATTTTGGGAAAAGGATATTTTTGAAATAAAAATGATATTATATCGATTTGGGATTTCTTTAAAATGATATCATATTGATTTGGTTTCTAAAATAGAAATGATATCGTATTTATATGGTTTTGAAACGGATATTATATTCTGGTTTTAAAATATAAATTATTTTGAAATAACCGCGGTGTTATAATAACGTTTGGTTGTTGAAGAGACCGGGATCGGAAGTGGTCATACTCGCTGCCAACCCCGAAAACCACTTTGACAACCGAATACGCGGTGGAGATTCCAGAATGAAATAGGATGGTGGCGGCGTTTCCTTTGAGGTAAATACGTGGACCCAACTCCCGTGAGTTGGCATAAGGTGGCTAAAACAGGAGCGATTCTCGGGCCAATGAGGTCATTCCTCTGATCGGACGCACTCCTTCGATATTATACTCTGACATTTGGATTGATTAGGTGGCCACTTTTGATTTTTAATTTTGGGGTTGTTGTTCGAGGTGGGCGGTAGTAGCTGCTACGCGTTACCACCAACCCGGATGCGTAATTGGTATATCTACCCTGGCATTGCCTAGTTGTGACGTGTCACCTACCCTAGTGCGCCATGTACGAGTTTCTATTTGTGTTGTACCTATGGAGTATCCTCTGGTAGCCTTCCGATCAGGAGGTATTACGGTACTGTATAGACTATTGGCATTATTACGTGTTAAGGTGGAAAATGTAAAACCCTAACGCTATTTAAAAGTAAGTTTATTTTACTAATAGACACTATTATAATAGCGAAATATTACTACATAGTAAATAGTTTAACGGATCCTTAGAGATGTGAATCCCGAGCATCTCTTAAGTTACTGCACTTATATTTATTTCTGTTGATGTAACTCACATAAGATATTTTAGTTCTGACTCGAGTGTTTTGTCTTTTCAATTCGCTCGGGTCAGCCCGAGCGTTTTTGGGTTTGAACATTTTATTCTAGAGGACGAAGACGAAGATTTGTAGTACTATTATCTACTATATTATTCCCTTACACCATTTTATTCCGCTGCGTAATTATTATTCTATGGTATGTGTAACTCTGATATGTACTGTATAAATAAAATCAAATGTCTTGTAAAACAGGTTCATGAACTGTATATTTGATTATTACATTTCATCGTTCCGCTGTAAGATTCTATTTTGTATTTTTCTTTCCCTACTTTTTCTTGCGAAAAGGCGGGACGTTACATCTGGTATCAGAGCTTTGGTTTAGCGATAAACCTTAGCTTTGTGGGGTTTGACTCTTTACTAATAGGGTAGTAATACCCTATGGAAGTCACTGAGCGTATATATATGAGAGAGCGTATTTGTTAGTGTTATAAAATGGTTTTAATATTGTGTTAATCTGTTCTGTTTTGTATTTATAAATTCTGGTTGGTGCATGGGACGCTGTGACATCAATAGCGATTTCTAAACACTTAATAGGACAGGCCGACACAATATTTGTTTTAAATATAGGCAAATGAAATAATTTTGCCTATTATATTTTCTATATATATAAAATAATTTTTTATCAAGATTATATTTGGTTGCAATATATTGGTTGTTAGGAAATAAAATTTATAAATAATAGTTGAAATAAGATTGAAAATAAAATAAATGGAAATTGGAAATTTCAGAACTTAAGTTCCAGGGTTTTGAAATTTCTTTTGAATAATTTTAAAATATAATAATAATATTATTAAAAGAAGTATTTTCTGATATAAGTATTTCAATATAATTTGAAAGAATTTTTTAAAGAAAATTTGGAAAAGAAATAAGTTTTGTACTCCCCTCTCTGTCGTTGGAAAATAATTTTGGTGATGAGTGCACGCGTCATAGATATTCATTTTCGAGTTTCCAAGTGGGAAGGTCATTGTAGTAGTTTTACTACAGATTTATTTGAAAAGAAGAAAAGAGAAAAGTTTCTGTTAATTTCAAATTATTTTAAACATAATTGTAAGTTGTAAATATATACATTTATCTATTATTTTAAATGACTT